>JAPQWN010000005.1:13642004-15133671 GCA_028538565.1 Umbellularia californica
ACCAATTCAGGAGTCAGAGAAGATGAGGGCCTAGGCTGTGAGGGTGCAAATGTAGGAGCAAGCATATCTGAAGAAGCAACATAAGCAAGCGGTGTTTGAGACTGAGGCTGATACAGCGGAGCCTGATACTGTGGAGCCTGATGCTGTGGAGTCTGGCGTTGTGGGCGGCGGCGACATTCAGAGATGATATGTCCCGACTTTTTACAGTAACTACATACTTTCTGTTTGCATTGAGATGCAAGATGCCCAAATTTTTGACACCTATAGCATTGTGTTTTGCTCAAATCTCGAGGTGGAGGCTGAAAAGCCTTATTGGCCGAGAACGCGACTGAATAGGTCTCAGTCTTTTGTTGAGCCAGATTGGCTGAGGTCGAAATGCGCTGTTCCTCGCGTAAGAGTTCATTCAGGCAGACATTCAAGGAAGGTAAAGGTGTTCGATTCATTAGGGCAGATCGAACACTTTCATATTCATTCTGCAATTTCATCAAAAATTGATCCCGTTGACTAGAAGCCTGAAGATCGCGAATTACGATCAAAATGTCGGTAGCCACATCTGCGTAATTAATACTATCGTATTCCGACCATAGGGTTCGGAATCCTGGATAGTAGTCTTGGATTGACAAGTTCCCTTGTGCATATTCAGTAATCGCACATTCAAGATGAAATTGACGGGCTGAGTGGTACACTTGCTTTAGATACCCCCACAAGTCTTTAGAAGTGGGGTAAAGTTTAAGGTTCATGATCAGATGTGGCTCCACTGAACCCAGTATCCATGTTTTTATTTTTGCATCTTTAGTAAGCCAAGTGGATATCTTCTTCTCATCTTCTGTGGGTTTAGGGTCAGATCCAGAAATATAGCCCCATAATTCCTTAGCTTCAAGGTATATTTGGAATTGAAATGACCAGGCGGGGTAATTTTTTCCCGTGAATTGGATCAAGGTAACCTCAGATTTTTCCATCTTTAATTGAGATTGGCAACAAAAACTGAGTGAAACAGTGAAAATGCAGTAAAAAGAATCCAGCAACAATGAAGATATGAAGTCTCAATGTGGATAACAAACTATGCGGTGTGCAATAGCCAAGATCCGACCAAGCAATGAAGAGAAAAGGGAACACATAACAGTAAAAAAAGGCCAAATATACCCCAGAAGGCCTGAACTTTGACTGTTGAACCTCTACGTGGGCCCCACTGATGGATCTGGACAATGATCAGATCACTGATCTAAGGAATCACAATAATCTGGCTTCTACTGGAAAATGAATGATCCAATTCCACCACAGATCCAATATTATGGACGGTCGAGATGAAAACAGTATTAAAAATCTGGAAAATCTCTAGAATGTGTAAACCACCAACTTGGGATTGCTGAAAAAATCTGAAAAAATATCCAGTATTCCTAGAAAATCCAGGCAACTATGTCTGGATAGATTTCTGATAATGGTTTGATGATCAAAGGTGGGCCACCATGAAGATGAGACTGCTGCAGCGTCTGGACTCCTTGAAACAGATCTTTGATCTGTCAATCTTCACCAGAGAGATTGATTTCTCTCTATCCTTAATGCCTTAATGCTATATAAGATCAAAAAACAAGATTTTCTTGAAAATAGCTCTGATACCATGTCATTCTCACAATTGCAAAATACAAAAATGGAATGAGAGTTCTTGGAAAACCAATTGTATTAATTTGTGTGTCATCTCTTGGAGAACGACCACCAATATATAGGAATATACATGCCTTAATCAAGGCTCTTACATAGGAAACTAGGTAATTACATTAATCACTAATCTAAGTTAGGAGAGCAATCAATTACTAAAATATGTACAGCTATCTCAACATTGACCAAATCAAAACCACGTGAGATGTAGCTTGCTGGACTGGATTCACTGATGGGCCTTGGGCCCCTTCATGGGTCATGGGCCAACTTAACAAAGAAGTGACAGATTGCTAAGTTATTCTCCTTGAAGACTGTGTTGGCAGGGGACCTGGTTTCGACGTTACTTGAAACAAGAGACACCCGGCTGTACGTCAGCATAATCAATTGTTCAAAGTCAAAGGTAAAATAGAGGACTTGCGCTGGAACTCAAACGATATATCAAGGGTATGTGTAGGGGATTCCAAGATTGGCAGGAATGGAGATTACTCTCATACATGCAATCAATGGATTACAATATAAGTTCCATTGGATAGCAGAAGGTACGAGACCCAGTTGCATTGATGGACAAGTAAAAAGCAGATTTGAGCCAGTGCGAGAACATCTGATGATCGTCAGGGGCAGTGTCAATCATCAACGCATATATATAGTTCAACCGACGAGAATGGCCCAGCAAGTTCAGGTGCTTCGAGAGGACAGAGTTTGAGCAGTCTTTTGAGATTTTCGCGATCTAGTGCGGGAGTAATGTCCCCACTTGATTTTGAACTTGGTTTAGTTCATTTGGAGGACCAAATGCTCGAGGGGGATGTAAGACCTTGATGCCTAATAGTTGTGACTAGCATGGTTTAAGTTTTGGGTTAGCTTTTT
Organism: Umbellularia californica; assembly: GCA_028538565.1. Lineage (NCBI taxonomy): Eukaryota > Viridiplantae > Streptophyta > Magnoliopsida > Laurales > Lauraceae > Umbellularia > Umbellularia californica. Next base: position 13,644,525 of record JAPQWN010000005.1, read on the forward strand.
AAGTGCGATTAGAGGTTGTTTGACTAAGCTTGTGAGTTAGATTAGCTTTTTAATAGCCTTGGGGAATTTTGAGAGCCTTTGAACTTAGCTTGACACGCTTTTGGACCCCTTTGTATCATTCGAGTAAGTGTGGGAGGTCATCAACGATTTCAAAAAAAAAAATTCATTTTTACTCCTTTTGATAGTTCAAATTGCTACATTTTATGAATGAAGAAGAATAATAATTTTGGAGAGAATGTTGTCCATACATTAAGGATCGACTCTTGTATGTATAATCTTTATGTGCCTTAATCAAGGCTCTAAACATGTTAATCATACAAATTAGAATAATGAAAGGATAGAAAGAATATCTCCTAACTATACAAGGAAATAAAGATGAGAGAAATCAGCTCTATCTAATCTAGACTAAATCCCACATGTGGGAGGTTGTACAAGGGCCTCATTGGGTTGGGCCTTGGGCCTATTTTCTTTTAGCCCTATTATCTTCTATACTCCCCCTCAAATTGATGAGGTAAGGCAAAAAATATCAATTTGCTAGTATGATCATGATGACACATTTTGGAAAGAGCTTTTGTGAATATATCCGCCAATTGGTTAAGAGTAGAGACATGAGGTAAGGTTATCTTCTCAGTGACAATATGCTGACGGATGAAGTGACAAACAATCTCAATGTGCTTCGTCCTTTTATGAAAGACCGGATTGTTGGCAATTCTGGTAGAACTGGTGTTGTCCCCATGAAGAGGTGTAGAACTACCAACAATGACACCGAATTCACAGAGAAGACGGCGTAGCCTGATGATTTCAGCATTAACAGAAGACATAGCCCGATATTTTACCTTAGCAGAAGACTTTGAAATGATGTCTCCTTCTTGCACTTCCATGAAATCAGAGATTCCCCAAGAAAAATACACCAGCCAATGGCAAATCGCCGAGAGTCTGGGCAACTAGATCAGTCAGCATCCGCATAAGCTGATAAGCGCAGAGAATCACCTAAATAATAGAAGAGACCATGATTTAGAGTGCCGTTAATATAACAGAGTATGTGCAGAGCAACAGCAAGGCGAGGTTTGTGAGGATTGCTAACAAACTGGCTAACCGTATGAACTGTATGCGAAATATCCGGTCGAGTCATAGTTAAGTGGAGCAAACTACCAACTATCTGTCAGAAAACAGAGGGATCATCCAGGGGAGGGCCATCATCCATACTGATTTTGCTGTTCAATTCTATAGGTGTATCAAAAGTGTAAGCATTATCAAGCCTTGTTGAAGTGATCAAATCTGTAACATATTAACGATGATGGACCCTGATGCCAGATTTGTTACACAAAAACTCAAGCCCTAGAAAGTAGGTGAGAAGACCAAGATCCTTCAATTCTGAAATGGCGAGCAAGATGGTGTTTGAGGTCCATGATGCCGGCACTATCATTGCCACTGATAATCATATCATCCACATACTAAGAGGAATGTGTAGCCCTTCGATGTTCATCTCAAAAAGAGGGACTATCAGAATGACTCTAACGAAATCCGGCTTGAAGAATTGTTGAACGGAATTTATTGAACCAAGCCCGGAGAGCCTGTTTACGTCCATACAGAGACTTTCGCGACTTACAAACATACTTTGGAAGACAAGCATAGCCCAAGGGAGGTTTTCAGTAAACAGTCTCTCGCAAGTCCCCATGAAGAAAAACATTTTTGACATCCATTTGCCAAAGAGGCCATTTGCGGGCTGCCGCAACACAAAGTGTACACACGGTGGTCATTTTAGCCACTGGTGCAAATGGTTCCTCATAGTCAATTCCATATTCTTACTTATAACCCTGTGCAACCAATCTAGCATTGTAGTGATCAAGACTCCCATCAGAGTGAACTTTGATAGAGTAGATCTACTTACTGCCAATCACAAATGCTCCTTCAGGGGTCGGTACCAAGTCCCATGTTTGGTTTGCTTTAAGAGCAAGCAATTCCTCATTCATAGCATCCTGCCAGGAAGTAATCTTCAAGGCCTATGAATATGAGGTGTGTATGGGAACATTATCCAAAGAAGTAAAAAAAGAGCAGGAAAGCCATAATGATTAAAAGCAACAGAAAGACGACTAGAGCATTGTAGAAAAGAGATGTTATCAAAAGAAGCAGTATTACCTGTAGGTTCAGTAGGCGGCACTGAGAGATGATTAAAAGAGGGAGGCACCACAGGAGGGACCATGTTACGTGAGACAGACTTTTAGAACTGGAGATGGAGGAGCAGAAACCGAAAATTGTGGCATATGGGACACGACAATAGGATGACTGTCCAAACATAACGAAAAGAAGGGAATCTGTTCTAAGAAAATCACATTACGAGATATTCGCATGCATTTTTCGAATTGATCATAACATAAAAACCCTTTGTGTTCATTACTGTAGCCAAGGATGCATTTGGCAGCTTGGGGTAATAACTTAGTGCGCTTAGTAGTAGGAAGATGGACAAAGCACAAGCAACCAAAAGCATGCAAGTGAAAGTATAAAGGGGTATGACCAAAGAGAACTCCATAAGTAGTCTTGTCTAGAACAATACTAGGAAGACGATTGATAAGATACACAGCCGTCTGTGCAGCATCACACCAAAAGGTGGGAGGAACTAATGAGGCAATTAACAGAACACGAACAGTTCCAAGAATGTGTCTGTTCTTTCTTTCCGCAATTCCATTTTGCTGAGGAGTATGCGGACAAGATTTTTGGTGAAAAATGCCTTTATCAGAAAGGAAGGCAGAGAATTTATGAGACATGTATTCTTCAGCGGAATCTGATCTAAGGATCTTGATAGCTTTCTTAAATTGGGTGTGGACTATGTTATAAGATCATTAAAAAATAGAAAATACTTCAGATTTCAAGCGCATGAAATAAATCAATGTATAATGGGAATGATCAGCAATAAAGGTCACATAATACTTGAATCCCACCCAACTCAAGATAGGAGCAATGCCCCAAACATCAGTGTGAATAATGTCAAATGATGTCAATGCATGAGGATTATGAATAGAAAAGGGCAAAATATGACTCTTACTCGAGCAAAAAGTTTTAGATTTAGATTGAGATAAAGAAGATATCATTTTATTATCAATAGTAGATTCTAAACAAATAATCTTAAACAAGGAAATTAAATTAGAATTATTCACAGGACCAAGACGTTTATGCCAAATAGTCCACAATTTATTGAAATGAGTAGAAGAAGAAGCGATGAAATAATGATGTCCATTCTCCAGCAAAAATAGGCACCCATGTTTACTCCCTATCACGATCACCTTCCCAGTTTGTCGCTTCTGTATAACACAACCAAAAGAAGAAAAGTAAATAAGATAGCCATCATCAATAAGTTATCCTACAGAAAGTAAATTGACTGATAATTTTGGAACAAAGTAGACACTGAGAAGGGTGATGGACTAGCCAGAGACACTAGATAAAGTAACGGTACCAACTCCAGAAATGAGTAGTTGAGCACCATGAGCAGTGGTTATTTTCTCTTTTCCAAGGTAAGGGTGAGAATCTGTAAAGCTATGTTCAACAGATGTCATGTGATTTGAGACTCCTAAATCTAAAAACCATGTGGATGAGGTGATAGGAGAAGAAAGAGATGCAGCAGAATGAAAGGCAGGAAAAGCAGTAGAAAAATGAGTTGGATACCGACCACCAGAAAAACCCATAGACACATATGCAGAGGATACTGTGCTTTGGATCAGTTCTTGAATTTGAGCAGGAGTCGTGGATATAGCCCTAGAGGAAGTGCTCCCTGTATCAGATAAGGGTGCTTGAGCCTGAAATGCAGTCGAAATATTCTATCTTGGCATATTAGAGGGAGGCTTCTTAGGTTGTCTTATTCCTTCGTTGTAGGCTGCGACAGTCATCAATAACATGACTTGACCGTTTGTAATATTTACAAATTTCTTGCGGCAATTTTTGGCAATATGACCAAAGCCTTTGCATTCATAACATTGAGTCAGCTTCGGATTTGGGGTTCCCAGAAGAGCCGAGTTAGCAGGAAGAGGCGCAAAGAAGGCTTTTGGTTCTTCCAGAATAGTACGCTGTGAGGTGAGACGAAATTCTTCGCGAAGGACCTCTTGAAAGCAGGTATCAAAATTAGCAGATTTTTCTCTGTTCATGAGGGCAGACTGGACAGATTCAAAATTTGGCCGAAGATTCATAAGAAACTGGCTAATGTGAGTTTCTTCTTGTAACTTGAGAGCCTCAGATAGAAATCCAGAAGAGACTGTTTGGATCAACATGGAATCCCTTTCATTCCAAAGGGTGAGGAAACCATTAAAGTATTCCTGCACACATTTATCCCCTTGAGTTTAATTGGCAATTTCACTATCCAAGCGAAATTTTCGGGCTTTATTGGTTTGATGGTAGACTTTCTTCAGATGAGCCAACATATCAGCTGCAGTAGTGTAGGCTTGAAGAGCCATGACAAGACAAGGATCAATAGAGTTAAGGATCTAAGTGACTACTTTAGCATTTTCTTTGGACTAGGTGGCTAGGCCTTCGGAGTCGATGGTACTTGTAATCTGAGGCCTAGGTATCAATCCATCAACCAAAAAGCCCATGTCCTTCTACAAAGTTCCTTAAGTGGAAGGGCCAATGTATTTAGTTTTGTCCATTGAATTTAATTGGGATAACGTCATATTTGTCCATTGTAGAATGTAGTAGAGAAAAGACAGTAGAGCGAGCAAATCAGTAGTAGAAAGAAGAGATCAGCATGCAAAACAACCAAAAACAAAAGCGATTTGATCTACTGTGAATGGTGAATATAGCAGTAACCAGCCCCAACAGTGCACTAACAGCAGTAACCAGAAATAATTAGTAATTAATTAGCCCTTAACACTAACAAGCAGCATCAACAACACACATCAGCAACTAGTACTATCAATTGTAGAAGAGAGTAGCAGAAGACAGCACGAATTAGTACAATTTCCCCCCAAACAATGCCAGACGAACTGGAAGATTGGCCCAAGATTTGTGCATGGGCCCCACAGGGTGGTCTAATCACATATCAGGTTTGAACTTCTTAAAGAAGATCAAAGTTACTTCGTTCAATCCAAATCTGATGAGATTTGGATATAGATCCACAAATCCGGACGGTCTTGATGAAAACTATCTGACAAAATTTTATTAAAAATGACAGAGGAAGAATTGGCTGAAACCTACCTCAAAGGTGATGGAAAAATTCCATAAAAATCCTTAGAAAGACCCTCCAGGATAGTCGATCACAACTGTAGAGGTCTCTTGGAGAGACGAAGATCATCCGCGGTGAGCCACTGCTGATCAGTGAGCCCATCTGGCACTAAGAGAGAGGAGATCCATGCCAGGAAGAAGATCCATGCCAGGGAGAATTATTGGATCAATCAGAGAAGAGGATTAATCATAACCAAAGCTCTAATACCATGTTACAGTTTATGAATGGAGAAGAATAATAATTATGGAGAGAACGTCATCCATACATTGAGGATCGACTCTTGTTTTTATAATCTTTATATGCCTTAATCAAGGCTCTAAACATGTTAATCATACAAATTAGAATCATGAAAGAATAGAAAGAATATCTCCTAACTATACAAGGAAATAAAGAAGAGAGAAATCAGCTCTATCTAATCTAGCCTAAATCCCACGTGTGGGAGCTTGTACAAGGGCCTCATTGGGCTGGGCCTTGGGCCTATTATCTTTTAGCCCTATTATCTTCTACACAAATTAGCTCCTACAACTTTCCTGTTCATTCCGTCTTCGATCGATTCCATCTTCGATCGAAGCTTAGAAGCCCAGTTTTTGCAAAAAGGCAAAAAAAAAAAAAAAAAAAAAAAATTCAAATCAAAATCCATGCACGATTTTTCAATGTTTCCAAACCATAAGGAAAATATACTTTTTGAAACTAGATTTTTTGAGGATCGATTTTCCCTACTTTGTCGATTGCATCCGGGGCCCACAAATAAGCTTTCCGAGGCCCTTAAGTTTTAAGTGCAGTGGGGCCCACAACCCTTTTAATTTAAAAACCCATGTACCTTTTCTATCATTTTTCTATTTGAGACTTAAGAAAAACCAGAGGAGAGTTCTTCTCCTCCCCGCCTTTTCCCTTGCATGTCACACCTCCTTAGCCCAAAAGAGAATATGATTTCTCCATTCTCTTCCTCACTCTCTGGGCTTTCCATTAATTCCTTTTCCCAGAGAATCCAGCAGGGATTCCCTCTTCTCTTGAAGCCTTTCTTCTTGGTTAGAACTCTTCTAGGTAAGAAATGGTTTTCATCTTCTATATATGGTTTTATTAGGTCCTTTAGAACCCTGATTTATACATGCAATCCTTTTTGAAATGGATTCTTTTCTGCTCTATTTTTGGGGATTTTTAGGTCGCATTTTGGGCCTTTTGTGGAAGGGGGTTTCTAGCAGTTTGGTGGTGCTTAGGAGAGTGTTTTAGGAGCTTTTGGAGATCAGGCAAGTGAATACCCTGATAATTATATGCATGAAACATTCGAATTCTGTTTTATTTTCAAAATTCTGTGTTGATTTTCAAAGTAAATGCAAGTGATAATGGTCATTTGGTTCCTCAAAATGTGTTTCAGTTCTTTATTCATGCCAAATTTCTTTGCATAAGTTAAATTTCAGCAACAGCATGCTCAGTACATTGGTTCTTATAAAAGCTCTATATCTTGTGGTTTTGATTTGTTCCAGTCTGATTATGGGCCTTGATTTGAAGGCTTTCTGATAGCGGTTGAGTGCGACACGGAATCCGATGGCCACGGGCTTCGAGTCGCAACACCGTGTAAGCTTCCGCAAGAATATTTAGATTGTGTTGGGATTTTCATATCCTCACACATTCGGATACTAGGGAAAGATAAAATGTTTACTTATTCTCAAATCATGCTCCCTAAGGTCGGACAACTGTAGGAGTCCGGTATCAGGGCAAGAGACCATTGGTGTGGAGCAAAGTTTCCTTGACTTTAGACCCTGCACTCGTCACTCCTCAAAATTCGGAGATGTTATCGGAGGTTCAATTTGAGGGAATTACAGGTTTGGTATAAGAGTATAAGTACTTTTAGCGGAATTAGAAAATTAAGAGAACTCTAGAGCAGATGGTGAGGACTAGTTGGAGATTCTAGGATTGGGTGCTAAATGTAATAGGGGGATGGGTTGTTTCTTACTATATTGTAGTATGTCTTAATCTACTTTTTCTTTATAGGATATGAGGAGAGAACCGCCAGAACAGGCTGCTGTAAGTACTAGTGGTCCTAGCTTGGATGATAGGTTCCATGGGCTTCTGCATATTATGATAGCATAGCAGTAGGCCACAAGTGAGCAACACACTCGTGAGAACGACTAGATAGCGAGGCAGAATGAGGGTCATGCTCAATCCCAGGCATAGTTACAAGCCCAGATTGCGGAGATACATAAGAGACATCTCAACAAGCCCCATCTCCTCAGGTGGTGATAGCGCATCGATTCGGATCCAAATGCTTTTCATAAGAATTTTCAGTAGATGGGGACCATGGAGATGGTTGGGATTATGAATCTACCGAAGGCTAATGAGTGGATTGTGCATACGAAGAATGTTTTAGAGGTGATGGTATGCATGGGACGTCAAAAGGTCTCCTTGGGGTGTCAAAAGGTTTCCTTGGACCCTTCCAGACCATGGATGATGATGTTGGGCGGGATGCCTTCAAGACTCAGTTTAGGAGAAGGTTCCTACCAAAGCATGTGGATGCCAGGAAGCGCACCAACTTCGAGTAGTAGACACAAGGGGAGTATGAGTGGGAGTGAGTACATAATAAATTCATCTGGTTGTCTAGTTTTGCACAGGAGCGAATTGATATAGAGGCCAAGAAGGTGAATAGTTTTCTTAAGGGGCTCAGCCCAATGATACACAAAGTGACTGCATATATGAAACTTTCCACCGATGATGAGACTGTCAGCAAACCCTATTCGTCTGAGGAGAATGCGAAGATCCAACAAAGTGTTCCAAAGAGCAAGAAGTGGGCTGTAAGAACCAAACCCCTAATTCCTAGGATTAGTGCTAATTAACTATGTGATTAGTTCAGTAAGTGGGCTTGGATGTTTTCTGATTCAGTTTGAGAGTTAGAATAGTTTTTCTATAGCTTTGGGAAATTCTGAGGGCCATTGGACCAAGTTTGATAACTTTAGGAACTATTGTGTATTTTCGAAAAAGTGTTGGGGGGGATTTATAAATTCTGAAAATTTTGTTTCTTGATCTCATTTGATAGAGAATAACATTCTCAACAACTTTCTTGTTCACTCCCCACCCATTCGAAGCCCCAAAAAGTCAATTTTCCGGCCTTAGGGCAAAACAATCTTTTCACATCGAAATCTGATCTCCAATTTCGAGGTCCTCAAACCATGGAAAATTTGCGCCTTTCTGAAACTAGATTTAAATTGGTAAAATTTTCTCTTCTTCATTGAATTCATCCAAGGACTGGAAATCAGAGTTTTATGCCCATGAATATTCATTAGTGGTGGGCCCCACATTCCACTTTATATTAAAAGACAAATAAGCCGCCTTCTTCCTCATTTCGCCCATTCCTCAACGTTTGCAACCAGCCAAGCTCTTCTTCTCCTTTTCTTCTTTCTTTCTTCCTAAGAATCTCAAGGGAATTCTTACCAAATTAGATATTGACCACCGCCATCACTTTCTACACGGCTCAAGCTTCACATCTACGCCAATTTCGTGTCATTCCGCCGCCAGCAACCCTCCAAATAGCCAATATCATTGCTGTAGGGCTATCTTAGTGTAAGTTCCTTGATTCTAGGATTGGGTACTACATGGATGTCTTAGGGTTGTTTTTTAATATATCATTGCATGTCTTAATCTACTTACTTTTTTACTGGATATGAGGAGAGGACCGCCAAAATAGGCTACTTCAGGTCCTAGTGGCCCTAGCTTGGATGATAGATTCCATGGGCTTCGGCAAATTATGATAGCACAGTAGTAGGCCTCCAGTGAGCAGCATGCATGTCAAAACGGCTACATAGCGAGGCAGAATGAGGCTCATGATCAATCCCAGGCACAGTTACTGTTAGACCCCAACCCAGCCTAAACCGATTAGTTTATACTTAGTGTATGCTTAGTCCTAAGTGGCTTAGTTACCTTTCGGTTAGAATACAATTGGTTTAGTCCTGGATTTAGTTTTTGGGAATTCTGAGAGCGTTTAATGTTAGTCAGACACGTTCAAGAAGGCCTGAGCGTACGTGCAAGCATGGGAGGATCGTGTTGGTCTCCGTTTTATGTGATTTTGATTTCATTTAAACGATTTTATTATTTCTTACGATTTTTGTTTTTGGCCCGTTCGTGTTTGAAACCCAAAAAAATCCAAGCTTTGGCCTAAAAAGGGGTAAAACTGTCTTTTTTCACCTAATCTGGGCACAAATTTCGAAATCTCAAAATCGTGTCAAAATTATACTTTTTGGAAACTAGATTTTTCAAGGATCATTTTACCCTTCTTCGTCGTTTTCATCCGGGGCCCACAAGACCATGTTTTAGTCATCTTTAGTTCCAGACACATGGGGCCCACAATCCACTTACTTAAGTCTTCTCCTTCCTTTTTTCTCATTCACAGTCACTTTTCCTGCAACTTTTCAAGACCTAGGGCTGAGAAAACCCCCCTTTTTCCTCTTCACTTCCTCCTCTTGAATGCACAAGCTAGAAGTTTCCAATTGGAATTCCAAGACCATCATCTTCTTCCCCTCCTTCCAATCTTTCCATTGATGCAAATCTCTTGAAGTTTCCAGCTGGGTAAACCCTCCATTTTCTTCCTTGCTCCTTGTTTGGAAAGCTATAGGTAAGAGCTTCAACCCACATTTTCAATAGAGTCTTTTTACTCCTAAGGAACTTGTTTTTCATTCTTGCGAACCCTTTTTGTGAAAATGGGTTCCTTGCTTTCACTTTTAGTTGAGTTTTGAATGGATTTCTTGGGGTTTTTGTAGCTCTTGGACTTATCTCTTGGATAGGTGTGCTTGAAGGAGAAAGATTTGTTTGGCATTTGGACAAGGCAAGTAATCTCTATAGGTTGAAAGGTTGCATGTGTGCTATGAATTTCATGGTTTCCTTTAAATTGCATAAATCTTGTTATCAAGCTACATTATATGTTTCCCTTAGATTTCTTATGTGATTTCCACTTTCATTACATGTATTGATACCAAGTGCCTTCCCAACCCCCAGATTTCTATTTATAATTGAGAACCTATGCTTTATTTAGAAATTATGGATTTTTGACTTGAATGGAAATGAATGGTTTGGAAATGAGTGATGGACCCTTGGAGAGCTAGTAGACTCAGGGAAGTGCAGGTTGAGATAGAAATAAGGAGGGAAGTAGAAATGTGAAAGACTTTGACTTGAAATGTGCTGCCCGTGTAGTTCGGTCAGCTAGCGGCTAGCCGCAAACCCCATTTCGGTTAACCGCTAGCCGACCGAGTTCGGCGGTTCCTTTTCTAGAAGCCTGCATTTCATCAGAGAATTTCGGTCAGCTGGCGGCTAGCCGCCACACCCCACTTCGGCTAACCGCGAGCCAACCGAATTCAAGTCGGTCCCTTTTCCAGTATGCTGTATTTCTGATTTGGATTTCAGCAGTCAACATGTCGGTCATCTGGCGGCTAGCCGCCACACCCCATTCCGGTTAGCCGACAGGTGACCGCGAGCTGACCGAAATTGGCAAAATACCTGTTTTTGAAGAATTTCTATAAGAATGAAAACCAGAACATGTTAAGGGACATTTAGCCTGACATTGTGCACTTGAGAACCTAAAATGTCTTTTAACTTCGGGGGCACCGATTCTCTTTTAAATTCCACATTTGGGTTTCAATTCCACAACGTGCAACCGAAGGTCCTTACATGTGCTTGATAGACCTTGTTTTTGTACTCCAGTTTTGATACAGTGAATATCATCGTTTATTCGTTTTGAATTTCAAGTATAAGCTTGTTTGAAAATCTGTTTCCAGTATTAAAAAGGGGATCACTTCTTAAGTTCGTATGCATATAATTTATGCCCTTGCTAGTCGTGCCTTGTCTTGTTTTAATAAGTGATTTCCCCCTTAACGTGATTTGTTTCGAACGTGTATTCATGTTTTTGTGCATTCATGAATCCAAGTGAACACAACTGAGCTTGGACTGCTCCTTTAGTCTGATCCACTGTCCAGGGGTCCTTAAACTTGTGGACAATTTGCAGATTAGTCGTGTATTCTATTACACATCGTGCGTGTCCGGTTCCGTGGCCGGAGGTCCCCGTTTACCTCAGTGTGACATGGGAATCGTGTTTTGTTTATCGTGCCTATCGTGTTTGTCGTGCGTGCTTGCTCTTTTCATTATATATGATAGAGAAAGGATGAGCTCTTTGTGGTTTAATTATTCATGATATATTATAAGTATTCATGCTAGTTTTGTTCCGTATCCTGGACGTGTATCTCAGTCAAGTGAATATTTTAAATTCATCAAATTGTTTTAGCATGTTTCTTTAAACAATTGTTGTTTCATATTCATTCCTAAATTGATTACCTGCCAAACCGTCGTGTTTGATACTTGTATTTTGGTGCCCAGGTGCAGGCGACACCGCCTTTGAGGAGGAGCGTCAGGAGGAGGCTTTTGAGCCCCCCCTAGTTCGTGAGTGGCAGCCCGACGACATCAGCTAGATGTCGGGCAAGGTCTTGAGGAATGCGCTTCACATGTTTTGGGTCTTCTCTTTTATTTTGGGAATTGCATTGGCCTTTGTTGGCCTCTTATTTTTGGGGATGTAACAAACTTAACTTTCTTTTGTATTAACTTCTAACTTGAATCTTGTTGGGATTGCCATGTAGTATTTCCTTTTCTGATATCTTGGCCTTGGGGCTATTTTACTTATGCACTTGATGCTATTTTGTTATGTCTCCCCGTGATGTGATTTGCTACACGCTTCCGCAATCTTAATCGTGTGAGATAATCCCCGTGTTTTTGGATCCTCACCGCAGGAACCTGTGGGAAATCTTATTTTTCTCTCATCACCAAGTCGCGGTCCCGGTCCGGGGTCGCGACAGGACTGGTATCAGAGCGGGACTTGTTTCAGGCATTTAAAAGAAACTGGAAAGGTCTTAGGATCGTGGCGAGGATTCGTGAGTTCGTTAGATTCGTTTAGTATAAAAACCCTAGAAGACCACCCAACCATGTTTATTGTGTGCTAACGCTTTGTTTTACAGCATCATGCCTCCAAGAAAAGCTCTGAATAATAATGGTTCGGGTAGTAACCAAGCTGAGACAAACCCGACTACTACACCCACCACTACTCAATTCCAAGAGTTAATGCAAGCTATGTTAGAGCAGCAGAGACAAGCAAATGAAAATCAAGCCAGATTTCAAGAGCAAATGGTCAAAAAGGATGAGGAAATGGCACAAGTTCAGAGACAACTACTAGAGGTCTTGCAGAATAGACCCCAAGTTCCACCTATGCAACCGCCGGGTCTGAATTTTGTTATCAACCATAGGGATCATGACCTTATTTTACTGTTTGAGAGGTTCCGAAAGAGAGCACCAAAAGAATTTTCTGGTTAAGAGAACCCGCTAGCTGCAGATGACTAGTTGGCAAATATTGAGAAGATCTTCGATGTATTCACATGCACAGGTAGACAGAAGGTCAACCTTACCGCTTCTTTGTTTTTTGGGCTTGCAGGCCAATGGTGGCAAACGGTTAAGGAACCGTATATGACAATGGCTAACGAGGGGGCGTGGGCTGCATTCAAGACACAATTTCAAGATAAGTACATCCCTTCCCATGTCAAAAGGCAGAAAGCAATTGAGTTCCAGCAGCTCAAACAGGGCAATATGACTGCCCTGGAGTATGTCACCAAGTTTAAGAGGCTAGCCCAATATGCTACCGAGCTAATAGACACCGAGCAAAAGAAGATAACAAAATTCTTGGAAGGATTAAACCCGATCATCATGAGAGATGCAATAGGAGTAGTCGCACCAGCTACCTATGATGAAGCAGTCAAGAGGGCATATAAATTCGAAGACATTAACAATTTGATCATTCAGGACAGAAAGCAGCACTACCAACAGCAGCACCGGAAGCAACAGCATAACAAGAAACCAAGACAAGAACAAAATCAAGTGAGGCAGGGTCGTGGTCATTGTGGCAAGAATCATGAGACTCATGAATGTCGCAAGGCCTTAGGTGCTTGTTTCAAGTGTGGGGCCCTGAACCATTCGATCAAGGACTGCCCACAAATTCTTAACCAAGGTAATAGAAATCCACCTCAGCGACAGGTAGCTCCACAATATCAGGCACCAATTCAGAATCAAGCTTAGACCACCTCAGCAACAGCAACAAGTCAGATTACCAGCACAAAACCAGAATGCCCGTCTCCCGCAGCATAATAAAAATGCTCCAGGAAGGCCCAATCAGGCACCAGCTAGGCAACAATAGCATGGACGTTTGTTTAATCTAAATCGTGAGGATGCTGAAGCTGCAGGAGACGTAGTAGAAGGTAAGCTTCTTGTCTGTGGAATAGAAGCACAAATTTTATTTGATCCTTGATCCACACATTCGTTTTTATCTCCTGTTTTTGCCAAGATGATTGATGCACCAATTCCTGTTGTATGTGAATTCCCTGATGTTTTTCCAGAAGAAATTCCGGGATTGCCTCCAATCAGAGAAGTTGAGTTCACAATTGAGTTCTTCCAGGGACAGCTCCAATCTCTATTGCACCGTATAGAATGGCTCCAGCAGAAATGGGAGAATTGAAACTTCAGCTGCAAGAATTGTTGAACAAAGGCTTCATTAGGCCAAGTGTTTCACCTTGGGGAGTGCCAGTTTTGTTTGTGAAAAAGAAAGACGGAAGCTTGAGAATGTGTATCGATTACAGAAGATTGAACCAAGTGACCGTCAAGAACAAGTATCCGTTGCCAAGAATAGATGAATTGTTCGACCAATTGCAAGGAGCAGCCTATTTTTCCAAGATAGACTTGAGGTCTGGGTATCATCAGTTGAGAGTTAGAGACTCGGATGTACAGAAAACAGCTTTTCGAACAAGATATGGACATTTTGAATTCTTAGTGATGCCCTTTGGCTTGACAAATGCACCCGCAGTCTTCATGGCTCTCATGAACAAAATCTTCTCACAACATTTGGATCATTCTACAGTGGTATTCATCGATGACGTTCTCGTATATTCCAAGAGTAAGGAGGATCATGAAGAACACTTGAGGACATCATCACAGCTTTTGCGGGACAACCAGCTTTATGCAAAGCTTAGTAAGTGTGAATTTTGGCTGGAACAGGTCGCTTTTCTAGGCCATATCATCTCAAAAGAAGGTTTGGCAGTTGATCCAGCCAAGATAGAAGCAATTGTTAACTGGAAAAGACCGAGCAATGTGGCAAAAATTAGAAGCTTTTTGGGATTAGCGGGCTACTATCGAAGATTTGTCCAAGGTTTTTCGTCCATCGCAGCACCATTGACGAAATTAACTCGGAAGAATGTTCCATTTGTTTGGACCGTACAGTGTGAAACCAGCTTCCAAGAGCTGAAAGGAAGATTAACCACCGCACCAATCCTCACATTACCATCGGGCAGTGGTGGATTTATTATCTATACAGATGCTTCGAATGTGGGACTGGGTTGTGTATTGATGCAAGATGGCAAGGTGATTGCCTATGGCTCGAGGCAGTTGAAAGACCATGAGAGGAATTATGCAACTCATGACTTGGAATTGGCAGCAATTGTATTTGCCCTGAAGATGTGGAGACACTACCTCTACGGAGAGAAATTTGAAGTCCATTCTGACCATCGGAGTTTGCAATACTTGTTCTCACAAAAGGATCTAAATATGAGACAGAGACGATGGATGGAATATATCAAGGATTTTGACTTCCCAATCAAATATCATCCAGGCAAGGTGAATGTAGTAGCCGATGATGCATTGAGCAGGAAATCAGTGGCCATGGCCAATTTGAGAGGAGTTGGTGTTTTCCAGCAATTTGAAGAGTTAGGTGTGGAAGTACAAACCCTAAAATTGGGTGTGATGTTAGCAAATATGACAGTATCTGAGCCTACCTTCATCCAGAAGATCAAGGACAGCCAATTGCAAGACCTAGATTTAGCAAAAGTTGTAGACCATCTCGCAGAACGTCCAGATTTTAAGATGGTGAATGGGATATTGTATTTTCGTGATCAGTTGTGTGTGCCAAATATGGATGACTTGAATGAAATAATGACTGAAGCTCACAACACAAGATATTCCATGCATCCGGGTAGCACGAAGATGTACCATAACTTGAAGAATAGATTTTGGTGGAACAATATGAAAAGAGAGATAGTAGCTTTTGTGTCTCGTTGCCTAACTTGTCAGTTGATTAAAGCAGAGCATCAGAAGCCCCCAGGTTTGCTACAACCGTTAGAGATTCCGGAGTGGAAATGGGAGCACATCACCATGGATTTCGTCTCCGGATTGCCAAATACCAAGAAAGGGAACAATGCAATTTGGATCATTGTAGATCGTCTTACAAAGTCTGCTCACTTCATTCCGATGAAGACAGAAAATATGATGCATATGGCACCACTTGCAAAATTGTTTATTGATGAGATTGTTAGTAAGCATGGTCAGCCCGTTTCCATCACTTCAGACAGAGATAGCAGGTTTGTTTCGAAGTTTTGGAAAACTCTTCTCGAGTCCATGGGTATGAAACTTCAGTTTAGCACGGCGTATCATCCACAGACCGATGGTCGGTCAGAAAACGGAAGATACAGACTCTTGAAGACATGTTACGTGCTTGTGTACTAGATTTCAAAGTTCAATGGGACGAGTACCTACCGCTTTGCCAGTTCGCTTATAACAATAGCTACCACTCTAGCATCGGTATGGCACCTTTCGAGGCACTCTATGGTAGAAGATGCAGAACTCCAGTTTGTTGGGAAAAAGTCGGTGTGCGTAGCTTTCATGGACCGACGATAGTTGGAGAGACAAGTGACAAGGTCAAATTGATTCAGGAACGTTTGAACATCGCCCAGAGTAGACAGAAAAGTTTTGCCGACACTCGCCGAAGAGAATTGCAATTTCAAGTGGGTGACAAAGTGTTCTTGAAGGTCTCACCAGTTAGAGGAACTCTGAGGTTCGGACAGAATGTCTCACATTCCACTTTATATTAAAAGACAAATAAGCAGCTTTTTACTCATTTCGCTCTTTTCACAATGTCTGCAACCAGAAGAGCTCTTCCTCCCATTTTCTTCTTTCTTTCTTCCTAAGAAACTCAAGGGAATTCTTACCAAATTAGAGATTGACCACTGCCATCGCTTTCTACACGGCCCAAGCTTCACATCTATGCCAATTTCACGTCATTCTGCCCCCGGCAATCCTCCAAACAGCCAATATCAATGCCGTGGGGCTGTCTTAGTGCAAGTTCCTTGATTCTAAGATTGGGAGCTACATGAACTAAGGGGATGGTTGTTTCTTAATATATTGTTGTATATGTCTTAATCTGCTTCTTTTTTTTTATAGGATGTGAGTATAGAATCACCAGAGTTGGCTACTGCGGGTTCTGGTTGCTCTAGCTTGGATGATAGAATCCATGGGCTTCTGCAGATTATGATCGCAAATCAGTAGGCCTCCAGTGAGCAAGTCTCCCGTTAGAACGACTAGATAGCGAGGCAGAATGAGGCTCATGCTCAATTTCAAGCACGGTTACAAGCCCAGTTTGCAGAGAAACTTAAGAGACATCTTAAAAAGCCCCATCTCCTCAGGTGGTGATAGCTCCTTGATGCGGATCCGAACGCTCTTTATGAGAAGTTTTGAAAGACGGGTGCCATGGAGATTGCAGGCATTATGAATCCACCAGAGGCTGATGAGTGGATGGTGCATACCAATAATGTTTTAGAGGTAATGGTATGCTTGGCAAAAGCTCTCGTTGGTAGCTTATATGTTCAGAGGCATTGTACAGACATAGTGGAAGAGTGTGAGAGAACCCTTCCAAACTGTGGATGATGATGTTGGGCGGTATGCCTTCAAGAGTTTAGGAGAAGGTTCATATCGGAGCATGTGGATGGTAGGAAGTGCATCAAGTTTGAGTAGTTGACACATGGGAAGTATGATTGTGGGAGAGTACATACATCAGTTCATCTGGTTGTCTAGTTTTGCCGAGGAGCTGATTGATATAGAGGCCAAGAAGGTGAATAGTTTCTTAAGGGGCTTAAACCAATGCTACACAATGTGACTACATTTATGAGATTTGCCACCTATGATGAGGGTATCAGAAAACCCTATTCGTCTGATGAAAATGCGAAGATCCAACAAAATGGGCCAAAGAGGAAGGAGTGGGCAATAAGACCCTGACCCCTAATTCCTAGGAATAGAGCTAATTAAGTTTGTCATCTGTTCACAAAGTGGTTTTGGATGTTTTTTGTTTAAGTTTGAAAATTAGAATAGCTTTTCTTTAGGTTTGGGAAGTTCTGAGGGCCATTGAACCTAGTTTGATACCTTTCGGAACCTTCGTGTACTTTCGGAAAACTGTGGGTGAGCATCTCTAAATTTTGAAATATTCGTTCCCAACAACTTTCGTTTTCACTCCCCACCCATTAGAAGCCCCGAAAAATAAATTTTCCCGCCTTAGGGGCAAACCAATCTTTTCACATTGAAATCTGAGCTTAAATTTCGAGGTCTCATAACCATGGCAAATTTGTGCCTTTCTAAATCTAGATTTAATCTGGAACATTTTTCTCTTCTTCGTCGAATTCATCCGAGGCACGGAAAGTCAGAGTTTTATGCCCATGAATATTCATTAATGTTGGGCCCCACGTTCTAGTTTATATTAATAGACAAACTAGCCGCCTTTTTCCTCATTTTGCCCATTCCTCGACATCTGTTACCGGCTGAGCTCTTCCACCCTTTTACTTCTTTCTTTCTTCCTAAAGAACTCAAGGGTATTCTTACCAAATAAGATATTCACCACCGCCAACCCTTTCTACACGACCCAAGCTCCACATCTACACCAATTTTGCGTTATTCCACCTCTAGCAACCCTCCAAACAGACAATACCATTGCCGTATCGCTATCTTAGTTTATGTACCTTGATTCTAAGATTGGGAGCTACATGTACTAGGGGGATGTTTGTTTCTTAATAAATTGTTGTATATTTCTTAATCTGCTTCTTTTTTTAATAGGATATGCATAGAGGATCACCAGAACTGGCTACTTTGGGTCTAGGTTGCCCTAGCTTGGATGATGGAATCCATGGGCCTTAGCAGATTGTGATTGCACAACAGTAGGGCTCCAGTGAGCTAGTATCCCATCAGAACGATTAGATAGCGTGCTAGAATGAGGCTCATGCTAAATTTAAACACGGTTACATGCCCAGATTGTGGAGAAACTTAAGAGACATCTCAAAAACCCCTATTTCCTCAACTGGTGATAGCTCCACGGTGCGGATCCGAACGGTCTTTATGAGAAGATTTGGAAGATGGGGGCCATGGAGATTTTTGGGATTATGAATCCATCTGAGGCTGTTAAGTGGATGTTGCATACCAATAATGGTTTAGAGGTGATGGTATGCATGGGACGTCAAAAGCTCTCCTTGGTAGCTTATATGTTCAGAGGCATTGTACGGTCATGGTGGAAGAGTGTGTGGGAACACATCTAGACCATGGATAATGATGTTGGGCAGTATGCATTCAAGACTCAGTTTAGGAGAAGGTTCATACCGGAGCATGTGGATGCTAGGAAGCGCATCAAGTTCGAGTAGTTGACACGAAAGGAGTATGACTGGGGGTGAGTACATACATTAGTTCATCTGGTTGTTTGGAGCTAATTGTTATAGAGGCCAAGAAGCTGAATAGCTTTCTTAAGGGGCTCAAACCAATGATACAAAATGTGACTGCATTGATGAGAATTGGCACCTATGGTGAGACTGTCAGAAAACCCTATTCATCAGAGGTGAATGCGAAGATGCAACAAAGTGGGCCAAAGAGGAAGGAGTGGGCAGTAAGACTCCGACTCCTAATTCCTAGGATTAGAGCTTATTAAGTGTGTCATCAGTTCACTAAGTGGTTTTGGTTGTTTTCTGATTAAGTTTGAGTTAGAATAACTTTTCTATAGCTTTGGGAAGTTCTAAGGGCCATTGAACCTAGTTTGATACCCTTAGGAACCTTTGTGTATTTTTGGAAGTGTGGGGGGCATTTCTAAATTCTGAAATTTGTTTCTTGATCGCATTTGATACAGAGTAACAACCCCAACAACTTTCATTTTCACTCCCCACACAGTTTGAAGCCCCGAAAAAAAAAATTTCCTGCCTGAGGGACAAAACAATCTTTTCACATTGAAATCTGAGATCAAATATCGAGGTCCTCAAACCATGGCAAATTTGTGCCTTTCTAAAACTTGATTAAATCCGGAACATTTTTCTCCCCTCCATTGAATTCATCCGATTCCCAGAAATTAGAGTTTTATGCCCATGAATATTCATTAGTGGTGGGGCCTACATTCCAATTATTATATTAAAAGACAAATAAGCTGCCTTCTTCCTCAACGTCTACAATCACCTAAGGTCTTCCTCTCTTTTACTTATTTCTTTCTTCCTAATGAACTCATGGGTATTCTTACCAAATTAGAGATTGAACCCCGCCATCGCTTTCTACACAACCCGAGCTTCACATCTGCGTCAATTTCGCGTTATTCCGCCGCCAATGGCCCTCAAAACAGACAATATCATTGCTGTAGTTGGGCTATCTTAGTGTTAAGTTCCTTGATTCTAAGATTGGGAGCTACATGCACTAGGGGGATGGTTATTTCTCAAAATATTGTTTTTTTTTTTCAGAGTATTTTTTTTCTTAATATATTGTTGTATGTCTTAATTTGCTTTTCATTTTACAGGATATGAGTAGAGGAATGGCAGAACTGGCTGCTGCGGGTCCTGGTTGCCCTAGCTTGGATTAAGAATCCAAGAGCTTTTGCAGATTGTGATAGCACAACCATACACTTCCAGTCAGCAATTTAGAGATAGCGAGGCAGAACGAGGCTCATGCTCTATTTCAAGCACAGTTAGAAGCCCAAATTGTGGAGATAATTAAGAGACATCTCAACAAGCCCCATCGCCTCAGGTGGTATTAGCTCCTTAGTGCAGATCCGAATGCTCTTTAGGAGAAGTTTGGGAAGATGGGGGCCATTAAGATTGCTGGGATTATGAATCCAATTGAGGCGGATGAGTGGATGGTGCATACCAATAATGGTTTAGAGGTGATGGTATCATGGGACGTCAAAAGCTCTCCTTGGTAGCTTATATGCTCAGAGGCATTGTAGAGACACGGTGGAAGAGTGTGAGGGGACACTTCCAGACCATTGATGATGATGTTGGGCGGAATGCCTTCAAGACTCAGTTTAGGAGAAGGTTCTCACCGGAGCATGCGGAAGCTAGGAAGTGCATCAAGTTCAAGTAGTTGACACGAGGGAAGTATGACTGTGGGTGAAGTCCATACATCAGTTCATCTGGCTGTCCAGTTTTGCCGAGGAGCTGATTGATATAGAGGCCAAGAAGATGAATAGCTTTCTTAAGGGGCTTAGACCAATGATACACAATGTGACTGCATTGATGAGACTTGCCACCTATGATGAGCCTATTAGAAAACAATATTCTTCTGAGGAGAATGTGAAGATCCAACAAAGTGGGCCAAAGAGGAAGGAGTGGGTAGTAAGAACCCGACCCCTAATTCCTAGGATTAGAGCTAATAAAGTGTGACGACAGTTCACTAAGTGGTTTTGGATGTTTTCATATTACGTTTGAGAGTTAGAATAGCTTTTCTATAGCTTTGGGAAGTTTTGAGGGCCATTGAACCGAGTTTGATACCTTTAGGAACCTTCGTGTATTTTCGAAAAACTGTGGGTGGGCATTTCTAAATTGTGAAAAATTTGTTT
The DNA here is from genome assembly GCA_028538565.1 of Umbellularia californica. Classification (NCBI taxonomy): domain Eukaryota; kingdom Viridiplantae; phylum Streptophyta; class Magnoliopsida; order Laurales; family Lauraceae; genus Umbellularia; species Umbellularia californica. Next base: position 13,665,416 of record JAPQWN010000005.1, read on the forward strand.
CTTGATCCCATTTTGTAGAGAATAACATTCCCAAAAACTTTCGTTTTCACTCCCCACCCATTCGATGCTCGGAAAAATAAATTTTCCTGCCTTAGGGGCAACGCTATCTTTGCACATTGAAATCTGAGCTCAAATTTTGAGGTCCTCAAACCATGGCAAATTTGTTCCTTTCTGAAACTAAATTTAATCTGGAACATTTTTTACTTCATCGTCAAATTCATTTGAGGCCCGGAAATCAGAGTTTAATGCCCATGAATATTCATTAGTGCTGGCCCCCACGTTCCAGTTTATATTAAAGGCAGTTAAGCGTTCTTCTTGCTCATTTCGCCCATGACTATCTTATTGAAGTTTCTGGATTCTAAGATTGGGAGCTACATGTACTTGGGGGATGATTGTTTCTTAATATATTGTTGTATATGTCTTAATCTCCTTTTTTATATAGGATATGAATAGAGGATCACCAGAACTAGTTACTGCGGGTCCTAGTTGCCCTAGCTTGGATGATAGAATCCATGGGCTTCTGCAAATTATGATCGCACATCAGTAGGCCTCCAGTGAGCAAGTCTTCTGTCAGAATGACTAGACAATGAGGCAGAATGAGGCTCATGCTCAATTTCAAGCACGGTGACAAGCCCAGATTGCGGAAAAACTGAAGAGACATCTCAAAAAGCCCCAACTCCTCATGTGGTGATAGCTCCTTGGAGCGGATCCGAACGCTCTTTATGAGAAGTTTTGGAATATGGGGGCCATCGAGATTACTGGGATTTTGAATCCACCTGAGGCTGATGAGTGGATGTTGCATACCAATAATGGTTTAGATGTGATGGTATGCATGGGACGTCAAAAGCTCTCCTTGGCAGCTTATATGTTCAAAGGTATTGTACAGACACGGTGGAAGAGTGTGAGGGAACCCTTCTAGACCATGAATGATGATGTTGGGTGGTATGCCATCAAGACTCGGTTTAGGAGAAGGTTCATACCGGAGCATTTGGATGCTATGAAGTGCATCAAGTTCGAATAGTTGACACGATGGGAGTATGACTATGCGTGAGTGCATATATCAATTCATCTGGTTATTCGGTTTTGTCCAGGAGCTACTTTATATAGAGGCCAAGATGATTAATAGCTTTCTCATGGGGCTCAACCAATGATACATAATGTGACTGCATTGATCAGACTTGCCACCTATGGTGAGGCTGTCATAAAACCCTATTCGTATGAGGAGAATGAAATGATCCAACAAAATGGGCCAAAGAGGAAGGAGTGCGCAGTAAGACCCCTACCCCTAATTCCAAGGATTATAGCTAATTAAGTGTCATTAGTTCACAAAGTGGTTTTGGATGTTTTTTTTTTTATTAAGTTTGAGAGTTAGAATAGCTTTTCTATAGCTTTGGGAAGTTCTGAAGGTCATTGAACCTAGTTTGATACCTTTAGGAACCATCATGTATTTTCAAAAAAGTATGGGGGGCATTTTTAAATTCTGAAAAATTCATTTCCTAATCCACATTGGATAGAGAATAACATTCCTAACAACTTTCGATTTCAATCCCCACCTATTCGAAGCCCCAAAAAAATAAATTTTCCCGCCTTAAGAGCAAAACAATCTTTTCACATTGAAATATGAGCTAAAATTTCGAGGTCCTCAAACCATGGCAAATTTGTGCCTTTCTGAAACTACATTTAATCTCGAACATTTTTTTCCGCTTTATCGAATCCATCCAAGGCCCGGAAATCAGAGTTTTATGCCCATGAATATTCATTAGTGTTGAGCCCTACAATCCAGTTTACATTAAAAGACAAATAAGCCGCCTTCTTCCTCATTTCGCCCATTCCTCGACGTCTACAACCAGCTGAGCTCTTCCTCCCTTTTAGTTCTTTCTTTCTACTTAAAGAACTCAAGGCTATTGTTACCAAATTAGAGATTGACCACCGCCATCGCTTTCTACACAGCCCAAGCTGCACATCTATGCCAATTTCGCGTTATTCCGCCACTAGCAACCCTCAAAACAGACAATAACATTGCTGCAGTAGGGCTATCTAAGTGTAAGTTGGTTGATTCTAGGATTGGGAGCTACATGTACTAGGGTGATGGTTGTTTCTAAGTAAATTGTTTTTTTAAGCGGTTTTTTTTTTTTTTTTTGAAGAGAATTTTTTTTTAATATATTATTGGATATGCCTTAATTTGATTTTTTTATTTTACAGGATATGAGTAAAGGATTGGCAGAACTGGCTACTGTGGGTCCTGGTTGCCCTAGCTTGGATTAAGAATCCAGGGGCTTCTACAGATTGTGCTAGCACAACAGTACGCTTCCAGTGAGAATTTTAGTGATAGCGAGGCAGAACGAGGCTCATGCTCAATTTCAAGCGCAGTTACAAGCCCAGATTGCGGAGATACTTAAGAGACATCTCAACAAGCCCCATTGCCTCAGGTGGTGATAGCTCCTCGGTGCGGATCCGAATGCTCTTTATGAGAAGTTTTGGAAGATGGGGGCCATTGAGATTGCTAGGATTATGAATCCACCTGAGGTTGATGAGTGGATGGTGCATACCAATAATGGTTTAGAGGGGATGGAATGCATGGGACGTCAAAAGATCTTCTTGGTAGCTATTATGTTCAGAGGCATTGTACAGACACGGTGGAAGAGTGTGTGGGAACTCGTCCAGACCATGGATGATGATGTTGGGCAGTATGCCTTCAAGACTCAGTTTAGGAGAAGGTTCATACCGGAGCATGTGGATGCTAGGAAGCGCATCAAGTTCGATTAGTTGACACGAGGGGAGTATGACCGTGGGTGAGTACATACATCAATTGAACTGGTTGCCAGGTTTTGCCCAACAGCTCATTGATATAGAAGCCACGAAGCTGAATAACTTTCTTAAGGGTCTCAGACCAATGATACAAAATGTGTCTGCATTGATTAGACTAGCCACCTATGATGAGGCTGTCAGAAAAACCTATTGTCTGAGGAGAATGCAAAGATCCAACAAAGTGGGCCAAAAAGGATGGAGTGGGCAGTATTTCCCTGACCCCTAATTCCTTAGATTAGAGCTAACTAAGTGTGTCTTATGTTCAATAAGTGGTTTTAGAAGTTGTCTGATTAAGTTTGAGAGTTAGATTAGCTTTTCTATAGCTTTGGGAAGTTCTAAGGGCCATCGAACCTAGTTTGATACCTTTAGGAAGATTTGTGTATTTTCGGAAAAGTGTGGGGGGCATTTCTAAATTCTGAAATTCACTTTCTTGATCCCATTTGATAGAGAATAACATTCCCAACAACTTTCGTTTCCCCACACATGCAAAGCCCCGAAAAATAAATTTCCCTGCCTTACCAGCAAAACAATCTTTTCACATTGAAATTTGAGCTCTAATTTTGAGGTCCTCAAACCATGGCAAATTTGTGCCTTTTTGGAACTAGATTTAATGTGGAACATTTTTCTCTTCCTCGTCGAATTCATCCGATTTACAAAAATCAGAGTTTTATACCCATGAATATTCATTAGTGGTCGGCCCCACATTCCAATTATTATATTTAAAGAAAAATAAGTGCCTTGTTCCTCATCTCGCCCATTTCTCTACGTTTGCAATCAGCTAAGCTCCTCCACCCTTTTTCTTATTTCTTTCTTCCTAAAGAACTTAAGGGTATTCTTCTCAAATTAGAGATTGACCACCGAAATCGCTTTCTACATAGCCCAAGCTTCACATCTACGCCAATTTCGTGTTATTCAGCCGCCAGCAGCCCTCGAAATAGACAATATCATTGCTACAGTAGGGCTATGTTAGTGTAAGTTCCTTGATTCTAAGATTGGGAGCCACATGTACTAGGGGGATGGTTGTTTCTCAATATATTGTTTTTTTTAAGAGTTTTTTTTAAGAGTTTTTGTTTTTCTTAATATATTGTTGCATATGTCTTAATTTGTTTTTTTTATTTATTTTACAGGATATGAGTAGAGGATCGGCAGAACTGGCTACTGCGGGTCCTGGTTGTCCTAGCTTGCATTAAGAATCCACGGGCTTCTGCAGATTGTGATAGCACAACAGTATGTTTCCAATGAGCAAGTTAAAGATAGCGAGGCAGAATGAGGCTCATGTTCAATTTCAGGCACAGTTACAAGCCCAGGTTGTGGAGATACTTAAGAGACATCTCAACAAGCCCCATCGCCTCAGGTGGTGATAGCTCCTCGGTGCGGATCCTAACACTCTTTATGAGAAGTTTTGGAAGATGGGGGCCATTGAGATTGCTGGGATTATTAATCCACCTGAGGTTAATGAGTGGATGGTGCATACCAATAATGTTTTAGAGGCGATGGTATGCATGGGACGTCAAAAGATCTCCTTGGTAGCTTATATGTTAAAAGGCATTGTACAGACACGGTGGAAGAGTGTGAGGGAACCCTTCATGACCATGGATGATGATGTTGGGCGGTATGCCTTCAAGACTCAGTTTAGGAGATGGATCAGACCGGAGCATGTGGATGCTAGGAAGTGCATCAAGTTCGATTAGTTGACATGAGGGGAGTATGATTGTGGGTGAGTACAAACGTCAATGATCTGGTTGTCCGGTTTTGCCTTGGAGCTCATTGATATAGAGGCCACGAAGCTTAATAGGTTTCTAACCTTGGAGCTCATTTATTGTAGAACATTATTCTCTTCTTCGTCGAATTCATCCGATTCCCAGAAATGAGAGTTTTATAACCTTGAATATTCATTAGTGGTGGGCCCCATATTCCAATTATTATATTAAAAGACAAATAAGCTGCCTTCTTCCTCATCTCGCCCATTCCTCAATGTCTGCAATCAGCTATGCTCTTCCTCCCTTTTACTTATTTCTTTCTTCTTAAAGAACTCAAGGTATTTCTTACCAAATTAGAGATTGACCATCGGCATCGCTTTCTACACAGCCCAAGCTTCACATCTATGCCAATTTTGCGTGATTCCACAGCCAGCAGCCCTCGAAACAGACAATATCATTTCTGCAGTAGGGCTATCTCAGTGTAAGTTCCTTGATTCTAGGATTAGGAGCTACATGTACTAGGGGATGGTTGTTTCTTAATATATTTTTTTAAGAGTTTTTTTTTTCTTAATATATTGTTGAATATGTCTTAAATTGCTTTTTTTAATTTACAGGATATGAATAGGGGATCGCCAGAACGGGCTACAGCGGGTCGTGGTTACCCTAGCTTGGATCAGAGAATCCATGTGCTTCTGCAGATTGTGATAGCACAATAGTACTCTTCCAGTGAGCAATTTAGAGATAGCGAGGCAATATGAGGCTCATGCTCAATTCCAAGCAACTTACAAGCCCGGATTGCAAAAAAACTTAAGAGACATCTGAACAATCCCCATCGGCTCAGGGTGGTGATAGCTCCTCGGTGCAAATCCGAATGCACGTTATGATAAGTTTTGGAAGATAGGGCCCATGTAGATTGCTGGGATTATGAATCCAACTGAGGTTGATGAGTGGATGGTGCATACCAATAATGGTTTACAGGTGATGGTATGCATTGGAGGTCAAAAGCTCTCCTTGGTAGCTTATATGTTCAGAGGCATGTAGAGACACAATGGAAGAGTGTGAGGGGACCCTTCCAGACCATGGATGATGATGTTGGGCGGTATGCCTTCAAGACTCACTTTATGAGAAGGTTTATGCCGGAGCATGTGGATGCAAGGAAGTGCATCAAGTTCGAATAGTTGACACGAGAGCATTATGACTGTGGGTGAGTACATTCATCAGTTCATCTGACAGTCTAGTTTTGCTGAGGAGCTGATTGATATAAAGGCCAATAAGGTGAATAGCTTTCGTAAGGGGCTCAGACCAATGATACACAATGTGACTGCATTGATGAGACTTATCACCTATGATGAGGTTGTCAGAAAACCCTATTCGTCTGAGTAGAATGCAATGATCCAACAAAGTGGGCCACAGATGAAGGAGTGGGCAGTAAGACCCCGACCCCTAATTCCTAGGATTAGAGCCAATTAAGTGTGTCATTAGTTCACTAAGTGGTTTTGGATGTTTTTTGATTAAGTTTGATAGTTAGAAAAGCTTTTCTATAGCTTTGGGAAGTTTTGAGGGCCATTGAACCTAGTTTGATACCTTTAGGAACCTTCGTGTATTTTGAGAAAACTGTGGGTGGGCATTTCTAAACTCTGAAAATTTCGTTTTTGGATCCCATTTGATAGAGAATAACATTCCCAACAACTTTCGTTTTCACTCCCCACCCATTGGAAGCCCCAAAAAATAAATTTTCCCGCCTTAGGGGCAAAAAAAATCTTCACATTGAAATCAGAGCTCAAATTTCAAGGTCCTCAAACCATTGTAAATTTGTGCCTTTCTGAAACTAGATTTAATCTGGAACATTTTTCTCTTCTTCGTCGAATTTATCCGAGGCCCAGAAATCATAGCTTTATGCCCACGAATATTCATTAGTGCTGGGCCCCACATTCTAGTTTCTATTAAAAGACAAATAAGCCACCTTCTTCCTTATTTCGCCCATTCCTCGACGTCTGCAACCAGCTGAGCTCTTTCTCCCTTTTACTTCTTTCTTTCTACCTAAAAAACTCAAGGGTATTCTTACCAAATTAGAGATTGACCACCGCCATCCCTTTCTACACGGCCTAAGCTTCACATCTATGCCAATTTCACGTTATTCCGCCTCTAGCAACCCTTCAAACATACAATATCATTGCCGTAGGGCTATCTTATTGTAAATTCCGTGATTCTAAGATTGGGAGCTACATGTACTAGGGGATGGTTATTTCTTACTACATTGTTGTATGTCTTTATCTGCTTCTTTTTTTTTATAGGATATGAGTAGATGATCGCCAAAACTGGCTAATACGGGTCCTGGTTGCCCTAGCTTGGATGATAGAATCCACTGGGTTCAGCAGATTATGATCGGTCATTAGTAGGCCTCTAGTGAGCAAGTCTCCCGTCAGAACGACTACATAGCGAGCAGAATGAGGCTCATGCTCAATTTCAAGCACGGTTACAAGCGTAGATTGCGAAGAAACATAAGAGACATCTAAAAAAGGCCTTTCTGCTCAGGTGGTGAAAGCTCCTCGGTGCGGCTCCGAGTGCTCATGATGAGAAGTTTTGGAAGATGGGGGCCATGGAGATTGCTGGGATTATGAATCCACCTGAGGCTGATGAGTGGATGGTGCATAACAATAATGGTTTAGAAGTGATGGTATGCATGGGATGTCAAAAGCTCTCCTTGGTAGCTTATATGTGCAGAGGCATTGTACAGACACAGTGGAAGAGTGTGAGGGAATCCTTCCAGACCATGGATGATGATGTTGGGCGGTATGGCTTTAAGACTCAGTTTAGGAGAAAGTTCATACTGGAGCATGTGGATGCTAGGAAGCGCATCAAGTTCGAGTAGTTGACACGAAGGGATACTGTGGGTGAGTACATACATCAGTTCATCTGGTTGTTCGGTTTTGCCCAGGTGCTAATTGATATAGAGGCCAAGAAGCTGAATAGCTTTCTCAAGGGGCTCAAACTAATGATACATAATGTGACTGAATTGATGAGACTTGCCACCTATGGTGAGGCTGTCAGAAAACCCTATTCGTCTGAGGAGAATGCGAAGATCTAACAAAGTGGGCTAAAGAGGAAGTAGTGGGCAGCAAGACCCCTACCCCTAATTCCTAGGATTAATGCTAGTTAAGTGTGTCATCAGTTCACTAAGTGGGTTTGGATGTTTTCTAATTAAGTTTCTTTCTAAAGCTTTGGGAAGTTCAGAGGGCCATTGAACCTAGTTTGATACCTTTAGGAACCTTCGTGTACCTTTAGAAAAGTGTGGGGGGCATTTCTAAACTCTAAATTTCGTTTCTTGAACCCATTTGATAGAGAATAACATTCCCAACAGCTTTCGTTTTCACTCCCCAGACATTCGATGTCACCCTGACCCGCCTTAATTTCGATTAATAGTTAATTAATTAAGATTAGTGGCTTAATGGATGTTTTGTATGTAATTGGGCTTGATTAGGTACAATTCGTTGGGTTTGACCATTGACTAGTTAGAGTATGACTTTTGGAGTGTTTTTGGTTTTTGTGTGTGATTAAAAATTTGTGGGTTTCAGTGCATTGTATAGAGCATTTCATAGTCTTTAATTTTCATATTTTAACCCATTAAATCCGGATCCATCTTGACCCACTTCCAGCCCATTTTTCCAGCCCATTTCTCTAGCCCATTTAAGCCAATTTCCATGCATAAAGCCCTTTTCTTAAATATTCGAGTCCCTTAATGGACTTGTATGCACTGCAGGGAGGAAAATTCTTCTTCCAACTCAATATTTAGTTTGATTTCAATTTGTTAATGGGTTCTTGTAAATGTATGAAATTGGTATGGTTTGATGTATTTTGGTCACGAGAATGGATGTGTATGTTTAGAGAGCATTGGTGGCTCATCTTGCTAGTTTTTGAACATTGGAATGGACTACAAATGGTTGTGGGCGAGGCCAAGAGGGACAAAACAGTCCTGTTTACAGCCCCACGGACCTTGGCAGCAGCCACCCTTACTCTAGCGAGCTACCAACTCGCTCTAATGAGAAAAAGATATGCCTGGTAGAGAGTACTCTCCCTATAGCGAGCTCCCAGCTTGCTAGAGAGAGGGCCCGTTGGGCTTGGCGAGCCAGAATTCAAATGGCCATCACTTTTGACCCGTATGTATGATTTTGGCATTCTTTAGATCATTAGAAAGCTCTTGGAGCATAGAATCAAATGGTGCATATCACTTATTGATGAGAGGTCTAGGGAAAAAGGCGATATTTGGAATTAAAAATCTTGGCAACCGGAATGTATCGCGAGCCAAGTAAAGAACTATAGGATGCTTAGACGATGTTGGCCCAATAGGTGGACCTTGAGGATGGATCCCTTGGAACCTAAATTATGCCCAATGGAATTGTAATTCATGTGGGTGAGGTGTGAGCTACCATACACCCACAAGGAACATCGTGAATCTTCATATTGTATTCTGAACCAAATGTGTTATACTAAGGGATTCGACATTCAAATTAAGTAACGCCAAGGGTTCCTTTTGTAAAGATACAGGTCAGCTTGACCTAACGGGTCAGCCCACAACCCATGAATTGGGTCAGCCCACAAATCAAGTTAGTGTATGAGTTGTCAAATAGATTCTAGTTACCTTATTATGATCTATAATCATGTAATTAGATCTTTAAGTTAGGCAATACAATACCTGTAATCATGTAATTAGATCTTCTAAGATTAGGCAATATTGTATTATATAAGGATGTCCAATCGTCAATACAATATACAATTCTCTTGCAACTGTCTCTCTCTCCTATACGGTTCTGTAATCTCTTGCGTGGTTTTGTTTTGGTTCAAGAACATCTCACATGGTATCAGAGCCCTAGAGCACTGATCGTCTGTCCATTCCGGCATAGGAGAATACCTGCGACAGTTCTAATCGTCTGTAAAAGCACTGTATCGGCTGTGATCAAAGGTGGCCCACCTGTTGATCACCCACTGCCCAGAGAAACCCTCCCATCCTGGTCGACCATCACTCCTGGGAATTATACACATTTTTCTAGATTTTTTGATCATCTGAGGTAGGCCATTGTCTCTGATTTGTACTTCTCCCATTTGAGCACATAGTTTTCATCACGACCGTCAAACTTTCTAGTCTCTCAAGCTTTTATCAAAATTCCACTTGGAGGAGCTTCGAATTTTTGATACAGAGATCACTGTGTGATCTGATCATACCCCTGATCATCCAGTGGGGTCCACAGTCACGATCTGTGCCCAGATTCAAGGTCGCCTGGACCATTTTTTTGGAATTTTTTTTCAACCTGCTTCCTGTAGGCTGAAATCTGTCATCTGTTCATTCAGTAGGACCCATAGCACTCCTCTGTGCTCAGATCACGCCATCTGTCCTCTGATCTTTTAGCAGACTTGGACAGTTTTCTGGGATTTTTCAGATCTGGCCATTTTCTGGGATTTTTTCAGCTCTGGTTGGTACTTGTGACTTGATTTCTCATCTATTCAGTCTGTGAACACATTATTTATTTTCATGACTTCTGATCGCACTACATTGGGCATTACTATCATCCTTGATGGAACCAATTATTCCTATTGGTCCCATCTAATGCAAAATTTTCTCAAAGGACAAAAACTTTGGAAGTATATTACGACGCAGATCCCTACACCAGATAGTAAAGATGCTAAGTTTGAGGAATGGGAAGCTTCAGTCGGGAAGATCAATTCTTGGATCGCCAATTCGGTCACGCCATCTATTGGGAATCAATTAGCTAAATTCAATTATCCTAAGGATGCTTGGGATTATTTAGCCAAATTGTATACTCAGTCTAATGCTGCTCGCCGGTATCAATTAGAATGGGAAATCAAAAATGCAGACCAAGGCAATGACTCCATTCATAATTTCTTTATCAAAATGACTGCTCTATGGGATCAATTGGCTCTAATGGAACCCACTTTTGCAACAACTAATGACGCCCATACCTTTAAGGTATATAGGCAGCAGACTCGCCTGGTTCAATTTCTTATGGCTCTCCGCCCTGATTTTGAACATGTTCGTGGTTTATTATTACATCGGTCCCCACTGCCTTTTGTTGACACGGCACTCTCGGAACTACTGGCAGAAGAACAAACTCAGTTTTCTCTTACAAAGAAGAAACATGTGGAACCCACACATGTCCTGTCAGTAAATGTTAGTACCCCTCAGAATGATCGCTCTTTCCCACCTGGTACCAATGACCTTTGCAATTATTGTAAGAAGAAATGACACTGGAAACGGGACTGCCCAACCAGACCTCAAAGGCCAAACAACAAGAACAAACAATCTGGTCATCAGCCCAATCGTGGTCCCATGCAATCATATTCCCAGCGATCATATGCTGCCAATGTCACTTAAGATGATAATTTTGTGCATCCGTAAATGGATCTTACATCTTAGATCCAGGCTATGGTTGATGAGCGTATGCAACAGTTGTTTTTGGCTTCCTCCACTGGTTCTGCTCCTCAGATGGCCACCACCCCCTCAGCCTCTGGTTCTGCCATGACCATTTCTGGTCCTTCAAGTACACATGATGCTACACGGATTTTTTATTCTGGTGCTTCCTATCATATGACAAATGATGTTTCCAAACTTCATAATTGTGATACTCCTACTAGCTCTATCACCATCCATACAGCAGATGCCACTCCTCTACCAGTCTCACTTATTGGCTTCGTTTCAAATAAGTTGCTCTCTCTCACTAATGTTTTGTGTGTTCCTCACCTCTCCATCAATTTAATCTCTGTTAGTCAACTAACCTCTTCTGGATTTCTTGTCTTATTTTCTTCCACTGGTTGTTCTGTGCATGATCCGCGCACCGAGAGACAGATTGGGACCGGCCTTAGGTCAGGAGGATTTTACTATCTTCAATCGCTGCACCTTCCATCTTCAAGCTTCTCCCCTGTCGCCCATGTGTCCTCTGCATCTCCTTTTGCTCTTTGGCACTCTTGTTTAGGCCATTTATCTTTAAATAAAATGAAGCTTTTATTTAATAGTGGTGTTCTTGGAAACAAATCTGTATCAGGCATTTCTACTTGTTTTGGTTGCCACTTTGGTAAACAACATGCATTTCCTTATAATAAAAGCACTTCTTTTACTACTGCTCCCTTTGCTTTGGTACATTCTGATGTTTGGGGACCCGCCTCTCAGCCAACGAAAGGCGGTTCCATTTATTATGTGTTGTTTATTGATGATTTCACTAGATATACATGGTTGTATTTGATAAAAAATCGTTCTGAGTTATATGCCATCTACATTGCTTTCTCTAACATAGTTTCCACTCAATTTGACACAAGAATTAAAATATTCAGGTTTGACTATGGGGGAGAATACATGTCCCACAAATTTCGTTCTTATCTGACTAGTCAAGGAACTCTAGCTCAATTATCCTGTCCTGCCACACCACAACAGAATGGAGTGGCAGAGCGGAAACACAGACATATCCTCAAGACTGCTAGATCCTTGATTCATTCTTCACATGTTGCTCTGCAATTCTGGGGGGAAGCAGTCCTCACTGCCACCTATTTGATTAACAGAACACCATCCACTGTCTTATCTGGCACATCTCCACATGAAAAATTGTTCTCATGTAAACCTGATTTGTCCTATCTCAAAGTATTTGGCTGCACCTGCTTTGTTCTGTTGCATGATAATGAGAGAACCAAACTTGCACCCAAATCCACTGTTTGTGTTTTTTTTAGGGTATGGCATTGAACAAAAAGGGATATCGGTGCTATGATCCTAAAACCAATAAGTTACGAGTCTCTCGTAATGTCACCTTCCTGGAACACATACCTTTCTATACATTACCCATTGCATCCTCTTTTCCTGAGCAACCTCCGATCTATCCCCTTGACCCCTTTCCAGATCTATTTCCCTCCGATACTCCTTCTTCTCCACCTCTGCAGGTATATCATCGTCGGCCCAAACCCCCGTCTGCTCACCCGGAATCTGCAGCCCCACATCCTACTTATGACCATGGGCCAATCTCTTTTGCTTCAGATGTGCAGGATCCTCCTCAACCTCAAAGGTATCCCTTGCGCACCAGAATCCCTCCCTCCCGATTTGGCTTTGTTTGTACCGATCATTTTTCTCCATTGTATAAGTCCTTCCTTTCAGTAATTCATACCTTAGTAGAACCACAATCCTATAAGGAGGCCATTACTCATCCGAACTGGAGATCTGCCATAGCAGAAGAACTTACGGCTCTGCAGAAAACTCAAACATGGGATCTTGTTCCTCTTCCCTCAGGGAAACGGGCTATTGGCTGCAAATGGATATTCAATATCAAGACCAAATCTGATGGAACTGTTGATCGTTACAAGGCCCGCTTGGTTGCCAAAGGCTACACACAAGAATATGGGGTAGATTATGAGGAGACCTTTGCTCCAGTTGCTAAGATGACAACTGTCCGGACCTTTATCTTCGTTGCCGCTGTTAGACGTTGGCTACTCTACCAACTTGATGTCAAGAATACTTTTTTGAATGGATTTCTTCAGGAAGAAATCTATATGCATCCTCCCCCAGGTGTCATGAGACCTCCTCATTATCTATGTCGTCTCAAACGTGCCTTGTATGGACTCAAACAAGCCCCTCGTGCTTGGTTTGAACGGTTTAGCACCAGCATTATCAGCATTGGTTTTTCTCAGAGTGATCATGACTCCGCTGTCTTCACTCGCTATTCGCGATCTGGATGTGTTTTCTTGTTACTCTATGTCGATGATATGATTATCACTGGCAGTGATGCTCCTGGTATTCTATCCTTGAAGCATTTTCTTCATCGACAGTTTGAGATGAAAGATTTGGGCCATCTTCGGTACTTTCTAGGCATTGAGGTTGCCTACTCCCCTAACGGATATCTTTTATCGCAAACAAAATACTGCAATGAAGTTCTCCAACGAGCTGGACTCACAGATCGTAAACCTGTCTCTACTCCAATTGAACATAATCTTAAGCTTCGGACTACTAATGGAGAACTGCTTTCTGATCCAACTCGTTATCGTGAGTTGGTCGGCAACTTGGTATATCTTACTATTACCAGACTAGATATTGCCTATGCAGTACATGTGGTAAGCCAATTTGTTGCACAACCCACTCATCTTCACTGGGGTGCTGTCCTGTGCATATTGAGATACTTACAAGGGAGTTCAAACCACGCCCTCCTTCTTTCCTCCAGTCAGAATCTTACTCTCCATGGCTATTCTGATTCCGACTGGGCAGGAGATGTCAATGATCGGCGATCTACAACCGGTTTTTCCATTTTTCTTGGCTCTTCTCTCATCTCTTGGAAGAGCAAGAAACAGGAAGTTGTCTCACGATCATCCACTGAAGCTGAATATCGTGTTGTCGCTCACACTACTACTGAAAATTATTTGGCTTCGCTGGTTACTTCAGGATATAGGAGTTCTAGTTCCTAAATCTACCTCTCTCTTTACAGACAGTGAAAGTGCACGGAAACTAGCCACAAATGATGTCTTCCATGAACGATCCAAGCATCTTGAAGTTGACTGTCATTTTATTCATCAACATGTTCGGAGTGGTACTATTAAGCTCATCCAGATTTCATCAGTTGATCAAATTGCAGATTTCTTCACCAAAAGCCACTCCACTTCTCGGTTTTCAGAGCTAGTTTTCACGCTTTCGATGGTCACATTCTCCCATCCAAAGCTTGAGAGGGGGTGTAAAGATACAGGTCAGCTTGACCTAACGGGTCAACCCACGACCCATGAATTGGGTCAGCCCACAAATCAAGTTAGTGTATGAGTTATCAAATAGATTCTAGTTACCTTATTATGATCTGTAATCATGTAATTAGATCTTTAAGTTAGGCAATACAATACCTGTAATCATGTAATTAGATCTTCTAAGATTAGACAATACTGTATTATATAAGGATGTCCAATCGTCAATACAATATACAACTCTCTTGTAACTGTGTCTCTGTCCTATAAGGTTTTGTAATCTCTTGCATGGTTCTGTTTTGGTTCAAGAACATCTCACGCCTTTGTAGCCCAATAACACCGGAATCCTTAGTACTACACCGAGTTGGACAGTGAAGACCTGAGGGCTCCAAGACCATAGGCTTGGTTTGATTCATATCTTGATTCCATATATGATATACGTACATGCATTGCATTCCATTTCCAATATTCTCGTATGACTTGATCATACTTCTGTCTAGTTATGTATATCTTGTTTACGTACCTGTTTATATTATATCCATTTCCACTTTTGTTCAAGTACATCTTAATAAATTATGATTATGTACCATGATATAATCTGTTCTGTATATGTTCTGATATTTTGTACATTTCGTTCCACGAGTCGGCACCACTTGGCTTGACCCTATGTAAGTCGAACCTGGTTAAGTGTGGGTTTAGTTATAATTCCGGCCCTCTGCAGATGGGATTATGTTCTGAGGGTTAACTGGCACCCTAGGTCCACGATGGAGAGTTTCGGGCCCTCTGTCTTCTAGTGGCACGACTCTGTTCTATTTTGTCTTCTGCTCTCGCTTTATATTCATGTTTACATGGTTAATTTGAGAGAATATAGCTAATGTGGATGTGCCATTTAGTTCTGCTATTGTGTATATCTGTCATCTATGATTGTGCGTCTCATGCTTACTCATGCTCAGATTTGCCTAGTGTATTCACTTTGACCTCTTATGATCTATATCTGTCAAGCTACTCATTTGCAACATGTTTCATTATATATTTTATTTATCTTGCTTAGACTAGTCTAATGGTGCTACATTTGGCGTTACAGGTGAGTACCTCGATGCCACCGCCCTGGAGATCCACGAGGAGTAATCTCCTATCACATAGCTAAATGGACTTCTGATGATGTCTTCTAGACATCTGCCCACTGAGTTGGACGTAACATGACCCATGGACCGTGGCTTGGAATTGCCACATCTTTTGTAATAGTTTATGAACTTGTTTAGCTTATGACTTGTAAAACTTAACTTCTTTCTCTTTCCATCTCTTAAACTATAACTTTTAATCTATGCTCATGAACTTTATGCTCTATATCTTGATGCATTTGATATTGTTGGATTACAATTGGATATCTACTTGAATGAAATTATACAGGTGGAAATACAGGTTTATGGAAATATGAACCTCACATGTGCTATCCTGTGGGTGAATTCCGTTCGTCAGGACAAAGGATCAACGTGTTTGACTCGAATCCCCATGTAGGCATTTATCGCGCCTTGAGAGGGGTGTAGTCTCGGGCTCAGGTTATGACATTCAAAGCCCTGAAAAATAAATTTTCCTGCCTTAGGGGCAAAACAATCTTTTCACATTGAATTTGAGCTCAAATTTCAAGGTCCTCAAACCATGGCAAATTTGTGCCTTTCTCAAACTAGATTTAATTTGGAAAACTTTTCACTACTTTGTCGAATTAATCTGAGGCCCCAAAATAAAAGTTTTATGCCGATGAATATTTATTAGTGGTGGGCCCCACATTCCAATTATATTAAAAGACAAATAAGCTGCCTTCTTCCTCATCTCGACCATTCCTTGACGTCTGCAAGCAGCTAAGCTCTTCCTCCTTTCTACCTTTTTCTTTCTTCCTAAAGAACTCAAGGGTATTCTAACCAAATTAGGGATTGACCACCGCCATCATTTTCTACACAGCCCAAGCTTTACTTCTACAACAATTTCGCATTATTCTGCCGCTAGCAACCCTCGAAACAGACGATATCATTGTTGTAGGGCTATCTCAGTGTAAGTTCCTTGGAGTATTTTTTTAATATATTGTTGTGTATGTCTTAATTTGTTTTTTTTCTATTTTATAAGATATGAGAAGAGGATCGCCAGAACTGGCTACTGCGGGTCCTGGTTGCCCCAGTTTGGATTAGGAAATCCATGGGCTTCTGCTGATTGTGATAGCACAGGCCTCTAGTGAGCAATTTAGAGATAGCGAGGCACAATGAGGCACATGCTCAATTTTAGGCATAGTAACAAGCCCAGATTGCGGAGATACTTAAGGGACATCTCAACAAGCCCCATCTCCTCAGGTGGTGATAGCTCCTCAGTACGGATCCGAATGCTCTTTATGAGGAGTTTTGGAAGATGGGGGCCATGGACATTGCAGGGATTATGAATCCACCTGAGTCTGATGAGTGGATCATGCATACCAATAATGGTTTAGAGGTGATCGTATGCATGGGACGTCAAAAGCACTTCTTGGTAGCTTATATGTTCAGAGGCATTGTAGAGACATGGTGGAAGAGTGAGGGGACCCTTCCAGACCATGGATGATGATGTTGGGCTGTATCCCTTCAAGACTCAATTAAGGAGAAGGTTCATACCGGAGCATGTGGATGCTAAGAAGTGCATCAAGTTCGAGTAGTTGACATGAGGGAAGTATGATTGTGTATGAATTAATTCATCAATTCATCTGGTTGTCCAGTTTTGCCGAGGAGCTGATTGATGAGACTTGCCACCTACAACAAGGGTGTCAGAAAACCCTATTCGTCTGAGGAGAATGTGAAGATCCAACGAAGTTCGCCCAAGAGGAAGGAGTGGGCAGTAGGACCCTGACCCCTATTTCCAAGAATTAGATCTAATTAACTGTGTCATTAGTTCATTAAGTGGTTTTGGATGTTTTCTGATTAAGTTTGAGAGTTAGAATAGCTTTTCTATAGCATTGGGAAGTTCTAAGGGCCATTGAACCTAGTTTGATACCTTTGGGAACCTTCGTTTGTGTTAGGAAAATTGTGGGTGGGCATTTCTAAATTCTGAAAAATTCATTTCGTGATCCCATTTATTAGAGAATAACATTCCCAACAACTTTCGTTTTCTCTCCCCACCCATTGGAAGCTCCGAAAAAAAAATTTCCCCGCCTTAGGGGCAAAACAATCTTTCACGTTGAAATCTGAGCTCAAATTTCAGGGTCCTCAAACCATGGCAAATTTGTGCATTTCTGAAACTAGATTTAATCTGGAACAATTTCTCTTCTTCGTCGAATTCATCAAAGGCACAAAAATCAGAGTTTTATGCCCATCAATATTCATGAGTGCTGGGCCCAACATTCCAGTTTATATTAAAAGAAAAATAAGCCACCTTCTTCCTCATTTCGCCCATTCCTCAACTTCTACAACTCTTCCTTCCTTTTACTTCTTTCTTTCTTCCTAAAGAACTCAAGGGTATTCTTACCAAATTAGAGATTGAGCACCGCCGTCCTTTTCTACACAGCCCAAGCTTCACATCTACTCCAATTTCGCATATTCCACGTCTAGGAACCCTCCAAAGACACAATATCATGGACGTAGGGATGCTAGGAAGAGTGTCCTTGGTAGCTTATAAGTTCAGAGGCATCATAAAGATATGGTAGAAGAGTGTGAGGGGACCCTTCTAGACCATGGATGATGATGTGGGGTGGTATGCCTTCAAGACTCAGTTTAGGAGAAGGTTCATACCGGAGGAAGTGGATGCTAGGAAGGGCATCAAGTTCGAGTAGTTGACACGAGGGGAGTATGGCTGGGGGTTAGTACATACATTAGTTCATATGGTTGTCTAGTTTTTCCACGGAGCTAATTGATATAGAGGCCAAGAAGGTGATATCTTTATTAACGGGCTCAGACCAATGATACAAAATGTGATTGCATTGATGAGACTTACCACCTATCATGAGGCTATCAAGAAACCTTATTTGTCGGAGGAAAATACGAATATCCACCAAATTGGGCCAAAAAAGGAAGGAGTGGGCAGTAAGACCCCGACCTGTAATTCCTAGGATTAGTGCTAATTCAGTGTGTCATTAGTTCACTAAGTGGGTTTGGATGTTTTTTGATTAAATTTGAGTTACAATAGCTTTTCTATAGCTTTGGGAAGTTCCGAGGGCCATTGATCCTAGATTGATACCTTTAGGCACCTTCGTGTATTTTGGGAAAAGTGTGGGGGGCATTTATAAATTCTGAAATTCATTTCTTGATCCCATCTGGTAGAGAATTACATTCCCAACAACTTTCATTTTCACTCCCCACCCATTCGAATCCCCGGAAAATAAATTTTCCCGCCTTAGGGGCAAAACAATCT
This sequence comes from Umbellularia californica, assembly GCA_028538565.1. NCBI lineage: Eukaryota > Viridiplantae > Streptophyta > Magnoliopsida > Laurales > Lauraceae > Umbellularia > Umbellularia californica. The sequence continues at coordinate 13,684,000 of JAPQWN010000005.1, forward strand.
TTTCACATTGAAATCTGAGCTCAAAATTCAAGGTCCTCAAACCATGGCAAATTTGTGCCTTTCTGAAGCTACATTTAATCTAGAACATTTTTCTCTTTTTCATCGAATTCGTCTGAGGCCTGGAAATCAGAGTTTTATGCCCATCAATATTCATTAGTGGTGGGCCCCAGATTCCACTTTATATTAAAAGACAAATATGCTGCCTTCTTCCTAATTTCACCTGTTCCTCAACGTCTGCAACCGGCTGAGATCTTCCTCCCTTTTACTTCTTTCTTTCTTTCTTTCTTCCTAAAGAACTCATAGCTATTCTTACCAAATTAGAGATTGACCACCACCATCGCTTTCTACACGACCCAAGTTTCACATCTACGCCAATTTTGCGTTATTACGCTGCAAGCAACCCTCCAAACAGACAATATCATTGTTGTTGGATTGTCTTAGTGTAAGTTCCTTGGATTCTAAGATTAGGAGCTACATGTATTAGGGAGATGGTTGTTTCATACTATATTGTCGTATGTCTTAATCTGCTTTTTTTTTTTTTTTTTTACAGGATATGAGTAGAGGATCGCTTGAATTGGCTATTGTAGGTCCTGGTTGCCCTAGCTTGGATGATAGAATACATGGGCTTCTGCAAATTATGATAGCACAACAGTAGGCCTCTAGTGAGTAATCCGCCCACAGAACGACTAGATAGCGAGGCAGAATGTGGCTCATGCTCAATTTCAGGAGCTTTTACAAACTCAGATTCCGGACATACTTAAGAGACATCTCAACAAGCCACTTCACCTCAAGTGGTGATAGCTCCTCGGTGCAGATCCGAATGCTCTTTATGAGAAGTTTTGGAAGATGGGGTCCATGGAGGTTGCTGGGATTATGAATCCACCTGAGGATGATGAGTGGATGTGTATATCAATAATGGGTTAAAGGTGATGTCATGCATTGGACGTCAAAAGATCTTCTTGGTAGCTTATATGTTCAAAGGCATTCTAAAGACACGGAGGAAGAGTGTGAGGGGTCCCTTCCAGACCATGGATGATGATGTTGGGCGGTATGCCTTCAAGACTCAACTTAGGAGAAGGTTCGTACTGGAGTATGTGGATCCTAGAAAGCGCATCAAGTTTGAGTAGCTGACACGAGGGGAGTATGACTGTGGTTGAGTACATACATCAGTTCATCTTGATGTTGAGTTTTGCTCAGGAGCTAGTTGATATAGATGCCAAGAAGGTAAGTAGCTTTCTTAAGGGGCTCCGACCATTGATACTCAATTTTACTGCATTGATGAGACCTACCTCCTATGATGAGGCTGTCAAAAAACCCTATTCGTAAAAGGAGAATGCGAATATCGAACCAAGTGGGCCACGGACGAAGGAGTGGACAGAAAGACCCCGACCCCTAATTCCTAGGATTAGTGCTAATTATGTGTCATCAATTTACTAAGTGGGTTTGGTTGTTTTCTGATTAAGTTTGAGAGTTTGAACAGCTTTTCTAAAGCTTTGGGAAGCTACAAGGGCCATTGAACCTAGTTTGATACCTTTAGGAACCTTCGTGTATTTTCGTAAAGGTGTGGGGGTGCATTTCTAAATTCTAAAAAAATTGTTTCTTGATCCCATTTGATAAAGAATAACATTACCAACAACTTTCATTTTCACTCCCCACCCATTCGAAGCCCGAAACATCAATTTTCGACAATTAGGGGCATAACAATCTTTCCACATTGAAATCTGAGCATAATGTTCGAGGACCTCAAACCATGGCAAATTTGTACCTTTCTGGAACTAGATTCAATCTGGAACATTTTTCTCTTCTTCATCGAATTCATCTTAGGCTCGGAAATCAGTGGTGGGGCCCACTTTCCACTTTATATTAAAAGACAAATAGGCTGCCTTTTTCCACATTTCGCCCATTCCTCAACGTCTGTAACCAGCTGAGCTCTTCCTCCATTTTACTTCTTTCTTTCTTCCTAAGCAACTCAAGGATATTCTTACCAAATTAGAGATTGACCACCGCTTCGCATTTTTCATGGCTCAAGCATCAGCACTACGCCAATTTCGCGTTACTCCGCCGCCACCAACCCTCCAAACTGACAATATCATTGCAATAGAGCTATCTTAGAGTAAGTTCCTTGATTCTAACATTGGGAGCTACATGTACTAAGGGGATGGTTGTTTCTTAATATATTGTTGTATATGTCTTAATCAGCTTTTTTTTTTACAGGATATGAGTAGAGGACCACCAGAACTGGTTACTGCGGGTCCTTGTTGCCCTAGATGGATGATAGAATCCATGGGCTTATGCAGATTATGATAGCACAACAGTAGGCTTCCAGTGAGTAAGTCGCCATCAGAACGACAAGATAGCGAGACAGAATGAGGCTCATGCTCAATTTCAGGCACAATCACAACCCTAGATTGCGGAGATACTTAAGAGACATCTCAACAAGCCCCATCTCTCCTCAATTGGTGATAGCTCCTCGGTGCGGATCCGAGTGCTCTTTATGAGAAGTTTCAGAAGATGGGTGCCATGTAGATTGCTGGGTTTATGAATACACCCAAGGCTGATGAGTAAATGGTGCATACCAATAATGTTTTAGAGGTGATGGTATGCATGGGATGTCAAAAGCTCTCCTTGGTAGCATATATGTTCAGAGGCATTGTAGATATCACATGGTGGAATAGTATGAGGGGATCTTTCCAGACCACGGATGAAGATGTTGGGCAGTATGCCTTCAAGACTTAGCTTAGGAGAAGGTTCGTACCGGAGCATGTGAATGCTAGGAAGCGCATCAAGTTCGAGTAGTTGACACAAGGGGAGTATGACTGTAGGTGAGTACATACATCAATTCATCTGGTTGTCCCGTTTCGTTGAGGAGCTGATTGAGATGAGAAGGTGAATAGCTTTCTTAAGGGGCTGAGACCAATGGTACACAATGTGACTGCATTGATGAGACTTGCCACCTATGATGAGGAGGTTAGAAAACCCTATTCGTCACAACAGAATGGGAAGATCCAACAAAGTGGGCCAAAGAGGAAGGAGTGGGTAGTAAGACCGCGACCCCTAATACCTGGGTTTAGTGCTAATTATGGGTGTCATCCGTTCACTAAGTGGATTTGAATGTTTTCATATTAAGTTTGAGAGTTAGAATAGCTTTTCTATAACTTTGGGAAGTTCTAAAGGCCATTGAACCTACTTTGAAACCTTTAGGAACCTTTGTGTATTTTCGGAAAACTATGAGGGGTCATTTTTAAATTTTGAAAAATTCGTTTCCTGATCTCATTTGAGAGAGAATAACATTCCCAACAACTTTCATTTTCACTCCCCACCCATTCGAAGCCCCGAAAAATAAATTTTTCCCCCCTTAGGGGCAAAACAATCTTTTCACATTGAAATCTGAGCTCAAATTTCGAGGTCCTCAAACCATGGCAATTTTTGCCTTCCTGAAACTACATTTAATCTGGAACTTTTTTCTCTTCTTCGTCGAATTCATCCGGAGCCAGGAAATCTGAGTTTTATGCATATGAATATTCATTAGTGCTGGGCCCCACATTCCAGTTCATATTAAAAGACAAATAAGCCGCCTTCTTCATTTCGCCCATTCCTCGACATTTGCAACTAGCTGAGCTCTTCCTCCCTTTTACTTCTTTCTTTCTTTCTTTCTTTCTTTCTTCCTAAAGATCTCAAGGGTATTCTTACCAAAAAAGAGATTGACCACCGCCAATCCTTTCTACACGGCCCAAGCTTCACATCTACGCCAATTTCACATTATTCCGCCTCCAGCAATCCTCCAAACAGACAATATCAATGCCGTAGGGCTATCTTAGTGTAAGTTCCACGATTCCAAGAATAGGAGCTACGTGTACTAGGGGGATGTTTGTTTCTTAATATATTGTTGTATATTTCTTAGTCTCCTTTTTTTTTTTTTTTTTTTTTTTTGACAGGATATGAGTAGAGGACCACCAGATTGGCTATTGCGGGTCCTGGTTGCCCTAGCTTGGATGATAGAATTCATAGGCTTCTGCAGATTATGATAGCACAACAGTAGGCCTCCAGTGAGCAAATCGTCCATAAGAATGACTAGATAGCGAGGGAGAATGAGGCTCATGCTCAATTTCAGGCATAGTAACAAGCCCCATCTCCTCAGGTGGTGATAGCTCTTCTGTGTGGATTCGAATGTTCTTTATGAGAAGTTTCAGAAGACGGGGCCCATGGAGATTGCTGGGATTATGAATCCACCAGAGGTCGATGAGTGGACGGTGCATACCAATAATGTTTTAGTGGTGATGGTATGCATGGGACGTCAAAAGCTCTCCTTGGTAGCTTATATGTTTAGAGGCATTGTAAAGATCACAGGGTGGAAGAGTGTTAGGGGACCTTTCCAGACCATGGATGATGATGTTGGGCAGTATGCCTTCAAGACTTAGCTTAGGAGAAGGTTCATACCGGAGCATGTGGATGCTAGGAAGCGCATCAAGTTTGAATAGTTGACACGAGGGGTGTATAACTGTGGGAGAGTACATAAATCAGTACATCTGGTTGTCTATTTTTGCCTAGGAGCTGATTGACATAGAGGCCAAGAAGGTGAATAACTGTCTTAAGGGGCTTGGACCAATAAAACACAATGTGACTACATTGATGAAACTTACCACCTATGTTGAGGCTGTCAGCAAACCCTATTCGTCTGAGAAGAATGCGAAGATCCAACAAAGTGCGCCAAAGAGAAAGAAGTGGGCAGTAAGACCCTGACCCCTAATTCCTAGTATTAGTGCTAATTAAGTGTAGCATCAATTCACTAAGTGGGTTTGGATGTTTTCTGAATAAGATTGAGACTTAAAATAGCTTTTCTATAGCTTTGGGAAGTTCAGAAGGCTATTGAACCAAGTTCGATACCTTTAGGAATGTTGACACCAAAAATGTCACTTTGCCTCTTCAACATCAAGAAAGCTGCATAAAGTCGCAACCTGCCATAAATAGGCAATGCAACTTCTCCAAAAATTCAAATCTTGTCAGAATCAAACAAAAAACTGCAAGATCCTTCAAGATAGCCAAGAGAAGAGTACACATGAAGTTTCGGGCCATTTCAGAATCATTTGGCCTAACTTCGCTTCTCCGACAGCTAAAATGGCGCTCCCGGCGGCGACATCATCGGAGACGTCAAAACTTCGATCAGAGCCTACGGATGACTCCAGCATGTCTCAAAAGAGCTCCATGCCAAATTTCAAGTCAAACCGACAACGTTTGACCCTCCATCAATGCTCGAGTAGCAAAATCAAGCCTCCCGGCGGCGGGAACCACCGAAGCCTTCGCTCATCAAACCAAGTGCATGAGTGGCTTCAACATGCTTCCAAAAGGCTGCACGTCAAATTTCAGGTCATTCTGACAACGTTTGACCAGATTTCGATGCTCCGAGAGAAAATCAAGCCTACCGGCGGCGGAGCAACCCGGGACCATGACATCCAAAACGGAGCCCGTGGAACGTCTCAAAATGACTCCAATAGGCTCCCCGTCAAATTTCAGGTCAATCGGACATCGTTTGGCCACATATCAAAGCTCGGCATTTTCCCCGCAGCAAAATCAAGTGAAGCATCGACGGGACCCCAAACGGCTTCAAAACTCAAACAAAAGCCTATGGTTGGTCTTATTTATTGCTCAGGAGGCTCCACCTCAAATTTCAGGTCATTCCGACATCGTTTGACCAAGTTTCAGCTTCTGGCGGAAAATCAGCAGCTCTACGCGACAAAGTCTTCGGCTTTCCCGGAAAATTGGAAACTTTGCACTCTAAAAATGCAAGGATTCTCATCAGGTTTTCTACAGGGAAATCAAGCCAATAAATGAGAAGAAATGTCAGGAAAAATACAGAAGAAAACGGCGACGAAAAAGACCTCAAAACGACCGCAAAACGGGCTCCGAAGGGGAAAATTCCCCCAGGGTCGCAGGCCCCTGCGACCATGGCCCATGGTCGCCGGCGACCATGGAAGTCCGGGTCACCGGATTTTCCGCCGGTGACCCGTTTTTCAGTCTTTTTTCGCGTTTCGCGTACTTTGGCCCCTGTGGTTTCCTGAAAATGTGATTTTTAGTGCTTGAAATTGACTCATATCCTCCGACATCCGTCAAAATCACAGGTCAACCTCCAAAAGCACAAAATCATCATTGATCGCTCCAAGATCGCCAACCGGTCGACAAAAAAAAGTGCTCTTTCTGTCCGACCGATCGAGAAATCGACAAGACAGATGTCACCGGCCCGCTCTTAGCTATCAATGTCTGAAGTTACATGTTCATCCGATGTCGATCAGCATGAAGATCCATCGATGATCATCGCCAGAAGAATTCCAGAAGACACGGCACGGCCCGCGACTCTTCGACTGCTCGGCGACCAATTAATGTGGTTAATTGACTAGCTTTATTGTAGTCATTAATTCATTCCTTTGGACGGCCCAATCAGAAGCAAGCATTTGGGAGTTACAAGTCAATTGATTCATGGCATTTAAACCATGAAACTCCTCCCATTATGGTAATTAAGGTGATTAAAAGCCCTTAATCTCCATCGGCCAATCAGATTCAAGGAAAAAGGAGTTACAAAATTAAGAAATAAATCTTGTAACTCCTCCCATTAAAGCCATTAAGGCTCATAAACCCTCCTAAATGGCTACCAAAAGCCTATAAATAGGAGAGCATTCCATTGAAATTCGGATCAGGAAAAAAAAGATCAGAAAGAGATCAGAAAAATCGAGATCGATCGATCGGAAAGAATCCAGAGCTCGTATTCAGAGAAAGAAAAAAGAGAGAAAAAACTCTGCTGAAGTTCTGCACCGGCCACCACTACAAGGTGACAAAAGTCCCTTGGGGGGCACCCCCCCCAAGGTCCTTGCCTTCTCCTGCTGCCTCCAATGGCTTAGACGTGGCTTTTCAGCCCGTCTACTTAGCTTTTTATTGGACATAGGACCTTCTCTTGGTCTTTGTCCTCTAAAAATCTGAGGTTATAGCCAAGCCAAGCGAATCAAGAGCATCCTCTGTTCTCATCTGCATGGATGATGGCGAAGCCCATACATGGCTTGCGACCGTCAATCTGAACGAGTCCCCCACAATCTCCTGAAAAGTTAGATCTTCCTTTTCTTGCTTTTCATTGTAGTTTGTATTTTTCTAAAGAGACAAAAATCACAACTCTTGTCTTTTATTATTGATAAGAATTGTAAATCAGCTATAAACGCCAAAATCGGCTATAAATGCCAAACAAAATCGCCTTTCACGGCAAATTAAGAAAATGTCTCTTTTCTTAAATATTTGTGCAATGGAAAACTTGAAAGAAGTTGATTTCCTTTTTACTTGCGAAGGTTGATCTCCGGATTACCACTTGCAATTCCAAGTAAAATAGAAAATCTGGCACACCCACACAAAAGAAATGTTGATGCACGCTTCAGGCCCGCCAGGGCGCGAAAGGGCCGGACCCAACGGACTCCCACGTTCCGCCGACCCCGGTAGCCGCCCCACGGCGCCTCGGAGCGCGTTCCATCAAGCTGGCACACCCGGTGGGACTCGTTCATTTGAGAACACGGTGCTTGGAAATGAAATATTTGCATACCATATTTTTGCTCTATGCTTATACTTCTTCTCCAGATTCCTTGGCTACTTTCTAGCTAGTGGCCTATGTTGGATTTTGCACCCAAAAAAATGAGATGGGATTTTTTGGAAATTTCTACTTCTTTAAGTTTGTTTCCATTCTTTCTTTTTTTTAAAAAAAAAATTGGTTTTCTTAGTTTGAATTCAAAATTGAGAAGCTTTGATCCTATCCTATCGTTCTTTGGTGCTTGTAGAAATGTTGAGCCCGTTCGACTAAGGTTTTGGACCATCGTTTCTCTTCGATGAGTTCATTAGAGATTTCAAAAAAAAAAAAAAAAAAATCAGTTTTCTTAGTTTGAATTTAAAATTGAGAAACTTTGATCCTATCCTATCGTTCTTTGGTGCTTGCAGAAATGTTGAGCCCGTTCGACTAAGGTTTTGGGCCATCGTTTCTCTTCGATGAGTTCATTAGAGATTTCAAAAAAAAAATTAAAAAATCAGTTTTCTTAGTTTGAATTCAAAATTGAGAAACTTTGATCCTATCCTATCGTTCTTTGGTGCTTGCAGAAATGTTGAGCCCGTTCGACTAAGGTTTTGGGCCATCGTTTCTCTTCGATGAGTTCATTAGAGATTTCAAAAAAAAAAATCAAAAAATCAGTTTTCTTAGTTTGAATTCAAAATTGAGAAACTTTGATGCTATCCTATCGTTCTTTGGTGCTTGCAGAAATGTTGAGCCCGTTCGACTAAGGTTTTGGGCCATCGTTTCTCTTCGATGAGTTCATTAGAGATTTCAAAAAAAAAATCAAAAAATCAGTTTTCTTAGTTCTGATTCAAAATTGAGAAGCTTTGATCCTATCCTATCGTTCTTTGGTGCTTGCAGAAATGTTGAGCCCGTTCGACTAAGGTTTTGGGCCATCGTTTCTCTTCGATGAGTCTATTTGGATTTTTTATAAAGAAGGACATAGACCACTAAGGTTAAACCAATTGCGTTCTTTGATCACGATTGATTCAAGAAAAGCCTTGTCCAGAGTGTGGAGACAGCTTGACTGTTCTAGGCAAGGGTCCTCCAAACGGGTTCATTAAGTAATCCTACCCTTACCTGGGGGCAATTCTATCAATTGAGGTTTCATAAGACCGGGTTAGGAGGCCTTTGTGTACTCTCTCGTCTTTAAATCTTAGAAAAATTAATTAAAAAATAAAAAAAATAATAAAAATAAAAAAAATTTCAAAAAAAAATCTTCAAAAAAAATAATAAAATAAAAAAAATAAATAAAAAAATATTTAAAAAAAAATAAAAATAAATAAAAATAAAAATAAAAAAAATAAAATAAAAAAAATCATTTCAAAAAAAAAAACTCGTCACTTTTGGATTCAGATTCGAGAAATTGTGGTCTCTTCCCTTCTGAGTACTGGCGCTCGCGGAAATCGTTGAGCCCGTATTTGAATCGGAATGCCACCTGCTCTCTTTGACGAATCCATTTCTGACCTTTCAAAACAAAGAATCCCATCTCATGGATGCGATCTCCAACATTTGTGCATAGCGGTACTAGTACGCCCTTTCAGGGTCTACTGTATCTGTGACCGGCACATTTGTAACTCCTACCTTATATTCTTCTTATCTCGAGCAAGCCCTGCTTCTCGATAAGTCGAATTTAGGTTTACAATTGCTTCTAGCAGTCACTGGAACGCTCATTCTGGGCTCACCATACTTGTTGTCAGAACAATTGTACCATCTATGGCTTTTTGTCTTCTTCATGTCGCTTGGGTCATATCCCTTGAGCGATTTGAAAAGACAACCATAGAAATTCCCATTTATGATCATTATATTCTTGTGATTACTAATGGATGTGGTCTTGTTTCAGAACTTTTTCGAAACTAACAATGGTAGCCTTAACCATTATCTTCGATGAGAACAAGCACCAACTCATGCTTCAACAGAAGCAAACTGAGCGCACTTACAAGCGCCCTGCCAGCTGCCGAAGCGTCAACTCCCTCGGCAACTCTCTGAACTCCGGGTCGACCTCGACTCCCCGGACTATCGTCTTCGGGACACTGGGACCATTCCCACTTCCCGAAGAACAAGCTGCTCCTGCCAAAAAGCAGAAGATTGCCTCTCAACGTGTCACTCTCGTGACACCAAAGGCGAAAGCCCAAAAGCCCGAAGCCCGCGGCACCCCCGCGAAGCCTCGACCAACAACCAACCAGGTCTACCCTAAGACTTGGTCTCCAAGACCTTCCCCAAAACAAAGAAGGTCTCAAACTTCCACCAAGCCAGCATACCTGGCCCCACTCAAAGAAAACCAGTTCTACCCTCTTGCCTACATGAAAGAGGAGAGACCCATCTCCAACCTGACTCCCAAGTCAACCCAGCATGAGCCGGCTTGTTCCTACAGGCCCAAAATCAGATCATGCATCACCAGGCCTCTACAAGCACCTGCCAAGGCCTACACTCCTTCAGTTCGACCCTTCATCTCTACAGGGGCCGAACTCGAAAGGTTTAAAGCTTCGCTGCAACAGGCAAAGGACCGGGTCCGGATCCTGTCCTTGCCTAGCTACAAAGAAGACAGGCTCGGCTGCTGCGCCCGAGGGAGCACATCCTTCATCGTCAGAGCCCAGCCAGAGCTGACTGAAGCTCAAATCGCTCGTCGAGCACGCCGCCGTGTGTCATATCGACAAAAGAGACTAGAGAAGCAAAGGACCCAGCCTCCTACACTTCAAGTCTCCCACAAATGGGTCGAAAAAGAAAGACCCGACCAAGTTGCTGCCGTCCATATGGTTGGAAAAACCAGAAGACGCCAAAGGTCAGCATCAAAAATCCATGTCCGACGTCTGGTGACCCGTAGCGTCACCAGGACACAAAGACATCCCGAAGAATCTCCTGCCCCTTCTAGCCAAGGACGGGGGAGTAATCCTTCATCAAGCTCTTCATCAAAAAGAATGAGCCTCAGCTCAGTCACCAGGACGGTTTCTTCGTTCGAATCCCGAGGGATGAACGTCTTGGCTACAAGTTCTGAGCCACCACCTCAGAATCCACCTCGAGATGATGCGCTCACACGCATCCAGCAGTTGGAATAAGGCCAGCAGAGGATTGAAACTCTGATGGAAAACCTTCTCCTTGTCGTCCAAAATCAGGTGAACAATGAGCCTCCTCCGAATCATGGCAATAACGAGGAAAATGGAGAAGAAAATGAGTCACGCGCCCTTACCAAAAAGGACGTAGACAGTATCCTCGCCAAAGCAAAAGAAGAGGATATACTCAAAGAGCATGGGATCAAGCCACCATATCCTTTATGGATGGACTCGGTCCCGTTCCCCACAAAATTCAAGCATCCTACTCTCCAAACATATACGGGGAAAGGATCAGCCAGACAGCACGTCATCCACTTCAAGATCTTGACGGGAGCTATCGCGGATCAAGATGCACTCAAGATTCGCCTCTTTGCAAGTACCCTAAAAGGTACGGCCTTCGATTGGTACTCCACTCTTCCGGAGAACTCCATTCAGAACTGGGCTATGCTGGAGACACGCTTCCTGACCCACTTCCAAGGTGAGGATCATCCTGTTACTATGGCTCAGCTCTGCAGCCTAAAACAGGGAGAGAATGAGTCAACTTATGACTTCATTCACAAGTGGAAAGCAATGGCGTACAAATGCTCAGATGTATTGCCACAAGCGTCGCTAGTCGACATCTGCCGAAACAACATGAGAGCAAGAATACGCTCCATGATCATCGGCAACAAATCAAAAAACCTGGGAGAACTCCTGGAAGCTTCTATGGAAGCTGAAACGGTGATTAAAGACCTCAACAGTCAGAAGTCATCAAGAAAAGAGCCAACCGCCATTGCAACCTCTAAACCAAAGAAGAAAGAGGTCCTCAATATGCAAACCAAGTCAGCTCCTCAGCAACCAAAGAAAGCTGAAAACAGAGCTGCAGGTAAGAGACCTGAACTCTCTGATGCCTTCAAAGAGCGAGTAGAAAAGAAATACCCGTTCGATGAAGATGTTGACGAAATCTTCAAGGCTCTCGTGGCAAACGGCAAGCTCACCTTGCCTGAACCCAAAAGACCGGGCGATGTTGGCAAAACCAACGATCCTCGGTACTGTCCATACCACCAGATGGTCTCGCATCCTCTCAATCAATGCTTTGTTGTGAGAGAGAAGATAAACGAGATGTGGAAAAACGGAGTCATCACCTTTAACAAAAACTATGGGACTGCCTCCGTCAACATGGTGTCATGTGGACAAACACCAAAATCACCGAAGAAGAAGATCACTACTTCCTTCATGGTGATAAACAAAATTCAAGTGTCCGAGAAGATGGTTCCTTTCCCGACACCAGACGGACAACCTATATGGGTACATCCCGATCTCCTGGAAGATGAAAACTGGGAGATCGTAAAAACAAAGCCGACAGCTCAACAGCGAAGGCAGGCTAGGAAACATCTCCTTAGGCTCAAACGGCAAGAGAAGACCCAGCCAAAACAAGAAGTCCATGAAAAGGCAGAGGCCTCCTCTACCACTTCACTCGGAGCAACAAAAACGTCCCTTCCAGAGACTTCAAAGGCGGTAAGAAACTTCACTCTCAGTGATTTCATGCCACCTCAATTCAAAAAAGAAGCCATGCAGGGGGCATTATACTCTTGCAACTCGGTAGTTGGATTCTCCATTGATGGATACGAGTCCAGCGACACCGATAATGGATTCGAGTCCGACTACACCAGCGAGTGGGAGGAATCTCTTGAAACAGGAGAGTATCTCTCCGACGAAGAATGGGTTCCTGAAACTCACCTTATGCCAGTAATCTGGTATAACCCCTTACAGCCACAAGGATCCTGGTCTGATGATGAGGAAGACCAAGAGGCTGTACAAGAAAATGCTGTTGAGCCAGCACCCGTCGTTGCTCCAGTGGAAATCAACCATGTTGAGCCACAAAAAGCAGACGAAGAAGAAGATTTGGCTCCCATGCCTGATCTTGAAGAATATGCAAGGATCTTGCAGCGTCTCGCTCTAGAACAAGAGCAAGATCGCGTTAACGAGCCTCCTCGCAACCCAGAGCCTGAAGTCCCTGAAGATAATCAGGTACATCCACCCTTAACTCCTGAAAATGGAGAAAATTGCTGGGTAGACGATCCTCTTACATCTGAGGATGAGTCTGACTCCGAGCAGGCAACATCTCCTATCAGAGCTTCCTGTAATGTAATATATCAGGACTATAGCTCTTCTGAAGCGTCGTCTGATGAGATTACCTATACTCCGACGACGCCTAGCAATGTATCCTCTGGAGCTACCTCGTCTCACGTGACTTTCACAGAGATGACACCCTCTCAGGTTTCTTCTCCTGAGACTGTGACTTCAGGATACACATTCTTCCCGACTGATCATCATAAAGAAAACCCAGATAATGATGCTTGGGATGATGAAATAGTCAACACAGAAGAAAAGCTGCTGGATGCTGTTCAGGACTTGCTCCCGGAAAATGCTCCGTGCAACACAATCACTGAGGATAGCAACTCTGCTGCAGATGCATCCCCAGTAGATGAAAAACGACAGCCTCTTGATCCTGAAGACAATCTTCCAAATGAAGATCCTTCTCAAGAAGCTCTCGAAGTTGGTAGAGGCACCAGCTCTGGCCGGGACTACCACAAGAATTACAACCAATCTTCCTCTACTTATGTAAATCCTTCGGGAAAAGATGTTGTAAGCGCCCCTAGTGGCAAAAGCAATGAACATGCAGGCCCCAAGGAGGCTTTCAAGTATGACTTGGTTGAGCACTTCAAACACATACCTGCACGTCTGCACATCCTGGATTTATTACGAATGTCTCCACGCACTCGTGATAATCTCATCTCAGAATTACAAAAACTGAATGAGGATGTCGACAAACATGCCCCACAAGTCCTCCAAATTGAAATGGACTACTGGGTCAAAAACTCAGAAACCTCCTTAAAAGGAGAAAAAGAGAAAAGCGAGGGATCATGCATCCAATGCCTCTCGGTTCAAAAGGCAGCCAGTGCAACCATCGCCTTCACTAAGGAAGACCTCCTATTTGGCGAAGCAAAGCACAACCGACCCCTGTACTTCACAGGGTACATCAAAGAAATGCCGATACATAGAGTTCAGATCAAGCTAGGTTCTGCACTCAACCTTATCTCCACTTCGGCTCTTGAAGAGTTGGGCATCCCACCCAGCAAGCTAAGCCACACATCTATATCTATCTTTGGATACGATGGGAGCGCTCAAAGGCCTATCGGCAAAATCAGGTTCAAATTGCAAATCGGTGATCTTATCTCTGAGGTCACTGTGTATGCAATAAAAACCCCCTCATGCTACAACATCCTTCTCGGACGTCCTTGGATACACGAGAACGGTGTTGTCCCTTCAACTCTACATCAATGCATCAAGTTCGTCGGCGACGACGGCATGGTACATCGAGTCTTTGCGGACAGAAAACCCTTCAAAGGTAAAGAAGTCCACTTCGCAGACTCCCAGATGTATGAAGGAGAAAAAGAAGAAGAGGAAATAGCACCCCCTGCTGAAAATCTCCAGAAAGATAAAGGCAAGGCTCCTCAAAAATCACCGGAAGAAATCAAACCCTCCGGCAAATTAGAAGAGAGTAGTCAATCTCCCTTCGTTATCTCCCTCAAGAATTCAAAACCTTTGGTCATCACGACTAAAGTGAAGAAGGCGAAACAAAAGCCTGGGGGCAAATTTGTTGTCTCTCTCGTGTCTATCATGCAAGACACAGACTCGGACTCAGAGCCAGAAGACGATGCATCGTCAAGCCAAACTGACACTCAGCAAGTTCAGCCTGCTCTCACTCCAATGGAGACACCTGCTGACGTAGAAGATCCTACGTCTGCTACCTTTGTTGTTCCGACAACATCACCAAAGCAAAAGCCGATCTTCTTCCATAGATCGGACGCTTCTTCATCAAACTCCATGCTGGAACCTTTCCAAAATGAAGGTATGCCTCAGCTATCTCTATATAGTCCTGTGGCACAAGCTATCATGAAGAAAATGGGCTATTAAGCTCAAAACCCAGTCGGTTTGGGAGAAAGACGCGGTATTCTCACGCCATTGGAGCCTGCCTTGACCAAAAGCCAGCTGGAAGATTGGAGACTCTACGGTCATGTAGAAAAGTCTTCATATGGGTTAGGATATGATCCTGATACTCCTCTGAGACAGTTGACACAAAAGCTTAAAAGTCGTTTTACCGACCAAGCCTCAACGTCTCAAGTCCATGAAGACATCGATCTCCCTGGATATCTCTTTAAAGAGTTACCTGACAAAGATCCAGGAAGCTCATCCAATTGGTATGATTTCTCTGATGATAAAGAGGAATCGTCCGATAATACAGACTTGTGGCATCCTGACCCAGAAGAACCCTCGTCTCCAAAAGAAATACCAGACTCAACAGGCGATTGGGACTATCTCATAGCAAGCCTTGAGGAGATCACCAATCAAGAAAATCCATGGAAAGGAACAGAGCCTTGGTCTGGTAATGCAGTTGAAACTCCAGAAGGTTTCGTTGAGTTGGAAGCCTCCGAAAATATTGTGGAGGAACCACCTTCGAACCTTCCGACAGAAGATCTTGTTGAAAAGATAGACTTTGGAACACCAGATAACCCACGTCCTGTATTCATAAGCAAGAATATAAAGGATGATGAGTTACCCGAGTATATCGCTTTTCTTCGTGAGTTCGTTGATTGCTTTGCATGGTCCTACGCTGAAATGCCTGGTTTAGACCCCAAAGTAGCAGTCCACAAACTCAATCTTCAAGAAGAAATCAAGCCTGTCAAACAAGACCAAAGAAGATTCCGTCCAGATGTGATGGATAAAATTGAACAAGAAGTTCAAAAGCTCAAAAGCGTCGGCTTCATCCGTGAGGAACAACATCCAGAATGGTTGGCCAACATTGTCCCCGTGACAAAGAAGAATGGGCAGATCAGAGTCTGTATTGACTATAGAGACTTGAATGGCGCTTGCCCTAAAGATGAATTCCCGCTCCCCATACCGGAGGTGATGATTGACAATACCTGTGGATTCGAGCGAATGACATTCATGGATGGCTTCTCTGGCTACAATCAGATAAAGATGCATCCTGAAGATGAAAAGCGCACTTCATTTCGGACTCCATTTGGTGTGTATTGCTACACTGTCATGCCATTTGGTCTGAAAAATGCTGGTGCCACATATCAGAGGGCTATGATGAAAATATTCCAAGATATGCAGCACAAGACGGTCGAATGTTACGTTGATGACCTCGCCGTCAAAAGCAGAAGAAAAGAAGACCATCTCAAAGATCTTCGGGAAGTCTTCCTCCGACTCCGCAAACACAAACTGCGGATGAATCCTCTAAAATGCTTCTTCGGCATCTCGTCGGGTAAGTTCCTTGGATTCCTAGTTCGGAAAGCTGGAATAGAACTTGACCCCATAAAAGTCAAGGCTATTCTAGAAATGCCCTCTCCAAGAACCCTAAGGGAACTAAAAGGGCTTCAAGGGAGATTGGCCTACATCAGACGGTTCATCTCCAATCTTTCGGGGAAATGCCGTCCATTCTCTCGATTGATGAAAAAAGGTGTAGACTTTGTCTGGGATGCCGACTGTGAAGCCGCATTTCAAGATATCAAGTCATACCTGACCAAACCTCCAGTGTTAGCTGCCCCTACCACTGGGAAACCATTCATCTTGTACACAAGAGCCCTTGATCACTCTCTGGGTGCTCTGCTTGCACAAGAAAATGATGAAAGAAAAGAAGCTGCTCTATACTACCTCAGCCGCATGCTAGTAGGTGCAGAGCATCGCTACTCTCCAGTCGAAAAGGAATGCCTTGCAGTGATGTTCGCCGTACAAAAGCTACGTCACTACTTGCTTTCCAACACAGTCTACTTGGTCTCGAGGATCAACCTCTTGAAGGTCCTTGTCACAAAGGCAGGTTCTCTCAATGTACGACTGGCAAAATGGTCCATCCTCTTGTCACAATTTGATATTAGGTATGTGCCACAAAAATCAATCAAAGGCCAAGCTCTAGCAGATTTCCTCGCAGAGCATCCATTGCCTAAAGATTCACCACTCAGAGATGATCTCCCAGACGAACCTGTCTACAACGTGGAGACCTCCTCACCAAATGCCTCCTGGGACATGTACTTTGACGGTGCAACCAGGACAAATGAAAACAGAAAGCTGATCTCGGGAGTTGGCATCCTCTTGGTTAGCCCCGACAAATGCATGATTCCACACGCTTTCTCGCTACTGGAACCATGCACAAACAATGCAACTGAATACCAAGCTCTGATCCTAGGATTGGAACTCGCCATCGAATCTGGTATCACCATGCTGGAAGTCTTTGGAGACTCTCAACTGATCGTCAACCAGATGAATCAGAAATATGAAGTCAGGAAGCCTGATCTGCTGCCTTATTACAACAAGGCACAATCGCTTCTGCAAAAGTTTGACATCTGTCACATCACCCACATTCGTAGAGGTGAAAACATCCGTGCAGATGCCCTGGCTGGACTTGCCGCATCAATGGCGATCCAGGAAGGAAAAAACATGCAAATTACAGTGAGTGAGAGAAGGATCCTCCCTCCTCTTAACACACACCAAGCAGTTGCTGAATGCCACCGAGTGGTTGGAAGTCGGATCTCTATCCTTCAACCTTCAATCGGCGACTGGAGGGATTCGTTCATTGATTACACTATGTTCGGAATCCTACCTGAAGATCCAAAAGAACGGGTCAGCATCCAAAGGCGAGCCCCAAACTTTCATTTGGATATTCCTTCAAAAATCCTCTACAGGAAATCCTTCAACGGAGTACTTCTACGCTGCTTGTCACAACAAGAGGCCGAAGAAACACTCAAAGAAGTTCACGCTGGTCTTTGTGGAGCTCATCAGGCTGGTCCCAAGCTCTACGACCAAATCAAAAGGTTGGGTTACTACTGGCCTACCATGGTACCCGACGCAATGCAATTTGCTAAACGCTGCCAGCTTTGCCAAGTTCACGGAGATTACATTCACATGCCTCCGGAATGGCTGCATCCTACAGCAATCTCATGGCCTTTCGAAGCATGGGGCATGGACATCATAGGTCCTATCTCTCCCCCTTCAAGCAAAGGTCATCGCTTCATCTTCGCCGCAACGGATTATTTCTCCAAGTGGTCAGAAGCATTTGCGTTCAACGAAATGAAGACCTCATCAGTTCTTCAATTCCTACGCACCAACATCATTTGTCGTTTCGGCATACCCAAGAGATTCGTCCATGATAACGGACCACAATTCCGGGATCATCGATTCTACAGGTTTTGCGACAAATACAAAATCCAAAGCTGTCCTTCGACTCCATACAATCCGGCAGCAAACGGATTAGCAGAAGCCTTCAACAAGACACTCTGCAAAATCCTCAAGAAAATGGTCTCTAGTCACAAAAGAGACTGGAGCGATAAACTGTCTGAAGCTTTGTGGGCCTATCGAACCACCGTTCGAGGACCAACCCATAGCACACCATTCTCGCTGGTCTATGGATGCGAAGCTGTCGTGCCCCTAGAGGTACAAATTCCTTCTCTGAGGGTATCTCTACAAAATGACATGACTCAAGAAAGCAATGCGAAATTACGACTTCATGAGCTGGACAATCTCGATGAGAGACGGCTCGAAGCTCGACAAAGCATTGAACTTTACCAAGCACGCATGGCAGGATCTTTTGACAAAAGGGTCCGGCAACGCGCCTACAAAAAGGGTGACTTGGTTCTTGCGGTAAAAAGACCAATGGTCTTCGCACACAAATCCAAAGGCAAATTTGAACCAAAATGGGAGGGACCCTACGTCATCGACAAGGTCTTCTCCAACGGCGCATATGCCCTCCTAAACATGGAAGGCGACAGATGTATGCTGCCTATCAACGGCAAGTTCTTGAAGCGGTACTCCCTTGAAGACTTACCCAACTGGGTAAGAGCAATGCCTGTATGGCCAAAACCTGTTCTCAGGTACTCGCTCGTCAAACCCACTCTCTTTAGAATTTTCATATCAAATGTCAAAATTTCTAGAGATTCAAAAACAATGCTTACTTTCATCGTTTCATTGTTCAAAAACAAAAAAAAAATCCAAGTTTAGGAGCCTCTCCCTGACTTGACCAAAACTTTCGATCCTTGAACCAAAATTCATGGTTTGAAACAAAAATCCGGATTCAGGGATTTCCACCCTAGTCTACCTTACCTTTTACCGCCAAATGGTTCTAGGTCAAAATTTACGACCCTCGTGTCTTTAAACAAAAAAAAAAATGGTTTTTCAAAAATCGTGGGGAAACGACATCAAAGTCAGTACCCGCAAAACAAAAATTTTGAAAAAAAGCAAGGATGCGACATTCCATCGATACTTGCACCCAAAATCGCAGGGAAGCGATATTTCGTCGATACTTGCAAAATCCAAAAATCGTGGAGAAGCAACAAACCAGTTGATATCCACAACCCAATTTCAAAAATCGTGGAGACACAACATTTCAGTTGATATCCACAACCCAAATTTCAAAGGTTCGAGAAAATCTAAAATCGTGGAGAAGCAACAAACCAGTTGATATCCACAACCCAAAATTACAAATGGTTCGAGAAAACCTCAAATTTCAAAAATCGCGGAGAAACGACATCAAGTCAGTACCCGCAAAACCAAAAGTCTTGGGAAAAGCAGGGAAGCGACGCTTAGTCGATATTTGCACCCCAATTCGCGAGGAAGCGACATTCCATCGATACTTGCAAAACCTAACCCGCGAGGAAGTGACATTCCATCAATACTCGCAAAACCGAATGAGCAAGGAAGCGACATTCCATCGATACTTGCAAGACCATTCAGCGGGGAGGCGACATTCAGTCGATACCTGCATTTTGAAAACCAAAACTCGGCTATAAATGCCAAAATCCGGCTATAAATGCCAAAACAAAAATTTCCGGCTATAAACGCCAAAATTGGCTTTCACGCCGACAAACCAAAACTTGGCTTTCAAAAAAAAAACCCGGCTATCAATGCCACAAAACCGGCTATAAATGCCACAAATTGGCTATCAATGCCACCAAACTGGCTGTAAATGCCACAAAAACACCGGCTTCCATGCCAACCCAAATTTTGACTTTTACGCCATAAAATTTCGGCTTCCATGCCATCTCAAAAGCGGCTTTCACGCCACAACCAAAATCAGGCTCCCATGCCAAAACAATTATTTGACAAAAGATTTTCACAAAATGACAAAGCTTTTGATCAAATCCCATTTAGCAATTGCTTTCATCACAAAAAGATTTGAGTGAGCGTAGGGAACACAAAAAAAAAAAAAAAAAAAGGTACCAAAAAAAAATACATGTGGTACCAAAGCAAAAAAAAAAAATAGAAAGTGTTCACAAGCACTACAAAAAAAAAAAAAAAAAGGTACAAAAAAAAAATACATGTGGTACCAAAGCAAAAAAAAAAATAGAAAGTGTTCACAAGCACTACAAAAAAAAAAGAAAAGTACCAAAAAAAATACATGTGGTACCAAAAAAAAAATAGAAAGTGTTCACAAGCACTACAAAAAAAAAAAAGAAAAGTACCAAAAAATACATGTGGTACCAAAAAAAAAGAAGAATGGTTTCTGCTATAAAAAATCAGGAGCTCAGCCAAAAATGGTCTCCAGCCAAAGCTTCAGCTCCTCAAGCAAACTTTTGGCCTCAGCCGTCAGAGTTTCCAAGGCACGCTTCTTCAGGAACTTGCCATGAGATGCTGGCGAATGCCGTAACCCTTCTTTTACACCGGGAAGCTCTTCCCCAGCAGTTTGCCATCGTTCGTTTTCTAGAGTCCTCCTCTCGAGAACTTGACCGGCATCTGCAACCCTGCGAATCAGAGTACTCTCCCTGTCACGAGCCTCTGTTATAGCAGCCCACTTCGCATCGACTTGTGCCTTCAAATGCTCAAGACGTTTCCTGGCCTCCTCAACTTCCCTATCAAGGACGTTAAGGTCATGCCTCAATCCGATGATGACTAGCTCTTCCTTGTTCTTCTCCCGAACTAGCTGCTTCTTGCTTTGTGTAGCCTCATTCAGGTCAGACTTAGCCTTATCAGCAGGGTCCAAGAACATCTCCTTGAAGAATTGGTCGTCAGGGAAACCCATGGTCTCAAACCACTTGTCACCCAGTGCAATGATCCTATCAACGATCGCCCTGGCACCTGTGACATCCAGACCAACCTCTTCGGTGTCGGTCAGAATCTCCTGTACATGTGGGATCATGCCAAATCCTGCCTCCAAGTGTCCAGAAAGGAGAGTCTTGACCCAAGAACTCAAAACCCGAGCCAGCACCTTCTTCGCAAATTGAAGAGACGAACTGGATGAAGATTCACCCTTCTCCGCTGATCGGCTGCTCATGTCATGTCCCATTGGAAGAGTAACAAAAGAACTCTTTTCACTTGGAGCCACTGGAGAGGGAATCTCAACACGAGGCATCTCCTCAATCATGTCAGAACTGGTCTCTACCTCCGGATCGACCTCTGGCATCCCTTGCTCTGGTTCTGAAGAAAGCGATGGACTCTCTTCTGTCACTTCAAAACCTGCAAATGAAACACAAAAAGGTATGAATATGATCCTGTTCAAAAAAAAATCATCAGGGTCATCACTACAAAGTACCTTCTTCGACGACTGGCGGAACACTCTCTTCCTCCATGAACTCATCAGAAGCATCATCGACATTTGCGTCCATTGATGGTTCAAAGTCATCGGAATCCTGTGGCAAGTCAGCTGACAAGAAAAAAATGTTAGCAAATCAAGTCGCAGGCAAAAAAAAAAAAAGAGAAAGCGAAAGAAGTTATACCAATTGGAGATTCCGGAGTCATTCCAGAGTCCCTCGGTTCTTCTTCAGATGCCATAACCGGCTCCATCACCGCCTCATCGGTTGGAACCTCAGGCATCGGCAAGTCTTCATCCTCTGCTAAAATAAAAGCAGCAGCAGGGTGAGAAAACAAATCAGAACATGGAAAGCCCCATGAAAGAAGCAGAAAAAGGAAAAGGAAGAATCATACCTTCACCGATGGTCTCTTCTTCCCGAATCCTCTTCTCCGGAGGTTCGTCAGCTTCCCTTGGCACCTCCTCATTGACAGTGAGAGGGACTTCCACATTAGGAGAGTCTTCGTCCCGCCCCGTGTGACGCTGACTCCTCCTCCTCTTCTTACCTCTACGGGTTCGCTTCCTAGAAGAACCCGCCCCACTATCAGAGTCAGGTTTCTCACTTGACTCCTCACTGGATGGTCTGCTCTTGCCAGTAGACTCCGCAGAAGCTCGCCTCTGTGCCGCTTGCATCCAAGCGTCGAGCTCAGCTTCCTCCTGTTCTAGCTGCTCCAAAGCCTCATCAGGTACTTCCCGAACAGCTTCAGAACCAATGACGCCCTGGTCACCGAGAAAGCCTATCTTGTGCTTCTCTCCAGAAAGGAAGGCCCAAACTTCCTCTCGCCGGACGCCATCCGACTTCCCAATGCCTTTTCCAGAAGATAGCTTTACATCAAGCTCCTTCTTGGAAAGCCCCCGATATGCCAAAAAGCTCTCCGCGAACCACTTTGTGAAGCCGACAGTTCGGAAAGTCGACAGCTCAGGATAAGAAATCGTGGCAGTAGTGTCTTCAGCACTATAGAAAGCCCATGCATTTCTGCCATCCTGCAAACCTCCAAAACGCTTCACCATACTCGAAGGCGCTCCAACAACGCCTTGAGAGAAGCCCAACTGAAGAGCAAAGCGAGAAGGTACATACGGCTGGATGTCGACGAAAAGATGTCTGCGGTACACCATCGTGCCGACCCGTATGCTGAAAAGCCACTCCTTCTCTGCATTTGTCAATGCATAATGTCTCCCCGACCCTGCTCTGGTAGAGTCTCGGGAGGCACCAAAATCAAAAGCCTTCTTCCGCAACTCCGGAGAAAGCTTAACTGAAGACTGCCCCATCTCGACGTCCCTGAACCGTCGGATCCTCATGCGGGCAAACAAAAGTGATTCAGATACGGCTTTTCCCTTAGCCAATCGAATCATCAGAGGATCATCATCCTGTGCAGCACCCAGCTGGTGGAAGCCAGGACAGTGGTATACAAACCACGAATAAAAGATATGGGCTGAAAATACCCTATTCATAGGGAGCCCAAGCCGAACCAAGAAAGCAGCAGCCTGCAGTTCGGTACACAGGTAGGAGTAAAGAGCGGGCACCAAAGCAAGCCGCTCTCCAAACGCCATCTGACAAGCCGTAAAAATACAATGCGGCCTGATGTGCGTCCCATCTCCACCAGCAAAAATAGCCTCACCCAGCCAAAAAGTGAGGTAAACAGCAAGATCTCTCCGCAGTGTAATGTCAGAACAAATGGCATCTGTGCTCGCGAAGAAACCCTTCAACTCTTCCTGCATGGCCGAAGTCTTCTTCCTGTCTTCCCGGGTCATGCTATCAGAAGACTCTTTGCTGTCAAAGAAGTTGAAGAATGAAGAGCCATAACTCTTCCAACTGCTGGATCTTACTTTCGAGCCCTCCTTCAAAAAATCATAGAAGGCGACGAGCTGAAAGTATAGGAGCCTGAACTCCTCTGACTGCTCCTCAAGGACGCTGTCAATCGGCATGAACTCCTCATAGAGTTTGCCAAGGATGGGCAATCCAGTAATAGCACCCAACTCCTTCAGAGAAAAACCAATCTCACCATTCGTAACAACGAAGGTATTGGTCTGAGGGAGGAAAGACTCCAACATAGCCATGAAGGCATCATCGGAAAAAGTCACGGTCTCCCTAAAAGCGCGGACCGCGTCAAAAATCCCGGCCTCCTTCAAAACGGCGCCCCCAATCAGCAGGACGCGATCAGTCCATGACTTCCAATCGGAGTCAGCATTGAAACGGCCACGAAGTCGAAAAGGCTTCACCCAATTGCTGCCGTCACCGCTGAAAACGCCAAGGCCCACCGGTCCCAAATCGACCGACGGATAATCAGAGCCCTGGTAGCCGCTGGCTGGCATCAACATGTCCATACGGACAGGTGGCTTCTCCACATATCCGGAGGGTCCACCAACAAAAACCCCGGTCTTGATCACACTGGTCCTCTTCACCCAGCTCGGAGCATCTTCCCTCTTAGGGCTCGTGGAAGAAAGGCTCAGGATCGAGATGGTCCGATCAAAAGACGACCGGGTAGAAATAGTTCTCTCCTCACCATCTGCTGTGTAAGAGAACTGAAAACATCTCCTTTGGTATGTCAAGTCGTCAGGGACTGCATCTCCAAAGAAGAAGGTAGGCTTGGGTAAAACCCTCAGATCGTCCATAACCTAAGGACGGTTGCTTACCATGATCTTATAGAACTCCTCATCCTTGAGAGCAATCAATCGCTGTCTCATCTCATCGCGATTGAGGGAATCGCACTCTTCCAAGTTCTTCTCAACAAACTGGACCTTCTCCCAGGCTTGCTGAACGGCCACATTGGAAGATCTAGCAGATCGACGAGGTACGCTTGTAGCAGGCTCTTTACCCTTGTTCGCTCTGGAGGAACCACCTGCAAAGGTTGGAAAAGAAAAAGATCGTCATCAAAATGACAGGATTTCGCTAAAAAAAAAGGGGTCACTTTGTCCCACCAAAAATCTGGCGAAATTTTGGCATGACTCCGGGGCAATTCCAAAGAAAAAGGAAATACCCCGACGGAAATAGAAAGTTTGAAGATGGGCTCAACATTGCTGCGGGCTCCGAAACTCCAAACTTTCGAAACCTCAAAATCTCCGCAAAATCAAGAAGGGCTCAACATCGCTGCGAGCTCCAAATTCCCAAATTTGCAAAGATTTTCAGGTATGCTATCATGCTCAATCTACAAAAAGTACATGCATGAACATCTAGATTTGCATAAAAAACGCATTATCATGATGAGCAGAAAAAAAAAAAACTTTCTCAAAAAAAAAAGGGAAAAAAAAAAAAAAACTTTCTCAAAAAAAAAGGGGGAGAAAGAAAAGAACAAAAAAAAAGGAAGAAACTTTCTCAAAAAAAAAAAGAAGAAAGAAAACAGCAAAAAAAAAAAAAAAAAAAAATATCAGGCCCATCAGGCCGTGGCCCACAGGCCACGTGGCCGTACGGATCTGTCCGTACGGCCCACAAAAAAAAAAAAAAAAAAAAAAAAAGAGAAAAGAGACACGAAAAAAAAAAAAAACAGAAATCACGTGGAAAAAAAAAAGAAAAAAAAAAGGAGAAGAAGAATAGAAAGAAAAAAAAGAAAAAAAAAAAGGAAGAAAGAAAAAAAAAAAAAAAGAGAAGACACTTTTTTTTTCCATCCTATTCTCTACATGGAGTTTTCTTGAAAGAAAAAGAGAGAAAACTTACTTGAAGCCATTGATGGAGAAGAAGAAGGAAAAAGCTTGAAGATCCTTGAAGAAGAAGCACTCTTGGTCTTGGAGCTCTCTTGAGATTGTTGCAAAAGAAAGCAATAAGAGCAAGAGATCCTACCTTCCTTTGCTTTTATAGGAGAGAGCAAATCAAAGAAGGAAACAAAGAAGAAAGGTAAGTGTTACTGATTAGTAACCTTACCAAAAGAGAAGGAATTAGAAAGATTCTTTCCCAAAAAGAAAGATGTCTTTGAGAGATTTTCTCCCAAAATCAATCAAATGAGAGATTCTCTCCAACAAAAAAAAGGATATTGGAGATTCTTTCCCAAAAAGAAAGATACCTTGAGATATTCTCTCCCAAATTAAGGGAATATGAGAGATTCTCTCCCATAAAGATATTTTTAGATATTCTCTATCCAAATGAGATATCTTTAGATATTCTTTACAAAAATGACCCCACATGAGATCTAAGCCATCCTAAAAAGCTTAAGGTCCCATGGGTTAGCCCATATGAGCCAGGTTTGACCACCTAGGCACTAAAAAAAAAAAAAATGGGCTTTTAGTCAGAAAAAAAAAATCCCTCTTACCAAGAGCATACAAAAATGGTTCCATGCCTCTTTTGAGTTGATTGAACCATACAAAAAATTCCAAGCCCCATGAGCTTCCAAAAATCAAACCATCCAGCCTCATATACCAAATTGAGCCAAAATCTTGAAATTGACATTTCACAAAAATCCAAACCACTCTAATGGACCCACACAGTCCCAAAGAGTGACCAAAAACCAAATCCTGGTCCCCTAACTTGCCACATACAGCTTGTTAGATCACAAGACCAAAACCAAAAACCAAATCATGATCCCCCAACTTGCCACATACAGCTTGTTGGGTCACAAGGTCAAAACCAAAACCCGATCCCCTAACCTGCCATATATAGCTGGTTAGGTCACAAGATCAAAATCAGAAACCCAAATCCACATCCCTGATGTCATCTTCAAAACTTTGCCTCGAGATGGTGTGTGATTCCTTTCACTACCATAAAATTCCCCTGGAAGCTCAAAGGCTACTCTACCAAAGGAAAGATTGCTCAAAGACTCTTGGTCAAGACACAAGCTCTCCTTCAAAAATCTCTTCGAGGCACATCGACTACAAAAGTCAAGCAACTCGTCGCTGTACCTCGAGGGGGCATTTGTTGACACCAAAAATGTCACTTTGCCTCTTCAACATCAAGAAAGCTGCATAAAGTCGCAACCTGCCATAAATAGGCAATGCAACTTCTCCAAAAATTCAAATCTTGTCAGAATCAAACAAAAAACTGCAAGATCCTTCAAGATAGCCAAGAGAAGAGTACACATGAAGTTTCGGGCCATTTCAGAATCATTTGGCCTAACTTCGCTTCTCCGACAGCTAAAATGGCGCTCCCGGCGGCGACATCATCGGAGACGTCAAAACTTCGATCAGAGCCTACGGATGACTCCAGCATGTCTCAAAAGAGCTCCATGCCAAATTCAAGTCAAACCGACAACGTTTGACCCTCCATCAATGCTCGAGCAGCAAAATCAAGCCTCCCGGCGGCGGGAACCACCGAAGCCTTCGCTCATCAAACCAAGTGCATGAGTGGCTTCAACATGCTTCCAAAAGGCTGCACGTCAAATTTCAGGTCATTCTGACAACGTTTGACCAGGTTTCGATGCTCCGAGAGAAAATCAAGCCTACCGGCGGCGGAGCAACCCGGGACCATGACATCCAAAACGGAGCCCGTGGAACGTCTCAAAATGACTCCAATAGGCTCCCCGTCAAATTTCAGGTCAATCGGACATCGTTTGGCCACATATCAAAGCTCGGCATTTTCCCCGCAGCAAAATCAAGTGAAGCATCGACGGGACCCCAAACGGCTTCAAAACTCAAACAAAAGCCTATGGTTGGTCTTATTTATTGCTCAGGAGGCTCCACCTCAAATTTCAGGTCATTCCGACATCGTTTGACCAAGTTTCAGCTTCTGGCGGAAAATCAGCAGCTCTACGCGACAAAGTCTTCGGCTTTCCCGGAAAATTGGAAACTTTGCACTCTAAAAATGCAAGGATTCTCATCAGGTTTTCTACAGGGAAATCAAGCCAATAAATGAGAAGAAATGTCAGGAAAAATACAGAAGAAAACGGCGACGAAAAAGACCTCAAAACGACCGCAAAACGGGCTCCGAAGGGGAAAATTCCCCCAGGGTCGCAGGCCCCTGCGACCATGGCCCATGGTCGCCGGCGACCATGGAAGTCCGGGTCACCGGATTTTCCGCCGGTGACCCGTTTTTCAGTCTTTTTTCGCGTTTCGCGTACTTTGGCCCCTGTGGTTTCCTGAAAATGTGATTTTTAGTGCTTGAAATTGACTCATATCCTCCGACATCCGTCAAAATCACGGGTCAACCTCCAAAAGCACAAAATCATCATTGATCGCTCCAAGATCGCCAACCGGTCGACCAAACAAAGTGCTCTTTCTGTCCGACCGATCGAGAAATCGACAAGACAGATGTCACCGGCCCGCTCTTAGCTATCAATGTCTGAAGTTACATGTTCATCCGATGTCGATCAGCATGAAGATCCATCGATGATCATCGCCAGAAGAATTCCAGAAGACACGGCACGGCCCGCGACTCTTCGACTGCTCGGCGACCAATTAATGTGGTTAATTGACTAGCTTTATTGTAGTCATTAATTCATTCCTTTGGACGGCCCAATCAGAAGCAAGCATTTGGGAGTTACAAGTCAATTGATTCATGGCATTTAAACCATGAAACTCCTCCCATTATGGTAATTAAGGTGATTAAAAGCCCTTAATCTCCATCGGCCAATCAGATTCAAGGAAAAAGGAGTTACAAAATCAAGAAATAAATCTTGTAACTCCTCCCATTAAAGCCATTAAGGCTCATAAACCCTCCTAAATGGCTACCAAAAGCCTATAAATAGGAGAGCATTCCATTGAAATTCGGATCAGGAAAAAAAAGATCAGAAAGAGATCAGAAAAATCGAGATCGATCGATCGGAAAGAATCCAGAGCTCGTATTCAGAGAAAGAAAAAAGAGAGAAAAAACTCTGCTGAAGTTCTGCACCGGCCACCACTACAAGGTGACAAAAGTCCCTTGGGGGGCACCCCCCCAAGGTCCTTGCCTTCTCCTGCTGCCTCCAATGGCTTAGACGTGGCTTTTCAGCCCGTCTACTTAGCTTTTTATTGGACATAGGACCTTCTCTTGGTCTTTGTCCTCTAAAAATCTGAGGTTATAGCCAAGCCAAGCGAATCAAGAGCATCCTCTGTTCTCATCTGCATGGATGATGGCGAAGCCCATACATGGCTTGCGACCGTCAATCTGAACGAGTCCCCCACAATCTCCTGAAAAGTTAGATCTTCCTTTTCTTGCTTTTCATTGTAGTTTGTATTTTTCTAAAGAGACAAAAATCACAACTCTTGTCTTTCATTATTGATAAGAATTGTAAATCGGCTATAAACGCCAAAATCGGCTATAAATGCCAAACAAAATCGCCTTTCACGGCAAATTAAGAAAATGTCTCTTTTCTTAAATATTTGTGCAATGGAAAACTTGAAAGAAGTTGATTTCCTTTTTACTTGCGAAGGTTGATCTCCGGATTACCACTTGCAATTCCAAGTAAAATAGAAAATCTGGCACACCCACATAAAAGAAATGTTGATGCACGCTTCAGGCCCGCCAGGGCGCGAAAGGGCCGGACCCGACGGACTCCCACGTTCCGCCGACCCCGGTAGCCGCCCCACGGCGCCTCGGAGCGCGTTCCATCAAGGAACCTTCGTGTATTTTCGAAAAAGTGTGGCGAGCCATTTCTAAATTTTGAAAAATTTGTTCCTTGATCCCATTTGATAGAGCGTAACATTCCCAACAACTTTCGTTTTCAATCCCCACCCATTCGACCCCCCGAAATATAAATTTTCCAGCGTTAGGGGCAACACAATATTTTCACATTGAATTATGAGTTCAATTTTCGAGGTCCTCAAACCATGGCAAATTTGTGCCTTAAACTAGATTTAATATGGAAAATTTTCCTCTTCTTCGTCATATCATACGCGGCCGGAAAATCAGAATTCTAAGCCCATGAATATTCATTACCGGTGCGCCCCACATTCCACTTTATTTAACTGAAAAGAAGACAAATAAGCTGACTTCTTCCTCATTTCGCCCATTCCTCAACCACTGCGACCAGCTGAGCTCTTCCTTTCTTTTTCTTATTATTTTCTTCCTAAAAAACTCTTGGGAATTCTTACAAAATTAGGGATTGACCACCGCCATCTCAATCTACACGGCTCAAATGGGCTACTACGGGTCCTTGCTGTCCTTGCTGCCCTTGCTTGGATGATAGAATCCATGGTCAATCTACACCGCCATCTCTAATCGCACAACAATACGCCTCAAGTGAGTAACAAGCTCGTCAGAAAGACTAGATGAGGCTGTCGGCGAACCCTATTCATCTGAAGAGAATGCGAATATCCAACAAAGTGAGCCAAAAAGGAAGGAATTGGCAGTAAGACCCTGACCCCGAATTCCTAGGATTAGTACTAATTAAATGTGTTATCAGTTCACTAAGTGGGTTTGGATGTTTTCTGATTAAGTTTCAGAATTAGAATAGCTTTTCTATAGCTTTGGGAAGTTCTGAGGACCATTGAATCTAGTTTGATACCTTGAGGAACCATCGTGTATTTTCGGAAAAGTGCGAGGGGGCATTTCTAGATTCTAAAAAATTCGTTTCTTGATCCCATTTGATAGAGAATAACTTTCCCAAAAACTTTCGTTTTCACTCCCCACCCATTCAAAGCCTCAAAAAATAAATTTTCCAACATTAGGGGAAAAACAATTTTTTCACAATGAAATCTGAGCTCAAATTTCGAGGTCCTCAAACCCTGGTAAATTTGTGCCTTTCTGAAACTAGATTTAGTCTGGAACATTTTTCTCTTCTTCGTCTTATTCATTCGAGGCCCGGAAATCAGAGATTTAAGCCCATGAATATTCATTTCTGGTGCGCCCCAGATTCCACTTTATATTAAAAGATGACAAATAAGCTGCCTTCACATCTAACTCAACGTTTGCAGCCAGTTGAGCTCTTCCTCCCTTTTTCTTCTTTCTTTCTTCCTACAAAACTCAAGGGAATTCTTACAAAATTAGAGATTGACCACGGCCATTGCTTTCTACACTGCGCAGGCTTCACATCTACGCGTATCTCGCGTCATTCCGCAGCCAGCAACCCTAAAAAAAAAGAATATCATTGCGGAAGGGCTATCTTAGTGTAAGTTCCTTGATTCTAGGATTGGGTGCTATATGTACTGGGGGGATGGGCTATTTCTTAATATATTGTTGTATATGTCTTAATTTGCTTTTTTTTTTTTGTTATAGGATATAAGAAGAGGACTGCCGGAACAAGCTACTGCAGGTCTGAGTTGCCCTACCGTGGATGATAGAATCCATGGGCTTCTGCAAATTATGATAGCACAACAATACGCCTCGAATGAGCAACATGCTCGTCGGAACGACTAGATAGCGAGGCAGAATAAGGCTCATGCTTAATTTCAGGCACAGCTACAAGCCCAGATTGCAGAGATACTTAAGAGACATCTCAATAAGCCTCATGTCATCAGGTGGTGATAGCTCCTCTGTGCGGATCCAAATGCTCTCTATGAGAAGTTTCCGAAGACGGGGGCCATGTATTGCTGGGATTATGAATCCACCTGAGACCGATGAGTGGATGGTGCATCCTAATAATGTTTTAGAGGTGTTGGTTTGCATGAGATGTCAAAAGCTCTCCTTGGTAGCTTATATGTTCAGAGGCATTGTACAGACATGGTGGAAGAGTGTGAGGGAACCTTTCCAGACCATGGATGATGATGTTGTTCGGTGTGCCTTCAAGACTCAGTTTAGGAGAAGGTTCATAGCAGAGCATGTGGACACTAGGAAGCGCATCAAGTTCAAGTAGTTGACGCGAGGGGAGTATGACTGTGGGTGAGTACATACATCAGTTCATTTGGTTGTCTAGTTTTGCCTAGGAGCTGATTAATATAGAGGCCAAGAAGGTGAATGGCTTTCTTAAGGGGTTTAGACCAAAGATGTTAATTAGGCCTTAATCAGTCCCATGATCCACCAAAGGAATCCAGTCCAGTTCTTATATTTACGTGGATTAGTTTGGGTCAATGACACTATACATAGTTGTGTATCTTCTGTTTTAGTCTTTGTTTCTATAAACTTAGAATTGTAATTGATACTCTTTCCTAGTTTGAAGCCTTGATTAAGGCATGTAAATGGTTATATATCGAGGAGTGATCTCCAAAGGAATGAACACTCAAATTAATACAGTCTCAGTTAATATTCTTCATGTTCTCTCATGAGTTTGTCATGGTATCAGAGCAGCAAGGCTCTCCTCTCTAGTTTCTTTTCTTCCAAAGCATCAAAGCAATAGGATAGAGAGGAATAAATCTCTCTCATGCAGAAAACAGATCCAGGCATCTGTTCAAGAAATTCCAGCGGCATCTACCATCTGCGACAATTCCAACTTTAAGGTGGCCCACCCCTGATCATCAGATCAATTCCAAAAACCACACAGACATGGTCGCCTTATATTTCTAGGATTATTGGCGATTTTTCCTGGGTTTTTCAACACCTCCAAGACCTTCTTCTATCCATTCTCGAGTTATTTCAAAATATTACATAGTTTCAATCAAGACTGTCTAGAATCTTGGATATTCAGCGGAATAGGTTCAAACTTGTTCCAGCAGGTACAAAAATAATGTGCTATCTTAGATCAAACTTCTGATCAGTCTTCAGATCCATCTGTGGGGCCCACATAGAAGATCTGAAGCGCCATTCGAGGTTGTCAGAGAGGTTTTGTCACTATTATTGGTCTCATTTTGTTTTTTTCTTATCTACCTGGTTGGATATTGCTTATCTGCCCTCACAAAGTTTTTTTTTCATACAACTTTTGCTTGATTTGATTACTTTTTTCACTGTTTCAATCCAAGTTTCTCCAATCTAACATTGAGATGGAAAAATCTGAGGTTACTTTGATCAAATTCACTGAAAAAAATTGCCTTTCCTGGTCTTTCCAATTCCAAATCTACCTAGAAGCTAAGGAATGGTGGGGTTTTGTTTTTGGTGCTAACCCTAAACCCACTGAGGATGAAAAGAAGATATCCTCTTGGCATACTAAAGATGCCAAAATCAAATCATGGATTCTGGGATCCGTCGACCCGCATTTGATAATAATCTCAAGCCTTACTCAACCTCTAAAGCCATGTGGGGGTATTTGAAGAAAGTATACCATCAAGACAACTCTGCACGTCAATTCCATCTTGAATGTGCGATTGTTGAATATGCACAAGGGACCTTATCGGTACAAGACTACTATTTAGGATTCTGTACACCGTGGTCGAAATACGATAGTATTAAGTATGCGATGTGGCTGACAATGTTTTGATAGTGATCCAAGATCTTCAGGCCTCTAGTTAAAGAGATCGATTTTTTATGAAACTACGGAATGAATATGAAAGTGTCTGATCTGCCTTGACGAATCGGACGCTCTTACCTTCATTGGATGTCTGCTTGAATGAACTTTCACGCGAAGAACAACGCATTACGACCTAGGCTCATATTGCTCAACAAAAGACCGAGACCTTTTCGGTCGCATTCTCAGCAAATAAGACTTCTTAGCCTCTGCCTTGAGACTTAAGCAAAACACAATGCTACAGTTGTCAAAAATTTGGGCACCTTGCATCTTAATGCAAACAAAAAGTCTGCAACCATTGTAAAGAGTCGAGACATATCATCTCTGAATGTCGCTGCCGCCCACAACGTCCATCACTGCAGTATCAGACTCTACAATATCAGGCTTCTCAGTATCAGGCTCCACAGTCTCAGACTCCGCATACTTATGCTGCTCCTTCAATTATACCTGTTCCTACATCTGCACCCTTATAGCCTGGGTCCTCATCATCTCTAACTCCTGAATTGGTTCAACAAATGATTGTCAATGCCCTCCCTAGCTTTGGTCTCTCAGGTAACTCACCTTTATCTTCTACTTGGTTCCTTGATTCCGGGGCGTCTAATCATATGACGTATTCCCGTACCCCTCTCCAATGTGACAAAATACAATGGCAATCTTCAAATACAAACGGCTGACGGAGGCAATGTTCCCATTACTGCACTCGGAGATATCCCTGGTCCCATCCCATTGAAAAATATTTACCTCTGTCCTGATTTGACTTCAAACATATTGTCAGTTTGGCAACCTGTTGAAAATTATTGTAACATCTTTTTTTCTTCTTCTAGTTGCGTTGTGCAGGATCAAATGTCCGGGAAGGAGATCGCGAAGGGGCCTAAGTGTCGATGCTTGTTTCTGCTGGATTTTTCTAAATTTTCTAGGAATATATTTGAAAATAATGTGTTTTGTTTTTCTATTAGAGATAACTGCCAATTGTGGCATAATAGACTTGGACATTCTAATTCCAAAGTTTTGTCCCTTATGTTAAACTTTGGTTTATTAATAAATCTATTGGCCTTTCTTCTTGTGTGCCTTTTGATTGTGCTACTTGTCAAATGAGAAAGAGTAAAACTCTTCCGTTTCCTAATTCCACTTCACACAGCACTCAGTTTTTTGATTTAGTTCATAACGATGTATGGGGAATTGCTCCAGCTCTTTCTCACGCTCACTATAAATACTTTGTGACTTTTATTGATGATTTTAGTCGGTTCACATGGGTCTACTTTTTGCATTCCAAATCTGACGTTTTTAATGCTTTTAAAAGAAATTTAGCTTATGTTGAGAATCAATTTTCCACTTGTATTAAAATCTTGTAATCTAATTAGGGCGGGGAGTATGTGTCCTCTGATTTTTAACAGTTTTTGCATAATAAATGCATTATTTCTCAAAGTTGAGAATCAATTTTCCACTTGCATTAAAATCTTGTAATCTAATTAGGGCGGGGAGTATGTGTCCTCTGATTTTTAACAGTTTTTGCATAATAAACGCATTATTTCTCAAAAAACTTATCCTTATACTCTACAGCAAAATGGAGTAGCCGAAAGAACAAATAGGCATCTCCTTGATGTCACTTGTTCCCTTCTTCTTGAATCATCTATTCCTACTTGTTTTTGGGTTGAGGCACTGGCTACTGCAGCTCATCTTATCAATCGTATACCATCAACCTCTATAGAAAATCAGAGTCCATATTACCGGTTGTACAAGACATCTCCATCCTCTGATGATCTTCATGTTTTTGGCTCGATTTGCTTTGTACATTTAACTCCTTCTAAAAGAGCCAAACTAACCGCTCAATCATCTCAATATGTTTCTTTAGATTATGCATGCTTCCAAATACGGTTCTTTTGCTATGATCCTCACATTCGTTGCATCCATACCTCTAGGAATGTCTTTTTTTTAACAACAATATTTTTTTCACAAACACCTTGATCCTCCTGACTCTTACTCCTTGGTGTCTTTACCTGGTTTTTCTGAAACACGTTAGTTGTTCAATTTAATCCTAATTTTGTGTATCAAAACGGAATAAGGAAGCGCCTACCGTGACTCCACCTCCTAATCTTCCTCTAGCATCTGGTTCACCTCCGGCACTTGGTCCATCTGACCCCCCTTCATTGCGTTACTCCAGTCACATTTCGATACCACCAGACGGCTATGGGTTCTCACATACTTCCTTGATGGCCACTTTGTCTACCTCTTAATCACACAATCCTACTCTTAGGCTGTGCAACACCAATGTTAGAACCAGGCTATGCAAGATGAACTTGAAGCTTTATAGCAAAATCATACGTGGGATATTGTCCATCCTGTGGGTGTCAAACCTATTGGCTGTAAGTGGATTTTTTCTCTCAAATTAAAATCCAATGCCACATTCGATCGATATAAGGCATGCCTTGTTGCTCTCGAAAATCGGCAAGAATATAGCATCGATTATGATGAAACTTTTGCTCCTGTCGCCAAAATTACAACCATACGCATCATTCCTGTTGTTGCTACATCTCAGTCTTGGCCTCTATATCAAATGGATGTCAAAAATGCATTTCTTCATGGCAATCTCAAAGAAGACGTTTATATGTGTCTACCTCAAAGGTACTCATCCGGGAAGAGTATGGTTGCCAAACTTAGTCGCTCTCTTTGAAGCAAGCTCCTCGCGCATGGTTTGAGAAATTTCAAGATGCTTTTATCCACTTGGATTTTCATCCAAGTCAGTATGATCCTTCTATGTTTTTACATCATGCTCTGTCCGGGATTACTGTGCTACTTGTCTACGTTGATGACATCGTCATTACTGGTCCAAATGCACAAATGATTCAGGAACTCCAAGCTTCTCTTCATTAGACATTTCACATGAAGGATATCTGCCCTTTAAACTATTTCCTTGGTCTTGAAGTTCATCGATCGACTAAAGGTATAGTTCTCAATCAGCACAAATACATGATTGATCTCATTGACATGGTTGGCTTTACAACTTCAGCTCCAGTAGATACAGCGGTCGAACTGAATGTCAAACTCGGTAAAGAGGAGGGTGACCTTCTTCCAGATCTTACCACATATCGCCAGTTAGTTGGTAGCTTGATCTACCTCACGATAACTCGTCCTGATATCTCTTATGCGATCAACCTAATGAGTCAGTTCATGATTGCTACTCGTCACCTTCATATGGCTGCTATTCGCCGCATCATTCGGCACATTATTCGCACACTGACTTGCGGGTTGTTCTTTTCATCCGATAATCCTCTATCCCTCAAAGCTTATTCAGATGTTGATTGGGCCGGCTGTCCGGATACTCGCAGATCGACAACAGGATGGTGTATGTTTTTGGGTGATAGTCTGATTTCTTAAAAATACAAAAAAAATATGAAAAATTTTCTAAATCTACCAAGGCTGAGTACCGAACCATGTCTGCTGCATGCTACAAAACTCTTTGGCTCCGAGGTCTGCTCTCTAACATTGGATTTCCAACAGAAGGCGCTACCCCCCTCTATGCAGATAATACAAGTGCAATTTGGATTACTGAGAAGCTTATTTTTCATGAGCGCACGGAACACATCAAGGTTGATTGTCACTTCATACATGATGTCATTAGCCTTCCGCATGACTCCACTAAGCTTCAAATTGCAGATATTCTCACTGAAGGTCGTCCACAACCAAGCCATCAGTTTTTGGTTAGTAAAATTGATGCTCATTGATTCTCCTACATCAATTTGGGGGGGGGGGGGGGGGGGGGTGGTGTTAATCAAGCCATAATCAGGCCCACGACCAATCAAAGGGATCCAGACCAGTTCTTATATTCACGTATTCTCACTGAAGGTCATCCACAACCAAGCCATCAGTTTTTGGTTAGTAAAATTGATGCTCATTGATTCTCCTACATCAATTTGGGGGGGGGGGGGGGGGGGGGGGTGTTAATCAAGCCATAATCAGGCCCACGACCAATCAAAGGGATCCAGACCAGTTCTTATATTCACGTGGATTGCTTTGGGTCAATGACAAATTGTACATAGTTGTGTATCTTCTATTTTAGTCTTTGTTTCTATAAACTTAGAATTGTAATTGATACTCTTTCCAAGTTTAGAGCCTTGATTAAGGCAAGTAAATGGTTATATAATGAGGAGTGATCTCCAAAGGAAAGAACACTCAAATTAATACAATCTCAGTTAATATTCTTCATGTTGTATCGTGAGTTTGTCAAATGATACACAATGTGATTGCATTGATGAGACTTGCCACCTATGATTAGGCTGTCGGCAAACCCTATATGTCTGAGAATGAAAAGACCCAACAAAGTGAGCCAAAGAAGAAGAAGCAGGTAGTAAGATCCCGACTCCTAATTCCTATGAATATTTCTAATTAAGTGTGTCATCAGTTCAATAAGTGGGTTTGGATGTTTGCTGATTAAGTTTGAGGATTAGAATAGCTTTTCTATAGTTGTGGGAAGTTCTGAGGGCCATTGAACCTAGTTTGATAACTTGAGGAACCTTCGTGTATTTTCGGAAAATTGTGGGGGGGGCATTTCTAAATTTTGAAAATTTCGTTTCTTGATCCCATTTGATAGAGAATAACATTCCCAACAACTTTTGTTTACTCCCCACCCATTCAAAGAATAAATTTTCCAGAGTTAGGGGCAAAACAATCTTTTCACATTGAAATATGAACTCAGATTTCAAGGTCCTCAAACCATGGCAAATTCATGCCTTTCTGAAACTAGATTTAATCTGGAACATTTTCCGCTTCTTCGTCGTATTCATCCGAGGCCCAAAAATCAGAATTTTAAGCCCATGAGTATTCATTACTGGTGCGCCCCACATTCCACTTTATAAAAAAAGAAGACAAATAAGCTGCTTCTTCCTCATTTTGCCCATTCCTCAACATATGCAACTAGTAGAGCTCTTCCTTCCTTTTTCTTCTTTCTTTCTTCCTGAAAAACTAAAGGGAATTCTTACAAAATTAGAGATTGACCACCGCCATCGCTTTCAACATGGCTCATGGTTCACATCTACGCAAATTTTACGTTATTCCCCCGCTAGCAATCCTCCAAACAAACAATATCAATGCTGTAGGGCTATCTTAGTGTAAGTTTCTTGATTCTAAGATTGGGAGCTACATGTACAAGGGGATGGTTGTTTCTTAATATATTGGTGTATATGTCTTAATTGGCTTTTTTTTCTTTACAGGATGAGTAGAGGACCACCAGAACTGGCTACTGCGGGTCTTGGTTGCCCTAGCTTGGATGATAGAATCCATGGGCTTCTGCAAATTATGACAGCACAGTAATAGGCCTCCCGTGAGCAAGTCACCCGCCAGAATGACTAGATAGCGAGGAAGAATAAGGCTCATGCTCAACTTCAGGTACAGTTACAAGCCCAGATTGCGGAGATACTTCAAAGACAGATAGCTCCTCGATGCGGATCCAAACGCTCTTTATGAGAAGTTTCAGAGGATGGGGGGCATGTAGATTGCTGAGATTATGAATCCACCTGAGGCCAATGAGTGGATGGTGCATACCAATAATGTTTTAGAGTTGATGGTATGCTTGGGACGTCAAAAGCTCTCCTTGGTATCTTATACGTGTTAATAAAGCCCAAGGCCCATGAGAAGATCCAACTCATATATCACTCGTGGAATGATTGGGTTCAATTGTAATACAACTGTATATATTCTTTAATTAGTTAGTTTCCTTATCTTAGAATACCAAGTAACTTAATTGGTTAGTTTCCTTAACTTTGAGCCTTGAATAAGGCATGTAATACCTATATATATTGATGAGTGCTCTCCAATAAGACACGACAATACATTCTCAGTTTGGTATTCAAACTCTTGTTTTCTAAGTTGTGTGATCATCAAATTGTCATGGTATCAGAGCAAGGCTCATGCAAATCTAGTTTATTTTCTTCCAAAGCAATCAAGGTATAGAGAGGAATAAATCTCTCTCTCGTGTAGAAAACAGATCCAGGCGTCTGTTCAAGGATTCCAGTGACATCCACCATTGACGACAGTTCCATCATCTTGGTGGCCCACCCCGGATCATCAGATCAATCTCTAAAACCTACACAGATATGGCCGCCTGATATTTCTAGGATTATTGGCGATTTTTTCAGGATTTTTCAGCACCTCCAGGTAGTCTCTCTAATCATTCTCGTGTTCTTTCAAAAAATTCCACTAGTTTCAATCACAACCGTCCAGAAACTTGGATATTCGGCGGAATAGGTTCAAACCTGTTCCAGTAGGAGCGAAAATACAGTGATTTCTTGGATCACACCTCTAATTAGTGTTCAGCTCCATCTGTGGGGCCCACACAAGGATCTGAAGCTTCAGTCTGGGTCGTCAGTGGCCTTTTTTTGTGCTATTATTGGTCTGACTTGGATTTTTCTTCTCTGATTGGTTGGATCCTGCCATCTGCACACCCAAACAGTTTTTAGACCATTGTTGCTTGATTTGATTACTGTTTTGTTACTTATTCAATCAAATTTTTTCAATCTAACATTGAGATGGACAAATCTGAGGTTACTTTGATTAAATTCACTGGACAAAATTACCCTGCGTGGTCTTTCCAATTCCAAATCTACCTCGAAGCTAAGGAATTGTGGGGTTTTGTTTCTGGTGCTGACCCTAAACCCACTGAGGATGAAAAAAAGATCTCCTCTTGGCATACAAAAGATGCCAAAATCAAATCCTGGATTCTGGGCTCCATTGAGCCTCATCTGATAATAAATCTCAAGCCTTACCCCACTTCTAAAGCCATGTGGGGGTATTTGAAGAAAGTATACCATCAAGATAACTTTGCGCGACAGTTCCATCTTGAATGTGCTATTGCTGAATATACCCAAGGGACTTTGTCGGTACAAGATTACTATTCAGGTTTCCGTACACTGTGGTCGGAATACGATATTATTAAGTATGCGGATGTGGCTGACAATGTGTTGGCAGTAATTCAAGATCTTTAGGCATCTAGTCAGCGAGATCAATTTTTGATGAAACTGCGGAATGAATTTGAAAGTGTCCGATCTGCTCTGATGAATCGGATGCCCCTACCTTCATTGGATGTATGCTTGAATGAGCTCTTACGCGAGGAACAGCGCCTTACGACCTCGGCTCATATTGCTCAACATAAGACTGAAACCTATTCAGTCGCGTTCTCGGCAAATAAAACTTCTCAGCCTCCACCTCGAGACTTGAGCAAAACTCAATGCTACAATTGTCAGAAATTTGGGCATCTTGCATCTCAATGCAAACAGAAAGTCTGCAGTTACTGTAAAAAGTCGGGACATATCATTTCTGAATGTCGCCGCCGCCCACCTCGTCCGTCATACTTATGTTGCCTCTTCAGTTATACCGGCTCCAACATCTACATCCTCACAGCCTGGGCCCTCATCCTCTCTAACTCCTGAGCTGGTTCAACAAATGATTCTCAATGCCTTCTCTGCTTTTGGTTTCTCAGGTACGTCCTCTCCCTCTTCTACTTGGTTCCTTGATTCCGGGGCGTCTAATCATATGACGAATTCCCATTCCTCACTCTCCAATATGACAAAATACAATGGCAATCTTCATATCCAAACTGCTAACGGAGGTGACGTACCCATTACTGCCCTCGGCGATATCACTGGTCCTCTTCCTTTAAACAATGTTTACCTTTGTCCCACTTTATCTTCAAAATTATTATTCGTTGGACAACTTGTTGAAAATAACTGTAACATCTCTTTCTCTTCTTCTGGTTATGTTGTGCAGGACCAAATGTCCGGGAAGGAGATCGCGAGGGGGCCTAAGTGTGGACGCTTGTTTCGCTGAATTTTAATAAGCTTTCTAGGAATATATTTGACAAAGCTGTCTTTTGTTTTTCTATTAGAGATAAATGCCAATTGTGGCAAATAAACTTGGCCACCCTAATTCCAAAGTTCTATCCATTATGTTCAATTCTCGTTTATTAAATAAAACTCCTGGTTTATCTTCTTGTGTGCCTTTTGATTGTGCTACTTGTAAACTGGGAAAGAGTAAAACTCTTCCTTTTCCTATTTCCACTTCTCACAGCACTAAATGTTTTGATTTGATTCATAGCGATGTTTGGGGAATTGCTCCCGCTCTTTCTCACGCTCACTATAAATATTTTGTGACTTTTATTGATGATTTTAGTCGGTTCACATGGGTTTACTTTCTCCATTCAAAATCTGATGTTTTTACTATTTTAAAATTTTTTTTGGCTTATGTTGAGACTCAATTTTGCACCCGCATTAAAATCCTGCGATCTGATTCAGGCGGGGAATATGTGTCCTCTGATTTTCAAAAGTTTTTGCAAACCAAAGGCATTATTTCTCAAAGAACTTGTCCTTATACTCCACAACAGAATGGAGTCGCTGAACGGAAGAATAGACATCTCCTTGATGTCACTCGTTCTCTTTTGCTTGAATCATCGGTTCCTACCCGTTTTTGGGTTGAGGTACTAGCTATTGCAGCTCATCTTATCAATCGCTTGCCCTCACCCTCTATTGACAATCAGAGCCCATATTACCGGTTGTACAAGACATCTCCATCCTATGATGACCTTCATGTTTTTGGGTCCATTTGCTTTGTGCATTTGCCTCCTTCAGAAAGGACCAAACTGACAGCTCAATCAGCTAAGTGTGCCTTTTTAGGATATGCTCCCTTCCAGAAGGATTCCTTTGTTATGATCCCACCATTCGTCGCATCCGTACCTCTAGGAATGTGGTGTTTTTTGAAAACAAGTATTTTTTTCACCAACACCTTGATCCTCCGGACCCCTCATTGGTTTCCTTACCTGGTTTTTCTGAATCTAAATCTTTTGTTCACTTTAATCCTGACTTTGTGTATCACAGACGGAACATAGATGCGCCTACAGGTACTCCCCCTCTTGATCTTCCTCCGACATCGGGTCCGCCTCCGAAACTTGGTCCTTCCGACCCTCCTTCATTGCGTCGCTCCTCTCGCATTTCAGTCCCGCCAGACCGCTATGGGTTCTCTCATACTTCCTTAATGGCCACTTTGTCATCTTCTTCTATCCCGTAATCCTATTCTCAGGCTGTGCAGCATCAATGTTGGAACCAGGCTATGCAAGAGGAATTGGAGGCTTTAGAACAGAATCACACTTGGGATGTTGTCCAAGCTCCTATGGGTGTCAAACCTATTGGCTGTAAGTGGATTTTTTCTCTCAAATTAAAATCCGATAGCACAGTGGATCGCTATAAGGCCCATCTCGTCGCCCTTGGAAATAGGAAGGAATATGGCATCGATTATGATGAAACTTTTGCTCCCGTTGCTAAAATGACCACGGTTCGACTTATTCTTACTGTTGCTGCATCTCAGTCTTGGCCTTTATATCAGATGGATATCAAAAATGCGTTTCTT
Organism: Umbellularia californica; assembly: GCA_028538565.1. Classification (NCBI taxonomy): domain Eukaryota; kingdom Viridiplantae; phylum Streptophyta; class Magnoliopsida; order Laurales; family Lauraceae; genus Umbellularia; species Umbellularia californica. The sequence continues at coordinate 13,725,766 of JAPQWN010000005.1, forward strand.
CATGGCGATCTCAAAGAAAATGTTTATATGCGTCTGCCTCAGGGATACTCATCTGGGAAGGGTATGGTTGCGAAACTCCGTCGCTCCCTCTATGGTCTGAAGCAAGCCCCTTACACCTGGTTTGAGAAATTTCAAGATGCTCTTCTCCAATTGGATTTTCATCTAAGCCAATATGATCCTTCTATGTTCTTACATCGTGCTCCGTCCGGGAGTACTGTGCTACTGGTGTACGTAGATGACATTGTGATTACTGGTCCCAATGCTCATATGATTCAGGAACTCCAAGCTTCTCTTAATAAGACATTTCACATGAAGGATCTCGGCCCCTTACACTATTTCCTTGGTCTTGAAGTTCATCAATCGCCTAAAGACATAGTTCTCACTCAGCACAAATACACGGTTGACCTCATTGACTTGGCTGGCCTTACTGCTTCCGCTCCAGTCGATACACCAGTAGAACTGAATGTCAAACTCCGTAAAGAGGAGGGTGACCTTCCCGATCCTACCACATATCGCCAGTTAGCTGGTAGCTTGATCTACCTTGTGATCACTCGCCCTGATATCTCCTATGCGGTCAACCTCATGAGTCAGTTCATGATTGCTCCTTGTCATCTTCATCTGGCTGCTGTTCACCGCATCATTCGGTACCTTATTCGCACACCTACTCGCGGTTGTTTTTTCCCTATAACGATCCTCTATCTCTCCACGCTTATTCCGATGCTGATTGGGCTGGGTGTCCGGATACTCGTAGATCTACCACTGGATGGTGCATGTTTTTGGGTGACAGCCTGATTTCCTGGAAATGCAAGAAACATGAAAAGGTTTCAAAATCTTCTACCGAAGCTGAGTACCGCGCCATGTCTGCTGCATGCTCCGAAATTCTTTGGCTTCGCGGACTCCTTTCCGACATTGGGTTCCCACCGGAATATGCTACCCCACTCTATGCGGATAATACAAGTGCTATTCGGATTACTGAAAATCCGATTTTTCATGAACACACTAAGTACATCGAGGTTGATTGTCACTTCATACGTGATGAATTTAAGCGTGGTGTCATTCGTCTTCCGCATGTCTCCACTGAGCTTCAGCTTGCTGATATTCTTACTAAAGGCCTACCATGACCGCGTCATCAGTTCTTGGTTGGCAAATTGATGCTTGTTGATTCTCCCGCATCAATTTGAGGGGGGGTGTTAATAAAGCCCAAGGCCCAAGGCCCATGAGAAGATCCAACTCATATATCACCCGTGGAATGATTGGGTTCAATTGTAATACAACTGTATATATTCTTTAATTAGTTAGTTTCCTTATCTTAGAATACCAAGTAACTTAATTGGTTAGTTTCCTTAACTTTGAGCCTTGAATAAGGCATGTAATACCTATATATATTGATGAGTGCTCTCCAATAAGACACGACAACACATTCTCAGTTTGGTATTCAAACTCTTGTTTTCTAAGTTGTGTGATCATCAAATTGTCAATACGTTCAAAGGAATTGTAGAGACATGGTGGAAGAGTGTGAGGGGACCCTTCTAGACCATGGATGATGATGCTAGGCGGTATGCCTTCAAGACTCAGTTTAGGAGAAGGTTCATATCGGAGCATGTGGATGCTAGGAAGAGCATCAAGTTCGAGTAGTTGACACGAGGGGAGTATGACTGTGGGCGAGTACATACTTTAGTTCATTTGGTTCTCTAGTATTGCCTGGGAGCATATTGATATAAAGGCCAAGAAAGTGAATAGCCTACTTATGGGGCTCCGACCAATGATACACAATGTGACAACATTAATGAGACTTGTCGCCTATGATAAGGCTGTCAGCAAACCCTATTCATCTGAGGAAAATGCAAAGATCCAACAAAGTGAGCCAAAGAGTTAAGAGTGGGCAGTAAGACCCCGACCCCTTATCCTAGGATTAGTGCTAATTAAGTGTGTCATCAGTTCACTAAGTGGGTTTGGATGTTTTCAATTTAAGTTTGAGACTTAGAATAGCTTTTCTATAGCTTTGGAAAGTTCGGAGGGCCATTGAACCTAGTTTGATAACTTTAGGAACCTTCATGTATTTTCGGAAAAGTGTTGGGGGGCATTTCTAAATTTTGAAAAATTCATTTCTTGATCCCATTTGATAGAGTAACATTCCCAACAACTTTCATTTTCAGTCCCCACCCATTCAAAGCCACGAAAAATAAATTTTCCAGCCCTAGGGGCAAAACAATCTTTTCACATTGAAAACTGAGCTCCAATTTTGAGGTCCTCAAACCATGGCAAGTTTGTGCCTTTCTGATAATATATTTAACCTAGAATGTTTTTCGCTTTTTCTTCGTATTCATCCAAGGGCTGGAAATCATAGTTTTAAGCCCATGAATATTCATTACTAGTGCAGCCCACATGCCACTTTATATTAAAAGAAGACAAATTAGCTGTCTTCTTCCTCATTTCCCCCATTCCTCAACATCTGCAACCAGTTGAGCTCTTCCTCCCTCTTTCTTCTTTCTTTCTTCCTAAAAAACTCAAGGGAATTCTTACCAAATTAAAGATTGAACACTGCCATCGCTTTCTGCATGGCTCAAGCTTCACATCTACGCCAATTGTAGGATTGGGTGCTACATTTTCTAGGGGGATGGAATGTTTCTTAATATATTGTTGTATATGTATTAATCTTTTTTTTTTTTTTTGTTACAGGATATGAGTCGAGGACCGCCAAAATAAGCTACCGCGGGTCCTAGTTGCCCTAGCTTGGATGATAGAATCCATGGGCTTCTGCAGATTATGATAGCACAGAGTACACCTCAAGTGAGCAACACGCTCATCAGAATGATTAGACAGCGAAGCAGAATGAGGTTCATGCTCAATTTCAGGCACAGTTACAAGCCCAGATTGTAGAGATACTTAAGAGACATCTTAACAAGCCCCATCTCTTCAGGTGGTGATAGCTCCTCGATGCGGATCCGAATGCTCTTTATGAGAAGTTTCAGAAGATGGGGGCCATGGAGATTGCTGGGATTATGAATCCACCTAAGGCTGATTAGTGGATGGGGCATACCACCTATTTTCATGAAAACTTAGATCTCGTTGAACTGGACCATTCATGGTGAAAGGTGTATATTTTCACGGGGCCGTGGATATTGTGAATCCAAAATCTGGGGAAACTGTCAAAGCTAATGGTCAAAGGCTGAAACCATTCTTGGAATTGAGAGATAAAAATGTTGATGAGATCCTTCTGGAAGATCCTGTCTACCAACAGTAACGGGCCCTGGAACTGACAATGGCCCACATTCATGTATATTATCATCATTTTTCATTCTTTATTAGACATGGATTACCATGGAAAATCATCTGATGACTTCTTCCCTTTATCCCCGGCCATTTTCTTTTACCATAACATTTGTTTATACCGAACTCTATTTTTCACTGAAACATGTATAGGTCTATCAAGATTCTGGATAGGAAGCTTTAGTGTCGCACTTGGGATTTTTCAAGAAAAATAGGATGACTTTATGAAGTTTAGCCTTGTAAGTCTACCTGATTCATCGGGATGGTTAGGCCAACCAACACCATTGGATTAATTCAGGCAAACTAAAAAGGGTTGGTTATTGTTGGGGACCGTATAAAAAATGACGAAGGGATATACGAAATATAGGGATATACAAAATAGAAAAAGGTGAAACACATAAGAGATGGGTTTGCTCCCCATCTCCTGTATGACAAAGCTAAATTCACCCAATGAAACCTTATGTTGGAAAAAAAAAAAGAGAGACTAAATTCACCCAATGAAACCTTATGTTGGAAAAAAAAAAGAGAGAGAAAGAATAGGAAAAAACAATTAGAGATGCATCTCACAGCCTTTGAAAAAAACAGTAGTGCGAAAGCCGTCACATTAGCCTTGAGAGTGAAACTTATGAGCCCCTAAATCTAGGAAAGAACGGAGCATTTGAGGGAGAATTCTATTTTCATGACATCATAGCGGAACATTTGAAAGATTGATTTAATATCCACATTTATACAAGGCATACAAAAGTTTGGTATTTGATAAAGAAAAAGAAAAAGAATCTTTGAAATTAGAAGGGTGAACCGAATTTTGACAAGTCTGAGATTTTGATTAATCTGGGTTACACAAGAAGTATCCGATATAACTTGATTTCCTTCTAAAAAATTTCTTGATTTTGATCTCTATAGGTATTTTTAGTGTCAATGAATTTTGTGAGTAAATTCAATACCAACCCTCACAAGGCAAAACTCGTCCATTGGGGGAAAATAGGGGTTTAAGGGCTCGCTGCATACGTTAAATGCAGTCATGAGAGCCAGCGAAAGTAACATTTTTCTATTTGTTTTTTGCATTTATCATTTGTTTTCTTAGAGTAGGTTAAAATTTGGTCCTTTAAGCTTTGTTTTGCTTGAGGACTAGCAAAAAGAAGGTTTGGGGAGTGATAAGTCCACAAAATTGGGTCAGCCATCATTTCATGTGCATTTATGGACTTAATTAGGACCAATTGTGTCATGATTTCATGCATATGAGCATTAATTGGAAATTTCAATAAAAATCAGTCAAAAACCATTAATCTAGCATGAATTTGTGGAGTTGGTAGTTTGCATCACCCTGTGTCAAACCAATTAGACTCTAAGCATGTGGCCTCATTTCATTAATTCATTAGGCATAAATTGCATTACGTAGGCCCCATGCATAGCATTTTATTTAATTCATTAAGCATGATTAAGTTGTTTCACTATTGTAGGAATTGTCATAGCAATGGGGGCCCACGTGGAGAGAAATTTGAAGAAGAAAAAAAGATAAGAAAAAAGAAAGAAAGAAAAGAGGGAAACCATGCATCACTGGGCATGATTTCCTATGCAAGCCCAGTATGGGGTGGGTCTCGCAGTTGTTGCACGAAGTTGGATAAATATCTTTCCTTCTCCAGTTTCCAAGATCTAGAGGACTCCTTCCTCTCTCATCAAGATATGGAATTCAAAACGAGAGAAGGAGAATTTTAGAGGCTATCAAGGATAGAGTCTGAGCAGGAAAGCTCTCCTAAGAAGATTTAAGATGAGTCAGCAAGTGAAATAGAATTCCAGAAAGATAGGGAGATCAAGTCCAATAGGAAAAGGAGATAAAAATTTCAAAGGGAGAAGATTCCAAGGGATGTGGACGTCCACTAGGGGGGACCACCTTCCCCTTGGACGTCCCACACTCCATCTCCATCTCTCTTCCTCTGTTCAGTCCGCACCACTGATCCTTCTCTACACTGCACAAGATATCTCAGATGGTACCCACTGCTAGAAGATTTGCACAATGTGAGAGACTGAAATTAGAAAGAGATCAACCGGAGATCCAAATCATCTCTAGATGAGGAGGTTACTTGGAGTGCATGTCAAGCCAAGATAGAGTCCAAGATGGAAAGAAAATCCAAGGCAAAGAGAAGAAGTACAATTATAAAAGGAGACCTATTAGGGGGGACGTCCCATGCTTATTTTTTGTATGAAATGTAGCTTTGGGCCTTGTTCATGCAAGACATAGATCTTGAAAGGAGCAAAAGCTTTGTACTAAAGACATAGTATCAATAAAATTACCACTTTTCTTTTGTGCAATATATGGCTAGATTCACGATTGAGGCAAAGGAATAAATTAAGTATTCCTAATCCTTTCTTTTTTATTATGGTTGTTTGATTGGGTTACTGATTTGTTAATTATATGGTTCAATAGACTTGTCTTCTTACGAGTTGGTACCTTCCGTATTTATTTCTTAATGCTAGAGTAGGTCTTTGATTATCCATGCTTATTTTTTATAGATAGTGCTTAGGGTTTTGTTCTCTTTGATGGTCTATGCTTAGATTTGATGGGTAATGCTTACGTACCTTTAGTAATTTAATGAAGGGAAGGAGGTCTTCAGTATTTGATTCATTTTGTAGAAAAAGAGAAATCTCTTTTGACAAATTGGTTTTTAATGCTTTATCATCTAGATTTGGGTGCCTTGATTGGATCCAGATCTGAAGTAGAAAAACCAATCAAACAATTGTTTTCAATAAGAAAATGATTTTGGATTGCTTGATGGTTTCCGATCCCTTGATCGATTTCATTATCATTGATTTTTGTTATCTCACTATGTAGTTGCTTTAGTTGATTTTATGCACTTGTGACATCATCTTTCTTAACTTGAAAGCTTTCTTCTTGATTTGCTCTCTATGGGCTCAACCCGTATTTCCCATTATCTATTCGTAGACACCCATGCAGTTACGACATTTTATAATTGTTTGAGAACACATCAGTATGTTTATACTTCGGCATATTCTCATCTCTTTTGCACTCATTTTGTAGATATGTTGCTTCTTGACTGGCTAATATTCTACTCAATAAGTCATAGCTGGTCTATCACTCTCTTATAAAATTCTTCTTCAATCTTGTCAGTACATGTTGATCACAAAGTATCTCATAAGCAAGTTTCCACTTTAACCATCCCACTCTTATCCCATATTTTACTTCTTCCTTAATCCCTCCATCTTTACTAATTATCGAGTTAAGGTATTAAAATAAATCTCTTTGTGGTGTCTCTTAAGCTTCAATTCTCACTAGTGTTTCAACTCTATGCATATTCCTATTGAAGTTGCAATTCATATATTATGTTTTTCTATGATTTACTTCAGAAGCCCTTGGATTGTAAAGTCTCCCGCCATCTCTCGAATTTTGTATTCAAGCCGTCTCTCGATTCATCCACCAACACTATATCATCGAGGAACAGCATACACTAAAGCACGTCATCTAGAATATCAGTAGTAAACTCATCCATAATCAATACAAAGTAATAAGGGCTTAAAGCTGATCCTAATGCAAACCTATCGTCACTGGAAACTCATATGTCGTCTCTCCAAACAAAATTCTCACACTCGTTATCGCTCCCGCATGTCTTTAAAATGTCAATATAACCTCTTTGTACACTCTTTTCATCTAAACTCACCAAATCAAATTTGTAGTTTCCCAACATAGGCTTTCTCTAAAGCAATGAAGATTATATGAAGCATTTTCTTCTTCTCTTAGATTTTTAACATTAATTGCTTAAGTGAGAAGATAGCTTCTATAGATGACCTCCTTGTCATTAAAGTAATTTGCTTTTCAGATATATTGGTCACTTGTCTAAGTCTTCACTCCATTACTCTCTCACATAGTTTCATAGTTTGACTCATAAGTTTAATCCCACTTGGTGCAACTTTATATCTCTCCTTTGTTCTTCTATGTAGGTACTACAACACTAATTCTCCATTGATCCGGCATTTTCTTTGTTCGTTATATCTTATTAAAGAGCCTAGTTAACTATACCCAACTAATTTCTCTTAAGAAACTTTACATATATTTCATTTACATGCCATATTTACACCCAAAAGAGAGATTTAACATACAACATAAACACTTTGTATGAGAAAGAATTCTTATGATTTTATCATATTTTTTATAAATCACAATTTTTCCTAAAGTTAGAATCCAGGTCTGAATGTACTAATGGGGAAACTCGTCCATTCCCATTTGCCAAATCAAGCACTATTGTCCATGTGAAACCTGACTCAGACTTACTCTTAAATTGTAAATAGACTTGGGCCTGCACACAGGAGGGTCAGCCCAGAATCTGACTCGTTGACAGCCATACTCTTGGCCCTCCAGTTGGTCATGCAAATTTTAGTACGCATTCCATTCTATCGAATGGCTAGGATGTTGACAACTTTTTAAGCTCTTGAAACACCATCTCTGTTAAAACTACTTCTCATGGTTAGCACTCATGGGAACAATTTTCAAATTCTCCTGTGGTTGTCATGTGGTTGTCATGCTTTCTGGTAGGCCACATAGGTTTGGCTCAAAGTTATGATGCAACAATGTAATTATCATTCAACTAAAATCAGTTTATGGTTGAACTAAGTATAACCTTCGTTGGGATGATGGACTGCCTAATTTAAAAACATTGTTTTAACTAGATTTGTGCAAAATATTAGAACTCGCACAACCTACCTAGCAATATGGATTTGACTTTAACAATGAACATGTGTTAGGGGCCTTGTTTTCCTTTTGTCATAAAAAAACAAGAGAAAATAAAATTCTAAATTTAAAAAGCTCATCAAAAAGTCAGAAAAGGAATCAAGTGAAAATGGAAGATGAATATCAAGCTAACACCCTAGGAGTTAAATTTTTTGGAAAGTCAATGTCCATCTACATCTCTACATTATATCCTCCTAGACACACATCTTTGATAACCGTTCGACAATTTGATCTAGGCCCAGATCGATTTGGGCCAGGCCTGGACATATAAGGTAGGCTAGATTAGTATTTGGGCTGCTCTTGTTTTCAGTGGAAAGCCCAATGTCCGACCCGCCTAATGAGTACTTGTAATTTAATATTATTTTCCAAAGAATTGGTAGAAAGCCCGGTTCAGTCCTGCCCAGTCCAATTGTCTAAATGTGCAGGCTTGGGCCTGATTTTTACGGCCCTTGCTGGGCTTGGGCTCGGGCCTATCTTTCTTAAATCTGGTCTGGCCTAGATAAGCCTCAGACTGGCCCATGAACACCCCTACCTTAGGGAACATATTTCACAGCAAACCTTCTACAAATGAGTTCTATTATATAGGATCTCACCATAGACATCTTAATTTCTGGAGCACTATGAGTTTCACTGTGGTACCCGTCCCCATTGTTGGGTGTCACCTCGCAGGCTTGCCACCTTCCACACCTCATTAGGTATATCCAACCTTACATGTTTATAGGCTGGGGCCAGCATACGGACATCTCCTTGGATGGGCCTCACAAGCATGGCCCTCCATGAATATGCCCACCATGCATGTGCATGTGGCCTACACAAATTTGACCTGCATAACCTAACCCGCAATAGATATGACCCAGTCATGGGTAAGGAAAACCTGACCTGCATTTAAATGGATTGGGTTAAGGTTGACCATTAAAACCCACATAAATGCGTTGGGTTAGGTCGACTTGCATATTCAAAACCATTTAAATGGTTAAGGTGATTAATTTAATGTTTTGGTACTAAAAATATATTTGATATGGAATGGGCTGAGCTTGGAATGAGATGTGTTTGTTTGCCTGCAATCAAACTCAAATATGACCACATTGTTTGTAATGGATTGGGGTTGGCTCAAACTTATATAAGTTCGGTCGAGTTAAATATGATCCTCATTGGATGCGGTGGGTTTGGTTGACTCACTTCGGGTGTGGGTTGGAGTTGGAGTGGCCCGTTTAAAAAGAAATCCCAAGGCATTATATGAAAAATAAATCCATTTTAATATTAAAACTAAAAAAAGGTAGAAACCACCTTTCTTCAATTGGAATCAAAACACATGCTTTTTCTCTTTTCTATTGTGATCCTGAGAAAATATACATGGCATCCTGGATCCTTGATTATGTACATTGGAGCACATCTCACGATGATATGCAGTTGATCTTATGGGGCCCTCTAGTCGATAGATCATGCCAAGACTCTCCACAATGAAAATTCTCAGCTCTCCGATTGACAGGCTGCAAATAGACGGTTAAGAAAGAAATGAACAAATGACTACATCAAACATTTGAAAAAAATGTGAAATATTTGATGGCTACGAATTTATGGTACTGAAGCTTGGGTTTGAAATATCCACACAGTGAGACCCATAAGTTCAATGGTTAGGATCATTTGATCAGTGGCCCAAAATACATAAACTCACCAACAAGCCATATAATATCCTCGATCGGGTTCAAGATCATATAATACTTGTAGGGGCAAGAATGTTGGATTACTTGAGAACGATCAACAGATCCATATCTTAATATCGTTTTTTCAAAACTTGAATGCATCAGACTCATGGGTATAAAGGGTGATGCGTAAGTCACTAAGTCCTGCTACGGAGTCGGCAAAATATCAGTTCAGTCAGTTGATCTCAGCTCTTAATTTTAAGAAATCCAATTTAATGATTTTAAACAATGTGATGACTAAATATCTTCCATGATTTCTTGTATATAAGATCATAAATCGATTGGCATTTGTGTAGATTATCATTCTTTCCTTCAGTTATAAATCAGACCTCCTTTTAAGGGTGTTTTTTTTTTTTTTTTTTTTTATCTAAATAAAAGATGTCCTTCAACTGTCCCCAACATGCAGCTCAGCTGATTGGGAACATGGGTGAGTATGCATGAGTTCAAGTCACTAATATAGTGGATAAAAGATGTTGTTTAACCTAGTTTCATTCACCTAGACATTGCTCTAAAACTCAACGTTCTTTTTTTTTTTTTATAATAATAATGAATATTAGTGCAATGGTGATTATTTGGTTACTCCATATCTCATCCATGACTATAAATGTTAGCACATGTTCTTTGTTAGCCTCAGATGAGATTTAGATTCATGCATTGTTATAGGACTTTCCTTTTCTTTTCTTTTTCATTGTTCATTACAGGCAGCTAATCTGCCCTCCTAAGATTCTCTAGCCCATGTATGGAAGGTGGTGCTCTGTCACTGCTCGGCCAATGTTGTGGCTGACCAACTTGCAAAACTGAGACCACCCCAGTAAAATCTTATTTCACTCTTCTCTGCCTTTACATATATGGCATCTGTACTTACAAGAGAAATCTGTGCAATAAATTATTGGAAAGCTATTTTGTCAGATAACTCAACACATGCCTTTTGTTATGATCCCATCTGTAACTCATACACACTGTCCCAATTCTGAATACGGGACACCTTTTGTACTACGGTTCCTTCTCTCTTAATATAAATTCCTCCTTTCAGCAAAAAAAAAAAAAAAGTCACAATAAGGACCTATTTGCAACTATTGAGATAGTGTGCCCTACTTTACAAATACAGAAAACCATTGGGAGTTTCTCGAAAATACTAAAAAGATAGAAATCTATATATTGGAAGTAGGGTTGTAAACAGGTTAGTTCCGGTCCGGGTCCAGGGTGGAACCGGAATCGGAACCGTTTTCTAAGAGCCGGAACCGGAACCATTTGTGAGGCGGGTCTGGTTCCGGTTCCGGTTCCGGGTATGAGATGTAGAAAAATAGAAACCCTAATATAGAAAAGTAGAAAAGTAAAAAGGGTTCTATTTTCACATACTAAAGTTACCTTATGTTAGTGTATATTGGGTCGGGTCCAGGGCACACGGGTCTGGGCCACTGTGGATCCGGAACCGGAATCATTTGCTTATCGGGACCAAAATAAAGACCAAGACCTGGAACCTAACGGGTCGGAACTTTCGGGTAATCGGAGAATCGGGGACCCATTTACAACCCTAATTGGAAGTGTCACCCAGCCTAAGCAACACTTCCTCATGATTGGCTTGAAACAATTCAGTAGCTTAGTTTCTTTCTCACGTTTGAGGAGAAAACCCTAGAAATCACAATGTCATGGTATTAGTGCCAGCCTCAAAGCAAAATGCTCACCCCTAAACAAAGTTATTGATGGAGATTGATTTAGAGAAGAAAATGTTGGAGATTGATTGAGAGAAGAACATGTTTTTAGGGTATTATGCCCCAGCCAACCCAGTGCCTTTGTGTTGACTTCCTGGTTACTTTGTTCCTTTTCAAGAGTTTGAAAAGGATTTTCACATTTTCTGTGCCTTCTTGGTGATCATGAGGACCCCAAAAGCAGTGTTGATTCACTGCAGGCCAATTGATTGGAAGATTTTTCTAATCGATCAAATGTAAAAGTCCGTTGTGGCAAGTTTTTTGTTCAGCTGGACCCTTTTCAGGTTCGGCTGAGTTTTGTCTTAGTCTAGCTCGGTTCGATAGTGGTATTTTACCCACTCCAAGTCTGCTGGGTTTGACAGAGGTTTTCTCTCGGTCTCAAGTAACTTTCCTATCTTCCCAATGCTTCAGCTGATTTCAGCTGAAGGAAAGTTATCATAAAAAGGGCTTTGGTTCATTAAAAAGAAAAGTATTGTTTCATCAAACCTTTATAAGGGTTATTATTTTTGAGTCTTCATTACTTTTAGATTTGTGAGTTCAGGTTTAAGATATAATGCAAGCGAAGGAAAGATCATCCTAGTGGTTTCTCATCCTCTATAGGAAACCTAGATCCTATATCTAGAGCTTATATCAGAAATTTGTTTAATGGAACGAATTATAATAAAGGAGACTGTTCTCTTACGAGCGCACTGCGTGTGCAGTCCAACTCTATATGGTCTACCTGGGCCTACCTTTGATCCCGGATAAATGTAGCCCATTTGATGCTCCTTTTCCTTTCACTACAAAAAAGTGACACTGCATTTAGTGGCGGCTTTTTTCCCATAGCTAGAAATAACTTTTTACAACGATATTTCTTTTCCACTGCTAATGCTACCTTTGCGGACTCTTGACAGACCTTCTAAGGTAAATCCCTTAAATTAGTGTGGGGAAAACGTATTCAGTGGCGAAACTTTGACCTTTAGCAGAAGAAGAAGAAAAAAAATGCTGCTAAAGCCACAACGGTATCTACCGCAAAGGTCGGGTTTTTTTTTTTTTTCCATGTGTGTGTAGTGCATGATCTAGAATTAGGACCAATTTTACACTGACTGAAACTGCACTCATAGTTGAATTGAATCTCAAAAAAAAAATCTTAAGACGTCATTAAACTTTCAGTTTGTTAAATTTAGGGATACAATAATTTGGTGGGGCTGATTGTTTTGGCTCCACCTTGTCCATAAGCAAACCTTTATATTGATTGTTTCCTAAATATAATATGATAAGCACAATAATAGAGTAATCGTTTTTGAGCTATTTTAGCTTATTGTTTATGATACAATTGTTTCTCATGTTATTTATAACTTATCGTAGTCTTCTACCAAGAAAATGAAAATAAGATACTTATTATAGTATTGGAAAGAAAAGTACCAATCCTGTTTAGATGAGACATGCAGACAGTGGATTCACATATGGGGCCATGTCTAGGAATTCTAAGTAATAAGTACTTCATATCAAAGGAACTAAAATTGAAAGGTGAAGTTCCACAAATGACCATTATTGATCACCCAACCATCGCTGTACTTAGTCAAATCCTAAGAAAGTGAGGTGGCATATACATGACTACATCTCCATTTTATATCTTGCACCATTACCCTTTTATATCCCTTCCTTAGGATCCACTTTAACATTAATTAACACCCAGGTATTCATCGAAGGTAAGCAAATGGGCCCTTAGTATAATTTAAAAGGGGGTCTACATAGAGAATTAATACAATGTATTAACTGATATTGGGAGAGTATCTTTCCTTTAATTCCACCATCTAGATTAGGAAAAATGTATAGCCACAGCAGATTTTCGACCATTTTGGTTTCTCTCTGCAGTTGAGTATATAACCTTATTTCAAGTACTGAAAAAGATTTCAAAGACATCAATTTCCATTTACCCTCCAACCTAAAAAGATGGCGAGTTAAACCTCATCACATCTTTACTGCTTACAATGCATTGAATCATTTGAGACTAAGCTAATTTATTTTTTCATCATCTTCCAACTGCGTCATCCAGTTTTTAACTTGTTTCTACATTCTATCAAGTTACTGAATGTGACAAATAGGCATGCATGCATACATGTACATATGAATGAATAAATGTGTATATGTACGAATATAATAGCTCCATATTGGTACGCTTGTGAGGCCACCTAGAACCATGTCAAACATTGGGATTGATGTGGGGTAGGGAAATCTGAAGGCTTGTGCATGGATTAGGTAAAATCCGAAATCAGTATAATCAGAGCATTATAGATATAGATTTTGAAGCCCTAAAGTCCCAACAATGAAGACTTTGGTTGGCAAAAGTGATGATATTATCTAAATCTATAACTTTTTATTATTTTTTTCTAAAGGATACTACAAGCAAATGAAGTAAAACAGTTCGTAATGAGGATAAAATTTCTCATACCTAATACACAGTTATGAACATGCCACTTAATCCTACCTACTGAGAATAGGGAGTATCAGAAGATAGAGAAAGGGTACCTCTTCGTTTTCTGCAGCTACTTTGACAACGTCGATGATTTTTGAGTGCTCCTGATAGCGATCGATTGTCTTTTCCATTCTAAAACAACCGAAAATATAAGAAGTCAACACTAGATTAACTCATGTTGATTGGCAAGCATACTGCAATTCTTTTTGCACCAGATGATTAACTACCCTCAAAAAAAAAAAAAAAAAAAAAAAAAGAAAAGCCAACAGCCAAAATTTATCAATGAGGTACAAAGTCATCAATCGTTACTTGTAAATTTAAAGGTCAACATAGGGTGAAGGGTCGGCGGAGCAAATGATAAACTTCATGGTTCGCGCCTTAATCAAATGATACATGCATGTCTAACTTATGAATCAACAATAACACTTAAGCTATTAAAGCCCATTTGCATTATTGTGTCATATGCTCAAGTGCTAAACTCTCAGTATCTAATTTTCTGCTTGGATAAATTGTAGCGAACTAATAGAAAAATCATTCATAGACAAGGTCCTTAAGTAGCATTTCATTGCGAGAGCATGATAATAAGCAACTTGCACTTGATAAAGGCAGAATTATGCCTTACAGAACCATTTTGAGGGGGAAAGAAAAGAAGGAATCATCCAGCTGGTGCGATATTGGAAAAATTAATGGAATTGATTTTTTCTTCATCCGATAATTGACAGATTTACAAAAAGATTGTCACCAGATATTTTCCAGGAACGATGCAAAACACATTAGGGAAAGTCATTTGGTGGAATTAAAATGATTCTAGGAACTCAATTTGGTGCAACATCAACAGCGTATGCACAAGATGGGAATATTTACAATAGAATGCATCTTCATAGCTAATAAAGATGTAGCTAACATGATCTCCAGTTCGTCAAATGTAGTAAGATTCTCATTGGAATTATATCCAGTGTTTGGTTACCATAATCACTGGAGCGCAATTCCAGTTTGCAGATTGTTGTTTGCAAGATCCAAGATGATCATGGTTGATAGGGTATATATATATAGGCTGAGATTGTTCCCTATTACGAACTGCTTAATTCATAGCTTTTTTTACTGTTTGATTGGTTTACCTTTGTTCTTTGGGATTGTAATTCATGGATCACTTGATTCTATGGTGAACAGGTCATTTTCTAGGATTTTGGTGGGCTCAGTTCACTACTCTTTCTAAAGATGGCCTTTTTAGGTCTAAGTATCCCATGATCTTTTCCCTCTTTCAATAGTTGAATATGGATGTCTGCTGCCTCTATTTCTACTTTCTCCCAAATGGCTGCAGATCTTGCATTTGGGGATTTCTTCAAATCTTTTCTATTTGTAAGCAATCTTAGAAAAGCCCACAACACCAATGGTACAGATAATTGAAAAGGGGAATGCACTAAAAGAAACAGGAAGATCCATTTAAAGCCTCTAAATGATTTTGGGTGGCTTCTTTTGAGAGGTTGGATTATGATCATGTGTGAGATGGAACTTGGTCCATTTGTAACTCAGATCCCGACAAGGTATCTTTGAATTTTGAACGCACGTCCTGACTTGAGACCAAATTGAGCCACAATCAAGACTGTCATGACCTAGATGATGAATAACTGGGATTGAGCTAATCTAGGTGATGGCCATGATTAAGGCATGATTAAGGAAATTAATTGATTAAGAAAAGAAGAAAATTATTGAGAATTAATTAAATAATTTCAGTAGGACGACAAACTCTATTAATGATTTAGGTCATTAGATCAAAGGCAGCCCATCTTATGTTGATAGCATGCCATTTGTGCTAGATCTAGTATTGACGTGCCACAAGCTGTAACCAATGGTTAGAATGCAACTCAGATCATAGCCAATGGTCATATTCAAGAGAGAAAATACAGCTCAAATAGGGAAGCCAAATCAGACAGGAAGTGGGAGACCTCAAAATAATAAATAGGCATGTGCTCTCATTCCCTTTCCTCACTTCTCAAGCACATCTCAGTCTAGTTCTCCGCCACACCCTTATACTCCTCCCACTCCAGTCCTCTGTCTACTTCTCGGCCATACCCTTATAATCCTCCCACTCCAGTCCTCTTTCTTTCTCTACAGCCTCTCTCATCACATGCTAAACCTCTCTCTCTCTCTCTCTCTCTCTCTCTCTCTCTCTGGGTTTGTAATCTAGAAACCCTGGATAACTAATTGGGTTCGAGGAAAAACAAGAATGACACACAATTTGACAAATTCAATTTACACATGCAAGTAAACAAACCTGACTTGTTGCACATGTATGTATTGGCATGCAAAAAATGCAAAAGCGCAAAATTTGCACCATAAAATGATATTTTAATCCCATCTTTGACCAAGGCTACTCTTGTCGTAAAAATTGGGTAAAATCTAGCCTAAGTTCTATGAGAAGCCTTCTCCACATCAAGTATTGCCTCTTGGGAGTCGAAGACAAAGATTCAATAACCCAGTAAGTCATTTGAAGACAATTGAAGCCAACAAAACCCAAAGCAGCATGCCTTGCCTTCAAAGAAATGTCTCGCACCATCAACAATCAGAAACCCCTCGAAACGCGGATCGAGCTTGAAAAACAAGCAAAGATCAAACAAGGAAGAAACAAGCAGACGAACTGACTTTTGGACAGTCGGTTGGAACACCTTACATTCAGCTGGCATAGTAGCTGAATATATAGCCTTTTCTACAGTCAGCTGGTGCATCAATTGAGCAGTCGGTTGGTACACCTTACAGTCAGCTGGTGCATCAACTGAGCAGTTTCAACAGTTTTCCCTTTAGCAGCCGAACAGTTCCAGAAATTGTTCTTTTTTAATTCAAAATTGCTCCAACCATTCCCACACCTTTATAAGGCTATAATAGGCATGTTGGGGATGCATTTCAAAGGGTTATCAAGAAGAATATCTACAATTTAGAGAACATCAAGAAAACCTAACCTAACTTCCCAAAACTACCAATCCTTAGAGGAAAACTCTGCAAAACCTTCTTCAAAGTATCTCAAACCTTTTATTCAGGATACTTAACCTCTTGACAGTCCCTTAAGAGGGTAAAACTAAGTCCTATTGAAATTTCCAAACCCCTTACATATGAAGATCCACAAGTCCTTTAGGATTTTCTTCATCCCCCCTTATGAAGTTTGGATGTCCTTGATACAGTTGTGTACATCATTCTAGCTCACCGCTCTTTGGCCCTAAAATGGCACCACCTTGGACACTATGTTGGGACTATTCCCAACAACTCCCTTGGGTCTTCAATTTTGCTACCCATAAAATACAAGTGATGTACTTCAAAGATGCCTAATTGGCTAAAAACCAAGTCCTATCTACAAACCCTTTGGTAAAACCACACAAAATTTTTGGTAGAGACATCCAAACCATTGGCAGCCTCTTCAGAAGGAAGAAAGGGACAAACTTTGCCTGCATTATCACTAGCTGACTACAATAGCAATGATCGGCTAGTGCACTGTATTTGTAATTATTTTCTAGTTTTTTTGCATTCTTTCTATATTCACTCATGTAAGGTCATCTAAGGCTAGATGGGAGAGTAGTAAAAATGAAAATGTAAACAACTTGCACCCACAAGGCGTCTGGCATTTGTTCACATATAATACAAATTTGAGGATTGAACGAGATACAAAATTTCTTTTTTTTCATGTTTTTATTCTTTTGAATGTTGTGAATCACACACCACAAACCTCACAATTTTCTCCAATATATTTGTATAGACATTAAATCTTACATTTTTGCAATGGTGAGCATTAACTTCTTTCACAGATAAGTTAGCTTAACCAAGACCGCTCAAGCTCTCATTGTGCATCGCTCGAGCCATCTCCTTTTGTGGAAGACATAACCCAGTTCGCTCGAGCAAACTCCAAGACCGCAGGAGCAAACCCCTCACAAAAGCTTCTTCGCTCGAGCCATCGATGTTCTGATATAAAATCCTGAGACAGAATCAACTTCGCTCAAGCGAACCCCTCTGACCGCTCGAGCGAACCTGGGACGAATCCTTAACCCATCCGGAAACTTGTTCCTATTTTCCGTCAAGATGGCTATTTGAACCCTAATCATATCACAACTCTTGAGGCACAAACTGAAGCTTATAAATAGCCATTCTCTATCTATTCCAAAGTACTTCTCTTCATTACAAAACCCTAGAGAAGATTTGTGAGAGATCCATCATCCCCCAAGGCTTCTAGTTGCTGTTCTGAAGATAATGCTTTGGTTTCTCGTTCCATCTACTCTTCTGAAGTAGAGACACCTTGAAGGCAGGTTCAAGGTGCTTGTTTCAAGCACGGTGAAGGTGTACGGCAAGCAGTCGGCAAGATAGCGTAGTCCTTAGGTTGAGTTGCAACTGGGAAAGGGTTGTGAGTTCTTTCTTGTAACTTTCAATATTTAGTGTTTGGTTGTCTGTTGGCCTAGACGATAGGGCCCGTGGTTTTTTCCTGAGTAGGGTTTTCCACGTATACATTGTGCATCACTGTGTCTTCTTGGTGATTGCTTTTAATCTGAATTAGGATTAATTTCTAGATTAATCACGTGGTTTGGAAATCTGTTAGGATTATTGTTATTGGGACCTAAGCCTGTGTTAAGGCCTTTTTTTCAAAAACTATGACCCATCTATCCTTTCCTCCTATCCATTTGCATATAGCTAAGCTTCCTCTTCTCTCCTTCATCCCTCCATTTCTTCTCTAATTTCCCCAAGATAAGCCATTTAGAGACCTTGCATGTGTGATTAATAGCTTCACCTTCATCTCCTTCCTCCCATATCACCATCTTCAAGACCTCCTTGCTATATCTCATCATCATCTTCTTTCTTCTTGCTCCATTGCTAAGCACTTCTCATCTTTTCCTTTTTCTTGCTTCTAATCAGTTGTAGGAAGTCTATTTCACTCACGCACATGATCTCCTTACCCATTTCATTCCATCACCATTGTAGGGTTGTATTATATAGCTTTGCATTTTGGGGGTTTTGCTCATTTTGGAGCTTTGAGGGTGTGAAGATTGGGAATTTCTATAGGTTTGGCTTCAAGCACCATAAGAGGCAAGTAAAACAATTATAAAGTGTGCATGCAAGGTTTCTTTGACTTTCAACATGATTCATGAATGGATTACCCAAATTTATAGCTCAAATATTTGAATTTTGAACTAATTAAAGGAATTTGGAATGTTTTTTGTTTAAATGAATTTGGAAACTCTTTACCTTCAGTTGGGATGCTCTTGTATGGCTTGAGAGAGGGCTGAGACTTGATCTCCCCTGAAATAGAATTTTGTATCTCAATTTGTGCATTTTTTGTAGCTTGGCGGTTAATCATGGGCTAACTGCCATTTCTGCGGTTCCTGTTTCTAGAAACCAATTCTGACAAAAGAATAGCCTTAAGGCTAGCCATAACTGGCTTACGGCTAAACGTAAGCTAACCACCAGCCCACCGAAATCCTACAGTTGTTGTTTTTGGATGTAGTATTCTGCAAGGAACTTGCATTTCAGGTAACCATGACTTGACCTAAATTCCACGGTTCCAAAGCCAAAATCTAACATTTTCCAAGCCTGTTCCGCGAAAACCCGCAGGCAAACCTTGAGGACCACCTGTGGCTAACCGAGGGCTAGCCGCGAGGTCACCGAAAATCCTAGGTTTCTTAGGTGGTCTTGGACCTAAACTTGGAGACTAGCAATGGACCCCTTGTACCTCAATTCATGCCTAATGGACTTGTAAACCTTGTGGGTGTGGTGTGAGTGACCGTGCACCCATATGGAAACTTGTAGCTCAGCATTTGTGCCCCCGAACCAAATGTGTTCTCCTAAGGTATTTGACGTCCTAAATTAAGGTAACGCTAGGGGTTTTGTAGCCCGACGACGTTGGACTCCTTAAGATTACACCGAGTTGGACGGTGAGGCCAATGGGAATTTTGCTTAACTCCAGGACTGGCTTGCCATATGTTCTTGATCCCGATACTTGCATCTACATTACGTTTTTAGTACCCTTGCATGATATGGCTCATGCTCTCATGCTTACCTTGTTTAGCTTCATGTACCTTGTTATGTATTATGACCCATGGTTCCTTATGCCTTATATGCTTGTATTAGTCCGTCATGTCACGTACACTTCACGATCATGCTTACACTTGTATACATTCATGTTATGCATATGCATCACGCACTTCTACTATGTACACTCTGCTCCTCAAGTGATACCACTTAACTTTGATCCAATCTCAGTCGGACCCGGCTGAGTGTGGGTTTAGAATTTTCTATGGACCAGCTGCAGTTTGGGTTATGTTATGGGGTTTGACCGGCACCTCAGGTCCACGATGGAGTTTCCAGGCCATATGCCTCCTAGTGGTACCTCATGTCATGCTATGTTATGTTCATTCTCTCATTGAATTTCATGTTTACATGTTTAATTGGTAGAATATAACTTATGTGGTCTTGCTAACCTTGCTAAGTTATCATGTATGCATGTCATCCATGATTCCCCCAAGTTCATGGGTACTCATGCACTGATTATGCCTCAACTACACTTCTTGACCTCATATGATCTTTAACGTCTTTGATTTTTACTTGTTCACATTCTAAGCTTTATATTTGTTTTATCTTGCTAAGATTCGTCTAATGGTACTACAGTTGGCGTTAGAGGTGAGGACCTCAATGCCATTGCCCTAGAGGTTGAGGAGAAGACTCCTTAACAGCTAACAGAGAGGACCCCAGATGATGTCTTCTCAACATCTATTTTAGAGTGCCTCGACGTTACCATGACCCCTGCCATGGCTCGGATTGCCATATCTTTTGTTGTTGTCTTTGATTGGTTTTATTTTTGGGTTGTAAAATTTTAACTAACACTACTTGTTCTTCCTCTCTATTTCTCCTTAACTTAAAGAACCCTAATACTCACTCTATGGACTGATTTATGTTCTTATCTTTTAGGAAAATGTTGTAGGGTTCATGAATGAATGACGGATATTAAGTTAATAAGTGTGCAAGTTATGTGATACAGGTTCAAATTTACCACATTTGTGATGGTTTATAACCTCACACATGAATCCTTTGGGAAATCTGTTCGTGGGGATAAATGTTCAATGACTCATGACTCAAATCCCCATTTGAACCCGTGTCGCGGCTCAGGCGTGACAAAGGAGCAAAAAAAATCAGCAAGTAAAGAAAAAACTAGGCGTATAATGGTGAAATGTCACCCAAAAAATGGAGAAGAGGCCCATCAAACAGCCTCTGAACATCTCTAGGTAAGCTCGAAATAGAGTTACTAAAATGTCCTGACAGGCTTTTCAAGGACGAATTATGAGAGGCTAGGAAGTAATTGATTCATATGAGTTTGTTGGAATACAGGAAGTACTTGATTCAAATAGGCTACTTTGTTTGCATGAAATTGGAATACATAGAATTCATTATCAAATGGGTCTATTTAGTTGCTTGGATTTGGAATCTAACAATAATTGGTGTGAAAACAATTGAGTTGGTCATGCAAATCAATCATTAGGACTAGCAATATCAATTGCTATAATCATGGATACAAAAGTCGAAAGAGTACTGGGTAAATTTAATCACATAACTATTACAAATCTGTGAAAAGATTATAAAGCTTAAGTCAATCTCAATCTCGGAGGTGAGCTCATTTCCACCCTTAACAAGAAGACGCCACAACTGAAGTCGCACATATTGATCATGTCTCGAATATAAGCTAGGACATTGTATTTTGAAATTGAAGTGCACATATTTTTATGTTCAAGATATATATATATATATATATGGGAAGTGCTCCTATGAGAGACACTCTCACCAACTTAGTGAGAGATGAGTGGGGGCCCTCACATTTAAGTTGGGGTTTCTTGCATTTAAGTTGGTGAGAGTGGATATGGAAGTGAGGGCCCCCACCCATCTCTCACCAAGTTGGTGAGAGTGTCTCTCATAGGAGCTCTTCCCTATATATATATATATATAGGGAGATGTGAGGGCCCTCGTCCTTACTCTGATAGTACCTTAAGAGTAATTCTCATAAGAGCATCTCCCATATATATATATATATACATACATATATATATATACATATATTCTCTTTTGAATGGTTAAACATCTTAAGATCTTGGGGCATTATATTGTTTTGATCCTCGTGTTTTTGTTTTTCAAAATTTTTTATTACTTTCAAGTACTAATTTTGTTATTGTGAACTCATGTTTAGCTATCTTATCTCCTATTTAGGCCTAACAGAACATTCCCTTTTAGTCTTGCTAAAATCATAGTTTCCAAAATCGAAATCGTATCGCAAATCGTTCATACCCATGAATCGAATCGAATCGCAAATTATACAGTGAATTGTAGGATTTTTTACTTTTCTAATAAAAATGAAAAATTATTAAAAACTATAAGAAAAATTAAAAAAAAAAGTAATTATCTATAACCATCCATGTTCCCATTTATAGTAATATGAACATAATAACAAGTCTGTCATACAATCATATCAAGAACATCATGACATATTATATATATATGTATGTATGTATGTATGAAATAAATGATGTGTAAATAGTTAAATAAGTTTAAAGTATCAATATATATATATTTTATTATCTTTAAATAAAAATAAAATAAAAACCATCAATCTTACGCAGTAGGAAATCTCTTGAAGTAAAGACAGTGTTTAAAAAACCAAAATATATTAAAAGAAGAAGATTTAGACAAGCACCATAGTATAGTCAAATGCTTTAGTTAAATGTGTATTCTTTATTCATCTTTATTCATCTTTATTCATTAACTACTACATAATCTTTTAAAAATAAAAGCACTAAAAGAAAGGAAAAAAATAAAGAAAAAAGGTAAAAAATTATTATTAATTTATTTGTTGTAGCTATTATCGCTTAGCTGAATCGCTTGAATCGTAATATTCGATGAAACGGGTACCGAATCGTAGGATTCACACCTAAATCCTAAGATTCATTTGTAAATGGGATTCATTGTATAGTTACGAATCATTTTTCTTAAGTTTGGAATACGAATCGTTGGATTCTAATAACTATGGCTAAAACGTTAAACTCTTACTCTCTATCTCTCACACTAAATGCTTTTATTGTAATGTGCAATCATTTTAATTAGATAAATGATATAATTTTGGCATTCCTATGCTATTTCCTCTAATGAATCCATCAATGAAATCTAGAAACTCACTAGCAAAGGATAGGAAAATATGAGTGGTTCGCTGTTTACTTTCTTTCATCTGATAAACCTCATGAAATTAAAATTCTGTGATTTTCTTTCACTAGAGTTAGATTGTTATTTTTCTCAATTCTTAAAACTTTGCTTTAGCTCTGAATCTTATAGTTGGTTGTTATCATATTGCATTTTTTCAACCTTCCATGTCTAGGAGACAATGCAGAAACTTTGCAAACCCTGAACTATCACTAGTTGATTGCAATGACAGTGCTTTTTGTTTTTTGCATTATTTCTATATTTAGTCAATCAAGGTCATCTAAGGTTAGATTGGGGAGTTGTAAAAATTAAAATATAAACAACTTGCACCCACAAGGCCGAGCATTTGTTCCCATGTAATACAAATATTAGAATTGAATGAGAAGCAAAATTTCTCCATTTCCCATATTTCCTGCCTTTTGGATGTTGTGAATCACATGCCCACACTTCACAATTTTCTCCAACAACATGACTTCCTTCTTTTGATTCTAGTTTACTCTAATCTAGAAACCCTAAATTTAAGCCTAATTCTGAATTGAGCAAAGGTGCACATGCAAATGGACTAAAAAACCCTAGATCCTAAAGGCTCATTTAGCAATGGTAATCAGTGAGGAATCATTGCTGATTTTCCTCGATGTCAAGGAAAACCCGCATTTGGTAAGTTTCTTTAGCAAGGAAAGAAAGATTCCTAAACGGCTAAACCCTCTGTAGTGAGTATTCTTACAGCCCAACCTCTCCTCTCGGATCCCATAAATCCATAGTTTAAGGGTGATTCTATATGCACCCACAAGGATAGCTGAGCACACCCACTTGCTGAACTCACCACGCCATATGTTTTTCTAAAAAAGAATTTACTGAACCCACCCACCATATTTTTCAAACTACCCACGAGTCTTTCTCCTCCAAAACTCCCTCTCATCAACAGTTTTGAAAATCCAAAGAGATAGCAGCGTCGAGAACTTCACCACTGTGGAAGTCGTTCTCCTCCAAAGCTCTCCACTACCCAACGCCTCTTCTTCTTCTTCTTCTTGTTCATACACGCTCAAAAAAGGTGAGCTCTTCTTCTTCTTTATCTTCTTCTTGTTCATAGGTTTATCATTTTCACATTCCTTTTAGGTCATAATTTTTTGAGTCAGAGATTACAAACGTTTGCATTAGGGTCGTAATTTCTTCTTCTTCTTCTTTTTCTCATCCGAAGTGCATAATCCCTGTGCATTTTGAAAAAAAAAAAAAACGATGAATTCATTTTTCCCGATATGTTTTGTATCGCAGAACCGTGCACAAAATTTATGCACGGCGAATGTTCACTGTGCAAGAAATTTCTGCACGGTAAATGTATACCGTGCATAACAGATATGCACGGCATACATATGCTATGCACATGAATTCTTCTTGGCAAATGTATACCGTGCAGAACAGATATGCACGGCATACATATGCTGTGCACATGAACTTTGCACGGAAAAAATATTCCGTGCAGAAAAATTTTGCACAGTTAACATGTGCTATGCAGAAGCATTTTGCACATTACATTTGTTACGAGCAGCACAAAAAAACATGATTTCTTCTGTTATGCTTTTTCCTCTTATTGATTTTTATTTTTAATAGATTGGAAGAAATGCCGAGAAGACCAGCTCGCCGTATTGGTGGCAGCTCACATCTGACAGGTGGACGAGCTAGTTCTTCTAGCGAGCCATCGAGAGAGAGGACGAAGATTGGCATTGCTAGAGCTCCTCGCCAAGGTGTGCATGCTAGTTCTTCAACCGCCGGCCGTCAATGGCCAACAGTGTCTGAAAGAAGACGCAAATTACAGCAGGATCCACTGCCCGATCCGGTTGACGACCATATAGAGAGCTCTTCAGAGGATGATTCCTTAGAGGATGAGGCACAGCTGTCTAGTCCTCCACAGCCATATAGTCCTCCTATGGCGGCAGCAGGGGAGGATGATTCCTCAGACGAGCAGGCACAGCCATCCAGTCTACTTGCAGCAGCAGCAGGGAAGGTCCTATTCCGGCGGTCCGTCCGACCTATCTATCCTTGTGAGTGTCAGGACGCACGTGGCCATATCCATATGGGACGGGGAGGTATACGTTCATTATTTTAATGTTTTAAGTATTTGTTTTTCAAATAAGGTATTCATAGTCTATAATAACAAATGTTAATGAAGATTTATACTTGTATTGTGCAGGAACGTGGCCTGCTCAAATGTATCAGTCATTGGCGTCAGTTGAAGGATTGGTACATACCTATGCCTGGAGATGGGGCAGATCTTCATGTGCCTCGGTTTCGCGCTATTATAGAAGAGTCTGGATTGGCAGACTTGAGGCGTTTCAACTACCGATATATCTCCTGCCCCTTGGTTTCGAGCTTTGTAGAGAGATGGCAACCTGAGACAAATACCTTCCACATGCCATTTGGGGAGATGACGATCACCTTAGATGATGTGGGTACTCTCCTCGGCATCCCAGTTACGTGACTTCCTGTCCACACATCGACTAGTATGGGATTTACTGAGTAAGTAGATTTACTCGAGCATGGACTGGGTGTGGATAGGGCATCTGCGGCAGTTGAGATGAGCCTGGCACGGGGTGGGGTAGTGAGGATGCGGTGGATTAAACAGGTGTGCGGCGATGTGACTCTTGCGTCGTCGGTTGAGGAGGTAGAGTGTGCAGCCAGAGGCTATCTTCTTTATTTCTTAGGCTGTACACTATTCACTGATAAGTTCGCGACTTGAGTCCCAGTCTACTACCTTTCTTTACTGATGGACCAGCCATGGGTCCGTCATTATGCATGGGGGGCTGCCGCACTGGCGTATCTGTATCGCCAGTTGGGGACCGCCACGAGGGTAGACGTGCAACAGATTGCTGGATATCTGACATTGCTCACGGTAAGACCAGTACATTTTATATATACATATACATATTCCATCATAATTGATCATTTAGATTGTATAATTAATAATTTTTGTCATTTGCAGTCTTGGGTGTACGAGCACTTCCTATTCGCACGTCTTGCTGCACAATGGGGATACACTGCAGGGATGCCTCTTGCGAGCAGCTGGAATCCTGGTCAGGATTTCGGAAATGTGAGAAAACATACAGCTGCTGCGGGAGAGGTTGGATGCCCTACACCCGAGCAAGGTGAGCACCCAATAGAGTCCTTAACATATATATTACGTTTTTGCCAAGGAATACGTTTTATTATATTAATGACTTGTTTCATTTACATGCGACAGGTTGCCTGGGATCCGTATGCTAGTGCCAAGGCTTAGCATCCATTATAGCAGATATATTTCTTCTGTTGTTGCTTGAGATCCCTAGATGTCATTGAACCCTACCACCCACACAGGGTTCTTCGACAGTTTACCTACATACAGACCATCCCACCCACACCGCTCACCCCCATTCGTGCATCTCGGGAACTACTGTAATAATATGTAATGAGGGAAGGAGGAAGAGATGAGAGTTGGAGAGAAACTGATACCTCAAAGTGAGGATCGTTTGTGTATTTAACATTACACTATTCCCTAATCAAGGGCCCTAAATATAGTAATTAGTACAATCAGAATAAAGAATAATCAATCTCCTAATCTAAACAAGGAAGTAAATAAGATACAAAATCAGCAACATAATCTAGGCTGATCCCACACGTGGGATATTATATACAGCTGTGTACAAGCCCTTACTGGGCTGGGCCTAGTGGGCCTAAGTCACATTATCTTCTACACTCCCCCTCAAATTGATGTGGTAATGCAGAAAACAGCAATTTGCTAGTAAGAGCATTATGGCGGGGTTTGGGAAGTGCTTTGGTGAAGATATCCGCCAACTGGTCATGAGTAGAGACATGAGGCAAGGTTATTTTCTCAGTGACAACATGCTGACGGATGAAATGACAATCAATCTCAATGTGCTTCGTCCGTTCATGAAAGACTGGATTATTAGCAATTCTGGTAGCACTAATATTGTCCGCATGAAAAGGTGTAGAGGTACCAACAATGACACCGAATTCACAAAGAAGACGGCGTAGCCAGATGATTTCAGCACTCGCGGACGACATTGCCCTATATTCGGCCTCAGCAGAGGACTTTGACACGGTGGTTTGCTTCTTGCACTTCCATGAAATGAGAGAGTTGCCAAGGAACATGCACCAGCCAGTGGTAGATCGTCGAGAATCAGGCAACCAGCCCAGTCAGCATCCGCATATGCTGATAATCGTAGGGAATTATCAGAAGGATAAAAGAGACCATGAGTAAGAGTGCCTTTAACATAGCAGAGTATGCGTAAAGCAGCAGCAAGGTGGGGCTTGTGAGGATTGCTCACAAATTGGCTAACGGTATAACTGCATGAGAAATATCAGGTCGAGTCATAGTTAAGTAGAGCAAACTACCAACTATTCGCCGAAAAATAGAGGGGTCATCCAGGGGAGAGCCATCCTCCGTACTGAGTTTGCTGTTTAATTCCATCGGCGTATCAAAGGTGTGAGCATCATCAAGTCTTGCTGAAGTGATCAAATCGGTAGCATATTTACGCTGATGGACGTGAATGCCTGGTTTGGTACGCGAAAACTCAAGCCCTAGAAAGTATGTGAGAGGACCAAGATCCTTCATTCTGAAGTGGCGAGTGAGATGGAGCTTGAGGTCCGTAATGCCAGAAACATCATTGCCACTGATAATCATATCATCAACGTAGACTAAAAGGAATGTGTAACCCTTCGTTGTCCATCTAAGAAATAGTGAACTGTCAGAATGACTCTGACGAAACCCAGCTTGAAGAATTGCTGCCCGGAATTTATCAAACCAAGCCCTGGGAGCCTGCTTAAGTCCATAAAGAGATTTTCGCAACTTGCAAACATGCTAAGGAGGACAAGCATATCCCGGAGGAGGTTTTAAGTAGACAGTCTCTTTCAAGTCGCCATGAAGAAAAGCATTTTTGACATCCATTTGCCATAGAGGCCAGTTGCGGGTTGCAGCAATACAAAGGAGAGTACGAACGGTGGTTATTTTAGCCACCGGTGCAAATGTTTCTTCATAGTCAATGCCATACTCTTGCTTGTAACCATGCGCAACCAATCTGGCTTTGTAGCGATTAAGACTCCCATCAGAGTTAACTTTTACAGAGTAGATCCATTTACTGCCAATCACAGAGGCTCGTTCAGGAGTCGGTACCAAGTCCCATGTGTTGTTTACTTCAAGAGCAAGCAACTCCTCATTCATAGCATCCTGCCAATATGCAATCTTCGAAGCCTGGGAATAAGAGGTGGGTACAGGAGCACTATCCAAAGAAGTGAAAAGAGCAGAAAAACCATATCTGTCAGGAGCAACAAAAGTACGACTAGAGCGTCGCAGGGGTATGACACAAGCTGTAGAGGAAGTATTGATACCTGAGGGTGCAGTAGGCAGCATTGGGAGAGGATCAGGAGTAGGAGGCCCCACAGGAGGAACCGTGTTACGCCGGACATAGACATTGGTTATAAGTGGTGGAGAAGTAGTCGCAGGGAATTGTGGCAGATAAGATACAGCAACAGGATGAGTAGCTAAACGTAAAGAAAAGAACGGAATGTGTTCCAAGAAGATCACATTCCGAGATATTCGCATGCGTTTCTCGGAGTGGTCATAACACAGAAATCCCTTGTGTTCAGTGCTGTAACCTAGGAAGAGACATTTGGCAGCCTGTGGTGTCAACTTAGTACGCTCTGTAGGTGGAAGATGGACAAAGCACAAGAAACCAAAAACACGCAAGTGGGAATAGGAAGGGGTATGACCAAAAAGAGCTTCATATGGAGTAGTCTTTCCTAGAACGGAGCTAGGATGACGATTGATGAGATACACAGCAGTCTGTGCAGCATTACACCAAAAGGTTGGAGGAACTAAGGATGCAAGAAGGAGAGTACGAACAGTTTCAAGAATGTGCCTGTTCTTCCTCTCCGCAACACCATTTTGCTGTGGAGTATGAGGGCAGGATTTTTGGTGAAGAATTCCTTTATGAGAAAGGTAGACAGAAAAGTCATGGGACATGTATTCTCCACCGGAGTCAGACCGAAGAACCTTTATATTTTTCTGAAATTGTGTGTGAACCATATTTTAAAACTTTTGGAAAAGAGAAAATACTTTAGATTTGAAGCGCATGAAATAAATCCAAGTAAATCGAGAATGATCATCAATAAAGGTCACATAATACTTAAACCCTGTCCTACTCAATGTGGGTGCAATTCCCCACACATCTGTGTGAATGATATCGAAAGTGGATAATGCACGAGAACGATGAATAGGAAATGGCAAAATATGACTCCTTATTCAAACAACATGATTCACACTTCGATTGAAGTAAAGATGACATCATTTTATTATCAATAGTGGGTTCTAAACAACCAATTTTAAACAAAGAAAGTAAATAATCATTGTTCACATGACCAAGACGACTATGCCATAGGGTCCACATTTTATTGAAATTAGGAGAAGAAGAAGAAAATAGAGAATGATGTCCAATGTCCAGCAGAAACAGTCGACCATGTTTACTCCCCGTCGCGATCACCTTCCCAGTTTACCGCCCCTGTATGACACAACCAGAGGAAGAAAAATGAACAAGATAGCCCTCATCAATAAGTTGTCCTACAGAAAGTAAATTGGCTGATAATTTTAGAACAAAGTAGACATTGGAAAGGGTGATATGTTGGCCAGTGTTACTAGATAAAGTAATGGTACCAACTCCAGAAATGAGTAGTTGATCACCATTAGCAGTAGTAATTTTTTCTTTTCCAAGGTAAGGGTGGGAATCTGTAAAGCTATGTTCTACAGATGTCATGTGATTTGATGCTCTTGAATCTAAAAACCATGTGGAAGAGGTGATAAAAGAAGAAAGAGATGCAGAAGAATGAAATGCAGGAGATGCTAAATGAGAATGAGGTTGATACCGACCACCAGAGAAGCCCATAGATGCATATGCAGAGGTGACTATGCTCTGGATCAGTTCTTGAATTTGAGCAGGAGTCAGGGAGATAGCCCCGGAGGAAGTACTGACTGTATCGGATACAGGGGCTTGAGCCTGAAATGCAGAGGGAACATTCTGTCTTGGCATATTAGAGGGAGGCTTCTTAGGTTGTGTCTCATTCCGGCGCTGTAGGCTTCGACATTCATCAATCACATGACCAGTCCGTTTGCAATATCTGCAAACCAATTTCTTGCGACAATTTTTGGCAATATGTCCGAAGCCTTTGCATTCATAACATTGAGTCGGCTTTGGAGTAGCCAGAAGAGCCGAGTCACTAGGAAGTGGCGCAAGAAAAGCCTTGGGTGCGTCTGGTGCTTCCAGAATAGTGCGCTGGGAAGTGAAACGAAGTTCTTCGCTAAGTACTTCTTGGAAGCAAGTATCAAGATTAGCAGTATTCTCCCTATTCATGAGGGCAGACCGAACAGATTCAAATTCAGGTCGTAAATTCATAAGAAACTGGCTGATATGAGTTTCTTCTTGTAACTGGAGAGCCTCAGACAAAAATCCAGAAGAGACCGTTTGGATTAACATGGAATCCCTTTCAGTCCACAAGGTGAGGAAACCATTAAAGTATTCCTGCACAGTTTTATCCCCTTGACTATATTTGGCAATTTCACTATCCAGATGAAATTTTCGAGCTTTATTGGTTTGATGGTAGACTTTCTTCAGATGAGCCCACATATCAGCTGCAGTCGTGTAGGCTTGAAGAGCCACCGCAAGAGACGGATCAATAGAGTTAAGGATCCAGGTTACGACCTTAGCATTTTCTTTGGACCAGGTGGCTAGGCCTTTGGAGTCAGTAGTACTTGTAATCTGAGGCCTAGATATAGATCCATCAAGATAACCAAAAAGCCCCTGTCCTTCTACAAAGTTCCTTAAGTGGAAGGACCAGGACATATAGTTTTGCCCATTGAATTTAATTGGGATTACGTCGTACTTGTCCATTTGCAATAAAGTAGTAGGCAAAAGAGCAAAACAGTAGAAGAAGAAGGAGAACCAACCAAAATAGGTGTTCTGATTTGCTATTTGAACCAAAAGGGTGAATACAGTGCACTTATCAGAGCATCAACCAGCACTGATCAAGTTTTAATCAGCCTTAAGCAGTCATAAGTAGCATCAACAGCATACAGCAGCACTAGTAGATGAGATCGGAGAAGTAACAGAGGCTTCCAAGCAGAAACAGACTACACAGTGCAAAAATTGCACTAAAACAGTCCAGACGAACTGAAAAAAGGAGGTGGGATCCTTGCGTGGGGCCCACAGAGGGGTCTGATTGGTGATCAGAACAGTAGTTAAGAACCAGTATCCAATTTCGTTTCCAGCAGTTCAAGTTTCATCCAGATCCGATCAGAATCAAGGATTTTGTACGGCTGGGATGAAAACTATTTAAAGAAAGTGAAATATCACAAGATGGATCAAATCACCTACCTCTGATCTCTGAAAAATGCTGAAAAAATCTCCAAAATAACAAGGAAGGATGGACGACCAATGCTGGAAGGAAAGATGTGGATGTCGAGCTGATCGCAGGTGGGCCACTATGATCGTAGTGAAGACACAGTACGTTTTCACTTGTGTTTTGCTCCCAGAAGACACAGATCCTTGATCTGTGTTGCTATGACGATGAGATGAAATCTCTAAGGTGTTATGGCTCTGATACCATGTAATAATATGTAATGAGGGAAGGAGGAAGAGATGAGAGTTGGAGAGAAACTGATACCTCAAAGTGAGGATCGTTTGTGTATTTAACATTACATTATTCCCTAATCAAGGGCCCTAAATATAGTAATTAGTACAATCAGAATAAAGAATAATCAATCTCCTAATCTAAACAAGGAAGTAAATAAGATACAAAATCAGCAACATAATCTAGGCTGATCCCACACGTGGGATATTATATACAGCTGTGTACAAGCCCTTACTGGGCTGGGCCTAGTGGGCCTAAGTCACATTATCTTCTACAACTACTACTGGTATATACAAAGTCTCCTATTCGTTTCTCGACAAGTACTGGGTTACTTGGAAGGACCATGTATTATCTCTGGTGCACCGCGGCCATCGTGCACAGCATGCATGGGAGTGTTCACCAGACTACCTCGAGTGGTATACTAGGATTTCACACCCTCGTGTACAGAACCCCGACCTCCATTCCCACTATGACCTTCATGAGGGTAGAGATGACCCGACTCCAAGAACGGTGAGGGCATTTCAAACTATCGTATTCCACACATTGATGCATCTATTCTTTCAAACTATCTTCGACACATTGACACATTGTACTGTTTCTTATAGACCCTTCGAGCGAAGGACCATATTCGCGCCACGCTTGCACGAACGGAGATTCTGGATGGCTTGCCAGTGACGTACCGCCGACGGGTGCAGCAGTGATGATAGGAGGGCTTTTGGATGGGTCACACTATTTTTTTGATGAGATGTCTAAGAATTTTCATGAAGGAATATCTTTTTCTTTGATTCATGTGTATTCTGTGAATTTGTGTACTACAAACTTTAATTTGTCAATTGAAGAATTTTTTCCTTGTGTATGAACTTCTATGATTTTTAACTTCTTATATGAAATGGTTGATATTTTTTTTGTTATGAACATCTACCAATTCTTTCAAAATGGGAGACATGTCCACCAACTTACAGCATTGCACGGCCAACAAGTGCTGGGCACTTACACTCTGCACGGCCAACAAGTGCTAAGTAGATAAATTCTGAACGGCCAACAGGTGCCAAGCAGATCCATTATGCTTGGCAACTGTTGGCCGTGCAGAATTATTTTGCACGGTACTTGTGTGCCGTGCAATACATTTTGATTGGTACCTGTTTGCTGTGCAGTATGCAACCGAGCAGGGGTCTTAAAGAATAAACACATAACATAATAAAATAAAAGATTGCTTCCATTTCATCAGCCATCGGTTTAAACAACAAGTATTAAATTTTTTTACATCAAGTTGAGAGTACAAGTATTTAATCGTTGTCAAGATTAACCGACTCTTGTGTTGCGACACTGTCTCCATTATTTCTTTGAATCGCTCGATGCTCTTAGCATATGGTAGTTGCCATCCGTCTGCATTAGGGTGGTGGTGTCTATGCCAATTTGTAGCAATGGGAGGCATGAGAGTCCCAGGTGTCATGAAGACCTTCACAAAATGGTTTCCATTGACGAAACCAATCGTGATAACTTTGCGAGAACTTGGTGGAATCGGGGATGATCTCGAAGGTAGGAAAGTAAGGCACTGTTGCACAGAAAGGTGGACCAATACAATGTTATAATATGAAGATATCAGGTGACCCATGTCTGGCATTGTCATCCAACGATCAAATGAAGGATTGCTATCATAGTACGCGAAGGCATAATACAGCTCCCCAACCCTATCCTCTCCTCTATATACCAATGAATAATAATTTTGATACCTCTGCAGTTTATTGCTCAAATCCAGTCTAACCTGCATCCAACTGTCCTCGCCCATACCCAAAAAAACCAGCTATGGCTCTAAATCCATAGTTACCATCGGCTTCAACATCCTTAACAGTTTCTATAAAGAGTCCTAAAGACTTAGGAAGCAAATGCTCTAACGTGCATGATCGAGTGCGACGGACCCTCAGTTTCTCCTTCTTCTTCGTTACATCTAGACTGTTGGATCTAGCTGGAACGCTATATTTGATCGAGAGTGCATACTCGAAAGCAGATTTCTCCCAGCGCGTAGACCGATCCAACTTTTTCTTTTTCGAGGATGAATGACCATGAGTATTCAATTTAACATCCGGCTCAATAAGAGAAGTAAACAAAGGACTCCCCAATTCTCTAAGTTTTTCAATATTTGTGCTTTACCAGCCTGATCGGTACTCTAAAATTTCCTATTGATCAACTCGAACTCGGAAGTTGTGGTCAACTCGGGGGATTCATTCACCTTAGTACAGTCTAAATTGAGTTTCCTCCAGTAGTGATGGACACGGCTCAATGGTATTTGAGTACCTTCCCTTATGTATTTGGAAATTTGGTGTGCACATGGTAACCCATGAGTCCGTCGAATTACGTATCCACATGCCGCCGAATCTGGACCAATAGCAACAGCTCTTATCGACGCATTCAGAACTATATCCATAGCATTCCTTGATATAAATCCTCTCAACTCACGAAACAATGCCGGTTTGAATTTATGTTGCACGGTGTTCATGCTCTTTTCAAAAGAAACATTTATCTCTGTAAAGAGCAACTCGAGCAAGGCATGGATAACCTGCCAGGACGCATCAAAGCTACAATTCGATGTGCCAAGATGTCTCTTCAACTTTGCATGTGCGCTCCGAGCCCTGTTCGTGGTCACGTTCCCAAAGTGCATATGCCGATTCGTCCAAGCAGCTACAAACTGTTCCTTGTGATTATTCAACCACGAGTTCTTAACATAATCAACAGCGTGTGGATACCCACAGTAATTCCGGTCCAATGCACATAGAAATTGAATGTAGTCATTTTCAGTGGGAGAGACTACCAACATGTTCCAACAAGAGAAAAATGCATCCCATCTGTCGTTGGTCTCAAAATACTTCTTATAATTTGCCAAGATGTTCCTAGAAATATGCCACCTGCATAATAAGTTTGTTGCATTCGGAAAAACAACATTTATTGCATTCATCAATGATAACTCTCTATCGGTGACAATCACACGGGACAGAATGCATCCATCCATTAATTCCTTAAGCCTCTCCAAAGCCCATCTATAATTTGCCTCCCTCTCTAATTGAAGGTACGCAACAAGCAACAGAGAAAGTCAGTTGAGTAGATGTGACACCAACAATCTCAAGCAAGGGAAGTCGATATCTATTAGTCTTGTATGTTGAATCCATTATCAAAACTTCTGGAAATGCACGTAACAACTGAATATATGATGGATGTGCCCATAATAGGTCCATCATAGCTTTTGTAGCGTCATTGCTGGTGTGATACTGAATGTAGTTGTTTTGCTCCAAATGCATCATGAGTTGTTGCATCTGTGATCGACCGGCCATCTCAGTCACCCTCCACTTCTAATGAGCACTGTAGATACTCTTCATCGTAGTGGTGTTGTGGACGTCACTTTCCTGCAATGTTCGAAGGATGTTCCTATGCTTCACCAAACTCTTAGACATATCAATCAAAACATTGATTTCTTCTCCATAAAGCCTTCCAGCAAACGAGTGCCCCTCGAGATGTTGTACGTTTCGATGATTGTGCACCCCACAAACCACTGTTAACATCCAACCATCGTCATTTTCCAACTTTTTTCCCTTCAAAGCAAAAGGGCAACTACACTTCTTCGTTCCCGTTGCCTTATTAGGATTACTCTTTTTGAAGACCTTCGATGGACCCCTGTAACTTCCACTTCTCTCACAAGATAAAACTATTCTCGGCTTCCTACTATCTCCACCAGCATCTGAAGTTTTGATTACAATTACCAAGCCATGTTTCTTTCCAACTTCCCTTGTCCATTGGATTAGGTCCTCTCGGCTTCTGAATATCGTGTCAGTGGTGAAGACATTAGTAAAATCCAAAGAGCACTCACTGGCACCGGTTGACTCAATCTCCTGAAAATATGATTACTAAATCTCAGTACATTAATGCACGAGCCTATACAACAGTGCAATATAATATTGTACGGCATATATATGCCGTTCTTAAATATGTTTGGTTTACTTTGGTTGTGAAATAAATTTTTGCACAACATACGCAAAATTTAATTGTCAGATGGTATTCTGCCGTGCAATATTCATTTGCACGGCTCTGGAATACCGAGCACGAAGCGAGAAAATTAATTAAACGGCTGGAGACAAAGTCAAAATGTATACCTCCTCTTGGTAGATCGTCAGTTGCTTGTCTATATTGAAAATGCCTACTTCCAATAGACAATTTGGTGCAGGGAGATGAGTACCTCCAATATCCTTAAACAAATGGAGGAGACTTGAGAATACTTCCAAGAGTTGGAGAAGAAGATGAGGAATGAGATGGAGATCAATGAGGATGAATGAGTGTAGAGGAACAGTGACGAAACAATGGTAAAAGTGATAATGAAGAAGAAGAAGAAGAAGAAGAAGAAGAAGAAGAGGAGGATATGAGTATAGACACTGGCAAGATACACTCTAGGAGAACCAAAGGAAGAGGAGAGGAGGTTGATGGTGAACGGTGATTTAATCATTTCATGTGGCGGCATTTTGGTAATTAAAAAAAATTAAATTGTGGGTGTGTACAATAAATGCCATGGTGTGTTCAGAATTTCCCTTAGTTTTAAAGGGACAATTTAAAAGCTCATTTCTTCGCAAGTGAAAAGGAACCCAAAAGAAAGAACCCTTGCCTCTTTCAACCTCTGCACGATAGTCCTCTTTAGCATTGATCTCTCGAGTTTCTCCTTGTCACTGATGGTCGGATTAAATGTGCAATAAGTCACTCTCCCTCTGTCTATTTCTTTCTCTCTGTCTCTCCCCCTCCCTCTCTCTTTTTATTTATTAATCGTGGCCATTAGGGGAGGGAGACTTGCTAGCTAGGGCTAGACAGGGAGATAACAGGGGTCCTTTTTTTTCATTTTTTGCAGCGTTTGAGCCAAAGAGGGAGACTGGCCAAATATACTCTAGGGTTTCACATGTGAGCTACTAGGCTAATGGTTTGGTGACTGAGATTGATATGCACGTGCGTGAGGAAGCACAAGACCTGCAATCGATCAATCATGACATAAAAGAGAGACGAGGATTTACGTTGTTCGGCAAAACTGCCTACGTCCATTGCAAGAGAGAAATGACTCACATCTTGGTTCTCTTTTTTTGTAGCATGATTGTTCGATCACAGATTTCGTGCTTCTGCATGCACGCGCACAATAGAGATCAGTTAAACTAATGGACTCTATCTTAAATGAATTACCCTTTGTTGGCATACACAAAATTCCAAATCAAATATCAACAAGACAGGTGAATAGCTGATTAGTCCAAGATAGGTCAAAACCACGTCAACTTTGAAGGCCAAAGCAAAGGTCAAAGCTCACAT
The DNA here is from genome assembly GCA_028538565.1 of Umbellularia californica. Taxonomy (NCBI): domain Eukaryota; kingdom Viridiplantae; phylum Streptophyta; class Magnoliopsida; order Laurales; family Lauraceae; genus Umbellularia; species Umbellularia californica. Next base: position 13,762,855 of record JAPQWN010000005.1, read on the forward strand.
TCTAGCCAAAACATGATAAAGAAAGTCTCCTCAAAGTTTCAAGACAAAATGGGGTCAAAATCAACTCAGAAAAGTAAAAAATTAAATGCTAACCTTGGATCGCCAATTAAACAAAACACAATTTGGTACCCAAACTGTCGACCTCCAGGAGGCCGAACCGTTGATTGACCAATTCAAACAGCCAATAGGCATTTTCATCAAGATCTATTAGGTCAACCGCCGACCATCCAAATGCCTCAATGGACCGTTCAACAGGAAAATTACTTTGGTGCCCATTTTGAAGCCCACACCTCCTCTAACTATTGCAACTACTCCAGGAGGCTATAAATAGAGTCCTTGAGCTGCATTTCAGAAATCAATAATCACCAAGAGGCACACCCAGACTTCATTTCTAGAATCCTCGAAATCCTTCAGTTTCAAGAAGGAAAGCCTACCTGAAACCTCTCCCAACCTCTTCGAACACCAACAACTAGGTACTTAACCTCTGGAACTACAATCAAAGGGCTTGATTTAGTACTTTAAACCATGTCAAACCCATTAAATAACGAGAATTCCTAGTCTTTTAGGACTTTCTTTATTTCCTTCACTTAAGGAGTCTTGGATGTCCTTGAGTTTGTTGTGTGCATCATTCTTGTTTGCCATGCTTTGGCCCCAGAACGCCACAACCGTGGACACTCCATTGGCATAAAAACTAGCAATTCCCTTGGGAATTAGCACTTCGCACCTCCTAAGAAAACAAGTGATAGGCTTCAAAGATTGCCTACTTGTCATCAAAATCTGTATAGACTCGTACCCTAGTTTTGGCAACTGCACTTCACCAGAGTCTTTGAACAAATTCACAGGATAAAGGAGAAGGAGACGCAGTAGCCTTCAAACCGCTGATGATCGATTCACTGCATTTTTTCCATATTTTGTCATTTTGAGGTCATCTAAGGCTAAATAGGGGAGTTGTAAAAATAAAATGTTAACAACTTCCGACCATAAGGCCAGAACATCCGATGCCATGTAAAAATAAACTTGAGAGGTGAATGAAAATAGATTCTTTATGCAAAACTCATACTTTCTCATGTTTTTTGTAATTTCAACCACTGTGAATCCCTTCCAAAATTTTCACAATTCTTGAGGTACGCCCTCCCTCTAAGCATGATCTTCAATGAAAGATTAATTTTTTGTATTGTAAATTATAGAAGATGTTGAATATATTGTTGCATGCACTAAAACTGATGGCTTTACCAAGTTATTTTTCGTTGGATTTGCTGGACATATTTCTATTGGATTTATTAGACATAAATTTTTTCTTGCATTCTTTCGAAAGACATGTCTTCATAATATATTTGCTCTTTATTCTTCTCTGTTAATCATAAGCTTCCTTACTAACAAACACCATTATTATTTGGCCTTTTTATATATTTGTAGGTAAGAAGATTGAAACCCAAATTATTAATGATTGAAATAAGTATTTGTTCAAGAGCAAACCTGGGGGGGGGGGGGGGGGGGGGGGGGGGGTGTGGTGGTGGTGGCAAGGGCCATGGCCCCCCCCTACATTTGAAAACCCCCTAAATTTGGCCATCCTATGTGTGACCATCCATTAATGGATGGCCCCTCCTTCATTTAGGGATTTTTTTAAACATAGTTTTGACTATAGAAAAATGAAACAAAAATGTTATTAATTTTGGGGAAGTTTTAAAATGAAAAAAAGAAATGAAATGAAAGGAGAACAAATAAAGAATACTTGATGGAGATTGGAGAAGATATTTTTCACTTATCATTCTAATCTATCTACACTTGCCCTAAATCTTATGATCCAATAATCCAACAGAGGAAGAGGAGAAAGTACATCTTTTTGTTGGAGATCTCGCAAACTTGCTGAGATTTTGTGGTATGAATAAAGAAGAAGAATGACGGACCTACTTTCTCTTTTATTAGTCTTTCTTAAATTGCATACATATACCGATATCAATACATGTCATTATGTATTTTCAATCTTTGTTGCTCATATTGAACTAATTTGCTTAAAATCAATGTCTATTTGCATTGTATTATTACATATAGCTCAATCGGAGTTTTATCCATTGTGGATAAAGAGATATAATTTTATTTTATTTATTATTATTATTATTCATGTCAGAAAAATCTAATTGAAGAAACTTATTTTCAGGAGATAAAAACTACTTTAATGGTTCAGATTTTAGATATGGGATGCTCTCTCCTTTTCTTTTCTTTTTTTGATTTTAAATAATAAAGTTATAAATTGTAATTTACAAGTTACATGCATAAGAAAGGACCGGTACCCACATTGATATTGCAGAAAAAATCAATACTGAAACAATAATTGGTGATTTCAACTCAATGAAAGAACATTGAGTACAACTTAAATAATTTGGTTATTACGTATTTTATTATTAAATTTTATATTTTTGTTCAATTATTTTTTCTTTGGCCCCACCCTAAACAAAATTCCTGGTTTCGCCTCTGTATTTGTTTGTCTTTAATTTTTTTTAATATCCAGTTAAGTAACATTTTGGCATTTCTTTTATGCGGATTTGCTATGCTTACCAAGCATGGACTTAAAGAATCATCGCTGATTCCATGTGCTAGCCAAACATAGAATGAGATGAATCCTCTCCCTTGTAAATTCTCATTGGGAAAAGCCAATCTAATTCCATGGCACCAAAGATTCCTCGGAAGAGAGGAATTCTGCCCCGTTGCCAAATGTGCTATAACAGATTTTGATCCAAGATCACACCAAACATGCAAATAAGGGGATTTTCCTTCGGCCATGAGCCATACATGGGTTGCACACCCTGGCCAAACATGGGATCACCATGTATCTTGGTTGTTGGACCAAGATCTCTTAGGGTCTTTTCATTTCGATGTTCCTTTGTTTGATGTGCACTTTGAGTTTAGTTATTCAAGATCATTTTTGAGCTTGCCTTGGATGTTAATTAGGGCTTCATATTGGTTATAGCAGTAGGTAATTTTTTGAGAGGAACTCATCATTGTTTATGCATGTATGCTACATGCTTAGAAATCCAAAATCATGATGTAATAACCCCTAACTATGAACAATATGCAAGATTTAAGGAATTAGGGTTCGGTCGTGGACCACCATTAATGGACCCAAGCTGGCTGACCCATATGGACACATGAATTAGGGGCTTGGAGACCCTAGGGCATCATGGTTATTGTAAATTTGGGTGATTCTAACATAGGGACTTGGTAGGGTTTGATGATTTGGGGATTTGGACTTGAATATATGTTTTTGGAACTTGATTAATTCTGAATATGAATGGACCAGCAGTAGGTTTTCATTTGGCTTGACGTTCACCTGCAGATTTTCATGTAGCATGTGTAGGACAAATGTTAACCTAAGGTTATAACATCATATGACTTGCGGACACCAAATTAACATCAGAAGTCCATAGAGGAATTGAACTAAACCTATTTTGGGGATCCTTGTGATTGTCCAACAGGGTATAGTAGGGTTCTATGGTATCTTAGGGTTGAGGTGGCATATTTCCATAATGTGAAAGGTAATCCTAAGCTTATGATTTGGAATAATTTGTAATTCATTGTATGACTCACAATTGACTTGACAGTCTTAGCTTATTTGACTAGATCTCTCATTGCATATGTACTGTTTTACATGTAGTTAACCATGCCTTGTATGTTAAATTTGAGTTTATGCTATTGGGTGGTGGGTGGTGACTTCTGTAAACCATACAAATGGTCTAGGAAACCCTAATTCTTGGTAGGATTGTAATTACATATATGATTTGTGGTTAACTAGGATAGTTGGATGTCTACGAAGAATAAAAGTGCAATTTCTAGAAAAATGTAGCAAGCTTTTAGTTTCCTTTTCCAAGGTCAAATTATTGGGAAGTCCCACATCACCCAAGTAATGGGTTTGACAGGCTTCATATACTTGTGTCATTTAGAATTAAATTTATATTCACTGTTGTTGGTTTTAAATATTGAATTTTCTCATTTTCACTTAATTGTTTCCTTAAAGTATTTCATCTTGCTTAAGTGATTGTCATGTTTTTGGGATTTTAATAATTAAATTGCCATAATTTGCCGCCCCCCCCGGGGACTAGGACATACACGGATGAGCGCCTTTTCAATTGGTATCAAAGCAAGATTACACTGTAAAGGGACTAACATCCAGAGTTAATTCTTGCTCAATTGCGCCAGTATGTATAAATCTAAAGCTAAATCTAAAGGACAATTCGTGACTCGTCATCCCTTCTTTAATGAAACGAACTATCCTTCATAGAAGGCTATAAAGAGAATTCTCGTTACGTACATAGATGTGTCCGTTGGATGCCCTTAAGGCTTGACCCCTCCCACAGAAGAGGTGGTTCACAAAAATGGAACCATGATAATAAGAGAGATAGACTATGAAAAATGGACTAAGGCCCATAACAACCGAAGTACCTTTAATGCTAGGGCACTAAATATTATCGCATGTGCTATCTCAGAAGATGAGTTTAACAGAATTATATTATGTGAGACAGCGAGACAGGCTTGGGACATTTTAGAAATGACTCATGAAGGAACCTCTGTGGTCAAAAGGTCCAAACTCCTCACGACCCAATATGAGAATATCAAAATGGAGGAGAATAAAATTTTAAGTTTTTGAGTGTTGGCTACTTCATGTGGATGGACAAAACATGAGAATTAATGTAACTTTATAATTTTTAGTTGGAGCGCATCAGCATGGAAGTAATCCAAAGACAAAGAAAAAGAAGACACATCGCAATCGGATGTCTACTAACCAATCGATCAGACCATCAGTCGGATCGATCGGCCTTGATGATCTCTCAGTTGAAAGTCAGTTCGATCGATCGGATCCCCTGGCCGATCGATATGACCTAGAATGCTCCCAGTTAAAAGATAGTTCGATCGATCGGACAACGACGAAATTCAGCTATTTTTTAGCAACTTTCCTCATCCTTCTCTATTCCTATCCTATTCAAACCCAATCTCTCCCACACGTTTCTAAATGCCTATATAAGGTTTTGCCTCATTAAAGATTGAATCCCTCATAATTATAAACCCTAGAATATTTCCAGAGAGATTACTTCCCTCCAGAGAGCCTTTTTGTGAGACTAATGTGCTGAAGCTTTTTGCATCTGGATACTCATCATCCATGTTCTAAGTTGATTCGTATTGTTCAAGGCGTAGAGATCGAAGTGCTAGAAAAGGTGAACGGCATAGTCGTCGGCAAGAATCACTGCGGTCTTTAGGTTGAGTTCAACTGTAAAGGGTAGTGAGTTTCTCTTGTAACCTTTGGTTATTAGTGCTAGATCTTTTTGGACAAGTGTGAGGTCCTGTGGTTTTTTCCCTATTTAGGGTTTTCCACGTAAAATATCGTGTGTCCATCTTCTTGGTTGATTGATTGAATAACTTAGGTTATTGATTTATTTACTTCCATATTTATATTTGTTTTAGGACTATTATTATCCTTTAGGGTTTCCTCCAGGAATTTCAATTGGTATTAGAGCTTGTTCACACTAACTTGTTGTGTGAGATCTCCACAGATTTTCTGATATGGATTTTAATAGAGATGGAACTTCTGTTTCTAAACCCCCCGCTTTTGGATGGGTCTAACTACCCTTATTGGAAAGTTAGAATGACTGCTTTCCTTCAATCCATAGATGTGGACGTTTGGAACTGTGTGGATATTGGTTACACCAAGCCTACTGTCATAACTGATGGCAACAAGACCACTGAAAAACCCATGCCTCAATGGACCAAGGAGGATAAACAAGCCTTTAATTTTAATAGTAAAGCCTTAAACACTATTTTTAATGGTGTTACTCCTGAATTCTGTCAGATCTCTATTTGCAAACTTGCTAAGGAAGCATGGGATATTTTAGAAACTGTTCATGAAGGTACCGTTAAAGTTAAACAAGCCAAACTTCAAAATTTGAATACTGCTTTTGAAAATCTGAAAATGGATGAAAATGAAGTCTTTGATGATTTTAATGATAAATTATCTACTTGGGTGAAATCATTCCTAAACACAAAATTGTTAAAAAAAATTTAAGATCTCTACTTGAGGGGTTTGACCCAAAAGTAGTAGCTATTGAGGAGTCCAGCAATTTAGACTCAATCAAGGCTGATCAGTTGGTTGGAAACTTGCAAACCTTTGAAGCCAATCTCAGAACAACAAAGAAAGCAAAAGGAATGGCTTTGAAGTCCCACTTGGAACACGATAATGTCTCAGATCAAGAATCTGAAGATCCAGAACTTGATGCTCTTTTTGTTAAAAAGTTTAAACAGTTTCTGAAAGATGATAAAAGGATTTTAAAAAGGGTTTTAAAAAATCTTTTCAGAACATCAAAGGACAGAATAAGCCTACGTTTTCATTTAAAACCAATACTGGTCAAAATTATGAGAAAAATGTATCCAAAATCCCTCCTAAGAGTACTCATTGTTATAACTGCAAAGGTTTTGGTCACTATGCATCTCAATGTGTCAATAGAACCTTCAGAGCTGAAGGAAAAGTCTTGAATGTCACTTTGGATGATGATTCAGATCAAGATGGCAATGATACTGAACCTGAATCCTCATCACCTGATCATGGAAAGTTTATGGCAAAGTCCAACAATTCGTTTTTGCAGGAAGTTGTGGAAAAATCTAATGATATTATTTCAGAGGATTTTAATTCTTTTTCAGATAATGAGCCGGATTTAGTCAAAGCATATGAAAGTCTTCTCAAACACTCAAGGAGGATGACTCAATTGAATGATATTCAGAAAGGAAAATGGAAGACAAATGAAAAAGAAAATCTTGTTCTTAAAAATGAACTCCATGAAGCCAAAGGTAAAGTATCTCAACTTGAATCACAGCGTACAATTCTATCTAACAAGCTAATTGATGCAGGGAAAGAATTCGATATACTACATGAGCAATCTGTCAAAGCTGACAAAGAGATACTAATCCTAAAGAAAGATGTGGAGTCCTGCAAAGTAGAAAAAACTGACATTTCCGAAAAACTAAAGATGGTTATCTCTGAATTAGTCTCTACCAAAGCTGATCTTATTTGAATGAACAAAGGGTCAAAGAAACTTGATGAAATTCTGGGTGTGCAAATCATGTCAAGCAACAAGCACGGCCTCGGATTTGACTATGGTGCATCCACTTAAAAAAACCGAGGTAAATTCGTTAGGGGAAATACATTGTTTGCTATTGAACCTGCTGTTTATCATCCTACACATGTGAACTCCACACCCAAAAAGCATATGCCTCATCGCAGATATGTCCTGACTTGTCACTACTGTGGAATCATTGGTCATAGTAGGTCACATTGCAACAAATTGCGTAACAAACTTCGCAATGAACGAATGAAGAAAATTTCAACTCCTCAAAAGGTCAAACCAAAATCCATATGGGTTTGCAAGATTGACCTCTACTGTAATGTGGTTCACATGTTCTAACTACACTTAGAACACAAAGTTCACAAGTATGGTATTTAGACAGCGGGTGCTGTAGACACATGCCATGGGATAAGTCTCTGTTCACATCTCTTGAAAATCATCATGGTGGTAATGTTCAATTTGGAGATGGAAGCAAATCAAAAGTCATTGGTAAAGGATCTGTCAACATACCATGTATGTCAACTATTAAAAATGTTTTTCTGGTTGATGGTCTGAGGGCAAACTTGCTAAGTATAAGTCAATTCTTGAGTCTGGAAATGAGGTTCACTTCTCACTAGATGCTTGCATTATTGTAGATGATTCTGGAAAACATAGTCTTTCTGGTAAAAAGAATTCCAATAATTGCTACGTGGTTGTCAATGAAAATAACTTGAAGTGCATTTCTGCTTCCATTAATGATGTTGATCTATGGCATCAAAGGCTAGGTCACATTAACCATACTGATTTGGAAAAACTTTCTAAGCAAGAATTGGTTTGAGGACTCCCCAAACTTCAAAAACCCCATAACCATGTTTGTGGTCCTTGCCAACTGGGGAAACAAATTAGAGCACCACATAAGAAATTGGATATGCTTACTACCAAAAGACCATTAGAGTTGCCTCATATGGATCTTACGGGTCCTCCTCAATTTGAAAGCATTGGTGGTAAAAAGTATATTTTTCTCACTGTTGATGATACCCTAGATTCACGTGGGTTCGCTTTCTTAAAGGTAAATCTGAAACTTTTGACGTCTTTTATTACTTATGGCTTCAACTTATTGCAGATAAGGGTGACCAATTTGGTGGAATTGCACGAATCATATCTGATCATGGAACTGAGTTTCAGAACTTTTCTTTTAATTCTTTTTGTACTGAGAATGGCATAAAACATGAGTTCTATGCTCCTAAAATTCCTTAGCAAAATGGAGTTGTTGAAAGGAAAAATCAGGTTGTATAGGAAATGGCTCGTGTCATGATCCATAGTAAGAAAGTGCCACAAAGGTTTTGGGCTGATGCAGTAAACACTGCTGTCTATGTGATCAACCGAGTCTTCATCAGGGCAAGGAAGAATACGCCCTATGAGTTATGGAATGGTAGAATACCTACTGTTAAATATTTCAAAACCGTTGGGAGTAAGTGCTATATTTTGAAAGACCCAGAGCATCTCGAAAAATTTGACTCCCAAAGCGATGAAGGGATTTTTCTTGGGTACTCTTCAAACAGTAAAGCTTACCGGGTATTTCATTTGCATAATTCTACAGTCATGGAATCTATCAATGCCATCGTAGATGATGTTGGACCTTCTTATTTTTCTGATGATGAAGATGAATTCCCACTAAATCCTATTTCTTCTCAGCAGGTTGAGGAAGAATGAAAACAAAGGAAATGGAAGATCCAGTAAAACCGGCTCAAGAAGTGGTTGTTCCTGATACTGACTCAGAATCTGAAATTGAAGGGTCTAGATCAAAATTGAAAAGTTTTGCTCCGGATACACAAAGTCATTAAACTTCACAAAGCAAGCAAGTACATCCTCTTTCCCAAAAAGGTCAATTAATCAAAGATCACGCTCTTGACAAAGTCATTAGTGATATCCATGCTCCATTACAAACTCGAAAGCAGGTCCAAAATGAGATAAATTTTTTGTTCGATGTTTCCACTCTTGAACCAAAAAATGTTAATCAAGAAATAATTGATGACTCTTGGATTAAGGCAATGCATGAGTTAGGTCAATTTGAGCGTAACAGTGTTTGGGAACTTGTCCCACTACCTCATAACACCAATGACATCGGGACAAAAAGAATTTTCAAAAACAAAACCGATGAACTTGGACAAGTCATTCAAAACAAGGCCAGACTAGTTGCCCAGGGTTACACAAGTGGAGGAAATTGATTTTGATGAAACATTTGCACCCGTTGCTCATCTTAAATTCATCCGTATTCTCTTAGTTGTAGCTTGTTCCTTGAAAATCAAGTTATATCAAATGGATGTTAAGAGTTTTTTCTTGAGTGGTTACTTGAATGAGGAGGTGTATGTTGAACAACCTAAAGGTTTCCAGGATCCTCATTTTCCTGACCATGTTCTTTAATTGAACAAAGCCTTGTATGGTTTGAAGCAGGCTCCACGAGCATGGTATGAAAGATCGACTACCTTCTTGCTAGAAAACTCCTTTCAACGAGGCAACGTGGATAAAACCTTATTCATCATGAGAGAGAAATAATATCCTCATTGCGCAAATTTATGTGGATGATATTGTTTTTGGATCCACTTCAGAAAATTTGTCTAAAACTTTTGCCACATGCATGTCAAAAGAATTTGAAATGAGCATGGTCGGAGAATTATCCTTCTTTCTCAGTCTTCAAATCAAACAATACGAGAATGGGATATTTCTTTCTCAAACTAAATATGCTCATAACATTTTGAAGAAATTTGGGATGAACTCATCTAAGCCCTCCAGTACACCTATGAGCACCACTGTCAAGTTGAGCTTAGACTCTTCTGGGAAAGACTTCAATGAAAGACCGTATCGCAGCATGATAGACAGTTTGTTGTACCTATTTGCTAGCTGACTAGACATCTCCTTCAGTGTTGTGTGCCTGCTAGATATCTGGCAATACCTAAGGAGTCTCATGTCCAAGCTGTCAAGAGGATTCTGAAATATGTTAGTGGCACCACTGGGTTTGGAATATGGCTTTCCAGAGATACTAACATTAATGTTATGGGTTCCTCCGATGCTGACTAGGCAGTTTGTGTTGATGATCGAAACAACACATCTGGTGGCTGTTTTTTTTTATTGGCAATAATTTGGTTGTATGGCACAGCAAGAAACAAACTTCTACCTCTTTATCTGCAACTGAGACAGAATACATTGCAATCGGAAGATGTTGCACACAATTGCTTTGGATGAAACAAATGCTATCTGACTACGGCATTGATCAAACCACAATGGTAGTTTATTGTGATAACAAAAGTGCTATTGACATCTCTAAAAACCCGGTACAAATTCCAAAACCAAACTCAAACATACGACATCATTTCATCAGAGATTTGGTCGAAGAGAAAATTATATGCTGAGAGCATATCTTTACGAAAAATCAACTGACTGAATACTCACAAAACCCTTGGGCTCTACTAGGTTTGACTCCCTCCGTAAGTCCCTAGGTATTTGCTCATACCCCTGATTTTTACTGGCACTATCATTCATTATTCGTTATTGATTTTCTAGCTTGTGATTCATTGAATTTTTTCCTAAGCTCAAAATTCATATTTCATTGCACTGAAAAGCTCACAGTTTGATGGTTATGGTTTGATTACATAATTTCAGATCTTCTCTCCTGTCATAAAATAACAAATGAATCTATATGACCGTAAGATCGATGAGGACTACCTAGAGAATGTGTGATAACTGCTATATGATTGAAAAGTTTCATTAGAAAAGGCTACCAAATTCATTAATGTGAAAGTCACCTATGCTAGTTTTTTTCTGAGCAGCTCAAGGATCACATAATACAAAAAAATAAAGGGAAAAAGAAAAGAAAAAAAAAACTCCTACAATTTAAGGGGAGCTTTGCCAGGGTAGATGCTTCTATTTTGTGTGATTCTATCATGCATCCTAGCACAGACTAACTTTCAAAAATTTTCACTCACTTACAGTCTTATGCTTGGTGAAATTTTTGGTGCATGATCATTAAGGGATTTCTTTTTTACTTTGATTTGAGTTTGTGCAATTTCTCTTTTTTTTCTTTTATTCTCATTTTTTTCTTATTAGGCCCGTTTTCATTTTTTTGGCCCAGGTCTAATCGATCGACCTACATATCCGATCGATCGGACATGTATGAGTCAGCCCCCTATTTATAACTCGTTTTTCATCTTCTTTCATTCTATTGTAACTCTTGCCCTAGCTCTCCTTTCCCTCTCTCTTCGAAGGATTTTCCATTGAGATTTCAAGCTTTCTCCAAGGTATCTCTTCACCTTGTTTCTTTCAATCATTCCATTTCTTTCCATTTGCTATTATTTGGTTGTGGTTGTTGTGTTGGGTGTTTGGAATGTAGATTTTCTTGTGGTTGTTGGAAGTTAGATTGTGAAGACTATGTTTTTCTAGTCCTACTGATGAGTTTGAGAAGATTGTATTGTGGTTTCCAAGTGTATGAATCCATTTTGGATGGTACATTTCTAAATTGGAGGTTGGGTTCTTCTATTTTTGTAGTGCACACAAGGTGTTAGCTCTTTTGCTCCTAAGAATACATGGCTCCAAAAGCTTCCCAACCTCGCAAGCGGCCTCTTCATCGTGGAAGCTCTTCTTTGTCTGCACCATTTGACTCTCAAAGGTTTCAAAGTCTCACTAAAGAAACCTCTTTTGAGAATGTTTTTTCTTAAAAGCAAGTACTTGTTGAACGTCAAGTTAGATTCGCCCAAATGAATATTGACTTTCGTAATTGGCTTCTTGAAAGGGAATGGAACTCCCTATATGAGTTTCACAATACTGCATTTGGCTCTTTGGTGCGGGAATTTTACAACAATATCCAAGATATTGGACAATAATCATTCAAATCATTTGTTCGTGGGTTTCTCATTGAGATTGATCCCAATTTCCTCAGTCAATTTCTTCAAATTGACCGGAGTCCAGATGCAGTATATCCCTCTCCTAAGCCAGACTCAGATGATATGGAGGATCCGGTGGATGACACCGATTGGAGTGCTGTTGTCACAACATTGACTGGTCGTCGTCATCTAGTGGCATTGAGGGTTTTTAAACAGAAATACCTTACACCCTCCTACCGAATGCTAAACCTCTTTGTTTACTTCAATCTTGAACCAAAGGGGAGCACGTCTGAAGTGATTGTGGAGACTGGATATCTTCTATATGTGATTGGGACAGGGCAGCCCATTGATCTTCCTCTAGCCATCTATAAGCATATATTGGATGCTCTTCACGATGCTGCAACTACTTCTCTTACGTCCTTATCACAAGGATTCTTCTTTCTCATGGGGTTGCTATCGGATCGAATGATAGCATTGTGGAAGGGAGAGGTCCAATTACCTATCGTACCATTAGTCTGTCTACATCCCATGTCGATGACAGGGGTGAAGATGATCCAGATCAAGGTGAAGCTGCAGCAGAGGCTCCTCCTCAATTTAATCCTCAATATAAGCCACAGATTCCAGCTTATTCCCAGGACTTTGAGAATCATCTATTTGATCAATCAACTCATATTGAATTTCTTGAAAATCGCATGGATTCTCAATTTTAGGAGGTGGTTGCTCAGATGGAGCAATTAAACATTGGCAGTCATAGAATTAAGGGGAAGCTTTATACTATCATTCATCGTTTCCCTCCTCCTCAGTTGTCCATGGTATCTGACCGTTTGACCTTGCCTCGTTATCTTATTGTTGTATACTTGTTTTTCTAATCCTTTGACTTATTTAACACTTGTTTCTTACTTTCCTTCTACTTTGTCTGACTATTTTGTGGATTACTATTGATGCATCAAATTTTGTATTTATATATGCATCATTCTGCTAATTTAAGTTTGTTATCCTTGCCAATTTATGTCCAAAAAGGGGGAGAGTGGTTTATGTTTCATGTGTGTGTGTTTTTTTTTTACATATTATTTTGACAATGATCTTCTATCAAGATTGCTTCTGACAGGAACTACAGGTATCGTCAAGGCTGTAAAGAAGCAGGTCATCAGGTTGGGTCAACAACCCAAGTATTGGGTCAGCCCAGTCCAAGTATTGGGTCAACCCTTGTATGAGTTGTCATTAGATTAGATAAAGATTTAGTTTACTTAATTATGCCTGTAATCTTGTAATATGATCTTATCAGATCCTCTAATTTAGGCTTCACTGTTATATATGTACATCTCTTTGATTCATTCAATACATGAAAATATTCTACAACTTTTCTCTCGTCAGTTGTCTCTTGTATGTTTCTGTCTTGGCTTGATAGCATCTCACATGGTATCAGAGCCTCATCATCTGTCCATTCAAACACAAGAGAAGAACTGCAGCCCACCTATCGATCTTTTTTTTCTCAGCTGGATCTCCCCATCCTGGTCGTCCATCCATCCTAGGATTTTTTCTCATTTTTCCCAGATTTTATGAACATCTGAGGTAGGCCATCTGATCTGATTTGCATTTGTCATCTTTGTGCAACCTGTTTCCATCAAGATCGTTGAACATTCTTGATTCTCAAGCTTTCACCTTCATTCCAGTTGGAGGTGTTTCGGATTTTTGTGATCAAGGTCTCTGTGTGATCTGATCATTCTCTTGATCATCTTGTGGGGCCCACAGTGCACATCTAAGCTCAGTTTTAAGGACGTCTGGACCATTTTTTCTGTAATTTTTTGATCTTAGTTAGTTACGGTGGCTGGATTTCATCTCTGTTGTTGCTTCTACGGCTGGATCTGTTTTTTTTTTTTATTGTTTATTGCAATGTCATCTGATCGCACCTTATCGGGAATTACCATCAAACTTGATGGCACTAACTATCCCTATTGGTCCCATCTCATGCAAAATTTCCTCAAAGGTCAAAAACTATGGAAATATGTTTCTCAGCAGATCCCTACGCCAGATAGTAAGGATGCTACTTTTGAAGAATGGGAAGCCTCTGTCGGGAAAATAAATTCTTGGATTGCCAATTCATTCACTCCATCTATTGGAAATCAATTGGCAAAATTCCATTATCCTAAGGCTGCTTGGGATTATTTAGCCCGATTATATACCCAGACTAATGCTGCTCGCCGGTATCAGTTAGAATCTGAAATCAAAAATGCTGATCAAGGAAATGACTCCATTCATGACTTCTTCATCAAAATGACTGCCTTATGGGATCAACTGGCCCTGATGGAACCTACTTTTAAAACAACTGATGATGCTCACACATTTGAAGTCTATAGGCAGGAGACTCACCTGGTTCAGTTTCTTATGGCCCTCCGCCCTGATTTTGAACATGTTCGTGGTCAGTTATTACATCGGTCACCACTGCCTTTTGTTGATAAGGCTCTCTCCGAACTTCTGGCAGAAGAGCAAACTCAATTTTCTCTTACAAGGAAGAAACATGTGGAACCCACACATGTCCTGTCTGCAAATGTCAGTACCCCACAGAATGATCGTTCTTTTTCATCTGGTACCAATGATTTTTGCAACTATTGTAAGAAGAAAGGACACTGGAAATGGGATTGTCCCACCAGACCTCCTAGGCAAAACAGTAAGTACAAACAATCTGGTCAACAGCCCAGTCGTGCTCCCATGCACTCTTATCCACAGCGACCCTATGCAGCAAATGTTACTGAAGATGATAGTTTTGTACCTCCGCAAATGGATCTTTCATCTCAGATTCAGGCTATGGTTGATGAGCGCATGCAACAATTGTTTCTGGCTTCCTCCACTGGTTCTGCTTCTCAGACATCCACTACACCCTCAGCCTCTGGTTCTGCTATGACCATTTCTGGTCCGTCAGGTATTCTAGATTCTCCATGGATTTTTTATTCTGGTGCATCCTATCATATGACAAATGATGTTTCCAAACTTCATACTTGTTATACCCCTGCTAGCTCTCTCACCATCCATACCGCTGATGCCACTCCTCTCTCAGTCTCCGTTATTGGCTCCGTATCAAATAAGTTGCTCTCTCTCACTAGTGTTTTGTGTGTTCCTCACCTGTCTATCAACTTAATCTCTGTTAGTCAATTAACTTCATCTGGATTTCTTGTCTCATTTTCTTCTATTGGCTGTTCTGTGCAGGATCCGCACACCGGGAGACAGATTGGGACAGGCCTTAGGTCAGGAGGACTTTACTATCTCCACTCACTGCACCTTCCATCTTCCAGCATATCCCCTGCAGCTCTCGTTTCATCTACATCACCATTTGCTCTTTGGCACTCTCGTTTAGGACATTTATTGTTCAATAAAATGAAGTTTTTATTTACTAGTGGTGTATTTGGAAAAATTTCTGTCTCAGACATTTCTACATGTTTTGTTTGCCAATTTGGTAAACAACATGCTTTCCCTTATAATAAAAGCACTTCTTTTACTACTGCTCCTTTTGCTTTGGTACATTCTGATGTCTGGGGACCTGCCTCTCAACCAACGAAAGGTGGTTCCACTTATTATGTGTTATTTATTGATGATTTCACTAGATATACTTGGTTGTATTTAATGAAAAACCGTTCTGAGTTATACACTATTTACACTGCTTTCTCCACCATGATTTCCACTCAATTTAACACGAAGATTAAAATCTTCAGGTCTGACTCAGGGGGAGAATACATGTCCCACAAATTCCGTTCTTACCTGACCAGTCAAGGGACTCTAGCTCAATTATCCTGTCCTGCCACACCACAACAAAATGGTGTAGCAGAACGGAAACACCGACATATCATAGAAACTGCTAGATCCTTGATTTATTCCTCACATGTTCCTCTGCAATTTTGGGGGGAAGCATTTCTGACTGCAATCTATCTGATTAATAGAACCCCATCCTCTGTATTATCTGGCACATCTCCCTATGAAAAATTGTTCTCCTGTAAACCTGACTTGTCCTATCTCAAAGTTTTTGGTTGCACCTGTTTTGTTTTGTTACATGATAATGAGAGAACCAAACTTTCCCCAAAATCCATTGTCTGTGTTTTCTTAGGGTATGGCATCGAACAGAAAGGCTATCGATGCTATGATCCTAAAACCAATAGGTTAAGGGTCTCTCGTAATGTCACCATCTTGGAACACATACCTTTCTATACATTACCTTCGCAATCCCCTTCTCCTGAGCAACCTACAGTCTATCCTCTTGATCCCTTTCCAGATCTATTTCCCTCTGATACCCCTTCCCCTCGACCCCTGCAGGTATATCATCGTCGTCCCAAACCTCTGTCTGCTTCTTTGGAATCTGCAGATCCATCTCCTCCTTCTGATCATGGGCCTATCTCCTCTGCTCCAGATGTACGGGATCCTCCTCACACTCAAAGGTATCCAGTGCGCATCAGAAACCCTCCCTCTAGATTTGCATTTGTTTGTACTGATCATTTTTCTCCATCATATAAGTCCTTCCTTGCAGCCATTCATACCTTGACAGAACCACAATCCTATAAGGAGGCCATTGCTCATCCGAACTGGAAGTCTGCCATCGCTGAAGAACTTGCAGCTCTGCAGAAAACTCAAACATGAGATCTTGTTCCACTTCCCTCTAGGAAACGGGCTATTGGCTGCAAATGCATATTTAAGATCAAGACCAAATCTGATGGATCTATTGATCGATACAAGGCTCGCTTGGTAGCCAAAGGCTACACACAAGAATATGGGGTAGATTATGAGGAGACTTTTGCTCCGGTTGCTAAGATGACAACTATCCGCACCTTTATCTCTGTTGCATCTGTTAGACACTGGCCACTCTATCAGCTCGATGTCAAGAATGCTTTCTTGAATGGATTCCTTCATGAAGAATTATATATGCATCCTCCTCCAGGTGTCGAGAGACCTCCTCATTATGTGTGTCGTCTAAAACGTGCGTTATATGGTCTCAAACAAGCCCCTCGTGCTTGGTTTGAACGGTTTAGCACCAGCATCATCAACATTGGTTTTTCTCAGAGTACTCATGACTCCACTCTCTTCACTCGCTATTCGCGATCTGGCTGTGTTTTCCTGTTATTTTATGTTGATGATATTATTATCACCGGCAGTGATGCTTCTGGTATTTTATCATTGAAGCGTTTTCTTCATCGACAGTTTGAGATGAAAGATTTGGGTCATCTGCGGTACTTTCTGGGCATTGAGGTTGCCTACTCTCCCACTGGATATCTTTTATCCCAAATGAAATACTGCAATGAAGTTCTTCAACGAGCTGGACTCACAGATCAGAAGCCTGTCTCTACTCCAATTGAGCATAATCTGAAGCTCCGAACTACTGATGGAGATCTTCTTCCTGATCCAACTCGTTATCGGGAGGTGGTTGGCAGCTTGGTTTATCTTACGATTACCCGACCTGATATTGCCTTTGCGGTACATGTGGTCAGCCAATTTGTTGCGCACCCAACTAATACTCATTGGGCTGCTGTACTGCGCATTCTAAGATACTTACAAGGAAGTTCCAATCGTGCCCTCCTTCTCTCCTCCAGTCAAAATCTTACTTTGCATGGTTATTCTGATTCCGACTGGGCTGGAGATATCAATGATCGGCGCTCTACTACAGGCTTTTCCATTTTTCTTGGCTCCTCTCTTATCTCTTGGAAGAGCAAGAAACAGGAAGTTGTCTCCCGATCTTCCACTGAAGCTGAATATCGTGCTGTATCTCACACCACTACTGAAATTATTTGGCTTCGCTGGTTACTTCAGGATTTAGGAGTTCTTGTTCCTAAATCTACCTCTCTCTTTACGGACAGTGAAAGTGCACGAAAATTGGCAACCAACGATGTCTTTCATGAACGATCTAAACATCTTGAAGTTGACTGTCATTTCATTCGACAACATGTTCGAAGTGGTACCATAAAGCTCTTTCAGATTTCATCAGCTGCTCAGATCGCAGATTTTTTCACAAAGAGCCACTCCACCTCTCGTTTTTCAGAACTAGTTTCCAAGCTCTCGATGGTTACTTTCTCCCATCCAAAGCTTGAGAGGGGGTGTAAAGAAGCAGGTCATCAGGTTGGGTCAACAACCCAAGTATTGGGTCAGCCCAGTCCAAGTATTAGGTCAACCCTTGTATGAGTTGTCATTAGATTAGATAAAGATTTAGTTTACTTAATTATGCCTGTAATCTTGTAATATGATCTTATCAGATCCTCTAATTTAGGCTTCACTGTTATATATGTACATCTCTTTGATTCATTCAATACATGAAAATATTCTACAACTTTTCTCTCGTTAGTTGTCTCTTGTATGTTTCTGTCTTGGCTTGATAGCATCTCACAAAGGCTAGTTAATGCAGGCTCTTATTCTTGGAATTTTTTTTTGTGTGGGATAGTTTAAGGGTAGATTTCATGTATTAGATGTTTTGTCCATGAATTGCCAAAGGGAGAGATTGTAAGTTTTTGAGTGTTGGCTACTTCATGTGGATGGACAAAACATGGGAATTAATGTAATTTTATAATTTTTAGTTGGACTGTATCAGCACAGAAGAAATCGAAGATGAACAAAAAGAAGACACATCACAATCGGATGTCGACTAATCGATCGATCAGACCATCAGTCCGATCAATCGGCCCTGACGATGGCCGATTGATCGGACCCCCTGACCGATCGATCGGACCTGGAATGCTCCCAGTTAAAAGACAGTCCGATCAATCGAACAGCATCAGAACTCAGCTATTTTTTAGGAACTTTCCTCTTCCTTCTCCTATTCCTATCCTATTGAAACCCAATCTCTCCCACAGGTTTCTAAAGGCCTATATAAGGGTTTAACCTCATTAAAGATTGCATCCCTCATAATTCTAAACCCTAGAATATTTCCAGAGAGATTACTTCCCTCCAGAGAGCCTTTTTGTGAGATTAATGTGTTGAGGCTTTCTGCATCTGGAGACTCATCATCCACGTTCTAAGTTGATCCGTCTTGTTCAAGGCATGGAGATCAAAGTGCTAGAAAAGGTGAACGGCTTGGTCGTCGGCAAGAATCACTACGGCCCTTAGGTTGAGTTCAACTATAAAGGGTAGTGAGTTTCTCTTGTAACCTTTGGTTATTAGTGCTCGATCTTTTTGGGCCGGTGTGAGGTCCCGTGGGTTTTTCCCTATTCAGGAATTTCCACGTAAAATATCGTGTCCATCTTCTTGGTTGATAGATTGAATAACTTAGGTTATTGATTTATTTACTTCCATATTCATATCTATTTTGGGACTATTATTATCCTTTAGGGTTTGTGATTATCGACCCCTCCAGAAATTTCAAAAATCTTTACGCATATTTATACTAAGTTAAAAGATATTGAGAACTCCAGATGGGGGTTAGGAGACAGACTTTTAGAGGGAAGTATTTCTACTAAGATATTGAGATCCCTTCCGGAGCGGTTCATGCGTAAAGTGACCGATATTCAAGAAGTTACGGACTTAGATAACATGAAGGTAGATGGATTGATAGGATCCCTTCTGACCTATGATCTCCAATTCATAGCTCATAAAAAGAAGCCCACTGCTGTAAAATCTTCAAATTCTAAAAAAAATCATAGAAAGACAAACTTTAAAAGTAAACTTCAAAAAGAATCAAATTTTGAAAGTGAAGATGAAAAGGACATGGCTTCTCTTGCTAAAAAATCCTATATTTTAGGGATAATGAAAGAGAATATATAAACAAGAAAAATTCTTTGATAATAAAGATAGTATACCAAAAACAACTTATTCGTAAGAGAAAGTCAAAGGATATTCAATGTTACAAGTGTCAAGGATATGGTCATATTGCATCAGGCTGCCCTAAAATATCTAATTATCAAAAGGAAAGGTTTAGTTGCAAATGCTACATGGGATGACACATCTGAATCTAAGTCAGACTATGAAGAGGGTGTGAGCTACCCTATTTTGATGGCTTCTACAACCTTCAACTCCTCAGAGGAAATGGAACAAATAATCAAATCTGATGTTGAGACCTCTGGAAGTGAAACAAAACATAAAGATTCAGGTGATGAGGAAAATGAAGATGACCTTTAGGAAGCCTATGACTCTCTTTAAAAAAAGATTGTAGTGAAGGACAACAATTTCAAAGAAAGGTGGAGGGAATATTTAGCATACTTTTAAATGAAGACTATATAGGAGACATAAGAACAAAAGAGGATACTTCATTAGCAAAGAATACTTTTCTTTGTACAACTAGGGTGGTGAAAGTTAGGAAAGCATTAAAACAAATGAAGATAAGAAGGTTACAAGTCCAGATGACATCCCATTAAGGCATGAAAATGCTTAGGAGAAGTTGGGGGGATTTGGTTAACTAGACACTTCAATAAGATATTAATGACAAAGAAAGTGTCAGATGAATGGAGAAGAAGAAATATTCTAGTACCTATAGTTAAGAATAAGGGAGATATACAAAACTGTACCAACTATCAAAGGATTAGACTTATGAGTCACACAATGAAGTTATGGGAGAGAGTAATGGAGTAAAGACTTAAACAGAAGACCGAGATGTCTAAAAATCAATTTCAACATATCCCAGAGAGGTCAATGATGGAAGCTATTTTCTCACTTAGGCAATTATGGTCTTCATCGATCTAGAAAAAGCCTAAGACAAGGTACCTAGACATTTAATTTGGTGAGTTTAAAATAAAAGGAATGTTCCAAGTGGTTATATTTAAGTTATTAAAGATATGTATGAAGGAGCAGTAATGAGTGTGTGAACTACTTGTCGAGAGGCACGAGAGTTCCCAATGAACAAAGGTTTACATCAAAGCGTCAGCCCTAAGCCCGTATCTCTTTGCACTATTTATGGACGAGTTCACTGTTTATATTCAAGAAAGAGTTACCTTGGTGTATGTTATTTGCAGATGATATAGTGTTGGTAGATAAATTAAGAGATGGTGTGAATGCAAAACTCGAGAAATGGTGGGACGCTTTGAAATCCAAAGGCTTTAAAATAAGCCGGACAAAGACGGTGTATATGGATTGTAACTTCTGTGGGCATATAGAAAGAGCTGAAAGTATTGTAAAAATTGAAGACCATTAGATACCACAAAGTGATTCTTTACGCTACCTTGGGTCTATAATTAATAAGGATGGGGAGATTGATGAAGATGTTGAACATAGGATAAAAGCGGGATGGTTGAAGTGGAGACTTGCTTCTAGCGTGCTTTGTGAACGACGAATGCCAACAAAATTGAATGAAAATTTTATAGGGCAGCGATTAGACCAACAATGACCTCCTTTAGAGTAGAATGTTTGCCAATCAAGAAGCAATACAAGCACAAAATTGATGTGGCAGAGATGAGGATGTTAAGGTGTGTGTGATAAAACCAGAAAAGATAAAATTAGAAATGAAGGCTTTTTAGAGCATTTAGTGATAGCAATAATAAGGGATAAAAATA
This sequence comes from Umbellularia californica, assembly GCA_028538565.1. Taxonomy (NCBI): domain Eukaryota; kingdom Viridiplantae; phylum Streptophyta; class Magnoliopsida; order Laurales; family Lauraceae; genus Umbellularia; species Umbellularia californica. Next base: position 13,784,266 of record JAPQWN010000005.1, read on the forward strand.
GACAAAATCATTTGAGATGGTTTGGGCATGTCCAATGTAGGCCTCCAACAGCATCGGTAAGGAAAAGTTTGGCTATGAAGGTTAGTGGCCCACCAAGGGGAAGGGATAGGCCAAAGAGGATGTGGATCGAGGTAGTAAAAATAAATAAGAAAAGGTGTAGATTATCTAAGAATTTGGCATAAGATAGATCAAAATGGAGAAACATAATTCGTGTAGCCAACCCCAACATAGTTGGGACAAGACTTTGGTGATAATGATGATGATGATTTTCAAGTGCTTGCTGAAAGAAAAGAGAAAACGGAGAAAACAAAATTAAAAATCCACTACATAATGGCTCTTAAGGCAAAACAACAACTATTAAACATGTGAGTGGCACTTTTTTCAGAAAAGCATATCTTTTTTAACTGATTTGATAATGTGATCGCTACGTATTTTGAAACATGCCTTGAAGAGCAATAAGCAATTTACTAATTATCTTTATTGACTTGGTTGACAAGTGAGGATAAGCTCTTAATAAAAAGAGCTTCATTGGAGTAAAAGAAAATCATGAGGGTGTTCGGTTTCTTGAGAAGCAGAGGACCATGTCCTTTCTTTTTCTTTTTTTTTTTTGTGCAGAAGAAAGAAGACAATGAGGAAGAATGATTCTCTCTATACACATAGAAACCGGAGGTAAAACGCAGGAAGAGGATCTGGACTTGAGTGATAGGTGTCGTTAACTCTGGTTTGGTGGCTAAGTGCAGGAAGAAAACGGAGTCGCTAAGCCGGAGGCTCTGCCTAATGCATAACACAATTGTGATGAAGAAGAAGACAGTACAGAGGACCTGGTTTTCGATCACCACTACCGGAGGGGAAGGCTAAGGGCACTGATTTGAGATAGGCACCTGCGGATCAGTGCTAGAAGAGACAGAGATCTGAGGTCTAAATTGTAGGTCAGTTGCTAATAAGTCCACAAAATTAGATCATTAACTCATCATTTTATGTACATTTGTGGCTTAATTAGGGTTAATTGCATTAAATAACATAGAGTTTCATAATTTCATGCATTCGGGCATTCAATTTGGAATTTAGGTCAAAATCATTCAAAATTCATCCCATTACATGATTTTTATGAAATCAAAGTTTTGCACCATATTTTGATCACACCGATTAGATTTTTTGTTTCAATTAAAACATGCTTGCTATTTTGGTACCATTGTGTGGTTCATGGAAATTTGGTCAAATCGGTACATTTTTATGCTTGTTTGGGTCCCATGCATGGTTCATGTGAATTTCCTACATATCATTATGGTTGAATTTATTTCTTTCATATTGTGTAGGAACAATTGAAAAATTGGGGCCTAAATTGATGAAATTGGACAGGTCAAAGGGTAGTCAAAGAAGAAAAAAAGAGGAAGATAAATACTTCATGAAATCACACACGTGTGGGGTCCAACTTGGGCATGAATCCCAAGGTGGGACGTCCCACTAGGTTCTACATGCTCTCCTCCTTTTTGGTAAGTTCAAGAAATTTTGGAAGAGTTGGAAAGTTTGGAATCTAATGCACAAAAGAGGAAATTTAGATTTAGAAAGCTCTCTTTGTTTCCAAGTTTGAAATTCAAAGACAAGCAAAGAGGTCAAGAAAGAAAAGTTGGCACAAAGAAGTTTTAAAAGTCAAAGTGGCAAGCAAGAATCTCATACAAATCGGAAAGAGGATCAAGTAATAAGCAAGGAAATGTTGCCAATGTATGTTGGATGACCAAGATGGGGACCTCATGCCCTGGACGTCCACACACACGAAGCTTCCCTATGAACACAATTTTTCCCATTTTTCTCAAGGGAAGCAACTTGTAACACCCATAACATTCAAACTGAGTGCCGGATTGGCATAATCTACCCACTGTTTTAAAGATCTTTTCGAATAGATATCCTGAAAGCCGAAGATTGCATCAATCAAAGCTTTATTGAGGGGGATATGAGATTAGAAAGTTTACTGCTATAATTTTATGCAGGAATTGCAGGAAATTCCAAAGTTTGCAATATTGAAGCTCCTTGGTGGAGCCCACATGGAAAAACTTGGAGTTCAAGATGATAAGTTTAGCAAGGAATCTTCTCAAATTCAAATTGTTGCTAACTAAAGAGCTTTGCTTGGAAGCTAAGATAAGAAGCCATACAAGGGAGGAAACAAATTCCAAAGAGGAAACAAATCCTTGCAAACGAGGTGCCAAAGCACTATAAATAAAGGAGAGCATCCAAAGGGTTGCCCAAGCATCATTACACAATAGAGGACGTCCACTCCATCCCAGTCCACTACCCCCTTCTAGTTCATCTAGGCACTAGTTGAGAGACTTGTATAGGAGAGTGATGAAGAGGGAGTGCTTTTAATTTCATGTAATTCAAGATTTAAGGAATGAAACCAGTTTTTGATTGATTCTTCATGCAAACAACTTTTCTAAGTGTGAGTGATTGATTATTTTCTTTGATTTAGTCATTTGATATGTTATTTTTGGTAACAGATACATCACATGCTTAGGGCTAATCATTGAAAAACATTGAATTTGGCGAACTTAAAGAGAACGCTATCTCGCTTCTTATTATTCACATATTTTCCTAACTCTAAGAAGAGGGGAGAGAAGCCAAGTTGCCTATACTTTCAATGCTTAGGCATTAGTAGCATTCTAAGAACTAGATTCCGCCAAAGCATCAATGAAGTGGATGAATACTGGGCCTAAAAAGCTCGATGAGATCCTTGGAAACCAAAAGACAGACAAGTTGAAATCTAAAATTGGCTACACTCATGGAGCTTCGTCCTCAAAAGATAAAGGTTAATCTTTATTTGTTTGAGGACCTACTGTGTACTCCATGACACCCATTACTAATAATGGTCCACCTAGGAAATATGTGAATGCTAATTATAAGAATGTGCAAAAGCCTAAATCTACACCCACTTGTCACTTTTGTGGGATCAAAGGGAACATTATGAGAAATCAACAGAGGAAGAAGTATGACTTTCCTCAACAGGTCAGGATAAAGTTTGTTTGGGTTCGTAAGTCTGACATGTGCTGTAATGTGGTCCACATTGCACTGACAAAATCAATTAAGAATGCTAAGGTTCATCCACCTCTCCATAAGCGCCCAGGAATTGGCCTACGAAGCTAATCCTCCAATTGAGTTTTGGCTTGCAGATGCATACTTTTTTGAACTAATATTGAGATTATCTGGCATGTGATACACTTTGATTTGCTTGGCTTTAGAACTGAATTTCTTTATTCAGGATTTAAGGATTTTGATCGTGTCCACAAGTACATGATGACTCACTTGGACACTCGCTTAGGATCAATGTGACACTAGGATTTACAAGAGTCATGATCTTAGTGGTTTTACACTTGTTCGGAGCATCGATCTTGACTTTCCCATTACCCTATGCTCTCTTCTTAATGATTATATATATGTATGTGGCCCAAAGTGCTTAGGGATTTCTGTAGACTGACATAATGGAAATGAATAATGACTGGGTTTGCTCCGGATCATATTTGTCTATCCTATAGGGTTCAGAAATTTCTACATATTTAAGAAATTGAGTAAGACAAAAATGTTAATATCTGGGTTTGCTCCCATGGTTTTAACTATTTCTCATAGTACTTGAACTTGAGCATGTCTTTGTGTGTAGAAGTTCGTATTGGGTCCTTTCAGAAAACAAAAAATATTGTGAAAATAATGTGACAGTAATTAAGGGGGAGGTTCATATCTTATTGCTGATCAAATAGAATGTTTTTAAAAGGTGTGAATATTCGCTTTGTACTTGGTCATATTGATTTCTAGCCGATCAAGCGCTCATGCTCATTAATCATGCGCTCAACCCTAATACGCGAGGAGCAAGTTTTTTGGATATAGAACCTCATCCGCTCAAGCGAACTCATCCACCGCTCGAGCGACCATGCGTGAAATTAGAATTCTAATTCGGAAACACTTCCTAATTTCTATCAGATTAATTTTTTTAGTCCTACTTGCTCTACAAGTCTTGAGGAATGAATCCAAGCTTTTATATAGCCTTCCTCTCTCAATTCTTGGGTACTTCTCTCCCATCCAAAACATAGATATCATATTGAGAGATCTTTTCCTTCTCCAAACCTTCATCAAGTTATTGTGCTGAAGTTTAGGGTCTTTGGAGTTATGTCTTGTACTATTTCACAATAGATCCATCTTAAAGAGACATTCAAGGTGGTTGGCTCAAGCACAGTGAAGGTATATGGCGAGCATGGATTGAAAAATTGGCCGATACTGGTTCATATCGGCGGATATGAACCGGTATCTGCCCATACCGGGACGATATTTTGCCGCAATACCAAACTCAGTTTCGCATGGCAAAATATCACCAAAATAGTGGCCCATCTCGGCCGATATGGTCAAAATATCAATATGACCGATATCTCGGCCGATTTTTCAAAATATTGAAAATATCAGCCGAGATGGAGTAATGGTCAAAAACCCTTGTTCTTTGTAACTGTTTCCCCATTTCCCCATTTTATCCTCTCCCCTCATCTCCTTAGAGTAGTCATGTCTCCATATCTCATTCTCTTGCATATTTCCAAATTCTAATACTATTTCTTGGAGAAATCATTTTATTTGGTAAAAGAAAATCAACTTAACTCCCTTATTTTTACTATTATGTGTTTTTTATTTTTATTTTTAGATAAAGCATAGAAATGAATGAAAAGATCAATGGATTTGTCACTTGTGTTGTGTTCTTCACTTAGATCTACACACTTTCAAGCTAGATTAACTCATACATATGATTTTGGGTGTAGAAAAATGTTTTTTTTTTAAATCTTCTACTTTTTTGAAAAATAATTCTTGGAATATTTATGATACTAAATAGTAAATACTAATGGCTTATTAATAGTGTATAGATGATAGATCTACTCATGCATATGATTTTGGATTTTCTTAATTCTTTTATTTTTGGATTTTTTTAAATTCTTTTATTTTCTGATTTTTTTAATATTTGAATTATAATATATCATTTTTTGTGGATATCATCATAAATATGCTCTTTTAATGATTCATGATCATTGTATGGTGTGTAAATGATTGATCTACATACCTTTATGCTAGATCTATATATTTAAGATTTTGTTACTTGCTAGAGTATTTATGATACCAAAGGCTTATAAATAGTGTGTAGATAATAGATCTACATCTACTCATAGTCATACATATGATTTTGGGTTTTTTAATTATTTTATTTTTGGATTTTCTAATAGTTGAATTATAATATATCATTTTTTGGGGATTTCATCACAAATATGTTCTTTTAATGATTCATGATCATTGTGTAGTATGTAAATGATTAATTTACATACTTTTATGCTAGATCTATATATTTAGGATTTTGAAAAGGATTTTATTAAATCTTTATTTTTTGTAAAAATAATTGTTGCTACTTGTTAGCATATTTATGATACTCTAAATACCAAAGGCTTATTGATAGTGTGTAGATGAGAGATCTACTCATAGTTATACACATGATTTTGGGGTTTTTTTTTAATTTTTTTTATTTTTGGATTTTTTAATATTTGAATTATAATATATCATTTTTTGGGGATTTCAGCATAAATATTTTCTGTTAATGATTCATGATCATTGTATGATGTGTAAGAGTGATCTACATACTTTTATGCTAGATCTATATATTTAGGGTTTTCCAAATGATTTTTTTTAGTCTTCAATTTTTTCTAAAAATAATTGTTGTTAGAGAATTACATGAATTTCTTATTTTATAGGAACAATTGTGCGTAAGATAGATCCGGCATGGAGTCACGGTGAAGGAGTCAGAAGCAAGAGTAAAGTAAAATGTAATTATTGTAGATGAGTGCTCAATGGGGGGATTACCTGATTGAAACAACATTTGGCACATATAACAAGATAGGTGGCAAAATGTCATAGGGTGCCACCAAATGTGAGCTGAAATGCAGGAGCTCCTTCATGCATCTTTAAAAAAAAGTTGTACAAGAAAGAAGAAGAACTGAGGAACTTGATGCATGCAGAGAAGAAGTATTCAGTCCTAGGAAGGCGGAATTAGTTTCCTCCGATGATGACGGTGAGGACCTGGAAATGAGGTCTAGGAGAGAAAGTGTGAGGTCACTTCAGGAGGAGGAAGAGAGGAGAATAATACAATATGAAGCAGCCGCTAGATTTAGCCAATATAAGTAGGGTGGGTCATCTTCACTGGGGGGAGCGGGTTTGCATCGGGCATTTAGTCAAAAACAAACTCGTCAAGATCCAAAATGTTGTGATCTAGGGCCTACCAGAAGAGATCAATCACTCACAAGAAGAACACGGATTTATGTGGTTCGGCTTTTGGCCTACGTGCACGGGGAAGATGGGAGAAATCACTATGCAATCAGAGAGATCTGTACATCCTAGTGACTCTAGGTCTCTATTTATAATATCAACCCCAAACCCTGTTACACCCAAACCCAACTTCTAATCACAGTAGAACTACTATAATAGACCTACTTCTAATCAGAGTACAACTTGGGCAATCCAGGGGCCCAGTTAACCAAGACTTGCTAATTCAATTGAGCCATACACATTAACAAATCTCCACCTTGGTGAACATTGAAGCTAATCCTCATCCATAAAACACGTCTCACCGTCTCCACCTGCCCCTGAGGGCACTCAGGTACTGAGCACACCGATCAAGTCCAAGCAATGCTTGAACTTGAATTTAACCCATTCCTTCATAAATGCACCAAATCGCTTGTACCATTGTCCAGAAGCTTGCTTCGACCCATATAATGATTTCTTCAAACTGCATATATGACCAGGAGGAACCTTTGTCTGCACTCTACCTTCACAGGAAGCTCCTTCCTCTTCCTCGTAGAACCGCTTGCATCCGATGGCCTGATCTTCCTCATCAAAAGAATCCATATCTTCAGTCACAGTTGCTGCCTGTTGACTACTTTTCAGCCCTTCCATTGAATCAAGAGACTCAGTCGACAATGCGTATGCAACCATATCATCACGGCCATGTCTGATGTCGACGTGTACGTCGTCATATCCTCAAAACCGTATCTAATCAGCGGTTTCTTTTCTCTCTGCGGTCTACTCGTCTGCGGCATCTGCGACTCTGTCCGCTGCATTTGCTCACAATCTGACTATCCCCTGTATCCCGGGAGGAGCCGGATGCACTCTCCTTTCTCACTAGGATGTCGGACTCCACCTGAACGGTGTCACTGCTGCTACCTACTTTTGTCTCCTCCACCTGCTTTCTCGCTTCGAGTAAAGCATCCTCATGAAATGTAACATCCCTGCTGATGATAAATCTGGGTGAATCCTGATCGATACACCACAACTTGTATCCCTTCACCCTAGAAGCATACCTCACCAAGATGCACTTCACAGCCCTTGGTTCTAACTTATCGGTTTTCACGCAAGCATAAGCCGGACAACCGAAGATCCTTAAGTTAGAATAATCAGCTGGATTATGTGACCATATTTCTTCCGGTGTTTTGCAACCAATCTTTGTGTGTGGAGACCTATTTATCAAGTATCATGCAGCATTTACTGCCTCAGCCCAAAAGTCCATGGACAATCCTGCAGTAAACAACATACAACGAGCTCTTTCCAAGATCGTTCTGTTCATCCTCTTTGCAACTCCATTCTAATCTGGAGTTTTTTTAGTAGTGTAATACCGAACTATGCTATGATCCGTGCAATAGTTCTCAAACTCTGTTGATCTGTACTCCTTTCCATCACCTATCTTCAACTTTTTCACCTTTATGCCAGTCTGTTTCTCAACCATTTCCTTCCATCGCTTGAATGTAACAAAGATCTGATCCTTCGTTTTCAGAGTATAAACCCAGACTTTCCTTGAATAATCATCAATAAAAGTCAGCATAAACTGGGACCCGCCCTTGGAGCAAACCTTAGAAGGCCCTCATACATCTGAGTGAACATAATCAACGATACCTTTCGTGCGATGAATACATGTCTTGAAACTGACCTATTGATGCTTTCCGAAGATACATCTCTCACAGAAATCCAACTTGCTGATCTTCGTGCCACATATCAAATTCTGATTGCTCAGTATTGTCAATCCCTTCTCACTCATGTGACCCAGGCGCAAGTGCCATAAGCGTGTTAAGACAAATTCATGGTCATCTGAGGAAGACAGTGCAGCTCCACCTGTAATAGTATTCCCGGACAAAACATACAAGTTTCCAACTCTATTGCCTCTCATAAGAACCAGAGCACCTTCACAACCTTCATAACTCCACCTTCAGCTGAGAACTTACAACCGTCGGAGTCTAAGGTACCAAGAGAAACAAGATTCTTTTTCAGATCAGGAACATGCCGACCACCTGCCAACGTTCTCACGATTCCATCATGCATCTTGATTTTCATTGTTCCAATTCCAACCGTCTTACATGCAACATTGTTGCCCAGCAAGACACTATCACCGTCGATTTCTCTATAAGTGGTAAACCAATCCCTATTAGGACAAATGTGGTAGGAACAACCCGAATCAAGAATCCATTCATCCTGACGACGAATTCCACTTTCAATCACAGAAAGTGCGTTATCGGAAACATAATCTGATCTTCCATCTGCAACACTGACTGAATCATCAGATGACGAATCTTCTATTATTTCTTTCCCTTTCCTCTGCCTTTCGGGACAATTTTTCCTGATGTGCCATTTCTTATGGCAATAATAACATTCAATGTTTTTCCTATTGGATCTACGTTTGCCCCTACTACTGGAGTCTTTTGTTCTTCCTCGTACTACCAAGGCTGCCTCTACATCCTCTTTGGACATAGTATCTCTACCATACATCATGGTATCAACAAAATGCTTATATGAGGGTGGTAAAGAGCACAACATGATAGCTTGGTCCTCATCATCAATTTTAACATTGATATTTTCCAGATCCATAATAGCTTTTGTGAAAGAATCAAGGTGAGTTGAAACAGACGTACCTTCCTGCATTTGTAAGGTGAACAACCGCTTCTTCAGGTACAAGCGATTCGTGAGGGACTTCGTGATGTACAAGTTCTCCAACTTCTGCCATATGCCAGCAACAATTCTCTCTTGAGCAACCTTTCGCAGTACACCATCACTCTGAAATAGCAGAATCTGACCATATGCCTTCTCCAGCAACTCTTCCTTCTCTTCATCTGACAATTTGTCAGGCAAAGCATTATTTCCTTTCAAAGCTTTTTGCAGCCCATTCTGAACCAGCAAAGCATACATCTTCAAACGCCATAGACCGAAGTCGTTTCCGTAGAATTTTTCAATCTCAAATTTAGCAGCCATTCCGCAAATCTTTCACAATACCTATGTAGATCTGGTCACCACAAGCACGCTGAAAGAAACGGATCTGAAATCCGACTCATGATGGCTAAGATATCGTAGAAACCAATTTCTATGCTCCAATCAGTCAAACTCCTTCGTTGACCGTTGAATAGCCAATCTTCTTCCACAACCACGTAGATCTTCTCGCAACGAGTCCGTAGGTTCGAACGGATCTCAAATCGGACTCCGGATCGTCAAGATATCACGAAAACAATTTCTGCCGTTGATTTGGTCAAACCTGCCTTTGACCGTACCACGCTGATGTCAGCACTGGTGTCAGCACCTTAATGCTGCTAGGCTTTGCTGTAAATGGGTCAGGTCTGACCTGGACTGACCCAACCTGGACCTCTTTGCTACTGGGCTTCTTCTGCAAATGGGTTGGGCTGACCTGGGTCCAACCCGTAAACACTGCAGGCCCAAGCCCAAATCTCCTTCTTCTTCAAGTTTCTATTTCTGCAACAGAAACCCAGACGACTTCCGTTCCTCTTCCTTTCTCGCTCCGGCCATGGCATGACGGCAGCACGGGCTTCGGTGACGTGCGGCGGCGGCGGCGGAGACGACGGCGGGAGACACGCGGCATGGTTTTTTTGGCATTTCTTTTTCGTTTAAAAACAGATAAAAAAACCCAAATCGCCCCTTGCTGTTCTTCTTCTTCCTCGAGTCCGGCTGTTCTTCTTCCTCCTCGAGTTCGGCAGTGGCCAGACTCTTCTCCGGTTATGCAAAGAACGGTGATCCTCTGCGAGTCTCAATTCTTCTTCTCCGGAGGCAAGCAGTGAGCAGTCCGGCGATGAGCAGTGAACAAATGATCCCTTTTCTCTTCGATTGTGTGGCCCACCGAGATCAAAAGATCTCTTTCTGCACGATCCGAAAAACGCTATCTCAATCTTGAGATCTAATCCGTCGATCACACAGCCACAACTCCAGCCCTCCGAGATCCGATCCGTCGAATCTCCTCCGATCACGCGCAACTCTCTAATACCAGTTTGTTGTGATCTAGGGCCTGCCAGAAGAGATCAATCACTCACAAGAAGAACACGGATTTACGTGGTTCGGCTTTTGGCCTACGTCCACGGGAAAGACGAGAGAAATCACTATGCATTCAAAGAGGTTTGTACATCCTAGAGACTCTGGGTCTCTATTTGTACATCCTAGAGACTCTGGGTCTCTATTTATAATATCAACCCCAAACCCTGTTACACCCAAACCCAACTTCTAATCACAGTAGAACTACTATAATAGACCTACTTCTAATCAGAGTACAACTTGGGCAATCCAGGGGCCTGGTTAACCAAGACTTGCTAATTCAATTGAGCCATACACATTAACACAAACATTGAGGAGGTTGAAAGACCTCCTGCACATGCACCTTGTAGGCCGGATGTGGTGGGGCCAACTGACCATTTGCTTATAGAAAGCCAACAGCAAAGCAGTCCGGCACCGTGAAAGCACTAAAGGGCAAGTTTGGTAAAGAAAGAACATCTAATGAGAGCTACTGGGAAGTTTTTTCTGGATGGAGGCATTCCACCCTACAAGGCATCTTCTCCTTATTTCACCATCATGTTAGATGCAGCTACAGAACATGGTCCGGGTACAAGGGCACCCACCCCTTATGAGATTTGGCATGTCCGTGTTGAGAAAGAGTATGAGGAGTTGCAGGCTTGGGTTCAAACTTTCAAACGGGCATGGAGGGAAAGAGGTTGCACACTAGTGTGCGATGGGTGGAAGACCATCACACATCGTCATCTCTTGAATTTTTTAGTCTACTAGTCTAGGGGCACGATGTTTACCAAATCAGTTGATGCAACTGATTACACCCAAGATACAAAATATATTGATAAGTTATTAAATGAGGTGATTGAAGAAATTGAGGCAGATTGTGTGGTTCACGTTGTTACTAACAATGCTGCAAACATGAAGGCTGCAGGAATGATGCTTATGAAACAAAGGCCAAGGATTTTCTGGTCTCCATGTGCAGCACATTGCCTGGATTTAGTATTTGATGATATTGCCAAAGGAAAAGTCATGCTGCAAGTGATTGGTAAGATAAAGAAGATCACCAATTTTTTTTTATCAATTGTATAGACTTATTTCCATGATGAAAACGTATACAAAAAACCATGAACTACTGCGGCCTAACATCACTAGATCTGCCACCCACTTCATTGCCATAAAAAATGTTTATAAGTATAGAGAAGGACTTCTCCAATTGATAAAATCACAGGAGTTCATGAAATCTAAATGGGGAAAGAGGCCAAGTCCCATTACAAAAGAAGTATGTAAAGTAATTGAGTCCAACAAATTTTGGGCTCATGTGAAGGGTGTTTTGAATGTTTTTGATCCCGTAATAAAGATTCTTTGATTGATTGATGGTGATGATAAGCCAACAATGGGCTTGTTACATGAGGCCATCGAGAGATCAAAGTTGGTTATTCAAGCAGATTGTAGATATTACAAAAAGTTTTGGAAGATCATCGACTATCAATGGGGGCAACAATTGAAACATGATTTACACATTGCTAATAAGTGAAGGCTATTTCCTTTAATACTTGAATTGTTGTACCGAATTCTCCTCACTATATTAATTTATCATTGACTAAAATTCATTGGTTTTACAGGATACTTCTTTAATCCATAATTTACGGATGGACACATATATGATGAAATCCATTTGGGACTAAAAAATGTAATTGAAAGACTAGTAGGGAGTACAGATGAAGCAATTTCGGCTACTAATCAGGTAGGAAAATTGAGGGGACAAGTATATAACATTGTAATTTCTCCAATTTATTTTTCTACAGTAATGTGTTCAGATTGACTTATACAATATACGTGCTGGAAGCTTTAGAACAACAACTGTGCAGAGAGCTATCACATAGACCAATCCTGGTATTGAGTGTAGTGTCATCTCTATATTATTCAAGGACTTTTTATTATTTTATTAACTCTAATATCATTTCAGTTTTTATTTTTAGCTGAATGGTGGTTGAATTATCGAGAGAGTTCTCCTACACTAAGGACAATTGCTATTAAAGTCCTTATTCAAACTGCATCGTCTTCGAATTGTGAAAGAAACTGGAACACCTTTTCATTTATCCACACAAGAAGACCAAGAAATAGATTAACAATGCAAAAGCTAAATAAATTGGTCTATATCCACTACAACCTCAAGCTCCGGAGTCGAAATAGAAAGAGAAGATAGTTTGAGGATCAACAAGATTATTTTTGTCCAATTAATCTAGACTATATCTTTTCAGAAAAAGATATTTTGCTAGGTGCATGACTGGAGGAGCAAGAAGAACCAATGTTGGACCAAGACCCAAAGTTTGAGCAGTTGATAGAGGAATTGACATGAGATAGGCCTGAGCAAATGAGGGCCTCAGAAAGGGTAGAAGAAATAAACTTGACAATGCAAAAAAAAAGCGCGCACCTGATACAAGTGAGCCAAGGGGAAAAGAGGCGGACGAGGAGAGTGAGTTGAGTGTTTATACTTCTTCATCATCAGCAGGAATTCCACCTGACTCTCTCAAGAATGGTGGTCATTATGGAGATAACGAGCTTGTCACTTATGAGACTGTTGAGCATTTTCCTGGTGCTACCGAATTAGATACTCGCCGTAGCTATGTCAGACTTGTTGGACAAACTGAGGCAGGGAGAAGTAGTAGCACCGCTGGGCAAGGAGTGGGGGAATGTACTCATGGTCATCATGGGTGTTATGTTGGCCAACAAGGTGCCATGTGTGGAAAGTATGGAGTTTATTAATATGACTCTAATTGGGTACCCCCTTCACCGACACCGCTACTTTCTATCGAACACATATTAATTGAGCAAGGGAAGCTTGTCCCACCACCATATCCCGAATGACCTTTTCATGCCCTTCACACTTATTTCATGCCATTTGAGTACAACCAGCCATCTCAATCTATAGGAGATCAAGATAGTTCATCATCTTACCAAGAGCAACCTGAATATGGTCATGGGTATGGTAGTCTAGCACAATAGTATGGAGCATATCTTTTTAGAATTGATGATGATGATGATATCGAGCCTGGGCGACACTCCACTTGGAATTAGGCCGTCATACTCATCAATCTCTCTCTACTCTCTAGTCCCCCCTAATTTAAGGTAAACCATGAACGTTTTGATGTCCAAGTGCTTTATGATTTATCTATATCACTATCATGTTTCAGATTTTAATATGTTATCTTCATGGTCTTGAATTTCACAACTTATTTGATGATTGAGTTAGTATTAAATGATAATTGATATGTTATCTTTTTTCTTATATTTTACACTAATAATTTGATCATGAACCAAAATAATGGTTGCACTATATGAAATACTGGAGAAGATAGTGAACTACGACACAAACAAACTCATAACTTAAGGCAACTGATATTTTGATTTATTGTTGTTACTAATGGAAAAAATATTGTTTTCTAGTATTTTCTAATATTTTGGATTTTTTGGATATTTGTGCGAATTTTTTTGGATTAAAGAAAAATTCACACAGCAACGACCGCAACTGACCAATAACCGCGACCGATACAAATATCATATCAGTTTTTCGGCCCGGTCGATACCGCCACCGAAACTGCAATTTTGAACCATGACGGCGAGTAATCGACAAGATCAAAGCAGTCCTTAGGTTGAGTTGCAAATCGGAAAGGGTTGAGTACTTGTAACTTTCAATTTATAGTGCTTGGTTTGTCTGTTAGCCAAAATGGTAAGGCCCAAGGATGCAAATAGCTACGTAGCGGCCGATAAATCGGGCATAGCGACCATGACCTCTACGCTAAACATGAAATATCGTCGTTCACAACCGTATCGATGTGTATCAGCCGCTATTTTCCCATAGCGGCCGATACACACCGATATGTTGCGTATCGGGTGCAACTGGGGTATGAAAGTTAAAAAGAAATAGGTTTTCTGTTTACTGGAGGAAGAAGAAGATAAAAAAGAAAAAGAAGGAAGAAGCGGAAAAAAATACAGAGAAGAGATAAAGGAAACGTACCTGTCGCGCAGGCAGCTGCAGCGGCAGCGGATGGCGATGGCAGCAGCGGATGGACGCAGCAGCAGAGGCAGCAGAGGACGGACGCAGCAGGTGCCTGGCAGCAGCAGCAGCAGAGGCGGAGGCCGCCGCCGCCTGCTCTTTTTCTTCTTCTCCTCTTTTCTTTTCTTCTTTCTTCTCTTCCTCTCCCCTTCTCTGCTGCTGCCGCCGCCTGCTCTTCTTCTTCTTCTTCTTCTTCTTCTTCTCCTCTTTTCTTTTCTTCATTCTTTTCTTCCTCTCCCCTTCTCTGCTGCTGCCGACAACTGCTCTTCTTCTTCTTCTACGTCTCCTTCTCCTTCCCCTTCTCTTCTTTTCTTTTCTTCTCTTCTCTCCTCTCCCTCTCCCCTTCTCGAATTTTGTTTATGTGTTGGGAAAGGCAATGGGCACCAAGCCCTATTCAATTTCAGCATTGGTTTTAATTCACTGGTGCGTGGGGCCTCGGTTCTATTCAATGGGGGGCTCTAAACAGAACATTAAATTCGTCTGGGGGTAAAAGGGCCCTATTGAAGTTTTAAATAAAAATTAAATTTATTTGGAAGCACTTAATGGACTCTATTGAAGTTTTAAACAAAAATTAAATTCATTTGGGGCACTTAAAGGGCCCTATTGAAGTTCTAACCAAAAACTAAATTCATTTGGGAGCACTTAATGGGCCCTATTAAAGTTCTAAACAAAAATTAAATTCATTTGGGGGCACTTAATGGGCCCTATTGAAGTTGTAAACAAAAATTAAATGGAGCCCCTCTTTCATTTCTCGATTTGTGTGTGTCAACCTCCTAAACCTAATTAATTTTGGCCCTGATTTTAATTCATTAAGGGGCACTTAATGGGCCCTATTTAAGTTCTCAACAAAAATTAGATGGAGCCCCTCTTATTTTTCGATTTGTGTGTCAAACCCTCTTTTATTGAATTATTAGAGGGCACTTATGGACAATTTGAAAGGCCCCCTCTTTTATTTGATTAGAGGCCTCTTATGGGCACTTTGAAAGGTATAAATAAAAGTTAAATGAATCATGAACCACCTAATGCCTTTAACCATTGGTAGGCTCCACAATGGGGCCTAAATATAAAAATAAAAAAAGCCATGCCTTAGCCAAATATTACTTAATTGAAATCAAGACCTTAGCCAAATTCCACTCCACTTGAAAATAAAGCTTAATCAAATTTCACTCTAATTAGAAATAGGGACCAATCAAATTTCACTTTAACTGGAAATAGGGCCATGGCTAACTTTCACACTAATTGAAAATAAATTCTAATAAAATTTCACACTAATTGAAGATAGGCTCTAGAAAATTTTACTCTAATAGGAAATAGGGCTCAACCAAATTTCGTTTTAATAGAAAATAGGACCATAACCGAATTACACTCTAATAGAAAATAGGCCCTGATCAATTTTTTTTTTTTTCTACAAAAAATTTTAAACTATATATATACACATTTCAAAGTACAACTAAGAAGATGTGATTTTCTAAGCAAAGATGGTGATAATATTTGGATGACACTGTTTTGATTACAAACATGAATACATGTGAAAAAAATGATTATTATTACTATTTTCTATCCATACAGTGATAGAAGACCTCATACAATGAAGGGACCGTTACGCCCCCTTATCTTAGTTACTTTTGCAAAAAAAATACATTTTCTATCATTTTCCAATATTCTGGATTTTCTGAAATCTTTTCAGAATTTTTGGACCTTTTTTTTCAAAACGCACCGCTATGCTGCTACGTATCGCCCGCTTCGTAGCATTTTGGCGGCGGGCCGCTACGCCTGCCACTACTGCTATTTTCATCCTTGGTAAGGCATGTGGTCTTTTACTGAGTAGGGTTTTTCACGTAAAAACCATGTGTCTCCTCTTTGTGGTTAATCGCTTTCTTGTTTTGGATGGACCCATTTAATTGAATGGCAATTTTCAATGGATTGGCTTTTTTTCATTTTTTTTTTTTATCATTTTTAGTAGTTTTATTTTTAATGTTTTCTAATGTTTTGAATAGTTTTTAGTCATTTTGTTAATGGCTTGTTTGTTTATTTTTTATTTTTTGCATGGTTTTTTAATTTTTTATAATCGCACTTGTTTAACTTTTATTTAACCCTTTTATCAGGTGGGCCAACCGTGGGGCCCATAACTTACCTTTAATTAAAAAAGAGGCCTCAATCGATAAAGGGCATTTTATGCCCTAGTTTCGTCCGAAAAAGAAAATTGAGAGAGATTTAGAAGCGGGAAAGGTGGGAGACAGAGAAGAAGAAGAATAAAGGAGAATGAGAAGAATAGGAGCACCTACTGCCTGGAGAAGTGTTATGCACCTGCACCGATGCTGTCTTGCACCGATGCTGCCGTTACGCCGATGGTGTCGTTGCGTCAGTGCTGCCTTCTCCTGCTGCATGCAATCGTGGGTGCTATTGTTGCTGCAGCACATACTCTGCGACTCCTTTCTCTCTCCATCCCTCTCTTTTTTTTCTTTTCCTTTTTTTCTTCCACCAGTTGAACAAATGAGGGGAGGGGGTGTGATTTAACTCTGGCTGAAACGTGGCGGCCACTATGAGAATGTATCGGCAGCTACGGGCCGCACAATTGCGACGGCTGATATTTCGGCCATAGCGTGGTGGTGTCCACCGCTACGGCCGATGTAGCGTAGCGGCCGCTATTTGCATTCTTGGACGTCGTTGACACTTGGTGGAAGAGTGTTCGTCCGGCTTTTAGGACAATAGCAGATGATGATGTATGGACCACATTTGAGAGGCATTTTCGAAAAAAAATCATCCTAGCTCATGTCACTCGACAGAAGAAATCAAAATTCTAGAATTTGAAGCAAGAAATGTTGACCATGGCAGAGTACATCCATGAGTTCACCCGCCTCTCACGCTTTGCCTCTGAGTGCATCGATACAGAAGCAAAGAAATTGGATCGGTTATTGAGGGATTGAGGCCCTCCATTCAATGAGATGTTACCATGTATCATTGGCCTACTACCTTCGATGATGTAGTTAACATGGCATACTATGCAGAGCAGTAACAACATAATGTTCTTTTGCATGAACCTAAGCTTAACTTCACCCTCTGGCAAGAAAAGCTCACCACAACAATCACAGGGCAAGAAATTCAGGCAAGGGGGCAGTTCTCAATCAAGACCAATGTTTTGTACTCATTGGGGCAACGGCCACGATTTGAGTCAGTGCAGGAGGATACTTGGTGCTTGTTACAGATGTGGCTTTATGGATCACGCTGTCATGGATTGCCTACGCACTGTAGGTGATGGGGCTAGAAGTCAACAACAACAACAACAACAACAACAGCAACGACAACAGGCCCGTCCACCCATTCAGGCCCAACCCAACAGACAGGCTTTGCCTAGAGCTCAGAGGCCACCTCAACAACAGCAGCAGAGACAAGTTCAATGAAAGCAGAGGCCTAGGTAACAAGGGCAGGGTCAACAAAGGCAAGGACAACAAAGGCAACAGCCACAATAGCATCCACAAGCAACGGGACGTGTATACCATGACAAACAAAGAAATTGAAGCGGCAGACACCGTAGAAGGTAAGATATTTGTTTGTGACCATGAGGCTAGAGTTTTCTTTGATCCTGGATCCACACACTCTTTCATTGCACCGCACTTTGCCATGACAATCGGAGGTAGACCCAAGCAGATGTAAGTTGTATTTGCGATTGTTACCCCGGAAGGCAAGAGGGTGGTTTGTGATATGTTTTACCCACAATATAGGGTGCAGATAGGTGAGTTGGTGATGCCTGCAGATTTGATAGTCCTAGCCATGCATGACTTTGATGTTATTTTAGGGATGGATTGGCTAGCAAAGTATCGGGCATGTATGGATTGTTTCCACAAGACCGTGACCTTTAGGATAGATGAGTTTAGTGCATGAGTTATTTTTTAAGGGTCTAAGAAGAGGTTAGCTACAAGGTTGATTTCAGCTCCTAAGGCAAAAAGGCTAATTTGTAGTGGTTGAGGGGTCCATAGCTTTTATCTCAGAGGACAAGCAGCCTAAGCAGTTAGAGGACATCCCAGTAGCCTCTGAATTCCCAGATGTCTTTCCGGATGAAGTGCCTGGTTTGCCACCTATTAGGGAGATAGATTTCACTATAGACCTGATGCCGGGGACAGCTCCAATCTCTAGAGCACCATACAGGATGGCACCTACAGAGCTTAGAGAATTGAAAGTTCAGTTGCAAGAATTGCTTGATAAGTGTTTTATTCTCCCTAGTGTTTCTCCTTGTTGAGCTCCCGTTTTATTTGTGAAGAATAAAGTTGGCACCTTAAGGTTGTGTATCGACTATAGGCAGCTTAACCAAGTGACAATAAAGAACAAATATCCACTACCTGGGATTGATGAATTATTTGATCAATTGTAAGGTGCGGCTCATTTCTCAAAAATTGATCTTAGGTCTGGTTATCACTAGTTGAGGATTAGAGATCAAGATATTACTAAGACAGCTTTCCAGACGAGGTATGGACACTATGAGTTTTTAGTTATGCCTTTTGGACTAACAAATGCCCCAGGAGTTTTCATGTCTTTGATGAACAGAGTCTTTGCCTCATAGTTAGATCAATTTACAGTTGTTTTTTTTGATGACATCTTAGTGTACTCAAAGTCTAAGAAAGATCATGCAGAGCATCTGAGGACATCATTGCAATTGTTGAGGGACAATCAATTATATGCGAAATTGAGCAAATGTGAATTTGGTTGGAGCAAATAGCTTTTCTCGGGCATGTAATCTCTAAGGAGGGTTTGACAGTTGACGCATCTAAGGTAGAGGCAATAGTGAATTGGCAAAGCCCGAAGAATGTAGCAGAGATCAGAAGTTTCTCAGGATTGGCCAGATACTATAGGAGATTTGTTGAAGGGTTCTCTAAGATTTTAGCTCCGTTGACCAAGCTAACGAGGAAGAATGTCCCATTTGTTTGGACTCCAGAATGTGAGGCTAATTTTCAGTTGCTTAAGGAGAAGCTTACTACAACCCTAGTGTTGACCTTAGCGACTGAGAGCGAAGGATTTGTGATCTATACTGATGCTTCAAAGGTTGGGTTAGGTTGTGTTTTGATGCAGAATGGAAAGGTAGTAGCTTATAGATCTAGACAGTTAAGAGATCATGAGAAGAATTATGCCACATACGACTTGGAGTTAGCGGCGTAGTTTTTGTCTTAAAATTTTGGAGACGTTATCTCTATGGAGAGAGGTTTGAGGTTCACTCTGATCATAGGAGCTTGCAGTACCTCTTCTCACAGTAGGATTCCGCCCTTACCTTATCAAGCTCGTCTCTGAGGCCCATGACGCACGTTTCCTGCTCGGCTACCTTCTGTTTTATTAGGCTGAGCTCGGCCTCGAGTTCCACTTCCCTCTTCTCAGCCCTCTCTGCCCGAGCGGTGCTCTGTTGGGCTTTCTCCGCCAACACCAGCCCCCTTTGCAGGATCTGAGGAAACAAGTGTTACGTGGGGGTCAATATCAGAAGTACAGAAATCAAAGAAGAAATGCAAAGCTCAGAAGAGGGAATTGCCCTGAGGGCGTCGGCCATCTGGGCCACATCCAGCTCCACCTCGCTCATCTTCATGTGTTCTGCCATGTCTCCAGGCAGAGCGCAGGCGTGCGCGAGGGCACTGACAACAGAAGTGCCATCATTCAGCCGGCCGTCCGACGACAGCGACTGGCCATCCTCCAGCAGGAAACTAGGGTTCCAGATCGGAGGGCCGAGCAGCGGCGACTGCCGAGAAGCAGGGTTGGGCTCATCCCCGACTGGGTCCGCAACCCTGGGCCTTTTTCCCAGCCGAACCGAATCCCGACGAGATTTGGTGGAACGCTCGGTCGCTGCTGAAGGCTGAAGAGGAGATTGAACTGGGGGAGAGACGACTGTATCCTCCAAGTTCGGAGGGAGAGCGGTCCCCAAGGAGGTGGGCGAGTCTCCGAAGATGACTTCATCAAGACTAATAAGGGCCGCACGACGTCGCCCCATCTCGGCCTCTTCGTCCGATTCAGAAGACGGGAGAATCACAAGCTCCTCTTGCTGAACCCCGTCGGACTCGCCCTCCGACTGACTTTCCTCCTCGGAGTCAGTCTCTGCAGCGGTCTGGACGTGCGAAGGACCGGCTTCGGCTGAGGCTCCAGGAGGTATGATCTCGGGGGGCACTTGCGCAGGCCCTGCGGCTGGAGCTGTTTGCTCCTCGGCTTCGGCAAGAGTTAAGACTTGCTCCCCCCTGAGGTTCTCGTGCCGTCTTCTTATAAAAGATCGGTACACGGGTTCGTACCCGAGAAGTGCTGAGGCAGATCGGGTCCGGTGACCCTTGTAACTATAAATCCTTTTTAACCAGGCGACGTTTCGTCGCCACCCGGAGTTCTTCCTCTGCCGTTTCCTCTCCGTGTGACCTGCACGACAAGCAATTAGGCATCAGTTCGGCAGAACGAAACTACATCAGAAGTTTAGAAATTGAGATATTTACTCGGTGGTTCTCCGAGACGACCGGGTACGTGGTTCACCCTGGGCTCTCCGAGGGCATACTCCTAGTTCCCGGTGACGTAAAGGCAGTCATTCCCGGCGTATTTTGTGTTGTCTTCGAGCTCGTTGATTATGGGAATCTCCTTCGACCAAACTCGCAGGTAGTATGCGTCGTCCTTTGGAGATCGACAGAGGTTATACACATCCTCAATGTCCTCGACGCCAAGGTCGGTTCCCAATATCCTATTGAGTTCGGCTATACCCATGATTATCTTGTAACCATTGGGCATTAGTTGGCAGGGGGTAAGGTTCCACCTCCTGAGACAAGCCCTCAGGAGGGGATGGACTGGGAATCTCACCCCGCCCTCGATTATGGCTACTAGTGGGAAGGGCATCCACCCCTCTACAAGAACCCGTGGTAGGCTTCGGTCACCAGGCCCGTCCGCCCTAATCTGGACGTTCTCGGGTATATGGTATTGTTTCCTAAGCTCAGCTAGGGCAAGCTCTGTGTCTATCCAATATCTGAAAACCCCCATCTTCCCTAGCCTAGACCGGAATACAGGTGACGGCGACGGAGAAGGACAGAGTACACACCCCCAAAAAAGAAAAAGAACCCAGAGAAGGAAAAATGTCAGAAAGGCAGAAGGGAACTCACTAAGACACAGGGCCGGAAGGAGTGTAGGGACAATGGAAAACTCTCAACTTCAGGAGGCGAACAGAGGGGCTTCTCGGACGACGAGGCTTCAGGCAACTCTCAGGCGAAAGCTCCAATCACAGTGACAGCAAAAGTGGTCCTCCTTCGAGGACCGGGGTTTTTATACAGGGATGGAGATCTCTTCGTATCCCGAAAGGCATGTGCAGACACCGCCTCGAGCACGCCACCCGTCTCCTCGATAAGACGTAATGGCCATCAGGGACCTGACACGTGGCGGCATCACAACGCCTTCATGATGAATGGATGGGCTATTAAAACCGCCTCCAGACAGCCAGGCGCTATTAAAAGCGCCTCGGAAAGCGAAGCGGCACCCCACGCTTTTTTGTAAACTACAGGATCGGTTTCGGGAAAGTCCATCCTATCACTCCTAACCCCGTGGTCTCCTTGACCCCCCGAAGTCAGGAGCAGGGGGCAATTGTGTGGACTGCTTCTACCGAAACCGATGTTAACAGCGCCAATCAGGAAAAGCCTTAACCCCCTTCTCTCCGGCATAAGCAGCGTCTCAGCCTTTGTCGAGGTGGGACTGGTCCCGGTAGAAGAACCGACCATGTCCTACCGAACTCGGCCTCACGCTGGCATCCCAGTCCGATCTCGGGTATAGCTGACCCCGGCGCCTTCTCCAGTTCGGCCCCTCTGCCGAGGTGAACACCGGGCTTCCAGTTCCCATTATGAGATGGGACGGGTACTTTGTAGGGAGTCCCTGTCAGGTAGGGCGGCCACCGGCCATCGATAAGGGTTCGTTCCTATCAACAGATCACATCCACATTTATGTGAGGGATTTGAGGGGAGGTCTGATGGGACAAGTATCCTCACCTACCCCCACTAAAGATCCCAGGTGTGGGCTGATGGGACAAGTATCCTCACCTACCTCCACTGTGGAACCTTCCACTCTCCTCTATATATGCCTGCATGAAGAGTCATGAACAGGTACATGCAAGATACAGCCTGCACTGTTATTCTGCTAACATCTCTTCTTCCCCACTTCACCCTAGTTCAGTGACTGCACTAACTCAGGCGTCGGAGTGCCTTTGGCTGACAGCAGCCTCGGGCCCTGATCGCTGTCTTCTCTTCCCTTTCAGATTTCAGGTTTCAGATCGGTAGAGACGCTCTTGTTCAGCTAAACAGCCTCTCTGTAAACCCTCATCATCAACTAAACCAAGTCCGTAATAATTAGGCACGCACACATATTACATAAATATTAGTCCAACTATCAAATGTAAAAGATCAAAAATAAGTTTCAAATTACATTCTGGTCATCATTTTTAAATTATTAACTCCAAACCTCAAGCATAATTACTTAGAACTAACTTTATTTAAAATTAGATCGCCCTATTAAATGGTTCGAAATTCAAATAAATTATTAAAATGAGATGACTCGGCCGATTCTCCCCTATTTTTTACTCTGGAGAGTAAAGAGTCAACTCGGAGAGTTTTCCAACCGTGGAAGTAAATATCGGCCGGAGCGGTGGACACTGCCACGCTACGGCCGAAATATCGGCTGTTGCAGCCGCGGCGGCCCGTAGCAGGGGGTTATAAAACCCCCCACACGACTTTTACTTCACTTTTTTCACTTTTTTCTTCTCTCTTCCTCTCTTTTCTCCACTTTCACTGCTATGAACCATTTTTTACTACGCCCCTAGTGGTCCCAACTCCATTTTCTCAAGATTTCTTGCTACCAAATCAAGAGATTCAACTATTCGAAGGAATCGAAAGAAGATTCATCATCTAGGTATGCATTTCTTTGTGATTTTTTTTAAAACTTTTGAGATTATCACTCTCTAATTACTATGAATCACAACATAATGGCATCATTGTCTTGTTTTATTGTAAATCCAAGCTTCCTTTTGATCTTGCATGCATATCTTTTATTTTTTTTATTTTACAAATTGTTAATTTTATTTTTGGGTTTATGTTCTTTAAAATAAAAAAAATTCATGGAAATTTGGAAAAATCATGAAACATCTTGAAAATAGTTTCTAACTGTTAGATCTATGTTCTCCATAGATCATTCCAACATATATTGGTTGTTTTTTTATTTTTTTTTCCTTTTTTTTAATTTTCAGATGTTTTGTTATTTTAAAAAATACATTATTGCTAATGGAAAACTAATGAAACCTTTTGAAAATAGCTTTTAATTGTTAGATCTATGTTTTCCATAGACCATTCCAACTTATATTGGTTGCTTTTTTTTCTTCCTTTTTTTATTTTCGGATTCTTTGTTATTTAAAAAGAAAATACATTATTACTTATGGAAAACTCATGAAACATCTTGAAAATAGCTTTTAAGTGTTAGATCTATGCTTTCCATAAATCATTTCAACATATATTGGTTTTTTTTTTAATTTTTTTCCTTTTTTATTTTAGGATTTTTTTTATGAAAAAAAATAAAAAAATTTAATATTTGAATACCAATCAAATGTCTTGACTCTTGAAAATGGTTCCTAGATTTGAAATTTATGTTTTCCATAGATCATTCCAACATATATTGCTTTTTTTTTTTTTACTTTTTTAATTTTTTAATTTTGGAGATCAAAGGGTTTTATTTTATTTATGTTAACAACTATAGATCCTTTCTAAAAAGATCATGTAATTGGGAGGGGATGTTAGAGATTGATATATAAAAGATTAGTTAGATTAGGATTTCTTATTCTTACACATAAAATTCAATTTGAATTTTAAAATTATTGTTACTGGTGTATATAAATTGAAAGGATTTCCTCTCATGACTTACACAATGAAATTATGAAATGAATATCTCTCTTTGAAATTCTTTAAATGTATTTTGTGGAAATTAAGAAGCAAAGATATGTGTAATGTCTGCAGTTTGGGGCGCTACAAGGAATTAGAGAAGTAAAGGAATCTTATTAACATTGCATTTTTTCCACCTTTTGAGTGAAATTCTTGATTTCAAGTGGAGGGGTCGGAAGGAGGATTCCACCTTCATGAAAAAAGCTAAGGAAGCATTTCTGAGGGATGTTGGTTACATTGTGGGTTGCTTTCACACCTTTGAGTGGAATTGACATTACATGAAATTCTCACGCTTTTTTGCCTTCTAATTAGGGATGATGCTGAAAAATACATAAAGAAGAGCTTTCGTATATTATTAAAGAAAATTACACAAATGGAAATGCAAGGGTCAGATTCTACACAATGCAGGAGATGAACATGATTCCCAAGGACCCATTTCTAACAAACAAAGAAGTAATGATTCAAAGAAAAGAAGTTGAATCTGAAGTAATGAGTCATAGGAGATGAGAGATTAGACTGTTAAGAGGTTTTAGAAATAGAATTGAGAGTTTGTATTTAAAACCATCTCCTGCTGATCATCTCCTCTTGTATAAATTGGGAAGTTGATTTAAATAAAGTTTACAGTGGATTTATTGCAAATATCGTCGCTCTTAAATTTCGACATCTCTAGTCAGGTCTATGAAAGAAGGATGAGTGAGCCATATTTCTTCAAATTCAAAGGGTGAATTTTTGGGGGAAGGAGATGGTTTATGGGATAGAAAGAGAGGTCTACAATTAGAGGATTTTCTGACAAGGTGAAGAGGAGAAAGGATCCTAGGAAACAAACCACTGAAGATTTGCAAGGACCCAATCAAGGCTAGCTGACGCATAATTAAGAGGTTCCTAACCTGTTGCTTGACCAAGTAAACTTACTGCTTGGAAGCATAAATCCAAAAGGCAAAAAGTAGAGAGATCACACCCAGGAATTAAATATCTGGGTACCCTGTTGTAAGCTAGTATGTCAATATCGTACCAATAAATCAAAAATTATATCTAACGATGTTGCAAAAAAAGCTACTGAAATTGACATAATATATGGAACATGACTGATGTCTCATACAAGTCTCCCTTAATTCTTGCTCTAAATTTTTTTAGACTATCAAAATTTAGTAAATTTTGAATATTCTTCACCCAAAGAGGAAGATTTAATATACAAAAGATGCAGGCCAAGGCAATCAATCAATGTTATTACTTTGTTGAGAATTCAAGAACATTAAAATCAAGAAAAACCTACACTAACTACAATACATAAACTATCGCATTGCAATAAACAAGAAATATTCAACAAAGCAATTTGCATTTTACAGGTCCAGAAAAGAACATTCAATGCAAGACCAACAGAGCTAAAAAACAATGCATAAAACAAAAAAAATAATAACAATAATAAAGAATGATGTTTCTTACTAGCAAAAAATAAAAATAAAAATAAAAAAAGAATGATGTTTCTTTCCGTGGTAGACATAAAAGGGACTCATATTGAACTTGGGTCACTAGCATCATTTGATAAAGGAATTTAAGATGAGGGAATTTAAAGCTTGTCTACATAGCATCAATTGATATAACTGGTATTTAGATAGATATAAGGACATGGGCATATATCATTTCCCTTCTGGGTAATTTGAGTTTGAAGAAAAACGGGATTTCTCGTTCCCCACGCCAAAGAATCGTCATACAGATGGGTAATGTCAAGGTTAAAAAGGAAACCTTCTACCAAGAAAACAAAAAAGGTGAAAAGGAAACAGACATGGAACGATCCCAGACTGTGATGATACTAGACTAAGAAGCGTTGTCAGTTGTGCCCGACTGTTCTATAATAGCTAGATGGAAAAGAAAGAGAAGAAGAAATTACCGAATGGGGCGTGCCAAAACATACCTTGACCTAAGAGCACTTATATTGAGATTTCCAAGGCATTTGTGTCATCTTTTTTATGGTTGCAATAGAGACGAGATTAGCTAGATGGAAAACAAAGAGAATAAGAAATTAATGAATGGGGGTGCCAAAACAAACCTGGACTAAAGAGAACTTATTGAGATTTTCATGCAATTTGTGTAATCTTTTCGATGGTTGTAATAGAGAGAGAGAGGTCCTCTTTCAGCTCATCTCTGTTTAGGGTTCGAAAGAAGAAACACATTTGAAAAGAGGAGACCCTATTGCAAGGACATATAGCTTGTATGGAGATTAGCCTAAGTACATATGAGAGAGAGCAATTATAGCTAACCCAGGTACGAGAGATATAGATATATATAGAGGGAGATATAAAGAGATCAGCAAGTACGGGAGAGAGAAAGAGAGAGGTCCTTTATGCCTCCTTTCTCCTTTCTTGTCAACCCCATCTATCTGAATTAAGAACGCAAGCCAGGAAGACGAAGGACACAAATGAATCCGATGACGATTTGAAAAAGGAAAAAATATAATATCAAGAAAGCCGACTCAATTCCAAATCATGCAGCATGTATAGAGATTAGCCCAAGCACTTGAAAAGATGAAGAGACAAAAAGAAAGAGAAGGAAGAAAAACTCTAGTACAGAGAGAGAGAGAGAGTACCCTGCGTTTGCAAATTCATAAAGCCTTCCAGTGGGGGAGAAGACCATGAGCGCAACCTCCACATCGCACAGTACCGACAGCTCAAACGCCTTCTTCAGAAGCCCATTTCTACGCTTTGAGAAGGTCACTTGCCTGCTGGCAGCATTCTCTATCCTCCTCAGTTGCGTCTTTCCCCTCACCATTCTTTCTCTCTTTCCCTCTCTTCCTCCTCCTCCTCCTCCTCCTCTCTCTCTCTCTCTCTCTCTCTCTCTCTCTTTCTGCATAAATTAAACAAAGGCCCTATAACTGAATGATTGAAACGAAACAAAGACATACTAAGAAGAAGAAAAAATCGAGTCCCAAATACGGCGTGTACGGACCTCAACTCAACAAAAATGGAAATTGTGCTGTTCTTGACGGCCAATCAACAAGCATCAGCAGGTAAAAGAAACCGCGCCCAACGACCTCATACTCTCCTTTTTCCTCGATGGAGTAGAATATGAATAATTTGGTCTCGTCTTTCCCTTCTAGTTTATGCCTGTTTGGGTAAAAAAGCAAAAGCATAGCAGAAGGAACGAATTATAAATAAACTAAATGCACTCCGAGCAACTTTGACTGAGTGGTCGGTAACTTTTAACTTCGCTCTGCTAAAGTGGCCTGACGTGAAGGGTTAAAAGATAAAAAATGAGGAGGTGTCAAATAAAAAAAGTGATGACTTTTTATAATTTAATGAGATGAGGATGTAACTTTTATTAGGGATTTTTTCCAAAAAAAAAACCACTTTAGGTGGGGCATTATACCGAACGGGGGAACATTAAACAAACATGTACCTAATAGGAAATCCGTACAGAAAAATTAATTTTTTTTTACCACTTTTTATCGACGTTTTTTTTTTCAGTATTAGATTCAACAACGACCCTAGCTATAACAAGTGAGGGTCGCCGTCGACCCTGAGTAGGCATAAACTCTTCACCTTCTTTTTTCTTCCTCTCTTCCCCAAACTCAATCCAATGATGGAGAAGTCCATGATTGCAGTACTTGTGCATCAATATCTCTCATTTTTATAAATTATATGTTAGGCACGATACAATATGGATAGGATCCAAGAATTTGTAATTCAGTCTCTTCAAAGAATGCCCTCATCCTAATGAAAAACAACATTTGGAATTGAGTAGAATGCTTTCCTTGGAGAGTGGGCAAGTTAAGTTCTAATTTCAGAATTAGCGGACCCAAATGAAGGTAATTTTACAGGTTCAGATCTGCTATGTGGGATTTATATTTATTATTTTCTTTGGGTAAGTTGTAATTGTTAGATTGTATGGACTCAATCCATCAGTTGATGTCATAAATTGATTAATTTCTTTATTTATCAATAAAATCATGCTTTACTTTCATGAGATGAATGTTATTTTATTACTTTATGCACATGACCAATACATATGACATAATGGTTCATGAGTTGAACCGGGTCCCATTAGTAAATTAAATGTGATATATGTGTATGGATGAGATCCACACACGGGAGATATATGTCACAAATCTTATACTTAAAATATCTTTACAACCAGTGATGAGACTGAGCATCTCATCTGATAAGGTTGCAACACTTTGATCACTATGAGATAGTGTGATTTGTCTCGATCATCAGAATGGAAGATTTTGGATCAATGCACTGGTACATTGGATGTATTGAAGGACCATGAGAAGCACCTTATGGAATTCCGTCTCAATAATAAGGTATGCTCTCATAATTCCCTAGCAATAGGCTCTCAATCCTGAGACATTGATGAACTCAAGTTTCTATCTATTCATTTGCTTTAAGTCACCAATGAGTGAGGCCAACTATAGGTCAACACCTCGGTGTCTTGGGTATGTGGTAGTAGGACTGTGGGAACATTGAATGATCAAGATGGAATCTATCTCTATTATTCTCTTGTGCCAATTAATGGATTTCTCATTAGTAAGTGCGCACTCATCTCGATTAAAAGTTAATTGGATGGTACTGATGATCATAGTGATTAATTGGGGCTCAAGGATAATAAGATATGGAACTAAGATTGGAAGAGACGGATTTATTCCAATTCATCCATGGATATTGATAGAGGGGCCTACTTGTGGTAATTGGGAAGTTTATGGTCTTCATTGTAATTTATTCCTAAGACTGGAGTGCAATTGCATTTATATAGTGGTGTTATTTGCAATTAACTGTAGGCCCGGATTGCACATGAGATGTGGGGTTGCGTGTCCCAGTTGGAGCCAGCTTTCTATGGAATCCCTAGTGATCCCCACACTAGCCCAAGTTATTAGAAAGATACTAATCCTATTCGAACTCTAAAAAGAAGGAATTAGAAAGTTATTATTTCTACCTGAAGTAGGACTTCTAATAGTGGTAATAGTATACTTACTAATTGTTGTGGAACTAATTGTTGTGGAAGTAAGACTTCTATTTCAATTAAGAAAAGAGGAGACCTGGGAGATTATATAAGGAAATCCACCCCTCTTGGACGTCCATCATTATTAGAGTGAATAATGTCCATCCCTTTTGTGAAATAGTTGCACTGTTGTCTTCTCTCTTCCTCTTCTAGTTCCTTAGGGTTTCGAGTTGGATTTTCTCTTGGAGATTCCACCAATCTTCTTGAGAAGAGAAATCTGATTCGGGTCATAGTGTGGAAGGCTAAGAGGTGTTGGAGATTCTGATCTTAGTTTGTAGAAAAGTTCTACATCAGCGAAAGTCATCAACTTCTCCATAAGAGCGCAACCGAGCTCCAAAGGTATAATCTACTTCCTTGTATGTTGTAGGTTTTAATGGATGCTTGTTCGCTTCTGTTCTATCTTTTAGATAGTTTTACTTACTGTACATGATCATGAGATTGAGGGTTATGCATCCTGAATTGGGTTTTTGGCCTTATGGATACTTGATCCCTGAGTCAAGTGGGTCAAAAGTTTTGAAAATCTATCCACGAGACCCACCTACTTCCAACAATAATTGAGACTATGGAACCCGATTATCATAGACCCAACTCGAACGCCATGAGAATTCACTCCTTACACTAGAGAATGACAAGCTCCGAGCCGAAAATCTGACCATTCGGGATGCGATGAGGAACCCAATTTGCAGCAACTGTGGAAGCTTAGCGAAGTGTCTTTAGAAGAACAACACCTTAGGATAAAAATGCACCGTTGAAAGATGAGCTAGACCGTGTTTATGCCCTTGCATGGAACTTCTTGGGCATGCTAGCCACCTCTATGACTACTGCTTTTCAATCAATGTAAATTACAAGTACCATAGATCTTGGATCCTATCGATATTATATCAT
The DNA here is from genome assembly GCA_028538565.1 of Umbellularia californica. NCBI lineage: Eukaryota > Viridiplantae > Streptophyta > Magnoliopsida > Laurales > Lauraceae > Umbellularia > Umbellularia californica. The sequence continues at coordinate 13,814,440 of JAPQWN010000005.1, forward strand.
GCCTAGCATATAATTTGTAAAAAATAAGTGATACTGATACACAAGTAGTGCAGGCATGGACTTCTCCATCATTGGATTGAATTTGGGGTAGAGAGGAAGAAGGAAAAAGGTAAAGAGTTTATGTCTGCTCAGGGTTGACGGCGATCCTCACTTGTTATAGTGAGGGTCGACAACACAGGAAATGAAGGTCAATAGCGACCACCGAAAAAAAAATGGTAAAAAAAAGTTGGTTTTCTGTACGGGTTCCATGTTAAGTGCATGTCATGCCTAATGTTCCCTGTTCGGTATAGTGCCCACCTAAAGTGTGTTTTTCGATAGAAACCCCTAATTTTTATAATGCGTTTTTTTTATTTAAGGACATGTTTGTAAACAGAGAGAATTCCTTTGTTTAGAGGATTCACTACATCTTCTAAAATCGAGATATCCTCAAGTACGATTTGTAATGAGAATTCTAGAATTGGTATTGAGAGAGGATTTCTACCATTGGTAGAATCATGATCTAATAATTGTAAGAAATTTTTTTTATAATAACTTAATATCAATGAGGAATCAAGACCCCAGCTCTATACTCAAAGTCAATTTGGTCATCAAGAGTATTTGAATAGTTCGAATTGTGCGAAGGGGGCTCATAGGAATTAAAATTTAATATTTTAGAACATGGACTTTTTTGCAAATATCTCAAAACTAGTGAGGATCAACAGCAGAAGTTTGAGAAACCACCCTTCTTTATCTTTCAAAAATAATCTACGGTTTAGATCATGATTTAGGGTCCAACAGAAATAAGAAAATTGAAAAAAAAAATTGTTTTTATCTTGTTTTTTACACTGTGTGAAATCAACGGTCAAGTGTATTTGGCCAATTTCTAATGATCCACGAAGAATCAGGCTGCCAAATTTAGTTAGGCATTCTTAAGAGATTGGACGGTTTGGATTTTGCAAATGGGGCCCACAGAGTTTTAGAAATTGTCATTCAATTGTCTAGACTTTTTTGCAAATAACAAAATCTATGAGGGATCAACGGCTGATATTTAATCAAATAGACTTGTTTGCCCATTTTAAGAGGATGACCAATTTGGATTGTGATTTTATGGCCCACATAAATGAAAAATAAAAAATAAAAAAGATAATTAGTCCAAAATAATCGTGCATGTTACTATGGCTCCATGTTTCAGACTTTCCGTTGATTTTGTTGTTCCAATGGGGGAGGGTATGATGTGGAGAATAATATAGCATTAGAGGATTTTGGATTTGCCTTTTCTTTGATCTTGTGTAAACCATATGTGGTTTTCTTTTGTATCATATAAAATGACAAAGGATTCCTCTCTGCGGTCGTTTACCAGACGTGCCCTAAAAAATGGTTTAAAGTGATTTAGTGGCTTGTGAGGAAAGTTACTTTTGACTTTTCTTGATAAATGATAGAGTTGTTTTTTGAAATATGATTTTCTTATATGATCTTTATTTATTTATTGTCTTTGAAATGACTCTTAACCTTACTTTACTAATAAAATAAAGAGAAATTTACTCGAAATCACCTTAGATGTCCACTAACCCAAAAAGGCCACAGTAGTTCATATGACACGAAAGTGGTCCCCTAGGACCACTTTCATTTTTTATTAAATTTTTCATTGAGCGACGATGTCGTCGCTTGTATAAACATTACAGATCCCCCGAAACCCTATTTTCACTCCCCCCTTCCCCTGTCAAGCGATTTCATTGCCTCCTTTTTCCTCAACAGCCTGTAATTTAGTCCAAGAGGTCTTTTTTAACCTCCTTTGGATTGACATGGATGTATTCTTCTTGAAGGTATTCGAGGTACAATGCCTACACTTCTTTACTAGCTTGAAACTTGGTGTTTTGCGCTATTATTGATGGGTCTACCATTGTGTTCTCTCGGCTTTCATCCAGACACCTTTATTTCATATTTCTTGCATCAGTTGTCACTTTTTTTACCGAGTTTCAACTCTACTTAGCTTTCTTTTAACTGCCTACACGTTTGTCTCGAATGAGGTTCAACATTGAAGAAATCGGGCATAAGGCGATGTTATTTCTAGCCAAACGGGCCAAGTGGAATTTCAATCTCATTATTTATTTATCCCGCCTGAGAACCTGTTGTCGTAGAGCTTGCATTGGACATTTGATCTATCTAATTTGGCGGCAAACTGCCAACAAAGGTATGTTCTGTTGGTTTTCTACTAAGTGGATTTGGTTGTCTTGTTATATATTGTCTTGAATTGGTTGGGAGACACAAAGGTGCTATTCCAAAAGAGATGTTAGAAACATGGTATAAGAACCTTGATTCCGCCAGCCGTGGGTGAGGGAACAGGTGTCATTTGGGTACATACCAACTGTTTGATAAAAGGACTTAATAACTAAAGTATGAAAACTGGTCAAACCAGCCAAGACTTTTTGAAAAAGTTCGAAACTTGTTAGAGATTGATAAGTGCATGGTGTTGGTAGGGATATTGTTTGAATATGAAGTTTTTGAACTTGTATTCCATGTTTTGTAATTGTTATTGCAATAAAGCATCCAGATGATGTATACTGATTTCTTTGGATCATGTAGTGTGTGTGCACTTCATAGTGAATTTAATGAATTTTTCTCAAACTAAGATCAGCGTCGTGGTCATCGTCTAATAGAATATGCTGCCAAACTTTATAGTTTAAATTAATGTCAATGTTGCCGCACAACAATTTACGAAGTCTTGTTGAAGATTAGAATGAGCGACGACGTCGTCGCTCCGTAGAATCTTGAAATGCTTGGTCACTGTCGCGACCCCGGACCGGGTCCCCGGGCCTAATCCGGGATCGGGACTAAGTAATGGTGATGGGATGATGAATAATAGATAATGATAATGGTTGGATATGTTTATGTTTGGTACCTAAGCGTACACGGGTAAATAAAGAACACATATCACCTGTACACGTGATTTCCCACAGGTGTCCGCGGTGAGGATTTCACAACAACATAAATATTTGGTTTAAGTGCGGAAGCGTGTAGTAAATCATCATGTAATTCCTGGATTTCATTCCCATCAAAAGACTGTTAACATACACGTAAGGAATCAGAGTGAGCAATGATCATGAGCGTAATCCCAAAGTACTATTAAAGTTTAAACAATGATCATTTAGTTACATTCCCCAAAGTTAGAGGCCAACAAAGGCCAATATAAACAAAACAATAACCCAAAAGTATAATTAGCCGCAACCCCCAAAATATGACGTCTCTCAAGGCAACCGGATGTTTAAACAACATCATCGGCATGCCACTCAACTAACTGTTGCGGTTCTCCGACCACCTTCTCGTGCTCCTCCTCGGGGTAACCGACAACGGGACCTAAGTACCAAAGAAATGAATCAAACACGACGGTCTGGCAGGTGGATGAAAAGATATAAACATTCGGTATTAAAAGCATTTACCTTGGAAAACATTTAAACATGTTTAACAATAACTTTCATGAAAAGATAAATCATTTATTCAAACATATATGCAATGTAAAACAAGTAAAGGTACCAAGGAAACGGGAAACAAACAAGATGGCATCCACACAAAGATAAATCCTATATCACCGAAGTGACAAGAGTATATCGAGCGTTGACCTCAGTCACCGAAGTGAGGAAGTGCAACAAAGTTTACATATACATATAATAATAATACGGGACGGGACCACGGTAGCAAAGCGGGTATTGGAAATCACGGTAGCGAACCGGATATCGGGAACCACGGGAGCGAGCCAGGTATCGGGACTGGACCACGATTAATAAACCGGGTATCGGGATCCAAACTGCAGCTGGCGGGACGGGAGGGGATCTCCAAGTCGATAGATCAGACCGACAAGGTCATCCAAGCTTAGTGGTGCTGACTCATAGGTTAAATCACATAAATCGGGACATGTATAAAACACACTTGATGAAATAGTATGAAAGGGCGGAACGGGGTGCTCGAAGGCACAAATATCCTTTTATATCGGGCAAGGCATGGCCGGGCCAGCAAAATGCTAAATACAGTCCAATGTTTTCGGGAATGAACATAAAAACTTCGGGAACAAAGTAATGCAATTAGCCTTTCAAGATTCCATGATAAAACATCGGGTTCAAAACTAATTCGAGGTGGATAGGGGTCCCGTATGTCGTTTTTCAGTATACACTTGGTACTCCTTAAGTTTGGAGACATTTTGGGCTCCTTATACACCTTGCCGACTTTCCAACACTTCAATGGATATTTGTGATGTGTTTCCTTTCTCAATGGGCTTCTTATGTCGTCTGTACATTTCCCATTACGTTAGGTCTCCCAACCAACCTCTCTCAATCCCACAGACATTTCACTTTTGCTCAAAACATGTCCCCAGGTGAGCAGTACCCACCGCTCGAGCGGACGCCGCAGTTCGCTCGAGCTAAATGATCTCTGGAATGGTTTCTGGAAGGATTCGCTCGAGCGGACCCATGCTCGCTCGAGTGGACCTGCCCAGTTTGGAATGGCTCGAGCAAACCATTAGTGCGCTCGAGCTGACCACTTTCTGGACGACACTGCTGGAGAGTTCGCTCGAGCGGACCAATGTTCACTCGAGCGGACAGCTCTCTGGAATGGGACGAGTCCTCTTCTGGGCAGTTCGCTCGAGCAAAGTGTCAAGTTCGCTCGAGCGAACTATCCAGAACTGGGTTCGGGAACAGTTCCACTCCTTCCTTCTTTCCTCTTCTTACAACTCTCTTGAGCCCCATTTCTTCACACAAATGGAAGGCTCAAGTCTCCCCTAAACTCCTCATAATCTCCATCAAAACTCCTACCAAGGGTCCATCCAAAACAACTCCTTCTTTTCACATTCAAACATAGAGCGAGAGAAAGATTCAACATTCGATCACAAGGACCCATTTAAGCTATCATCTAGAATTAAATGGGAGACAATAAATGCTAACATTCCTAGGAGTTAAACAACCCAACAAACTCAACCATATGCATTTATTTCAAATCTATGTAATCAAGAATAGTATGAATGGAAATAACAAAAATCAATACATTTCTCATGAAACCATTAAATGCTCACAAAATCAATTCGTCCTCTAACAAGCAATTCCAAGCTCTAAATAAGCTTTCCAAGCCAAAGGTCCAAACTACAAGCAAAACCCCCAAAACAAAACCCTAAAATGGGTCAAAAGAGGAATGAAGAAGAAGAAACTTTCAATAAGGAAGATGGGGCTTCTCTATAGCTAGGAGAACACAATATCAAAAGATTGGGATGATTACTTACTTGGAAACTCTTCAAATGGGCAAGACTAGCTCAAAGAAGGTCTTAGAATGGAGTTCTCTCTTCAAGAGTTGTATCAATGGAGAGCCCAAGTGATGAAGAAGAAGATGATGACTTCCATTTGAACTATAGGTGCAAGTTTGGTGGAGATTAAGGATGGAGAAGCAACAAGAAGAATAAGAAAAAGAAAAGGGAACCCTAGCTCTTGTGTTAGGTTGTGCTGGAAAAAGGGGAAAACAAGAAGATGGGTTCTCTTATAAAGCCAATGGGAGTGGGCTCCACTACTAGAAAACTCTTTTGGCTGAAATCCCTACTCTCGGGACCTAGAATGAAATCAATGAAGAAGGGAAAAGTGATCACCGAAATATCTAGTTTTCAAAAAGTATATTTTTCACTAGTTTTTGGGATATTAATTTTTGGGTACAGATTTAGCGTACAAGACTGTTTTGCCCTCAATGCTAGGAACATCGGGTTTCGGGGTTCCGGATGGGTACGGGATCAACATAAAAGTTGTAGGGATTAACGGGAAAAGTGAAACGGGGTGAAAATACAAGACACCAGAATCTCGGATAATTCCTAAATCAACGCAAAGCTATAAAAAGGGACCCCCAAAGGGTCCTACAAATCACAAGGACTCTCCAAAATTCCCCAAAACATAAAACAAAGCTATTCTAATCCAAGCTTAGTCAAATCTACTAATCAAGCTTAGCACTAACACGCGACTTAATTAGTACTAATCGTGGACACTCGGGTCGGGGTCTTATAGTCACATTCATGAAATGAGCGATGACGTCGACGCTCGTTGAAAAAGGGTAAAAAATAAAAATAAAAAAATTGACGGGAAGACCGGTTTTGTTTCATAAAAACTATGGGGCCTTTTTTTTGGTTAATGACCATCTAAGGTGATTTCTCAGATAAATTGCTCTAAAATAAATTTACCAAACATGGCGAGGCCGAAAGGGTAGGAAATCACTAAAACCCCACCAACTTGTGCTGTACGATAAGGCACATCTGGTTTCAATCACGGGTTGGATCCAAATCCAATTGACGAAATTTAGGGATGCTCCTGCAAATCTGTCAGTGGTGTCCCATTTTAAAATCTAAAGAGCCCAAAATGAAATCTCAAGTTTAATTAAATTTTTGTGCGTGCCATATTGCTGAGAGGCTGTCCCCACACCCATGAGACGTTGCGAGCTCACTTCACGAGGCCGTACGATTCCGTATGAGGAATGACCACTGAGACCTAGACGCATGGGTGATTATAGTTGCCTCAACGGTCTGGACGAGACCCTATCTTTGTTTCCACATGCCCAGTCCGCTTCAACCCGATCCTTTGTTTCCGAACACTTGGACAGTCTGGAGTTATTATAGCGTGCTCTGCAAACACTTGGGGATGTTATTACCGCAATCATAAAAAGAAATTGGGGCATTCGGAGACAGGTCCCCGAAGATTTCACTTCGTGGCCTTAGATCCACAATCTTTTTTCATAATGTGATGGGTCTTTTATCCAAATTTGAAGACCTAAAATGTCTAATTTACCATTTCTTTAAATCATATCCCATGATTAGTGGGATATGCCATTAATAATGGTCAACTACTATTTAATTGGCCGCGATTAATGATATTCAATTAATGAGATTTTCAAATAAATTTCAAAAGAATGCAAATAAATTTCAAAAAATGCAGTAAACTTCCAAAGAACACAGATAAATTAAAAAAATGCAATAATTTCAAAAAACACAATAAATTCAAAAAGAACGCACATAAATTTAAAAAGACGCAAATAAATTTCAAAAGATCCAAATAAATTTCAAAAAAAGGTAAATAAATTTCAAAAGACGCAAATAAATTTCAAAAGATCAAAATAAAACTCAAAAAATGTAAATAGATTTCAAAAGACGCAAATAAATTTCAAAAGACGTAAATAAAACTTAAAAATGAAAATAAATTTCAAAAAATGAAAATACATTTGCCAAAACTGAGATAAACCAATTTTCCAGATTTCAGAAAAATTTGCCAAAAGACTCGAGTATTTTTTCCAAAACTCAGTTAAATTTATTTTAAAAAATGCAAATAAATTTAAAAAGACACAAATAAATTTCAAAAGACACAAATAAAATTAAAAATCACAAATAGATTTAAAAAAATGCAAATAAATTTTCCAAAAACCGTAGATAGGTTTTCCAAAAATTTAAATAAATTTTTAAAAAACTTAGATAATTTGCCAAAAATATTGAAAGATTTGTTCAAAGACTCAGCTAAAAATCCAAAAATGGAGATAAATTTGTTAGAAACTTAGATAAATTTTGCTAATACTCCGATAAATTTATCAAAAACTCTGATAAATTTGCCAAAAACTCAAATTTACGCGACTCGAACTCCTTGCTTGGTCTTCTTCTAGAATAAGAACCAGAATCGGAGAGCAAAAGGACACAGAAGAGCAGAGCCTTCTCCTCTTCCGATCTTCTTCTTCCTCGGCGACAGCATAGTGGCAACGACGATAGAGACCGGCAAATCCTCCTTCTACGGCAACGGGCGCTGAAAATTAGCGAGGCCGGCCTGACTTGCAAACAAAGACGAGATTATAAATCTAGGAATCTTCTCAGTATTCATTCCAAGAAGCTTCCGCAACTCTGACAGAAACCACATCCAATTCTCATCACTTTCAGCATCAACGATAGCAAATGCCAATGGAAATAAGGCATCATCGGCATCAATAGCTGCAACACAAAGTAGCATCCCAAGGTATTTACCTTTTAGATGTGATCTTTCAAGTTCCAAAAGAGGACGACAAGCATTGATAAAGCCATACATAGATGCACAATAGGAAATAAAGAGACGTTGTTGTGATCTTCTTCTTCCTTTATCTACGTCACGTGGCAGCGACGATCCTGAGCGCGTGAATGGGCTGTTGCTTGTCTCCTTCGTCCTCTTCTCCGGACTCTATCTTCAACTGTTCTTCCGTCGTCGAACTGAGACAGAGTCTGCATCTTCCTTGTTTTCTGTCTACTTTCTTCCTCTTCGATCAAAGTTTTGCGATTTTGAGCACAGTGATGGCCCACCTATAAATCTGCAACAGAAACCCTCTGATTTCTTCTGCGTGTTACTGGAACCTCTGCAAGTCTTCTTCTCTGATTTATCAACAGAGAAACGATACCCCTTTTCTCGTCTTTCTCGAGTTTGGCATAACAGTAACAATAGCTCTAGGTGAATCCGGACCCAGGTTCTCTATTTCTGTTGTCTTCATCGGCAAGGAGTCTGGCATCATTTGCGTTCCCTAGCCACAATTCCAAAAAAGAGATCAACGATCTTTTCCGATCAACAATCGTGGCCCACCTTGAAATGAGGGGGAATAGTAGATTTGAAATTTTAAAATTCAAAATCTTATGCCTAAACAGTTTAAAGGGCAAATTAGTCATGAAAATGTCTGATGTGGCGTATCTAGGGACCTCTCGCAAAAATATGTCTAAATGCGTGGACCAGAGCCCTTAAAAAGAAATTACGTGGACGAGAGCCTTGAAACGTTTCATTTCAGGGACCTTTCGCTAATTTACTCAAAAAAATTCCCTATACAGCTTGGGTATTCTTGAATCCTGAGGTTTATGACCCACTAGAATTATTTCATAGCGGCACCCGATAAACTCACACAAACACACATTAAGTAAATTTGAAGCGATTTCTAACATAAAACATCCGAAGCAAATCCACATCTTATGCCACTCCACCAATTCCCACAATCGTAACTCGTAAGGGCCTTTTGAAGGCCTCATCAATCTGTCTTCGAATCTCCAAGCTTCTTAAATAAATTTAATTCTATAGCAAAAATGTTCCATCTAAGACAATTGGATCAAACAAATATAGACCTGTTTTTTTAGTACATTAAAGTTGCCAATGACCACTTTGGATTGATTCAAGTTTAAGTTCCTTTTTTATATGGTTAAGGTCAACTGAAATTTGGTATGAGCTAGTGGTCAGTGTTAGGGCTCTGATACGACTTCTTGTGCGCATGTGTGCGGAAGCGTGAATCATGAATTTATGAGTTCAAATCTCCACTTTTTAGCCCGCGGCCAAGAAAGCAATTACCGAAATGCTGGCAATGACCCTAAACCGGGTCATGCCTAACCCAATGAACCAATCCGGTAAACTCGGAATACAAGACATAAACCCAACCATCAACTCATTTGTGGGACATGTGAAACATGCTTGTTATGACTTCAGATCCCTTGTAAAGCTTTAAAGAAAAAAAAAAGTTGAACTCAAGTCCATTTTATGCTAGTTTAAAATTGATTTCAAATTTGGATCATAAAGTGGCTGAGCCTCACCTAAAAAAAAAAAAGCATAGGGGTGGTTGCACCCACTTATAAATGTAAACGATTATATATGTGAATGATCACCTTGCATTCGTTCATGCATCACATCACATATGTAAATGAGGTCGAAAAATAATGCATAAATGAAACTATTTGTATATTAAAATATATACATATGGACAACTGTGAAAGTAGGACTGTCAATCGTGTCGTGTTAACGAATTCAGACTTGAATCACCTCAACCCGTACATGACCCATTAAATAAACAGGTCCAAAAATCAAACACGAACACGACCCATTTATTTAAAGGACGACCCGATCCGTTAACCCATTAAATAATTTAATTTTTCCATTTTGGACCATGTCAATTAACACATACTCTTTTGCAAATGAAAGGAGAGTGAAGGAGTTAGAAAATGATCTTTTATATGTGGGTTTTAGGTTTCACTTCAACCTTTTCAACCTTACCAAAATGCCCCTCATGCATTTTATAATTTATGTCATTTATCATTTGGCGGGTTTATCGGCTTGTTAATGGGTTACCGGTTTTATTCGCTAATGACCCACTAATTTAACGGGTTAAAGGGTCCAACCCATTAACGACACGAACCTGTCAAGAGGCCATCTGAACCCGTTAATATCGTGTGAGTTCGTGTTGTGTTAGCCGATCGTGTGGCATTTTGACAGCTCTATGTGAAAGTATCTTATCATGCACCTTTTTGATGGAGGAATGCTGGTACAAGTGACATGAATGTAGGTTGTACTCGTGGTTCTAAAAACTAGCATAATCTTTTAGTTTTTACAATTCCCACGTGCCTTAAAACTTTAATCCAAATAACTCAAAAAAATTTATTGAACCATGAAACTCCAAAATTAACTTTCATGTCTTAAATATTAATACGTCTTAAGATAACAAAAAATTACATGTGTACACCGAATTGTTCAGCGTTTGATAAGTATTAATTTCTAGCTACATTGGTACCATTTATTTCTTCTTCAATAAAATACCCTTATATGTTTTTTAAAGTAGGACAAGTGGTAGAATCTTTTAGGTACACTAATAAAGAGAGCCCTTTTGTTTTATTTATTATTATTTATTTGTTTGCTGCATAAGGCTGTTGGTCTAGAACTGATATTTTTAGTTGATACTTTTACCTGACCAGGACTCGGGGATCGATATCTGGACTTGAACTTAACTTAAAAAGAGAACTTTGAAATACATCAAGCTCACATGAAGTTATCATTTTAAATCACAAAAGAGGGAAAATTTCTATTTCAATTTCCAATAAACAATTTTAGATCAGACAATTATCAATATATATATATATATATAAGTATTGAGTTTTCAAGAATAGCTAGTCTAGTGAGATTCTTGTTTCTGGAGAACCTAGTGGTCTCAAAAGCTTGCCACATGTCCTACTTTTCAAAGTGTTGTACAACTAAACACCCTTGGAATCCACTGATCATGTAATTAAGAAACATATTTCTTCCTGTGAAATTAGATCCTTCAACCATGAAAATCACGAGAAATTTGTCAAAAGCTGGTCAATGGAGCCTGCTAATTAAAATCTAAACTATTGAAAATAAATGCCCCTACTCTTGTAATATTCGCTCCAGCCAGATATCACTTAGTCGCGTCCGAGCTACCCTTGGTCATGACATGTAATCGGTTTACTCAGCAGGTATATGCCCCTACTCTTGCATGCGCTTTGGCAAAGAAAAGGCGTGTTTCTATCACGTTACGGGTAAGCGATTTCTTTGAAAATGTTTTTTGCTTTCCATGGAAAACAAAGTCTGGCCTTCTTGATCGAAGCTACGAAAAAGAGTTGTAACTCAAACTTCCAGTTCATACAAATATGCATTAACAATCTTTGGATGAGAAAAAAATTTTCTTTTCTTTCTTTATTTTTTCTCCTTGAAGAATAGAGATTTTATCTTTCCGTTTTAGCGCACAACCTATCACAACTATGACTTGTTCTTCCCATTGAACCCGAAAATTTGATACTATCTCTTAGTTGGGTTGGTTATCATCCAAGTAGAACTTCTACTTCTTTCAAATGGTAGGCAATATATTTCTATATTTGAATAGAAGTGATATACTATCAATTATTTATTCAATAAATGTTAAATAGGTCCGGGACAACTTTGGCCTTTTTTTTCCACTTCCGTACTTTGCAGATATTTTGCAGGCCAGATGACCAGCCTTGAATAGCAATGGTCCCTACCAAGAACACGATGTTATTGATATTCAAGATATGATTGATACATGTTGTCTTAATGTGTTCCCAATTATAATTTGCTTGCAATATATAGAAACGGACTTGAGTACTGTTAGAGAATTTAAATTATCGTTGAGGATTTGAGTTGGTAAGAGAAACAAGAAACTCTTTGTGTAACCTTCTCAGAGAGTTATTTTGGAATAATTACCAATTGGAAAATGGGCATTTGGACATAACTATTATGGTGGTTAAAGACAATAACTAGCACCCCAACATCCAAGCCCACATTGACTACCTGACCCATTATTCCTTCCTGACCCAAAAGTAAGCCAAGCCAAACAAGTACTTGGTCAACCCAAGTTACGACCAACCCAACCTAACTCAAATAGATACTAGATTAACCCAAGGCAGGCATAATAAATGGCAAAAGATAGAGCTCGTTAATGAGTCCTGAAACTCCAAGCCCAAGCCCATGCCCTTCCATTACTATTTTGAAAACTTTCAGTAAAATTTACCTATATAACTTTTATAATATGATAAGTTGAGTTGTGCTACTTATATTTTATCATAATTTTTACATATATTACATTTACTATATAATAAGTTTGTGTATATAACTTTATAACATTAAAATTTTACTTTTTTGATTAAATTAGATATATCAAACAATTTATTTGCAGAAGGGTCTAAATGAAATGTTGCGATTTCAAACTTAATCTATTTCAAATGGATAAGAGTTGCGAAAATGTTCCTCACTAGCGGATCACATGGATGATGGATCCGAATTCCGGACTAGGCACCAAAAACATTGTCGGCGGTGAAAGGCGGCTCCATAGTGGAACGGGAGGAAATGCGTGTCCATGATATTGCATACTAACATGGAGCATGATACCGCACTTCTAGAATGCAACACGTGGACTTATTTGAGGGCAGGGCCGACTTTTGGCGGTTTTTTTCCCACTTCCGCACTTTCTTGAATTGAGGGTGGGGACCAGCCCCTGTGAGTTGAAACCCTGTTTTTCATATAATTCTCAAAACCCATAAATCTCTTCCAACATAGAAAATTCTCAAGACGGGTCAAGTCCATAACATAGGATCATCATTACATCTCGGGTTCTCCGTTTTTGAATCAATTAATTAAAGTATGAACCCATCTCGGGTCAAGATGCCAAAGTTCAAAATTTTCTTGGGATTCATTTACGTATGCAAGTGATTTATAAGTAGATTACTTATGCATAATTATGTTTATTTGTATTAATTTACGTCTGTGGTGAATGAAGTGAGATGTGAAAATAGTAACAAAGTGATAATTAACGCAAGAACTTTTCCTATAAAATACTGTATAAGTGATTCACACCCCGCAACCAGAAAGGCACTAAGAAAAAGCAAACAAAGATCTTTTCTTGTGGGCATATCAACTATCTTTATTATCTTATTCACGTGGACCCCATAACTTGTCTCTCAAAGCACTCAATTTGTTTATTAAACTAATAAATCCCAAGATCTCGAAGCTGATTACCTTAAATGTTCATAAAATTTTAATAATTTCTGAAAAGGTAAGAAAAAATAAATCTAATTTCCTATACTTTTATGGGCCTTTCAATTCATGATCTGAATTGTTCAACATTGTTGTATTAATGGTAATTTCATATCTTAGTTCTCAATGGATTTTAAGAAATTTGTGAAAAAAGGTCCAAAAAAAATTCAAATACATCTAAAACGGTTGGATGTACTCATTTACTCATGTAAAAATGGTGATTTTGACAAATATGGTAATGTGTTTTTATTATGTGCACAATTCTTCTTTCACGAAAAGTAAAAGAAAAATATGTAGGTTCACTTCGAGCGGAACCTTAGCCGTCCAATAACTAAATAAAAAATTGCTAGAATATAGGATATATATCCCTTTCATAATTTTTATGTCATCTTTAAATACAAGATACATGCACTCATAACTACCACAATTTGACCCACTCTTTATAAATAACACAACTTACTGTAACTCATACAAATAACTGCACCAACTACTCGCACTCCTAGATATATGAAAACTACTCCTACTGATAGGTAAGCCAACTAACTCCTCATGAATCATTATTTTCCCCATGACTCAAGAACAACTACTCACACTTCATGTGTAACTCCTCATAACTCTCCTATTGCCATATGACCCCCAAATAGGAACGATCATGCTTGTGTAATGCAAGGCCCCATCATTCCTCTCCCCCTAGACCAACCTTTTCCTCAAGGTTGAAATCTGGGTAACATTCCTCAAAGGCTTGAAATAGAACCCAAATGGTATCTTCATGATCTTTTCCTTGCCACTGTCTGAGAACTTCCAACTTCTATTTTTTCTGTTTAACCATCCTACGATGGAGAATCTTCTTTGGAGTTAAAGTAAACAAGCCATCACCCTTTTTCGTTAAAATTGGATGCCACAGTTGAGCGTCACCCCTAGATGGAAAGAAGCTAATGGAACTCGTTTTCCATCTGGAGTTTGATGGAAGTCAAAGAATTGGCCCCCATTCCAAACCCAACTCTTTTTTTTTCTTTGCTGAATTGCAAATTGAGTTGAAAGGAGAAAAAAGGAAAGGAAAACAAAAGCCAAAAGAGGCCAAACAGAGGGGAAAAAAACATCACGGAAAAAAGCAATAGACCTCTATCTTACAAGTTGATAGGGCTGATTACATAGAATAAAGAAAGATTGTAAAGAAGAACTATCAAAAGAAGAGGACATATTCCTAAAAGAAATAAAGGCATCCTGAAAGAAGAAATTAACAGCTATGTCTAAAGAAGGAGACCTATTACTGAAGACAGCTTGATTCCTAACCTTCCATAGGCTGAAGATGGCGATGATGAATAGGGCTCCCAAACACTTCTTAGCTTTGAGGCAAGAATTGGCAGAGAAGGAGTCCCACATGGAAGAAACATAGCTGGAAGGAAGAAACTTGAAAATTCCCTTTACCCTCAAACCACTTCCAAAAAGAGGAAGCAAAGGGGCATTGGAAGAACATGGAATACGCTGATTCTTGGTGAGAGTCACAGAGGTAACAGTAGGATGCCAAGTGTACGCCAATAGATTGAGCCCAGTCGTTGGTGGGGAGTTTGTTATGGAACAGTTTCCAAGTGAGCAAGCGACTAAAGGCTTGAGGATGCTGTTCCAGGCAAACTTGAACCAGGGACTGAGAGGGCAAACTTGAACCAGGCAGCAGCAAAGGAGAGATGGCTGGAGTTGGAGCTAGACTAGTACAGCACATCTGGCTCATCAACCAGGGAGAAACAGGCAAGGATAGAGGAAGAGAGAGAGGCCACCTGCTAAGGAAGAGAGAGGCTTTGTAGTCTCTGACTATTGGAGAAGAAGTCATGAACTGAACCTACCCAAGGGAATTGAATCTCAGGAAAGATCTGCGCCAGGGAGAGAGGACCATGGCATTTTTCTTGCCAGAAACCCAGCTCGTTGGATCTTCCCCTCCATTGAATTGAGAAAAGTCAAACTTAAACAACTTGGGTTGATACATACCAGAATGTCCTTCCTTGGAGCAGTTATTGCGTCATCCTCCACCATTTCTATATTGATAGAAAGAGATTTCTTTATGTTCCAAAGTTTGGCTAGCCAACAAGCTATCGAACTTGGTGTTCATTGCAGCTTACGTGTCTCGCATTTCTTTGTAAGTGCCTGTTCTTGAATTGCACACAAAGAACTTATCTCCATCTCTATTCACTTAAGTCGTAGTTCTGGTATGATAAGTGGCACGGCCCCTTTCTTTGGCGTAGAAGTTCCCAGAAGTAGTTTTTCCTTAGTTTGAATCAGTGCAAGATCTTTTCTCTAACCCTCAATGGCTCTCTAGTTCTTCCTATCCGCAGCAGGTGGTCCTTCTCTCCTCTCTTTTGATGGACTACTCCCTCTCCAATATCCCTAAAAGCTGATTTGGACTAGTTCTAACTCTAGTCATCTTCCATTTTGCTACTGCTTGGGATTCCAATAGAGCTAGGAGCCTTCCTAGAGTTTGGTCTGAGTTTGCTTGGAATAGTCTCCTCAGGCCTTCCATAGCTTGCTTTGTTTGGAAATTGTTCTACAACAAACTTCCAACCAATGAATGGGCCCAATCAATCGGAGTATAGCTGGCCTCTTCCTGCTACTTATGCGGCAACCACCAAGAGACTTCATTCAGTCTATTCTTCCTCTGTCCTTTTGCCAAGAAATTTTGGGCATGGATAGAAGATAAAGGCAACATCAGCTCTTGTCCTTCTAGTTCTGTTGCAGCCAAATGGAACTCCTTTTCAACCAACTCTTGCCTCAAAGCCAAAAAGGGCTTGGGAGCCATCTTCTTAGTAGCAATTTTCAACTTATGGAAGGTCAAGAACCTGGTAGTTTTCACCAATATGAAGCCTACTCTGGACAATGTCATCTCCTTCTTCTTGGTAGATGCTTCCCACTCAATTAGTAAAATGTCTCCTCCTTTTTATAGCTCTACTCTAGAGTCTTTCTTTTCTCTTTGTAATCAGCTATCTCCAGCCAAGAGATAGGTTGAGCTCTATTTTTTTTTCTGCAGTCCCCTTTCTTCTAGTTTGGTTTCTTTTGTGGTTTCTCCCTTCCCCTTTATTAATTCAATTTGCAACTTAGCAAAAAAAAAAAAAAAAAAAAAAAGTCGTAGTTCTGTCATGCCTGGCTCTGATACCAAATGTTATGTGCATACTTCTTATTTCACCTAAAGTAAAAGAAAAATCTATAGGCTCACTTCGAGGGGAGCCTTGGTCCTCCAATAACTCAATAAAAAGTTGGTAGAAGATATTATATCCCTTTCATTAATCTATGCCATCTTTAAATATAAGATGCATGCACTTATAACTAATACAATTTGACCCACTCGCTATAACTAACACAAGTTACCACAACTTTATCCACCGCTCCTGCCAATAATTGTACCCACTACTCACACTCATACAAATATAAAAACTCCTACTCATAGGTAAACCAACTAACCCCCCATGACTCATTACTTTTCCCGTGACTCAAAGATAACTACCCAAACCTCATAGGTAACTCCTTATAACTCCCGTACTGCCATATGAACCCCACATAGGAATGATCATGCTTGTGTAATGCATTGCCACATCGGTTTCACATGCATAACATTTGTTCTCTCTCTCTCTCTCTCTCTCTCTCTCTCTCTCTCTCTCTCACACACACACACACACACACACATATAGTTACGCTACAAAATTCCTCGGTGTTTATCACAAAAAAATGCCCCCTCTTTTAGCCAATGAAAGTGCGACACATGTCATCAATGATACACATCCGATTCTCACTCCTAAACATTCTCCTACAAAGGTGGATCTTTTTAGATTCCCTTAAAATACTAACAAATCATTGGTCATTGGCTATTAGATAGGGTCAATAACTCACCTTTTGAGATAGAGGAGTTTTTGAGAATTTCTCATATATATATAAGCCATTTTCCTATCCAATACGTTAAATGCAAATGACCCCTCAAGCCTCAAGGGCTTGTTTGTTTAGAGGATAAATGAGAATTTCAAATATCGTCTTAATTGAATTCACAACCACAAATCAACGACCTCTGAGAATATATATGAACAATTCAATTAGCTAACAAAGGCTAATTTATAAGGCAGGATTTTTCAAAACTAATAAACCAAATCGGGATTTTTAAATGTGAAGCGACATCCACTGACATGGTGTAAGACATTTCAACAAGAAGTCATTTTGTCAGAAATTCAACCAAACAAAAAAACATCCAAGAAGGTTTTTCCAAGTCGGAATTCTTCAAATATCATCCTCTGACAGGTTCTTCAAATCTCTAGTACATCTTAACATTCAAAATGTTTGAATTTGGATAATTCTGAAAATTACGAATGGTTGGGTTTTAAAATTATAGCAATGAAACAGGGAATTTCAAAGCTCCAAAACAGCCACTGACATTCCTATTATAATTCCTAACACATGAAAATTTCGTTATAAATTCCTCCAAACCAAACCCTGTTAGATTAGAGGTGTGGTTATACGGTGAAGGTATCGCTTAGTTCCTTCTTAAAAAAATCTTGTTATAAAAAAAGCATAAGAGAGGAGAAACGAGAAACTCCCACTATGTTTGACTAATTTTTCTAAAAAGCGGATAGCCATTGAATTAAGTAGAGATTCAATGGACCTTAGATGGACCTCAAAATGAAACATAATTGTCATATATATATATGGGAAATATTCAAGTGAGAACTAGTTCTCACCTATTATATGAGAACTTTTTTGCGGGGCCCAACTAACAACTCATCCAAACCTAGCAACTAATCCTAAGGATTGACACACATCCGAATGGACGGACCCGTTGGATCGTAGGTTGAATATTTTCTTGAATATAAAGCCATTAAACTTGTGGGTCATGGATGAAGGGGTTAAGGGCATGAGTTTGGGGTCAAACTTAATACTTGGGGTGGTCTTATATAGATCTTTCCATCCCCCGGGTCCCATCCCCAAATGGGGCGCACAATTAGGCTCCACAAAAAAGTTCTCACATAATATGTGAGAATAGTTCCCACATAATATTGTTGACACCAAAAATGTCACTTTGCCTCTTCAACATCAAGAAAGCTGCATGAAGTCGCAACCTGCCATAAATAGGCAATGCAAATTTCTCCAAAAAATCAAATCTTGTCAGAATCAAACAAAAACTGCAAGATCCTTCAAGATAGCCAAGAGAAGAGTACACATGAAGTTTCGGGCCATTTCGACAACATTTGGCCTAACTTCACTTCTTCGACAGCTAAACGGGAGCTCCCGGCGGCGACATCATCGGAGACGTCAAAACTTCGATCAGAGCCTACAGATGACTCCAGCATGTCTCAAAAGGGCTCCATGCCAAATTTCAAGTCAAACCGACAACGTTTGACCCTCCATCAATGCTCGAGCAGCAAAATCAAGCCTCCCGGCGGCGGGAACCACCGAAGCCTTCGCTCATCAAACCAAGTGCATGAGTGGCTTCAACATGCTTCCAAAAGGCTGCACGTCAAATTTCAGGTCATTCCGACAACGTTTGACCAGGTTTTGATGCTCCGAGAGAAAATCAAGCCTACCGGCGGCGGAGCAACCCGGGACCATGACATCCAAAACGGAGCCCATGGAACGTCTCAAAATGACTCCAATAGGCTCCCCGTCAAATTTCAGGTCAATCGGACATCGTTTGGCCACATATCAAAGCTCGGCATTTTCCCCGCAGCAAAATCAAGTGAAGCATCGACGGGACCCCAAACGGCTTCAAAACTCAAACAAAAGCCTATGGTTGGTCTTATTTATTGCTCAGGAGGCTTCACCTCAAATTTCAGGTCATTCCGACATCGTTTGACCAAGTTTCAGCTTCTGGCGGAAAATCAGCAGCTTTACGCGACAAAGTCTTCGGCTTTCCCGGAAAATTGGAAACTTTGCACTCTAAAAATGCAAGGATTCTCATCAGGTTTTCTACAGGGAAATCAAGCCCATAAATGAGAAGAAATGTCAGGAAAAATACAGAAGAAAACGGCGACGAAAAAGACCTCAAAACGACCGCAAAACGGGCTCCGAAGGGGAAAAATCCCCCAGGGTCGCAGGCCCCTGCGACCATGGCCCATGGTCGCCGGCCCATGGTCGCCGGCGACCATGGAAGTCCGGGTCACCGGATTTTTCGCCGGTGACCCGTTTTTCCGTCTTTTTTCGCGTTTCGCTCACTTTGGCTCCTGTGGTTTCCTGAAAATGTGATTTTTAGTGCTTTAAATTGACTCATATCCGACGACATCTCGGATCCGCCGTCAAAAGCATAAAATCATCATTGATCGCTCCAAGATCGTCAACCGGCTGACCAAGAAAGTGCACTTTCTGTTCGACCGATCGTGAAATCGACAAGACAGATGTCACCGGCCCGCTCTTAGCTATCAATGTCTGAAGTTACATGTTCATCCGATGTCGATCAGCATGTAGATCCATCGATGATCATCGCCAGAAGAATTCCAGAAGACACGACATGGCCCGCGACTCTTCGACTGCTCGGCGACCAATTAATGTGGTTAATTGACTAGCTTTATTGCAGTCATTAATTCATTTCTTTGGACGGCCCAATCAGAAGCAAGCATTTGGGACTTACAAGTCAATTAAGTCATGGCATTCAAGCCATGAAACTCCTCCCATTATGGTAATTAAGGTGATTAAAAGCCCTTAATCTCCATCGGCCAATCAGATTCAAGGAAAAAGGAGTTACAAAATCAAGAAATAAATCTTGTAACTCCTCCCATTAAAGCCATTAAGGCTCATAAAAGCTCTCCTAAATGGCTACCAAAAGCCTATAAATAGGAGAGCATTCCATTGAAATCAGAGAAAATCAGAAAAAAAGAGATCGGATCAGAAAATCGAGATCGATCGATCGGAAAGAATCCAGAGCTCGTATCCAGGGAAAGAAAAAAGAGAGAAAAACTCTGCTGAAGTTCTGCACCGGCCACCACTACAAGGTGACAAAAGTCCCTTGGGGGGCACCCCCCCAAGGTCCTTGCCTTCTCCTGCTGCCTCCAATGGCTTAGACGTGGCTTTTCAGCCCGTCTACTTAGCTTTTTATTGGACATAGGACCTTCTCTTGGTCTTTGTCCTCTAAAAATCTGAGGTTATAGCCAAGCCAAGCGAATCAAGAGCATCCTCTGTTCTCATCTGCATGGATGATGGCGAAGCCCATACATGGCTTGCGACCGTCAATCTGAACGAGTCCCCCACAATCTCCTGAAAAGTTAGATCTTCCTTTTCTTGCTTTTCATTGTAGTTTGTATTTTTCTAAAGAGACAAAAATCACAACTCTTGTCTTTCATTATTGATAAGAATTGTAAATCGGCTATAAACGCCAAAATCGGCAATAAATGCCAAACAAAATCGCCTTTCACGGCAAATTAAGAAAATGTCTCTTTTCTTAAATATTTGTGCAATGGAAAACTTGAAAGAAGTTGATTTCCTTTTTACTTGCGAAGGTTGATCTCCGGATTACCACTTGCAATTCCAAGTAAAATAGAAAATCTGGCACACCCACACAAAAAATGTTGATGCACGCTTCAGGCCCGCCAGGGCGCGAAAGGGCCGGACCCGACGGACTCCCACGTTCCGCCGACCCCAGTAGCCGCCCCACGGCGCCTCGGAGCGCGTTCCATCAAGCTGGCACACCCGGTGGGACTCGTTCATTTGAGAACACGGTGCTTGGAAATGAAATATTTGCATATCATACTTTTTGCTCTATGCTTATACTTCTTTTCCGGATTCCTTGGCTACTTTCTAGCTGGTAGCCTATGTTGGATTTTGCATCCTAAAAAAAAAAATGAGATGGGATTTTTTGGAAATTTCTATTTCTTTGAGTTTGTTTCCATTCTTTCTCTTTTCAAAAAAAAAATCAGTTTTCTTAGTTTGAATTCAAAATTGAGAAACTTTGATCCTATCCTATCGTTCTTTGGTGCTTGCAGAAATGTTGAGCCCGTTCGACTAAGGTTTTGGGCCATCGTTTCTCTTCGATGAGTTCATTAGAGATTTCAAAAAAAAATAAAAAAAAATATAAAAAAATAATCAGTTTTCTTAGTTTGAATTCAAAATTGAGAAACTTTGATCCTATCCTATCGTTCTTTGGTGCTTGCAGAAATGTTGAGCCCGTTCGACTAAGGTTTTGGGCCATCGTTTCTCTTCGATGAGTTCATTAGAGATTTCAAAAAAAAAATCAAAAAAATCAGTTTTCTTAGTTTGAATTCAAAATTGAGAAACTTTGATCCTATCCTATCGTTCTTTGGTGCTTGCAGAAATGTTGAGCCCGTTCGACTAAGGTTTTGGGCCATCCTTTCTCTTCGATGAGTTCATTAGAGATTTCAAAAAAAAAAATCAAAAAAATTAGTTTTCTTAGTTCTGATTCAAAATTGAGAAGCTTTGATCCTATCCTATCGTTCTTTGGTGCTTGCAGAAATGTTGAGCCCGTTCGACTAAGGTTTTGGGCCATCGTTTCTCTTCGATGAGTCTATTTGGGATTTTTTATAAAGAAGGACATAGACCACTAAGGTTAAACCAATTGCGTTCTTTGATCACGATTGATTCAAGAAAAGCCTTGTCCAGAGTGTGGAGACAGCTTGACTGTTCTAGGCAAGGGTCCTCCAAACGGGTTCATTAAGTAATCCTACCCTTACCTGGGGGCAATTCTATCAATTGAGGTTTCATAAGACCGGGTTAGGAGGCCTATGTGTACTCTCTCGTCTTTAAATCTTAAAAAAATTAAAATCAAAAAAAAAAAAAAAAGATTTTCAAAAAAAATCTTAAAAAAAAAAAAAAAAAAAAAATTTCAAAAAAAAATAAAATAAAAAAAATAAATAAAAAATATTTTTTTTAAAAAAAATAAAAAAATAAAAAAATAAAAAAAAATAAAATAAAAAAAAATCATTTCAAAAAAAAATCTCCAAAAACTCGTCACTTTTGATTTCAGATCTGAGAAATTTTGGTTTCTTCTTTTCTGAGCACTGGCACTCGCGGAAATCGCCGAGACCGTGTTCAGATCAGAATACCATTTGCTCTCCTTGATGGAACCAATCTTGACATTTCAAAAAAAAAAAAACTCGTCACTTTTGGATTCAGATTTGAGAAATTGTGGTCTCTTCCCTTCTGAGTATTGGCGCTCGCGGAAATTGTTGAGCCCGTATTTGAATCGGAATGCCACCTGCTCTCTTTGACGAATCCATTTCTGACATTTCAAAACAAAGAATCCCATCTCATGGATGCGATCTCCAACATTTGTGCATAGCAGTACTGGTACGCCCTTTCGGGGTCTACTGTATCTGTGACCGGCACATTTGTAACTCCTACCTTATATTCTTCTTATCTCGAGCAAGCCCTGCTTCTCGATAAGTCGAATTTAGGTTTACAATTGCTTCTAGCAGTCACTGGAACGCTCATTCTGGGCTCACCATACTTGCTGTCAGAACAATTGTACCATCTATGGCTTTTTGCCTTCTTCATGTCGCTTGGGTCATATCCCTTGAGCGATTTGAAAAGACAACCATAGAAATTCCCATTTATGATCATTATATTCTTGTGATTACTAATGGATGTGGTCTTGTTTCAAAACTTTTTCGAAACTAACAATGGCAGCCTTAACCATTATCTTCGATGAGAACAAGCACCAACTCATGCTTCAACAGAAGCAAACCGAGCGCACTTACAAGCGCCCTGCCAGCTGCCGAAGCGTCAACTCCCTCGGCAACTCTCTGAACTCCGGGTCGACCTCGACTCCCCGGACCATCGTCTTCGGGACACTGGGACCATTCCCACTTCCCGAAGAACAAGCTGCGCCTGCTAAAAAGCAGAAGATCGCCTCTCAACGTGTCACTCCCGTGACACCAAAGGCGAGCGCCCGAAAGCCCGAAGCCCGCGGCACCCCCGCGAAGCCTCGACCAACAACCAACCAGGTCTATCCCAAGACTTGGTCTCCAAGACCTTCCCCAAAACAAAGAAGGTCTCAAACCTCCACCAAGCCAGCATACCTGGCCCCACTCAAGGAGAACCAGTTCTACCCTCTTGCCTACATGAAAGAGGAGAGACCCATCTCCAACTTGACTCCCAAGTCAACCCAGCATGAACCGGCTTGCTCCCACAAGCCCAGAATCAGATCACGCATCACCAGGCCTCTACAAGCACCTGCTAAGGCCTACACTCCTTCGGTTCGACCCTTTATCTCTACAGGGGCCGAACTTGAAAAATTCAAAGCTTCGCTGCAACAGGCAAAGGACCGGGTCCGGATCCTGTCCTTGCCTAGCTACAAAGAAGACAGGCTCGGCTGCTGTGCCCGAGGGAGCACATCCTTCATCGTCAGAGCCCAGCCAGAGCTGACCAAAGCTCAAATCGCTCGTCGAGCACGCCGCCGTGCGTTATATCGACAAAAGAGACTAGAGAAGCAAAGGACCCAGCCTCCTACACTTCAAGTCTCCCACAAATGGGTCGAAAAAGAAAGACCCGACCAGGTTGCTGCCGTCCATATGGTTGGAAAAACCAGAAGACGCCAAAGGTCAGCATCAAAAATCCATGTCCGACGTCCGGTGACCCGTAGCGTCACCAGGACACAAAGACATCCCGAAGAATCTCCTGCCCCTTCCAGCCAAGGACGGGGGAGTAATCCTTCATCAAGCTCTTCATCAAAAAGAATGAGCCCCAGCTCGGTCACCAGGACGATTTCTTCGTTCGAATCCCGAGGGATGAACGTCTTGGCTACAAGTTCTGAGCCGCCACCTCAGAATCCACCTCGAGATGATGCGCTCACACGCATCCAGCAGTTGGAACAAGGCCAGCAGAGGATTGAAACTCTGATGGAAAACCTTCTCCTTGTCGTCCAAAATCAGGTGAACAATGAGCCTCCTCCGAATCATGGCAATAACGAGGAAAATGGAGAAGAAAATGAGTCACGCGCCCTTACCAAAAAGGACGTAGACAGTATCCTCGCCAAAGCAAAAGAATAGGATATACTCAAAGAGCATGGGATCAAGCCACCATATCCTTTATGGATGGACTCGGTCCCGTTCCCCACAAAATTCAAGCATCCTACTCTCCAAACATATACGGGGAAAGGATCAGCCAGACAGCACGTCATCCACTTCAAGATCTTGACGGGAGCTATCGCGGATCAAGATGCACTCAAGATTCGCCTCTTTGCAAGTACCCTAAAAGGTACGGCCTTCGATTGGTACTCCACTCTTCCGGAGAACTCCATTCAGAACTGGGCTATGCTGGAGACACGCTTCCTGACCCACTTCCAAGGTGAGGATCATCCTGTTACTATGGCTCAACTCTGCAGCCTAAAACAGGGAGAGAATGAGTCAACTTATGACTTCATTCACAAGTGGAAAGCAATGGCGTACAAATGCTCAGATGTACTGCCACAAGCGTCGCTAGTCGACATCTGCCGAAACAACATGAGAGCCAGAATACGCTCCATGATCATCGGCAATAAATCAAAAAACCTGGGAGAACTCCTGGAAGCTTCTATGGAAGCTGACGCGGTGATTAAAGACCTCAACAGTCAGAAGTCATCAAGAAAAGAGCCAACCGCCATTGCAACCTCTAAACCAAAGAAGAAAGAGGTCCTTAATGTGCAAACCAAGTCAGCTCCTCAGCAACCAAAGAAAGCTGAAAATAGAGCTGCAGGTAAGAGACCTGAACTCTCTGATGCCTTCAAAGAGCGAGTAGAAAAGAAATATCCGTTCGATGAAGACGTCGAAGAAATCTTTGAGGCTCTCCTAGCAAATGGCAAACTCATTTTGCCAGAGCCCAAAAGACCTGGAGACGTTGGCAAAACCAATGATCCTCGGTACTGTCCATACCACCAGATGGTCTCGCATCCTCTCAATCAATGCTTTGTTGTGAGAGAGAAGATAAACGAGATGTGGAAAAACGGAGTCATCACCTTTGACAAAAATTATGGCCCCGCCTCCGTCAACATGGTGTCACGTGGACAAACACCAAAATCACCGAAGAAGAAGATCACTACTTCCTTCAAGGTGATAAAAAGAATTCAAACGTCCGAAGTGTTGGTTCCTTACCCGACACCAGACGGACAACCCATATGGGTACATCCCGATCTCTTGGAAGATGAAAACTGGGAGATCGTAAAAACAAAGCCGACAGCTCAACAACGAAGGCAGGCTAGGAAACATCTCCTCAAGCTCAAACGGCAAGAGAAGACCCAGCCAAAACAAGAAGTCCATGAAAAGGCAGAGGCCTCCTCTACCACTTCACTCGGGGCAACAGAAACGTCCCTTCCAGAGACTTCAAAGGCGGTAAGAAACTTCACTCTCAGTGATTTCATGCCACCTCAATTCAAAAAAGAAGCCATGCAGGGGGTATCATACTCTTGCAACTCGGTAGTTGGATTCTCCATTGATGGATACGAGTCCAGCGACACCGACGATGGATTCGAGCCCAACTACACCGATGAGTGGGAGGAATCTCTTGAAACAGGAGAATATCTCTCCGATGAAGAATGGGTTCTTGAAACTCACCTTATGCCAGTAATCTGGTATAACCCCTTGCAACCACAAGGATCCTGGTCTGATGATGAAGAAGACCAAGAGGCTGTACAAGAAAATGCTGTTGAGCAAACACCCGTCGTTGCTCCAGTGGAAATCAACTATGTTGAGCCACACGGAGAAGACGAAGAAGATGATCTGGCTCCCATGCCGGATCTTGAAGAATATGCAAGGATCTTGCAGCGTCTCGCTCTAGAACAAGAGCAAGACCGCGTCAACGAGATTCCTCACAATCCAGAGCCGGAAGTCCCTGAAGCCCATCAGGTACCTCCTCCCTCAACTCCTAAAAATGGAGAACATTGCTGGATTGACGATCCTCTTACATCCGAGGATGAGTCTGACTCCGAGCAGGCAACATCTCCTATCAGAGCTTCCTGTAATGTAATATATCAGGACTATAGCTCTTCTGAAGCATCGTCTGATGAGATTACCTACACTCCGACGACGCCTAGCAATGTATCCTCTGGAGCTACCTCGTCTCATGTGACTTTCACAGAGATGACACCCTCTCAGGTTTCTTCTCCTGAGACTGTGACTTCAGGATACACATTCTTCCCGACTCATCATCATGAAGAAAACCCAACTTGGGGTGATGGATGGGTCAACGAAGAAGAAAGGCTGCTGGATGCTGTTCAGGACTTGCTCCCGGAAAATGCTCCGTGCAACACAATCACTGAGGATGGCAACTCTGCTGCAGATACATCCCCAGTAGATGAAAAACGACAGCCTCTTGATCTTGAAGACAATCTTCCAAACGAAGATCCTTCTCAAGAAGCTCTCGAAGTTGGTAGAGGCACCCGCTCTGGCCGGGACTACCACAAGAATTACAACCAATCTTCCTTTACTTATGTAAATCCTTCGGGAAAAGATGTTGTAAGCGCCCCCAGTGGCAACAATGATGAACATGCAGGCCCTAAGGAGGCTTTCAAGTATGACTTGGTTGAGCACTTCAAACACATACCTGCACGTCTTCACATCCTGGATTTATTACGAATGTCTCCATGCACTCGTGATAATCTCATCTCAGAATTACAAAAACTGAATGAGGATGTCGACAAACATGCCCCACAAGTCCTCCAAATTAAAATGGACTACCGGGTCAAAAACTCAGAAACCTCCTTAAAAGGAGAAAAAGAGAAAAGCGAGGGATCATGCATCCAATGCCTCTCGGTTCAAAAGGCAGCCAGTGCAACCATCGCCTTCACTAAGGAAGACCTCCTACTTGGCGAAGCAAGGCACAACCGACCCCTGTACTTCACAGGGTACATCAAAGAAATGCCGATACATAGAGTTCAGATCGACCCAGGTTCTGCACTCAACCTTATCTCCACTTCGGCTCTTGAAGAGTTGGGCATCCCACCCAGCAAGCTAAGCCACACATCTGTATCTATCTTTGGATACGATGGGAGCACTCAAAGGCCTATCGGCAAAATCAGGTTCAAATTGCAAATCGGTGATCTTATCTCTGAGGTCACTGTGTATGCAATAAAAACCCCCTCATGCTACAACATCCTTCTCGGACGTCCTTGGATACACGAGAACGGTGTTGTCCCTTCAACTCTACATCAATGCATCAAGTTCGTCGGCGACGACGGCATGGTACATCGTGTCTTTGCGGACAGAAAACCCTTCAAAGGTAAAGAAGTCCACTTCGCAGACTCCCAGATGTATGAAGGAGAAAAAGAAGAAGAGGAAATAGCACCCCCTGCTGAAAATCTCCAGAAAGATAAAGGCAAGGGTCCTCAAAAATCACCGGAAGAAAACAACCCCTCCGGCAAATTAGAAGAGAGTAGTCAATCTCCCTTCGTCATCTCCCTCAAATCTTCAAAACCTTTGGTCATCACGACTAAAGTGAAGAAGGCGAAACAAAAGTCTGGGGGCAAATTTGTTGTTTCTCTCGTGTCTATCATGCAAGACACAGACTCGGACTCAGAGCCAGAAGACGATGCATCGTCAAGCCAAGCTGACACTCAGCAAGTTCAGCCTGCTCTCACTCCGATGGAGACACCTGCTGATGTAGAAGATCCTACGTCTGCTACCTTTGTTGTTCCGGCAACATCACCAAAGCAAAGGCCGATCTTCTTCCATAGATCGGACGCTTCTTCATCAAATTCCATGCTGGAACCTTTCCAAAATGAAGGTATGCCTCAGCTATCTCTATATAGTCCTGTGGCACAAGCAATTATGAAGAAAATGGGCTATGACGCTCAAAACCCAGTCGGTTTGGGAGAAAGACGCGGTATTCTCACGCCATTGGAGCCCGCCTTGACCAAAAGCCAGCTGGAAGATTGGAGACTCTACGGTCATGTAGAAAAGTCTTCATATGGGTTAGGGTATGATCCCGACACTCCTCTGAGACAGTTGACACAAAGGCTTAAAAGTCGTTTTACCGACCAAGCCTCAACATCTAAAGTCCACGAAGACATCGATCTCCCTGGAAATCTCTTTAAAGAGTTACCTGACAAAGATCCAGGAAGCTCATCCAATTGGTACGATTTCTCTGATGATAAAGAGGAATCGTCCGATAATACAGACTTGTGCTATTCTGACCCAGAAGAACCCTCGTCTCCAAAAGAAATACCAGACTCAACAGGCGATTGGGACTATCTCATAGCAAGCCTTGAGGAGATCACCAATCAAGAAAATCCATGGAAAGGAACAGAACCTTGGTCTGGTAATGCAGTTGAAACTCCAGAAGGTTTCGTTGAGTTGGAAGCCTCCGAAAATATTGTGGAGGAACCACCTTCGAACCTTCCGACAGAAGATCCTGTTCAAAAGATAAACTTGGGAACACCCGATAACCCACGTCCTGTATTCATAAGCAAGAATATAAAGGATAATGAGTTACCCGAGTATATCGCTTTTCTTCGTGAGTTCGTTGATTGCTTTGCATGGTCCTATGCTGAAATGCCTGGTTTAGACCCCAAAGTAGCAGTCCACAAACTCAATCTTCAAGAAGACGTCAAGCCTGTCAAACAAGGCCAAAGAAGATTCCGTCCAGATGTGATGGATAAAATTGAACAAGAAGTTCAAAAGCTCAAAAGCGTTGGCTTCATCCGTGAGGAACAACATCCAGAGTGGTTGGCCAACATTGTCCCCGTGACAAAGAAGAATGGGCAGATCAGAGTCTGTATTGACTATAGAGACTTGAATGGCGCTTGCCCTAAAGATGAATTCCCGCTCCCCATACCGGAGGTGATGATTGACAATACCTGCGGATTCGAGCGAATGACATTCATGGATGGCTTCTCTGGTTACAATCAGATAAAGATGCATCCCGAGGATGAAAAACACACTTCATTTCGGACTCCATTTGGCGTGTATTGCTACACTGTCATGCCATTTGGTCTGAAAAATGCTGGTGCCACATATCAGAGGGCTATGATGAAAATATTCCAAGATATGCAGCACAAGACGGTCGAATGTTACGTTGATGATCTCGCCGTCAAAAGCAGAAGAAAAGAAGACCATCTCAAAGATCTTCGGGAAGTCTTCCTCCGACTTCGCAAACACAAACTGCGGATGAATCCTCTAAAATGCTTCTTCGGCGTCTCGTCGGGTAAGTTTCTCGGATTCCTTGTTCGGAAAGCTGGAATAGAACTTGACCCCATAAAAGTCAAGGCTATTCTAGAAATGCCCTCTCCAAGAACCTTGAGAGAACTAAAAGGGCTCCAAGGGAGATTGGCCTACATCAGACGGTTCATCTCCAATCTTTCGGGGAAATGCCGTCCATTCTCTCGATTGATGAAAAAGGGTGTAGACTTTGTCTGGGATGCCGACTGTGAAGCCGCATTTCAAGATATCAAGTCATACCTGACCAAACCTCCAGTGTTAGCTGCTCCTGCCACTGGAAAACCATTCATCTTGTACACAAGAGCTCTTGATCATTCTGTAGGCGCTCTGCTTGCACAAGAGAATGGTGAGGGAAAAGAAGCTGCTCTATACTACCTCAGCCGCATGCTAGTAGGTGCAGAGCATCGCTACTCTCCAGTCGAAAAAGAATGCCTTGCAGTGATGTTCGCCGTACAAAAGCTACGTCACTACTTGCTTTCCAACACAGTCTACCTGGTCTCGAGGATCAACCTCTTGAAGGTCCTTGTCACGAAGGCCGGTTCTCTCAATGCCCGACTGGCAAAATGGTCCATCCTCTTGTCACAATTTGATATTAGGTATGTTCCATAAAAAGCAATCAAAGGCCAAGCTCTAGCAGATTTCCTTGCAGAGCATCCATTGCCTAAAGATTCACCACTCAGAGATGATCTCCCAGACGAACCTGTCTACAACGTGGAGACTTCCTCACCAAATGCCTCCTGGGACATGTACTTTGACGGTGCAACCAGGACAAATGAAAACAGAAAGCTGATCTCGAGAGTTGGCATCCTCTTTGTTAGCCCCGACAAATGCATGATTCCACACGCTTTCTCGCTACTGGAACCATGCACAAACAATGCAGCTGAATACCAAGCTCTGATCCTAGGATTGGAACTCGCCATCGAATCCGGTATCACTATGCTGGAAGTCTTTGGAGACTCTCAACTGATCGTCAACCAGATGAATCAGAAATATGAAGTCAGGAAGCCCGATCTGCTGCCTTATTACAACAAGGCACAATCGCTTCTGCAAAAGTTTGACATCTGCAACATCACCCACATTCGTAGAGGTGAAAATATCCGTGCAGATGCCCTGGCCGGACTTGCCGCATCAATGGCGATCCAGGAAGGGGAAAACATGCAAATTACAGTGTGCGAGAGAAGGATCCTCCCTCCTCTTAACACACACCAAGCAGTTGCTGAATGCCACCGAGTGGTTGGAAGTCGGATCTCTATCCTTCAACCTTCAATCGGCGACTGGAGGGATCCGTTCATTGATTACACTATGTTCGGAATCCTACCTGAAGATCCAAAAGAACGGGTAAGCATTCAAAGGCGAGCCCCAAACTTTCATTTGGATATCCCTTCAAAGATCCTTTACAGGAAATCCTTCAACGGAGTACTTCTACGCTGCTTGTCACAACAAGAGGCCGAATAAACACTTAAAGAAGTTCATGCTGGTCTTTGTGGAGCCCATCAGGCAGGTCCTAAGCTCTATGATCAGATAAAAAGGTTAGGTTACTATTGGCCTACCATGGTTGCCGACGCAATGCAATTTGCTAAACGCTGCCAGCTATGCCAAGTTCACGGAGATTACATTCACATGCCTCCGGAATGGCTGCATCCTACAGCAATCTCGTGGCCTTTTGAAGCATGGGGCATGGACATCATAGGTCCTATCTCTCCCCCTTCAAGCAAAGGTCATCGCTTCATCTTCGCCGCTACGGATTATTTCTCCAAGTGGTCAGAAGCATTTGCGTTCAACGAAATGAAGACCTCATCAGTTCTTCAGTTCCTGCGCACCAACATCATTTGTCGTTTCGGCATACCCAAGAGATTCGTTCATGATAACGGACCACAATTCCGGGATCATCGATTCTACAGGTTTTGCGACAAATACAAAATTCAAAGCTGTCCTTCGACTCCATACAATCCGGCAGCAAACGGATTAGCAGAAGCCTTCAACAAGACACTCTGCAAAATCCTCAAGAAAATGGTCTCTAGTCACAAAAGAGACTGGAGCGACAAACTGTCTGAAGCTTTGTGGGCCTATCGAACCACCGTTCGAGGACCAACCCATAGCACACCATTCTCCTTGGTCTATGGATGCGAAGCTGTCGTGCCCCTAGAGGTACAAATTCCTTCTCTGAGGGTATCTCTACAAAATGACATGACTCAAGAAAGCAATGTCAAATTGCGACTCCATGAGCTGGACAATCTCGACGAGAGACGGCTCGAAGCTCGACAAAGCATTGAACTTTCCCAAGCACGCATGGCAGGATCTTTTGACAAAAAGGTCAGGCAACGCGCCTACAAAAAGGGTGACTTGGTTCTTGCTGTAAAAAGACCAATGGTCTTCGCTCACAAGTCCAAAGGCAAGTTTGAACCAAAATGGGAGGGACCCTACGTCATCGACAAAGTCTTCTCCAACGGCGCATATGCCCTCCTAAACATGGAAGGCGACAGATGTACGCTGCCTATCAACGGCAAGTTCTTGAAGCGGTACTACCCTTGAAGACTTACCCAACTGGGTAAGAGCAATGCCTGTATGGCCAAAACCTGTTCTCAGGTACTCGCTCGTCAAACCCACTCTCTTTAGAATTTTCATATCAAATGTCAAAATTTCTAGAGATTCAAAAACAATGCTTACTTTCATTGTTTCATTGTTCAAAAACAAAAAAATCCAAGTTTAGGAGCCTCTCCCTGACTTAACCAAAACTTTCGATCCTTGAACCAAAATTCATGGTTTGAAACAAAAATCCGGATTCAGGGATTTCCACCCTAGTCCACCTTACCTTTTACCGCCAAATGGATTTAGGTCAAAATTTACGACCCTCGTGTCTTTAAACAAAAAAATGGTTTTTCAAAAACCGCGGGGAAGTGACACTTAGTCGATACTCGCAAAATTCAAAAATCGGAAGGATGCGAACCCCATTCGATACTTCCAAAACCTCTAAAATCGTGGAGACGCAACATTTCAGTTGCTATCCACAACCCAAATTTCAAATGGTTCGAGAAAACCTCAAATTTCAAAAATCGCGGAGAAACGACATCAAGTCAGTACCCGCAAAACCAAAAGTTTTGGGAAAAGCAGGGAAGCGACGCTTAGTCGATATTTGCACCCCAATTCGCGAGGAAGCGACATTCCATCGATACTTGCAAAACCTAACCCGCGAGGAAGTGACATTCCATCAATACTCGCAAAATCGAATGAGCAAGGAAGCGACATTCCATCGATACTTGCAAGACCATTCAGCGGGGAGGCGACATTTAGTCGATACCTGCATTTTGAAAACCAAAACTCGGCTATAAATGCCAAAATCTGGCTATAAACGCCAAAACCCGGCTATAAATGCTACAAACCGGCTATCAATGCCAAAAAAAAAAAAATTGGCTTTCACGCCGACAAAACAAAACTTGGTTTTCAAAAAAAAATCGGCTATAGATGCCACACAAAAAAAACCTGACTCTCATGTCAAACCGGCTATAAATGCCACAAACCGGCTATCAATGCCACAAAAAATTGGCTTTCACGCCGACAAACCAAAACTTGGCTTTCAAAAAAAAAAAACCCGGCTATCAATGCCACCAAACCGGCTATCAATGCCACAAATTGGCTATCAATGCCACCAAACCGGCTATAGATGCCACAAAACAAATTTCGGCTTCCATGCCAACCCAAATTTTGGCTTTTACGCCATAAAATTTCGGCTTCCATGCCATCTCAAAAGCGGCTTTCACGCCACAACCAAAATCAGGCTCCCATGCCAAAACAATCATTTGACAAAAGATTTTCACAAAATGACAAAGCTTTTGATCAAATCCCATTTAGCAATTACTTTCATCACAAAAAGATTTGAGTGAGCGTAGGGAAAACAAAAAAAAAAGAAAAGAAAAGTACCAAAAAATACATGCGGTACCAAAAAAAAAAAGGAAAGTGTTCATAAGCACTACAAAAAAAAAAGTACCAAAAAAATACATATGGTACAAAAAAAAAAAAAGAAGAATAGTTTCTGCTACAAAAATCAGGAGCTCAGCCAAAAATGGTCTCCAGCCAAAGCTTCAGCTCCTCAAGCAAACGTTTGGCCTCAGCCGTCAGAGTTTCCAAGGCACGCTTCTTCAGGAACTTGCCATGAGATGCTGGCGAATGCCGTAACCCTTCTTTAACACCGGGAAGCTCTTCCCCAGCAGTTTGCCATCGTTCGTTTTCTAGAGTCCTCCTCTCGAGAACTTGACCGGCATCTGCAACCCTGCGAATCAGAGTACTCTCCCTGTCACGAGCCTCTGTTATAGCAGCCCACTTAGCATCGACTTGTGCCTTCAAATGCTCAAGACGTTTCCTGGCCTCCTCAACTTCCCTATCAAGGACGTTAAGGTCATGCCTCAATCCGATGATGGCTAGCTCTTCCTTGTTCTTCTCCCGAACTAGCTGCTTCTTGCTTTGTGTAGCCTCATTCAGGTCAGACTTAGCCTTATCAGCAGGGTCCAAGAACATCTCCTTGAAGAATTGGTCGTCAGGGAAACCCATGGTCTCAAACCACTTGTCACCCAGTGCAATGATCCTATCAACGGTCGCCCTGGCACCTGTGACATCCAAACCAACCTCTTCGGTGTCGGTCAGAATCTCCTGTACATGTGGGATCATGCCAAATCCTGCCTCCAAATGTCCAGAAAAGAGAGTCTTGATCCAAGAACTCAAAACCCGAGCCAGCACCTTCTTCGCAAATTGAAGAGACGAACTGGATGAAGATTCACCCTTCTCCGCTGATCGGCTGCTCATGTCATGTCCCATTGGAAGAGTAACAAAAGAACTCTTTTCACTTGGAGCCACTGGAGAAGGAATCTCAACACGAGGCATCTCCTCAATCATGTCAGAACTGGTCTCTACCTCCGGATCGACCTCTGGCATCCCTTGCTCTGGTTCTGAAGAAAGCGATGGACTCTCTTCTGTCACTTCAAAACCTGCAAATGAAACACAAAAAGGTATGAATATGATCCTGTTCAAAAAAAAAATCATCAGGGTCATCACTACAAAGTACCTTCTTCGACGACTGGCGGAACACTCTCTTCCTCCATGAACTCATCGGAAGCATCATCAACATTTGCGTCCATTGATGGTTCAAAGTCATCGGAATCCTGTGGCAAGTCAGCTGACAAGAAAAATGTTAGCAAATCAAGTCGCAGGCACAAAAAAAAAGAGAAAGCGAAGGAAGTCATACCAGTCGGAGATTCCGGAGTCATTCCAGAGTCCCTCGGTTCTTCTTCAGATGCCATAATCGGCTCCATCACCGCCTCATCGGTCGGAACCTCAGGCATCGCCAAGTCTTCATCCTCTGCTAAAAAAAAAAAAAGAGCAGCAGCAGGGTGAGAAAACAAATCAGAACATGGAAAGCCCCATGAAAGAAGCAGAAAAAGAAAAAGGAAGAATCATACCTTCACTAATGGTCTCTTCTCCACGGCTTCTCTTCTCTGGAGGCTCGTCGACAGCCTCTGACACCTCCTCGTTGATGGTAAGAGGGATTTCCATGTCAGGTGAGTCCTCATGTGGCCCCCCGCTGTGATGGTGACTCCTCCTCTTCTTACCTCTACGGGTTCGCTTCCTAGAAGAACCCGCCCCACTATCAGAGTCAGGTTTCTCACTTGACTCCTCACTGGATGGTCTGCTCTCGCCAGTAGACTCCGCGGAAGCTCGCCTCTGTGCTGCCTGCATCCAAGCGTCGAGCTCAGCTTCCTCCTGTTCTAGCTGCTCCAAAGCCTCATTAGGAACTTCCCGAACAGCTTCAGAACCAATGACGCCCTGGTCATCGAGAAAGCCTATCTTGTGCTTCTCTCCAGAAAGGAAGGCCCAAACTTCCTCTCGCCGGACGCCATCCGACTTTCCAGTACCTTTCCCCGAAGACAGCTTTACATCAAGCTCCTTCTTGGAAAGCCCCCGATATGCCAAAAAGCTCTCCGCGAACCACTTCGTGAAGCCGGCAGTTCGGAAAGTCGACAGCTCAGGATAAGAAATCGTGGCAGTAGTGTCTTCAGCACTATAGAAAGCCCATGCATTTCTGCCATCCTGCAAACCCCCAAAACGCTTCACCATACTCGAAGGCGCCCCAACAACGCCTTGAGAGAAGCCCAACTGAAGTGCAAAGCGAGAAGGTACATACGGCTGGATGTCGACGAAAAGATGTCTACGGTACACCAT
This sequence comes from Umbellularia californica, assembly GCA_028538565.1. Lineage (NCBI taxonomy): Eukaryota > Viridiplantae > Streptophyta > Magnoliopsida > Laurales > Lauraceae > Umbellularia > Umbellularia californica. The sequence goes on from JAPQWN010000005.1 coordinate 13,850,057, forward strand.
CGTGCCGACTCGTATGCTGAAAAGCCACTCCTTCTCTGCATTGGTCAAAGAGTAATGCCTTCCCGACCCTGCTCTGGTAGAGTCTCGGGAGGCACCAAAATTAAAAGCCTTCTTCCGCAACTCCGGAGAAAGCTTAACTGAAGACTGCCCCATCTCGACGTCCCTGAACCGTCGGATCCTCATGCGGGCAAACAAAAGTGATTCAGATACGGCTTTTCCCTTAGCCAATCGAATCATCAGAGGATCATCATCCTGTGCAGCACCCAGCTGGTGGAAGCCAGGACAGTGGTATACAAACCACGAATAAAAGATATGGGCTGAAAATACCCTATTCATAGGGAGCCCAAGCCGAACCAAGAAAGCAGCAGCCTGCAGTTCGGTACACAGGTAGGAGTAAAGAGCGGGCACCAAAGCAAGCCGCTCTCCAAACGCCATCTGACAAGCCGTAAAAATACAATGCGGCCTGATGTGCGTCCCATCTCCACCAGCAAAAATAGCCTCACCCAGCCAAAAAGTGAGGTAAACAGCAAGATCTCTCCGCAGTGTAATGTCAGAACAAATGGCATCTGTGCTCGCGAAGAAACCCTTCAACTCTTCCTGCATGGCCGAAGTCTTCTTCCTGTCTTCCCGGGTCATGCTATCAGAAGGTTCTCCACCGTCGAAGAAGTTAGGGAACGAAGAGCCACAACTCTTCCAACTGCTGGATCTTACTTTCGAGCCCTCCTTCAAAAAATCATAGAAGGCGACGAGCTGAAAGTATAGGAGCCTGAACTCCTCTGACTGCTCCTCAAGGACGCTGTCAATCGGCATGAACTCCTCGTAGAGTTTGCCAAGGATGGGCAATCCAGTAATAGCACCCAACTCCTTCAGAGAAAAACCAATCTCACCATTCGTGACAACGAAGGTATTGGTCTGAGGGAGGAAAGACTCCAACATAGCCATGAAGGCATCATCGGAAAAAGTCACGGTCTCCCTAAAAGCGCGGACCGCGTCAAAAATCCCGGCTTCCTTCAAAACGGCGCCCCCAATCAGCAAGGTGTGGTCAGTCCATGACTTCCAATCGGAGTCAACATTGAAACGGCCACGAAGTCGAAAAGGCTTCACCCAAGTACTGCCGTCACCGCTGAAAACGCCAAGGCCCACCGGTCTCAAATCGACCGACGGATAATCAGAGCCCTGGTAGCCGCTGGCTGGCATCAACATGTCCATACGGACAGGTGGCTTCTCCGCATATCCGGAGGGTCCACCAACAAAAACCCCGGTCTTGATCACACTGGTCCTCTTCACCCAGCTCGGAGGATCTTCCCTCTTAGGGCACGTGGGAGAAAGGCCCAGGATCGAGATGGTCCGGTCAAAAGACGACCGTGTAGAAATAGTTCTCTCCTCACCATTTGCTGTGTAAGAGAACTGAAAACATCTCCTTTGGTATGTCAAGTCGTCAGGGACTGCATCTCCAAAGAAGAAGGTAGGCTTGGGTAAAACCCTCAGATCGTCCATAACCCAAGGACGGTTGCTTACCATGATCTTATAGAACTCCTCATCCTTGAGAGCGATCAATCGCTGTCTCATCTCATCGCGATTGAGGGAATCGCACTCTTCCAAGTTCTTCTCAACAAACTGGACCTTCTCCCAGGCCTGCTGAACGGCCACATTGGAAGATCTAGCAGATCGACGAGGTACGCTTGTAGCAGGCTCTTTACCCTTGTTCGCTCTGGAGGAACCACCTGCAAAGGTTGGAAAAGAAAAAGATCGTTATCAAAATGACAGGATTTCGCTAAAAAAAAAAAAAAAAAAAAAAAAAAGAGGGTCACTTTGTCGCACCAAAAATCTGGCGAAATTTTGGCATGACTCCGGGGCAATTCCAAAGAAAAAGGAAATACCCCGACGGAAATAGAAAGTTTGAAGATGGGCTCAACATTGCTGCGGGCTCCGAAACTCCAAACTTTCGAAACCTCAAAATCTCCGCAAAATCAAGAAGGGCTCAACATCGCTGCGAGCTCCAAATTCCCAAATTTGCAAAGATTTTCAGGTATGCTATCATGCTCAATCTACAAAAAGTACATGCATGAACATCTAGATTTGCATAAAAACGCATTATCATGATGAGCAAAAAAAAAAAAAAAAAAAAAAAAAAAAAGAAACTTTCTCAAAAAAAAAAAGAGGGAGAAAGAAAAGAAAAAAAAAAGAAACTTTCTCAAAAAAAAAAAAGAGGGAGAAAGAAAAGAAAAAAAAAAAAAAAAGAGAAAAGAGACACGTGAAAAAAAAAACAGAAATCACGTGGAAAAAAAAAAGAAAAAATAAAAAAAGAGAAGAAGAATAGAAAGAAAGAAAAAAAAAAGAAGAAGAAAGAAAAAGAAAAGAGAAGAGAAACTTTCTTTTTTTACCATCCTATTCTCTACATAGAGTTTTCTTGAAAGAAAAAGAGAGAAAACTTACTTGAAGCCATTGATGGAGAAGAAGAAGGAAAAAGCTTGAAGATCCTTGAAGAAGAAAAACTCTTGGTCTTGGAGCTCTCTTGAGGTTGTTGCAAAAGAAAGCAATAAGAGCAAGAGATCCTACCTTCCTTTGCTTTTATAGGAGAGAGCAAATCAAAGAAGGAAACAAAGAAGAAAGGTAAGTATTACTAATTAGTAACCTTACCAAAAGAGAAGGAATTAGAAAGATTCTTTCCCAAAAAGAAAGATGTCTTTGAGAGATTTCCTCCCAAAATCAATCAATGAGAGATTCTCTCCAACAAAATAGGAGATTGGAGATTCTTTCCCAAAAAAAAAGATACCTTGAGATATTCTCTCCCAAATTAAGGGAATATGAGAGATTCTCTCCCATAAAGATATTTTTAGATATTCTCTATCCAAATGAGATATCTTTAGATATTCTTTACAAAAATGGCCCCACATGAGATCTAAGCCATCCTAAAAAGCTTAAGGTCCCATGGGCTAGCCCATATGAGCCAGGTTTGACCACCTAGGCACTAAAAAAAAAAAAAAAAAAAAAAAAAAAAGGGCTTTTAGTCGGGAAAAAATCCTCTTACCAAGAGCATACAATAATGGTTCCATGCCTCTTTTGAGTTGATTGAACCATACAAAATAATCCCAAGCCCCATGAGCTTCCAAAAATCAAACCATCCAGCCTCATATACCAAATTGAGCCAAAATCTTGAAATTGACATTCTAAAAAAATCCAAACCACTCCAATGGACCCACACAGTCCCAAAGAGTGACCAAAAACCAAATCCTGGTCCCCTAACTTGCCACATACAGCTTGTTAGGTCACAAGACCAAAACCAAAAACCAAATCATGATCCCCCAACTTGCCACATACAGCTTGTTGGGTCACAAGGTCAAAACCAAAACCCGATCCCCTAACCTGCCATATATAGCTGGTTAGGTCACAAGATCAAAAACAGAAACCCAAATCCACATCCCTGATGTCATCTTCAAAACTTTGCCTCGAGATGGTGTGTGATTCCTTTCACTACCATAAAATTCCCCTGGAAGCTCAAAGGCTACTCTACCAAAGGAAAGATTGCTCAAAGACTCTTGGTCAAGACACAAGCTCTCCTTCAAAAATCTCTTCGAGGCACATCGACTACAAAAGTCAAGCAACTCGTCGCTGTACCTCGAGGGGGCATTTGTTGACACCAAAAATGTCACTTTGCCTCTTCAACATCAAGAAAGCTGCATGAAGTCGCAACCTGCCATAAATAGGCAATGCAAATTTCTCCAAAAAATCAAATCTTGTCAGAATCAAACAAAAACTGCAAGATCCTTCAAGATAGCCAAGAGAAGAGTACACATGAAGTTTCGGGCCATTTCGACAACATTTGGCCTAACTTCACTTCTCCGACAGCTAAACGGGAGCTCCCGGCGGCGACATCATCGGAGACGTCAAAACTTCGATCAGAGCCTACAGATGACTCCAGCATGTCTCAAAAGGGCTCTATGCCAAATTTCAAGTCAAACCGACAACGTTTGACCCTCCATCAATGCTCGAGCAGCAAAATCAAGCCTCCCGGCGGCGGGAACCACCGAAGCCTTCGCTCATCAAACCAAGTGCATGAGTGGCTTCAACATGCTTCCAAAAGGCTGCACGTCAAATTTCAGGTCATTCCGACAACGTTTGACCAGGTTTTGATGCTCCGAGAGAAAATCAAGCCTACCGGCGGCGGAGCAACCCGGGACCATGACATCCAAAACGGAGCCCATGGAACGTCTCAAAATGACTCCAATAGGCTCCCCGTCAAATTTCAGGTCAATCGGACATCGTTTGGCCACATATCAAAGCTCGGCATTTTCCCCGCAGCAAAATCAAGTGAAGCATCGACGGGACCCCAAACGGCTTCAAAACTCAAACAAAAGCCTATGGTTGGTCTTATTTATTGCTCAGGAGGCTTCACCTCAAATTTCAGGTCATTCCGACATCGTTTGACCAAGTTTCAGCTTCTGGCGGAAAATCAGCAGCTTTACGCGACAAAGTCTTCGGCTTTCCCGGAAAATTGGAAACTTTGCACTCTAAAAATGCAAGGATTCTCATCAGGTTTTCTATAGGGAAATCAAGCCCATAAATGAGAAGAAATGTCAGGAAAAATACAGAAGAAAACGGCGACGAAAAAGACCTCAAAACGACCGCAAAACGGGCTCCGAAGGGGAAAAATCCCCCAGGGTCGCAGGCCCCTGCGACCATGGCCCATGGTCGCCGGCCCATGGTCGCCGGCGACCATGGAAGTCCGGGTCACCGGATTTTTCGCCGGTGACCCGTTTTTCCGTCTTTTTTCGCGTTTCGCGCACTTTGGCCCCTGTGGTTTCCTGAAAATGTGATTTTTAGTGCTTTAAATTGACTCATATCCGACGACATCTCGGATCCGCCGTCAAAAGCATAAAATCATCATTGATCGCTCCAAGATCGTCAACCGGCTGACCAAGAAAGTGCACTTTCTGTCCGACCGATCGTGAAATCGACAAGACAGATGTCACCGGCCCGCTCTTAGCTATCAATGTCTGAAGTTACATGTTCATCCGATGTCGATCAGCATGTAGATCCATCGATGATCATCGCCAGAAGAATTCCAGAAGACACGACATGGCCCGCGACTCTTCGACTGCTCGGCGACCAATTAATGTGGTTAATTGACTAGCTTTATTGCAGTCATTAATTCATTTCTTTGGACGGCCCAATCAGAAGCAAGCATTTGGGAGTTACAAGTCAATTAAGTCATGGCATTCAAGCCATGAAACTCCTCCCATTATGGTAATTAAGGTGATTAAAAGCCCTTAATCTCCATCGGCCAATCAGATTCAAGGAAAAAGGAGTTACAAAATCAAGAAATAAATCTTGTAACTCCTCCCATTAAAGCCATTAAGGCTCATAAAAGCTCTCCTAAATGGCTACCAAAAGCCTATAAATAGGAGAGCATTCCATTGAAATCAGAGAAAATCAGAAAAAAAGAGATCGGATCAGAAAATCGAGATCGATCGATCGGAAAGAATCCAGAGCTCGTATCCAGAGAAAGAAAAAAGAGAGAAAAACTCTGCTGAAGTTCTGCACCGGCCACCACTACAAGGTGACAAAAGTCCCTTGGGGGGCACCCCCCCCAAGGTCCTTGCCTTCTCCTGCTGCCTCCAATGGCTTAGACGTGGCTTTCCAGCCCGTCTACTTAGCTTTTTATTGGACATAGGACCTTCTCTTGGTCTTTGTCCTCTAAAAATCTGAGGTTATAGCCAAGCCAAGCGAATCAAGAGCATCCTCTGTTCTCATCTGCATGGATGATGGCGAAGCCCATACATGGCTTGCGACCGTCAATCTGAACGAGTCCCCCACAATCTCCTGAAAAGTTAGATCTTCCTTTTCTTGCTTTTCATTGTAGTTTGTATTTTTCTAAAGAGACAAAAATCACAACTCTTGTCTTTCATTATTGATAAGAATTGTAAATCGGCTATAAACGCCAAAATCGGCTATAAATGCCAAACAAAATCGCCTTTCACGGCAAATTAAGAAAATGTCTCTTTTCTTAAATATTTGTGCAATGGAAAACTTGAAAGAAGTTGATTTCCTTTTTACTTGCGAAGGTTGATCTCCGGATTACCACTTGCAATTCCAAGTAAAATAGAAAATCTGGCACACCCACACAAAAAATGTTGATGCACGCTTCAGGCCCGCCAGGGCGCGAAAGGGCCGGACCCGACGGACTCTCACGTTCCGCCGACCCCAGTAGCCGCCCCACGGCGCCTCGGAGCGCGTTCCATCAAATATGTGAGAATAGTTCCCACTTGAATATTACCATATATATATATAGCATTTGGTATGTGACCCGCACACTAGATGAGTGTGTGCACCTCAACATGGGGCCCCACCTGGGACCGAGACCCGAGAGGATCAAAAGATCTCCATGCGCCTTTCATCTCCACAAAAAAAAAAAAAAAAAAAGAAAAAAAAAAAAAAGAAAAGAAAAGACCAGCTCCATCCCTAAACCCTATCATCTCCACCCGGGCTCCTCAAATTTAACAGTATCTAGTCCTTTTGGATGGGTGTGTAGTCGATCCAACGGTCTAATCCATTCGAATGAGTGAAAATGCAGTGCACATGTGAAATTTGGAGGGGGGGGGGGGGGGTGTGGTCTAGTTAGAAGGACCATCAGGAGGGTCCCACCCCGACACGCAAGATGCTTGCACTTAATAACTTTCTCATGTGTGTGTGTAATCGCTCGCACTTTACTTTAAAGCGATCGTATTCTCTCACAGTACCAACTAGTAAATTTCTAGTCCATACATACACTCCACAATAGAATGGTATTGTGGTTTGCAAGCATTTCACATCCTAGATAAATCCTATGATCTTTTCAACAGTATATATAATAAGAAAGTCTATATTTGTTGATGATGTTGTTTTGCTGGCCATCTAACATTGAAATCATGATTCTATGGGTTACATTATAAGAGTGAAGTACCTGTTTATAATGATCAGTGTTGAGGTCAACGTCCACCCTCATTCCTGAGCGGTCATAATTATGGTCGAGCCCTCGCCCTCACCATAAAACCATTGTTGTATTGTTTCCTATCACCAATTGGTTTTAGGATAAGTGGTAGTTCAATGGGGTGTAAGATCCTACAAGTGGTATCAGAGTAGGTTACACTAATCTTTTGTGTGATCTCTTTACTGATCTTCAATGGATATCAACAGAGAAGGCACATCTACCAGTAAGCCCCCTCTTCTGGATGGATCTAATTATTCATATTGGAAGTCTAGGATGATTGCTTATATGAAGGCTATCGATGACCAAGTCTGGGATGTTGTTGTGGAAGGTTATCTTGAACCCACCATGACTGTTGACGGGCAAACAAAACCCAAACCCAACGCCCAATGGACTCCTGATGAGAGGACTAGATCTAATTGCAACAAGGCCATTAATGCTATTTATAATGGAATTACTGCATCGGAGTTTCATAGAGTATCTGCTTGTTCTACTGCAAAGGCTGCATGGGATCTCCTTCAAACTGTTTATGAAGGAACTGAAATTGTCAAGCAAACAAAACTCCAGAATTTGACAACCGCTTTTGAGACGATACGCATGAAAGAGTCTAAATCCTTTGATGAATTTTACACAAAACTGTGCAAGATTGTCAATTCATGCTATAATCTGGGAGAAACCGTTCTTCAAAACAAAGTTGTTAAAAAAATCATGAGATCTCTCCCAGAACGATTTCGACCAAAAGTAGTTGCCATTGAGGAGCACCAGGATATGAATTCGCTAACAGTTAAAGAACTTGTTGGTAATTTGCAAACCTTTGAGTCCAATCACTGTCAGTAGAAAAAGGGAAAGGACATTGCTCTAGTGTCCTTAAATTCACTAAATGTCCTTGAATTTAGTGAACCTGGCAGTGATACTGATGATGAGAAGTTTGAGGCATATCTTGTTAGAAGACTTAACAAGATTTGGAAAAACAGGAAGTCTTTTAGAAAGGACTCCTCGAACCTGAAAGGTCCTCCCAAAGGGAAAGGTAAGTTTGTACCAAAGACTGAGCAAAACCCATCTGCTAATCGATCAAAGGGTACAACAAAGCCTGTCAAATGCTTTGAGTGTCAAGGGTATGGACACATTGCCTCTAGGTGTGCAAATCGCAGAGATAAAAATAAAGGTAAGGCCTTAAATGTTGCCTGGGATGAGGAATCTGAAGAGGAAATTTCTGAACCTGATTCACCATCGAGTGAGTCTGGAAAATACGTTGCTTTCATGGCTCTCTCTAACATCTCACTTGTGCAGGAATCCAAGTCTGAAGATGATTTAGACATTAACGAATTTTCTGATGAAGAACAGGAAGGAGATGAAGATTATCAACAATTGCTTCATGAATCTATTCGAATGTCCAAAATCAGTGAGAAAAGAGCCTTGAAATTGAAAGCAATGGAGGAAAAGAACATATCTTTGCAAGCTACATTGCTAGATTCTCAATCTAAGGTAAAACGGTTGGAAGATCAACGAGGAATACTGTCTAACCAATTGATTCTTGCAGGTCAAGAGAATGATCGCCTGCAGCAACAGTTTCAAAAGGCTGAATCTGAACTGTTGACCACTCGAAACGAGTTAAACACTTGCAAATCTGAAAAAGACAATCTTGCTGGAAAGTTAAAGATGGTTCTTGCAGAATTGGATTCAGCAAAAGCTTCTATCAACCGGATAAACACTTGATCAATGAAGCTGAATGAAATTTTGGGAAGGCAATTACCTCTTTCTTCAAAATTTGGGCTTGGATTTGTAGGCTCTTCGTCATCAAAAGACAAAGGTAAAACTGTGTTTGTTCAAGGAACTACGATGAAATCCATGCCTCCTGTCTATCCAAATGCTAAATATCCTCTGAGTTATTATCCTTTTTATGTGTTTAAACCAAGATTCATTCCTATATGTCACTTTTGTGGAATCACTGGACACATAAGACCACATTGTAATAAACTGCGAAATTACAACAGAAATCAGCGTAAAAGGCCTAAAAATTCTTCACATCAGGTTAAGACCAAACCAGTCTGGGTCCGAAAATCTGATCTACGCTGTAATGTGGTACTTACAGCACTTAGTGCTACAAACTCTGATGTGTGGTACTTGGATAGTGGCTGCTCACGTCACATGACAGGAAATAAAGCCTTGTTTACATCTCTAGAAGATTACAATGGTGGAAGTGTTCGATTCGGAGATGGAGGTAAGGCTAAAGTTGTTGGAAAATGAGTTGTGGCAATCCCAGGTATGTCTAACATTAAAAATGTTTATTTGGTTGATGGTCTAAAAAAAAACCTCTTGAGTATCAGTCAGTTGTGTGATAACAAACATGAGGTACATTTTTCTTCCAAAGAATGCATTATTGTGGACAAAAAGGGAAAAATTGTTCTTCATGGGATAAGAAATTCCGACAATTGTTATGTAGTTTCATCTGAGAAAGAAATGTCTTGTAATTCAGCAGTGTTTAGCGACTTCGATTTATGGCATCAACGCTTGGGCCATGTGAATTACAAAGTTCTGGAAAAACTATCAAATCTTGAGCTCTTTCGTGGGCTTCCAAAACACAAAAGAGCCCCGAATACTGTGTGTGGTCCCTGTCAAGTTGGAAAACAAATAAAAGCTCTTCACAAAAAGGTTGATTCTCTTGTCACTAAGAGACCTTTAGAGCTATTGCATATGGATCTTATGGGACCAACAAAATTTGAAAGCATTGGTGGTAAAAAGTACATATTCCTGACAGTTGATGATTTTTCCAGATTGACATGGGTAAGATTTTTACATGATAAATCTGAAACTTTTGTTGTCTTTAATGACTTATGGACTTTGCTTATTGCAGATAAAGGACAACAATTTGGCGGTGTTTCAAGGATTCGTTCCGATCATGGATCTGAATTTCAAAATTCTAATTTTTCCACCTTTTGCACCAAACATGGGATTAAGCATGAGTACTCAGCCCCTAAAACACCTCAACAGAATGGGGTAGTGGAAAGAAAAAATAGAGTCGTTCAAGATATGGCACGTGTGATGTTACAAAGCAAAAAATTACCTCAAAGGTTTTGGGCTGAAGCTGTTAACACAGCTGTGTATATCATCAACCGTGTATATCTTCATCCAGGAACGAAAACCACTCCTTATGAGATTTGGACCGGAGTTAAGCCAAATATCAAATACTTTCGAACTTTTGGCAGCAAATGTTACATCCTACGTGATAGAGAACATTTGTCAAAATTTGACTCCAGGAGTGATGAAGGCATCTTTCTCGGTTACTCACTGTCTAGCAAAGCATATCGTGTTTTTCATCTTAAAAATTCTGTTGTGATGGAATCCATTAATATGGTAGTGGATGATGCAGGTACCTCAGATTATTTCTCCGATGATGATGATGAGGGACTGATCTTTTCTCCGTCTTTTGAACAGGCTAAAAATCAAACAGAAAACCAAGCCAAACCAGATTCGGAATCACCAAAGGAAACAAACGCAAATGCAGATCCATTTGAATCAAGGGAACCTTCCTCTGAATCTACTGTTCCTGAAAGAATTCAGCAATTTGAAGAGCAAAGTGCAACTCCAAAATCTGTTCATCCTTGATCTAAAAAAAGCCAAGTCATCAAAGATCATCCTTTGGACAAAGTCATTGTTGAGATTTCTGCTCCTATGAAAACACGGAAACAGGTACGTGATGAGGTAAGTCATGTCTGTTATGTTTCCTCTTTAGAACAAAAAAATATCAAAGATGCTCTTGTAGATGATTCTTGGATAAATGCTATGCATGATGAACTAGCTCAATTTGAAAGGAACTGTGTTTGGGAGCTTGTTCCTAGACCGTCAAATACTAACGTCATCGGAACTAAATGGATCTTTAAAAACAAAACCGATGAGACTGGTCAAGTCCTTAGGAACAAAGCTCGGTTGGTAGCTCAGGGGTATACCCAAGTTGAGGGTATTGACTTTGATGAAACTTTTGCCCCTGTAGCTAGACTTGAATCTGTGCGCTTATTACTTGCCATTGCTTGTTTCTTAAATATTAAATTGTTTCAAATGGACGTCAAAAGTGTATTTTTGAATGAGGGTTTGAATGAGGAAGTGTTTGTGGAACAACCGAAAGGATTTGAAGATCCTCATCATCCAGATCATATTTACAAATTGCAGAAGCTCTTTATGGTTTAAAGCAAGCTCCGAGAGCCTGGTATGAGAGACTGACTGTATTTTTGATAGAGCATGGGTTTTCGAGAGGAAGTGTGGATAAGACGTTATTCATCAAACAAGACAAGAACAACATTGTCATTGCCCAAGTCTATGTTGATGACATCATTTTTGGCTCTACGTTTGATTTCTTGTCTGATAAATTTGCTGATAAAATGTCGAGTGAATTTGAAATGAGTATGGTTGGTGAGTTGTCTTTCTTCCTGGGTTTACAGATTAAACAAACCCTCTCTGGCATTTTTATTTCTCAACCAAAATATGCTAGGGAGTTGCTGAAAAAGTTTGGAATGCAATCTTCAAAACATGCTAGAACACCTATGAGCACCACTGTGAAAATTAGTCTTGATGCTGATGGATGGGATACTGATGAGAAAAGTTACAGAAGCATGATTGGCAGTCTACTCTACCTCACTGCTAGTCGTCCCGACATTTCCTATAGTGTCGGTGTTTGCGCGAGATACCAGTCAAACCCTAAGATGTCTCATGTTCAAGCTGTGAAAAGAATCTTAAAATATGTCTGTGGTACTGTTGAATATGGGATTTGGATGTCCAAAGATACCAACACGATCATTGTTGGTTATTCTGATGCTGATTGGGCTAGATGTGTTGATGATCGAAAAGTACTTCTGGTTACTGTTTCTTTGTTGGAAATAATCTCGTTGCCTGGCATAGTAAAAAGCAGACTTCGACTTCTCTGTCGACTGCTGAGGCTGAATACATTGCTCAGGAAGTTGTTGTACACAGCTTCTTTGGATGAAACAGATGCTTCAGGATTATGGGATTGAGCAAGACACCATGACTGTCTTTTGTGATAATAAGAGTGCCATTGATATTTCCAAAAATCCTGTCCAACACTCTCGCACAAAGGATATAGACATTAGGCATCATTTCATACGTGACCTTGTGGAAGAGGGAACAATTTCTTTGCACCATATTCCTACTGAAACTCAACTTGCGGATATATTTACCAAACCATTGGATGCAACGCGCTTTGAATCCCTGCGAAAATCATTAGAGATTTCTCTTATTCCCTATACTCCATAAATTTTTGTTTATTTAGGTACACACTCACTTGTACACATGACCATTTATTCTTTTTCTCACAGCACGGATCGTCTTTCGATTCTCTCACTGCTTTCTCCTTCTTTATTCTTGAGAGATGTTGTGGTAATAAGGTTAACCCTGAGGAAGATGGCTACCTACGATTGTGTGTGAAAGCTTCCATTTGATTGGTAATTTCCTTTTGGAGAAGGCTACCACGATCTTTAGTGTGAAAGTCACCAATGATGGCTTAACCCGTCCTCAATTTATTTAAAAAAAAAAAAATTGAGGACTCGAATGAGTTACAAAAAATATGGAAAATAAAATGCTACTCAAATGAAAAAAAAAAAAATTGGAGGAAACTATTTTACTCAACTTTGTGTTGATGGGTGTGCTCCTCATGTAACATTTTGTTCATCTCAAAGAGGTTTAGGGGGAGAAGATCACACTGCCTTCAGTTGTCTTTTATTAGTTTTTTTTTTTTTTTTTTTTTTTTCTATGGTCATCATATTCACTTTTTGCATTGTGTGCTTCAATTTACGGAAATTTGAATAAGTGCTCCTGTCTGCGCTATTCTATGGAGGGATTTGATCGAAACGTGACTGTTAGGAATTTTTCGGGAGTTGCACCCTAGGGTTTCAAAATCCTGACAGTTCGCTCGAGCGACCCTGGCGATTCATATTCCCGAGGTCCCTTTCTTCTTCATTCTTTTCTCTTCACTTCTACTCTCTTGCGCAGAAGCCGTTTTCACCCCTTTCTCTTCCTTGCGTTCCTTTTTGCCATTCCTTCTTCCTAAGGTATGTTTTCTTTTGATTTTTTTTCAAATCCTTGTTTTTCATTTCATTCCATTTGCATCTTAGACATGATTCGGGTTCTTCTCATTCAATCCATTTCGATTTTCTTTCTCTTATCTGATACCAATTGAAAGTGATTTCTACCTTAACACAGGCAGAGGTCCTGCTTATTAGATCTCGATTGGATATCCAACTACTGTGATTAAACTAGTATTTAACCCTAATTCTGAATTAATAAAGCAATCAAACCACAATCAGAAAAAGACACGGGAATTATACGTGAAAAACCCTAAAAGGGAGAAAAACCACGGGCCTTATCGTCTAGGCCTACAGACAACCAAGCACTATGTAAACTTTGGAGAATACAAGACACTTACAACCCTTTTCCCAATTGTTGACTCAACCTAAGGACTGCCTCAGATCTTGCTGACATCACGTCACAAATCTTCACCGTGCTTGCGCAAAACCGCCTTCTGGAAGGGGATGGAAGAATGACCCAAAACTCTAAATCTTTAGCACAACAACAGCTTAAAGTCTTGGGAGGGGGGGGGGGGGGGGGGGGGGAAGAAGATGGATCTCTCAACCTCTCTATCTCAGGAAATTTGTCTTAATCAGTGTATCCATTAGGTTGAGAGATGAAGCCTTTAAATAGTCTTCAATTCGTGCTTGAGAGGCTCTAGGAGTAGCAAGTTGCATCTTGATTGAAATAGGAAACAACAGTTCTTCAGGAATGGAAACTTCAAGGTTCGCTCGAGCGACAGTGGGAGTTCGCTCGTACGAACTGCTCTCTGGAATTGCAATCTGTAAACAGCAGTCTGGTCGCTCTAGCGATCTTATGGTTCGCTCGAGCAAACCAGTCTCTGTCTCAAACATCTTCAAGACAGAACATAGGAGGGTCGAGCGCACATGAAATTGGGTCGAGCGAAGAGGCCCTGGGATGGGTTCGCTCGAGCGAATGAAGGTTCGGGTGTAAGATCCTACAATCAGGCTCCATTAACGTTACGGTTTTCTTGGGAATACACTTATCACTACTTCCTAGACTGGTCCATCCTTCCCTCTTCTGCCAGAGAGTGGATTTGTTAATGCTTCACTTTTGGATGATAATGATCATTAGTAAATTTTGAATTATATTTATTCGGATAACGTTACATGAACAGTAGTCGATACAAAAATTACAACTTGATTTGTGTTCTGATGCTGGGAGTTTAAAGTATTGAGTCCTGAGTCTGATCAATCCTTTTTTTAAGGATAAAATATGAAACAAGTAGAGTCTGGTTTCTCCTAACTAATGAAAAAGAGAAAGTGCATGTAATCTTTCATCTGCCATTGAAGTGTTTGAAATCAGAGTAATTACACTCACCATACGAGTCAGTTTTTGCACAGAAACACTTTTGTTATTATTTGATACAAAAGCTGAAATTAGCTTCCTTATAATGCAAGTCTTTGAACTTTCTGTGGCCCTTTGCCCCAATTATCATCCTTGCAACAGGTTGCGTGTTGGCCCTCTTTCTGGCCTTCCAATGAGCAATTCGGTCTCCACTTCCATATCCTCACTAATATCATGAAAGGAGGCCGCTTCTTTCGTATTGGTTGGTTGTTGTGGTGTCTCTGCGCACTGAAGAAACATATGTAAAGATCTGGATTAGGTTAATGCAGGGACATGAAATCAATAGGCATTCAAGTAAATAATCCACCTTCTTGTGTAATATTGTGTTTTCCTCTGACAGGATTCTCTCCTGCATTTCAACAAAATGGATTAGCATTTGGCGTCAGTAAAATAGGAGACGTGAACTGAACAAATCTTGCTGTTACTTGGTTTCCTAGTTACATGAGTGTTTTTCTAGCAATATGGGTATGATATTTCTGAATTTCATTGCAATTTTGTACCTTTTCTTTTAATTGCTCAATCTCCTCTATCAATAATTGAGACTGAATGATAGACAAATGTCCAACGTCAGAACACGACACATTGGTATCATATTAGTGAATCTACTGAATGTTATATGTAAGTGGTGATCTACCTTGCTTTTTCTAATGTTGATTAGGCTTTGCTCCATCTGATATTCTACGTTTTGCAGTTCCTCAGTTGAACATGATTCTAGACTTTCTCCCGAAAGCTTCCTGAAAAAATGGTGGGTTCAAAAGCTTGCAACATCACAGTTCAAGATTATATGTAACATAGAAATATCCAGGACATTAATAGGTTGAAATATCATTTCCTAGGTTTGGCATAAAGTTTTAGTCATCTTCCAACCGTATAGAGAGTTCTAGATGCTCAATCTTCTTTGCCAAATGTGCTGCTTCAAACTTCCACTGCTGCATTCAAACAAGCTTGGTGTAAGTTGAATGAAAGTTTAGAGGCATTGCTGAATGCATGTACATGGTAATAAGATATGTTCCAAGTGTAATTTATGTAATCAACTTAAGTTGTATTGGTTGTTTATATCAATTTAAATATTATGGGAATGGAGAAGTGACAATTTCGATGTAGGAGATGTAGACACTTTAACCTGTAAGAACCATCTGATAAGATCGCTCCCACATGACACCATATTATGAGGTATGCCAATTCCCAACGGTCATCTCCGTAGGTGTGCAATCTCGTTAGCTGTGGATAGCACAAGATACTCAAGTATTCTCCCTAAGACAGCTTCCAGATCAAGAATTAGATATCGCAAAAGAAGAAACTCTTTGGAAGTTTTTTTTTTTTTTTTCATCATATGACTTCTGATTTCTCAAGATTGTAATGGGACATCAAAGATTTTACTAACCCATTAAAACTCCAATGCCGCTTAGCAACCCAGATACTATTGTTGGTAAAAGTAAAGCCCCACATCCCACATCGTCTAAGTAATGCCTTTGGCAAGGCATCATATATACCTGTTTGGGCCTTCCACCTATGAGCTTTAAGCTTTTAAATTGGTATATGATTTATTACATCTACAAGAAGAAAGATGATGATTTGCAGGAATACAAAATAAGATGATAAAGTTCACATGCACTGTATTAGACGTGTTTTTTCACTGAGGGAAGTACAAGAACCACTGAATCGACTTTTACACTCATAAATGAGTTTTATATGCTATAGAATGATTTATGATGAGGAACAATGGCTACAAAATAAGAGACAAATTGAGTACTGGCTAAAAGTGTATGTTGTGATTGTAACACCCCGACCCCACCCTAAGCGTGATTAGTATCTAATTAATCATGATTAGATGGTTAGTGGTTGTTTTGAATGTGTTTGGCTTTGATTAGGTGGATTAGAAGGCGGTTGACCATTGACTAGGTAGCCCTATGACTTTTTGGGTAATTTGGGTACTTAGCGTTTAGTGTGTTTTTACAGATTTTCGTGCATTTTGGGTGCATGGGTAGAGGCGTAGAGCATGTCATGGCATTTGATTTTTGTATTTTGACCCATGTGGTTTGAGCCCAACCGACCCAATTTCGGATCCATTTGGCCCATTTTCCAGCAAAAAGACCTTTTATGACATTTTGCTTTTAAATCTGGGGTTGCATGTAAATGATTCAAAACTTCTCATTTTAAAGAGAACCCAGCCCATAACAGCCGATCCTCTCCTCTCCTCTTCCATTTCAGCTGAAACTTCTCTCCTTCATCTTTTCCTTCTCAGTCTCTTGCTTTCATTTTCAAATCTGAAAGTTGCATGTGAGATTTTCTGAATCATCTTCATCTCCTTCCTCTATCTCATCTTCCTAAAGCACCCATTTGAGCATCATCATCTCTACTCTTCTCTTGGTAAGTTCTTGCTCAAAACCCATTTCCTGTTGTTGAAATCAGAGATTTGGAAGCCAAATTCGTAGGATCTCTATTTCTTGCATTGCATTTGGGGGCTTTGGCTTGTGAGCTTGGTTTGAGCTTTTGGAGATTGGATTGTGTAGGATTTGAGTTGCAAGCATCAAAAAGGCAAGTGAAATATCTATAATTTGTTGCATGCATGCTCAATTGTTGATTCTTGATATACTCTTCATGCTAGAATACCTAATTTTGGCCCATATGTGAGTGTGATTTTCAATTTCTGTAAATGGGTATGTTAACATGTGTAATTGGTTTAATTTGTGTTTAGAAGTGTTGTATGGATGTCTGGGGAGCATAGGATGCTCCTACGGTGCAGGGGAGCATAGGATGCTCCTACGGTGCAGGTTTGAGCTTTGAAAAGGTTGGAAAATGTTTGGGAATGAGAAATCTTCTGATTAGGACCTTTCCAGGCTTGGCTTGCAACCTATCAGTCATGTGTCGGCTAACCAACCAGAAGTTCGTATAGAATGACTGGATGATGAAAATTGGTTAAGTGGAATTGAGTTAAGTTCACTGACCCTTGACCAATAGCTCATCAAATTTTGTCGGTTACTATAACTGGATGCCTGTTTTCCTACCAGAATGGCACTCAGTCACGTGTCGTTAACCTACATGTCCTTCTTCAGTTAATCGACGGTTAACCGAGTAGTGATCAAACTCGCCAGGTTTCTTAGGTGGTTTTTGACCTAGTCTTGGACCTTAGCACTGGATCCCTGGAACCCCAATTTATGCCTAATGGACTGTTTAACTTGGTAGGCGTGGTGTGAGCTACCATACACCTACACGGAAGCTCGTTTTGTTAGACTCCTTGATGCCGAACCAAAGTTGTTCTAAGGTATTAGGCGTCTCAAAATTAAGTAACACCAAGGGTTGTGTAGCCCTTTGATGTCGAATGTCTTGGAAGTACACATTGTTGGACGGTGAAGCCCATGGGCATTCTAGGATTGGCTTGTTATTCATCCTCGACTCATCATATGATCCTTATGCATGCATTTGCATTCCGTTTTCTAGTACTCTTTCATGATGTGCTTCATGCTTATATATTTGTTCCATTTAGTTTATGCACCTTGTTATGGATTGTGTTTTATGTCCTCTTATGCTTACATATGCTAATTACGTCATGTGTGTTCCATGTTAATGCTTATGCTGATGTTTATGTCATGTTATGGACTTGTATCATGCTAATTTACACATATACTCTATTCCTTGAGTCGACACTATTATCCTATTATTAACATGAACCCTAAGATCGTGAACAACATGATAATCACGTGTAGGATTTAATCTTAAATAAATTAAAGAGTACCTCCAGACATCCTGACGCAGAGAGCTTTCTGATCCTGCAGTCTGGTGCTGTTACTGATTGATGCTGTGATCCGTCAAGGAAGAGGCTAGGTGAATGGTTTCGGTTTCTCTTTCCTTGCCTATAAAACCTAATGTGTTGATTTTGTGAACACCTTTGTGAAGGACGAAAGGCTTTGTTTTATAGGTGGAAAGAGGACCGAATTTCCAATTAGGGTTTCCTTAGACTTAATCTCAACCGTCCATCAAGGTAGAGAATATTATGGAATACATCTCATTAAGAAACCATTTTGAGTAATTAATAGCATATATCCTATGAAAACGGATTTCCTATAATGACCACTTTTCGGGAAAGGAAAGGACGTGTGGTCCAAGTAATGGACCTAAAGATAATTTCCTTACAGACACCACTTAGCTTCGATCCTATCTCAGTCTGACCCGACTGGGTGTGGGTATGGTAACTTTCATGGACCCTCTGCAGATGCGAATTTTATTAGAGGTAAACCGGTACCTCAGGTCCATGATGGAGTTTGTGGGCCCTATGTCTCCTCGTGGTACCTCATGTCATGTCATGTTTATGCTCTACGCTCTATTTAACTCATGCTTACATGCTTCTTGAGAGAACCTAGCTCATGTGGTTGTGCCACCTCGCCATGATTATATGTTGATAAGTCTACAAAATTGAGTAAAATAGCTGTCATTTCATGTGCATTTGTAGACATATATAGGGCCAATTGCATCATAATTCCATGATTTCATGCATTTGAGCATAAATATGGGCTTATAGTCAAAATTAGCTAAGAACCATTAATTTTGCATGAATTTATGAGATTAGTATTTTTCATCACCCCTGAGTCCCACCATTTGGATCTAAAGCACTATGACCCCATTGCATCCATTGCATTAATTCATTAGGTAAGGCCCATGCATCCCTTGCATTGTATCTTTAATTAATTCATTGCTAGTGATTTGTTTATCTTATTTTTGTAGGGATTTTCACAAGCAATGGGTGCCCACAAGAAAGAGATAATTTGAAGAAAGAAAGAAGAGAAAATAAGAAATATAAAAGCACACCTTTGGGCATGCTTCCGACCCAAGGTGGGTCCCACAAGTGCCACCATTCTCATCTCTCTCTCTTTCTCTTTCTCTCTCCGAGTTTCCAAGTAACCAAGATTAGAGTTTCTAATAAAGAATATTCTAGAAGAATACTGATAGAGTTTGAACCCAGAAGTTTTATCAAAGAATATTTTGATGAGTTAGCAAGAGAAGATCGAAAACAAAAAGGATGAGAAGAATAATTTCAAGAAAGAAAAGAGATAAAAGATTTTTGAGAAAAATCATCCCAAGGGATGTGGACACCTGCCCTTGGACATCCACATCATATCTCCATCTTTCTCTTCCTCTGCTCAATCTACACCATTGGTTTCCTATCTCTATGCAACAATAGGAACTGCTGCTCAGAGTTGTGTTCAAGATAAAAAAGGAAAATCAAATCAATTCAAAATACAATTGCTTTGCTTACAAGTAAAGCCAAGATAGAGTTTTTTTTTGGGAAAAATTCCAAGCCAAAAGAAGGAAGGAAAAATATAAGTAGAGCCTTGGGGGGTGGGGACGTCCAAGGCATGCTCCCTTAGCCTAGGACGTCCACCCGCCTCTCTCCTCTTCCCTCTTCCTTTCTTCCCCCCTTTTAGTTCTAGTTCTCCACCTTTTTCAAATATTTTTTTTAAGGTAGCTTTAGGCCTTGTCCAAGCAAAACTTAGCTTAGGAGGAGCTGAAGTTGTACTTAAGAATGTTTTTAATGAAGATCATCTTTTTCTTACGTGCAGTGAGCGAGTAACTTAGCGATCGGGGCTGCTAGATGAAGTTAAGTATGCCCTAACTTCTTTTTATTTATGTGAATGCTTGTTGATCTATTCGTGCTTAAATGATAGAATATGCTTGTCTTCATACCAGTAGGTGCCTTTCTTTTTGGAATTCTCAATGTTAAAATAAGCATTTTATCATCTACGCTTACTTTTGATAGATTATGCTTGGGAATATGTTCTTTTTGATAGTCTATATATGCTTTAGGTTTGATGGGTGATTATTAGGTAATTCTAACACTTTTATAAAGGGAAGGAGGTCTTGGGTATTTTGATAAATATTTATAGAAAAACCGTCTCTTTTGAGAAAAATTGATTTGAAAGATAAATTATCCGGATTTGGATGCCTTGACTAGATTTGAAGAAATAAACTAATCAACATGTGTTTGCATGAAAAAGAGGATGTTTTAGAATATTTAATGGATTCTAGATGCTCTGATCTAATTATTAGTATTGTTTCTCTCTTCATTATCATCATCATCTTATATTCTAGTTTTTTAGTTTTATACATTATTAATTACTTGTGACATCATAGATTTTTCTTCTTGATCGCTCTCTGTGGGTTCGACCCATACTTGCCACTATCTATTTATAGATGCTGTGCACTTGAGGTAGTTTATTGATTACACATCGTATGTAGGTACTTGTCATTCATGATTCCTTAGTTCATGCTTACTCATGCACTCATCATGCCTAGGTTATACTTTTTTGACCTCATATTATCTTTACTCGTCTTTATTACTCAATTGTTACATGCTATGAATTATATATATTTGTTTATCTTGCTAGACTTATGTCTAATGGTGATATATTTCCCGTTACATGTGAGACCTCAATGCCACATCCCCGGAGATTGAGGAGGTTGAGGAGGAGACTCCTCAACAATTAGCTGAATGGACTCCTGACAATGTCTTCTAGACATCAATACGCCGAGCTCTTGGACGTCACA
The DNA here is from genome assembly GCA_028538565.1 of Umbellularia californica. Taxonomy (NCBI): domain Eukaryota; kingdom Viridiplantae; phylum Streptophyta; class Magnoliopsida; order Laurales; family Lauraceae; genus Umbellularia; species Umbellularia californica. The sequence continues at coordinate 13,871,010 of JAPQWN010000005.1, forward strand.
TCACCCATGACTGTGGCTTGGATTGCTACAAGATTAGAAGTTGTTTTATGATGCTACATTTTGAAATGTAAACCTTAACTAATACTTTGCTTCCGCTACTTTTCCTCTTTCTTTAACTTTGAAACTTGAACCTTTAATTTATGCTCATGGACTAGTTGATGCTCTTATATCCTATGAAAATGTGTATGGATGAATTTTACAGGTTAATTTTGTACAAGATCATTGGAAAATTTTAATATGGTATTTCCCAAATGTAGCATTTGAGACCTCACACGTGAGACCTGTGGGAAAACCTGTTCATGGATTTAGTTGGTCATCGAGTTTCGGCTTGAATTCCCACGCGAGTGTACGCCGCGCCTCGAGAGGTATGATTTCGGCTCTCTATGCATCACTGATACAAGTGTGAAAGCCCCTGCAATGCAGGGTTAAATATCTTCCAAATGAAATAGTTAATAAATGTTAATAATTAAATTAATTATCAACTAAACAAAGGGATAAAATCATTAATAATATTGAGAAAGCCATGTGCGATGCACAGTTAAATCCTGCATAAATTGATTTATAAGTTAAAACTAATATCTAAAATAAATAACTATTAATAATAAGGTTAAGGCACACCAAAAATAGTTTAGTCCATGTTAAATACTAATTTTAATCAATAACCCAAAAGGCACACATAAAGTTAAAGAGAATTCAGAAATATGGAATTGCCCTTCAAACCAAAGTAAAAATAAATGAGAAGAAAAACTGATGTAAGAACTTGAAAATCACCTTAATTTATAAAAATATGATGCATCTTTGCTCTATGAATACTATATAAAAAGTCTGAAAATCACCTTTATTTATAGAGTTCGAAGGCATCCTTTATTATTGCATTACATCCACACAAATGGGCCCAAGAGACATTTTATTGAAAAGGCACATATGTATTTATAGAAAAACACATATATGTATTTGTAGAAAAACACATATGTGCCTTTTCAATAAAATGTGCCCCATCTTGGGGCCCATTTGTCAATGTGTTTTTCTAAAAATAAATATGTGCCTTTTCAATAAAATGTGTCTCTTGGGCCCATTTGTGTGGATGTGATCCCATTCTAAAGGATGCCTTCCAACTCTATAAATAAAGGTGATTTTCAAACTTTTTATATAGTATTCAAAAGGAGCTGAGATGCATCATTTTTTTATAAATTAAGGTGATTTTCAAGTTCTTACATCAGCATTTTTCTTCTCATGTATTTTTACTTTGGTTTGAAGGGCAATTCCATATTTCTGAATTCTCTTTAACTTTGTGTGTGCCGTTTGGGTTATTGATTAAAATCAGTATTTGACGTGGGCTAAACTAATTTTTGGTGTGCCTTAACCTTATTATTAATTTTTATTTATTTTAGATATTAGTTTTAACTTATAAATCAATTTATGCAAGATTTAAGTGTGCATCACACATGGCTTTTTCAATATTATTAATGATTTTATCTCTTTTTTTCTTAGTTGATAATTAATTTAAATTTTAACATTTATTAACTATTTCATTTGGATGATATTTAACCTTGCATTGCAGGGGCTTTTATGCTAGTTTTATTGAAAAGACACATATATGTTCTTAGAAAGACACATTGAAGAAACACATTCACAAATGGGCCCCAAGAAGCTGACGTGGCTTCTCCTAAGGCCAGAATTGAGTATTTTTTCCCAACCAAAATTCAGCTTTAAAGAGAAAGAATATGACTTATCATGAACATTGTACTTTATGCAAATTGCCGACGGAATGGAGATTAAGTGTTGTAGTACATATATATATATATAAACAAGAGAGAGATACAATACTGTATCAACTATCGTGGGATTAAACTTATGAGTCGACTATGAAACTATAGGAGAGTAATAGAGCAAAGAATTAGCAAAAGACCAAGATATCTAAAAAGTAATTTGGTTTTAGGCTAGGGTGGTCAACTATGAAAATTATCTTCTCACTTAGGCAATTAATCTAAAAATATCGAGTGAAGAGGAAAATTTTCCATATAGTCTTCATCGATATAGAAAAAGCCTACGACAGGGTACTTAGAGATTTAGTTTTGTATGTTTTAAATAAAAAGGAATGTTCCAAAAAATTATATATAAATTATTAAAGACATGTATTAAGGAGCGGTAACAAGTGTGAGAACTACTTGTGGAGAGAAAGGTGAGTTCCCAATGACCATAGGTTTACATCAGGGTCAATCCTAAGCCCTTATCTCTTTGAACTGATTATGGATGAGTTGACTGCTCATATTCAAGAAGATGTACATTAGTTGCAAATATGTAGTGTTGGTAGATGAGTCAAGAAATTGTGCGAATCCAAAATACAAGATATAGTGGGAGGCTTTAAAATTGAAAGGCTTTAAAATAAGTCATACAAAGAAAGAATATATGGATTGTAACTTTAAGGCATATAAAAAGAGCTACTATGAGAATCGAAGACCATGAGATACCACAAAGAGATTCTTTTCATTACCATGGCTCCATTATTAGTAACTATGGGGAGATTGATGAAAATGTCAAACATAGGATAAAAGCAGTATGGTTGAAGTGGAGACTTTCTTTTGGAGTACATTGTGACTGACTAATGCCAACAAGATTGACGGAGAAATTGTACATGACAACGATTAGACTAGCCATAACCTATGGAGCATAATATTGGCCAATCAAGAAGCAACATATAAACAAGATGGATGCAAGGACGGATCTACATAGAGTTGAAAGGGCTCAATTGACTCCTCTTAACTTATTCCTTCCCTTTAAATTAGGAGAAAGATATGGATATATATATATATATATATATTTTGATCCTACCCTTTTGCCCCTCCTCAACTTTTCCTTTTATCTTGTTTGACCCTCAATAATCTTTTTTCTCTTAATAAAGAATGAACCTTTTAAAACATATAAGGGGATTTTGGTCTTTTACTCATAAAAAAGGCAACTCATCAAATCACCAATAAGGTATGCATAATGTTGTGATTTTTCTCCTTTTATTCTTTCTTTTCCTTGCCTATTATTGAGCCTAGAAAGTAGAATCCTAATCCTCTCAAAGTCTGAAATTCAAAATCATCCCTAGCTCGTTTAATTTATTATCGGATTTTGAGTTTTTATCATTTTACTTCAGAATCTGGATTAAATAAATCTAATTTAATTCCCAAGTAGGAAATTTCAGGTTACTATAAATAAAGTTCTTAAAATTTTTTTTTATACTAATTATAGGTCAAATGTTTCATCAAGGATGGTGACTTTATTAAAGTTTTAAAAGGGATTTAGGCTCTAAACAATGGGCCAAAGATCAAGACTTTTTATAAGCGTCAACCCCATATTATGATCTTGAAAATTATTTAATATTTTTATTTTTAATCAAGATCATGTGCTCATGAGTAAAAATGCTAAAATTATGCAATTTACACTTCTTCTCTAGTCTTTCGTGCCCCTTTTTTTATATCATTGTTAGATATAAAGAGCAATTTAAATTCATCTTTTTTTAAAGTATTTTTGGAGTATAATGTAATAACTAGTTGTACCCATTATATTGTAATTACAGTCATGAGGTATAGTGTAGTAAGATTTTTACTTCTTTCTCAAACTTCTCTCTAAGAGAAACTTTTGGCCCTGTAGAGAAAATCCTGCCTCTATCACTGGATGGATGTAGCATAGATGAGAATATTGAGATGGATGTGTGGTAAAACTTGGAAGGATAAAATTAGAATTGAGCGCTTTTGATAAGATTTAGGTGTAGCATCAATAGCGGATAAAATTAAAGAAACTCGTTTGAGATGGTTAGGGCATACCCAACGCAAGCCAACAACAACGCTAGTAAGGAAAAGTTTGCCTATGAAGGCTAACGGCTCACAACAAGGGGAAGAAGTAGGCCAAAGGGAACGTGGATGGAGGTAGTAAGAATAGATATGAATAAGTGCAATTTATCCGAGGACTTGGTTCAAGATAAATCAAAGTGGAGAAACAAAATTCTTATAGCCAACCCTAACATAGTTGGGTCAATGCTTTGCTGATGAGGATGATGAACATCGTATTTTATTAGCTTTCAAATTCAGTTTATTATCAGTTAATTTGATTGAATAGTAAATTGCTTCCATTGTGTCTGTGAATATGATCTGATTGGATATGACCATGTTACATATATCACATGATATCGATGCTCAACTCTTTGTGGTTTTAATTGTTCTTTGATTTACATGATGAACTCCAAACCCCCCACCCCAACCCCAACCCCAACCCCCCCTCCCCCAGTTTCAGATGGGCACATTAGATGCTGCACAATGGTTTTGGGACTTTGCGAAAGAGTTTTGGATGATTTAGAATTGTTAGAGATTTAATTTTGAGCATTCTGAGGATTGCTTAGACTTCTAATTCAGTTAGTTGTTTCAATATAGGTAGCCATGTAATAAATATTTGAGATTTTAATTAACTGTGCATTTAACTTTGACTGCAGATTCGTTTTGGGACTTTGAGAAAAGAGTTTTGGATGATTTAGAATTGCTAGAGATTTAGTTTCGAGCACTGTGAGGATTGGTTAGACTTCTAATTCAGTTAATAGTTTCAGTTTAGCTAGCCATGTAATAAAGATCTTAGATTTTAATTAATTGTGCATTGAACTTTAATTATTTTAATGAATTAGATTTAATTAGTAAGAATTCTGTCTTTCCAAGTGATGTGTTATGAGAACAAATTGAACTTGCTTGACCCAGGTTTAAACCACGACACGGAAGTCAAGCTTGGAGTTCGGGACGTGATGAAAATCATCCATCTTCTTTCAAAATTGTCTCTTCGCACTTTTATCTGATCCTTCCTGAGGTACATAAGCCTATGATGCCCAAACATAGGGACACACCATAGAAATGGCAGGGACACAAATTTTACACATTAAGAATAAAGTATTAGATACGATATGACACAAAATGTTTCCTATTTTGAAGTATCCATATATCTTAGGTGTAAGGACCCGACCCCAGATATTATATTTAAATAATATTTAATTAACTTAGTGAATTAAATAATGAATTTAATCGATGAGTATAATTTGGCCACTCTGATTAGGTCTTCATTAGGGTTCAATTTGGGCATGATTAATGGATAATTAAGTTAAATAAATAATTAATAAAATTTGTCCACTTTGGGGAATTAATTAGAATTAAGTTAGTAATTAAAGTAATCATGGTAGGGCCACATGGGACCCATTAGTGTTGGGCAACCAACAGTATTGGTTGGTCGAGTCCAACTGATTATCCTATTGGTAATAGATGTCTAGTGGCATGCCATTTGAGGAGTCCTAGTTGACAGGTGCCATTAAATTAAAGGGACAATTATCGTACAACAGATGTTAAACCTGACAATTGCCATAGAACTGTCGGAAAATGTGTAATTACCGCAGAACTGTTCATCTGTAGGATATCCTAGGGATGTGGGATATCGCATTATCTGAAGCGAGAAGACTTGAACAATCCTTTTTTTTAAATTTTTTTCCTTGACTGTGGGACCACCAAACCACCATCCAAACTATTGGATAACTGTGTGTAAGAACTAACATGGCACCAAATTTGAACCGTTGATCTATCACGGTTATCGATAAATTTTCAAAATGGTGTGACTTTTTTACTAATTTCTTGGTAACCGTGATAGATCAACGGTTCAAATTTGGTGCCATATTAGTTCTTACACTCATACAGCTATCCAATGGTTTGGATGGTGGTTTGGTGGTCCCACAGTCAAGGAAATTTTTTTTTTAAAAAAATGGACTATTCAAGTTTCATTTATTATAATGTGATAATGTCACATGTGAAATCAAAGATTCTATGGTTTTTCTTCATTTTTGGTAGCTATACATTAAATCGGAGGCTGAAAATCTTATGACCGGCTGTTTTCATCATTTCAAAGAAGATTAACGATCTTGATTGTGATTATGGGCCCCACAAAAGTTCAAAAACCTAGATGTTTGGTTATTCAGTTTTTTATCAAATATCTCGAGATCCGAGACAGATCAATGGCTGAAATTTGGTGTATGGGCCGTGTTTGACCGTATTAATGTTTATGACGGTTTGGATCATTGTTAATTGTCACATAGTTTAACAAAAATTAAACAAAGTGTTTAGGGGAGCATTACCGTCCATGGCACTGTAGCTCCGCAAATCTTCCGCTTCAGATAATGCAATATCCTACATCCCTAAGATATCGCACACTGCGCCTACAGAACAATTGTGCGGTAACTACACCTTTTCCGACAGTTTTGTGGCAATTGTCAGGTTTAACAGCTGTTGTACAGTAATTGTCCCTAATTTAAAAGTAATGCTAAGAAAGATAGAGGAACTAGAAGTCTTCATTACAATAGGATCCAGCCATAAGTAACAATTATTATAATCTTTATAGGACTTTAATATAATATTGTGATTATTTTTGAATGGTTAATATTAACAGTAATCTTGATAAAAGGGTATTAAGGGTCAAATTATTTTGATCAACATGCAAATAAAAAAGAGAAAATAGTTGGAATTATTCTATGGGAATAATGGGATTTTATAGAATATACATGAGTTTATTAGCAGTTAAATTATGGAGTTTCTAGAGTAGATAATATATATAATTCATTAAAAACAATTATGTGATATGATACGGTCAATAATATTCGACCTTTCAATATCAAAATTAACTAGTAGTTAAGTAATTAATAAGGTATAATGGAATTTTGGATTAGATAATAATTCATTAAAACTAATGATGTGATGAGATATGGTCAATAATATTCATCCTTTCATTATCACCATTAACTAGTAGTTGAGTAATTAATAAGGTATAATTAATTAATTAAGAAAATAGAGAAAATAATTAGAACTTGTTAAACAAATAAATAAATCATGATGGGTCCCAAGTGACCAACTCTATTAATGGTCTAGATTATTAGTTGATAGGTAGCCATTTGTAGGTGATGGCATTCAATCTAAGGTGAATTAGATGACGATATACAACACAAGTTGTGGTAAATGGCAGAATATTAGGGGAAGACTAGGACTATAAATTATAATAAGATTACACAAGCCATAACAAATTAGAGATCTTTAGAGTCCCATATCAACTCAAACTAGAAATCCCAACCAGACATAAAGTGAGACCCCAAGGATTAATAAAAAGGCTCTTGTGCCCATTGGACTCTCCACTATCATGCCAAGCACTCTCTCGTCTCAGCGATACACACTCTCACATGCCACTTTCTCTCTCCATGCCACTTTCTTTCTCTACACCCTCTATCATCACATGCCCAATACTTCTCTTTCAATTCGGATTTTGCAACCATAAATCTTAGATAGCTTGGATTTGGGGGAAAACAAGAAGAATGAGATCATCTTTAGGGATTCGATCAGGTACAATGAAGTTGATGAATCTAACATAAGCAGCAAGTAAACAAACCTGAAATTATTGTATATACATGATATCTTCACTTTGATTCTAGTTTATTCAAATTTAGAAACCCTAACTAAACCTTAATTCTAATATAGGTAATGTGCTCTTGTGTATGCTTGTCTTCTATGCCCATTCCAGTTAGATAGATGCCTTTTGGGCTTCAATCAAGTTGAAAGGGTATCATCCTTTTTTTTTTTTTTTTCAGCTTTTACCCAATTGATGTGAAAGGTGATCATAGGGCTGAATAGTTCGATAGTTAGAACGTATGCCTAGAGGAAGGATGCCTGAAAGGTGCCCAAGCGCTCAATAGCTCATTAATTAGAACGTGTGGTTTATGTCTTTTAGGGCCAGTTAGGCTGCTCTACTAATAGAGTAAAGTGAAGTAAAGTTGATTTTGAAGAAAAAATAAAATATAAGTGGGTTATGATGGTATCTTATTAATATAAGTCTGTTATGGAATTTTTTTGACCTTTTGTAAAGGAAAGTGGAGTTTTTTTGTATTTTATTGGATAAAGGGGGTTGTTTTTTGACTTTTTTTAAAAAAGATGGAGGGAGCAACAGAAGGACGATTAGAGCTTCGCAGGGGTATGACACAATCAATAGAGGAAGTATTAATACCTAAGGGTGCAGTAGGCAGCATTGGGATAGGATCAGGAGAAGGATGCCCCACAGGAGGAACCGTGTTACGTCGGACATAGACATTGATTATAGGTGGTGGAGAAGTAGTTGCAGGGAATTGTTGCAGATAAGACACAGCAACAAGATGAGTATCCAAACGCAAAGAAAAGAAAGGAATGTGTTCCAAGAAGATTACATTACGAGATATTCGCATGCGTTTCTCGGATTGGCCATAACACAGAAATCCCTTGTGTTTAGTACTGTAACCTAGGAAGATATATTTGGTAGCCCGAGGTGACAACTTAGTGCGCTCTGTAGGTGGAAGATGGACAAAGCACAAGCAACCAAAAACACGTAAGTGAGAATATGAAGGGGCATGACCAAAGAGAGCTTCATATTGAGTAGTCATTCTTAGAACGGAGCTAGGATGACGATTGAGGAAATACACAGCAGTCTGTGCAGCATCACACCAAAAATTTGGAGGAACTAAGGATGCAAGTAGGAGAGTACGAACAGTTTCAAGAATATGCCTGTTCTTCCTCTCCGTAACACCATTTTGCTGTGGAGTATGTGGGTAGGATTTTTTGTAAAGAATGCCTTTATTAGAAAGGAAGGCAGAAAAATCATGGGACATGTATTCTCCACCGGAGTTAGACCTAAGAATTTTTATATCTTTCTTAAATTGTGTGTGAACCATATTGTAAAACTTTTGGAAAAGAGAAAATACTCAAGATTTGAAGCGATGAAATAAATCCAAGTGAATCAAGAATGATCATCAATAAAAAGTCACATAATACTTAAACCCTATCCTACTCATTGTGGGTGCAATTCCCCAAACATCAGTGTGAACGATATCAAAAGATGATAACGTACGAGAACAATGAATATGAAACGGCAAAATATGACTCTTAAACAACACGTTTCACACTTTGATTGAAGTAAAGAGGACATCATTTTATTATCAATAGTGGGTTCTAAATAACCAATTTTAAACAAAGAAAGTAAGTAAGCATTGTTCACATGACCAAGACGACTATGCCACATAGTCCACAATTTATTGAAGTTAGGAGAAGAAGAAGAAAATAGGGAATGATGTCCAATGTCCAGCAGAAACTGTTGACCATGTTTACTCCCCGTCGTGATCACCTTCCCAATTTGTCGCCCTTGTATGACACAACCAGTGGAAGAAAAGTTAATATGGTACCCATCATCAATAAGTTACCCGACAGAAAGTAAATTGGCTGATAATTTAAGAACAAAGTTGACATTGGAAAGTTTAAGGGATTGGCCAGAGATGCTAGATAAAGTAATGGTACCAATTTCACAAATGATTAATTAGTCTCCATTAGTAGTGGTGATTTTCTCTTTGCCAAGGTAAGGGTGAGAGGCTGTAAAGCTACTTTCCACAGAATTCATGTGGTTTGATGCTCCTGAATCTGGAAACCAGGTAGATGAGGTGATGGAGGAAGATAGTGAGATTGAAGAATGAAAAGCAGGAAATGCTAGAGGAGAAGGTGTGATACCGACCACCATTAAAACCCATAGATGCATATGTGGAGGTCACCGTGTTCTGAATCAATTATTGAATCTGGGTTGGAGTCATGGATACAGCCCCTGAAGAAGTGCTTTCCTTATCAGGGAGAGGTGCTTGAACTTGGAGCGCAGATGGAGCATTTTGTCTCGGCACGGTGGAAGGATTTTGCTTCTGCTGGGGCCCATTCTTTCGCTGTAAGCTGCGACAGTCATCAATAAGATGACCAGAGCATTTGTAATATCTACAAACCAATTTCTTTCGACAGTTCTTGGCAATATGACTGAAGCCTTTGCAATCATAGCATTGAGTAGGCTTCTAATTGGGGGTTGCCCGGAGAGCAGAATCAGCCGGGAGAGGAGCTAGGAAGGCCTTCGGTTCTTCAAGAATGGCATGCTGAGAGTTGAGGCAAAGTTCTTCTCGAAGGACTTCTTGGAAGCATGTATCCAGGTTCACAGAGACTTCTTTATTCATGAGAGCGGACTGGATAGATTCAAATTCGGGTATGAGATTCATAAGGAACTGGCTGATGTGGGTTTCCTCTTGTAATTTAGGAGCCTCAGACAGAAACCCAACATACACAGTCTGAATAATCATAGCATCTCTCTCAGTCCATAAGGTGAGAAATCCATTGAAGTATGCATGCACAGATCTATCGCATTGACTAAATTTTGCAATTTCACTATCTAGTTGAAATTTGAGAGCTTTATTTGTTTGATGATAAACATTCTTGAGATGACCCCACATATCAAATGCGGTTGTATATGCTTGAAGAGCAATGGCAAGAGAAGGGTCAATGGAGTTAAGAATCCAAGTGATGAGCTTAGCATTTTCTTTAGACCAGGTGGGTAATGCTTTTGTGTCAGTAGTATGTGTAGCAGGTTTAGTTATCGAGCCATCAAGATAACCAAACAGTCCTTAGCCTTCTACAAAATTCTTCAGATGAAAAGACCAGGCCGTATAATTAATCCCATTAAATTTAAGAGGAATAACATCATACTTGTCCATAGTAGAAAAGTAGCAACCGTACTAACAGCAATAAATAGCAACTAAGGACAACAACCAACAACAGTAATAGCAACTATGCAAACAGCAGCAAATAGAACTGACGAAGTGCCAAAGAAAACTAGCAACAGTGCCAAAGAAGAAGGAGAGCACAATGCAGACCAACCACAAGGTGGTCTGATCTGCTATAAAATGCAAATACTGCAGTAATAATACCAACAGTGTAGTAACCAGCACTGATCAGTCATTAATCAGCCTTAATCCGTAACAAGTAGCTTTCACAGCATACAGGAGCAATTGATATTATCAAGAGAATAAGAAGATAGAAGAAGACAGCATAGTCAGTGCAATTTTTCCTCCAAACAGAGCCAGACGAACTAGAAATTTGGACCTGGATCTGTGCGTGGGCCCCACAGAGTGGTCTAATCACAGATCAGGTTTGATCTTCGTAAAGTGGAACAAAGTTACTTCCTTCAGTCCAAATTTGATGAGATTTGGAAAAAGATCCATAAATCTGGACGGTCTTGATGAAAACTATCTGACATGATTTTATTAAAACTGACAGATGAAGTGGATGAAAACTACCTCAAAGTTGATGGAAAAATTCTAGAAAAATCCTTAGAAATATCCTTAAGGATGGTCGATCACAACTGTGGAGGTCATTTGGAGATACGAAGATGATCCGTGGTGGGCCACTATTGATCAGTGACACTAACAAAGAAGATTTCCACGCCACGAAGAAGATCCACGCCAGGGAGACTCAGTGGATCAATGAGAGAAGAAGATTGATTAATGATAGAAGATGATTGATCATAACCAACGCTCTGATACCATGTAATGATATGAAATAAGAGAAGGAAGAGACGAGAGTTTGGAGAGAAACTTCATGCCTCAATGTGAGGTTCGTTTGTATATTTATAATTACATTATACCCTAATCAAGGGCCCTAAACACCCTAATCAGTACAATCAGAATAATGAATAATCAATCTCCTAATCTATACAAGGAAGTAAATAAGAGATAAATCAGCAACATAATCTAAGATGATACCACACGTGGGATTTTATATACAGCTGTGTACAAATCCTTGATGGGCTAGGCCTTAGTGGGCCTAAGCCACAATATCTTCTGCACATAGTGTTTCGCCCAAAAGAGAGATTAAAATATGCTGAAGAAGCTTTTTATTCATCCTTTGAATATTACAGAAAGATTCGAAAATGACTTGCACGTGTGCTGGATCGTGCAAGAAGAGTCATCTCCACTTTTATTTACATGGGTTCTCTTTGCTTCACCTTTTAAGTGTAGGTTGTTTACAAATTTTTATACAACGCCCTGTCAGGCTTAGGAGATCAAATACAAGGGAAATACAGACTGAAAGAAGAGATGACGAGACTGCTGCCTTCGAGAGTTGGCCGGAGATGAAACTGGAGAAGTCTGTAACGTAGCTTCCTTCGTCAATCTTTGTAATCCATCACCATTATTAGAAAGAAGGATTAGCAAAGAAGTCTGCTTTAAAACAGCAGAAGCAATCTTTGTCCTTCTTCCGTGGTGAGAGAACAAAGATTGATTTTCAGAAGCTATCGCCTAAGTCTAGAAAGAAGTGCTCGTTGCTGCCTGACTCTCACCATGCGGATGGAAGAAAGAGACTCTTGAAAATGGGAGTTTTTGGGCCTTCTTAGCGCTGGATTGGAGATGCCTTGCTTCCCTCCCCAAGTCCTCCTTTTATAGCCTTTGGGGGGCCATAACTATCGGAAATCATGGAGTGGAGGTGCATTTGAAAACCGCGATCAATGGGAAGTGTAAATGTTCCCCTTTTGGAGGTCTCGTGGCCATAAAAAAAAGTAACCGGCCAGAGATCGTGGGCGACAGGCAGCTGGGAAAGAAGAAGCTCGGCGGCCAATGTGTGGAGCCTTGCATCGTCCAGCAGCCATCTTCCGGACAAAGATTAGCATCTGTATCGTTGTTTTGAGCGGCTGGTGCATTGAAGACTGTAGCAGCCGGAGAGCTTTGCAAATAGTAGTCGCTGGCATGCCTTCACTATGGCCGGCCAGACTCCAGCGGTTAGAAAGAATGCCCCCCTCTATAAAAAAAATGTGTTTTGTCCTTGGAGTTGTTACAAATGGCCAAATGAAGTTTTTGTGTGTCAACAAATGTCCCCCTCGAGGTACAATAATTGAAATATGTCATGGTAATTATTGTGCCTCGAGAATTTCACAAATCTGTACTTTTGATGGAAAGGTGTAAAAAACTCATTTTGAGAGCTGCTTATGCCCTGGTTTTTGTAGATATCAAGTACTTGCATCTCTGCGGGGATTATGGGAAAGAGCCCAAGGAGGAATACCGGAGGTGTAGAACAACTTTTTGAAGAATTTTCTCTTTGGTGATAAAAAAAGTGATGATTTTGTCGGGAATGAAAAATGAATGAAAAGGGTTTAAGATTTGTGGCTTTGATTGTATTTTTGACTAAATTGGATGGTTGGTGGGCAAATTGACTCCAAATTGGGCATATGACAAGTCTATTTGAAGATATTTTCAAATGGACCGTAATGATAGGCCAGTTTTGAATTTTGGCGGTTTCAAGGATTTCGAAAAGCAGTTGGAAATCCAAATGGCGTCTCCTTTAACTGTGCACTGACCGCTAGTTCTTAGTCTTTTCCTGTGCGTTCGCTAGCCGTTGAGGTGGTTTCAGGATGAACGTTGAGCGTCATTCTACTTCCGGAGTGGCTGCCGAACATTTAACTCTGCAGCCGGCGCCTCTACGGAATTTGAGGCATCAAATTGTTCATAAAAGGCGATTGTTTGCTTTTATTCATCCCCTTGCCTTTTTTCATTTCTAGAGCTTCCAGAATTTAGAGCTTTTCGCATCCAAGAGTTCCCTGCGTTCAGAGTTTCTTCCGACCTTGTTATCTCCTTTTTCAAGCTTTTTCTGTGACCCTTCCTTTTCATTTCTGGAAAATGGCTGGTGAGCTTTCCTCTTGCCTCTTTTAAGATTTTGCATAAACTTGAATCATATTCTCATTTTTCTTTGTTGTGCTTGTGTTTGGAGTTCTTTGCTTGTCTTCTTTTAGTATTCATCATGGCTGTCTCAATCTTAGCCGGGTTTTCTCGAAAGGGTATTTGAATCCAAAAATGGTTTTTGGTTCAAGCCTGACGAAATTCACCTTTTTTTTTTCAAAGCTTTGTATATGAGAATAATGGAAGAAACCCTTAACTGCCCCCATTTCTTTCTCTTTCCTCTTTTTTTTTTCTTTGCTTCATTGCATGTGGGGTTTCGGAACTGATACAGACAAAGATAATGAGGATTCTATTCTTTTGCATTTCCTTTTTTTGTGTGTGTGTGTGTGGGGGGGGGGAGCGCGAAGGACAGGTTTTTTTTTTTTTTTGGATTTTAGGGCTCTTTCCTCATTTTCTCTTCTATTTTTTTTTTTTTGAAACAAAGGATGGAATTCGGGTATGGACTGAGGGTTTTTGGCCAAGTTTGCATAGTGGCTGCGATCATTGGGCAGAACGGCTGCCAAATTTCAGGATAAGGGCTAGGTAACTGCCGTTCAGGTATCGGCCAACCAATCTTGGTAATAGCGAATTCTCGGCCACTGAAGATTTTAGGGTTTTGTAGTTGATTGTTGCAGGACATGGTTTTAGTCACTGAGTGTTGAAGAAGAGCGGCCGTCAAGTGTGGGGGATTTTAGTTTTAACCGCTAAGCATCAAAGTAACAAGATAGTGGCCGTTAGGAATTTTCAAAATCTGAATAACCGCTGAATCCTGATCGCTGGAGTATCTAAATTTTAGCTGTTGAGTGCTAAAATGGCAGAACTCTAGTCGCTAACCGTCCCGGAATTAGTTGTTTAGTGCCAAAATGGCAGAACATAGCTGTTGATTGCTCATTGTACATAATTGGCTGCTGAAATGGAAATTTTGCCAAATGTACATTCCTGTTGCAATCATTCATTCTTATGCCTGTCTCCTTATGGTTTTAATACGCATTCAGTTGCCCTGCTTAACCAGAGACCTTGATTCAAAAACCTGTGAGCGTGCACTTTGTTGCCCTGCCGAGGTTGAGAATCAAGTATATTTCTTTATTCTGGGGTTTTTTGCCCGTCTTTAAAGTAAGGGAAGATGTTGCAAAATTTTTTTTGATTCTTTGAACTTAATATCTTTTCTTTCCTCCTTTTAATAGATAAGAATGTTGCTTCTTCTTTCTCTGTTGCTGATGCTCCTGCCATCACTAAGGGCAAGCAGCCTGTTGTTGAGACCACGTAAGTTCCAGCCGCTGGAACTACGCAAGCTCCTCCTTTTCCTCGTAGTATAATGCGAGCAGGTCGTGCTAGGATGGAGAACATTTTACAAAATGTGAACAATATTGCCCAGAATGAGATGGAGAAATTTAAGGCTAACTTCTGACTTCCCCAAGAACTGAATAGTTATATCGTGATATCTTGCTCAGCGGTGTTTGGAGTGATGGGCACCAGGGGTCTTTGAAGAAGCATGATTATGTCTTCGGTGATAGCAATGATTGCAAAGAACGTCACTCCATCGAGCATATCACTTTTTCGTTCGTTGATACTACTGGGGAAACCATCACAGTATCAACTGAACATACCCATAGAAGAATTTATTTTGCTCTGGCCCTCAGGCCGACCACGATGGCCAGAGATGACAGCAAAGTCGCCTGGGGAACTGGTGAGCATACTTTCAAGACCAATATTTTCCTGTATAATGCCCCGGGTTTCCAGGAATCCGCCATATCGAAGTTTGATATGCTGGCTCTGTGCACAATTGTTCTCTCTGTTGACTGTAATGTACCGCAACTCCGAACTATTGGTTTAGGAGCATTGTTAGGTGACATCAGCGCTTGGGTTGGTAAAAAGCACAACCCTAGGGGAACTATGGACCAGGGAAGTTGTATCCCAATGTAGTGACATCCTTGCAGACGCCGGGGTGCTTAAAACAATGAGTGACATCCCGGTGGATCCCTCCAAAAGTGAAGGAGTCCCGCCGGGCAATAATGGAGCTATTTTGCCCTGCCACCAATACCTTTATTACCCTTAACTCGAAATTGGGTTTTCTTTGATTGAGATGCATGATGTCTTTGGTTTCCCGATTCTTGGAGAATTCTGTGAAGAATTTGTCCCCCTCAATTCCATTTTAGAGAGAGAGACTGAAGAATCCCGTGCCGTCTTCCAACAAGTTTTTGCTTTGGCAGAGATGTCCTATGATAGTCGTCACAAGTTCAAGGCCGGGACTTGAATAAAGAATATGCTGCACAAGGGACCAACCAGGAATATTACATTCTTAGAAGATCCAAAAGTCTTCAAGAACGTGGTAACTGTAGACCCTTCTTCGTTGAGTCCCAAGCGAAAGGTGCGTAAGCGCATCACATCATATGTTGATTGCCTAGAGTTCTTCCCTTATTTGGAGATAACTTGTGCTAGTGTTATGTCGAAAAGACGTCTTGTTGCTGCCTATTCGACTATTTGGTTATCAGAGGTCATCTTCCCCATAGCAGGCAAAGAAATTCGGGGGGCTGCATCGACCCTGCCTACAAGATGGCCTTTGGAACAAGATTTGCTTTAGCTCCGGTTTTGGTTAGCTATTTGTGTGCGAGGCTAAAGATGATCGGGTTCCTCGTGTGTTGTGCCTAGCTGTACAATAGATATTTTGGTGAGCACCTTTATTATGCATGGTTTGTATACCATTGCCATGATCTACACCGTCTTGGGGAGCAAGAAGGTTTGCCATTTTACAGAGTTGTCACCAGTGGGTCAGCCATGGGCCTTTCCCTTGATTCTGCCTGGAGGGTGGTAAATAAGTTTAGAAGCTACGATTTCTGCAAGAGACTAGTTGTGGTTCAAGATCTGCATTGCACAGGCTTGGTTAGCAGCCAGTGTTTGGTTGATAAGGATAATTCTCACACCCAGATTTTGATGTTAACCACTTAGGAGAAAGAATGGCTTGTTTCCATTAGGCCTTCAGATTTTGTCTTCTGCAAAGAAGGGTTGATTGACATCCAACCATACATTCCGACGCCATTTAGTAAGCAATTCAGTTTTTCCCAAGGAGTTCTGGGGTATCCAAGCTAGATCAGAGGAAGAATTAAGAATGCCACTCTTCAAGATGCATTACATGCGTGGCGTTTCTTCTCCGCCTTTAATACCGGTGCTTCCTTCCGACTGCCGCAGTATAGTGACAGGTCTACACCTTTGGTTTCGTCGAATGGTATGCCATTGGCCGGACTTCTATCCAGTATGCACTTCAAGATTATTTTACTAGGGTGGGGGTTGTTGCAGAATCAGAGGCTGATGGGACTCTTGGTCGCGATCATTTGGACGCGCATGTCCAAAACGCCTCCAAATGGAAGATTGGTCCTTATTAAGGGGGTATCGACTGGTGTGCACCTTATAATGGCTACAAATATGGAGTTGAAAACCAGTCCACCATAGCTAGAAGGAAGAGACCAGATCGACCTCGTCCTCCCACCTCGAGTACTGCTAAGCCCTCTCAGGCTGCCCCTTCAAAAGCTGGTGAGGGTCAGCCAAGAAAAAGAAAGGCTCGGGCCTCAAGAGTAAGTGAGATTGTTAGCCTCGCCTCGAAGAATAATAGAAGGGGTGCTTCACACAGAGGGGTTGATAAATATGTGCCATCAGGTTCCTAGGTTGTCCCTCCTTTTTCCGTTACAGTTCCTCCATCTCCTACCGCAGAGGTTATTACATTGATAGAAGACTATGCCTCCAGGGATGAAGGTGGAGTAGTCACAGCACTGTCTCCAGCTTGCAAGAGACAAATTGATTTTGTTGATGAGCCCATTGTGTCGGAGGCTCCACAACCTCTTGTGCAAGAACTGCAGCAAAAACAGATTGAGGCGGCAAGTGAAGTCCCTCCTTCTATCCCTTCTATAAATTCTCCTTTTGTTCCTTCTTTTGATCCAGCTATTGCACAGAGTGAGGCTGGATCAGTTAAGTCCATTTCTCGGGCCAATGTACAGCCGCAGTCGAAGGCCTTTATAAATGAAGATATTTTTCCTCCTTCACCTCCTCACATTGTACAGATGGAGGTGTAGGAAATAGTTAGAATAGAAATATCTTCCCTAGCTCCGTCAGTCCGGAGCACATTGAAGAAGCCCACTTTGGAGGGGTCAGTACCCGTTCCCCTTGTACATAAAAAGATAGCAGGGAGTACGGAAGATTTACAAATAGTAGAACATCCACCCGTTGTACAGGAAGGGTTGCATGTAAATACAATAAATGACTCGGCAAATGTGCAGTTACAGCCGGAAGAAACTTCTAAAGCACACTTGATACTGGAGGGAGATGAAACGGTATAGCTTTCGTCCATTGAACCTAATGATACACTAGTGCAAGTGGAAACCGTAGAATCCTCTATAAATAAAGAGGCAGCTTCGAC
Organism: Umbellularia californica; assembly: GCA_028538565.1. Classification (NCBI taxonomy): domain Eukaryota; kingdom Viridiplantae; phylum Streptophyta; class Magnoliopsida; order Laurales; family Lauraceae; genus Umbellularia; species Umbellularia californica. The sequence goes on from JAPQWN010000005.1 coordinate 13,889,000, forward strand.
AGAAGAATGTCCAATTGCCGTCGATAGAGGAGAGACGATTTTAGAGCCTCCTGTTCAATCTAGTGAGGTTCATGGTAACGGAATCCTTTCAAGAGTCTTTCTCTTCACCCCGAATCTTCTTTAGCAGTCTTTTTGCTTTCTTCATTGTATATTTGTTTTCCACTGCCTGCGATTTATCAATTTTTGTTTACTTTTGCAGATCAGTTGCCTCTTGAGTCTACATTACAACTTGAGGCTGAGGGTGATGCGAGTAACACAATTGCTTCCGAATTATTAGCGGTCTCTAAGCCTTCCACCACAATGTATGGAGCGGGGGCCGTAACTGATGACTTAACGTGAGCTCTTGATATCGAGGCTCAAGTTATTTGTACCAGGGCCTCCAATTTCTTGGAGCAGCAGCCCGAAGAAGTGATGGATGATTATGAAGAACAAGAGATGGATACATCTATTACACCATGTAATCTTCTTCCTCTTTCGTCCCTTTTGTTCATTCTTCCTTGGTCATTCTGATGTCAAAGTTTGTTGTTTTGTCTCTCTTTTGTTATACAGTTGGTAAAGGTACTTCTTCTGCAACCCCAATAACAATAGAAGGAAGCGCCCATGATGCTGATTCCCCGGCTGTTCCTCAGACATCAGACGATGCATCTTTCGAACTTGTCCCATCATCGGCGAAAACCCGATGTACCTTCCCACCATCATCAATATATTTGAAACATTGATGGAGGGTAGAAGGTACAATAGTGTAATCATGTAACCATCTTCTTCCAAGCAAAATATTATAGCAAGCTGGGTCTTGACGACATGCAAAGTGGCTTCAGAAGTCAAACTCCCAAGTTGGAATTTGATTCAAATCCTCCCAATAGGGTTTTGTATTTCACCATCATACCCTTGAATTGAGGTATTGGTGCTGGTAAGCTTACTTGATGGCACTCCCAATTCCTACAACGCCGTGATTGTAATAAGATTAAGACCTGACCCTGGATCCACTTGCACCCTGGGAATTGGCATCTCTTTAATAAGTGTCGTGAAATATATAGGCCTTGTATGATTGACATTGCCCAGCAACAGATCTTCTTTAGAGAAGGAAATGGTGGCCTTAGAAGCGTTCTGGATAGAATAACATTCCTCGCATTGCCTTTGAGGTCTTTTGGACTTAGCCACTTGATTTTTCTTCTCTATTTGATGTACTTAAGCCACATGCACTTGATTATTAAGATCTAGTGCTTGAAAATTTCTGATGAAACTATCTTGGGTTTCCTTAGACGTCTGCAATAGATCAAAAATGTGCAATTGTGCAGGTATGTGTTTAAGGTGCTCGAAAGGTCATACTTAAATGGCTCTACTGTCCTTTCATTAACATTGGCATTTACGTTCTCTACATTTACATCTTGCTCCATAGGGATTGCAAGTGAAGGAGAATCGGAAGGGGGAGTAAAGGGAGTAGACGCAGAAGGTTTATCATAATTGATTTTATAACTCCTTTCGGGCTTGAGGCCACTTGTTGTGCCCTTTTTGGATGGCCAAAACTTATTCTTGCTGGGAGAAGAGATTTCCCATTTCGATCAAGTCTTCAACATTAGCAGATGCAGAGGATGTGGTGGCTTCTTTTATGCCAATGGCCACGTGACATGATGTCACCTCAGATTCACTTCCCGGATTTGTCGATTCGTTTGTTGAAACGACGACCTGAGGTGCTCTCGTGACAACCGAGTCTGAAGGGCTGACTGGTATGACCCTAGGAGTATCTTCAGATGACGCGCGCCTATCTTTGCTAGATTCTGAGGGCGTATCATTGATAGCGATATCCAGAACATCCTCTGAAGGGATATTCTACTGGTCGTTGACGATTACTGGAATAGGGAGACCATTTGGGGCAGAGACAACTGGCACATTGCTGGAGGTGTCATGCTTGGTGGTCAGGCACTCTTCTTTGTTCGAGCCACTGTTTTGACTAACCTTCGACCATACTGGTATTGGCAAGCTGGGAATGTCTTGTGTCGCGGATGCATCTACAGGTGCTTGACGTCGGGGCTCATTATCATCCACGATTGGTAGAGGATCTGGATGAATTTCTGGAGGCATAGGGAGTGAAGGAGGGTCTACCGGCCAATCACCAAGTTCAGGGAGTCTTGGATTATAGATTTGAACTTCTATCTCTGGGATGTTCTCTTAATAGAAGAAAGGATAAGCGATGAAGTCATTCTCATTCAGCACTTCATTCGAAAGAAATTCCTCTTCATCAGGATCAGATTCCTGATCATCATAATCATCCATAGGTGGTGGCAATGTAGGAGGTACCCAGTTTTCATCTTCTAAGTTCATCTTCTAAATCTGAAAAAGGAGGGCGTCCCACTCTGGAGATTTGATTGCAATTTGAGATCTGCAGTTCATCTTCTTCTTTAGTGATAGGGGAAAGGAAATCTGCCAAAGTGATAGGTCTCCTCATTCGTTCAGATGATTCTATCATAATCTTCTTTTTCTATGCAGGCTCAGTCTTCTCCTTCATCTCCTTTATAGACTGTGCTTTAACTGCTCGGTAGGAATTGCAAAGCAATTTCTTGATCTTCCTTCTCTTTTTGGAAGTAGGCTTCGTTTTCACTATTTTCCAGCAAGGTTTTGAAGATGTCTTCAATATTTTCATCGAAGGAGTATTTGGCATTTTTCCTCCTTTCATATTCTTCCTTCCTAGCAACCTCATCTTTAGGATCTTGTACCTTCCTTGGAGCTTTCAAAGTTTGAATATTGAAGACTTCTTCTTCGTTCTTTCCTTTGGATGCAGAAGACGTGGAAGCTTGAATTCTTTTGGACTTATTCTTTTGATCAAGTTCCTCATGACTGTCTTCTGCATCGATGGCTGCTTCCAACAACTTGGACATAGATTTAGTCTTGACGCTAATCACCGTCTGTCAGGTATGAGATTGGACCTGCATATGTCCACTGCTGATTTCTAAGAGATAGGCTCCTTGCATCTATAAGCTAGTGCCCTCCATCTATTTATAAAGGCCTGAATAGACTCATTCTCTCCTTCCTTAGTTTGAGTGAGCGAGTTCAAGCTGATTGGCTAATCTTCTTCTTCAAAGTGTAGTAAAAACTTTTCTTCCAATATTGCCCATGAAGTGAGGGAGTTTTTTGGCAATTGTTTGTACTAATCAAAGGTCGTTCCTTTCAGACTGCTTATGAATGACCTGATCTTCAAGGCATCTATATTGAGCATGCCCCAAGTTGAGATTTGAAGTGGACTATGTGCTGATAAGCTGAACTTTTAGCCATGTAAGACGGGAAGGTTGGAGGTTTATACTTAGGAGGATAGGGAACCAAATCCATTTCAGGTGGATATTTTGGCATGATTCCCTTTTTCCCGAGTCTCCCCTCGTCCCTAGTCTTAGTCAGCATATCTGCCACATCTTTGTAAGTCATAGGTTTCTCTAGATCTGTTTGATGATAGCTTTCTGAGAATTGGCCACTATGCTTGGACATCCTTTGCGAAAGCTATTGTATTTGTGTTACAATCTGGTAAATTCTAACTCCATTATTTTGACTGGACATATGTGGATCCCTTCTATTTGAAGAAGACGGAGTTTTTGGTGGAGGATCGTTTGGACTAGTCACCCGTTCCATTAGGAATTGCAGCTGAGTAGCGATTTGGTTAATTCAATTATTTTGTTGCTTAACCAAATCTTGCATATTTTCAACTGGGTTCTCATCCTCAACTAGTTCTTCAACATTTGTTGGAGCACTAGTTTCCCCAACCATGGAGACAGAGTATTTCCCCAGTCCTGCTTGAGGTGAGAAACTGCTTCCGTGGCTTATGAAATGTCATCATCAATGCCTCAAAGTATAGGGGAATCCAGGCCTCCAGTGTTTTTACCTATTAAAGGTGTCTCCTCATTTGTAACCGGAGTTTCATGTCCCTCGAAGGCGTTGTTTGATTCTTCGCCTTCCATAGGATTTGAACCACGGGCAGTGATCCTAGCAGAACGTCTGCCGCATTGAGTCCCGGTCATGCAAATCACGGCAGTATGAGGATCATCTTCTTTCATTACCCATTACTGAGTAATTCTTCTTTGGCTTGGACTTTGGTGAGGAGCTAGAATCTTCTTTTTAACCTGACTGGAGGTTAGCATTTTAGCATTCCTCCTCACTACCCTTGGTACAGAATGATTGGTGATGGGGGTCCACCCCTTCTAGTTGGTGAACCGGCAGTGTGAGGATGTACACTTCATGTTTCTCCGTTTTCATAATGTCTTTGAACTGCGCAAGTTCTGCAGCATTATTAATAGAGAAATGCTGCCGTTTCTTCTTCGGGTGCTTCGCATGTATCTTTGGAGGACATAGCGTAGGTCGCACTATGACTGAATCGAGGCGTCGCCTTCCATACCCCTTCCCATTTTTCTGAGTAAGAGGATAGAAGGTGTTTTCTTCAAGTGATGCCAGTTCTGTATCTTGGCAAGCTTTCTTCTTAAACTTACGTGGTTTTGGGGACCACGTTGTACAGCTAGGGATTGTCTCCTTTTGCTGCATTTTTCTCTTCTCAAGCGTTTGGTGGCATAAGTCTCTACCCTTATATGTTTTGACCTTGCCATCCGCTATTTTGAAGTTGGCGGGGGGGGGGGGGTGGTGGTGGTCTTACTAACTGCTTGCACCTTCCTTGCCCCCTGCACTTCTTTAGTGATGGAGAGGTGAGTTAGTGCAGTCAGTCTTCCTTGAGTCCCGGTGTTCTTTGAGATGAACACCAAAAGGATTTCACACACATTTTGACATCCATGGCTTTTGTGACGTAGCCCTTTTGAAGGGTTTCACCACAAATAGAGGAACTCTGGTGGCAGCGGTATTAGGAATCATCCGTTGAAAAATAGACACTCGAATTGGGAGTTCACTTTCAGTTCGGGCTCTTTTCTTGCCCTTGGATGTCTTGCTTCCTTGAATTGACACCATGTAAAGGCGTTCTTTGGTTTCATCAAAAGTGATGATAAGAGAGTTCATGTTTGATTTGTAAAAGAATAAATGACCAACAATCAACACATTTAGGAGAGTTCTGGGTTCTGTATAATGAATATTCAATCAACACATACGCTCAGAATTTCATAACAAAATGTCTCAAAAAGAAGAAAAAATGTATGTAATCCAGCGGCCACTTTTCCTGTGGACTAGCTGATGAAGGTTGCTAGTATTAGCCGATGAAGGCTGTTGGCATTATCCGCCGAGTGTCAAGCACTCCAAGCTAGCCGTGCTGGCTTTGCACCTTATGCCATCAAGTGCATGATCTCTTAAGTGTACAATCCATCTGCCGTGAGACTTAGTCAATCGCTGTGGCCTCTTTGGGATGCGCTAACTTTAAAGACATTGGCCATTTTGAATGAAATGTTCATTATAACAGCCACTGGACGCGCCGAGTAGGACATGAATGACCGACCAACACCAATTTCTTTTATGGCCACCGTATGCTTTCTGCATTGGCTGCTGGGCATCATGCACCTTCTCCATACCGTCTATGTCGGCTTTTTTCTAATCTGTTCTTTCTTTTTTTTTTTTTAAACAGCAGTAGCCGAAGAGTTCTCTTAAAACTTTTCCCAAGTATTTTTTACCAACGAAGCATCACGGATGATATGTAATGATTCCTATAGACGGCACAAATCTTTTGTTTCACCCAAAAGAGAAATGAAAATCTGCTGAAGAAGCTTTTTATTCATCCTTTGAACATTACAGAAACATATGAAAATGACTTGTACGTGTACTTGATCGTGCAGGAAGAGTCATCTCCACTTTTATTTACATGGGTTCTCTTTGCTTCACCTTCTGAGTGCAGATTTTTACAAATTTTTATACAACGCCCTTATCAGGCTTAGGAGATCAAATACAAGGGAAATACAGACTGAAAGAAGAGATGAAGAGACTGTTGCCTTTGACACTTGGCCGGAGATGAAATTGGAGAATTCAGCAACGTAGCATCCTTCGTCAATCTTTATAATCCATAACCATTATTAGAAAGAAGGATTAGCAAAGAAGTCTGCTTTAAAATAGCAGAAGCAATCTTTGTCCTTCTTCTGTGGTGAGAGGAACAAAGACTGATTTTCAGAAGCTATCGCCCAATCCAAAAAGAAGTGCTCGTTGGCTGTTGCTACCAGGCTCTCACCTTGCCGATGGAAGAAATAGACTCTTGAAAATGGGAGAGTTTTTTAGCCTTATTTGCGCTGGATCGGAGATGCCTTGCTGCCCTCCCCAAGTCTTCCTTTTATAGCCTTTGGGGAGCCATAACTGTCGGAAATCATAGAGTGGAGGTGGTTTTGAAAACTGCGATCAATGGGAATTGTAAATGTTCCCCTTTTGCAGGTCTCGTGGCCATCAGAAAAAGTACTGGCCAGAGATCGTGGGTGATCGTGGGCGACAGGCAGCCGGGAAAGAAAAATCTTGACGGCCAATGCGTGGAGCCTTGTAGCGTCCAGCGGCTATCTTCCGGATGAAGATTAGTAGCTATATAGTTGTGCTAAACCGCTGGTGCATTGAAGACTGCAGCAGCTGGAGAGCTTTGAAGATAGTAGCCGCTGGCACTCCTTCACTATGGCCGGCCAAACTCCAGCGATCATAAAAAATGCCCTCCTTCATAAAAAAAATGATTGTTTTTCGTGTGTCAACACATACTGGGTACATAATTCACCTTGATAGCACGAAGATGTACCAAGATGTAAAGGGCATTAAACGTGGAATAACATAAAATGGGACATCGCGGATTTTGTCTCCTAACGCTTGGTCTGTCAGTAGGTCAAAGGCAGAACATCGAAAACCTCATTTGCTTCAACCTTGGGAATTCCCGGGTGGAAAGAAACACGTCACAATGGATTTTATTTCAGGGTTTCCAAAGAATGACAATGTTGTGATATGGTAATTGTAGACAGATTGACTAAGTCCGCTCACATCATTCCAATAAGACGACTACTAGTTTGGAGAAGCCGACTAAGTTGTATATATTTGAGATTATTCGATTGCATGGTGTGCCAACATCTATCATGTCTGATAGAGATGGGAGGTTCAGCTCGCGGTTTTGGAAAAGTTTACAAAGTTATGGCGGCAATGCATATCATCCTTAAACAGATGGCCAAATTAAGCGCATGAATCAGACACTTGAGGACAAGTTGAGTGCTTGTGCCCTTGGTTTACAGGTCATTGGGAATTTGGGATTGTCATTTAGTATCGATTGAGTTTGCCTGTAATAATAGTTTTCATTCAAGCACTCAAATGGCCCCGCATGAGGCTTTGTATGGGTGGATATGTAGAACTCGAATTTGTTGGGAAGAAGTTGGTCAAAGAAACCAGCATGGTTAGATCATTTAGAGAAGATTAAGGGCAACTGAAGCTAGATAGAAAAGCTATGTTGACAACAAAAGAAGAGAACTAGAGTTTAGAGTGGTTGATCAGGTGTTCTTGAAAGTTGTATCGATGAAGGGTGTGATGAGATTGGGCAAGTTCAGCCCCAAATACATTGGACCTTTCGAGATTATTGGATGGGCCAGAGGAGTTCCCATAGGTTAGTAGTTCTGCTTAGCCTTTTGGATTTCATAATTTATTTCATGTGTCAATGTTGAAGAAGTATGTATCGGACATGTCACATGTCCTAAGCTCCAACCAAATTGATATTCAAGAAAATTTGACGTATAAAGAAAAGTCGATACAGATTTTGGAAATTAAAGAATGAAAATTGAGGACCAAGACGATTTGTTGGGTCAACTGGTCAAGTACTATAGAAGTATCATGGGCAGCAAGAGACTACTTGGAAGTGAGAAGAGGATATCCGGGAGCAATTCCCTCATCTTTTTTACTTAAGGTATGTTGGTTAATTTGGAGGACCAAATTTCGTGAGGGGAGGATGTAAAAACCTGACCCCAAAAATTATTGATATGAATTCTTTGGTAATGTTAGGAGTTAACTAAATAATTAGTTATTTTTTAGTACATAATTTGGAATTACTGATTTTATTTAAATTCATTATGGTTAATCTCAATTAAATTAATTAATTTTAATTTTGGGCCCAATAGTCTGTGGCCTTAAGGTTAGGAGATTGAGTTGAGTTGGGTCGACCCATTTGTACTACCTGATTTGGAATTACTCCATTGTCAGAGGGATCCTTTTATATGTTATTAGTCGTTTGTCATTGGTGGATTTAAATATACTTGGTCAAAACCCATCATATTTGTACAATCTAAGAGAAACCAATGGCTTGATGTTAATAAATCATATAGTGGGCTCCAAATAGTCAAGTGTTTTTGTCGCCCAAACTCCATGACCTTTTGTGTGCACGGTCTCTCTCCCTCCCTCTTCTTCTTCCTTTGGGTAAGCTTATTTCTTTCTCTTATTCCTTTTCTTCTCCTAATATGGTTCTTATTTGTGGCATGATTTTGATTTTGGGTAAAGATCCCTAGGTTAGAATTAGATCGATCTACAAAAGCCAAGATTGAGGCTTTGATGCATAGATCAACATCATTAGTGAAGAAACCTTCAAGAACATGCCGGGGACAAGTATGCAAATCTGAATGAATAATTTTTGTAAGGTCAATTTAGTGTACATAAAATAAGATTGGACAATCACCCTTTTGATACCGTACTCATTTATGTTCTTCTAGCCAGCCAGTCTCTCTTGAGCAAGTTGCCTATTTAAGAATCAAAACACAGTGAAACTCGATTGGGTGGCCCGATCGAACTTTCTCTGACGCTCAAGTTAGAGATGAATGCTCAGGTTAGAAATCAATTCTCAAATTAGAAATCAATGGGCCTTTTTCAATCAATTTTCGATCATCTTTTTTATATCCTCACCTGGGTGTCTTAGGTGCCCTTTTGCACTCGTTTTCAATTGCCAAATCGTGGAGATTGGGGTGTTCGTGGCGTTTCATCGTGGGATGACCTCTCCTTTCTGGTTCAGGCCCTGCTTTTCCCTCTTCTGCCAGTTGTTCTCAACTTCCTCTGCTCTTTCTCCCCTTCCTGTGCTAGACGATTTTGATTAGCCAGGCCAGCCTCGCAGTTTGGACATGTACCAAGCCGAGTCAGGGCTGGCTTCGCAAGTTAGGCTAGCATCGTCCCGAGTCTGGGTTGGTTTCGCAGGTTGGGCTGCCATTGATCTGAACCAGACTCGAAATCTCCTCCCATAATTGCCCCCCAAGCATCCTTTGTTCTTTCCGTTTCCCGAGGAGAAAGGAGGCTTGTAGTCCTTTCCGATCCACGTGGCGTATTTGAAGTCGCTGCCTTGTCCTTTCAGCCGTCTAACATCTCTTCATCTTCATTTGCCGCGCCTCTTCTGGGAATATAAAATGTCCCCAAATGAAACCCATCCCATTCTTTTTGCCATATTCAAACCGCCTCTTCCTCTTCTTTAAGATCCTCTGTGAAGGTTCCAGTCTTCATTCTACTTCTTTGCCTCTCCATCCTTTGCTTCTTCGACTGCAAGTTCTGCTCTCTTTTTCTCTTGTTCTCTTTTTCCCTTTTAAAATGGGTAATTTAATAGGCCTTCTCAACACTCTGGGAGGGCTCTCCGAATTTAGAAGCAAGTACGGCATCCCCTCGAATGTTCAGGTTTGTGCACCGCTTCCCGGAGAGTCCATTAATGGAGGATCTCGAAAGGCCATGCCTTTCCCCAATATTGCCATAGTGGAGGGCGGCGTCCGTTTCCCATTGGACCCCCTTCTTGTTCATTTCCTCTCGTTTGCAAACCTTTTTCCCCTTCAATGTTCCCCCAATCTATTCCGCATCGTGATGGGGGTGGCTGCTTTGAACAGGCTACTCGGCACCAGCCTTGGAGTGTTTGATATTCTATCTTGTTACTTCCTCATGCCCTTAAACAATCAAAAGACAGTTTTTTACTTGAAGACTACTTACCTCCGCTGCCTCCTCAACCGAGCCCATCTTTGGGGCGTAAGAATTCGTCGAGCTCCTTCCCCGAGTCCCACTCTTCTTTGGGTGAGGGAATAGCTGACTCCCCATAGGTGGCGTTGCAGCTAGGAAAGTCTGTCCTCCTCCCTCAGACATGAGCTTACATGGGGCCATGTGAGACCATGACCTAGTGTCTACAGGTGTTCAACAGTGCCTTTTGGTAAGTCGACATCGTTTATTTTGTACCTTTGTTTGGACCAGCCCTCAATTACAACACCTTTTTCTTCTTTTTCTTAGGGCCTCCAAAAGTGGTTTTTTGCCTCAGACTGTATGGAAAAGAACTAGAGGTGGGTGGAGAGTCTCAAAATGGAGCTTGTCGCTTCCAAGGCTACTCGGTGCCTGGGGGAGATCAATGCCTCTAATTTTTTCAAGGCCGTAAAAGTTGCTGAAGCTAAGGCCGTCGCAACTTTTATTAATGTACTTCATTTCTGATGAATTGCCCAAGCTATGGGCCGGACGTAGTATCCCTTTTGTTTTTGATGAATTGCCCAAGCTACAACCTGACATATTATCCCATCTGTTTTCCTTCCTTTGTGAATAAAATGCTTATCTCTTTTGGTGAATCTGTTTATTGCCTATTTCTACTGCCACTGTCGGCCTTTATCTGAACTCCTTTTAGCCCATTGCTTGAATCAACATGCCAATACATTGATTAAAAGGAGATCAGTGCATCATACCTAGTTTGGGATCCTCCCAGTAAGTTTTTTTTTTCCTTTGGCACGAAGTAATGGGTCTGTTACTACCCTTTTATTTTCAGGCCTTGGCCTCATCATGGCGTGGTAGTCCCGATGGGATATGTTCCTATTGCGGGTCCTCGTCCATGAACAGGTTTCATGTAATTTTAATCATGGCACAAGATCATAGAATAAGGCAACTTTCATAAATAGAATGCAAGATACAAGAGTGATAATTCCCTGGGTACAAAGATTAAAAATAGAACTTTTTCAAATATGCCACATTCCAAGATCATGGCAATCCTTTTCCTCTAAGGGGTTGTTTGGTTGAGAGCATTTACATATGTAAATAACTCATATGCGAATCATTTACACACCTTCATGTTTGGTTGAGGTCATTTACGCATCACGTGTGAAATTTTGATGTGTAAATGATGTGTAAAAAGGGGCCATTTTCGTACTCAGATTTTCACATGTGAGGGGGTAGTAGAATGAATCACATGTGATTTGCACATGAAAGAAAAACACATCAAAAAAGGCGGACGGTGAGCACCAATGACGTTCCGTCACAACAGTGCAACGTTCGAAACCCAGTTTGAGCTTTTTTTCTCATTTTTTTTAATTTGCAACACATACGTTTGCAACCCTACATATTAACAGTAGACGAAGCGTCTTCTCCCATTCATCTTCCTTGCAGTGCTGCTCAAGAACCCCAGGCTTCCTTGCAGTGCAACGGTATGGTCTCTCTTTCTCTCTCTGTCTCTGTCTCTCTCTCTCTCTCTCTCTCTCTCATATTTTGTTCATCTGTTTGTGTTTGGGATTTTTTTTTTGTCAAGAAGCCATCGTCTCTCCTCTATGCAAATCCCCATCTCCTCCCTTCAAATCTCTCTCCAAGAATCCATCAATCAAATTCAATCCGAAGAATAAACCAGAACCCATTTTAGATTCCAAATCATATGTAAAGGGACCGTGCCAAACAATTTGATTTTGAGCAATGGCTGCAACGGCACTCCATCAACCTCTCCATTATTCTCCTCCATCCCTCTGACACCCCAACACCAAAAAATCTCATTTCACTTCCACTTCTTCTTCTCATAAAGCAACATCTCCACCCCCACAAACTCCATTCACACCTCTCTCTTCCTCCCACTCGCTCCACCTCTTTCAATCCCGTCTCAACCTTTTCTTCTGGAATATCAAGGGTTTCAGTCCAAGGGTTTGTTGCTAACACAAAGTGTTTTTCCTACTCCACTGCAAGAAATGGATGATCTATACAGTTGGCAATTGGCACCATAGAAAACGTGTATCAGCCATCCAATAACAGACCCCACCATCAGATGATCAAAATCTCTTGACATGTGTACAATGTGATCTGTGTTTTCTGATTTCTGCTTCGTTTTGGATTTCGAATGAGGAATAGGGGGTTTGTGTTTGTGAAATTTCTGGTTTTGTTTTTCAATTTAGTGTGTATCATTTGCTGTTTTCTTCCTTGCAAATATAATGGGTGCTCTTCAACTTCTATTCCTTGATTGTTTAGTCCTGAATTCATGTTTTTCTTAAATTATTAGATGGAATGCATTGAGCTGTAATGTCTAATAAACTGATTCATGACATCCATCTAAGTACAGATATTAACATTTATGAGTTGATTACTAATGTCCCTTTTTTCTCAACTTACTAATGTCTTCTGTCATAGAAACTTCTAGTGGATGAACTATTTAGGGACACATGATCTGTAATTACAATGTTTTTACATTTTCTTTAACATCATTCTTACTAATGCATTCACTGAATTGGAGACCTTGCCTATTCAACAACTACTTGAGGAATGGCTTTTTCTTTTTCATCTTTCAAATGTGTTATAATCTTTTGTTATAACACAATTGTAACCTTGCAAATTTGAAATAAAATATTGCATTGCAACTCATTCAAATTCAAAGCCATATAGTGGAAATAAACTTCTCATTGAGAGATGGCATTGATGGCAGAACTTGGTTTTTGGAAACAGAGAAGTGGGTGTAATGGGTCTTCTTTGCTACAGCACAATGGCCTCAAACCATTGGAAAAAATCAAATGGCCTCAGTTATGAAAAGGCCTAGTGGGTTCTTTACTTTTACAACTTGAAAATTCATAGCATGGCGTCACTTGCAGTAATGAAACCAAAAAGAAAAACTTCCCTAGAAACAGATTATGATAACATGAATGGGGGGCTTGTTTCTTCTTTTTCTGTTTTTTTCAAAGAAAGTTGTTTCTGTCTTTGGCATTGAATGTGATATAATAAGTGCCAGCATTGGGCATTGATAATTAATTGGGATGACTATTACAACATGCAAAATCCACCTCCATTCCAATTACGACATCTATGTAATGGTCCAATTCTACATTCAACTTTATACAACAGTTACAACAGTCACACATTTGATTAAATTTAAAGCACTAATCCTCTCCACTTAAAACACTTTCTTCTTTAATTTCCCCTTTTATAATTTATGATTTCACCCATCATTACATCATATATCAAAGGATTTTATTCTATTCAAAACACATTGTGTATGACTATTAATAACTTCTTGACTAAGTTTTTTATTCTATATAGAAATGGATATTGATATGATTGACGAAGAAGTTCAATGCATTAATGTTGGACAATCTTCTGGAGCGAAGCGTGGTAAAAGAGATAAGAAGAATGTCACTTGGACAGAAATTGCAGATGAATTCTTAACTAATGTGCTAATAGAACAAATATCTCTCGGGCGAAAAGATGGGATTGGGTTTACTTCGGAGGGGTGGAGAGAGATTGAATGAAAGATGAAAGAGAAATTTGGTGATGAGTATGATAAAGCTAAAATTAGAAACCGCCTAAGAACAGTAAAAAGTCATTATAATCATATCAAAATTCTCATGGGCTTAAGTGGCTTTGGATGGGATGACATCAAAAAAAGGGTAACTGCAGAGGACCAAGTGTGGGATGACTACCTCAAGGTAAGTGAGTAGTTATATATCTTGAGTTTTCTATTAACTATCAATAAGTAATTAATTAATATATTTGTCTCATTTGTGTAACTCAGGCACACCCTGATTATGAATACTATCGAGGAAGAAGTTTTCCCGACTATGAAAAATTTGCTATTATATATGGAGACTCAATTGCAGATGGCAGAGATGTTATATTGACTAATCAACGTCCATCGCATCCAATGGAAGCCCCTAAATCCAACCATGATAAAGATATGGCAGCTGAATCTTCTAGCTCGGAAAAAAGGGATGAGGGTATCTCCAAAGCACCACGTACAAAGAAGCACTCAACTGTTAGTTCTAGACGCATTGTGCGAGACGAAAATAGAGCAGATGGTGACTCCAAATCTGATGTTGAAATTGCACGTGCAGTGAAGGACTTAACCAACACCCTCATTTTTGTTGCTGACAAGATGGCCCAATCAGGGCCAAGTCAGGCTGATGTAGTTGCTGCCATTTTGGAGTTAGATTTGGAGCAGACTTTACAAAAAAGGGCGCTTAGGCTACTTAGAGACCCACAAGTGGCCGGTCAATTCCTTGCATTAGCAACTAAGGATAGGCGCCACGCATTCCTCATGGCGGAGTTAGATAGCTCTATTTAGGATAGTGGTTACTAAAACTATTTTATGAAATGGGATTGAGAATGCTTTTTTGCTCATGATACATTTGAATGTTATGTTAATTTTATGTCATGGTACATTTGAATGTTATGTTAGTTTTATATCATGGTACATCTTCATGTTTGTTTTTAATGTTATTCAATTGATGTGAGACTATTGGTTTTTTATCATGTGATAACCAATATGTGTCATTTACTTATGCTAGTGTTATGTTCTAATATTTGTCAATTTACCATGTAACAGTTCAGAAGTTATGGATAAAAAGATGAAGATGATGTTTATGCAATTAGCAGTAATCTCCATTATTGTAATTTTACTGTTATGGGATCAAGACCATAAAAAAAAGCGAATAAGAAAGAGGAAGCGAGTACATGAATCATCTCTATCTGGCCATGAATTTGCTCAGTATATTATTAACAGTCATGGCAGAAATTCATATGATTTACTTCGTATGAGGAACGATGTCTTTCTAGAATTATGTGAGTTATTAAAAAGAGAAGGGTTACTACGTGCAACTCGACATGTGTCTGTAGAAGAACAAGTAGCCATCTTCCTTAATACTGTAGGCCATAGTGAGAGAAATCGGGTAATGCAAATTCGATTTCAGCATTCGGGGTACACAATAAGCAAGTACTTCAATGCCGTTCTAGACGCATTGTTATATATATGCCCTGATTATGTGAAAATTCCAGGACCTGAAACCCCCATTCCATCTCAAATTTCTACAAATCCAGTGTTCTACCCATTTTTCAAGGTAATTCAATAAACTTTTACTATTAATATTTTTGAGTTATTCTCTATGACAAGATTTTTAACTTATTATTAATGGTGTAGGATTGTATTGGTGCCATTGATGGCACTTATATTACAGCTTGGGTACCAATTAAAGATCATCAGCGATATCGATGTAGAAAAGGTTTCATTGCGCAGAATGTGATGGCCATTGTAGGTTTTGACATGCTTTTCCAATTTGTATGTGCCGGCTTCGAAGGATCGGCCAATGATCAAAAAGTTCTAACTGATGTTCTACAAAATAGGGGGGTTCACAATCTTCAAATTCCAGATGGTAATAAGAAATTTTGAGATACCAATATTAAATTATTTATATTTTATAGACGTATTTAACATATTACATATGTTTGATACTTGTCATTATATCTTTATAGGAAAATATTATCTTGTAGATGCTGGATATGGTAACAGGAGAGGTTTCATTGGACCATATCGTGGAACTCGCTATCATCTAAAGGAGTATGGACCCCAAGCGTTGGCTCCAAGGACACCTAGTGAGTTATTTAATCTTCGGCATGCTAAGTTGAGGAATGTTATTGAAAGAACATTTGGCTTATGGAAGGAAAGGTTTCCAATTTTGACGCATATGCCTCGAAATTATCCTATTAAGACACAAGTGAAGATTGTAAATGCATGTGCCGTATTACACAACTTTATCATGTCGAGAAATCCTGATACGGATATATTATATGATCGTCACCGACAGGAAACAATAAGCATTGATGTTGACGATGATCGTGAAGGCGAAACAGTAAATGAAGAGTCTGACAGCCAGTATGCATATCGTTTACGGGATACGATAGCATTAGAGATGTGGAATGCTAATACTAATAGAAGAGCTCGATGAACTAATGTGTAGAGATTTGTCTCTATTTTTTTGCAGGAAAATATATTCATGTTTTGAAGTGAAACAAGGATATCTTTGGGAATTTATATTTTGTAAAGAGACAATAGTATATTTTGAGTGGACCGTAGGTTGTGTTTGAAATGAGCTACTTTTATTTATTTGTAGTTTAATTACATTGTCTTATATTTTGCGTAAGCTCCTAGTTGATTATGAAAGACCTATTTAATTTAAAAATAATGAATCACTTCCATTTAAACTTTCTCCAATCTGTTGGTTTCCAAAGTGAGGACCATAATCTATATAGGGTACCAAATGCTATAGGCATTTTTAAGTTGCATCAACTTTTAAATATAAACACAAAAATTTTTCCATGCATTTACATATGTGTTCGAAACAAACGTGGTATAATGAACCACATGCGTAAATCATGTGAAAATGGTGCTATTTGCCAAACATCGTAAATAGAAACGCATGTGAAAAGCTTACATACTCACCATTTACATATTTAACATTTACATATGTAATTTGCATTTACGCATATCATGCGTAAATGCCAAACAACCCCTAAGTCTTTAGGTGATATGTTCCTATTCCCCCGACGAAAGGAACCCTGTAAGGTCCTTCCCAGTTCAGCCCTAGTTTGCCTTGGCTGGGGTCTTTAGTGTTATGGTCTTTAGTGTTAGGGAGCACCTTTCTAAGGACCGAATCGCCGACCTTGAACACCCTTTCTCGGATCTTCTTCTGGAAGCTCTGTGCTAACTGTTGCTGGTACGTAGCTAATTTGATTAGTGCCCGTTCCCTTCGTTCTTTTATCATATCGAGCTGCTCGGCGATCCTCTCATTGTTTTTTTCGTGGCTGTTGGCCTCCGTCCCTATGTTCGGCAATCCAACCTCCAGGGGGATCACCGCTTCCACTCCGTATGCTAGGGAGAATGGGGTTTCTCCGGTAGACCTTCGCAGGGTCATCTGGTAGGCCCATAGGACACTAGGGAGTTCGCTTACCCATCCCCCCTTCGCCTCGTCCAACCTTTTCTTCACACCATCGATCAAAGTTTTGTTGGAGCTTTCAGCTTAGCCATTACTTTGTGGGTAGATAGGGGTCGAGAAGTGATGCCTAATGCCAAATCGTTCACATAAGTTTCTTAAAGCTTTCCCTTCGAACTGATTCTCGTTGTCTGTTACCAATGCCCAAGGTATTCCAAATCTAGTTATGATGTTTTTCCATACAAACTTCTCGGCATCACTTTCCTTAATATGGACCAGAGGTTCCGCCTCCACCCACTTGGTGAAATAATCAGTGGCCACTATGAGAAATCTGAAGTTACCTATTGACCTTGGCATTGGCACGACGATGTCGATTCTCCAATTATCAAAGGGCCACGGACTTACTATCGAGTTCAGCTGCTCGGCGGGTTGATGGATGTCCTTACCGAAGCATTGACATCTTTTGCATTTCTGCACGAACTGCAATGCATCCTTCTGCATATATGGCCACCAATAACCCTGTGGCAATTTGGTGGGCCAAGCTCCGACCTCCGATGTGCCCCCCACAGCATCCCTTGTGGATTTCCCATAACAAGCTCTGAACATCCACCTAGTCGACGCTCTGTAGGTATGGTCCAAAGTAAGGCCGTCGGTAAAGCTTGTTTGTTGGTGACAACCAGAATCTAGCCACTTTCCTCTTGACCTTCCTACTTTCTTTGGGGTCTTCTGGGAGCGTACCATCCTTTAAGTATTTTATTACTGGTGTCATCCAGCTTGGAGCTACTTCCACCCAGTCAGCGCACATGACCGATCATCCTATGATGCTTGGCTCTGGTTGGTAGTCAATGATGATCTCCCTCCTCAGGTCGGATTTCACGGCTATAGCCAAACTGGCCAAGATATCAGCATGCAAATTTTCCTCTCGAGCAATTTGCTTTACCTTGATATTTTCAGTTTCTTGGATCAAGCGCTTTGTTTCCAAGACATATGCAGCCATCTGATCATCTCAAGCCATATATTCTCCAGTTAATTGGTTGCCAACTAACTGTGAATCACAATGAACCATCAGTTGCCCGATCCCAAGCTCTCTAGCCATTCTGAGCCCAGATAATAGTGCCTCATACTCTGCTTCATTGTTTGACGCGTCAAATCCCAATGTGACAGCCCGTTCGATCACTACCCCTTTTCGTGTTATGAGCACCACGCCTGTGCTTGAGCCTCTTGAATTGGATGCTTCGTCCACATATAATTGCGATTGCTCGTCGTTTCCCGTATCGTCCTCTTCCGGAGCTTCACCACTTCGCTCTTGAACACCTCCCTGTGGGTGAACTCAGCTATGAAGTCGACCACAACCTAGCCCTTTATCGCGCATCTGGGAGTTATCCTAATGTCATGCTCGCTGAGCTCTATTGCCCACTATACTAGCCTTCCGGACAGGTCGGCCTTTTGAAGAACCATTCACAGAGGGTGTTCAGTTAGGACTTTTACTGTATGGGCCTGAACGTAGTGCCTTAGCTTTCGAGCCGCACATACCAGGGCCAGAGCAAGCTTTTCAAGCGGCAGGTACCTAGTTTCTGCATCTAGCAAGGTCTTATTGACAAAGTAGATCAGCAAATGTTGCTTCCCTTGCTCTCGCATCAAGGCCGCACAAACTGCTGATGGAAAGGACGGGGGAGGGGGGGAACTCAGATATTTCTTGATCTGCGCAAGTGCTTCATCACATTTTTCGTCCCATACTTTCTCTGCCCTCTTCTTTAGAGAGAGAAACATTGGTCGGCACTTGTCCGAACTCCTTGCTATAAAGTGATTCAGGGCAGCGAGCATACTTGTTAACTCCTGCACTTCCTTCCTCTAGGTGGGTCGCTCCACCCTTTGTACAGCCAAGATTTGGTCGGGGTTTGCCCCTATCCCTCCATGAGTCACGATGTAACCAAGGAATTTTCCCGAGCTCACCCTGAATGAGCATTTTGAGGCATTTAGCTTCACTCCATATCTCCGCAGGATGTCCAATACCACCTTTAAATCCTCCTCATGGGCGACTTTTTCTTTGCTTTTTATCACTATATCATCAACATAGGCTTCCACCGTTTTTCCAATCAGATCCTGAAATATTTTGGTTATCAGTCTTTGGTATGTTGCTCCCGCATTCTTAAGACCAAAGGGCATTCTCTTGTAACAGAAGGTCCCATTTGGTGTTATGAAAGTTGTTTTCTTCTGGTCAACCTCCTCCATTGCGATTTGACGGTACCCCCGGTATGCGTCCAAGAAGCTCATTTATTCATGTCCCGCCGTGGAGTCCACAAGTTGATCAATTTTTGGGAGTGGGAAGCTGTCCTTAGGATAGGCTTTATTCTGGTTGGTGAAGTCCATGCATACCCTCCACTTCTTATCCTTTTGTGGGACGACAACCTTGTTGGACAACCACTCGGGATAGTATACCTCTCGGATGGCGTCTGCTTCTAGCAGCTTGTCAACTTCCTCGCTCACTGCTGCTCAGCGATCTTGGGCGAGCTTCCTTTGCTTTTGCATTACCGGCTCTGCCCTTGCATCCAAGCCTAGTTTGTGGCTAATGACCTTGGGATCAACTCCTGGCATCTCGTATGGAGTCCAAGCAAAGACATCAGCATTCTGATTGAGGAGCCGAGCCAAGCTATTTTGTTATTCTTTGGTTATCGACACTCCAATCATCCAGAACCGCTCCGAAGATCCCCCTTGAACCGCAATCCTTTTTAGCTCTTCCATATCCATATCGGTTGGGTTGGCAACTTGATCTCTGGTCACCGATCGACCTGACTGTGATTGCTATTTCTGGTTTGCCTTCCTATCCAAACATATGCCTTTTTCATCTACTTTTCTTGCCTTCCCTTTGATTGCCACAATCAGACAACTTTTGGAAGCTACCTGATCTCCCCTAATTTCCATGGTCCCTTTTGGTGTTGGAAAACGGGTCCTTTGGTGATAAGTTGACGGTACTGCCCTCATACGGTGAATCCATGTTCGCCCCATAATGGCGTTATAGGGAGACGGCACGTCAACCACCAAGAATTCCATGTCTAGGCGAATGGGGCCCACACCGACCTAGACAGTCACCAAGCCCATCGGGTGCATTGCTTTTCCACTAAATCCGAGCGAAGGAATTGAGGTTGGCCTTAAATCAGACTGCTTCAAACCAAGCTTATCGAATAACCCTGCATACATAATTTCCGATGAACTCCCATGATCTACCAACATTCTCCGAACGTCATACTCCTGGACCCACATGGTTAGCACCAAGGCGTCATTATGGGACTGGACCACGTCTCGCAGATCCTTATCCATGAATGAGATCTCCCCTTTTCTCCGTCCCACCTCGTTGACAATGCTTGGCTCAGTGGTCATTTGATATACTTCCTTCAAGTGAGCGGGCATCTTCCTCTGATTCCTGACAGATTGGGCTGTCATCTCTGTTGGGATTATTGCCCCATGTACTACATCGATTACCACAACAGGTGTCTCCCTTTCCACGCCGTCTTTCACCTCCTTCCAACCCATGTTTCCCGGAGCTTTTCTTGCACGTGGATCCTCCACATACTCTTTCAGGTGTCCTTCCTTTACTAAGTCTTCCAGATGCTGTTTAAGCATTCGGCAGTTCTCTGTTAAATGTCCATTCTCCCGGTGGTAAGAGCACCAGTGGTTAAGATTCCCGCGCCCCGGGTCACCCACCATCTTCAAAGGCTTCTGAAGTACGGTTTGTCTTTGATCTGGATTAGGATCTTGTAGATTGGGTCCTTGAAGATTGTGAACACTCCTTTATAGGCTACTCTCTTGGGCTATGCACGGCCCGCTCTTCTTTCCAACCCTTCCCCGAATTCTCCGCTTCTCTTTCTCTTGGATCCCTCCTTTACTGGGCGGGCCCATTTTGGCTCTAATGTGCCCATGTCATTAGCTCTCCTTGGGTGGTCAGGGACTACTTTGTCAATGATAGGCGAAGCTGGCTCTCCTTCGGCAATCCAAGCCTGAAGGTCGCCACAGCCACCTACTCGTCACTCCCCTCCACCTCATTGTAGAGGCACCAGTAGCGAGCACTGAACTCTTTTAGTCTTTCCGAGCTTTGCTTCCTCAGGGACAGTAGCACCCCAACATCCTTCTGTTGCTTGGAATTTGTCACAAAGCATATGACGAAGGATCTAGCAAGCTCCCAAAAGCTATAAATTGACCTTGGTTTTAAGTGAGAAAATCACTTTAAGGCAAGGTCTCCCAGACTCGAGGGGAACTCCTTACACATCAGTGGCTCATTTCCTATCCACAACACCATAAAATGCTGAAAAGTGCTAGACGTGGTCGGCAGGGTCTAAGGTTCTGTCATAGACTCTCAGGTTGGGTATCGTGAACTGCCGAGGTGCGTCTGCCTTTTCTATCTCATCCGAGAATGGAGATTCAAAGTTTTGAACATTCTCATGTACTTCGCCCTGGTCAGGTTCCCATGGAAGAGTCTCCGATTAGTCATCTCCTTTTCTATCAGAGCTTGTACCTCCTCCTCGGCTAGTCCTCATTGGGGCGCTTTCCTCCTGGGAACTCCTTCATTCCTTACGTTTTGTGTTTGGACTCCGTCATTCCCGATGTCGTGAACTTGAAGTTCTGCTTCCTTCGTCGCCTGCCTATGCCAGGTTTTTGACTCGGAGTGTTGGCTCTTGGGCTCTCGTGCTATTGTACATCCTTGGCGTCTCATCTCCCATGTCTCAAGGGCATTTTCTGGGCTGAGGGAGTGTCTCTGTTCCTTTTCTACAACCTCCAGTTCCAGCAACAATCAATTAATTTTTTCTTGCTGTTGCTTGACTCCCTAGGCCGAATCTCGAACAGCTTCTCTACAAGTCTGCTCGAGCTAGGCATATGTGTCATGTGACGGGTTGCGCTTGTGGAGTCCACAACTATTTTTCCATGGAAGGTGAAACTACTGCTTGGCTCGGGCCTGCGCAGTGGATTTCCGACCGGACCATCCTTTCCTTTCTGCAGAGGGAATGGTTCAGTCGCTTTCCGTGCACGGGACATATTTAGAGTCTTCTCCAACGGAGTGATTGGTCAAAGGGTCCATACCCGACCGTTCGCATTGGCCTTTGAGTCATGCTTCCTCCACCTGTGGTGGAGATTGTTTAGTCCAAGATGGTGATCCTAGACTCTGCTCTTGGTTTGACATTGATCCTTAGCAAGGTGAAGCGAGAGTAGGTTTTGTCTCTTTCCTTCCCACAAAAGGCGCCAATTGTAAGGTCAATTTAGTGTAAGTAAAATAAGATTGGACAACTCACCCATTTGATATCGTACACGTCTTTGTTCTTCTAGCCAGCCAGTCTCACTTGAGCAAGTTGCCTGTTTAAGAATCAAAACACAGTGAGACTCGATCGGGTGGCTTGATCGAACTTTGTTCGACGCTCAAGTTAGAGATCAATGCTCAGGTTAGAAATCAATGCTCAAATTAGAAATTAATGGGCCTTTTTCAATCAATCTTCGATCATCTTTTTAATATCCACACCTTGGTCTCTTGGGCGCCCTTTTGCACTCGTTTTCAACTGCCAAATCGTGGAGATCGGGGCCGTTCGTCATGGGATGATTTCTCCTTTCTGGTTCAGGCCCTGCTTTCCCCTCTTCTGCCAGTTGTTCTCAACTTCCTCTGCTCCTTCTCCACTTCCTGTGCTAGACGGTTTTGATTAGCCTGGGCCAGCTTCGCAGTTTGGACGGGTACCAACCCGAGTCTGGGCTGGCTTCACAGGTTGGGCTGGCATCGTCCCGAGTCTAGGTTGGTTTCGCAGGTTGGGATGGCATCGATCCAAACCTGACTCGAAATCTCCTCCCACAATTTTTATACATGCTCCCTTTGAAATCCTATCAAATCCTTTATATTAGAGTCTAAACCTTATTTCTCAAGGTTAGATTAGATCATTTGAGTACTTAAATCACAATGACATGATGGCTGGTGGCTGGAAATCACCCATTTAATGTGAAAGAAAGGACAAGGTGCTGGCAGAACCCCATTCTTGAGGTTTTGGTCCCCCTACTATCATTGAGTGTAATATTTGGAACTTATTTAGGGCTTCTATGTTAGGGACTATTAGGCTTTTTAATTATTATATAATTGCGATGTTCATTCATCTTTGTTGGTCTCTTAACGTGCTTTAATATTGATTTCAGCCACATTGGACATTTTAGGTTTGATAAATGGGATTTAAATGTCCATATTTGAAATTATTATTATCACTGTTACTAATTAAACCCAAATTATTCAACTTCTGTATTTTTAGGCATTACCATATTGAATTCCAAATAGGGAAGCACTGCATGTTTCCTATGCTTGAAATAGGGTTATGAATTTTGGCTTATTTTGGATTGCTTGAAAACCCCTATCAATTCATCGGTTTGTCATATGTAACCTATTTAGACATTGTTTGCCCATCTTATACTCCTTGTTAATACGCTTTTAATTAAATTAATTTGCACCATAGACATGTAATTTGTCATAAGAGGGCAAGCTCTCTATGACGTAATTACCCTCATAGTTTTTAAAATCAGAATTGTATCGCAAATCGTTCATACCCATGAATCAAATCGAATCGCGAATCGTATTGCGAATTGTAAGATTTTTTTTTACTTTTTTCTAATAAAAATGAAAAATAACTAAAAATTAAAAGAAAAAGAAAAGTAATTATTCATAACCATCCATTTTCCCATTTATAGTAGTATAAATATAATAACAAGTCTATCATACAATCATATCAAGAACATCATGACATATATTATTATATATATGAAATAAATTATGTGCAAATAGTTAAATAAGTTTAAAGTATCAATACATATTTATTATTACCTTTAAATTAGAATATAAAAATAAAATAAAATCCAACCATCAATCTTCCACAGTAGGATATTTCTTAAAGTTAAGAAAGTGTTCATGAGGAAAAAAAAAAAAAAAAGATTAGAAAAAGAAGATATAGACAAGCACCATACGCACAATCGAATGCTTTAGTTTAATGCGTGTTCATTATTCATCTTTCAAAGCTTGTCAAAGTTGCAAGAAATTCTTATGAGGTTTCGTTTACTACTAATAACCTCTTAAAAATATAAGCGATAAAAGGAAGAGAGAATAAAGAAAGAAAAAAGGTAAAAAAGTTACTAATATTAACTTATTGGTTGTAGCCATTCTCGCTTAGTCGAATTGCTTGAATCGTAAGATTCGATGAAATGAGTATCGAATCGTAGGATCCACATCTGAATCCTACGATTCAATTGTAAATGTGATTGATTACATAGATACGAATTGTTTTCCTTAAGATTATGATAACTATGATTACCCTATTGTTATTAAAATATCTAGTCGCAATCTAGTCTTAGGTGGTGATGATCCACCGATATACAAATTTGACATAGGGATTTGATGGCCATACCTAAATAGGGAACTTTGACGTACCTTTTCGTTTTGTTACCGATGGGTGTCTTACCTAGCAGGGCTACAATATAGGACTAGTCTTAGCTCATTTGAATGCTACTTTATAATTTATTTTTCTATATTCCTCCCAATTTATTCACTTGAGGCATATTTTTAAACTCTTTATACACTTTAATGGCAGTTCAGGATTTTCGATGTGACTCGTATTTATCCCTATTCAGTTGTTTCATGTATTAATTATTTATGTAGTGTTGCGACTTACTAAGTATGTTAACTTACTCCTTTATTTTGGGGTAATTTCTAGATCCAGGGTAGAACACACTTCAGTTGAGTTGGCTCAGGAGATGCAAGAGCGGAAATATAATGACATATTCTAGGTGCAGACTGTCTGTTTGATAATTCATTAGACCTTTTAAATTATGAGATTCCAAACTTATGATTTTGCTGAATTATTTTGGTTAATAGGGCCCTTTCGTTAGACATTTTATTTTCATTTTTGCTTTTGTGGATTGATTACTTGATTAGTAAATTAGTTGAACGTTGAATAAAACGTTTCTAGAGATTCTTTTTTCCTAACTTTTTTATTTAAGTGAATTTGAATGATTCCACTGCATTTGTTTGATGTAAATGGATCTCACATTGTGGACTTAAATTTTATAATTCAGGCCAGTAGAATTTTAGGAATTCGGAATCCTAGTCGTGAGATTAGTCTTGCTAGAAGTGACCAATTTGTCACTTGGTACAACCCTTTTAATTTTGATGGCCATGATGAAATTAATTATCTTGGGTTATGGTTATTTTTTTTTAGAGAATATCTCATTGCAACTCTATTTTCCCACGTCAAAATTACTAGCACAATGCCCCTGTGCTTACCATGGGCATTAGAAATAGAAGTCATATAAAAAATATCATTTAATTTTAGGACATAAATAAAAATCTTAATAATGATTTAATTTGTTTATATTTATAAAATCTAAACTAGAAGTATATCTCACACATAAAAGATTTATAGGCTTTCTTAAAAATCACACAATTGAAAATTTAAATAAGTAATAAATAATGAAGTTTAAAATTTTCAGTAGAAATATCAAATATCAAATATGGAGATAGAAAGAATTATAAGAAATTTAAAATATGAGATTTTCCAATTAAAGGCAGGCTTGGTAGTGAGTTGGCCGGGTTTAGGGTAGGCATAGAGCTTTTTAGACTTTGACCTGAGCCGGGTTAACGACAAGCTTAGATTTCCCATTGATAAAATTATTGCCGCATACCTTTATCTAAAACTCATACCATGACAACAAAGAATGAAAAGAAGAAAAAAAAAAGTGATAAGGGAGACCAAGCTTGGATGTGGACTAAACAAAAAGAGATAGGGGGGGGGGGGGGGGGGGGGGGGGGGGGGGGGCGCGGTGGGGGCGAATTTAATAAGATTAAATAAAATTAAATGAGAATTCAAAATTGTGGAGGATGGTCAAAATCAATTAGAGCTGATTTCAATTTGAAATTATTCTCTTTCATATATAATATATTAACTAGAAAAACATGAGAATGCGCAAAATAATCATAATATAAAAATTTATAAAAAAAAAAACCTCCATGATTAGTTTCTTTAAAATTAAATGCAAAAAGTTTTAGTATGAGAGAGAGGAAAGAAAAAGAAGTCCATAAGAACCAATACCTAATACCATATAATCTAAAAAAAAAAAAAACACAAGTCCACGAAAATTGAAAATTAATGATCAAGAAAACTGAAAAAACAACATCAAAACAAAAAATAAAAAAAACAATATAAACTATGCATAAAATCCAATGAAATTTGAAAGACACGTAGAAATAAAACATAGAAATGAAAATCCATAATCAACTCAATAACATAAGCAATTTAAAAGAATCAAACACTCATGAAAAAAAAAAAAAAAAAAAACCTCTAAAATGGAGCACAAAAGGGCAAAGACAAAAGAACCCACAAATTCATGAAAAACCATCATAAAAAAAAAAAAAAAAAAACCATGACAAGTGAGAAATTATAATAAAAATATAAAAAATATAATGAAATAAATTTGGTTAAAAAGGATATAAAAATATATAAATAAATATCCACAGACAATACAAGATAAAAGAAATTTAGAAGAACCAAACCAACTTATGATAATCTAATACTCAAAAATGAAAATCTGAAGCCACAAAAGAAATAAGAAAAATCCATAAAAAGATTTCACAAAGAAAACTTAAAGAACCCAATGGAAGTAAAATAAATAATTAACTCATAATGATAAGCATTAAAAAAAATAAAAAAAATACCATAGAAAAATGAAAATTCATAGAAAATCCCATGATAAAAAGTGATATAAAAGGAAAAAAAAAACCAAGGAGAACCCAATACCCAAAAGTTGAAACAAAAAAGGGGAAAAAAAGAAACTCATAATCTCTGAAAACCATACAAATATAAACCATAAAAATATTGCAAATCTATAGAAATTTTAAAATGATGATTCTTTTGTATAAATCATATTAAAATGACATAATTAAAATTGCTCAAATAAAATATGATAAACTCAAAAGTAAATGAATTAAACAATTTTACCTCTCAAATTGAAATGTTTAATAATTGCACCAATTGTCTCAAGATGCTCACATTTTAAAATGGGTTGAACACTGATTTAAACTAAGCATGCAAATGAGACCTGAGACGGTACTAAAAGGAGACACAAAGAAACAAAAGAATTATTGAAGT
Organism: Umbellularia californica; assembly: GCA_028538565.1. Lineage (NCBI taxonomy): Eukaryota > Viridiplantae > Streptophyta > Magnoliopsida > Laurales > Lauraceae > Umbellularia > Umbellularia californica. The sequence goes on from JAPQWN010000005.1 coordinate 13,915,998, forward strand.
TGCTCTAATAAAATACAATGAACTTAAAATTAACTGACTGGAAAAAATCAAAGTTCTCTTGTTGACATAGAGAACTAGAATTATATTGGAGAAAGTAGAAAATGATGATGATAAGAATGAGCTTAATTCTTTATTTAGATGGACCAATATTATTGGAGATTCTTTTTGCTATTAGTTCCGCATTCTTAACAAAAAGTGTACAATCATAAACAATAGATAAAAAAGAAACCAGACAACCCAGAACCGAGAGTGAATTAAATAAAAAAGACTAAGGATTAAATAAACCAGACAACCCAAAAATCAGCATTTCAAATTCTAAAAAGAAAAAGAAAAAAAATCATATAATCAGAACAAACAAAAATACTTGAAATTCCTTAGATTAGTGGCACTTAGACACCGGGACCCATTAACACTCAAATGTTATTGCCTTGATAGAGATATGATGATATTGGGAGTTTCTTAATAGACTAAAAGCATGATGGAGAGTCCAAATCACAGAAAAAAAATTATTTGGAAAACTCCAGTAATTTGTATTTTTTTTATCAGAGAATCAATTTGACTGTGGAAATAACCCAGAATGAGTTGAAAATTTGAGGTATCCCATAAATGGCAAGGATGTTTGTCTTAATGATTGTGATTTTTAATAGATGGGGTCTATCGTAGTGTTCCACTCCATTTACATCACGATCTATAAAAGTTAAAGCCACACACAAAAAAGAAAAAATCAAACTCCACCCTTTCTCCCTCGGCAAGCATGCATGGTAGCACATCAGTTACATGGAAAGTTTCCCGCCTCCTCTTTAGCTCCACGCTATTGTCGCAAGTTTTTCTTTTGTCATTTTCTTATTAATTAATTATGAAACTTTTTATTTTTGATCAATTCCATATATTATATATTCATTTGAGTTTAGTTTTATTGTAAAATGGTTGTCATAGAAAATTAATGACTATATAGGAAATCATATAAAATAGTTATTTCAAAAGTTTAATCACCTATGCCTAAAGAACAACGCATAAGTATGAAAATAATAACAACAGTATTTATAGGGGTCAGTATTCTAAAAATATAGTTATTTTTATAAATACCTCATTGGTTTTAAGACCTCACACGTGAATCCCTGTGGGAAACCGTTCATGGGGATAAATGTACAACGAGTTTTGACTCGAATACTCATCCAGGCACGTGTCATATCTTAAGAGTTGTGTATTCTCGGGCTGTGGGCGTGACATATCCTCTATGAATTTGCAAACCTGATGATCATTATGGCTTTATTGCTTCTAACAATTCTTCCTCAGCCTACAAGTAATTCCTACATCCACCTCACCATAGTGGCAGGCAACTATGACAGAAGAACTTGAAACTCTGCATAAGACTCATACATGGGACCTTATTCCTCTCCCTCCTGGAAGACATGCAAGTGGTGACAAATGGGTTTATAAAATCAAAAGATACAGGTTGTGGTGTACCGATCAGGATTCACCCAGATTTATCATCAGCAGGGATGTTACATTTCATGAGGATGCTTTACTCGAAGTGAGAAAGCAGGAGGACGAGACAAAAGTAGGTAGCAGCGGTGACACCGTTTAGGTGGAGTCCGACATCCTAGTGAGGAAGGAGAGTGCATCCGGCTCCTCCCGGGATACAGGGGATAGTCAAACTGTGCAGCAGATGCAGCGGACGGAGCCACAAATGTCGTAGACGGGTAGACTACAGAGAGAAAGGAAACCGCCGGTTAGATACAGTTTCGAGGATATGAGGACGTACTTGTCGACATCAGACAGTCGCCGTGATGATATGGTTGCATACGCATTGATGAATGAGTCTATTGAATTATGGTATAGTCAACAGGTAGCAACTATAACTAAAGAGATTGAGTCTCTTGATGAAAAAGATCAGGCCATCGAATGCAAGCTGTTCTACGAGGAAGAGGAAGAAGCTTCCAATGCAGGTAGAGTGCAGTTTAAGTTTCCTGATCATGCATGCAGTTTGAAGAAATCATTGTATGGGTCGAAGCAAGCTTCTAGACAATGGTACAAGCAATTTGGTGCATTCATGAATGAATGAGTTAAATTCAAGTTCAAGTATTGCTTGGACTTGATCGGTGTGCTCGGTACCTAAGTGCCCTAAGGGGCAGGTGGAGATAGTGAGACGTGTTTTGTGATACAGCTTCAATGTTCGCCAAGGTGGAGATTTGTTAGGTTGTATGGCTCAATAGAAGTAATGAATCTGGTAAATCGGGGCCCTGCATTGTCCATGTTCTACTGTGATTAAGAGGTAGTGTTTGGGTGTAACAGGGTTTTGGGGCTGATATTATAAATAGAGACTAAGACTCTCTAGGATGTACAACCTTTTTTGATTGCATAGTGAATTGACTGAATTCTCCCATCTTCCCGTGGACGTAGGCCAAAAGCCAAACCACGTAAATCTTTGTTCTCCTTGTGTGAATGATCTCTTCTTGTAGGCGCTAGATCTCAACAGGCCTGATTCATATCTTGATTCCGTTTATGATTTATGTACATGTATTGAATTCCGTTTCCAATATTCTCGTATGACTTGATCATACTTCTGTTTAGTTATGTACATTTTTTTTTTGTACCTGTTCATATTATATTTGTTTCCGTTTCTGATCTGTTACATCTTGATAAGTTCTGATTATGTACCATGATATGATCTATTCTGTATATGTTTTATTATTTGTGTTTTTCGTTCCACAAGTCGGCACCACTTGGCTTCGACCCTATCTAAGTCGGACCCAACTAAGCGTGGGTTTACTTATAATTTTGGCCCTCTGTAGATGGGATTATGTTTTGAGGGTTGACCGCACCCTAGGTCCACGATGAAGAGTTTCAGGCCCTCTGCCTCCTAATGGCACCACCCTTTTCTGTTTTGTTATGTTTTATGCTCACTTTATATTTATGTTTACATGGTTAATTGGAGAGAATATAGCTAATGTGGATGTGCCATTTAGTTCTAATGTTGTGTATATCTGTCATCTATGATTGTACGTCTCATGCTTACTCATGCTTAGATTTGCCTAGTGTATACACTTTGACCTCTTATGATTTGTATCTGTCCAGCTACTCATTTGTCACATGTTACATTATATATTCTATTTACCTTGCTTAACTTAGTCTAATGGTGCTACATTTGGCGTTACAGGTGAGTACCTCGATGCCACTGACCCAGAGTTCCACGTGGAGGAATCTCTCCGTCACGTAGCTGAATGGACTTTTGATGATGTCTTCTAGACATTTACCCGCTAAGTTGGACATAACATGACCCATGGACCATGGCTTGGAATTGCCACATCTTTTGCTATAGTTTATAAATTTGTTTAGATTATGGCTTGTAAACGTTAACGTACTTCATTCTCTTTCTATCTCTTGAACTTAAACTCGAACCTTTAATATATGCTCACGAACCTTACGCTCTATATCTTGATGCAGTTAATTTTGTTGGATTACAATTGGATACCTATTTGACAAAATTATACAGGTACATGGAAATTTGAACCTCACACGTGAAATCCTGTGGGTGAATTCCGTTCGTGGGGACAAGGGTCAATGACTTTGACTCGAATCTCCATGCGGGCATTTGTCGCGCCTCGAGATGGGTGCAGTCTCGGGCTCGGGGCATGACATACGTAAGTTGGCATCAAAGAATATGTTGTTCTAAGAGTTTTAAAATACTTAGAACTTTAGTGCACGATGTGAGGACACGATTGGACGTTTGGGTGTACTAATTCTTTTGGAGTTTCCTAGGGTTTGTTTAATTATCTGTGCTAACCCAATTGTTTTATAGAAAATGCCTCCTCGTTAGGCTACCAATGCACAAAATGGCTCAAGTAGCAGTTAGAATCAGAATGACACACTCTTTGTTGACCTTCAAGGTGTAGCAAATGAGCGCGTTGAGGAGGAAGAATTGTCGCCTCCACCTCCACTGCCTCCGGGTGGTGATGGAGGATTGAGAGACATTCTGTAAGCTATGTCCATGCAGCTTGTGAGATAGAATGAACAAATCATAAACATGATGGGTAGGCAAGTCCAGCCTAGGGAGAATGATCCTAACTCACACTACGAGAAGTTTAGAAAGCGAGAAGCAATTGAGTTCACTGGGTTGGAAGATCCTTTGATTGCAGATGAATGGATAGGGCACACGCCTAGGGAGAATGATCCTAACTCACACTACGAGAAGTTTAGAAAGCGAGAAGCAATTGAGTTCACTGGGTTGGAAGATCCTTTGATTGCAGATGAATGGATAGTGCACACGAGAATGTGCTTGAGACTATGCAGTGTACAGGCAGGCAGAAAGTGGCTTTAGTAGTTTCTATGTTTAGAGATGTCGCAGACACTTGGTGGAAGAGTGTCTGTTAGCCTTACAGGACAATAGAAGATGGTGATGCTTGGACCACCTTTGAGAAGCAATTCAGGACGAAATTCATCCCAGCTCATGTCACCTGATAGAAAAAAGCAGAATTTCAGAATTTGAAGCAAGAAATGATGACCGTGGTTGAGTACATTCATGAGTTCACTCACCTCTCATGCTTTGCCTATGAGTGCGTCGATACAGAAGCGAAGAGAGTGGAGCGGTTTCTTGAGGGATTAAGGCCTTCCATTCAGCAAGATGTTACCATGTGCCAGATGCCTACTACCTTTGCTGATGCAGTTGACAGGGCATACTATGCGGAGCAGCAACAACAGAATATTCTTTTGCATGAGCCTAAGAGGTACTTCACTCCCTCTGGCAAGAGTTCACCACAACAATCATAGGGCAAGAAACTCAGGCAAGGGGGCAGTTCTCAATCAAGGCCAGTATTTTATACTCATTGTGGCAAGGCCCATGAGTCAAGTCAGTGCAGAAGGGTACTTGGTTTTTGTTATAGATGTGCTCAACGGATCATGCGGTTAAAGATTGTCCACGTATTGTAGGTGATAGGGCTACAGGACAATAGCAACAACTAAGGATGAAAATAGCGGTAGCGGTGGGCGTAGCGGCCCGCCGCCAAACCACTACGAAGCGGGCGATACGTAGCGTAGCGGGGATACGTAGCGGCGTAGCGGTGCGATTTGAAAAAATCGCCAAAAAAATCTGAAAAAATTCCAGAAAATCCAGAAAATTGTAAAATGAAAGAAAATGTGGTTCTTTTGCAAAAGTAAGGAAGAAAAGGGGGTGTAGCGGTCCCTTCATTGTACGAGTTCTTATATTGTTCTATGAATAGAAAAGAGTAGGAAAAATCATTTTTTTCACATGTATTCATGTTTGTAATCAAACAGTGTCATTAAAATATTATCATCATCATTGCTTAGAATATCACATTTATGAGTTGCATTTTGAAATGTATATCTATATATATATATTAAAATTTTCTGTTAAAGAAAAATTTGATCAGGGCCCTATTTCCTATCAGAGTAAAATTGATTTGGGCTACAATGTCTTATTAGAGTATAATTTGGTTAGAGTCCTATTTCCTATTAAAATGAAATGTGGTTGAGCCTTATTTCCTATTAGAGAAAATTTTGTTAAAGCCTATCTTCAATTAGTGTGAAATTGGCCATGGCCCTATTTCCGGTTAGAGTGAAATTTGATTGGTCTCTATGTCTAATTAGAGTAAAATTTTGCTAAGCCCCTAATTTTTATTTATTTGGCTAAGCCATGATTTTTTTTATTTTAATATTTAGGACCCATTGTGGAGCCCACCAATGGTAATAACATTGGGTGCATTAGCTTTATTTTTTCTGAGGGGCCAATTGAGTTTATTTATAACTTTGATAAGGTGAGCCCAGGCCCATTTAATTCTTAGTTACAGCTTTCATAAGGTGAGCCCAATGTGGGCCCATTTTTATTTACCCAACTGGCTAAATAAAGAAGGACCGAAAGAGGGTTTTTTGCCCTACTTCCTTCTCCCGAAACAGAAGGATCGAGAAAAAGAAGAAGAGGGAAAGGAAAAGAGAAGAAAGAAAAGAAGAAGAAGAAAAAGGAGAAGAAGAAAAGTGGTGCGATGGTGCTGGTGCTGTCGCTACTCTTGCTGTGCTGCTGCTGCTGTACTGATGCTGCTCCTGCTCCTGCGGTGCTGCCGCTGCTCCTGCTGTCGTGCTGATGCTGCTGCTGCTGCGGTGTGGGCCGTGTGGCTGGCTGCTGCTGCTTCCTGTTGCAGGTATGTTTCTCCATCTGCTGTCTTCTTTTTTTTTCATTTCTTCCTCTTCCGGTCAAACAGAGTTTTCCTTTTTTTTTTTTTTTTCTTAACATTTCAGTTCTACATGCTACTAAGGAAGAAGAAATAGGTTGGTATTTTCCCTTTCTTTCATTGCTTTTTTTCTACAACAATGTCTGATCTCTCTGGGTCTCTGGGATTTTTTTATTTTTTGGGCAGCCAAGTCGTAGCGGGCGCCACGAAACGTGGCGGCCTGTATCGGCCGCTACGCATGGGTAGCGGCTGCTAGGGGCGCCATGGGGTGCGATACCTGATAAATTCTATGTAGCGTGGCGTGCTTGGCCGCCACGGCCGATATATTGGCCGCTACGTAGCGTAGCGGCCGATATTTTCATCCATGGCAGCAACAACAGCAGGCCCGTCCACCCATTCAGGCCTAACCCAACAAACAGGCTATGCCTGGAGCTCAGAGGCCACCTCAGTAACAGCAACAGAGACAAGTGCAAGGCCAGCAAAGGCCTAGGCAGCAAGGGTAGGGTCAACAGAGGCAACGACAACAAAGGCAACAGGCACAGCAGCATCCACAGGCAACAGGACGTATTTATGCCATGACAAACAAAGAAGCTGAAGCTGCAGACACAATGTAGAAGGTAAGCTATTTGTTTGTGACCATGAGGCTACAGTTTTGTTTGATTCTAGATCCACACAGTGTTTCATTGCACCGTACTTTGCTATGACAATCTGAGGTAGACCCGAGCAGTTGCAGATTGAACTTTCGATTGTTACCCTGGTAGGAAGGAGGGTAGTTTGTGATTTGTTTTACCCGCAGTGTAGGGTGCAGATAGGTGAGTTGGTGATGCCTGCTGATTTGATAGTCCTAGCTATGCATGGCTTTGATGTTATTTTAGGAATGGACTAGCTAGCGAAATATGGGGCATGTATGGATTGTTTTTATAAGACTGTGACCCTCAGGTTAGAAGAGTCTAGTGCAGGAGTTATCTTTGAAGGGTCTAAGAAGAGGTTAGATACCAGGTTGATTTCAGCTCTTAAGGCAGAGTGGCTTATCCGTAATGGTTGTGAGGGGTTCATAGCTTTTATGTCAAAGGGCCAGCAACCTAAGCAGTTAGAAGACATCCCAGTAGCCTGTGAATTCCCGGATGTCTTTCCGTATGAAGTGCCTGGTTTACTACCTATTAAGGAGATAGATTTCATTATTGAGTTGACACCGGGGACATCCCCAATCTCTAGAGCACCATACAAGATGGCACCTACAGAGCTTAGAGAATTGAAAATTTAGTTGGAAGAATTGCTCGACAAGGGTTTTATTCGTCCAAGTGTTTCTCCTTGGGGAGCTCATGTTTTATTTGTAAAGAAACCCAAGTGTTTCTCCTTGGGGAGCTCATGTTTTATTTGTAAAGAAAAAAGATGGCACCTTAAGGTTGTGGATTGACTATAGGCGGCTTAACCAAGTGACAATAAAGAACAGATATCCAGGGCCTAGGATTGATGAATTATTTGATCAGTTGCAAGGTGCAGCCCATTTCTCGAAGATTGATCTTAGGTTTGGTTATCATCAAATGAGGATTACAGACCAAGATATCACTAAGACAACTTTCCGGACGAGGTATGGACACTATGAGTTCTTAGTTATGCCTTTTGGCCTAACAAATGCCCCAGGAGTTTTCATGTCTTTGATGAATAGAGTCGTTGCCCCATACTTGGATCGATTTACAATTATTTTTATTGATGACATCTTAGTGTACTCTAAGTCTAAGGAAGATCATGCAGAGCATCTGAGTACTTCATTGCAATTGTTGAGGGATAATAAATTATATGCGAAGTTGAGCAAATGTAAATTTTGGCTGGAGCAAATAGCTTGTCTGGGGAATGTAATCTCTAAGGAGGGTTTGGCAGTTGACCCGTCTAAGGTAGAGGCAGTAGTGAATTGGCAAAGTCCGAAGAATGTAACAGAGATCAAAAGTTTCTTAGGATTGGCCGGATACTATCGGAGATTTGTGGAAGGGTTCTCTAAGATTTCAGCTCCGTTGACCAAGCTAACTAGGAAGAATATCCCATTTGTCTGGACTCCAGAGTGTGAGGCTAATTTTCAGTTGCTTAAGGAGAAGCTTACTACAGCCCTAGTGTTGACCTTACCGACTGAGAGTGGAGGATCTGTGATCTATAATGATGCTTCGAAGGTTGGGTTAGGTTGTGTTTTGATGCAAAATGGCAAGGTGGCGGCTTATGGATTTAGGCAGCTAAGAGATCATGAGAAGAATTATGCCACGCATGACTTGGAATTAGTGGCGGTAGTTTTTTCCTTGAAACTTTGGAGACATTATCTCTATGGAGAGAGGTTTGAAGTTCACTCTGATCATAGGAGTTTGCAGTACCTTTTCTCACAACAAGATTTGAATCAAAGGCAACGCCGTTGGCTGGAATTGATGGCTAATTATGACTTTCCGATTCAATACTTTCCGGGCAAAGGGAACTTAGTGGCAGACGCGTTAAGCCGAAAGTCAGGCACTTTGGCTAGTTTGTGCGGAGATTTAGTTGAGACGTTCAGAGACTTGGATGTTGAGATAGAGTTGGTCAGTGAGAAGGTGATGTTGGCAGCGATGTCGGTTTCAAAACTGCAGTTGATTCAGCAGATTAAGGATAGCCAATTTCAGGATCCAGAGATGTCTAGAGTTAGAGACAAGATTACAGATAAGCCAGATTTCAGACTTAAGGATGGTGTTTTGTATTTCCGAGATAGGTTGTGTGTGCCTAATGTTGAAAACCTTAAGGATCAGATTATGGCAAAGAAGCAACACGCGCGGTACTCTATGCATCCCGGTAGTACTATGATGTATCAGAATTTGCGGAGTCGATTTTGGTGGAACGACATGAAGAGAGAAATTGCTGGGTTCGTCTCGAGATGCTTGCCGTGTCAAAAGATCAAGGTAGAACATAGGAAGCCCCAGGACTTTTGAAGCCATTGAAGAGACCCAAGTGGAAATGGGAGCACATTACCATGGATTTTGTGTCGGGACTGCCAGAGACATCGAGACACAACAATGCTATTTGGGTGATCATCAGCAGATTGACTAAGTATGCACAGTTTGTGCCATTCAGGACAGGGACCAAGACGCATACGATGGCTGATATGTTTGTTAAGGAGATTGTTAGATACAATGGGATCCCATCTTCGATTGTGTCAGACAGAGATAGCCGATTTATTTCGAGGTTTTGGGCATCATTTCAGTAGGCCATGGGCACTCAGTTAACTTTCAGCACAGTGTACCATCCACAGACAGATGGACAGTCAGAGAGGATGATCCAGACTCTTGAGGACATGCTCAGAGCGTGTGTTTTGGATTATAAGGTAGAATAGGATCGAGATTTGGCTTTGTGTGAGTTCGCGTATAATAATGGTTTCCACGCGAGTATCGGTACGACACTGTTTGAAGGTCTCTATGGTAGGAGGTGCAGGACCTAGGTTTGTTGAGAAGAAGTCGGTGTCAGAAGCTTCCATTGACCAACGATTAATGGGGAGTCCAGTGCTAAGGTCAAGCTTGCATATGACCGGTAAACGACAGCTCAAAGTAGGCAAAAGAGCTACGCATATCACCGGCGTAGGGATCTCGAGTTTCTGGTAGGAGACAAGGTGTTCCTTAAAGTTTCACCAATGAAGGGCAACATTCAATTTGGGCAGAAGGGCAAGTTGTCAACAAGATACGTGGGACCGTTCGAGATTTGCAGCAGAGTCGGAGACTTGGCCTACACGTTGCTTTTACCTCCAGTTCTTGCAGCAGTACATGATGTTTTCCACATCGCCATGTTAAGGAAATATGTTCCGGACCCGTCGCACGTCATAGAGTATGAGCCCTTAGAGGTCCGAGCAAATGCGACTTATGATGAGAAGCCTTTGTGTGTGATTGTCGTCAAGGAGTAGGTGCTGTGTACCCAGACAATTCGTTGGGTGAAGATCTTGTGGGAGCACCACAGTCCGGAGGAAACTATGTGGGAGTTAGAGGAGCAAGTTTTGAGGAAGTATTCTCATCTCCTCATTGAGGTACAATTTACATTTGGAAGACCAAATGTCCTAAGGGGGGGAGGATGTGACAACCCGACCCGCCTTAAATTCGATTAATAGTTAATTAATTGAGATTAGTGGCTTAATGGATATTTTGTATGTATTTGGGCTTGATTAGGTAGAATTAGTTGAGTTTGACCATTGATTAGGTAGATTATGACTTTTTGGAGTGTTTTGGGTTTCAAGTGTGTTTTAGATTTTTAGGTGCATTGCATAGTTCATATCATGGGCTTTAATTCTTATGTTTTGACCCAATAGATTCTGACCCATCTTGACCCATTTCCAGCCCATTTCCCAGCCCAAGCCTCTTTTTGAGAATTCCAAGCCCTACTTGGATTTGCATGCAACTGTTGGAAAACATTTCAAATCAAATCTCAGCCCCACCAATTAGTTATCTCCCTTACATGTTCCAGCAGAAAACCCTTCCTCTGCACCTTCCTTTCTTCTCTATAGCTTTCCTTCTCCTCACCATTTCAAGAAATCCATCTCCATTGCATCTTGTTTCCTCCCTACAACAAGTGGTTCAACTCTCAAGTCAAGAACTGCTTATTTTTCCTTTTCTCAACACTTTTGGTAAGATCTTTGATTCAAAATTCATGTATCCTTATTCAAATCCGAATTTAAAAGGGTACATTGGTGTTGCATGTGGATTTCAAACCCAATCTTTTCATTCACCATTGTAGGACTTCATCATCTCCATTACATTTGGGGGTTTTTATTTTGGAGAGCTTGCTTGGGAAATAAAGCTTGATTATAGCTTGCATTTGTGATTTTTAGCTTCAAACACCTTAAGGCAAGTTAAACAATTTATATCTTGTGCATGCATCTTCATTCTTTTGATTCTTTTCATGATTCATATGTTAGAAACCCCACTTTCAGCTCAATATTTAGTTTGATTTCAATTTGTTAATGGGTTCTTGTAAATGTATGAAATGGGTATGGTTCGATGTATTTTAGGTCAAGAGAATGGATGTGTATGTTTAGAGAGCATTGGTGGCTCATCTTGCTAGTCTTTGAACATTGGAATGGACAACAAATGGTTGTAGGGGAAGCCAAGAGGGCCAGAACAGTCCTGTTTACATCCCACGGACCTTGGCAGCAACTACCCTCGCTCTAGCGAGCAAAAGAGCTGCCTGGCAGAGAGCACTCTCGCTCTAGCGAGCTCCCAGCTAGATATAGCAAGAGGGCCCACTGGGCCCAGCGAGCCAGAATTCAAAGGGCCATAACATTTGATCCGTACGTCCAATTTTCGCTTTCTTTATACCGTTGGAAAGCTCTTGAAGCGTAGAATCCAATGGTCATTACATATTATTGAATTGAGGTTTGGGGTTTGAAAGGATATTGGATTTTAAATAATTTTGGCAACCGGATGATACCGCGAGCCAATTGATGAACCGTAGTATGTTTAGATTGTTTTGGCATGATAGTTGGACTTTAAGGTTGGATCCCTTGAACCCTAATCATGCCCAATGGCTTGTAATTCGTGTGGGTACAGTGTAAGCAACCGTACACCCACAAGGAACCTCTTGTTCTTCGTATTTATGATCCGAACCAAATGTGTTATACTAAGGGATTCGGTGTCCAAATTAAGTAATGCCAAGGGTTCATTTGTAAGCCACTAACGCCGAAATTCTTAGTACTACACTGAGTTGGACGGTGAAGACCACGAGTGTTCCCGAGACCATAGGATGGGCTTTATTAGGTTGTATTGCTCAATAAAAGTAATGACTCTTGTAAACCGGGCCCCTGTAATGTAAATGTTCTACTGTGATTAGAAGTAGGTCTATTATAGTAGGTCTACTGTGATTAAGAGGTAGCGTTTGGGTGTAACAGGGTTTTGGGGCTGATATTATAAATAGAGACTAAGACTCCCTAGGATGTACAACCTTTTCTTATCACATAGTGAATGCTCCCGTCTTCCCGTGGATGTCGGCCAAAAGCCGAACCACGTAAATCTCTGTTCTACTTGTGTGAATGATCTCTTCTTGTAGGCCCTAGATCTCAACAAACTAGTATCAAAGCGTTGCACGTGATTGGAGGAGATTCAACGGATCGGATCTCAGATGGCTAGAGTTGTGGCTGCGTGTTCGACGGATTAGATCTTAGGATTGAGATAGTGTTTTCCGGATCGCGCGGAGGGAGATCGTTTGATCGCTGTGGGCCACACAATTGAAGAGAAAAGGAATCGGTTCATTGGTTCCAAATTGATTTGTAGGAGCAGATCGATCGTGGAAAAACTAGTGCGGTGAGCGTGGAAGAAGAGAGAAGATCACCAGTTGGGCCACATAGCTCGCAGCATGTCTGTGATTTGGTTTCCTGTTGCCAGTTCATCAGATAAAGAAGAAGGAGATTTGGTTCATCGAGGAAGTGATGTTCACCGTTCTCGCAGCAAAGGAAGAAAGAAGGACAAAGCCCTGGTTCTGAACTTTGTTGTGCGCAGAGAAGAAGCAGCAGCGGGAAGAATCTGCCAGAGTAGCCGTCGTTTGCAGAGGAGAAGATCGGAGCAGCCGTTGCCCCTTCAGATCGCAGATCACCGAAACCAGAGAGAAAGAACAGAGATTTGGATTGGTTTTCTCTGGGCCCGAAATCGCCGCCGAAGAATCCGACGTGCATTGCTAGAGAAGGAGGGTCACCGCTGCCGTCGTCCCGTTGTCATGGAAGGAGAAGAAGACCGGAAGAGGGGAAGCTTGCCGCTCTCGGTTCTGTTGCAGAAACAGAATGAAGATGGAAAAGAAGGTGGGCCTGGGCTTACAGAAGTTCCGGGTTGGTCACAGGTCAGGTTCGACCTGACCCGTTTCATAAGCCCATCGCCAGTCCAAGTTGGGTCAAGTACAGGTCAGACCTGACCCGTCCAACAGAGAAGCCCAGTAACAAAGCCCGCAGGAAAAGGCACTGACCTTAACGCTGACATCAGCAGATTCATATGGCCAAACTCTGTTTTGACCAGATCGAAGGCTGACAATTGTTTTCGCGATATCTTGACGATCCGGAGTCTGATCGGAGATCCGTTTGAACCTACGGACTCGTTGTGAGCAAAAATATACACGGTTGTGGAAGAAGATTGGCTGATCAATGGTCAACAAAGGAGATTGACTGATCGGAGCGTAGAAATTTGATTATGCGATATCTTAGCCATCCGGAGTTGGATTTCAGATCCGTTTCTTCCAGTGTGCTCGTGGTGACCAGATCTACACAGGTATTATGAAAGATTCGCGGAATGGCTATGAAGTTTGAAATTGAGAAATTCAATGGAAATGACGATTTCAGTCTGTAGCGTTTTAAGATGCATGCTTTGTTAGTTCAGAATGGGTTTCATAAAGCTTTGAAGGGAAAGAATGCTCTGCCTAAAAAATTGTCAGATGATGAGAATAATGAGTTGCTGGAGAATGTATATGGTCAGATTCTGCTGTTTCTGAGCGATGTAGTATTACAAAAGGTTTCTCAAGAGAAAACTGGTGCTGGCATGACAGAAGTTTGAGAACTTGTACATCAAGAAATCTCTCACGAATCGCTTGTATCTAAAAAAGCCGTTGTTCACCTTACAAATGCAGGAAGGTACGACTGTTTCAACTCACCTTGATTCTTTCACAAAAGCTATCATGGATTTGGAAAATATCAATGCTGAAATTGATGATGAGGACTAAGCTATCATGTTGTTGTGCTCGTTACCAGCCTCATACGAGCATTTTGTTGATACCATGATGTATGGTAGAGATACTCTTTCCAAAGAGGACGTAGAGGTAGCACTGAACTCCAAAGAGTTGAAGAAAAAGGTTGCGACTGACATTGATGGTTCAAGTGAGGGTTTGGTAGTACTAGGAAGAACTAAAGACTCCAGTAGTAAGGGCAAACGCAGATCCAACAGGAAAAACATTGAATGTTATTATTACCATAAGGGCACATCAGAAAAAAACTATCCCGAAAGGCAGAGGAAAGGGAAATAAATAATAGAAGATTCGTCATCTGATGATTCAGTCAGTGTTGCAGATGGAAGATCATATGATGTTTTCGACATGCACTTTTTGTGATTGAAAATGGAATTTGTCATCAGGATGAACGGATTCTTGATTCGGGTTGTTCCTACCACATGTGTCCTAATAGGGACTGGTTTACCACTTATAGAGAAATCGATGGTGGTAGTGTCTTAATTGGCAACAATGTTGCATGTAAGATGGTTGGAATTGAAATAGTGAAAATCAAGATGCATGATGGAATCATCAGAACGATAGCAGAGGTTCGGCATGTTCCTGATCTGAAAAACAATCTTATTTCTTTTGGTGCCTTGGACTTCGACGGTTGTAAGTTCTCAACTGAAGGTGGAGTTAGGAAGGTTGTGAAGGGTGCTCTGTTTCTTATGAGAGGCAATAGAGTTGGAAACTTGTATGTTTTGTCTGGAAATACTGTTACAGGTGGAGCTGCAGTGTCTTCCTCAGATGACCATGAATTTGTCTCAATGCGCTTATAGCACTTGCGCATGGGTCACATGAGTGAGAAGGGATTGACAATACTGAGCAATCGGAATTTGCTATGTGGCATGAAGATAGGCAAGTTGGATTTCTGTGAGATGCATTTTCAGAAAGCATCGAAAGGTCAGTTTCAAGACAGGTATTCATCGCACGAAAGGTATCCTCGATTATGTTCATTTAGATGTATGGGGGCCTTTTAAGGTTTACTCCAAGGGCGAGTCCCAGATTATGCTGACTTTTATTGAAGATTATTCAAGGAAAGTCTGGTTTATACTTTGAAGACAAAGGATCAGACCTTTGTTACATTCAAGCGATGGTTGAGAAACAGACTGGGAGGAAGGTAAAGAAGTTAAGGACAGGTCATGGCAAGGAGTACAAATCGACAGAGTTTGAGAACTATTGTAAAGATCATGGTATAGTTCGGTATCACACCACTACAGAAACTCCGCAGTAGAATGGAGTTGCAAAGAGGATGAACAGAACAATCTTGAAAAAAGCGCATTGTATGTTGTTTACTGCAGGATTGTCCAAGGACTTTTGGGCTGAGGCAGTAAATGCTGCAGGCTACTTTATTAATAGGTCTCCACACACAAAGATTGGTTGCAAAACACCGGAAGAAATGTGGTCAGGTAATCTAGCTGATTATTCTAACTTGAGGATCTTCGATTGTCCGGCTTATGCTCGCGTGAAAATCGATAAGTTAGAACCAATGGTTGTGAAGTGTATCTTAGTGGGATATGCTTCTGGGGTGAAAAGATACAAGTTGTGGTGTACCGATCAGGATTCACGCCGATTTATCATCAGCAGGGATGTTACAGTTCATGAGGATGCTTTACTCGAAGCAAGAAAGCAGGTGGAGGAGACAAAAGAAGGTAGCAGCAGTGACACCGTTCAGGTGGAATCTGACATCCTAGTGAGGAAGGAGAGTGCATCTGGCTCCTCCCGGAATACAGGGGATAGTCAGACTGTGCAGCAAATGCAGCGGACAGAGCCGCAGATGCCACAGGCGGGTAGACCGCAGAGAGAAAGGAAACCGCCGGTTAGATACGGTTTTGAGGATAAGACGACATACGCGTCGACATCAGACAGTGGCCGTGATGATATGGTTGCATACGCATTGACGAATGAGTCTCTTGAACTAACGGAAGGACTGGAAAGTAGTCAACAGGCAGCAACTATGACTGAAGAGATTGAGTCTCTTGATGAGGAAAATCAGGCCATTGGATGCAAGCGGTTCTACGAGGAAGAGGAAGAAGCTTCTAGTGCAGGTAGAGTGTAGTTTAAGGTTCCTGATTAGGGATGAAAATATTGGCCGCTACGTAGCATAGTGGCCGATATATCAGCCGTGGCGGCCATGGCCGCCACTCTTTTTTCAAAAAAGCCCGTATCGTGCCGTATGCGTAGTGGCCGATACATTCCACCACATATCGTGGCGGCCGCCACGTAGTGAGGGTGTTTAAAAACACCCCCAGCCGACCCTTTTGCACTTTCCTATTTCTTTTCACCTCTTTCTCTCATTCTTCTTGCTGTGAAAATCTCCCAAGTACTGTAAATCAAGATTTGAGCGCAAGATCCACCACAACAAACATCAAAGCAAGGAAATAATCAAACACAAGTTAGTGAGTTACACAACTACAAGATCCAAGCTTCCATTAAATCCATTCCTTGTTCATCAAGATTCTAGGTATGTTCTTTCTTTTAGATTTTTTGGAGTTGACTTTCGATATCATCAATTCATCTCTCTCTAACTACTATAAATTCTTTCTTGTCTTGTAATATTGTTAGATATATGCTTTCCTTTGATGATGCACACATAATTTTGTTTTTTTTATTTTTGCTATTTTTTATTTTCAAATTTATTTATTTTTTGAAAAAAAAAAGTGAATACTCATTGACAACCAATGAAACTTGGAAATTGCTTGTAAATGATCGATCTATGTTTCCCATTGATCAATCCATCACTACTTGAATGTTTATTGATTTTTCTCTATTTTTTATTTTTAGATTTATTTATTTTTTGAAAAAAAAATGTGAATACTCATTGACAACTCATGAAACCACTTGGAAATGTATTATAAATGATAGATTTATGTTTCCCATAGATCAATCCATCACATTTTGAATGTTCATTGATTTTTTTCTATTTTTTTATTTTTAGATTTATTTATTTAAAAAAAATGTGAATACTCATGGACAACCCATGAAACCACTGGGAAATGCATTCTAAATGATAGATCTATATTTCCCATAGATCAATCCATCACTACTTGAATGTTTCTTGATTTTTCTCTATTTTTGATTTTTGGATTTATTTATTTTCTAAAAAAAATGTGAATATTCATGGACAACCTATTAAACCACTTGGAAATACATTCTAAATGATAGATCTATGTTTCTCATAGATTAATCCATCACATTTTGAAAGTTTATTAATTTTTCTCTATTTTTTTATTTTCGGATTTATTTATTTTTTGAAAAAGAAAATGTGAATACTTATGGACAACCCATGAAACCACTTGGAAATGCATTCTAAATAATAGATCTATGTTTCCCATAGATCAATCCATCACTACTTGAATGTTTATTGATTTTTCTCTATTTCTTATTTTCGTATTTATTTATTTTTTGAAAAAAAAGTGAATACTCATGGACAACCCATGAAACCACTCGGAAATGAATTCTAAATGATAGATCTATGTTTCCCATAGATCAATCCATCACATTTTGAAAGTTTATTGATTTTTCTCTATTTTTTATTTTTGGATTTATTTATTTTTTGAAAAAAAATTGATACTTTAAGTAATGAAATACCAATTAAATGTCAAGAGAATGAATCCTAAGCATTAGATATATGTTTCCTCTAACATGTTTCTTTGTCTTTTTTAATTTTTAACATACTACTTGTTCATATTTATAGCCAGCCAGGTATTTAGTCTATTTGTCTTTGCCAATTGATAAGTTAAAATGCCCCGTAATAGTGATCCCGCATGGAGCTTTGGTGAGGCAGTTGCGAATAATAGGTTGAAAATCAAATGCAAGTTTTGTGGGAAAGTGACCAATGGGGGCATTAAAAGATTCAAGCACCACTTGGGCCACATTTTTGTCAATGTTGTTGGCTGTACCGAAGTACCAAGAGAAGTCAGGGAACAAATTAAAACTTTTGTTGGCTAAAACAAAGCTAGAAAAGTAGAGATAAAAGAAAAGAGGCGGCAAAATGTTGATGTTGCCCGTTAAGATGTATTTAGGGATGAATACTTTGATGAGGAGGAAGATGCACAGATGGAGGCTGCACGCCGAGAATCTTTGATGAGTCAACAAAAAGAACATGAACGTCGTTCATTTGCTGGAAGCAAATATTATGATGCAAGGGGCTCATCTACTACTGTGCCAAGCATGGGTAAGGGCATTGTGGGTTCCATGTGTAGGGCATTTAGCACCCGGAAACGGGATGTTGATGTAGAAATTATCTCTACAAGAAGAGCAATTCCTCCCCCTGTTGATCCTCTAGTACATAGAAAAGATAGAGCTAAACAACCAAAAATATCTAGTGTTGTAAAATGGGTAATAAAGGTTGCAAGAGATAGATTGGCCAAAGCTATAACAAAATGGCTAATTCACAAGAACATACCACCTATAGCAGTAGATTCCCCATATTTTCAGATTATTCTTGATGTTGTTGCCGAAGCTGGGCGGGGTATACAGGCGCCCTCCATATATGATGTGGGCACTAAATATCTTGAAGAAGAATATACAAAAATAAAGGCTTGGGTGGAAAAGTTTAGGCCCATGTGGCAACAGAATGGTGTTACCATCATGTGTGACATGTGGACCAGCAGCACCCAAACACAATTAATAAACTTTTTGATGTATTCAGTTGCTGGGACCGTCTTTATGAAGTCCATTGATGCAAATGAACATAGACGGACAATCACATATATATACACTCTTATGGATAAAGTTGTAGAGAGTGTGGGAGAGGAGCATATTGTACAGATTGTTACAAATAATGGCGCCAATTTCAAGGCAGCAGGCTTGAAATTAATGGAGAAGAGGACCCATTTATTCTGGACCCCATGTGCAACACACTGCATAGATCTCATCTTTAAAGAGATTGGAAGGAAGATAAAAGTGGCTTCATTGATCAAGGCATGTAGAGGAATTACAAGATTTATATATGATCATTCATGGGTTTAAACTTATTGAAAAGATACACAAATAACCATGTCTTTCTGCATCCAGGATTAACTAGGTTTGCAACCCATTTTTTGGCTATGGAAAGCCTTGTTAGGTTTAGAACGAAGCTCATTTAGATGTTTGCATCAGAAGAATGGCTTCGTTCGAAATGGGGCAATGCAACTAGTGGTCCGGAGTTTGAAGTCCCAAACCTGATGAGGGACAATATATTTTGGAAGAAAGTGAGGAAGATATTAAAGGTTTTTGAGCCTTTAGTTAAAGTGTTGCGGCTTGTAGATGGTGATGACAAGCCGACAATGGGCTTTATATATGAAGCAATGGATTGGGCAAAGCGATCCATTATGGAAAATATTAGATATCACGAGAAATATATAAACATTATTGATGCCTGTTGGAACGATTAGTTGCAACATCCATTGCATGCTGCAGGCAATTAATATATATTTTTGAATTTGATAATCTTTTGTTTTCCTGACTAATGTATTTCTTATCTTGTTTGCTCACAGTACATTCTACATATTTATAATGTAGGTTATTTTTTGAATCCCGAATTCTATTACTGTAATGTTGAACTTCACACCGAAGCAATAGATACGGATTTGCGGGTAGGATTACGGGAGGTATTGAAGAGGTTGTTAAATCCAGATGATCAAATTGACGCCATACAAGAGGTGAGTGGGTGGTTACTTAAGAGAATTGAATTATGCTGCCACGTGCCAATTGCCATACATGTTGTAGGGGTTTATTGACTTATATCTAATTTTAACATTGTAAATATCTATGTATACACAAAGGAGAGGAATATTTGCTGACCCTCTTATGATACGATCGATTGGAAGGATGCCACCTGGTATAACTATGAACAAAAGACCCCACTTAATAGTCTTGAATCTTGATCTATTTATCTTAATTGATTAGAAGGACTTGAGGGTTACGAATATCTAATTTTCTTTATTTATTTTTTGCATTTCAGCTGATCGGTTGATGAATTTTGGAGAGAATGCTCCACATCTAAGGAGTGCGGCTGTTCGCATCCTTAGTCAAACTACAACAGCTTCTAATGTGAGAGAAATTTGAGCACTTTCTCTTTGATCTACACGAAGGCCAGGAATCGGCTTACCATGCAGAAACTCAACAAGCTTGTATATTGTCATTACAATCTAAAGTTGAGAAACAGAACTAGGGAGAGAAGGGCAAGGTATGATCCTGCTTATTATCCTATTAATTTGGATCACATATTCAGAGAGGACGATCCCTTACTCCCATGTCTAACAGAGATAGAGGATCCACTGCTAGATTCAAATCCGGGATTTCATAAAACGGTTCAAGAGTTGATATATGAGGATATGGGTGAGGCACCTGCAGAAGGTCAGCCACCTCAGGGAGAAGGTACCAGTAGGAGTGGGAAAGAACCTGCTTTTGAGAAAGCTAGTTCCACCATCGTCTCTTCGAGTAGCCATGGTGGAGGAGATGGAGGAGACAGTGGGACAGGTGGTACTAGTGAATACTATCAATATGATGAAGACGATGCTGTTCCTGTAGAGGAAGTACAGGAGTTACCTTCATCTGGAAGATTTGATCCAAGCCATGGTTATCAACGGCGCCGAAGAGATTCACCACCTGAGGCTGGAGGTAGTAATGAGCAAGGAAATATGGTTGGAGATGTTGAAGGATAACAAGCGGCATCATGGACTAATTCGTGGAATCCTAGTTATAGTGGACAAGGACCCTCACAGTATTTTGACCATTTTCCATATGGTCAAGTATAACAAGGAGAAGAACAGTCTTCAACTTCGGAGTCCTACTCATATGGTGACTATGGTAAAACGCAAAATGGTAGATATCCACCTCCACCTCCTCCAAGTTCCTATGATGCGGGTGCGGCAGCCTTCTTTGGATTTGTGGATCCCAATGCTCATCAATATCAAATTCAATATGGTGCCAATAGAAATGATAACACTGATGGGATGAGGATAACCATAGCCTCTTGAATATTGGTAGACATTCCTTTTAGTGGTGATTAAGGTATTCCTATTTCCTTCACTAACTCTCTACTCTCTGTCATTTCTAAATTGGTGTTGAATGTTGATTGTTGTTGATCACTTCATAGTTCATTCACTTGATTGAATTTGAACCTTGAATGTTGAAGTATTGATATTTGATTGTTCAATGTTCACTAATGAGTAATGACCTGAGTCTTAAGTCTTCTTAATTCTTATGCCTTTATTTCATGTTCTATTTTTTTATGAGCTTTCCATTACTTTTTAAGTTAGTATGACTAAGAAACATGAATACATGTGAAAAAATTAATCATTACTATTATTTTCTATTTATACAGCGATACAAGACCTCATATGTTGAGGGCACCGCTACGCCCCCTTTTCTTACTTTTTTGCAGAAGAACAACATTTTCTTTCATTTTACAACTTTCTGGATTTTTTATAACTTTTTCAGATTTTTTTGGCGAGTTTTTCAAATCACACCGCTACGCCGCTACGTATCTCTGCTACGCTACGTATCGCCCGCTTCGTAGTGGTTTGGCGGCGGGTTGCTACATCCACCATTACTGCTATTTTCATCCTTGTTCCTAATCATGTATGCAGTTTGAAAAAATCATTGTACGGGTCAAAGCAAGCTTCTGGACAATGGTACAAGCAATTTGGTGCATTCATGAATGAATGGGTTAAATTCAAGTTCAAGTATTGCTTGGACTTGATTGGTGTGTTCGGTACCTGAGTGCCCTCAGGGGCAAGTGGAGATAGTGAGACGTGTTTTGTGTATGAGGGTCAGCTTCAATGTTCGCCAAGGTGGAGATTTGTTAGGTTGTATGGCTCAATAGAAGTAATGAATCTGGTAAACCGGGCCCCTGCATTGTCCATGTTCTACTGTGATTAGAAATAAGTCTATTATAGTAGGTCTACTGTGATTAAGAGGTAGTGTTTGGGTGTAACAGGGTTTTGGAGCTGATATTGTAAATAGAGACTAAGACTTTCTAGGATGTACAACCTCTTCTGATTGCATAGTGAATTCCCCCGTCTTCCCGTAGACGTAGGCCAAAAACCGAACTACATAAATCTCTATTCTCCTTCTGTGAATGATCTCTTCTCGTAGGCCCTAGATCTCAACAAGCTTGATTCATATCTTGATTCCGTTTATGATTTACGTACATGCATTGCATTCCGTTTCCAGTATTCTCGTATGACTTGATCATACTTCTGTTTAGTTACTTACATCTTGTTTTTTTTGTACTTATTTATATTATATATGTTTCCGTTTCTGATCTGTTACATCTTGATAAGTTCTGATTATGTACCATGATATGATCTGTTTTGTATATGTTCTGTGATTTGTATATTTCGTTCCACGAGTCGGCACCACTTGGCTTCGACCCTATCTAGGTCGGACCCTGCTAAGCATGGGTTTAGTTATAATTCTGGCCCTCTGAAGATGGGATTATGTTCGGAGGGTTGATCGGCACCCTAGGTCCACGATGGAGAGTTTCGAGCTCTCTGTCTCCTAGTGGCACCACCCTTTTTTGTTCTGTTCTGTTTTCTGCTCTCACTTTATATTCATGTTTACATGGTTAATTTGAGAGAATATAGCTAATGTGGATGTTCCATTTAGTTCTAATGTTGTGTATATCTGTCATCTATGATTGTACGTCTCATGCTTACTCATGCTCAGATTTGCCTAGTGTATACACTTTGACATCTTATGATTTGTATCTGTCCAACTACTCATTTGTCACATGCCACATGATATATTCTGTTTACCTTGCTTAGTTTAGTCTAATGGTGCTACATTTGGCATTACCGGTGAGTACCTCGATGCCATTGACCCGGAGATCCACGAGGAGGAATCTCCCTGTCACGTAGTTGAATGGACTTCTGATGATGTCTTGTAGACATCTACCCGCTGAGTTGGACGTAACATGACCCATTGACCGTGGCTTGGAATTGCCACATCTTTTGCTATAGTTTATAAACTTGTTTAGACTACGGCTTGTAAACCTTAACTTAACGTACTTCTTTCTCTTTCTATCTCTTGAACTTAAACTCGAACCTTTAATCTATGCTCACGAACCTTATGCTCTATATCTTGATGAATTTGATATTGTTGGATTACAATTGGATACCTATTTGACAAAATTATACAGGTACATGGAAATTTGAACCTCACATGTGAAATCCTGTGGGTGAATTCCATTCGTGGGGACAAGGGTCAACGAGTTTGACTCGAATCTCCATGCGGGCATTTGTCGCGCCTCGAGATGGGTGCAGTCTCGAGCTCGGGGCGTGACATATAATGACTGATAAGCTTTGCATCAAACTACATACTGATAGTTCTACCCAGTAGAATAGTTCTCAATGTGACATCCTAGTGGCGAAAGAGTGCAAATCACCAATAGCAAGTATAAGGGCGTATTTTCTAATTACCTATAGCAAATATAAGAGCGGCTTACTATAAATTCAAACCTGGACCCCCAATGCCATTTTCTTGCAAAAATTTGTAAGCTTGGAACTTTACGGGGAATGTTTGGTAAACATAGAGGAATCGTTGATTTAGAGGATTACTTTGTTCTTCTGGATCTAATGTATCCATGAAGAGTAGTGTTCCAGGATTGGTAAACAACGATGATTCTTGCAATCTATGGATATGTGATCCAATGGTTATATGCTTTTTACAGTTCTTTTAAAATTCATGATGAACAAGAGTTGATCTTTCATCCCATTGCCGCCCTTGGTTCTCTAGAGAATTTGAACGGTTTAGATCATGTAAATACGACCCACAAGAATACAAAATTAATATTTTAAAATTTGGACATTCATAGATATCTCAAATTCTATGATGGATCAACGACTAAAATTTGACATAATAGTCATTTTGGACATTCTAATCATGATTAATGGTTCAGATCTTAACTGTGGGTCCAAAAAAGTGGGGTTCCAATGGAAAAACAGTAACTATAAATTACCTGTTCTACAACTGTAGCTCCATCTTCTTTGGTCAGTCAGCCCACAATATCTTCAATTGGTGATATTTTTTTTCAATTTCCTCATGATCCATAATGAATCAAGCTACAAAGTGTTACCTCATAGCTGTTTAGGCCTTATGAAGAGACTAAATGGTTATGATTATGCAAATGGGCCCTGCAGAAGTCCAAAAATCATGATCCAATAATATGGACTTTTTGCAAATATCTCAAAATATATAATGAATCAACAGCTGATATTTGATATCCTAGTTGTTTGAAAGCTTCTAAACGTGATTAATGGTTCCAATCATGATTATAGGACCCAATAAGCGTATATGTTAATGTCAAAGTATTGTTCATTTGCCTTTCTTCGAGCGCACGGAATAACAGAATCGAATGGTAGGTTCGATTTGCATAATATTTGAAAGCAACGACGCAAGGAATGCTCTTAATTAACCATTTTCCACACTAAACCAAATGTGGATTTTTTCCCGATTGCGAGGAAAATCACGAGGATTCCTCGCCATAGATCATTGCCAAACGTGCCCTAAAACTCATGATATTTTCTCTAATGCCCTTACTGTTGGTCCATGAAACGTAAGTACTTTTTGTTCATACAAATTAAATTTTTAGGAAATTTGATACTTGCATTTCTCAAATTGGTAAAAGTTAAAAACATATAGGTTACAAACAAATACTCTAGATAATATTCACCTACCGATGCTCACTACAAATTTAGAACATCGTCATTGGTGGGGCCCACCTCTTCGTTTCATGCATTACATATGAGCGCCGCGGAAGAACTGTGCACAGCTAAAGTAAATAAGTGGGGTTGAGAGATGGATACCAAGCCATCACCCTAGTAATTAAATTCCTAGGAAAGTCAAGGTCGATCTACATCTCCACCTTATGTCCTTTGCCACTCACATATTTAATAATCTTTTGACAAAAGAGCCCTTAGGGAACATATTTCATAGTACACCATCTATAAATGAGATCTATTGTTTAGGTCTCACCACAGACATACGAACTGATGCGGTACACGTCGTCATTGTTGAGACTCACCTCGCAGGCTTGCCACCATCCACACCTCATTAGATATGTCCAACCATACAAATTTAGTGGCTAGGACCAGAACACGGATATCTTCTTGGATGGGCCTCCGGCAGCATGACCCAGCAAGAAATTTCCCACCATGCATGTAACTGTTGCCGACCCATATTTGACCTGCCTAATCTAAAATCCGCAATAAATGCAATTCCCACGGGTCAGGGCAACATGACCCCCTTTTAAATGGGTCAGGTTATTGACCATTATAATGCGTATAAATGCGTAGGCTTAAGTTGAACCGGATATCTTAACCCATTTAAATGTTTTGGCGGTTTAATATCTCGTTATTCAAAATATATTATTTTATCTAGATGACCCGAGCTTCTGTTGGGGGCTGTACCAAACTCAATTATAACCTTAATGTTTTGAAATGGGGTAGACTTGGATCAAGCTTACATAGCTTGGGTCAAGATAAATATGAGCCACATTGGGTGCAGGTTATCCACTTTCGAGCTCAAGTTGGGGTTATGTGACCCATTACACACTTCCCCATTAACCCAACCCATTTTTACCAAAGCCGACCCATCTCCACCCGTACATGCACGCCTTCATGGTTGGAAATTCTCATAATATAGTGATTTAGATTTATTTTAACTAAATATTAATTAAAAAATGATTTTATTTTCACTATGTACAGATCTCAATAAAAAAATAGAAAATCGAAAATACCCAACATTTTCTGGAGAAGATAATTATTTCTCATAGAACAATGATTGTGACAATGTTTACAATCAAGAAAGACATCAATCCAATTAGCAATAAATTTTGATAAAACCCCATGGCATTACATAACAAAGTAAATTCAGATAATGCACGCTTCATATTAAAATTTAAAATAGAAAGTAGAAATCATTTTTCTACAATTTTGAATCAAATTAAATGCACTCTTTTTTTCTTTTTTTTTTTTTCTTTTTTTTCTTTTTTTTTTTGACTTGTGACTGAGAAAATATACATGAAATCCTCAGCCCTGAGAATGTACATTGGAGCTCATGTTACAATGATACGCAGTTGATCTTATGGGCCTCTCTAGTTGATAGATCATCCCAAGATTCTCCACAATGAAAATATCATTACTCTTCCATTGACAGGCTGCAAATAGACGGTTAAAGAAAGCAATGAACAAGTGACCACATCTAACATTTACAAAAATGTGAAATACTTGATGGCTAGGAATTTATGGTCCAGATTAAGCTTTGGGTGCTTTCGGTTGCAGTCTATCCACAGTGAGACCCATAAGTTCATTGGTTCGGATCATTCGAACGGTGGCCTTAAATACATAAACTCAAAATCCTGCGATACAATACCCTCAAGTTCAAAAAGATAATGCAATACATATAAGAGCTTTAGTGCAGGACCACTTGAAAACTCATCTACTATCAAGCATACGGTAAACCTACAACAGATCCATCTCTCTGTTGGCCCTTTGTTTAAATTTGTAATTGTTGTCAAACCTAGGGTGTTGGCATGGTGTTGGAAAGCAGTATGATGAAGGTTGCAGGCGTTCAAAGTGAAACAAGGCAATTGCATGTTCAGGTCATGTCAGTTAAGCATGTTGTTATGCTTATATCTTCACATCTAACCTCTGGATTAAAAAGTGGTCAACATGACTTTGGTGCATTAGTGAGAGGACTTGTTTTTTGGTTTTTGAATCAGGTCGATCTGACTTCTGCTTTTAAACAGCGGGACGACTCAGCTTCACTCAGGTTGTTCTTCTTCTATGACCAGCCAGCTTCAAGGTGATTCTATACTTCTTTCCATTCAATTTGGGTTAAATCTCAAAACATGAAAGTTGTAGCCCTCTGATAAATCTTTCATTTGGCTCAAGAATCGTGTCGTTTCGATCTCGGAAGAGGAAGTTATGAATTTTCTAGTGGAGATAAATTCTGCAGTTTCTTTAAACAGCGAGATTAATTCTTCTTCTTGGTACTTTGTTGTGGGTCCCATTATGTGTTGGAATGTAATCAGCAGATGGCCCATCAGATTCATCTGACTCAGATAGTAGGTCAGCCCAGTCCAACAGCCCAAAACAAGGAATTGCTTGTTGGGTCCATTTGTTTGGCAAAAAAGTCATCCAGATATTTTTTTCTATCCTTTCAATTGTTAGCAACTTTTTCTATTGGTATGAGATCCAACTTTTTAGGATCTGAGATATGAGTTTTGAAAACTGAATGTTAAGATAACAAAAAAAAAGAGAGAGAATAGTAGACGTGTGGGTTTTGGCTGTTTTGAGTTTTTCTGCAACAAGGGGCTTGTAGCTCTCTTCATGGTCTTGACTTTCAATTTATGAAAGAAATAGGAGTGCATAACAACGGCTGTTGTGCAGTGAGGGGCAGTTTCTGAAATAGCAGCGTGCTGGTTTTGAGAAAATTGCATAGTGATGTTTCTAAGAGAAGAATCTACAGTGAAGAACGGTTTCTACATATTTCCGAATCAAATTCATTGGACTGCATATAAAGCAATTTTGGTTTCAGGTTGTGTGTGGGGATATTTTCTCCCCCATCCACCCCTGCCAAGTGTATGGCCCAGAATGGCCTGATGGGACTGGGCCCAGGAGTCAAGCCCGATGGGACTGCAGGGTGGGTTGTGATGGGATCAGACTCTGATAGAGTCTCCCTCTTGTCCCCTCTCTTCCTCTATATGAGCACAGCAACAGCTCCAGAAGCACCATGGCCAACGAACACCACACTCACTGGTATGCCATTTCTTCTCCCACTACATCTCCTACCTCTGTTCTAGTTCTGCACCTGCAACTAACAAAGGCATCGGAGAGCCCTGCGCTGCCCAAGCCAGGGTCCTCTGACTTTCTCCTTTTTCCCATTTCAGGCTCGAGGCATCGGTTCTCCTATCATCATCGAGGAGCTGCACTCTCCATCCTCCTCCAGTGGGCCGCAAATTCACTCCCCCCCCCCCCCGGGTATGTGAGTTTTTGTGCGCTTACAATTGGCGCCGTCTGTGGGGAACGATGGAAAAGTCATCTTCCCAAA
Source organism: Umbellularia californica (assembly GCA_028538565.1). Lineage (NCBI taxonomy): Eukaryota > Viridiplantae > Streptophyta > Magnoliopsida > Laurales > Lauraceae > Umbellularia > Umbellularia californica. The sequence goes on from JAPQWN010000005.1 coordinate 13,943,957, forward strand.
CACCATGCCTCGAAGAGCCAGAGTGGGACGAGTTGATTTCGTCAGCAGTTCTTTCTCTTTTTCTCTTCTTCAGTTGGAGAAGTATGTGGCTGTGGAGCCACTTCCATCTCCTTCTCCATATCATCCAGGGCCTCTTCAAGGGGCAGAAGAGCCGAGAGACTGAAGCAGACTCCAGCTCGGCAGACAGTCCGTGGCGACTCTCCCAGTTCGGTCTGTCTCTAGCTGGTAGACCCCCCAGCTCGGTCGCTCAGCTCGAGGGACCTCCCAGTTGGCAGACGTTGCTAGCAGGTCTACCATCTCGGCTGGGTCCACCATCTCGGCAGTGATCTCCGGCTGGTAGACGTCTCCATGTCAGTAGGTGCACATCTCGGGTTGCGCAACCAGCTCGGTAGGTCCAGCTCGGCGCGATGATCTCGGCAGCAACCTTAGTAAATTGTTCTGGAATTTGCCCTTTTCAAAGCTTCAAGCAGTTTCCCAGCGCCCCATTTCAGCTCAGCAGGGGCTGCGTCAGGCCCCAGATCGCCTGCGTCAGGTTCCAGCTCGGTCGCCCCACCTTGGCAGATCTCCCTCCCAGCCAGCACGCTGATCGCAGGAAGCATCCATGCTCGGTCCCGACGACAGCACGCTGATTGCAGCAGGCGTCCCTACAGGCTCCTCCACGGCAGCATGCATCTCAGCTCGGCAGCATGCATATCAGCTCGGCAGCATGCATCTCATCTCGGCAACATGCATTCCAGCTCGGCAGCATGCATCTCATCTCGGCAGCATGCATCTCAGCTCGGGCAGGTCCTCAGCTCAACACGATGACCACGGCAGCATCCCTGCTCGGTCCCAGTGGCAGCGCAAATTTCGACCGCTCCAGCTAGTTCGGCAGCCCAGGCGCTTCAGTTCGGCAGACGTCCGAACTCCCATGCCGGCTCGGGAGAGATACCCATCTCGGCAGCCTCCCTGTTCGGCAGCTACAGCCAGCTCGGGAGAGATACCCATCCCGGCAGACCCCCTGTCCGGCAGATGTCCCAGCACGGCAGACCCCCTGTCCGGCAAACAGCCCAGTTCGGCAGCCCAATCACCGTCTCCAAAACCGTGGGGTTCAGCATGATCCTTGGCCTCGGAACCGGCTCCACCACCTGCCACGCGGTGGCTCGAATCGCAGAGCTGCTAAACTAAGGAAATCTTTCAAACATCTTCGGAATACCCACTTACAAAAAGACCAGTGTCATTTCTAAACCAAGAACCAAATGGCTTTGATGCAAGAGAGCTCCATAGAAGAACAGGTGGCAGCAATGACCGAGCCAGTGAGCCCATCTGGCCAGTACTTTAACAGTGCCACACTCTCTGATGAGCATGGAATCCGGCAATGGAAGTGAGTGGAGGTGAAGCCAGAGGACCATGTGAACGTCCCAGAGGGTCTTTCAAAGCTATCACATCATGGGTTTGGTATGGTAATCCTACTTACCACCTAAGGTATGGTAATCCTACTTACCACCTTTCACAATCTTCCCAGAGGGTCTTTCAAAGCTATCACATCATGGGTTTGGTATGGTAATCCTACTTACAACAAATCCTACTTACCACCTAAATTGGTGATCCTACTATCCACTCCCCTGACAGCATTGAGTTCCAATGTTTTACTCCACTTGCAACACATGCACCTAAAAAAGTCCACCTGGGCCACCACCTTATACCACACGTATATGTAACGTGTCACAGGTATATGAAAGATGTCATGCACATATATCGAAAGAAAAAATCAGGCTCGGTGATGCCACCAGCCTTGATAAAAATATTAAACTGGCCTCGGTAAAAGTACCAGCCGGTTGCGTCCCAGCTTTCGAAAAAATCACGCTCGGTGATGGCACCAGCGTCAAAAAAATCAAGCTCGGTGGTGGCACCAGCTTTCGGAAAAATCACGCTCAGTGATGGCACCAGCGTAGAAAAAATCAGGCTCGGTAATGCCACCAGCCTTGATAAAAATATTACACTGGCCCCGGTAAAAGTACCAGCTAGTAACGTCCCGATTTCGAAAAAATCAGGCTCGGTGATGCCACCAGCCTTGATAAAAATATTAAACTGGCCTCGGTAAAAGTACCAGCCAGTTGCGTCCCAGCTTTCGAAAAAATCACGCTCGGTGATGGCACCAGCGTCGAAAAAATCAAGCTCGGTGGTGGCACCAGCTTTCGGAAAAATCACGCTCGGTGATGGCACCAGCATAGAAAAAATCAGGCTCGGCAATGCTACCAGCCTCGATAAAAATATTACACTGGCCCCGGTAAAAGTACCAGCCAGTAACATCTCGATTTCGAAAAAATCAGGCTCGATGATGCCACCAGCCTTGATAAAAATATTAAACTGGCCTCGGTAAAAGTACCAGCCAGTTGCGTCCCAGCTTTCGAAAAAATCACGCTCGGTGATGGCACCAGCGTCGAAAAAATCAAGCTGGTGCACGGTGATGGCACCAGCGTCGAAAAAATCAAGCTCGGTGGTGGCACCAGCTTTCGGAAAAATCACGCTCGGTGATGGCACTAGCGTAGAAAAAATCAGGCTCGGTAATGCCACCAGCCTCGATAAAAATATTACACTGGCCCCGGTAAAAGTACCAGCCAGTAACGTCCCGATTTCGAAAAAATCAAGCTCGGTGGTGGCACCAGCTTTCGAAAAAATCACGCTCGGTGATGGTACCAACGTCGAAAAAATCAAAGCTCGGTGGTGGCACCAGCTTTCGAAAAAATCACGCTCGGTGATGGCACCAGCGTCGAAAAAATCAAGCTCGGTGGTGGCACCAGCTTTCGAAAAAATCACGCTGGGTGATGGCACCAGCGTCGAAAAACTTCAAGCTCGGTGATGGCACCAGCTTCGAAAAAATCACACTGGCTATGGTAACAGTACCAGCCAGTTACGTCCCTCATCTCGGCTACACGCCAGTTTCCGCCTACACGGCGAAGGACTGCCCCTCTGGTGACGAGCCAGCAGGTCGTGTTGCTCAAACTCGGATAAACCATTAGGCTATTTAGCTTTCAAACTTCCAAGGGGTTGAAGCACCCTAAAGAAGTTAAAAGCTGGGGGGCTTTGTGTGGGGATATTTTCTCCCCCATCCACCCCTGCCAAGTGTATGGCCCAGAATGGCCTGATGGGACTGGGCCCAGGAGTCAAGCCCGATGGGACTGCAGGGTGGGCTGTGATGGGATCAGACTCTAATAGAGTCTCCCTCTTGTCCCCTCTCTTCCTCTATATGAGCACAGCAACAGCTCCAGAAGCACCATGGCCAACGAACACCACACTCACTGGTATGCCATTTCTTCTCCCACTACATCTCCTATCTCTGTTCTAGTTCTGCACCTGCAACTAACAAAGGCATCAGAGAGCCCTGCGCTGCCCAAGCCAGGGTCCTCTGACTTTCTCCTTTTTCCCATTTCAGGCTCGAGGCATCGGTTCTCCTATCATCATCGAGGAGCTGCACTCTCCATCCTCCTCCAGTGGGCCGCAAATTCACTCCCCCCCTCCCCCCCCCCCGGGTATGTGAGTTTTTGTGCGCTTACAGGTTGGTTATTCGTGGATTTGTTGCATCAAAATTCAAATAAATTCCTATTTCTACATTAGATCTGTCATGCATTTCTACATAGTGCAAGATTCTGAATAGTGGTAAGGCATCTGCGTATGCCGTTGGGATATTATTGTAAGACACCTGAATGTGTTAGATTATTTGATATCTTTTAATCACTCGAGTTGGGGCTTGAGTGTAGGGGTTGGTGCTCCAGTCCGTTGATGCGGGCGAAAATTGTAAAGGGGTTGGTGCTCCTAGCAGTGGGTGCTGCTAAATAGTGGAAGTGTGCACTTTGCGCACCGAGGACATAGCCTGCGGGTGAACCATGTAAAAATCCCTTGTGTTCTCTTGTGATTGTGTGATTGCCCGGTTGATTGCTTAAGAAGGTGCTCATCTAATTTGCAAAATTAAAACTGAAATAAATTTGCATATAAAGGATAGTCACTGATCACCCCCACACCCCACCCCGGTGACCAATTGAACCTAACAATCTCTAATATCAGTGTTTAGAATTTTTTGGATACATCAGAACCATGGGTAAAAGATTTTGAATACATCAGAACCATGGGTGAAAGAGGTGATGGGTAGGTTTGAATATATATAAGGAGTCGACAAAATATAAGCTCAATCAAATGATCCTAGCCTTTAATTTTAAGAAAATAAATTTAATGGTTTTATACAATGTGATGACTAAATATATTCCATGCTTTCTTCCATATGATATCAGAAATCCATTGGCACCTCCCTTTCAGTTGCAACTTTTTTATAAGGATTTAGTATCTGTGGCTCATACCTCGTTGATTTTGGTGCATCTCCATTCTTTTTCTTTTTTTAAGTTTAGAAATAAAAGATGTGTTGAAGAAACCGTATATGGTTAGGATTACTAGGATTGTTAGGATATTGGTCCTTAAGATAAGGCTAGTTTGGATTTGGATTATAAATGTACATCTTTTCATCACCTAATGAAACTTACGGTCAAGAAATTATGGGAAGAAAGTGAATCTCGAAATTCTTTATGGTATCAGAGCTTGGGTGCGATGATCTTGCGATCAATTCAATAAAGAAATGATGAATTTCTCCCACCCACCCATTCATCTAAGCCCTGTAATATCACAATCTTCTTCAAAATTGCACGATTGAAGCATCTGGAAGAAATCGTAACAAATCTAATCCAGTGGGCCATCGGCACCAACAGACTCAGAAAGGAGTGGGTCGCGACAGTGATGGATTCACGGACAAACGGCGATCACCAAGAAGACATGATGATCAATTTTGCAAGACATTTACAGTTTTTTTAGATCAAAAGGGTTTTTCTTTTTATTTTTAATGTCAACAATCACAGGATAGTGATTGAGGGGGATGTTAAAGAAACCGTATTATGGTTAGGATTACTAGGATTGTTAGGATATTGGTGATTAGTGGATTATCCTTATCCTTAAGATAAGGTTAGTTTGTATTTGGATTATAAATGTACATCAGTGAAATTATGGGAAGAAAGTGAATCTAGAAATTCTTTAAGATGTTGTCCATATGAGTTTCATTGACATAGATTTTGATCTAAAAGTCTTATTATATGGAGGCAGACAAAGGCCACAAGAGAAAACTGTGGGAAGTGCAAGGTGACTTCCATTGAGGAGATGAAGTCCCTAGTGCGCAAAGCTTTCCTCCCGGTCTAGAATTGAAGGTTTTTGGGGGCTACCAGAATGGATTATTAGTTCTAATTTAACCAATCAATGCAGCAGAAATAAACCAATCAGACAACATAGAACTAGCTATCTACCGATCACACACTACAAGAAGGCAGACACAATATTTAGCGTGGAAACCCTATCCAGGGAGAAAAACCACGAACCAGAAATCAAGAGTTAAGGAACAGTTATAAGATATACTCACAAGCTCTTTTATCTCAGTCTGTACCTCGACCTAAGAACTGTAATTATCTTGCAAAGAATCCACTGGCACGTCATCCACCGTGCCCCGTTCTCCTCACTTGATCTCCTCGCACCTTGCCAGTCAAGATGAACTATCTTCTATAAGAAAAGTAGAAGCAGCAACAACCTTCTAGAGCATCCCTTCAGAATGATCTCTCAATGGCTCTAGAGAATAATCTCTCAAATAGATATCTCTGAATTAGATTAATGAGAGTGGTGGTCACATTTAGGGTTGAGAGTAACACCCTATATATGGCCCAAAATTCGTGCCTTAAACTTAGTGCACAGGTAGGACTCAAATTGGGAAACAATGTCTCAAAAGGAAACAATTTCGTATAGAAATTGGAGACTTCCCTGTTTTCTGCGCACCTGTCCGATCGATCGGACAGTGCATTTGATCGATCAGACAGCCCTAATAACTGGACGCATAATCAGTCCGATCTATTGGACTTAAGCTCCGATCGATCGGGCCTAGGGGGATTTCACCCGGTCTTCTCTTTTCTTCTATTCTTCACTTCGGCTTTTCCGGCGACACATCCAGAGTCAATTCTAAAACAAATTAGAAACTACAACTCAATGGACCTAGAGTTTTGTCGAGTCCATGAATTAGCCAACACAAAAATACTAACAAGAATGTCAGTCTTTGTTCCATCGACTACAACGTATGGGATTTGAACGGTGGAAGAGTATGCGGAGCATGTAATGACTTGAACAAGCTTGAAGATCGAACAATAGATAACATGCTTCTATTGGCAACAATGTCTCTTATCCCCCTCATTTCTCTACATGCTTCTAGAAAAGCCATTCCAACCGACTCATGGAACGGATCCAGAAGCCTCACCCAAACTGCCTCATGTTGCAGCCCATTCCATGTAAGCATCTACACACTTCTAGATGCTTCATGTTACAACATGATTTTCTACTTTCCTCTCCCAACCTCCAGAAGTCTCAAGAAAACAACTTTGATGAATGGATGGCAGTGGGGCAACGCGAGGACTGCAAGCCAAAGTGTGTATAAGTGTCCAACCAGTGAGTGTGCGCGCAAGTGTTCACACGTGAGTGAGCAAGAAAGTATTGAGTGCATGAGTGTATTGCATAGAGTGCAAGTTGTAGTGTGTAGTCCATCCAATGTGTCCAATGCTGTGAGTGTTTATGTCATGTGCCCATTTGTATAAATTGTATTAATAACAAGTCAAGCACGTATTTCCTATAAGTGTGTTGCCTTAAGTGTTGGGTCGGGCTTTCGTACAAGTGGAATCAGAACTATCTCCCTACAGTCTCGCCGATGGTCTTAGGCCATCCATCACAAATCATATGGGGCTTGGGCTTATTTTCACAATTGCCGAATTATGTTAACAAGATAACTTAGCCAAGAAACATCTCAAGAAGCAACAATGTCGTGGGTATTCGCTCTCTAATCCCACAAGACAAACTAAGGGCAGCCGCTCCAAGTTGGAGCCAGTCCACCGGTTCATCCCTACTCAAGCATGCGGATCAAAGCCAACAGGCCGGGGTAGAAAAAAAACAAATTTTTTTTTTTTTTTTGAGTAGATAACATTTATTGTTACAAGTACAAGAAGATTGGCTACTGGCTACTTGTATTCATAATGCCGCAAGTTACAAAACGCTTTGGCATCGACATAAACAGAAAACGACATCAGGTTGGAGCCTAAGAGTAACGGCAAGACTGAAGGTACTGAAAAAGTTATTAATCTTGATGATGAAGACTTTGAATGATGGAGTTGGAACCAGAGATGTTGATGATCCATAGGAGATTGTTGGAACCAAAGGGATCATATGAAGGTCCTGACATTGAGGAGGTAGATAACCTCAACAAAGATGGAGATTGACCTTTATGGACGACCATGATCCATTGATTCCAGTAATATATTAGCGGTGGTGATCCCAATAAAATCAGCTGCGTGGTGGTGATCTCAATAAAATCAGCAGCTGAAACTATTTCCAGCTGACTACTTGATTCGTGTAAAACGGGTTAAGCTCGGAATCCATAGGCAATTTGGTTGCTCAACACCTAGTAAGAGATCTCCAACTACACACAAAGCTAATGGGTGCGACCAAACCATTTGTCATGGAAGGTGTGTTGAGGTCAATGTCCACCCTCGCTCTTGAACGGTCATAACTGTGGTCGAGCCCTCGCCCTCAACATAAAACCATTGTTGTGCCGTTTCCTATCACCAATTGGTTTTGGGATAAGTGGTAGCTCAATGGGGTGTAAGATCCTACAAGTGGTATCAGAGCCTGGTATGTCGGGTGTTCGAGTCACGGGATACGCGTTTTGCGAGTTGCGCAGCAGGAGTGGCGGCGGCTGTGCCGTTGAGGGAGGAATTATTAAGGTTAATGTCCACCCTCGCTTTTGAGCGGTCATAATTGTGGTCGAGCCCTCGCCCTCACCATAAAACCATTGTTGTGCCGTTTCCTATCACCAATTGGTTTTGGGATAAGTGGTAGCTCAATGGGGTGTAAGATCCTACAAGTGGGGATGAGCGTTTTGCGAGTTGCGCAGCAGGAGTTAACGTCCACCCTCGCTCCTGAGCTGTTATAATTGTGGTCGAGCCCTCGCCCTCACCATAAAACCATTGTGCTGCCATTTCCTATCACTAATTGGTTTTGAGATAAGTGGTAGTTCAATGGGGTGTAAGATCCTACAAGTGGTATCAGAGCCTGGTATGTCGAGTGTTCGAGTCACGGGATACGCGTTTTGCGAGTTGCGCAGCAGGAGTCGCGGCGGGTGTGCCGTTGAGGGAGGGATTGTTGAGGTGCGGGTGTGCCGTTGAGGGAGGGATTGTTGAGGTCAATGTCCACCCTCGCTCTTGAGCGGTCATAATTGTGGTCGAGCCCTCGCCCTCACCATAAAACCATTGTTGTGCCGTTTCCTATCACCAATTGGTTTTGGGATAAGTGGTAGCTCAATGGGGTGTAAGATCCTATAAGTGGGGATGAGCGTTTTGCGAGTTGCGCAGCAGGAGTTAACGTCCACCCTCGCTCCTGAGCTGTCATAATTGTGGTCGAGCCCTCGCCCTCACCATAAAACCATTGTGCTGCCATTTCCTATCACTAATTGGTTTTGGGATAAGTGGTAGTTCAATGGGGTGTAAGATCCTACAAGTGGTAGCAGAGCCTGGTATGTCGAGTGTTCGAGTCACGGGATACGCGTTTTGCGAGTTGCGCAACAGGAGTCGCGGCGGGTGTGCCGTTGAGGGAGGGATTGTTGAGGTCAATGTCCACCCTCGCTCTTGAGCGGTCATAATTGTGGTCGAGCCCTCGCCCTCACCATAAAACCATTGTTGTGCCGTTTCCTATTACCAATTGGTTTTGGGATAAGTGGTAGCTCAATGGGGTGTAAGATTCTACAAGGTGGATGACTCATACGTAATTATTCCTGGGCAGTACTTGGTTAGATTTATTGTTGACAGCATTATTTATATTAAGTATTGTGTTATGGGGTGCCCATCAACTCCTACGTACAGAGACCATGGCAGTCCAATGGAGGGGTAATCCATGGACAGGAGAACTCTTACACCCTGCAGGAAAGCAATTAGATTGTAACTCTGTTCCCAACTCTAAGGGACCGCTATGATTGGACAGATCGGTAGATTGGGGCTGATTGAGAGTCTAGATGTGGAGGAATTCACAATCAAGAAAGTCGTGAACTAGCTGATCTTCGACATATTAGAGTTAGAATGCATCGACCCCTTCAATGATGGGATCCAATGGTAGGATGAGCCGCAGATCCATATACTGACCACGGGCGCTTAGATTGGAGCATCATACGTAGACTTAAGAGTCGTGATGGCCCACTATCCAGACGCAGTAAGTGATGCATGAAGCAACACAAAGATGACATCAACAAGTTGAGATCGAGTTCCTCTCCTGCTGGAGAGGATGATGCAGATTGAGATGAAGATCGTGTATATGAGAAGGCCTTTGCATCCATTAAAGGCACGTACCCCATGTTCGAAGTACCCCATTCAATTCTAGGAGTGAAACAGCTTCAAAATTGCTGAGTTTTACAATAAAAATAGGGGTTGTAACGCTTAATTATAATAGTGCAGGGGGGCTTTTAGAATTGTAAAATTTCTTCCAGGAAACAAAACATATTGAGCAGTTCGGTAGTCTCCCTTTGTGCCACAATTAGTGGGACCCAAATGGACTCAAACCCACTTGGAGCGTAGACTCCCTGGGTCGGCCAGGGGTTAAGCCGTTTTCTAAATAAGCAAGCAACATGGGCCCCACAACCAGATATGCATAAGGTCACCGTCCAGCAGAACACTCTACTTTTTGTACTTATTCACTTCATTCCCATGGCTGTGGTGTTGTACATGAAACTAAGATATTATGGTTTTTTTTTTTTTTTTTTATACTTCCCTTGTCCACGATAACTACACACCAAAGAACAGCCCCATGACCGCTGTCAATGCAGTAAAGCTGACTGTGCACACTGTCTTGGATCAGATGTCCTTGATTCCGTGACTGCATCAGATACTAGATCTCTTGACTATGAAGTACACTTTCAAATTTCTTTACCTAAGAACAAAACCCTTCATCCGATAGTTTCTCCTAACACTATAACCGGTTTTAAGACCAAACTGGCCTCTGTTCAAGCCCCAAGCCAAGCTCAATTTTCCATGTCACACCATGCTCGACCGTAAGGCGTGCTAAGACTGAAATTTTTGTTTTTGAACATTGTCCACAATAATCACAAAGGCATGGCTATTTGGGTTAAAGATTGGTATAGGAAAATATGAACACTGATCCTTTAATTACTGAAGATGGCAAGGAAAATGGTTGTTTTAAAAGCACCCATTTAGAGAACTTGGGGTAGCCCAATTGGTTAGTGATGAGAACCTAAATGCACCACTTAGGCCCCTCAATAAGGACTTTGGCACACCTTCCGATGAGATTAATTAGTTTAATAATGTTAATTTCATGTTCACTGGTGCCTAAGGGGAAATGAGTGAGAATTCGAAGCAAAAGTGGAAGAAAATGCAAACTTCCAGACGAATCGAGGCTTCTGCCTTTGAGCATCCGGACACCCAGTGGTTGGCGTCCGGTCGCCAGATCCAGAATTTGCAACAGAGGCTACTGCCTCCGGACGCTAGGAAGCGGGCGTCCGACCCGGGTGGTCTTCGCCTCTTAGCGCGATTTGAAGAGTTTTTGGTCCAAAAGCTATAAAAGAAAGCCCAAAACTCGTTTTTCATTTATTCACATCTTGGGAGAAGATATGGAGGCTGGTTTTGGAGCATTGGAAAGAGCATTAATGGGGATTTTGTCAAGGATTCTTCGTCAATCTCCCTCCATGAGTAACTAAATCTCTTAGGGTTGTGATGAAGCCCTAGTTTTGTATTTATGGATATGTATAGGTTCTAGGGTTTTATTTTGGATGCTTTGATTATATGACATGAATGCTATCCATGTTTTGGATTTATTTATTAATGCAAGATCTAGTTTTTGTATTTTACTCTTGTAGTTTGGAATGCCAGTCATATAATGGTGCTTGAATGTGTGTGAGTTAAATCTATGATAATCTATACCATATAAATAGGTTATGCCCAGATCTAAACCAGCACAATTTATTTGGTGACTCTGTGGAGGTTTGTAACCAAAACGAGTCTTTAAAGCATTAATAGGGAAACCTTAGGTCTATATTCACCATTGCACGAGGCTGGGGTGGATTCGTACCCTAAGATTTTTCTTCGATTGAATCAAACCTTGTCTTTACTTTGCTAATTTAGGAATCAAACCAATCAAATGATCAACACTTCATTTTCTATTAGAATTAGTTTAGGAATTTGGAAACCAATACAACTTAGCCCTTTTGTCCCAGTGGATACGACACTTGGTTAACATCTTTACTCTCACGTGTAGAGATAGTAGCTAGGTATAAATTATATTTGCAAACCCTGTTTTGGGACGATCAGCTAGGTACCCTGCTTTTCACCTTATTGCCCTGGGATCTATCCCCACATGTGCAAGTGCTTCCTCCCATTGGTCAGGGCCTCTCACGGGTGAAAGAAAAAAAAAAAAAAAAAAAAAAAAACGTATTCAAAGTTAAGGGGGTTTTCTTAAATATCTTAAAGATCAGGCTGTTTCTTTTTTAATTGAGGCAAAGGTAAATGTTTTCTTTTTCTAAAGCTCCCATGTAAATTCATCATAGTGAACTTGCATGATGCATAGACACCACATTTCTTAGGACCTATAATCAAGGATTTGGGTCACATAGCCAGACTAGTACTTATGGTAATCCTGATCAATGATCGAACCTATCCGTCCCTTTGTCTCCCTTGATTAATTATTTTCATACCTCTATGTAGGTCTCGTAGAAGGTGGGCATGTTAGGAAAATGCAATATAGCATTGCTCGGATATAAATAACCTTATCAATTGCCCTTCTCATATTGGAGGGCTCATCTACAACCCATCTATTTTTTTTTATCAAACACTGCAACCTTACATGTAAAGAGTTTGGAAACCCAGGGGCTTTAACCTAGAGAAATCCAGAGTTGAGTGGAACTCAACAGTGGGACCCACCTATTAAGATCCAAACCGTTCAAATTAAACCCTGTCAAGGTATATTGGATATCCTTAAATTTATGTAAATCCAAGTCTGCTCCACCATTGGATAAATTTTAGGTAAATCCAAGTCTGTTCCACCATTGGATTAAATTTTACAATATCATTTTCAAAGTGACGGCGAACCCAATTAATTTAGGCCTAAACAAAATAATAGGTCCCCTCTAATCATTAAATCAAATCATTAAATCATTGGCCATGAAGTCCTACATTCCTTTAAGAGAAACTAGAAGAAACTTATGGGTTAAAGTTGGAAAGGTCTAAAGCTTATGATAGGATGGAATGAAATTTTATTGAGGCAACTTTAGAAGCATTTTGTCTTTCGCAAGGATTGTATTCAAAGCTTCTATGTTAGTTCAGGAACTTGATGTTTCTGTGTGAGCACCCTACTCCCCTCTATGCCGACAATAAGAACTCTTATAGGACTCACTCCAAATATAAAATCTCAAGAACGGATGAAACATATCTTATTTTCTACCATTTCATTCGCAAATAACGTGAAGCTTAAACTATCACAATCCTACACATATATCTCATCTCTAGTTGATTAGGTTGCTAGTCATGCCTCACAATCATAATTTCTAAGTGTCTAAATTGATGGCTCTTGATGATCCACGTCAATTTGAGGGAGAGTGTGAAAACTGAAAAAAAAAAAAAAAAAGTGACCTTTAGCAACAGTTTTTTCTCCCGCTGCTAAAGATCACTTTCTGCCGCGGAATTTGCTTACACAAAAACTGTCATTTTAGCCTCCATTGGCACCTTCTAAGAAATATTGACCAAGAATGCAAAATCCGGCCTTTGGCGGTAGCGTCCTCTGCTTTTTTTTTTTTTTTTATAATGTAGTGAGTAACAATTCCGGTACACTCAAGATAACTATTAACTACTTATACGTTACCTATTCCCGGGACATGCTTGTACATGTCTTCTCGTTAAATCCTCTAAAGGGGTATTCATGGAATTGTATGTGGTAAACACTTATCTAAGTAGAAAGCTCTTCCTCAGAGTGTACAAACACTTTTCATGCAAAATCTGTGTTCGTCACCAACTAGGGGCTCAAACTTGACTAGCAAGTGGACTATTCAGTTGAGTTTTTGCTTTTTAAATGAATATAGTTTCTGAGAGAAATTTAAGAACACCGAGAGTGTTATTGACTGCGTCGTAAATATAATATGAGTACCACATGTTAGACTAATAATGATTTTCCCACCATTTTAGGTTCCTGATAATGATACAACTGTTTCTCATGTTATGACAAATTGTAGTTTTAGAAAGGAGTGTTCATCCTGTTTAGATGAGTCAAGCAGAAAGTGGATTCACATACAGAGCTCATGCCGAAGTAAATCTAAGCGAATACGATCTATCAAAAGGTCTAAAACTAAAATTTGAAGTTCCAAAATTAAGAGAGAGCATCACATTTACATCTTCATCTTATATCCTACACTATTACCGCTTTAATATTTCTTTAGAATCCACTTTACTATGAATTAGCAGGGATATATAGACAGTAAGCAAATGGGCCCTGCAAAGGGTTCTATGTAAGGGACAGTAACGTACACTAGAGAATGCAATGTATTAACTGATTTGGGATATCTTAACTTTAATTCCAACAACCGGGTGGGAAAAAAGTCTATACACTGCCGTGGCAAATTTGATCGACCATTTCATTTCTCTCTTTTGTCAAGTCTATATATAGCCGTATTTCAATTACTGATAAAAATTTTAAGGACAAATCATTTGCCATTTACCCTCCACCAACCTAATGAGATACTCCTCTATTACTTGCAATGCTTTCAAGCATTTGATAGTAAGCTAATTTAATATTTCATTAGCTTACCAACTCTATTAGTTAAGAACGGCTCCTTACCCGAGGGGTAAAGAGCGTCAGTTCTTACCTAGATGCCTGGGATTCTAACACCGGTTCGTCATCTCTTTCCACTTGTGCGGGCTCCTTTCTCACTTGTGTGGGCTTTCTTCCCACTTGTGCAGGCCTCCTTCCCACTTGAGTGGGCTATGTTCCCATATGTGTGCGTGCTCTCTCTTGGGTCCCAGCCCCCTTGGTTGGATTACCAAAAAAAAAAACACTCTTTTAACCAGTTTTTAACTTGTTTCTTGTTACATTTTATTATATATCCATGTATGAATTTCTGTATGTACGAATATAATAGCTCCCACATTGGGGTACACGACCCATGTAAGACCACATAGAACCATGTCAATCACTGGGGTTGAGATGGGGTAGGGGAGGTAAAATCCAAAACCACTAAATTCAGAGCATTATAGATATATATTCTGAAGCCCCAAAGTTCTAACAGTGAAGACTTTCGTTGGCTAAAGCGGGACACACAACCTAGATCTCATATGAAGACATAATATATATATATATATATATATATATCAAAGTAAAAAATGCCTCTTAAGTCATAAATCATTGACAATAACTATGCTACGTGATATTATCTAAATCTGTATATTTATTTCAGGAAACTACGAGCAAATGAAGTAGAACTGTTCATAATAAGCATGGATCTGATTATACCTAATACATGCTCTTTATTTCTAGATAGAATCATCAGCAAGGAATTAAACCATCAGTAATGAACGTGCCACTTAATCATTGCTACTCAGGTCAGAATAATATGTATAGAAGATAGAGGACTGACCTGAAGGTTTTCTTTTTCTCCTTTGTGGATGTCGATTCTTGAGTGCCTATGATAGCGATCAATTGTCTTTTCCATTCTGAAACATCCCAAAACATAAGGAGTCAATTTCTAGAGTAATTCAAGTTAAATATTAACAAGCATGCTGCAATTTTTTTTTTCACAGGACATTAACTCCTCTCAACATTAAAAATTTTTTTTTGGTAACAACCAAAATTCATCAGTGAGGTACAAATTCATCAATGATTAATTTACTTGTAAATTTAAAGGAAAACATAGGGAGAAGGAGGACCCATCAAGCAAAATAATAAATTTCATCGTTTGTGCCTTTATCAAATGATAGATGCATGTCTCACTACGACCTGTTGTCTAAGGAGAGCCCCCATGATGTTATCCTACCCAACTTGTAACCAGAGTGCACGGTAGAGGTTTTGTTTGTGTCTGTGGGCAAGCAAGCGAGACCAAGTCAAGACAAGTCCCAATGCACAACGGGTAATGTGGGGTTAAGATAATGTTAGACCCCGTCCCGAGTTAATCGACATTAACTTTAATTGATTGGAATTGAAGTTAATTAACTATGCTTGATTAAGCTAATGATGGTAGATGACCAAATGGAATTGAATTAGCCTAAAATTCATGATTTCGGCTTAACGAAATGATAATGAAAGAGATTAAATGAATTAAATGGAGTTTAGACTCAAACAAGGAAAATAAGGACTTTTACGTAAATATAAATTTCCGCGTATTTTATCGAATACGGAAAATCTTGACACCAACATGCGTATCTCGAAGAGTACGTTAACTTCTGTAAGAGACGTAAATTCGTTCGATGAGAAACGGATCAAATGACACTTCATTTGACTCAAATTGAAATGAGAAAGGAGGTGGAGGGCCTAATTGCAAAAGAAGGCTTATATAAGCTTAAGATGAACTCAAATAAGTTCATTCAACTCATTTCCAGCCCAAATGAAGAAGAGCTCAAACCCTGGGTTCCTTTCTTCCTTCTTCTTCCATTCTTCTTCATCAAGTGTGAGCTTGGAGTGATTCAAGTGAAGAGTGGACTTCATCCACTTCATCTTCTCCATCTTTCCATTGGTTTTCCTTGGAGTTAAAGTTTGAGAAAAGTCTCAATTTTCTCCTCAAGAGATTACAAGTAAGTAACTTGACCTCTTTTTAGAGTTCCCAAGTTCCATGGAATGGTTTGGAGTGGTTTGTAACACATATAACTCATAGGAGTTGTGTTGTGTGAATTGGTTTTGGATTTAGGTTGAAAAGAGGGTTTCAATTGGAGATTTGATCTCAAGAATCAAGCTAAGCAAAGAGGCTTTTGTCAAATTAATCTTCAAACAAGGCAAGTGTATGCATTTCATATGATTACATGTGATTTAGGAAGCTAGAATCGGTATTTGAATTCATGGAGTTCAAAATAGAAATTTCAGTTCAGAAATTTTGTGAACTTCAGGCCTCTGTTCGGCCAGCCGAGAGGTGGCCGAATACCTATGGGAGGATTTTTCACAGAAAACCAGGCCACGGATAACTTGGCCGAATGCTAACCGAACTCTGGCCAAATAACTGGCCGAAGAGGTGGCTGAGTGCCCTTGTATTAGTGAATTTTCACTGAAAAATTCCAACTGACCGAATTTTGTTCGGCTAGCCAAAATTGTGAATTCAGCCAGCCGAGTGCTGACCGAAAGGTGACTGAAGACCCTGACAGGGATTTTTGACATAATACAGGCTTCTAGAAAGTTGACCGAGTGCTGACTGAACTCTAAATGGCCAGTTCGACCATCTGAAAGGTGACCGAAGAGGTGGCCGAATGCACAGTAATTCTGATGCTGAAAATCTGAAATTTCAGAAGTTGAGTCTATTGAATCAGAGATTCTTTATGACTATTAATTGAATAGTTTTAAGACTAATTGAGTGAACTCATTGGTCATGTTTGGTGTTGTAATTCGGGGTAAATCCAAGTCCTGAACTGACCGAATTGAATGACGAATTGAATAAGAATTGTATCTAAACCTTCATAAGTGTTATCTAAGGTTATTAGAATGTACAAAGTATTATTAAAGTGATGTTCATCGAGAATAACACGTACATTCGATAACGAGCGTTTCACCCAATTGTTTGATTTAGAAGTTTAAACGAATATTGATTTGATTTCATTCTCGAGTCTGACACTACATAGTAGTTTCTTAAGCTCGTCATAGAGCTGAACTGAATGAATGACTAAATGCATGAATGAATGAACAGTTACGAAAAGTAACAATGAATTAATGAACAATACTATTGCAGTAGATGGATTGGGGGTGTTCCGGAGCTCCGTGGTAATGCTAGTGATCTCTAATCAAGACATCTGTTTTTTTTTTTTTTTTTCTTTTTTCTAATTGGTAAATTTATATTAAAAAAAGGACAGAGCCCCAAGGACAAGGAGAAGAAAGAATAAAATCAAAAGAAAACAACCAGAAAGGCCTTCCCTGAAACAGGAGAGGCACTAACCTACAGAAAACAATTCAGCTGAAAGAGAGATCCAGCCGACAGGCAAAAGGAGAGAACTCCACATCACCTTATAGCACTGCAAACAGCAATTCACTGCACATACCGGCAGCACAAAGAGGGCACCAACACAAGACAAAACAAGGCACAACACAACAAAGAGCTTCAAAGCCAGCAGCAAGAAGACACAAAGCCACAGCACGGCTCACCCAAAAATAGGCAAAGTAGAGAACTACACTTCGTCACTGCAAAGACTACAAATAAGTAGCAGAAAACAACACCTCTCTAAACAGAGAAGACATCCCAGCAAGACAAGGCTCTACTCGAGCATTGCAAAAAAACACAGAACCAGCCAGCTGGGCGCTACTCAACCTGCACTGCACAAAGCAGAGGGGACCATAGCAGGGCAAAACACGACACAGCAAAGCATTGCCCAGGAGAAAAGAAAGCTAAAATCGAGCCAAGGCTAATAGCAGGAGAAGGGAGAATGCCAAGAGAGCTATTCAGTCCAGCCAAAGGACCACAAAATAGGGAAGTGCGCGCACTTGGCTGCTTGACAAGCAAGGTGAAGAAAAATGGCCCTCCAAGTAAACCCCACCTACACAAAAACAGAACCGGAACCAAGAGGGGCTCAAACCAAGCCCAAGCCATGTAGAACAGGATGAGGAAAGGTAGAGACAGGCCCATGCAAAGAGCTGGCCAGCCCTCTCATCCGGTCTGAGTGTTTAAGTGTAAACTTGTATGATAATAGGCCCAGCCCACTTGTATGATAATAGTTCCAGCCCACTTGTAAATATGAGATCTAGTCATAACGTTTACGGAAACTTAAAACCGTATATGCTAGGATGTCTTACCATATTTAGAGATTTAATTAGGTTTTGTTTCCATGATTTGTAGCCTAAACTTAGGCAATGTAAAGTCTATATAAAGAAGAGAAATCCAAGAAGGCAGGCATGTCGACTTCGAGTATTTCACAGAAACCTTTCTCTCTCGTTCTAGTATTCTTTTGAATGTGCCTCTGAATGTCATGGTATCAGAGCTTTCTCGTGGATGTGAGCAGATTCTACAGATCCACTTGGTAACCTGTGATCATCAGAAAAGGGAGCAGAGTCTACAGTTTTCCACGTGGCCCACCTGCGATCATCAGGAGGCATCTTCGTTGTGATACCACCTTGGTCACTGCTATTATAGGGATTTTTGGTGTTTTTTTGAAAAATTTTCGACCTTCAGAGGTAGGCCATCAGGAACTCTTTCGGAAATTATTGTTTTCACCTATCTTTCTCATCAATACCGTCTAATTTCTTGGATATTGCTCTGCTTCAATTGAAACTTGGATCTCTGGTTTCGACACTATTCCATCTACCTCCGTTCAAGGTTTGATCTTGGATTCGATCAAACAGTGGGGTCCACAAAGCCTGTTGATAGGTTTCTGTTGGCCGTTTTGGGCCAGTTTTTTGTTCTACAGATCACAGATTCTGATCTTCTGTGAATTTTTGGCTATACACTGCTATTTTGATTACTTTGGTTATTTTATTGCAATCTCTGGTGGCTGTTAGTGTGTTTTCGAGTTGCAATTTATTGTGCTGGTAGTAGGATTGCTGCTTGTTGCTGTTTTTTGCTACGCATATCTCTGCATTGATATTATGGAGAACAGTGATATCACTTTGATCAAGTTTAACAGTAAAAACTATACCACTTGGGCTTTTCAATTTCAAATTTACCTTAAGGGTAAAGAACTTTGGGGACATCTTGATGATTCGGATCCAAAACCTACTGATGAAAAGCGACTAGCTCAATGGGAGGTTAAAGATTGGCAAATCATGACCTAGATACTGGGATCCGTCGATGCACAGTTTATCTTGAACCTTCGCCCATACAAGACTGCCAAAGAAATGTGGCTCTATTTAAAGAAGATCTATTTGCAGGAAAATTATGCTCGAAGGTTTCATTTAGAACATGAAATCTCGCAGTTTGTTCAAGGGACCTTGTCGATGCAGGATTACTACTCTCAGTTTACCAGTCTATGGACTGATCACGCTGAGATTATTTATGCTGACCTCCCCGCTCCCTCCTTATCCTCTATTCAAAAGATCCATCAGACGAGTCAGCGGGAGCAGTTTCTGATGACGTTAAGGCCGCAATTTGAAACTGTCCACTCTAACTTAATGAGCAGGGTGCCAACCCCCTCACTCGAATCATGTTTGCGCGAACTCCTTAGAGAGGAACAACGCTTGGTGACTCAGACAGCACTTGCATTGTATGCTCCTCATGCGGCTCCTATCGAAGTTTGCCTATATAACCTGGGGTAAGCCTCAAGCCCAGGACATGAGCAAGGTCAAATGTTTTTGCTGACACAAATTCAGACATGTTTCCACTCAGTTCAACGAGAAGTTTTATTCCTACTGCAAAACCAAAGGTCATATTCTTTTAGAATGCCAGAAGCGACCTCAGAATAGACCACAACAATAGAGAGCTCACTTTGCGCATCTTCCTGAGCCTTCTTCACCGGTCATGCTTGCACCTCCTGCTGCCACTTCTCCTTCTACCCTTACTCCATAAATGCTCCAACAAATTATCATAAATGTTTTCTCTGTCCTCGGCCTATAACATCTTCAGTATCCACCTGGTATATTGATTTAGGGGCCTCTAATCATATAACACACTCTCCTGCCAATATGACTGATATTAGGGAGTATGATGGAGACCTTTTCATCAATACTGCTGATGGTGGCAGTGTTCCCATTACTGTAGTTGGCCAGGTTCCTTACTCCTTGCCCTTCCATAATGTTTTTCTTTCTCCTCACTCAACCAGAAATTTGTTATCCGTTGGTCAACTTGTTGATCGTAATTGTTCCATCCTTTTTTTTCGCTCTGGTTGTGTCGTGCAGGATCAAGTATCGGGGAAGGTGCTAACAAAGGGCCCTAAGCAGGGGCAACTGTATTCTCTCCAGATTTGGGCACAAGAAAGGCCTCGTTCAAAGTCTGCTTTGTTCTCTCATTTTAGTCATAATAAATGCCAGTTGTGGCATAATCGTTTAGCACATCCTAATTCCAAAACTTTGATGTTTTTATTAAATGCTGGTTTAATTAATGATAATAAAGTTTCTTTTAATTGTGATAGCTGCAAGATGGGGAAAGGGAAAACCCTTCCATTTCATCTTCATGATTCTTTAGCTCTGAACTATTTTGATATTGTTCATAGTGATGTCTGGGGTATTGCACCTGTTATCTCTCATTCTCATTATAAATACTTTGTTACATTCATTGATGATTATAGTCGTTTTACTTGGATTTACTTTTTACATTCTAATTCTCATGTTTTCTCGGTTTTTAAAGTTTTCTTGTCTTATGTTGAGAATCAATTTTCACTACCATTAAAATTCTTAGGTCTGATTCAGGGGGGAGTATGTTTCTAAGGAATTTCAAACATTCTTGCAATCCAAAGGCATCTCTTATCTCCCAGCGATCTTGTCCTTACACGCTCCAACAGAATGGTGTGTCTGAACGAAAAAACCGACATCTCTTAGATATTGCTCGTTCCCTTTTGTTAGAATCTTCTATTCCCACTAGGTTTTGGCCCGAAGCCCTCTCAACCGCTGTGCATGTCATAAATCGTTTACCTTCCTCTAGATTAGACAACCAGACACCTTTTTTTAGACTTTTTCAAAAACCTCCTCTCTATGATCATCTTCGTCCTTTTGGGTGTGTGTTTTGTTCTTCCTCGCACTAAGCGCACTAAGTTAACAGCACAGTCTTCCATATGTACCTTTCTTGGTTACGCTCTTGATAAAAAAAGGCTATCTATGTTATGATTCTATAGCAAAAAGAACTCCGGTGTCTCGCAATGTCGTGTTTTTTGAAAATCAATATTTCTTCCCTAGGCATGGTGATTCGAATGACTCTGTCTCTTTATCATTTTTACCACCCTGTTCAGATGCAATGCCTCCACCTATTACACGTTTTAAGCCGGATTTTGTGTATGAACAACAGAAGATTACAGATGATCTTACCTCCGGAGCCGCTTGCTCTTCGTTAATCCACACGCCACATAAAGCCACCTAATCGTTACGGCTTTACTCATGCTTCATTATTAACCACTTTGTCTTCTGTTTCTATCCCTAACTCATACTCTCGAGCAGTACGGCATGATTGTTTGATATAGGCTATTCTTAACTTATATATGCTAGGGTATCTTACCATATTTAGAGATTTAATTAGGTTTTGTTTCCATGATTTGTAGCCTAAACTTAGGCAATGAAAAGTCTATATAAAGCAGAGAAATCTAAGAAGGCAGGCATGTCGAATTGGAGTATTTCACAACAACCTTTCTCTCTCGTTCTGGTATTCTTTTGAATGTGCCTCTGAATGTCACTAAGAAGATTATCTGAGCTCTAACCAGAGAAGGCTTTTTATTCCGGTGCTTAGAATCGTTCCAGAGAGACCAGAGCACGAAGATGGCTTGGAAGAAGATTGCCGCTGCATGATTTCTACCAGGGCCATCAATGCCAGACACTGGTAGATCCACTCATTGAATTGAATAACCATGAATGAATATGAATCATTAGTATTTGTATTCACAAATACCCTATCTGCTTCCGTTGGAAGAATTGAAATGAAACAAATGCTATTGTAGTTGCCAATCTAGTAATTGTTATTACTTGACTCCATGAATAGGTATTATTATTGAATTGAGTTGTCTAGAATTGTTTAATTGACAGGTTTAGCATGTATTATCATAGATTTGCCTATACATTGTTGAACCGTCGTGGTCACAGTATTATTGATGACATTACAAGCCCACTTGCTCGTGCCGGTCATGCAGAAGCCATGCCACCAGCGGAGGAGGCCAATCAGTTTCCTCCAAGAGGACTGATTGAATGGACATGAACGGAGTGCGAATGAATTCGAATGTTTTGGAAATGTTTTAGAAAACTCTTATGTATTCTTTTTTAATAGTAAATAGATGTCACCTACATTGTATTTGAATATGAAGTGGTTGCCTTTGATAGAGAATTGAAATGTGTATATTGAACTTTACCTTTGGTAAAGGACTTGTATAGGGTTAAATGTTTCGTCAATGTATATATTCCGCAAAAATGTACATTAGACAGGTTCGTATGATTGTTATCCCTTGTGGATTACATTTTAACTTCGGTTAATTCGGAGTTTAAAGGAGTAAGTATGGGTTCACGACTCGGGGTTTGTCTGGAATAATCGGATCTCAGGCCCGGGTCGTGACATATAAGGCTGCACAAATATACTCAAGCTCAAGACTTGAACGTTTCTAATGAGACTTATGCACCACTGCAAATCTAGTGTTTAAAAGCTTCCCCCCGCCCTCTGTCTAGGTAGATGCTGGTTGGAACCAGCACTTCGACAAGGGGGCCACAGGCATGACGAGCTTATTTGCATTGTTGTGCCAATTGCTAAGTGCTAAACTCTTGGTCTCTAATCATTTTCTTGCATAGATTGTCGGGGAACTAACATAAAAATCATTCAAGAACTAGGTCCTTAAGAGGCATGTCACTACAAGGGCATGATAGTAAGCAACTCGCACGTGATAAAAAAATGCA
The DNA here is from genome assembly GCA_028538565.1 of Umbellularia californica. Taxonomy (NCBI): domain Eukaryota; kingdom Viridiplantae; phylum Streptophyta; class Magnoliopsida; order Laurales; family Lauraceae; genus Umbellularia; species Umbellularia californica. The sequence continues at coordinate 13,966,742 of JAPQWN010000005.1, forward strand.
GAAATACGCCTTCCAGAATAGTTTTGAGGGAGGAAAGGAACAGAATAGAATCATCCAGAGGGCGGGATATTGGAAAAATTAATAGGATTGATTTTTTTTTTTATCATCAAATAATTAATAGAATCACAATATGATTTTGTCATCAGATATTTTTGTGGCATGAGGTAAATCAAATTACATAATAGGCATTTGGTGAAAATAAAATGATTATAATAATTGAATCTGTGCATCATCAAGGGCGGAGGCACAAGATGGAAATATCCTCATAATAATAGAATTCCTGTAATTCATCAACCATATAGACCTTATGCTGAAGTTGTCAATTGCTGCAATGGGTTTATCGGGAAAAAATTCTCTTGGTTTAGTATGATACTAAAAAAATGAAGATTTTGCATATAAATTAATGTCCAATGTTGTGTGTGTGTGTGTGTGTGTGTGTGTGTGAGAGAGAGAGAGAGAGAGAGAGAGAGAGAGAGAGAGAGAATTAAGCATAGGAATAAAAACTATAATTCCTTATCATGATACACACAGTTGTTAAGGAAAATATTCATCCACGAGCACTTCCAAGTGTAGCCCAACACTATCTGACCCACTTGGACCACCTTTCATCAATGCAACCCTTTTAATAATCTTTTCATCCCATGATTTGGCATCATGCTCAATTTTACAGTCACTGAACATTCATTCACCATTAGAAAATCAATGATTAAGACACCATTAAAATTTAAGTGTGTTAAATCAAGGGTAAAGGGTTATGCTAATCGGGTGGAGCATATTTTTTTGGATCCTCCTTGTCCATGAGACGATCTTTCCATTTGCCCTCTTCCACTTGATAAGCTCACATCTAAGTGGGCCCTACAAGCTAGACTGCATACAGTTTATATGCAATCAGCTTGTAGGAGAACATTGCCCCAGTTGTTGAAGATATTTGATGTGATTGCAAACTAACATTTGTGAAATAAAGAATTATTTCTAAATCAAATTACACGATCAGACATTGAAATGAAGTTGAATTTTTAACCTTGAGAAGCTCTATAATTCACACGAGAAGGAATTCTTCTTTCGGCTCACCTGAACAAATTTTAAAGCCTCTTTCTTTGGCAGAAGTCCAGACATGAATTTGTAATGCTAGAGGCTTCAAGATAATGATGTGATTATCATCCCCTTCGCATTTTCAAATTCTATCTTTCTTTGCCAGAATTCTGAATTTCAACCACCTAAAAAATCATATTTATCCTTTGAAATTCCCAAATTCTAGCCCTTTTAAGTATTTTTTGGATGCTCCAGCCAAGAGGAGGATTTCGGAATTCCACCCCAGGGGGCAACTTCTGGAGAATTTCAAACTCTCCAAACGTGAAGTCATTGAATTCTTTGAAAGAAACAGGTCCTAGGAATCACTTAAAGCGTTTACTAAAGGCCAAGCAACTTTAGCTCATGAGGTTGTCAATTACACATCAAAAGTTGGTATGGTCAGCTTATAAATTTCTCAAAATGGAATTAAGATCACATAGATCCCATCATCGAGAAACTGAGTTGGTACTTATAACTATTTAGTTACCAAGGTTTCCAGTTCATCAAATGTAGTAAATTTTTCATTGGAATTATATCCAAAGTTTGGTTACCTAAATCATTGGAGTGCAATTCCAATTTGAAGATTGTGGATTGCAAGATCCAAGATTATCATGGTTAATGAAGATAGGATGAGATTATGTTAAATTTGAACTGCTTAATTCATAGGTTTTTTATTGTTCGTTTTTTCTGCCTTGGTTTGTTTGGTTTTAAGTCTTAGATTACTTACTTCTTGGGTTAGGAGGCCATTTTCCAGGATTTTGGTTCGCTTCGCCTTTTGTAAGATGTTCTTCTTAGGTCTAGACATCCAATCAATACTTAAATATAGGTGTTTGCTGCCTCTATTTCTACTTTCTACCCAAAGGGCTGCAGATCTTGCATTTGGGATATTTTCTTTTATAGATCTTTGCTATTTCTACGCAATCCTAAAAGAGCCCACTTATCAACAGATTGGATACTTACACAATGGACTGCTCTAACAGAAACATACCCCATTAAAATTCAATATGCACCAAAAATCTGTAATATCACATAAGAATTCAAATCTAAACCCATTCTAAAAAGCTATGATTAGTATAGTTCCTTGATATTACTACGGACTTCTCCAAAATCAGCTATAAAGTAATTGGATTCAAGACTAAATGATCTTCATTATTTTTTCTAACCATCTGTCCTTGAGATATCTAAGTTACACTCATGTACTCCTAACAAAATACTTGTGTAAGCATATTAAACAGTGATATATACATCCTATATATGGTATTATTCACCATCGTAGATGGATCAAGAGCTGCAAAGTCCTCGACTCTAAACTTATCAATGATTTCAAAGATCCATTATAATTAGAATAAATATAAACCAATAAGATAATGTATATCGTTGAGAAAGAACATAAAAACAATCTGATCAGGCAAACGGGCATATGGATCAGCACAATGATGTTTTGCCAGGAGTTGATAGTAAAAGTATATTGATAGAAGCATAAAACTGTCACGATCGGAGCCAGTCACTCCTCAGTAATTGGATTGAGCGGGCCCTAAGTTAAAGAAAGTAGATTCTTAGCCACCCATTAATAACTCAAATTAACTTTCATTTAATGGACACAAAATGGTTTCTTAACTATTTGGGAGGATGACATTGTTCATGCAGCTCACCTAAACATTTTGAATTGGACCTCAAAAAGCCTCATTTCACAGCAGTTCATTGCATCATTAGTTATCTTCATGATATTCTGGGCCAGAACCTATTCATTTTCATCTCTCTTTTAGCTAATAATCTATGTTGATGTTACACTGGTTTTCTTAATAGTTAATGCACATCCGCCACTAAATGATGTATCATTCCATGCTTTTATTTCAAAGAAGAGCCAAAAGTAGCCAACATTGTCTCAATCATATCCCTCTGAAATTGCCAGACATCGCCTTTATGTCCTTTTCTTTGACTAAGATTGTCTAGTCACGGTGACTTCTGGAATGGTTCAATGTTCATATCGAAGGTTCTACAGACTTCTCATGCAGACAATTATAAGTGGTGTTTAAATTACCTAAATCCTATCAAATGGTTGTTACTCTCATGCCCATCCTTAAAGTTCACTCTCATTGTCATAAATTTTAAAAAAGGGTAGAAACTACAGACACCTATGAACTCTCGTCCTCCATCTTGAGCAATCATCACCTCCAATTTTAATGATTGAATGTCATTGTACTTCTGTAACAGAAAGGAAGAAGATGAGTGTTGAGGTCAACGTCCACCCTTGCTCCTGAGCGGTCATAATTGTGGTCGAGCCCTCGCCCTCACCATAAAACCATTGTTGTGCCGTTTCCTATCACCAATTGGTTTTAGGATAAGTGGTAGTTCAATGGGGTGTAAGATCCTACAAGTGGTATCAGAGCCTGGTAGGTCGGGTGTTCGAGTCACGGGATACGCGTTTTGCGAGTTGCACAGCGGAGTCGCGGCGGGTGTGCCGTTGAGGGAGGGATTGTTGAGGTCAACGTCCACCCTCGCTCCTGAGCGGTCATAATTGTGGTCGAACCCTCGCCCTCACCATAAAACCATTGTTGTGCCGTTTCCTATCACCAATTGGTTTTAGGATAAGTGGTAGTTCAATGGGGTGTAAGATCCTACAATCAGTGTAGAATTTTCCATAAAGATGGGTTATATACATACAATTTGAGGACCCCTAGAACAGCTGCCAACATCATGGCTGTCAAGGGTACTTAAAAACCAAATTATATTATTTGGGTCTTTATATGAGAAACAAGAATAGATAAACCCTAGGATGCCCTAAGCCTTGGGCCATCCCAACCTCGACACAGATTGAAGCACACAAATTGTTCACATATCGAACCACAAATTATTCTTTGATTCCTTGCATGTCATTCTGGCTGAGTCTGTAGAATTCCCCCGTAAATCTAGACACATTTTTCGCTTCTTGAATAAGATTGTTCAACTAAGAAGATAAACATCGTGATTAATCTAAATGAGATGAATTTTCACCTTTAACCTTGACTTCATCTTGTTCCATAATGAAACCTAGACATTGCCTTTTCCAACACATTACACTTGGACATTGTCCCACCATACCAATGCACACCTTTCAAGTTCATTAGCCACCAATATCATATGACAAGCTTTTAGTGGTTCTTTGAACTTAAACTTCTTGATGGAACTAACTACTAAGCCAATAAAGAAACTCAAAGGTGAGCAATATGCCATGGAATTGTAACACTTACACTTGTAAGTTGATACATATTATGGAAACGTCATGATTGACACAGATGATTGATATCAGATTCGTGACTAGAAGTTCAATGACCTGTATTATAATTTGAGTTTTGATGGTTTTCATGATATTCTAGTTTATTATTGAAAAACAACATGCTTTATTGCTTTCTGTATTCACATGGTTATGTGTTGCGTGATCTTAAATAGCTGAGATGGTTGTGAGATTATCAAAGTGATATAGTGAAGTGGTTACATAGGCTGTATGGACACTGTACAATTGCAGCAAATAGATAATTTAAAGCGAGGGAAAGATAATCTATGAGAATTGTAACGTCGATGTGAACATAGGGTTCTTATCACGCCAACTCAAGCATGACAGTCCATTAAGTACAGTGAGCTTTGCCTGAAGGGAATCAAATCTTGAGGAGATGAGAGGCTTTATGAAGATGTCCGCTACCTTGCCATGAGTAGGGACATATCATACATCAAGTTGACAATTGGAGACAACATAGTGAATGAAGTGAACGTCAACCTGAACATTTTTGCACTGGCCATGAAAGACTGGATTAGTAGAAATGTAGGTAGCACCGATGTTATCACACCAATCAGTCAGTGACTGGGTGGAGATAGACCATGTTCACACGGTAGACAGTGGAGTGAACCTAAAGCAATTTGAAAACATGATGAGGATACCGTGGATCAATTAATCCAGGCAATTGTGACAGAGACATCTTCATGAAGAAAAACATGTAGAAATGCATTTTGTGCATAAGATTTCAGAGAGGCCATTGAAAGGTGACTTCAAGGCCGAGTACCACCCTGATAGTTGTGGGCTTGATAATGGTACTGAATTTCTCCATGTAGTCAATGTGCGGTTGGTGAAAGCCTTTTGCCTCCAGCCGAGCCTTGTAATGCTCAATCTAGTCACCAGCCTTTCTTTTAATGCAAAGATACCCAATTGCAACCAATTAAGTTCATGTAAGATTGTGCAACAACAATCTGCTGTTTCCAATGACAAATTAAGGCATTGAACTCATCTGTCATTGCTACATTCCAATTTGGGTCCTTGGAGGTTTGAGCTTTGCATGTAGGCATGATGGATTCAGAAGAGGATTAGGCTAGGAAATCCCAAGGAAACTTAGTAAGGTAATGAAGAGTAAGAGGATGGTGTAGCAAAAGGAAAATCATGTTCACTAAAAATGACATCATGGAAGAAGTAGGGGCAGCCAGTCTCATGATTGAGACACTTTAAAAACGTTAAAATCTCCCCTTTTAGCAATTCAGGGACAACTTTCTAATAAGTACATTCTACCCAGCAAAAATAAACCCCACAAAAGAAATTAACCGGACATTCCTAAATAAAACCTGTATACAAAAAACCATTAGACAAAGATCACGGTAGATAGCACAATCAGTACATTACTCCTACTCCTTTTTGTTCTGAGTTGGCAAAGATATGAACGGTCAGCATATTCGTCAATCAACCGTCTGCAACTCCCCCTAAATTGCGACTCGATCCCCTTAAAATTCATCTTCCTTTCCAGCTCTGGGGGAGGGGCTTGACCCTTTTCATCATTTAAGAACTGAGCCAACGTCCTTACAACCACTATCCAAGAGCTTCTCATAGTTAGGTAACCATGCTTGCAAGAATTTTGCATTCAGCGTAAAAAGGACCACATTGCAGCACAAGTCGGATTTGCGAACCCAGACCAATTTGGTCTTGACCTCTCGAGGAGAATGATACTTCTTCATGTGCTGCCTTTCCATTTGATGTATCAATTTTGCAAAATTGTGTCTAATGTGTCCTTTCATCCCACAGTAATGACAAACTAGGATAAACTTCGGGCAGGACACACTCTTTTTTTATGAACTTGCACCAGAATCCAAGGGGGCAGTATATGACATAGTGGGTGCACTGGAGAACTATGAGGATCCCTTGACAAATACAGATTTACCTGAAGTGTTGGATGTTGAAGCTCCATGTACATAGCCAAGACCATGTTTGGAGTCCAACTTTTGCTTGCACAAGATTTCATCCAGTTTCTTTGACCCTTTGTTCATGCCATTTATCGAAAGCCTGGGCTGTAAGGATTCTAATTGGCTAATTCATAGTGTTATGGACAAAACACTGAGTTTCTATAACTTGTATTTTCTTTAGAAGTTGGACTGCTGAAGATCTCGTCTCTAAATAGAAAGAGTTTCCAAGATCTGAAGTTCTCTAGAGGTCGCTCGAGCGATCCTCAATTCGCTCGAGCGAACCCATCACAGTTCAACCATCGCTCGACCCAACAAGCAGTTCGCTCGACCCACCTTAGTTCTGTCTTGCATAGTTGAAGACAGAGAGATGTTCGCACGAGCGAACCATAGATCGCTCGAGTGAACTTGAGACAGAAGCTTCTTCGCTCGACCCATTTTTCTCTTCGCTTGACCGAAGATTTTCCTGCGCTAAATGCCAACTTCTAGAGAGCAGTTCGCTCGAGTGAACTTCCACATCCGCTCGAGCGAACCATGGATTTCTATTCCTGAATGAACTGCTGTTTCTAATTTCATCAAGATGCAACTTCCTATTCTCTAAGCCTTTCATACACGAATTGGAGACTATATATAGGCCTCCTCTCTCAACATATTGGAGACACTGATCAAGATCAAATACCTGAGATAGAGAGTTTGAGAGATCCATCATATTCCCCGCAAAACCTCAAGCTGTTGTTGCTGTGCTGAAGATTTAGAGTTTTGGGTCAAGTTTCCATCCCCGCTTGAAGGCGGTTCTGCACAAGCACATTGAAGATTTGTGACGAGATGTCAGCAAGATCTGAAGCTGTCCTTAGGTTGAGTCAACAACTGGGAAAAGGGTTGTAAGTGTCTTGTATTCTTCGGTCTTACATAGTGCTTGGTTGTTTGTTGGCCTAGACGATAAGGCCCGTGGTTTTTCTCCCGTTTAGGGTTTTCCACGTATAATTCTCGTGTCTTTCTTTCTGTGTGGATTGATTATTTTGTTAACTTGGAATTAGGGTTAATTACTAGTTTAATCACGTCAGTTTGATATTCTATTGAGATTTAGTAAGCGGGACCTCTGCCTGTGTTAAGGTAGAAATTCTTTCATGGGCAATTGCTAACTCGATGTGGACCATTCTCAACTTGACATTAAGATCAACTTTCTCACCATTACATGTTTCCAGCTCTTGTCACTTTACTTCCAATTCTTTTTAGGCTTTCTCCACTTGCTTTGTGAGCAAATCAGAATTGACACCTGCATCAAGCAATTGGTCAGATAAAATCGTGTTGATTTTCCATCTGACCCACCTTGGCTTGCATGTCATCTAGCTAAACTTTCAGAGATGAGTTTTGAGATACCATGGCTTTTAACTTGAGTGTCATCCTGTCATTAATCCTGGTTAATCGTATCGAATCCTTTAATAGATTCGTGTAGCTAGCTTCCGGATCCTATTCTTCATTAGCGAAACCATTTAGTCTCAGATCTCCATCTGACTTTTGAGTCATGGTCTAATGAGCACTGCACAGAAGAAATGTAAGAAGATCTTGCCATAAATGCTATCAATTTAACGGAACCCTGAGTAGGAGACTCAGGTTCACAGTTTTCATTCACAAAATCGTCATCCCATGTGAAATTTAAGGCCTTACCCAAGCACTTCTCTTTCCAATTGGCGAACTTAGCAACGGTATATCCTTTACATTCAGAACACCAGATATCCTTTGAGGAGTTCTTAATTGCATTTTTATCAGACTTAGGCACAAAATTGATCTTGTTCTGTGCCTTGTTTCTCTAATGACCACATTTGAGACCACTTTTCTTTTTATCCAAGAATTTCTGAACAAACATGGCTTCAAAATCCTCGTCATCTGAACCACAGTCCAAATCATCATCAGAATCTACGTGTGCAGAATTAGTTGATACAAGGGCAATCCCCTTAGACTTGGTAATCGACGCATGATTTGCCTTTAAAGTTCGCAAATTGCCCACCAGCTGATCAACTCTCAGAGTATCTAAGTCCTCGTTTTCCTCAATTGCAACAACTTTCACATGGAGTTTTTCAGGTAGAAAGCGCAAAAAATTCTGAACAATTTTACTCTTTGGGATTGGCTCACCCAAATTGAAACTTGAGTCAACAATGTCACTGAGTTTCGCATAAAAGTCATCAAATGACTTATTGTCCTCTGTGTGGACTGCTTCTACCGAAACCGAAACCCCTCCTCGGTAACAGCGCCGATCAGGAAAGGCCTTAACCCCCTTCTCTCCGGCATAGCAGCGTCTCGGCCTTTGTCAAGGTGGGACTGGTCCCGGTAGAAGTACCGACCATGTCCTACCGACCTCGGCCTCACGCTGGCCTCCCAGTCCGATCTCGGGTATAGCTGACCCCGGCGTCTTCTCCAGTTCGGCCCCTCTGCCGAGGTGAACACCGGGCTTCCAGTTCCCATTATGAGATGGGACGGGTACTTTGTAGGGAGTCCCTGTCAGGTAGGGCGGCCACCGGCCATGGATAAGGGCTCGTTCCTATCAACAGATCACATCCACATTTATGTGAGGGATTTGAGGGGAGGTCTGATGGGACAAGTATCCTCACCTACCCCCACTAAAGATCCCAGGTGTGGGCTGATGGGACAAGTATCCTCACCTACCTCCACTGTGGAACCTTCCACTCCCCTCTATATATACCTGCATGAAGAGTCATGAACAGGTACATGCAAGATACAGCCTGCACTGTTATTCTGCTAACATCCTCTTCTTCCCCACTTCACCCTAGTTCAGTGACTGCACTAACTCAGGCGTCGGAGTGCCTTTGGCTGACAGCAGCCTCGGGCCCTGACCGCTGTTTTCTCTTCCCTTTCAGATTTCAGGTTTCAGATCGGCAGAGACGTTCTTGTTCAGCCAGACAGCCTCTCTGTAAACCCTCATCATCAACTAAACCAAGTCCGTAACAATTAGGCACGCATAATTTGGCGCCGTCTGTGGGGAACGATCTGAAAATTCCATATTTTCATCCCAACAGCTATGCCTCCTAAGGCTCAGAAGGGAAAGAGCGTTGCTAGACCGTCTAGGTCTAAGCAGCCAGAAACATTTCTGCCTCTCATGCCGCCCCCACTGGTGACAGACCAGGCAGGAGTGTTGGTGACGAGCTCGCGAAGAGATACCAGGCAGGCACCACCCAACCCTCCTCCGAAAGGAGTGGGAGGAGAGCCTGGTATGCGGAGTGTAGGTTCACCCGTCACAGTGACACACTCGTCGTCGAGAGGTGCAGCAACGTCTTCTCGGCGCGATCCTGTATTAGAGCGGGATCGACCGAATACCTCTCAGGCGGAGCGTCCGCGCCTGGAGGTTGTCCTCAACGCGCCACCTCGTAAGGACGTTCCTCCTCAGGAACGGCCCCTACGAAGTGGGGCTCCTGTACAGTCTCCTCCTCGTCGGTCTTCTTACGAGGACCACATGGAAGAGGATCACGTCCACCTCGGTGATGAAGGTGACGACGACATGGCCCTAGAGGACGATGTTGAGGCCCAAGCCGAAGCGATCAAGGCTCAAAACCTCATCATTGAAGAACAAAAAGAGCAAATCCTCCAGCTTCAGCGACAGCTTGAGCCAAAGGGCCAAGTCCCGCCCGAAGCCTCTCACACGCCTCCACCTCGGCAACGAGCTCGTCTGGGTCCCCGGGGTCGACCAGACCTAAGGGATCAACTGAATGAAAGGCGTGCCCGAGCTCGCGAAGAAGGCTCGAGTAACACCCACGCCAGCGCCGACCAGCATCAGCGCCAGAAACAAAGGCGAGAGGCCAGGGACCCCGACATGGCTGACTATATTGATCAGCAAGTTAAGCTGGCCGTACAGCAGAGCCTGGAGCAGGCCGGCCTCGCTCGAGGTCGGTTGACTGCTAAACATGGGGACATCCACGGCACGTCTCCATTCTCTCGGGAAATCAGAGATCATCCCCTCCCTGATAAGTTCAGCGTCCCACGTTTCAATCTTTATGACGGGACGTCGGACCCCGAGGCTCATCTCCGCCACTTCACCCAAAAGATGACGGTATTCAGCGGCGACGGCGACCTTGACTGCAAGGTTTTCTCCTCCAGCTTGGGTGACCTCCCACTTCGGTGGTTCTGTGCACTTCCCGAGGGATCGATTTCGAGCTGGCCACAGCTCCGAAACTCCTTCGTCGAGAAGTTCCAAGCACACCGGGTCATCCCGAAGACCGACGCCGACCTGATCTCCATCAAGATGAGGCCGTCCGAGAACATCACTCAATTCGCCAAAAGGTTCTGGACCATCTACAGCGTGATTGAAAATTCTAACGACGACGTGGCCATTACTGCCTTCCAACAAGCTTTGCTGCCGGGCAACGAGCTTCGGAGGAAATTGGTGCGTCACCCCGCACCTTCAGTGAAGGCTCTGATGGTCCGGGTGAACCAGTACGTTGAGCAGGAAGAAGATGACGTCCGAGCTCGGGAGAGCCATAATCTTTGGCCGGAGGGCCGAACGGAGGGCCGTCCCACGAGGAGAGAGAGGCGGCGTACAAAGAAAGAGGTGGATCGAAATAGAGAGCCATCCATCTCGGCAATACGTCCTGCCCCCACCTCGGGAGGCAGTACGAGGCCAAAACCAAGTGGCGCCTCTTACAGAGCCGTCAATACCATCTTCAAAGAGCCTATCTACAAGCTCCTCGGCAAAATCCAAGCTCAGCCTTTCTTCAAATGGCCCCAGCCTATGAAAAGTGACTCCTCCTCCCGAGATCAGAGCAAGTTCTGTGCCTACCACAAAGATAGAGGACACAGAACCGAGGATTGCTATGCCTTCAAGGCGCACCTTGAAAAGCTCGTAAAAGATGGGCATCTCAGAGATCATGTCAGGGAAGAGGGCAGAGTGAACAATGCTCAGCAACGCAACCCCGACGATCAAGGCAGCGGCGAGCCTATAGGGACCATCGACGTCATTCACCTGGCTCCTGCCCCCAAGGGCAGTGATCGAGCCCGTGCCGAGGCCAGGAAGGCCCACCACAGCAAGCATGTGATGACGGCCGAGCTCGGTCCCTCGGCAAAGAAAGCACGTGTGGAGAGGCCAAAAATCTGGTTCTCTGATAAAGACTTGGCCGAGGTCCAGCTACCCCACAATGATCCTCTTCTTCTGACTATGAGGTTACACAACTTCAATGTCAAAAGGATCCTAGTGGACCCCGGGAGCTCCTCAGAAATCCTCTACTTGGATTGCTTCAGGAGGATGGGCCTGAAAGAGGAGGACCTGCAGGAAGCCCGCACCCCGCTGGTGGGTTTCAGCTCCAAGACGGTATATCCCAAAGGAAAGATTTCCCTCAAGGTCGAGGCCGGAGGAGCCCCCATGACGGCAGATTTCCTGGTGGTGGATGCACAATCCCCATACAATGCCATCATGGGGAGAACCTGGCTTCATAACCTGGAGGCCGTTCCCTCGACCCATCACCAGAAGCTCAAGTTTCCTTTACAGAACAAGGATGGGAGCTTCGAAGTTATCATAGTCCGCGGCGACCAAGACATGGCCAAAGAATGCCTCTTGGCCGTGGTCCCCGGAGATACACAGCCACAGCAAGTCCACATGACCGAGCTGGAAGCTGAGTTCGACGCTGTGGGCCGAACTCCCGAACAGAAGAGCATTGAGGACCTCACCCAGGTCGGGATCGATCCCAGCGATCCAGAAAGGTTCTTCCTGCTCGGTAGCCAACTTGCTGATGAGGAGAGGGCCAGGATGCTCGACTTCCTGTTACAAAATAGGGAGGTCTTCGCCTGGACCCCATATGAAATGTCCGGCATCAGCCCCGAGGTCATAAGCCACAAGCTGAATGTAGACCCCCGGCATAAACCTGTTGTCCAAAAGATTCGCAGGTCGGGCACCCAACAGGCAGAGGCTGTGACCAAGGAGGTCAACAAATTACTGGACGCTGAGGCTATCCGTGAAGTCCACTACCCTGTGTGGTTGGCCAACACGGTTGTGGTAAAAAAGAAGGATGGGAGCTGGAGGGTCTGTGTAGACTTCACCGACCTCAACAAAGCCTGTCCCAAAGACAGCTTCCCTCTACCAAAGATAGATCAGCTGATCGACGCCACTGCCGGCCATGAGAGGATGAGTTTCCTCGATGCCTACCGAGGTTACCATCAAATTCCAATGCATGAGCCTGATCAAGAAAAAACCGCGTTCATAACACCCAGGGGCACCTACTGCTACAAAGTGATGCCCTTCGGGTTAAAAAACGCCGGTGCCACTTACCAGAGGCTGGTGACCAAGATGTTTCAGGACCAGCTCGGCAGGACGATCGAGGTCTATATTGATGATATGGTCGTTAAGTCTAAACGGTCACAGGACCACTTGACTGACTTACATCAAACCTTCTCCATCCTCAAGAAATACCAGCTCAAGTTGAACGCCTCCAAATGTGCATTTGGCGTCGGCTCGGGCAAGTTCCTAGGCAGCCTAGTTACTAGGCGAGGAATCGAGGCCAATCCCGATCAGATCTCGGCACTAAGAGCCCTGTAGAGTCCGAACTCGATAAAACAGGTTCAGAGACTTACCGGGATGGCGGCAGCACTGAACCGCTTCATCAGCCGAGCTTCGGATAAATGCCATCCTTTCTTCCTGCTCTTGAAAAAGAGCTCCGGGTTCAAATGGACCCCGGAATGCGAAAGCGCTCTCCAGGAGCTCAAAGTGTACCTTTCCTCCCCTCCTCTGCTTTCCACCTCGGTACGGGGTGAGGTTTTATACCTATATCTGGCAGTTTCGGACCATGCAGTAAGCTCCGTACTCGTAAGAGAAGATGACAGGCAGCAAAGACCCATCTATTACACAAGCAAAATCCTGCTGGATGCCGAAACGAGATACCTGCCATTGGAGAAGTTCGCATTTGCACTCGTCAGTGCGTCCCGCAAGCTCTCCCACTACTTCCTGACATACTCCATAGTGGTCGTGACAGAGCACCCACTCAAGTCCCTCTTCCGAAGAGCAGACTTCTCAGGCAGAGTGTCTAAATGGGCTGTCGAACTCGGGCAATATGATATCAATTATCAGCCCCGAACGGCCATTAAAGCCCAAGTACTGGCAGACTTCATCGTGGAATTCACCTCTCCTAGTTCAGCACCGAGCCATCTCGACACCGAACTGGGGGGCAAGGAGGTGAGAACTTCGGCCGAGACCGAATAGGAGCGGTCCTGGAAACAGTTCCTCGACTCATCTTGGAAAGTCTTCGTCGATGGATCCTCCACCTCCAAAAGGGCTGGCGCTGGCATAGTCCTCCAATCTCCGGAGGGCCTCGTCATTGAACAAGCCCTGACTCTTGACTTCAAAGCATCTAACAATGAGGCCGAGTACGAAGCACTAATTGCAGGGCTGGGCAGCGCAAAAATCCTGGGAGCACAACAACTAGTGATCTTCAGCGACTCACAGTTGGTCACAAGCCAACTCAATGGAGATTACCAGGCCCGCGATGATAGGATGGCAGCCTACCTAGCCCACACCAAGCAACTTCTATCTCGTTTCCAAAAGGCTGAAGTCAGGCAGATAGGCAGAGACTCCAACTCTCACGCCGATGCCCTTGCAAATCTGGCCTCTACCGTCGAGGCAGGAAGAAAAAGAACTGTCGAAGTGGAAGCACTGGACAGACCGAGCATACAACTTCAACCGCCTCGACAGATTATGTGCATTGACCTCGGACCGAGCTGGATGGATGAACTTATCTCCTACCTCAAGAATGACCAGCTGCCCGAGGACAAGGACCAAGCCCGCAAAATCAGGCTGAAGGCAGCCCGATTTTGGCTCTCTCCTGACGGTAAACTCTACAAAAAGTCCTACAATGGCCCTTACCTCCAGTGCGTTCATCCAAGCAAAGTCGAGGACTTCCTTTATGAAATCCATGAAGGGATCTGTGGCAGCCACATCGGAGGTCGGTCACTCGCCTACCGAGCTATCAGCCAGGGGTACTGGTGGCCCTATATGCAGAAGGATGCACAGGTCTACGCCAGGAAATGTGAGAAGTGCCAGAAGTTCGCTCACTCTCTCCATCAGCCAGCGCACGACCTGAGCCCTCTTTCCAGCCCCTGGCCCTTCGCCCAATGGGGACTGGACCTCGTGGGACCACTCCATCGAGCTCCAGGGAACAAAAGATGGTTGATCGTAGCAACTGACTATTTCACCAAGTGGATAGAAGCCGAAGCGCTCTCCTCCATCACTGAGAAGGATACCAAAAACTTCGTGTGGAGAAGCATCGTAACTAGATTCGGAGTGCCTCGAACCTTGGTCACGGACAACGGGACCCAGTTCGACTCCAATTTCTTCAGAAGCTTCTGTCAAGACCTTGGCATCAGGAACTACTATTCTACCCCGGCCTACCCCCAGAGCAATGGGCAGGCTGAAATTTCGAACAAGGTGGTGCTTGACGGACTCAAAAAGAGACTAGATCGAGCCAAAGGCAGATGGGTAGAGGAGCTTCCAAGTGTCCTTTGGGCATACAGGACTACCCCGAGGCGTTCGACCTCGGCAACTCCCTTCTCCCTAGCCTACGGAATGGAAGCTATAATTCCACTTGAGGTCGGTTTCCCCACCCTCAGGTCGGAACTGTTCGACCGAGGTCAAAATGATGCAAACCTCGCCACAGAACTCGACTTGGCTGAGGAGCGAAGGGATGCCGCGGCCATCCGCCTCGCTTCCTACCAACGACAGTTGGCTAGAGGGTACAATCAAAGGGTCAGAGAGCGAAAGTTCTCCCCTGGAGAATTGGTCTTGAAAAAGACTCTTCCAGCAGACAGGAATCCCAGCGAAGGAAAGTTCGCACCGAACTGGCATGGGCCATTTAAGGTGACTTCGGTAGCTGGGCAGTCCGCATATAGGCTTGAGGATATGGAGGGCAGAGAGCTGCCACGCCCATGGAATGCCACCCACCTCAAGAAATTCTATTTTTGAGATGTAATCGGATTCGGGAAGTTAATAAACCAATTCTTTTTATAGAATACGTTTTTTCTTTCCAAGTTGTCTCCTATTCTCGAAGAAATGGCGAACTCTGCATATACCTACAGCTCGGTCACAGAATCAGCTTGTATTCTTTGTTCGGTTACCATAGTAACTACTTCGGCCCAGTCGATGGACCAGTCAAGTTCTGATTATAAAACCGGACTCAGCTTTGGTCATAGGACCAAGCGCCCTCAGTTTTACCGAGATCGATGCTTGTGGTTGCAAAATCAATACGGCACCTCGGGTTACAACTTTACTACATCAAATTCGGCTGCGACCGAGCTCATTTACTTTGTCTTATTTCCTATTATTGATTCTGGTTGTTAGGCCAAACGCATAAAAAAAGGAAAAAAGAAGAGAAAAATTCGCCACAAATGTTCAAAGTTGGATGCAAGGCCAATTTCATTACATAAATGAGAAAGGTTACAATTTTTCCCAACAAAAAGAAATACAAAATCTCCCTCCAACACAAAAACAAAGTTACATCATATCTTTTCAAGCCACGGCCCCCTCGGCGCCATCAGCAGCAGCGTCTTCCACGACTTCGGCAACCACTTGTCCGGCGTCAGCGTCCGCGTCGAGTCCAGGGGCAGGGTCTTCGGTTTCCCTGACTGGGACCTCAGGAGCTCGGTTCGGTGCGGGCTGAGGAGGAGGAAACTGGGGGATCTCCCTATATACAGGGTTGTCCTCGGGGACCCCTGCTGCTCTCAACGAGCTAGTCCACCCCAGCCTCCAGGCCTTCAGACTGACCTTCTTGACTTGGGCAACATACTGTTCGGTGGCCTCTGCCACCCCTTCGTCGAACGACTTGTCGACATCAGCCCGCAGTTTGTCAATATCAGCGCGGAGTGCAGCCTCCGCCTCCTCCCACCTCTTTTCAAGCTCGGCCGTTGCCTGAACTTGGTTTTCCAATTCCGCCCTGACCTTATCAAGCTCGTCTCTGAGGCCCGTGGCACACGCTTCCTGCTCGGCTGCCTTCTGTTTTATTTGGCTGAGCTCGGCCTCGAGTTCCACTTCCCTCTTCTCCGCCCTCTCTGCCCGAGCGGTGCTCTGTCGGGCTTTGTCCGCCAACACCAGCCCCCTTTGCAGGATCTAGGGAAACAAGCGTTAAACGGAGGTCAATATCAAAAGTATAGAAATCAAAGAAGAAATACAAAGCTCAGAAGTGGGAATTACCCTGAGGGCGTCGGCCATCTGGGCCACATTCAGCTCCACCTCGCTCAGCTTCCAGTGTTCTGCCATGTCACCAGGCAGAGCGCAGGCGTGCACGAGGGCACTGACAACAGAAGTGCCATCATTCAGCCGGCCGTCCGACGACAGCGACTGGCCATCCTCCAGCAGGAAACTAGGGTTCCAGGTCGGAGGGCCGAGCGGCGACGAGTGCCGAGAAGCAGGGTTGGGCTCATCCCCTACTGGGTCCGCAACCCTGGGCCTTTTCCCCAGCCGAACCGAATCCCGACGAGATTTGGTGGAACGCTCGGTCGCTGCTGAAGGCTGAAGAGATTGAACTGGGGGAGAAACGACTGTATCCTCCAAGTTCGGAGGGAGAGCGGTCCCCGAAGAGGCGGGCGAGTCTCCGAAGATGACTTCATCAAGACTTAGAACGGCCGCACGACGTCTCCCCATCTCGGCCTCTTTGTCCGATTCAGAAGATGGGAGAATCACAAGGTCCTCTTGCCGAACCCCCTCGGACTCGCCCTCCGACTGACTTTCCTCTTCGGAGTCGGTCCCTGCAGTGGTCTGGACGTACGAAGGACCGGCTTCGGCTGAAGCTCCAGAAGGTATGGTCTCGGGGGGCACTTGCGCAGGCCCTTCGGCTGGAGCTGTTTGCTCCTCGGCTTCGGCAAGGGTTAAGACTTGCTCCCCCCTGAGGTTCTCGTGCCGTCTTCTTATAAAAGATCGGTACACGGGCTCGTACCCAAGAAGGACTGAGGCAGATCGGGTCCGGTGACCCTTGTAACTATAAATCCTTTTTAACCAGGCGACGTTTCGTCTCCACCCGGAGTTCTTCCTCTGCCGTTTTCTCTCCGTATGACCTGCACAACAAGCAATCAGGCATCAGTTCGGCAGAATGAAACTACATCAGAAGATTAGAAATGGAGATATTTACTCGGTGGCACTCCGAGACGACCGGGTACGTGGTTCACCCTGGGCTCTCCGGGGGCATACTCCCAGTTCCCGGTGACGTAAAGGCAGTCGTTCCCGGCGTATTTTGTGTTGTCTTCGAGCTCGTTGATTATGGGAATCTCCTTCGACCGAACTCGCAGGTAGTATGCGTCGTCCTTTGGAGATCGACAGAGGTTATACACATCCTCAATGTCCTCGACGCCAAGGTCGGTTCCCAATATCCTATTGAGTTCGGCTATACCCATGATTATCTTGTAACCATTGGGCATTAGTTGGCAAGGGGTAAGGTTCCACCTCCTAAGACAAGCCCTCAGAAGGGGATGGACCGGGAATCTCACCCCGCCCTCGATTATGGCTACTAATGGGAAGGGCATCCACCCCTCTACAAGAACCCGTGGTAGGCTTCGGTCACCAGGCCCGTCCGCCCTAATCTGGACGTTCTCTGGTATCTGGTATTGTTTCCTAAGCTCAGCTAGGGCAAGCTCTGTGTCTATCCAATGTCTGAAAACCCCCATCTTCCCCAGTCTAGACCGGAATACAGGTGACGGCGACGGAGAAGAAGGACAGAGTACACACCCCCAAAAAGAAAAAGAACCAAGAGAAGGAAAAATGTCAGAAAGGCAGAAAGGAACTCACTAAGACACAGGGCCGGAAGGAATGTAGGGACAACGGAAAACTCTAAACTTCAGAAGGCGAACAGAGGGACTTCTCGGACGACGAGGCTTCAGGCAACTCTCAGGCAAAAGCTCCAAGCACAGTGACAGCAAAAGTGGTCCTCCTTCGAGGACCGGGGTTTTTATACAGGGATGGAGATCTCTTCGTATCCCGAAAGGCATGTGCAGACACCGCCTCGAGCACGCCACCCGTCTCCTCGATAAGACGTAATGGCCATCAGGGACCTGACACATGGCGGCATCACAACGCCTTCATGATGATATGGTTGGGTTATTAAAACCGCCTCCAGACAGCCAGGCGCTATTTAAAGCGCCTCGGAAAGCGAAACGGCACCCCACGCCTTTTTGTGAGTTAGGGGATCGGTTTCGGGAAAGTCCCATCCTATCACTCCTAACCCCGTGGTCTCCTTGACCCCCCGAAGTCAGGAGCAGGGGGCAATTGTGTGGACTGCTTCTACCGAAACCGAAACCCCTCCTCGGTAACAGCGCCGATCAGGAAAGGCCTTAACCCCCTTCTCTCCGGCATAGCAGCGTCTCGGCCTTTGTCAAGGTGGGACTGGTCCCGGTAGAAGTACCGACCATGTCCTACCGACCTCGGCCTCACGCTGGCCTCCCAGTCCGATCTCGGGTATAGCTGACCCCGGCGTCTTCTCCAGTTCGGCCCCTCTGCCGAGGTGAACACCGGGCTTCCAGTTCCCATTATGAGATGGGACGGGTACTTTGTAGGGAGTCCCTGTCAGGTAGGGCGGCCACCGGCCATGGATAAGGGCTCGTTCCTATCAACAGATCACATCCACATTTATGTGAGGGATTTGAGGGGAGGTCTGATGGGACAAGTATCCTCACCTACCCCCACTAAAGATCCCAGGTGTGGGCTGATGGGACAAGTATCCTCACCTACCTCCACTGTGGAACCTTCCACTCCCCTCTATATATACCTGCATGAAGAGTCATGAACAGGTACATGCAAGATACAGCCTGCACTGTTATTCTGCTAACATCCTCTTCTTCCCCACTTCACCCTAGTTCAGTGACTGCACTAACTCAGGCGTCGGAGTGCCTTTGGCTGACAGCAGCCTCGGGCCCTGACCGCTGTTTTCTCTTCCCTTTCAGATTTCAGGTTTCAGATCGGCAGAGACGTTCTTGTTCAGCCAGACAGCCTCTCTGTAAACCCTCATCATCAACTAAACCAAGTCCGTAACAATTAGGCACGCACATCCTCCATTCTCAAAGTTTCAAAAGAGGAAGTCAGTTTTTTGCAGCTTTGATTATTCCACTATGATCATGCCCTCATGTACCGACTGAAGAATGCCCCAAGTATCCTTAGCAGAGGTGCGGGTGGAGATTCTACGAAACTTTGAGACAGTAACTCCTTTGAAAATGTAATCAATCACCTTGTTGTTGCAATTTGAGACCCGTTTCGTATGTTTGTCCATTGCGCTTTTGGCTTGTGAATCATTTGTCCATCTGCAACAACCGTGAGTCTGGTATGATCAATGGATCGGAGGAAAGCAACCATTCTAACCATCCAATAAGCATGATTTGAACCATCCAGAGTGGGGAGGCTTGGTGGTGGAAGTACCCTCTCTATTGAATTCCATGGGAAAGATCTGATTGATCGAATCCCAAGTGAGATGAAAAATTGTGTGCCCTGCTATGACACCACTTGAAGGTTTATACTTACAGGTCTTTAATATGCACTTTCAAAAATAGTAATCAACAATCAATAACCATCATTCATCCACATAGAGATATGAACGTGAAAAACCCTACTCGGGAAAAAACCATGGATCCTGGAACCCTGTCTAGCTAAAGTCAAGCACTCTAAACAGAAGATTACAAGAATCACTTACAACCCTTCCCCAGTTGCAACTCAACCTAAGGGATTGGAGATCTTCTCGCTGGCCACTCACCGATCATCTTCAACCGCTCTTGAATCAACTGCGTATTGTCATGCCCTGAACCCGAGATTTCAGTCATCTCGAGGTATGATGTACACCCGCATGGGGATTCGAGTCAAACTCGTTGACCTTTCGTCGCCATAAACAGGATTCACCCACAGGATATCACGTGAGGTTAATATTTCCATAAACCTGTATTTTTCACCTGTACAATCTTGTCAAATAAATATCCATTCATAATCCAAAAATATCATATCCATCAATATAGAGCATAAAAGTTCATGAGCATATAGATTAAAGGTTAAAGTTATAGTTAGAGAAATGGAAACGAAGAAAAGAGGAGCGGAAGCTAAGTATTAATTAAGGTTTACAATACCAAAGAAAGTGCAAATCTAAAACAACTAATCATCATGACCATCCAAGCCATAGGTCAAGGATAAGGTGATGTCCATTAGACATCACTCGCGTTGATTTTCTCATGGACGTCACCTAATCCTTGACCTATGGCTTGGTTTGTTTTAGATTTGCACTTTTTTTGGTATTGTAAACCTTAATTGATACTTAGCTTTCGCTGCTCTTTCCTTTGTTTCCATTTCTCTAATTATAACTTGAACCTTTAATCTATGCTCATGAACATTTATGCTCTATATTGATGGATATGATGTTTTTGGATTATGAATAGATACTTATTTGACAAGATTCTACAGGTGAAAAATACAGGTTTATGGAAATATTAACCTCACACGTGATATCTTGTGGTTGAATCCCGTTCGTGGGGATGAAAGGTCAACGCGTTTGACTTGAATCTCCATGTGGGCATACATCATGCCTCGAGATGAGTGAAATCTCGAGCTCGAGGCGGGGCTGTGAAACCTGCCGCCTCGAAGCCTCCACAAGACAAATCCGCGAATGGAAAGAGGATGATTAAATCTCTAGCCCATAAATCATCAATTCTTCAATGGTCGAGGCTCTAGATCTCATGAAAATTCTTTTCTAGATTTCTAGGGTTTCTGTCTTGGAGAGACCACCTTTAGGGTTGAGAAAAAGAGGAATATATATGCCCTATTTCGTGTGGGGAAAAAATATTTTCACGCAATTCAAGCTTAAATCACACCTTCCCATTCAAACTCCAAAACACCCTGTTTGAACACACATTGTCTCTGGTTTTTGGCATGCAGATTCTCCAGCTTTCCTAGCCTTCTTTCAAACACATCCCGCCTCCGTTTGAACGGATGGCATTTTCATAACTATTCTGAAAACTTCGTGAGGCCATAACATAGTCGTTCTAGCTTTGATTGACATGATCTTGGGATCTAGGGATATCTACTCGAAAAGAGAATTACAATAATACATAGCTTGCCCGAATCCAATGGTTGGTCTGAGAGATATGGCCATTTTTCTCCAAACACCTTCATTCATGTGACCCCGATGAAGTACGAATCAGTCCAATCTAAAAAGTGGAAATTACATATAAGATTAAACCAAAGTTTTGTCCAACCCCATGAATATGCCAACACTCTAAGAACCTTACAAAATGGTGAGATCATAAGTCTTGGGGAATTGGATGGTTATGAGGGGATGCTTGATTTTATTAAAAAACTAAAAAATGACAGTGAGATTATTGTGGAATCATAAAAGAGAAGACCATGGCTAGCTTGATCGTAAGATCACCACTAGGCCATGGCTCTGATACCATATTGGAAACTTCAAATGCAACTATATTGCCATAAAAGTCACCATAAACTTTATTCAGATCAACTTTCCAATTTATACCAAAGAACATAAAAATAGGAAGAGTTGATTTAAGATTGCCTGACAACTTAATCACTTATCTCTAACACTTAACAACCCTACTATCTCCAACAATACTATAAAGAAAAAAGGAAAAAGTATTTGATTGTTTTAGACATTTACACATCTATTTGAGAAACTAAGCATATGATTACTTTTTAAAACAAAGGCAAAAGATCTTAAAGCCGATTCAATCAAACATCTGCACAAGACTTTGCTAAAATGTTTAAGATACTCGAACATCAATTGAATTAGTTATAAATCAAAGATATGCAAAAAGTAAACTTGCCAAATGCACCAAAGTAATATTACTCATTTTCTTCGTTTAAATCTAAAAAAAGTATTTGGTTTATTATGTATTTTTTGTGTGCATTAAGAGACATTGGAATTCATGTTGGAATGTGCTCTATCAAAGGATTATTAAAGAGGTGAGGGGTGAAGGACATTAGGTGAGGGGTGAAGGATATAAAGTGGAGATGTGGGTAGGACATTAACTTTCCTATGTATTGAATTACTAAAGTGATAGATTGGTATTCATTTTCTATCTTTTGTTGTACTATTTCTATAAAAAGTAAGGACATTTGATGCTCATTTTTTGGAAATTCATCTTTGATTTTTACTTTTAACCGCTAATGGCATGAAATCCTGTGCATTTAATTCCTATGTATTCTAATGCAAACAATAAGGCCAAAGTAAGATTTGTATATTATATCTTATGGTAACATTTCATATATTAATTTTATTTAAAATATTTTTTTAATTTAAATATTAAATGAGGATCTTGTGGAATCCACAATTCCTATGTTTTTGGTTTGTCGAATTGGACATTTCATAACACTATTGAGTTTAACACATCTACCCATAGTCATGTAACTTAGTTCCAAAAATTAGGACAATAAATATGTTGTTTTGTCCAAAGATGCCAAAATTCCGAGTTTAGATCGAAGTATATTTGATATGTCAAGTGTGCATCCAAGGTCCAAAGGCTTGAAGGACTCGAATACTCTGACATGTCCATAATGGTTTTAGAAGAACCCATTTGAAAGTCGATTTTTGCATGAAATCTTTTCAAGAAAAGGGGCCCGTTTGTTTGCATGTAACTAAATATATAGATGGTCAAATTGGCTTCAACAAGAATTATTAAAGATGTGAGAGGTGAAGGATATAAGACGGAGACATAGATGCAACCCTCATTTTCCTATGATTTGAATTACAAGGGTGATGTTCAGATATTCATTTCCCTTCTCCCCTAGATTCATTTTTTATCAAAGGAGAAATAATCTTATGCTCATTTTTTGCAAATTAACTTTTTTCTTCTTCAATTTTAACCACTTTCAGAAATAAAAAACTTACCAATGTGTTCAATTACATAGAACAAAAACTCTCAAAGAAAAAACAAAGAAGATTTTTTTTTTTTTTTTTTGACTCCTACTACCTAAAGAACCGTGTGAATAAAGTCTTAAGATAAAAATAAGGGATTTTACAAGAAAATTCCCTTCAAGTGTTTGAAGACCAAAAAGGTCCTCAAATTTAAATATAGACCATAAATAGAAGGCCCTCCCTCAAATACCATGAGCGGCAATATCGCCACTCGTGTCTTCTTCTTCTTCCCCATTTTTAGGGATTTTTCAGGCCACTGCTCACCTCCAAGTATGTCATGGTTCATAGCAAGACAAAAAACAACTATGCGCCTCAAGTTCTCCTAACGTACTCTTTAATAGCAAAAAGCATCTAAACCTATATCTCTTCACCATCTTCTTCCCCATAATAGTACTGCCAGCCATCAATCCTCTAATAGCACCCGCCGCCGCCCCGCAAGCTTGATGTTGCCTTAAACAATGCTTCAGTCTCCAACCCAGCTAATACATTATTTGTCACATGTAAAAGAAGCCCTTGACGCCTGGTTCAAAGGACTTAACACCATAAAAGTAGATAAAGAGGAGGAGGAAGAAATGAGTGCCGATATCACCACTCATTACAAGCTAGCAGCAATATCGCTGCTCAACATAATAAAAAGGAAAAAATAAGGTAGCCCATTACCGATCCATAGACCTATTTTTGTCGCCGAAGAGGACGACTTTTGTGTTATTGTTTTGGTCTTCCTGTAGCAAGGGAGAGACGAGAGCCATAGAGTGGTGCTAATTTTGTGTAGAAAAAAAAATAAATGGTTGTAGAACCCACTTTCCTTCGTTGCAGAATTTTTATTATTATTATTTTTTTCTTTTGAAGATTTCACCGGAGAGGGAAGAACGAAAGGAAAGATTTGAGTTGCAGAAGACAATAGGTATTAAGGAGAGGGATAGAAAAAGAGAAGATTGGTTTTTCTAAGGACTATTACAGAGGACAGAGGAGAAGAGAGGAAGAAACATTGCATTCCTACCATGGTTGAATTCAAACCCTTTTTCGGCTAGGCCTCCAAACTAAAATGTTTCGGCTGATTCAAAGTTTCGGCAAAAAAGTTTCCAATTTATATTTTGAAAAAAAATATTAAAATTAAAAGTATATAAAGAAAAATATAAAAAAATTAAGAATACTTTGATGATAATGATAAATACAAAATATGTTTTTTTTGTTAAAAAATAAAGTTATCATCGGAGATATATTTACATATAAATATTACATTTTAAAAAGAAATATGGTGGCTAGGGCCTTACTTCATATTCAACCGAGATTTGATTTGGGCCCGACTTCCTATTAGACTGAAATTTGGTTATAGCCCATTTTAAATTAGAGTGGAATTTGGCTACTACCTTATTTCTTCTTAGAACAAAACTCGATTAGTGACCATTTTTTAGGATCCTATTTCCTACTGGAGTGAAATCCTCCTAGGTCAAATTTTCTTTTAGAGTGAAATTTGTCTTGTCGCATTTATTTTAAATAGTGGGCCCCACTATGGATCATGCTTTAAAAAGTTGGCAAAGTCTTGAGTCGAATCGGACTCGAAACTTGCCGAGTCAGGTCAGGCCACCTCGGTATCGGGGAAGCATACTCGCCCGAGTCCCTCTCGACTTGGCTGACTATATAAGTGACGGAATGGGATTGTTTCCCCATTTCTTAATGGAAATACTTAGATCTAAGGTTTGAGAGGGGGTTGACTTCATCTCTTGCAAGTGGGAAGATCATTTTTTTTTTTTTTTTTAGTTTAAGAGATCTAGCTCACTAAAGATCAAATCTCCTATATTCATCCAAAAGAGGGGTTCCCTATTATTGGATTTTGAGGCATGTTTTCTTGTTTCCTTAAGCATGGTTTAGAAAAGATGATAGGAAGTATGTTTTGCTTATAGATGGTTTTTCCACCCATGATTTGTTGAAAAAAAAATGCATTTTCGTATTTTTTGAGAAAATAGGAAAATTCAATTTTTTTTATTTTTTTAGTTTTGTTTTTTGTATGAGCTTAAGATTTTGGGAGTGTACCACATACAACTATGGTTCTAAACCTAGATCTATGCATGTATCCCCAAAAATCATAGTTTCTTCAATTCTTCTTTTTAAAATTATTGCTAAATTCTTTTTTTATTTCTACATGTTTAGATTATTTAGAATAGAGGGAAGAAAGTATGTTATGCTTCTAGATGACTTTCCACTATTTCTTTGTTAAAAGAATGTATTTTTTTTTTTCGCCATTTTCAAAAAAATAGAAAAATAAAAAAAATTATTATATACATTTTTTTTTGTACGAGCTTAACATTTTGGGTGTGTACCACATAGATCTATGGTTCTAGTCATAGATCTATGCATGTTCTCTCACAAATATAGTTTCTTAATTAGGAAATAATATTTAAAATGTGTAAAAAACTAAAAAATCTTTTTTTTTTTTACTTATTTGAAGTTTTTTTCCTAATTTAGGAACATAAGTAATATAGTGTGTATAACTAAGGATCCTCACCAAGATCCATACATTGTTATGCAAATAATCAGTCTTTTCACTTACAAATAAGCATGTAAACTAAAAGATTGACTTTTAATTTAACATTTTTTGTCTTAAATTATGACTAGGAAGAAGGGGGATATTCAAGTGCATCCATCCCTTACCATTGTGGTGAGGGACACCCCCTTTTTGGGAAGTTTCAAGTACAAAAAAGAAGTACAAAAGAGAAGTACACTTCTCTTTTGTACTTGAAACTTCTCAAAAAGGGGGTGTCCCTCACCACAATGGTGAGGGATGGATGCACTTGAATATTCTCCTAGGAAGAATATTATGGTTAGGTAGTGTATGTAGTATGTTACATACATCAAAAAATTGAGACACTCCATTATTACAACTTATGAGCAGATTACTATGTTAATTGTTAATTGCTGAGTATCCTTATTAATTTCTTTCTCTGATTGTGCAGTTTACAACCACTTATATTATAATGGCACCAAAAAATGAGAACAAAGTTGATCCTAGATAAGAACATGGAGAGATGGTTGGTAGGGATCTGATGAAGCGGAAGCGTCCACGAGAAAGATCCACACGGAAGATTGGGAAACAACCTTCTGTTAGCATGTTGATTCGATTAGGAATACCAGGTAATAGGCATCAAAGTTCGTTGATTCAATAGAATACCGAAAATTGGAAGAAACAAAGGGAAAACTCATCTGCAATTTTCATTCAAGATCTGTTCTGATGGCCATAAGGCTTACAAAGGGTATAAATATAACCCTAAAACGAAAAAGTAACAAAATAACACAAAAATGCTTAGAATATTCAATTTTCCCAAAAAAGGAAAAAATTGAGATAATGACACCACCGGAAAGTATTAATCACAACTAATTCAACGCAAAAAACGGTAACTTATTCTGACCTTCCTACTAAAAGTTATTACCGAAACAAATATTACTAAAAATTAAATTAAAAAAAAAGGCATTTTTTTGGGCCTAAACAATGGAATTTGCCCGAAAAAGGGCATGCATCAGCGACAAATGCCACTGAGTTGTTTTCATTGGCCCGTTTCCACCCAAAATATCATGTAATTTCACCAAAAACGGATACTTCAAAAACTTGCCCCAAAACCGCCAATTTACCTTATTTGACCTTACGTCGTCCCACCTTTCCATGAAATCAAAACCTTTCTGCACTGCATCATTCTCCCCAGGGTGGAGAAAATTCGCCTTCGAATTGCCGGTAGCATCGTCTTCCGAAGAATCTTCAAAGTAAGGAATCAAATGCTTCACGTTGAACACATCAGCAGTCCGAATATGATTAGACAACTTCAAACGATATGCATTAGGATTAATCTTCTCTATGATCTCAACAGGCCCAATTTTCTTAGCAGAAAGTTTGTTGTAGTCGCCCACAGAAAATCGATCCTTAGTTAGGACTGCCCAAACAAAGTCACCCACCTCAAACTCCACATGGTGACGCTTCTTATCAGCAAGCATCTTATATGTAGCGGCTGCCTGAACTAAATTATCATGAACCTTCTTATGAACTGCCTGTAAACCATCAACAAACTCCGTAGCCTTGCCATGAACTCTAATATTCCTAGGGAATGGAATCAAATCAAGAGGATCATGAGGAAGCATAGAGTAGACTACCTGGAAAGGACTGAATCCGGAACTCCGGTTAACTGCATGATTATGAGCAAACCCCACTTGACAAAGCTTTTGATCCCAAGATTTAACATGGTCACCTGTCAAGCACCTCAACAAATCACCAAGAGAACGATTCACTACCTCTGTTTGCCCGTCAGTTTGGGGATGATAGGCACTGCTGAAATCGAGTTTGGTGTTAACCATCTTCCAAAGACTTCGCCAAAAATGGCTAAGGAAGCGTGTGTCTCTATCAAAAACAATTGAAGAAGGCAAACCATGCATGGAGACGATAAATTTCTCAAAAGAACAGCAGAGCAACGTGTACTGCATCAGTGGTCTTCTTGCAAGGGATAAAGTGCACCATCTTTGAAAACCGATCGACCACCACATAAATAAAATCATTTCCCCGCTGCGTTCTTGGCAAACCCAACACAAAATCTATACTCACATCAGTTCAAGGTTGGGTAGGAATAGGCAAAGGCATATACAACCCTGCATTAGTGGCTTTGCCCATGGACACTTCACGAGTTCTACACCTCTCCACAAAATGTTCCACCTCTTTGCGAACAGTAGGCCAAAAGTAAGACTCTCGTACTAGTTGCAAAGTGCGATCCCGACCCACATGACCTTCACCATGAAGCTCCTTAACAATCTGCAGGCGCAAACTGCAATCGGGAACACCTAACTGATTCCCTTTAAAAAGAAACCCATCATACAAGAGAAAATATATCCGCTCACCTGCCCGCACAGCAGCCATAATAACAGAGAAGTAGGGGCCTGTGCCTAACAAATCACGAAAAGAATCAAACCCAGGTACCGCTACTCTCATAGTGGTCAGAAGACTGCTTCATCGGCTTAGAGCATCTGCAACTCGATTGGAAGTCCCCGCCTTGTGCTTTAAAACGAATGTAAATTGCTGTAAATAGGCAGACCAAGAAGCATGTTAGGCTGAAACCTTGCCCTAACTATGGAGATGCTTTAGAGCATCGTGGTCAGTATAGAGGATGAACTCTCGATGGAAAAGATAGTGTCGCCAATGCCGAACTGCCTGAACCACCGCATAAAATTCAACATCATAGGTACTGTAACGGGCTCTAAAACCCGAAAGCCTCTCACTAAAATAGGCCACTGGTCTACCATGCTGACTCAAAAACGCTCCAATGCCAACTTTTGAAGCATCACAGTGTAACTCAAAAGGTTGGGAAAAATCAGGTAACACCAAAATAGGTGCAGTAGTTAGGCACCTTTTGATCAGCTGAAACGCCTCTTTTGCTTCTTTTGTCTAGTGAAATCTACCCCCTTTCATACAATCAGTCATAGGTGCCATAATACTACTGAAGTGTGGTATGAAACGCCAATAAAAGGCTGCGAGCCCATGAAAACTTCGAACCTCAATAATGCTGCGCGGTTGGGGCCACTATTTATGGCCTCAATTTTGGACTCATCCACTTGCAACCCATCGCCAGAAATCACATAACCAAGGAATAATACCTTGGACGTCATGAAAACACACTTCTTCAATGCTGTATAAAACTTGTCCCTGCAAAGTATACTTAACACCTCGCGAATATGTTGTATACGCAATTCAATATTGGCACTGTAGATCAGAATATCATCAAAGTATACTACTACAAACTTACCAATAAAAAGGCGCAAAGCTTGATTCATCACACGCATAAATGTACTTGGTGCATTAGACAAGTCGAATGGCATAACCATCCACTCATAAAGGCCTTCTCGTGTCTTAAATGTTGTCTTCCACTCGTCCCCCGGCCGTACCCAAATCTGGTGGTAGCCACTCTTCAAGTCTAGCTTTGTGAAAATCGTAGCACCACTAAGCTGGTCTGGCAAGTCATCCAAACGGGGAATAGGGAATCTGTAACGAACTGTAATCTTATTAATTGCTCGACTATTCACACACATACGACAAGGCCCATCTTTCTTGGGCGTCAATAGTGCAGGTACTGCACACGGACTAAGGCTCTCCTGTATATGCC
Source organism: Umbellularia californica (assembly GCA_028538565.1). NCBI lineage: Eukaryota > Viridiplantae > Streptophyta > Magnoliopsida > Laurales > Lauraceae > Umbellularia > Umbellularia californica. The sequence continues at coordinate 13,996,017 of JAPQWN010000005.1, forward strand.
CTTTATTAATCAGCTCCTCCACCTGTCGCCGTAACTCTTCATGCTCACTGAGACTCATCCTGTAGTGAGGCCTATTTGGAAGCACCGCTCCTGGTTCCAAATCAATTTGGTGCTGGATGTCACGTAAAGGTGGCAATCCATTTGGTAAGTCATTTGGGAACACATCACAAAACTCCTCAACTAGGGATACCGCTGCTTCAGGGACTGCATCATCTTCTCCAGTGTCCTTACCAATCAGCACATATACAGTGCCAGTATCTCGCATCTCCTCTTCAAACCTCGCCAGCGATAAGAGATTGGTACTGTTCCCCGTAGGTTTGGATGTGTGCAGATCCTTACTGGGTAGTAGCACAATCTTGGTGTTGTTGAAGGAGAAACTGTAACTATTGGTGAACCCATCATGAGTCACTCTACGATCATACTGCCACGGCCTTCCCAAAAGTAAATGGCAAGCATCCATGGCCACCACATCACACAACACTAGATCCTTATATCTAGAACCAATAGATAATGAAATCAAAGCTCGCTGTGAAATTGTTACCTCTCCGCCTTTTTTCAACCACGCAAGCTTGTATAGTTTAGGATGCGCCTCAGTCTTCACCCCCAATTTCTGCACTGCCTCTGCCAACACAATATTCTCACAACGGCCAGCATCTATGATGAAGCGACAAACTTTTCCCAGGATAGTGCACGTGGACTGGAAAATATTATTTCGGAGCCATTCATCTCCATTGGTCCGGGGCGTTAAACACATTCGTCGCACAACGAGCAAAGGACCTGTGTCAACCCTCTAAAATCTCCTCATCCGAAGCGTCATCAAAAACTGGCTCTTCACCTATGTAAGCATCATCCTCCTCGCAATCATCAGTATCTGCGAATAATGCTTTCTTGCTTGCCTTCTTGCACTCAGACTGTTTGTGGCCAATCTCACCACACCCAAAGCACTTAATTCCAATATTGGTCCTGATCGCCTGTGTTGGGTGGGAGGGAGCCCGCTGTCTAGGATTATTGCTGCTGGAAGAACGATTGATTCCTCCTGAACTACCGCCACTGGGATTGTTTGCTACACCACTATTAGATCTACGCGTCAACTGCTTCTCCACCTGTAGTGCCCTCTGGTGAGCCGCTGAAACTGAAACTGGATCAAGTAGATTCACAGTATCCTGAATCTGCACTCGTAACCCACCAATATATCGCGCCACTAACTGATCCTCCAACTCTTGAATCTCATTCCGCGCAAGGACTTGATAGAATTCTGTCATATAATCCTCCACAGTTCGTGTTCCTTGCCTCAAATTCTGTAGACGCTGATACAGAGTACGTTGATAATTATAAGGCAAAAATGTTGAGTGCAGATGTTTCTTCATCTTCTCCTAAGTAGCAATTTTTGACTTCCCTAATATGTTCCTGGAAAGCTTAAATTGCTGCCACCATGCCGCTGCCCTTCCTCAAAGCCTTGTTGCCACCAGTGGAACCTTCATATTGTTAGGAACTCCTTTAAAATCCAGGACCTCCTAGTGGTACAGATTCAGTCAAGAAATTCCTCTGGTTGAAGGCTACCATGAAACTCAGGAACTTCTGTACACATCCCCGCCTCCCACCGTCTCCTATTTTCATTAGGAGGAGCAAGATCTCTACGTCGCCGCCTAGGCACCTCCTGTGAATCATAGCTCTCTTCAAAATCATCACCCCCATCATGGGCAATATGATTTGGATTATTCTGATTGGCCATAAACGACTGAAACTGTTGTGTTAACAATTCCATCTGTTGCTCCAACCGTGCCATGCGATCACGTTCATAGACCTCTTCTAATGGAATCTCGTTGGCGTGGCGTCTCCTTCGAGGCATCTCTTCAAGAACGAACGCGACTTTGATACCAACTGATGTAGCGGAAGCATCCACGAGAAAGATCCACACGGAAGATTGGGAAACAACCTTCTGTTAGCATGTTGATTCGATTAGGAATACCAGGTAATAGGCATCAAAGTTCGTTGATTCAATAGAATACCGAAAATTGGAAGAAACAAAGGGAAAACTCATCTGCAATTTTCATTCAAGATCTGTTCTGACGGCCATAAGGCTTACAAAGGGTATAAATATAACCCTAAAATGAAAAAGTAACAAAATAACACGAAAATGCTTAGAATATTCAATTTTTCCAAAAAAGGAAAAAATTGAGATAATGACACCACCGGAAAGTATTAATCACAACTAATTCAACGCAAAAAACGGTAACTTATTCTGACCTTCCTACTAAAAGTTATTACCGAAACAAATATTACTAAAAATAAAGAAAAATACATTTTTTTAGGCCTAAACAATGGGATTTGCCAGCAAAAGGGCGTGCATCAGTGGCAAATGCCGCTGAGTTGTTTTCATTGGCCCGTTTCCACCCAAAATACCATGTAATTTCACCAAAAACGAAAACTTCAAAAACTTGCCCCTAAATCGCCAATTTACCTTATTTGACCTTACGTCGGTCCCACCTTTCCATGAAATCAAAACCTTTCTACACTGCATCAGGATCACCATAAGGTCAAATGCAAATGGTGTCATAAAATCATGAGTGAGAAAACAAATGGATTCATAGATTTAAACAACATCTTGCACATATATCAGGGGATGCAAAAGGTTGTCTAAATATCCCAACTGAAATGAGGAAACAAATTATGGAAATGGTGCTAGGAAAGAAGACAGAGAAAAATGAAGAAAAAATATGAAGAGAGGGTTGATAGAATGGATAGGGTTGATGATGATGGTGATGATTCTGATGATGGTGCTGATGATGAGAACAAGGAGTTAGAGAGGGAAATAGAGCGAGCCGTGAAACTTAAGAAGCTGAGCAGGCTCATATGGACTAGAGACGGGTTGGGATTGGTTCTTCAAGAGCTCATCCTAACCCTTACGAGCACAGGACGAGGAGAGGGTCCTTGGATCCATTCTTACGTAGGAACCAGAGCATGAAACAACCAAAGATTTCAAGTTCTATTATGAGTGATATGAAAATTAGAGCTTTGAAAATGGGTTGAGCAATCTCTAAGTTCTTCAACTATAATCGGATTCCACCAAATGTGGCTACTTCGCCATACTATCAGGCCATGGTGGATACTATAGCTGAGGTGGGACCCGAAGTTAAATCTCCTCCTGCTTATGAGATTAACAAAAAGTATCTCCACATGGGGTATGACGATTATATGAGATACTTGAAAGACCACTTCAAAACATTGAAAGAGTATGGGTGCACGCTTATGTGTGAAGGATGGACAAGCAATAACAGGCGACACATAATTAACTTCATGCCTTATTGCGTAACAAACACAATTCTTATTAGGTCAGTAGATACATCCGAGCATCTTTGTAAAACTTGATAGATGAGACTTTACATATAATTGAAGGATGGGATGAGGTTGTTGTTCTAGTTGTGATGAACAATGCGGCTGACTTTAAGGCCGTGGGGAAGATATTACATGATAAGATGTCCTATATTGTTTGGGTGTCATGTGCGGTACATTGTATTGATCTTATGTTGGAGGACATTGGTAAGTTAGAAGATGTCCAAAAAATTATTTGTGAGGGAAAGATGGTTACAAACTTAATTTACAATAATCAATTTATGACCGATCTCTAGAGAGAAACGTATCAAGGTCGTGAGCTTCAAAGGCCAGGTATCACAAGATTTGCTATGCATCTCGTGGCCCTTGAGAGTCTTTGTCATGCCAAGGCAAACATAATGCTGATTTGGATGAGTAGAGCTTATGTGAACTCAGACTTTTTATATCAACCTTTGTCACGACATGTACAAGAAACTGTTCTCGGCATAGAATTCTAGCATAGGGGGGAGCGGATTACATACTTACTCGAGCCTCTTGTCTTGGGTGCCGAAACTAGTTGATGGTGAAACGAAGGCCATAATGGACTACGTGTATTATGCCATGGATCGAGCTAAGCTTGCTATGGAGCAAAGATTCAGAAAAAAGTATGGGACTTATTATAGGAACCTATGAGAAATTACATTAAGATATACACGCGACAGGTACATGATAATTTTTAGTATTTTGAATCATTGTAATAAACTACTTATTTTAGAATTCAATGTATTGCGGAATATGATATAAATTATCACTCGTTCATGACATGATGCATCATACTTCTTGAACTCATTGTGCTAATATAGCAAGGGTTCCTCCAACCATGTGAAAGTTTTTCGAGGCTTCAAGAAAACTCTAGAGCCAATAGTTAGAGACAAGAATACACAAATTGATATTCTTAATCAATTAAGATGTTAGATCACGGATGTTTTATTTAATTGTCAGAGTCTCAATTTCTGTCATAGTTACTAACTTTCCAATTTTGAGTTTTATAGTTGAGAAACTGTTAGGACTTTAGTTGGCAAATTCATTGAGTCCGGACAAAATTGGGATTTCTAAATATGTTTTTTATTTTTATTTTTTTAAAACTCACTTTGAGTAGCATATTCTGTTCCATATTTTTGGTAACTCAGCAAGTCCTCTCAAATTCCCGAGGAACCCTTTTCTTCTTCATTCTCTTTTCTCTCTTCTTCCATTCCTTGCCTTGCCTGCGACGACCTCTATCTCGCCCATTTTCTTGCTACAGGTCTTTGTCCCTCTCCTCCTCCAAAGGTATTTTTTTTCTCTTAGTTTTATTTCTCTTCTTTATCTATTGCATTGCATTTTCCTTATTTTTTTTTCTTCCTTGTTTTCCTCATCGCCAATCGCCCATTTCTGTTTTCCCCTTTCTCATTTTTTTTTGGCATTCTCTTCTCACCTTAATCTCTTGTTCCATTTTTTAGTCACAGATTGTCATACATCATTTTTCATTCTGCATACATGGGATTCCACTGGCACTTTCCATAATCTATTATGGGTCATGAGTGTTCTGTCCAATTCCATATTTCTTGTAGGAATTTTCTCTAAGATTGAGATATTTGTTGAAATATTTTGAATATTGTTCTAGTGGAATTTCTGTGGACCTCTGTGTTGGACATGCTTTCTTCTTTGGAATGGAGATTGGTGGCTTCTGATATACAGTAGTTTGAGGGATGTTGTATATGTAGTGATTGATTTTTGGAAATTGTGAATGCTGGTTAGCAAATGTAGGCCAATTTGTTTTTCCTTTACAGGGATGTAGGGTTTGTGACGGTTTGGATTGGTTTGTCATTGGCCAGTAAAGGCCAATTCTTTTTGGAGGTAGTGAATGTTTGGAAGTGATGCGTTGGTTGTGAACGTGGTGTGGATAGTGTGATATGTTGTGGCGTTTGGAGGCCATTTTTTTGCAGGTGTGGATTAATTGAATTCATTTTATGTGATTGCAGTCTGTTATGGCACCAAAGAAGAGACTTCATGCCGAGTCCTCCTCCTCGTCAGCTTTTGATCATACGAGATTCCCTTCGTCGGGAAAATCTAATCAATTTTTCTCTCTTTACGCGAATCGCAATGTGGAATCGGAGAGGGAAGTTGCTGAGGAACTCCACAATAAACGAGTCTTTCGCAGTCTGGCTACCCGAGACTGGTTCTCTTTAGTAAAGTTTACTACGACAGCTATCAATGTCGACGGACTCAAGAAGAGACTGGACCGAGCCAAAGGGAGAGGGTAGAGGAGCTCCCGAGCATCCTTTGGGCGTACAGAACTACCCCGAGGCGCTCGACCTCAGCCACTCCTTTCTCCCTGGCCTATGGGATGGAGGCTGTAATTCCACTTGAGGTCGGCCTCCCGACTATCAGGTTGGAACTGTTCAACCAAGGTCGAAACGATGTAAGCCTCGCCACAGAGCTCGACCTGGCCGAGGAACGGAGGGATGCAGCAGCCATCCGCCTCGCTTCCTACCAGCGACAGTTGGCCAGAGGATACAATCAAAAGGTCAAGGAAAGAAAGTTCGCACCTGGAGAACTGGTCTTGAAGAAGACACTTCCAGCAGACAAAAACCCCACCGAAGGAAAATTAGCACCGAATTGGCATGGGCCACTCAAAGTAACCTCGGTAGCTGGGCAGTCTGCATACAAACTTGAGGACATGGAGGGTAGAGAGCTACCGCATCCATGGAATGACACGCACCTCAAGAAATACTACTTTTGAGATGTACTAGGATTTTGAAAGTCAATAAAATTGATTCCTTTTGAGAATGTGTTTTACTTTCAAATCTGTCTCCTGCTCTCAAACCTGGCCAAGTCATAGAACTCGGCACATGCATACAGCTCGGTCACAGGACCAGTTGCATTTCGGCGCGGTCATAGGACTGGCCATCTTCAGCCCGGTCACAGGACAAGCTTGCATTTTGACGCGGTCTCGGGACTCGTCACTCAGTTCGGTTATCAAAATCAGCTACTTCAGCCCAGGTCATTGGACCAGCGTAAGTTCTGATTACCAAACCGAATTCCGCTATGGTCATAGGACCGAGCACACCCAGTTCTACAGAGACCAATGCTTTGTTACGGTTACGGAACCTAAAGCACTCGGATTACAAACATAATACATTAAGTTCGGCTACAGAGCCGAGCTCAACTACTTGTCTTGCTTTGTCTTATTTCCTGTTATTTATTATTGGTTACAAAGCCAAGCACATAAAAAGAACAGGGAAAGAAGAAATGCATTCATCACACAAAAAATGGGATAAAAATGACACAGGGATTGAAGAAAGTTTTTTTTCATTGATCTCGGGTGTGTTTACATGTATGAAAGAAAAAATACAAATTCCCCCCAAAGTACAGAAAAATAAAAGATACATCATCATCATCGTCAGTCCTTTTTCTGCCCCTCACCGGCCTTGACGTTGAGTTCTACAAATGTCGAAGCAGGAGGGGCATCCGAGGAAGGAGGCGGAGCATTGGAGCTGGGAGGATCCTCAGGGGAAGGGACTGAAGCAGGCGCGCGACAAACGAACTTAGGCGGATCACGATATACGGGGTGATCTTCCGAGATCCCCGCCTCTTTCAATGCAGCTCTACACCCAAGTTCGTATGCCCTCTTGCATACGCCATCAAGCTTATCCTCATAGGTCTCTGTCGCGACCCTCACTCCGTCGAGATATGCTTCATCCACCTCGGCCTGCAGAGACTCCTTGAGTTCGGCCATCTCTTTGCGCATGGTCTCCCTCTCGGCCTTCTCTTTTTGCAGGCTGGTTTCAGCTTCGGTCTTTGTTTTGGCCAAGGCTGCCAGCTCGGCCTGAAGTTTCCGCACTTCAACCTCCAGCCCGGCAGCCTTCCTCGCCTTTACATCGACCACCCCCTTCAAGTCGCTCGTCTCGGTCCTCAGCCTGATAATCTCGGCTCCCGCCGAGTCCATCTCCGAGGCAAGCTTTTTATTCTTCTCCTCCAGCTCCCGTGCCCGCTCCGCACTTGCCTCAAGGGCAGCTGCAATCTTCCTCTTCTCACCCTCTAACTAAGAAGCCTTGGAAGACCCAGCCAGAGCCCTCTCCAGCACCACCTCGAGCTTCTGAACATTCTGCATCAGAAAGGCTAGTCAGAGAATTTGTCAAAGTATAACTATGAAGGCATAAGAAACAAAGGAACTGAACTTACAGCTATAGACGCCTGCATAGCAGACATCACCAGAGCTGCATCCTCGAGCCTCTCAAATTTCTCCATGTCTCTAGGAAGGCAGCAAGCTCTGGTAATCGCGGCGAGGATGAGAGAGTCATTGCAGAGCCGGTCGTTGATGGTTAGGGGCCTCCCCGGCTGCAGCATCAAATCCGGCTTAAAAGGAGGAGCATAGATGACCCTCTTCGTGGGGTCAAGTTCGGCGACCTTCTTTTGAGAAGCCTCATCCAGCTTCTCAAACTTCTCTGGATGAAAAACCTCCTTCCCGGATGGGGCATCCCCCTTCTTCGGAGGGATGGCTCCCTTCTCTAGTATGGCGCTTTTCTCCACAGGGGCGCCTCCCTTCCCGGGCTCCTTCTCCACCAGCCCTTCCTGCCGAGACCTCTTCTCGACCCGGCCTCCCTTCTTGCTGACCTCGGCGAGGCACTTCTGAGGGTCCTGTGACGCCCCGAAGTCCCACATCGACTATAGAGAGGAAAGTGAATGGGGTTATATGTAGAGCTTACACCCTTACCTTGCATGAGGCCTTTTAATGGGTTGAGGCCCATCAGAAGCAAAACCGTGAGGCCAGTGGGCCAAAGCGGACAATATCATGCATGGGTGAAAGGTGGGGCATTACAGGCCCTCTGCTGGGTGCTTCATGCCCCCCCCCCCCCCCCCCCCCGATGGAACAATCGGCACGGAGGAAAGCCCCTTTCCGCCAGAGGCTGGGGGGATCGACTCCAGCGGGACCGGATCCCCAAATGCCTAGGATTCCAAATCCACGAACTGAACAGGGGGGGCGATTCTGCAGCGGCATCTCCTCCTCCTCTTCTTCTGAGCTCGAAGGGAAGACTCCTGAGCCGAGATCGGGCTTTACGTCCGGCTTCTCCTCAAAGTCTTCACCAGGAGGAAGATGTCTAGAGCTCCCCTCAGGCTCTTCACCAGGAGGAAGGTGTCCAGGCCTTCGAGGAATGAAGGAGTTGTAAACGGGCTTGTAGCCGAGAAGGTCCCAGGCCGGGAGACCGTGGTGGCCTTGGTATTTCTTCACTGCGTTCAGCCACTCAACGTTCCGCTTCCACCCGACCCTGCGCGCTTCCTTCTTCCTCTCACTGTTACCTGCTCGGCAAAAACGAAACATGAGCCCGGCAGAACAAATAATTGTAAAGCGAATGACATTTGAGCTCGGCATTTACTTGGGGGTTTTCCGAGACGGCGGGGAATCTTGTAGAATCTGACCGAGGTGGGATCGGACGCCTCGAACTCCCAATCCCCAGTGATAAATCGGCAGTCGTCACCGGCATACCGGCTCGAATCCTCTAAGTCGTGCACAAAAGGCTCTGTTCTTGGCTTCACGCGGAGGTAATAGTGGATGTCGGTCCCCGTGGACTTACACAAATCATATACATCCTCGATGTCATGGACACCGAGGTTAATCCCTAGAATCCTATTGAGTTCGGTTGCGCCCATTATCATTTTGAAACTGTTGGGCATCAGCTGGCAAGGGCAAAGTCTCCACGTCCGAAGACACTCCCTTAGGAGTGGGTGGACAGGGAACCGAACCCCTCCTTCTACAATGGACACTAGTGGGAACGGCATCTAGCCATTCCGCCAGGTCAGGCCATCGAAGCCATCCTCCGGGTCGTCTATCCTAGCGAGGACCTCCTCTGGTATGTTATATGTCCTCCTGAACTTCTCCAGGGCCTGAGGGGTATCTGCCCAATGTCTATAAGCTCCTATCTTTGACTTCGAAGCCCGAGGCATGACTATAGAAACCCTAACGAAAGCCCTAACGAAGACGGGAAAGGAACAGAGAAAGTAGAAAGGCGAGAAGGGACTCACAAAGGTCAGAGAGCATAGAAGGTTGCAGGGAGCAGTCGCTATTCACAAGAAGCTCTTGCAGCAGGAATCTCCTCTTCCCAGAAAGCCGATCTCTAGAATGCCAAAGTAAAGAAATGAAGGCGGCGCCCTGTTTTTATAGAGCAAGGAAGGCGCCCGTTCGGATCCCTAGGGCACGCTGACAGAGCGTCGCTTCGGTTTGGTCGTAAAGCCTACCAAATTGAGACACGTAGCGAGACAGTACACCTTCCGCCTCCGTGCAGCCTTTGCAATCAATTACCTCGGGCAGACGAAGCGACATTGGCGCCTTCGGCCAGCAGAGCAACGCAATAAAGGTCAAACGTCAGCAACCACCAGAGCTACGAGCTCGGCACGGAGAAATCCCCCAGCATTCCGCCCCCAACCTCGAAAGTTTACAGAACTACCGAAGTTGGGGACTGGGGGGCAATTGTGCGGGGTATTTCCGTGACCCAGAAATTACTCCCAGTTCGGCAAGAGTACCAATTGGACTTGCCCTGGGCCCGGTCTCGGTCAGCCCGGGGATAGCGCCAGCTGGCACCGAGTCCAGGTCTACCTCGGTAAATAGTACCGAGCACACTTCCTTGGGTTCGGCATCTCGTGTCTCAGCAGTAGCTCCCGAGCTTGCGCTCTTAGCCTCGATGACTTTTCCAGTTCAGCCGAACGCCGAGATGAATACTGAGCGTCTAATCTCCATTATGGGATGGAACAGCTGCATTACAGAACGCCCTGACAGATAGGGTGGCCGCCGAATACTGATAAGGGACCTTCCCTATCACATCTACATTTATGTAAGGGATTTGAGGAGAGATCCGATGGGACAGTTTCCTCACCTACCCCCACTAAGGGTCCTAGGTATGGGCTGATGGGACAAGCATCCCCACCTACCTCCACTATGGAACCTTCTACTCTCTTCTACATATACTTGCATGGTAAGCCATGAACAGGTACGCAAGGTATTGCATACACTCTGCTATTTTGCTCAAATCCTTTTCCCCACTTCACCCTAGTTTAGTGACTGCACTAACTCAGGCGTCGAAGTGCCTTTGGCTGACAGCAGCCCGGGGCCCTGACCTCTACTTTCTTCTCCCTTTCAGGTTCAAGGCCATCAGCAACGTTCCCGATCAGTTAAACAGCATCTTCATCACCCCCCTAAACCAAGTCCGTAATTTTTAGGCACACAGTACCCATCCAAAAAGACACTGCAAACACCTAAACCCTATCCAGGTATTTCTTTGAGTTATGAGCCCATTTCATCTTCCCATTCCATCAAATCCCAAAAAAAAAATTACGGATGGAAGAGATTAAAAAAAAGATAAGAAGGTATATAGATGAAAGGATTACAAAGGAACAAGATGACAAGATCTGATTTTCTTGCCATGGCCTAGAGGAGACGAAAGCCTTCTATCGTTGAGAGAGCTGGAGTTCTCCTAAATGCTCCCGGAATGCCTGGATTTTGAGATCTAATTTTCTTGCCATGGCATAGAGGAGACGAAAGCCTTCTATCGTTAAGAGAGCCGGAGTTCTCCTAAATCCTCTCAGAATGCCTGGATTCTGAAATGTTATAGCAAGAGCTAGCATATGGGAATTCCACTTCTTTGGAATTTCAAAATGCTACTTGCCTCAAATGCTGGGAGTTCTGGTAAATGAACATGAAATTTCTGACAAGAATTCTAGAATTTACAGACAGCCTAAATTCCTATCAGAAATGTTGCAAAGAAACAGGCTCAAAGGTATTGAAATTATGGAACTTTCTTGGGTTTACATATGGTACATCCAGTTATTAGACTAAACCTAATGAAGAAATCCAACATTGAATTGTCTTCTTTTAAAGAAAGACTAGCACAATAGCACGAGCATGTCCACCCATAACTGTAGAAAAAAATACTGCATGGAATAAAAGTAGTGTAAATTTTATTTTTAAAAATGACTCAAAATAATGTGCCCTCATACTATGCACAGAGACCTTAGAGCAATAATGCATCGGTAAAGTTTATATTCTGTCTCACCAAAATGACATTAGGAAAAGAGAAAAAGAAAATGTAAAAAACTAAGAGACAAGGTTTTTTATGGATGCATTGCTCTTACGTCTCATTGCTTTATCGATGTTAAGTAAACTTTTACTTTTTTTTCTTCTCTATCAATTAGGAAATCATTAAAAATAGCATTAAATGAAGAAGAACATGAAGACAACTTCATAAAAACTCAGAGCCTAAAGATTTAGCGCAAATAAAAGAAGAGAAATGGAACAAAAATACCTTATGGAAATGGTGATATTGGGAAGAAGCAAAGATCAGCTAGACCTTTTATCAATTATGGACATAGAATTAAACTTTCTTTTATATATATATATATATATATATAGATATATATATATATGTATGTATGTCATAATTGAAAGGAAACAAGTTATGTCATAATTGAAAGGAAACAAGTTACAAGAGGAGAGACAGAATAAATTCCTGATGAAAATCAGATATCAGCAACTCCTTGCAATAGAAAGGAAACAATAGATTTGCTTATTAAGTAAATTGAAAGGAAAGTTATTAGAGTTCAGCTTTATTAAGAAAGTAAAATGAGAAGAATTGGACTACAAAAAAGTATTTTTTAAGGCTTTTAGAGTTAATCACACCCTTGATTTCTCCAAAATATAGAGCGAGTACTATCTTGAGGATTCGATACCAACCCGAAGAAACTAAAATGCAACAAAATATAATAAATACGTATTTTGAAAGGTTCTTAGCGCCTGTCTGTTTGCATAGAATACATGGGAATTCATGTCATAAATGGTTAAAGATAAAAATCCAAGGTGAATATACAAAATACGACCATAAAAAAACTAGTAATTAAGATCGTAAGTCCAGATCCCATCTATATTGGTACTTCACCTCTTCAATAATTTCATTGGAGCTCATTTGAATCCATAATGGCTTGCATCCAGCTTATTAATGGTCTGCATCCATAATCTTGAAGAAGGACATTCAAGTCATTCCAGCATGATTGTCCAAACAACGCATGCCAGAAAACTCCAAGCAAAAGATAAGGAAGATTAACTTAAATCATACGCAACTATATACCCAAATAGAAGACGCAAAGAAAGCCTAGTAATGAGTGTGACATCAAACTATATTCCGTTATTTGACCAAAGTTGCTTCTATCTTCACTACAATGTTATTATAAAGAAATCTTGTTAAATCTCAACTACAAATTACTATCGTAAGTTAATCCAAGCCATCTAATTAAAATTAATGAAGTTCTTAAAGAGAAAACTAATTAAAGCAAAGAGGTTTTCTTGAAAGAGGAAACTAACTAATAGAAAGAGAGAAAGTCAGCAAAGAAATGAAGAATGAAACAGATCTTAAAATAGAAAACCAAACAAAATAGGAGTATTAGAAAACAGGAAAGAAACAAATACAATAATATCTTAAAGGGAAAACCTAGAGCAGAAGTAGGAAAAATAAAAGAGACATCTTCTAAAGATCATAAGAAAGACTAAAACACCCTAAATCACTATTTAGAAAATAAAGTAAATACCCTAAATTCATCATGAATCTGTACATCTAATCACAAAATGTCATAAAAAAATTTCAAACAAAGTCAGAAAACTCAAAATGCACAAAATTAGGCTCAATGAAAAGCTGGCTCGGAAATCCAACAAATATATCTAGTTTCATGCCATTCCGATCTAGTTTGATGCATAAAATATAAAGATTATTAAAAATATATATATATAGCATGGATGGGTTCTGTGTACCAGGAATAGCTTGGGCCTTCATGGCATCTTCCTCTTGGGATGCATCATTCACCTTGCAATTGTCTTTAGAGCATAATAGTTAACTTTATTGATGGTGTTCACAACAACTACCAAGGATGACTGAGATTTTCCGTTATGTAATTGAGGTCTTCAATCAAGGGTATAAACCTCCATTAGATCAATCTCCATTACTTAACTCAAAACTGGTATATATCTAATATGTTCTATGCTTCACTCATTTTTGCAAATGTACGGTAATTGATTGTCATGCTCATATTGTACTTCCTGTGAATCTTTGTAATGAAGAGGGCAAAATCAGGTTTCCTAAGTTCTCTTAGTAGTGGCAATTTTAGGGCGTGTTTGGTTGGGCTTCTTAAAAGTCAAAAGTGTTTTCTCGAAGATAATTTTGAAAAGCTACTAATTGAAAGCCACAATTTTAGTACAAATTGTAGTTTTAAAGAAATGAATCACTGAGATAAAATCATGCAGAGTGATATTCATCAAGGACTGATCTCAATTTATACAACCTAGTAACAATTAAAGTTTAAACTAATCCTTATCTAAAGGTAATGATCAACTCATCTCTAACCATGTCCTATCCAATCCTTCATCTCTAATACCCTTCCACAAATGCATCCGCATGTCCGATTGGAAAAAAGATGAGTTATTGTTATCAAAAATTACAAACCCATTGATCTCTGGAAAATAAAATAATAAATTTCTTTTGAGAAGCAAACATCATGTCTTCCTAGTGATTATAGTCTGACTGTGGATCCATCACTTTCGCAACCCGCTCCTTTTGATTTTTTTGGTATCAGTGGCCCACCGATCAAATCCATCGTGATCTCTCGCAAAAGCTTTTGATCATGTGACTTGATGAAGATGGTGAGATCATAAAGCTTGGATAATTGAGTGGATGGGAGAGGATAATTGATTATATTGAAACAAGTGAAGGTGACGGTGAGATTAGTACGGAAGAGAACTATGGCCGACTTAATCACAAAATCACCACCGAGCCATGGATTGGATACCATGATAGAGTTAAACAAAATTAATTCATTGAAATAAAATCACCATAAGATTAATCAAGTACCGATCTCAACTTATACAATCTAATAATATTTCAAACTTAAACTAATCCTTATCTAAACATAAGGAACTTATCTCTAACAAAACCTTAACTAATCCTTTATCTCTAATATAAGCCTCCATTAGATCAATCTCCATTACTTGACTCAAAGCTAGTATTTAAGTAGAATCCAATATATTTTCTTTTTTACTCCTTTTTTGTAAATGTGGAAATTGATTGTCACGTTCATATTGTACTTCCCGTAAGTATTTGTAATTGAAGAGGACAAACCAGTATTCCTAACTTCTCTTAGCAATGATGATTATATGTTGCTTGCCTAGGTTTTAAATGGAAGAAGAGATTATGTTACATGTTCCTGTAAGGAAATTACATTAAAGTCCATTCATTGGACCACAAGTCCTTTCCTTTCCCGAATTGTGGTCATTATAGGAAATCTGTTTTCTTAGGATACATGCTATTCCTTACACAAAAAGGTTTCTTAATGAGATGTATTCCTTACTATTCTCTACCTTGATGGATGGTTGAGATTAAGTCTAAGGAAACCCTAATTGGAAATTCGGTCCTCTTTTCACCTATAAAACAAAGTCTTTCATCCATCACAAAGGCATTAACGAAAATCAACACATTAAGGTTTTATAGGCAATGAAAGAGAAACCGAAACCATTCACATAGTCTCTTTCTCGACGGATCACAGCATCAATCAGCAACAGCACCAGACTGCAGGATCAAAAAGCTCTCTGCATCAGGATGTCTGGAGGTACTCTTTAATTTATTTAAGATTAAATCCTACACGTGATTATCATGTTGTTCACGATCTTAGGGTTCATGTTAATAATAGAATAACAGTTCCTTCTGTTAACCTACATTGTGATTCAACTTCCTTTCCACAAAATCAATAGCTTTCACATGTAAAAAGAAAAAATTGAACCATAACATTGTAAGGTTTAGATTTACAAAGAAGAACCCTTGGGTCTTCTCATTGCTATGATTGTTTCTTAGCATTATTTCAAAGAGCAAATTTGGATCAATGTAAACATCAACAATGACTTTTATGTCTAATTTCATGATGTAAAAAACTTTCATTGGTGTCCTCGCATACATAAGCATAGACCTCATTGAGCTATCTTCATAAAAAAAAAAATCCTTGTGCCAAAGCAATATAAATGAAAATGGTGTGCAGATTAGATAGTTAACTCTTTTTTTCCTCTAAACTGATGGCATCTAAGTTGATCACCATGATGCTTGATGATGTCAAACTCTTGTTCGGACACCACCGGTCAAGTAATAATGGTAATCAATGCAAATTAAGATGAGAGAGGGATTTATAGTGGTTCGGTCAGTGTGACCTACGTCCACTTTCGGAAAGGCTGAGGTATATTAATATTCAAGGGTTACAACTTAGGAGAGAGATCTTTGCTAGTAAGTAATAATTGCCTGCCCCTCAAGTGCCGAGGGGCTTTCATATTTATAAGCGTCCTTTAACAGATGGGGAGACTTCACAGCACGGTTCACGAGGAGCGTTCGAGGTGTCCACCAAACCGATGCGGCAGGTGTCTTCGATTGGTGAAGCAGTTATCCGCAGGACTTGGTAAAAACGGGACGTGGCCTGACTGCTTCCAAAGCGACCCGTACTGCTGCCACGTGGCCGGGCTTCGTGGATATGGACTCGGACTCCATTGGATTACACGGATCTCCATTAACTCAGGCTTGGTTCATGACGGAATGGGCCACTTGGTCGGGCCTGACCCATCATTTGCCCCTCAATGCCCCGCGCCCAAAGAAGCTTTGAAAGGGGGGCATTTTTACTATCCGGGCTTCTTTTCCATTTAAATGATTTTTTACCCTAGGTTTTGTGGGGCTTGTGAAACCCTAAGCCATAAAAGCCCTTTGAAAGAGAGGAGAGCATGACAGAGGTCTTTTCTCTTCAACTGTTCCTCTTTCCTTTTCAACTTGTGAATCCCTAGGCAACTCCAAGTTTCTTCAACTGTTCCTCATCCCTAGGCAACTTCAACTTTTTTCAACTGTTCCTCATCCCTAGGCAACTCCAACTTTCTTCAATTGTTCCTCATCCCTAGGCAACTCCACCTTTCTTCAACTATTCCCCTTTTTAAAGATCTTCACCTTTCTTATCCCCAAAGAAGGAGACCCACCATGGCTGAGCAATCCCAGGAGGGAGTTAACAGCAGGCAGGCAATCGGTGTCAAAATTGCTGGCAGCACGGGCGATGCAGGCAGGGACATCGGCAGCCTGGCCGGCGGCGGCAGTGGCGTTACGGGTTACGGGGACGCCGGCAGCAAGGCAGCGCCCGTCCCGGGCGCCCAGGTGGCGGCATCGCCAGGCGCTCCAGGCGTCCCGGCGGCGGCAGCGCCCAGCGCCCCTGCGGTGGCGGCGCCCGGCGCCCTTGGCGCTCCTGCGGTGGCGCCCGGCGCCCGTGGCGGTCCTGCGGTGGTGGCGCCCGGCGCCCTTGGCTGCCCTGCGGCGGCGAAGCCCGGCGCCCTTGGCGGCCCTGCGGCGGCGAAGCCCGGCGGCCCGTGCATTCCTGCGGTGGTGGCGGCGTCGCCATGCGCCCCAGGTGTCCTGGCGGCGGCAGCGCCTGGCGCCCCTTTGGCGGCGGCGCCCGGCGCCCTTGGCGCCCATGTGGCGGCGGCGCCCGGTGCCCCTTGCATCCCTGCGGCGGCGGCGTCCGGTGCCCGAGGAGTCCCTGTGGCGGCGGCGCCCGGTGCGGGCCCTCAGGTGGGCGTGAGGCTGGGGCCCCAGGTGGTTGCGAGTGCTGTGGGTCCCACGGGCGAGGACGTGGCGCGCACGGAGGCGCCCAAAAGCGCTAGCGCCCAGACTAGGTTGAGGTCGACGTGTTCAAAGACGGGAGCGTGCGGGCGGGGCCCCACGAGCGCGGGCGAAGGCACTAGTGATGTATCCAGCAGAATTCTGCGTCGGCGCAAAAAGTACCAGGGGAAAGTTGTTGTTGAGGATGCCGGATCAAAGGTAAGTACTACCTTTAGTGTACTCAAAACTGACGGTGATCTTTTGAAGATTAGTGCTTGCATCCCTCCGACTGTGATGTGCCGCCGTGCTGAAGCGGACGAGCCAGCTTGTGACGATTCTTCCGGTGACATTGTGATATACGAAGAGATGATCGAGGCCGGGCTAAGATTTCCAATACCTTCTCCCATTTGCCGTGCTCTCCACTATTTTTCCTTAACTCCGGGGCGATTAGCACCTAACGGATGGAGAGTTCTGCTTGGCTTCTTCGTATTGTGGGGGAGAGTACATCAAGAAGACGCTTCTCCTATCGAGTTTCATGCTGCTTACAGTTTGATTGAGTCCCCAGCCCCTCACAGGGGATGGTACTATTTTACCCCTAGGGGCGGAAGACTGCTCACGGGATTACGTTCAAACTGCCACGATTGGAAATCTCGCTTCTTTTTCGTCGGTGGAGAGTGGGTTGCTGAGTCAGATCGACCTTTGGTACCCACCAAATGGATTGAAGCTAAGAGACTAGGTACATTTTCTGATTGCTTTCTTTCTGATTACTTCCTTGTTTTTATGCCTGTGTTCACTGTCATGTCCTCATTTGCAGATCCTCCCCTCCTTTCCACGGAACAGGAGCACAAGCTGCAAGCGGTGAGAGATCACCCTGACAAGGACTTGGGAGTCCTTCTTCCCAAGGAGAGAGGCAATACCAGTGGTCCTCCTACGGACTCTTCTTCGGATAGGACAGGCGGGTCCCCCTCTGGACCGTCATCCAAAAGAAAAAGTAAGCTACTCCTGCTTTGGCAATAATCTTAAACTTTTACCTGATATGCATGCTGTACCCATGTACCATTGGCTAACACTTCTCTCTAACAGGCATAGAGATAAGCAGAGAGATGATAGGCGCCCGCTTTTCGACCCGCTTCTCGGACAGAGGTACCCCTTCCTCTAAGGCGGTGAGGACGAACGACGCCTCTCCAAGAACCTCTCCGCCAGCGACTCGCGTCAAGTCTCGGGTGCCTCCCCCTCGAATGGCTTTACCCAAGGTGTCTCCTCAGGCAGGGATCTCTCCCGCTAAGACTGCTTTCCCGCAGTCTTCCTCTTCAGCTACACTTCCTGCCCCTCAACTGTGTCCTCCCCAACCGGGTACTTCTTCAGGGGTATCGGCTAGGACTGGTTCCATGCTGGGCCATTCGTGGGAGAGGCGGGACAGGCTAGGGAGATATGTGCTGCCGCATGAGGTTTCTCGGGTTAATGCCTTAGGCACCGAGGGGGTTATTGACTCGTTTGTAGAGGGCCTGGCTCAGGTAAAGATTCTTATTCCTTTTTCTCCAGACCGTTACCCCTTTATTTCTTTTTAACCGTCTCACTTTCGTCCCTTATCTCTTCAGGTCTCTACTGCTTCCATCTGCTTGCTGTCGAGAGCCCAATCTTATGGTCAGATGAGACGAGAGAAGGAGGCTATGCAGCTAGAGCTCTGCACTGCTCAAGAGAGGATTACTGCTTTGGAAGCCTCTGGTAGGGCTTCGGGGATTGATCTTGCTGCGGCCCGTGAGAGGGTGAGCGAGCTTGAGATCGGACTTTCAGCAGCCACTAAGAGGGCGGCCGAGGCAGAAGTTGAACTTTCGAAGACCTGTGAGAAGGCTTCGCTCAATGAGGCTGAGCTTACGAAGCCCCGTGAGAGGGCTTCGCTCAGTGAGGCTGAGCTTGTGAAGGCCCGTGAGAGGGCTTCGCTCAGTGAGGCTGAGCTTGCTCGTACCCTTGAGAAGGCGAGGCTCAGAGAAGTTGCTATGGAGACAGAGATGAAGGCAGCGAACGAGAGAGCTTTTCAAGCTGAGAGGGACCTACAGATTGGCCTTGCAGATGCCTTCATTGATGGCTACGAGGAGCTTCGCGAGAAGATTTCGGCTGCCTTTCCAGACATTGACATATCAGGCTTTGTGCCTATGGAGGCGCCTGATGATGGTGGCAGCAGCTCTGATGACGCTGAGTACGACGCAGAGGAGGATGATGAGGAGGGGGATGAGAGTGATTAGAGCATAGGAACTTTTGCTTCTGTTTACAAGCCTGATTTAGGCAACCTTTTTGTAATGAAAGTAATATAATTTTATTTATCTATCCATTGTTTTATTTTGAACAATGCTTTGAACAATAAAAAGTGCAACATCAAGTACCTAAACAAAAACCCTAATCCACCCCGTTCCAAATCTTCACTGGTAGTACCTCTTCAAGTGCTCTGCATTCCATGGATGAGGTAAGACCTTTCCTTCAGAGCTCTGGATTCTGTAGGTGCCCGGTCTCACCACTTCTATTATGAGATAGGGACCTTCCCAATTTGGTCCCAACTTTCCTTCCCGAGAGTCCTTTGTGGCGAGGATCACCTTTTTGAGGACTAGGTCTCCTGGTTGGAAGGAACGAGGCTTCACCCTCGAATTGTAGTACTTGGCCATGCGTCGCTTGTACTCCGCATTACGGACCATAGACATTTCTCTTGCCTCCTCTAGCAAATCGAGGTTGAGGCGGAGTCCTTCCTCATTGGTGGTAGGGTCGTAGTGGTGGACCCTTAGGGAATGTACCCCTATTTCGACAGGAATGACCGCCTCAGTCCCAAAAGCAAGAGAGAAAGGGGTTTCCCCGGTAGGCGTACGTGGCGTAGTGCGATAGGCCCATAATACCCCCGGAAGCTCGTCGACCCACAGACCTTTTGCTCTTTCGAGCCTTGTTTTGAGGTTGCGCAGGACTGTTCTCACCATCACCTCTGCCTGCCCATTTGCCTGGGGGTGTGCTGGGCTAGAGTGAGGCTGCTTTATTTGAAGTTCGGCGCAGAAGGAATTGAGTAGCCTGTTGTCGAACTGTTTGCCATTGTCACTGACAATGGCGTGAGGTATCCCAAAGCGACAGACCAGGTTTTTCCAGATGAAATCCTTCACCTTCGAGTCTGTTATCTTTGCTAGGGGTTCTGCCTCCGCCCATTTTGTGAAATAGTCTATGGCGACGACTATGAATTTGCACTGGCCTCTACTCAAAGGCAGGGGGCCCAAGATGTCAATGCCCCACTTGGAGAAAGGCCATGGGCTGAGGATGGTAGTCAGCTCCTCTGGTGGCTGCCTTGACACAGTGGCGAAGCGTTGGCACTTGTCACATTTCTTGGTGAATTCTTTGGCGTCTTTTACCATGCTTGGCCAAAAGTACCCTTGCCTAAGCGCTTTATGGGCGAGGCAGCGTCCTCCAGAGTGATTTCCACAAATCCCTTCGTGAATCTCTCTGAGGGCGTATTCAGCTTCTTCTGGGGAAAGGCAGCGCAGCAACGGCAGGTTGTAACCCTTTTTGTAGAGTACCTCTTGTAGGATGGTGAACTTAGAAGCTCTCATCCTGAGTTTTTTGGCTTCCAGGGGATCACCTGGGACTGTTTCTTCTTGGAGGTACGCCTTGATGGGGGTCATCCAGTTCGATTCGGCCGTGGTGCAGTTGACGCTAGTGGTGTCTGTATCCAACTTACTTGGCTCAAACTGGTGCCCCATGAAAGCTGGTTCCGCATGTGAGGCCTCTAAGGATGAGGCGAGCCTGGCGAGTGTATCGGCTGCCATGTTGTCCCCTCTTGGGATGTGACAAATCTTAAAGTGCTTGAACTGCTGGATTAGTCTCTTTGCCATGGCAAGATACTCCTGCATCCTTGCCTCCTTTGCTTCGAACTGCCCATTTACCTGATTCACTATCAATTGTGAATCACTGTGGGCCACGAGGTACTGGGCGTCCATCTCAATTGCCAACCTCAAGCCAGAGAGGAGGGCCTCATACTCGGCTTCATTGTTCGAGGTATTGAAGTGGAGTTTTACCGCATACTTGATGGGTGTACCATCTGGGCTGCTCAGAAGGAGTCCTGCGCCACCTCCTTCACTTGTCGCGGAGCCATCAACATACAGCTCCCAATGAGGCACAGAAGAAAAGTCTGATGTCTTGGTAAGCATCTGGTTGCCAGGCGAAGAATCAGAGGTTCCCGGGGCGTCGGGAGCAGAATTCCCCACATGTGTCGGGGCGTCGAGAGAGGATGGGGCGCCAGCAGAAGTCTGGGCGCCGAGAGAGGAGCTCTGGGCGCCCACTTTAGTTTGGGCGCCCAGAGGTGTCTGGGCGCCCACTGCAGTCTGGGCGCCCAGAGGTGTCTGGGCGCCCACTTCAGAGTCCTGGGCGCCCAGTGATGCTTGGGCGCCCGGGGGAGAGGTTGGGTGTGCCGGCAGCAACATGGTGGGGTCCTCTACATGTGTAAAGTCAGCAACAAAATCAGCCAGTGCTTGTGCCTTGATGGCGACCCTTGGTTGGTACTGAATATCAAATTCGCCCAATTCTACTGCCCACTTGAGGAGTCTCCCTGATACGTCAGGTTTTGCCAAAACTCTCTTGAGAGGTTGATCAGTGACGACGATGATTTTGTGGCCCTGGAAGTAATGACGTAGACGCCTTGCAGTAGAAATGAGGGCGAGCGCCAGCTTTTCCAACTCTGAATATCTGACCTCTGCCCCTCGGTATGCTCTGCTTACATAATAGATGGGTTTTTGCACTCCACTATGGTTCGTAATGAGAACAGAGCTCACCGCCGAGGGAGAGGCAGAGAGGTATAAATACAGCACTTCCTCAGGCGAAGCATGTGAAAGGAGAGGAGGTGTGGCCAGGTAGGCCTTGAGCTTCTGGAAGGCATCCTCAGCCTCAGATCCCAATTCAAAAGTTTTTCGAAGAATTCTGAAGAAAGCCAAACACTTATCTGCAGATTTTGAGACGAATCTGTTTAGTGCTGCAATTCTTCCATTGAGGCGCTGCAGCTCCTTAGTCGATGATGGCGACCTCATGTCCAGTATAGCCCTGATTTTATCGGGGTTTGCCTCAATCCCCCTCTGATTGACCATGAAGCCCAAGAACTTCCCTGATCCCACGCCGAAGGCGCACTTCTCGGGGTTCAGCTTCATGTTATAGGTCCTAATAACACCAAAGGTCTCTTGAAGATGACCGATGTGATCTGCTGCAGCCAAGCTTTTCACCAGCATGTCGTCCACATACACCTCCATCGTTCGCCCGATCTGGGAGTGGAACATTCTGTTCACCAGGCGTTGGTAGGTTGCTCCAGCGTTCTTTAGTCCGAAGGGCATAACCCTGTAGCAATAGGTGCCCTTCGGAGTGATGAAGGATGTTTTTTCCTGGTCTTGAGGGTGCATGCTAATCTGGTTGTATCCAGAATAAGCATCCAGGAAGGAGAGAAGCTCGTGTCCCGCTGTGGCGTCGATGAGGAGGTCAATCCTGGGCAGCGGGTAGCTGTCTTTTGGGCACGCCTTGTTGAGTTCGCTGAAGTCTACGCAAAGGCGCCACTTCCCGTTCGCCTTGGCCACCATCACCACATTGGAGAGCCATTCAGGATACGCCACTTCCCTGACCGCCCCGTTATCAATCAGCTTTCCGACCTCCTTGTCTATTGCCTGGGCCCTTTCAGTTGAGGCGCCCCTTAGCTTTTGCCGAACAGGTTTGTGGAGAGGGTTAACATTGAGGCGATGGGTGGCGACCGCTGGGTCGATTCCTTCAAGATCCGCATGTGACCATGCGAATATGCCTATGTTATCCCTCAAAAAATCTGTCAACTGGCCAACCAGATCCTCCGGGAGTGAAGAGCCAACATATACTTTCCTCTCTGGATGCTCTTCATTCAAGATTATAGGGGTAAGTTTTTCAACAGGTTCTCCTCTTTCTGTGGTGGCATCATCTCTTGGGTCCAAGACTTCAACCTGCATCGCCTCCTGTGTTATCTTGGCCTTCATCGAGGTGACATAGCATTCTCTTGCTGCTACTTGGTCTCCTCTAACCTCCCCCACTCCATTCGGGGTTGGGAAGCGGAGGATAAGATGATAGGTGGAAGGGACTGCTCTTAAAGAGTTAAGAGTAGGTCGCCCCAGAATGATGTTATAAGCTGATGGACAATCTATCACCAGGAAATTGACCATTGTGGTGGAGGTTCGGGGGGCTGTCCCGGCTGTAACCGGCAATGTGATTGTCCCCAAGGGATACACCTTCTCCCCCGAAAAACCAATGAGAGGAAATTTGACAGGCTGTAACCTCTCTCGGCCCAGCCTCAACTTGTCATAAGCCTCTACAAACAAGATATCTGCAGAGCTTCCACTATCCACCAAGATCCTATGTACCTGGAAATTGGCGATGGTCATCGAGAGCACCAGAGGGTCGTCATGAGGGTGCTGGATCCCTTCTAGATCTTTATCCGAGAAGGATATAGTTTCGTCGGCACTGTGCCTCGGTGCTTTTGACGGGCGTGGCTCCTCAGGATGCCTCGCCTTCCTGGCATAGGCTTTCATGGCGGAGAAAGACTCCGCTAACCCTCCAGAGATGGTTCGGATTTCTCCAATAGGGTGCTGGTTTTCGGCATTGTGAGGTGGCGGTGGCGCCTGCCCCCTACCAGCAACATATTGGCGCAGGTGTCCACGCTGGATGAGATCCTCAATCTGCCTTTTGAGGTCGAAACAATCATCAGTGTCATGACCGTGGTCACGATGGAAGCGGCAATATTTGGTCATGTTCCTGCGGTTTGGTGGAGATTTCATTTTCCCCGGCCATTTTACTGCAGGATCATCTCGTATTTCCAGCAGAATGTGCCCAACGGCAGCATTGAGAGCCGTAAAAGTTTGTTGGGTTCTTGGCGGAACAGGGCCGAGTCGGTCTTTCTGGGGAGCAGGACCGAGTCGGTCTCTGGCAGGTATCCTCTCGGTTCTGCTCCGCTTATTGCTTGGCTCCCTCTTGTCGTCTCTATCGTGCTTTCCTTTGTCCGCCGCTCTGGAGGACTCGCCTCTGGAGGACTCGCCCCGCCTGGCCCTGGTAGCGTCCTCAGCATTCATGTATTTCTGGGCCTTTGCCAGTAGCTCCGTCATGCTCTTTGGCGGGCGTTTCATTACTGAGAAGTAGAAACTGGAAGGACGGAGGCCTCCCAAGAAGGCTGTCATGGTTACCTTGTCATCGGCTTCTTCAATCTGAAGTACCTCCTCGTTAAAACGAGTGAGGTATGCCCGGAGACTCTCATTACTATCCTGCTTTACACTCAGCAGGTGTGTGGCTGGCTTTTGGTGGCGGCGTCCTCCAATGAAATGTGATACGAAGGACCTGCTTAGCTCCTCGAATGTGGAGATGGAAGCTGGGGCGAGATTGGAAAACCACTGTCGGGCGGAACCCTTCAACGTGGTTGGAAACGCCCTGCACATAATCTCCTCCGGGATACTGTGCAGCTGCATTATTGTTTTGTAAGTTTCTAGGTGATCCAGCGGATCCTTTGCTCCATCAAAGGTTTCCATGGATGGCATCTTGAACTTACAAGGGAGTGGATAGTTCACCACGTCAGGCTTGAACGGTGTGTCCGTTCGCCTGACTAGGTAATCCACGGTCTCTGGTGCGCGTGCCTTCATGGCGTTGAAAACATCGCCTAGTTGATCTTGCATCTCTCTGAGCTTCTCGTCCCATCGGTTGGGGGCTGCTCTGCTTGAATCGTAGAAGTAGCTCGCGCCTTCCAGCTCCTGATTCTCACTTTCCCCTTCCTGGAAATGAGGATCCTCCCCATCAGAAGCGGAGGGAGGATGTGAAAATTCTCCGTGATTTGACCCTCCCGGAGGTGGGGGTCCTCCTGGAGGTGGGGGTCCTCCCAACTGGGCCCCACGGGGGGCGCCCTGGGGATGGGCGCCAGGGTGTACACCATGGGCGCCGCCAGGGTGTACACCATGGGCGCCCTGTGCATGGGCGCCCGGGGCCTGGGCGCCAGGAGCATGGGCGCCCGGGGCCTGGGCGCCTAGGTGGGGAGCTCCTCGCCGTCGTGGAGCTCTTTGATGCCCCGGGCGTGTGCCTCCTTGCGGTACTCCTCCGACCCCTCCTTGCCCCGCGAGCATGAGTTGTAGTATTTGATGGTTTTGGGCTACCATCTGTTGCATAGTCTCCAACATTAGTTGAGGAGTGGGAGCAGGAGCAATCGGGCCAGGATTAGCCAGTGGAGGACCATCCTCGCCCTCCTCGCGTCTTGTCGATCTGGTGGTTACCATAATTTAAATGAGGGTGAAAACTTTTTGTACGTTCCCACAGACGGCGCCAAACTGATGATGTCAAACTCTTGTTCGGACACCACCGGTCAAGTAATAATGGTAATCAATGCAAATTAAGATGAGAGAGGGATTTATAGTGGTTCGGTCAGTGTGACCTACGTCCACTTTCGGAAAGGCTGAGGTATATTAATATTCAAGGGTTACAACTTAGGAGAGAGATCTTTGCTAGTAAGTAATAATTGCCTGCCCCTCAAGTGCCGAGGGGCTTTCATATTTATAAGCGTCCTTTAACAGATGGGGAGACTTCACAGCACGGTTCACGAGGAGCGTTCGAGGTGTCCACCAAACCGATGCGGCAGGTGTCTTCGATTGGCGAAGCAGTTATCCGCAGGACTTGGTAAAAACGGGACGTGGCCTGACTGCTTCCAAAGCGACCCGTACTGCTGCCACGTGGCCGGGCTTCGTGGATATGGACTCGGACTCCATTGGATTACACGGATCTCCATTAACTCAGGCTTGGTTCATGACGGAATGGGCCACTTGGTCGGGCCTGACCCATCAATGCTGATGATTTAACTTTTACAAACCTTGGTCTAGCCGACCAACAGGTTGATTCTTCATTAACCAACCTAACGAACAATGAGCAATAATAATATTAATAATAATAAAAATAATAGATGTTCTCACCTAAGCATACGGTCTAAGACTACCAAATGTGGTAAACAAATAAATTTGGAGGCTCACTATAATAAGCCCTGTGAAGAGAATAATAAACAAACAAATAAATGATTGCTTTTCGGTCCAGATGAATTTGCTTTCTTAATTACAAGCAACTAATTAGACACAACGTAACTGTGGCTATAGTTACTGGCATTCAAATATAACAGGTCAATGCACTAATAAATCAAAATCCGTATGCAAAGATGTTGCATAAAAAACTATTGACACTGACATAATATACCGAAGAGAGCTGAGGTCGCACCAAAAATTACATAATTCTTACTATAAATTGTTTTTAGACTATCTAAATTTAGTACCATTTGAACATCTTTCACCATGATTAATGACTGTCAACCCAGAGAAGGAAATTTTATATACATAAGATGCAAGGTAAGGCGATTAATCATTGATATTACTTAGTTGAGATTTCAGGAATACTAAAATCTAGAAAAACCTATACTAACTACAATACATAAACTATCTTGTTGCACATGGAAAATGGAATCATCTTTTACAACCTAATTGTTTCTGGCTACATGCTGCCTATGCATTAGCCATTGCAATAAACAAGAAATGCTCAACAAAGCAAGAGCATCTTACAGGTCCAGAAAAAAATTTGAATACAAAAATGACACAGCTCAAAACTAATACATGAAACAAAAAAACTAAAACAAGACATAAGAGGGACTGATATGAAACTTGGCTAAATAGCATCATTTGATATGGAAATTTAAGATGGGGAATTTGGAACTTGGCTAAATAATATAATATCTATTGCTTTTTGTTGGTCATCTTTTTTTTTTTTTTTTTTTCACCATATTTCTTAATATATTTTTGTTACCAATCCAAAAAAAATGCAAGGACATGGCATATATCATTTCTCATCTCTCTCTCTCATTCCTGGGAAATATGGCGTCAAAGAATCATTACACAGATGTGTAACGTCAAAGTCAAAAGGTTTACAAAAAGCGGTCCTGACTTTGGACATGGAACGACTTAGACTAAGTTGACTTTGGGTGGTCTGTAAGTTGTGTCCCATAATAGCTAGTTCAATACGAAAGGGAACCTGAAAACAATGGATAGAACGCCACAAAATACACATTCAAAGTGAGAGTACACATCCAAAGTGAGAGTCTAAATCACTTCATGAGATTTTGACGCAATTGTGACAATCTTTTCCATGGTAGGCGGGTGCAATTGGGGGGGCTTAAGTCCTCTTGGGTATTGTTAATCACTCAACCAATCAATGGAATTAAGGATACCAAGGAGCCATTTATTTCACTTCATCACGGTTTAGGATTTGAAAGAGAAAACCCATTTGAAAAAAGCCGACCCCCTATTGCAAGGACATGTATAGCTTGCATAGCGAATAGAGATTAGCCCAAGTACATAAAGAAGACATAAATAAAGACACAGCCGATCTAGTACACGAGAGAGAAGGAAAGAGATGTCCTTTTGCGTCTCTCCCTCCTCATGTCAGACCCATCTATCTATCTAAATTAAGCATCCAAATATCCAATCCAGGAAGATGATGGACCCATATGGATCCGCTGATGATTTGAAAAGCTGAAAAAATGCAGACTCAATTGCAAAGCATGCGGCATATATGCAGATTAGCCCAAGTACTAAGATGAGACAGATAGAAAGAAGGAGAGAAGATTAACCCAACAAGTACATACAGAGAAGAAATGTGAGAGAGGGAGAGAGTACCCTGCGCTTGCAAATTCATAAAGTCTCCCAGTGGGGGAGAAGACCATGAGTGCAACCTCCACATCGCACAGTAGTGACAGCTCAAACGCCTTCTTCAGAAGCCCATTTCTACGCTTCGAGAACGTCACTTGCCTGCTCGCAGTATTCTCTATCCTCTTCATTTGCGTCTTTCCCCTCACCATGATCTCTCTCTCTCTCTCTCTCTCTCTCTCTCTCTGCAGAAAGTAAACGGAGACCCTATAACTGAATGAAAGAATCCTCACATAGGCACATACCAAAAAGAAGGAAGAATCTAAGACCCAAAAACGACCTCTACAGACCTTACCTCTACAAAAAAGGAAATAATCTGATTTTTTTGCAGCCAAACAAGAAGAATCATCCAGTAAAAGGTAAATGGAACAACCCCACCCTTCCCTTTTTTTTTCCTTCTATTTTTATACCTCCAGATGTTGATAAAGCGCAAGAATAGAATAAAAATAATTTCATTTGGTCTCGGCTTTCCCTTTCTAGTTTATGCCTCTTTTGGTAAAGGCCACAACAAAAGCCACCAGTCAAATAAAACCCAACCAATTGGAGAAACCGGTGACAGACTGCTGTTGCCAGTACAAAGAGGAAACACAAATCTCGCTTAGGCTGGCGTTAACATCGGGTTCGGGTCTTACCTCATCTGGTCCGTGTTAATCCAAGATATCCATCGACATGAACATTCTTGCAAATCTGTCGGTGGGGTCTGCTTTCAAAATCGCAAGACCTCAAAATTAAATATCCAACAAGCCCTGGTATGATATTTACAGCTTCAGAGAATTATAAAATTCCATTAATGTTCATTTGTAGTTCAACCGTAATAATTCCACAAGGAAATCTACAAAAGCAATTGGAGCTTGCTAAAATTTTGAAATTCAGTGATGAAATATGGCATTTACAAATGACAAAAAACAACTTGAATACCACACTCACCAAACTCAGTCGGGATTTGGGCCACTGTAAAATTGATCACTATGTAGTTCGGACCAACATTATTTACCATGTATTCTTTCTTATCAACAAACTAATATAAAAAAATGGCTTCTAATTTGAAAAGCTAGGAGAGTTTTCACAGTGAGGCATGAGTCCATCCATGGATTAGTATCAGTATGGCTCTCATTGGATTGGAGTTGCTCAATGCATACGGACAATGAGAGACCGGTTGGGATTCCGGACTCTTGGGCCCGCCGATAGTTCATCCCATCAATCGATGGTTAGCGACTATATCTGAGCTCAACACACGAGGCCACGATTCCGTACGATTCCGTACGAGGCGTGGTCACTGGGACCTAGACGCGTGGATGGGATGGTCGCCTCGACGGTCTGGACGAGACGGCTCCACGTGCCCTGTCCGCTTCGACCGATCTGCGTGGCCGATATTTATGTAGGTAGTATTAAGAAAAAGACGAGGAAGTCTATTTGTCGCGGATGAAATCCCAATTACACATGGTAGAGGCATAAGCAAATAACCTTTTTACCCCTTTCATGTGGAATCGGGATTTGTTCCAGGATTTCATTCGGGGCAAATAGACTTTCTCAAAAAAGACTAGGTATATACGTAAGTTACGTTTCTCATTAGCATCCGCACAAGTATTCTCATTCAACACTGGTATTCTCATTAGGGCGTGTTTGGATATGTGGTGAAGTGAGGTGAAGTGAGGTAAAGCCTTTATTATCCAGACAAGAAAAAATAATGAGTCATATCAAAAGTACAAAATTCCCTCCATCTTTTTAAAAAAAAGTCAAAAAAGCACCATCCTTTCTCCACTAAAAGACAAAAAAACTCCACTTTTCTATACAAAAAGTCAAAAAGATCTCATAACAAATAACTAAAAATAAAACAACATCATAACACCTTATATTTTATTCTCTATTGATTAGATATTTCACCTCACCATACTTCAATTCACTATACATCCAAACAGGCCCTTAAAAAATTGAGTAAACGCATGTAGAGGAGTTGCCTTTATGCCGTGGCCGATTGCGTAGCTCGACACGTGTGTTTTTCTAGCTTAGCCTACCTTTTGATAGGTACACAATCAACTCCTTTTTAGCGGCTCGGGCGGCTTGGCTTGAGGCCATTCTCCCTAATATGGTGTGTATCAGGTTTAAAAAATAGACTCCGCTTTTTATTTAAGATTTTAATTTAATTTTTGCTGATTTGGGATAGCAAAGTGTGATGCAACAAGCTTTGGAATTGTGGGAGAGTGTTTAGTAGAGAAGAAATTAGAAAAAAAAAGTGATTATGATTTGCAATTGTTAATTTATTTTTTTAAACATTAAGTTATTTATGATAAACACCATTCTAATAAGTTTTAAGTTTTAACGGAGTTGATTTTTTAACAATTCATGGTTATAACGGTTCAAATAAAAGGTTAATATTAAGAGCCTAATGGTTGTAAGTATTCTACGATTTCTTGTCTTAGAGCATTTGACGATTCTCAAATGTTGCTCCACCTAGGTGAATTTTACAATGCCGTGGGTTATTGTCATTATTAAAAGTGGGTATTTGAGAATTCTCTTTAACTTTATATGGAAATAGTGTTTGTGTTTGCTATTAGAAATTCTAGAGAAAGAGAAATATTGACATAAAATGCTTGAAACGAAATATACTCTGAAAGGTCAAGAGCAGAAAGGAGTAAGGTGAAACACTTATGAGTAAGGTGAAACACTTACTTTCACTTGGATTCAATATACTAGGATAATGATTGGGTTTTCAATTTCCATCATTGGAGAGCTAACTATTTATAGATCCCTATTTTTTGTTTTTTTTTTTCTCATCTCATCAACTTTTAAAAAATTACAGTTGTTAGGATTCTTATGAAATCATGATCAATCTCGTGCACACCAATTGGCCCTAAGTCAATCTCAATTAAAATAGAAAAACAAAAGATATCGTTGGTGTGCGAACTAAAAATCACAGGTTTAGTTCAGATGATAATGGGGGTTAGCAAGGTGATGTTTTAGCTGATCGGGAACGTCGCCAACGGCCTAAATCCTGAAAGAGAGAAGGAAACAGGGGTCAGGGCCCGAGGCTGCTGTCAGCCAAAGGCACTCCGACGTCTGAGTTAGTGCAGTCACTGAACTAGGGTGAAGTGGGGATGAAGATGAGCAAAATAGCAGAGAGTGTATGCTGTCTCTTTGGTGTTGCGTACCTGTTCATGGCTTACCATGCAAGTATGTATAGAGAATGATGGAAGGTTCCATAGTGGAGGTAGGTGGAGATACTTGTCCCATCAGCCTACTTCTAAGATCCTTAGTGGGGGTATGTGAGGATACTTGTCCCATCGGATATCTCCTCAAATCCCTCACATAAATGTGGAAGTGATAGGGAAGGTCCCTTATCAACATTCGGCGGCCACCCTATCTGTCAGGGTGCTATATAATGCAGCTGCCCCATCCCATAATGGAGATTAGACGCCCGGTATTCACCTCGGCGCTTGGCCGAACTGGAGAAGACCCGGGGCCGAGAGCGCAAGCTCGGGAGTCAACTGCCGAAATATGAGATACCGAACTCCAAGAAAGTGTGTTCGGTTCCCTTTACCGATATAGACCGGGTCTCGGTGCTTGCTGGCACTATTGCCGAACAGACCAAGACCGGGTCCAGAGCAAGCCCCAATTGGTACTGCTACCGAACTGGAAGGCAATTTCTGAATTATGGAAATACCCCACACAGTTGAGAAAAAATAATTTGGATTTAAGAAGATTTATTAGAGTAAGGTAGAGACAGTGAGAAGAAGGGATTGCATAGTTAATTGGATACTCCATTTCCCACCTAAGTATTAGAAACCTAGTAAAGTCCAACTCTGCTGTTTTATGGAAAAGCAAAAAAAAAAAAAAAAAGAGAAAAAAAGAAAAAGAAAAACATCACTATGCTATGTCATGCATGGGGCAACCAAAAGGCTCGGCTTTTTTATAGTTGATACCCACTGGTTCATTTATCGGCTGGATAAAAGCGAATGCAAGCTGTTCCCCGAAACGAATCCAACCTTTTGAAATCCACTTAGCGTCAAAGCCCAATCAGAGTCGAAATCATGTAGATCATGTGGGGCCCACTCTATCCTATTAACAATACATTAATCCACCCGTCCATCATCCACACTAGCATGAAGCCCATCGCACAGGTTAAGTCCTAAATAATATATTAAAACTAATATCTCATTCATATAAATCTATTTATAACAAACTAATTAAAAAATTCAAATCAACCAAAAAATTATGAAAACTAAACCTTTCATCGCTTAATCCACATCTGCATTCATAAAATAAAGGATTCATATGCAAGTCCACTTTTATCAAGGTCATTCTCATTTTGAATAGAGGATTTTACGGAAAAAATTTTGAAATTTGGACATTCCTCGGATAGGGTCCCCAAATATTGTATAGTACTAACGAGGTTCGTCAGGCCTTTTTTTTTAACTTTGATAGAAACGACGCTAGCTTCACTCGTGTCTAACGAGAGCGACGCTAGCGTCGCCCGTGCATCGCTCATTAGAGCATCTCCTAATGTCTTCTTCTTCTTCTCTTCCTCCTATTTCTTTATCTCCCCAGCATCACCATGGGCGACGTTAGCATCGCTTAGCATCGCTCATCAGAGCATCTCCTAATGTCTTCTTCTTCCTCCCGTCCTGTTACACCCCGAGCCAGAGACTGCACCCATCTTGAGGCACGACAAACGCCCATATGGGGATTTCAGTCCAACTCGTTGACCCTTTGTCCCCACTAACCGAATTCACCCATAGGATTTCACGTGTGAGGTTCAAATTTCCATGTATCTGTACAATTTTGTCAAATAGGTATCCAATTGTAACCCAAACGATATCATATACATCAAAATATAGAGCATAAGGTTCATGAGCATAGATTAAAGGTTCAAGTTTAAGAACTAAAGATAGAGAGAGAAAGAAGTAAGTTAATTAAGTTTTACAATCCATAGCCTAAACAAGTTTATAAACTATAACAAAAGATGTGGCAATCCAAGCCACGGTCCATGGGTCATTTTGCATCCAATCTCAGCGGGTAGATGTCTAGAAGACATCATCAGAAGTCCATTCAGCTATGTGACATGGAGATTTATCCTCCTCGTGGATCTCTGGGTCGGTGGCATTGAGGTACTCACACGTAACGCCAAATGTAGCACCATTAGACTAAGCTAAGCAAGGTAAACAGATATAAATCATATGTGAATGTGACAAATGAATTGCTAGACAGACAAAAATCACATGAAGTCAAAGCATAATCACTAGACAAGTCTGTGCATGAATAATCATTAAATGTACGAATCATAGATGACAGATATACACAATGGCAGAACTAAATGGCACAACCACATTAGCTATATTCTCTCAAATTAACCATGTAAACATTAATGTAAAGTGAGAGCAGAAACAGAATAGAACAGAACAGGGTAGTGCCACTAGGAGACAAAGGGCCCAAAATTCTCCATCATTGACCTAAGATGCCGGTCAACCCTCAGAATATAATCCCATCTGCAGCAGAGCCAGAAATATATACTAAACCCACACTTAGCCGGGTCCGACTTAGTTAGGGTCGAAGCCAAGTGGTGCCAACTCGCGGAATAAAAGTACAATTTAACAGAACATATAAGAACAGATCATATCATGGTACATAATTCAGAATTTATAAAGATGTAACTGATCAGAAGTAGAAAAAGATATAATATTAACAGGTACATAAGCAAGAGATACATAACTAGGCAGAAGTATGATCAAGTCATATGAGAGTACTGGAAACGGAATGCAATGCATGTACATAAATCATAGACGGAATCAAGTTATGAAACAAGCTAATCCTAAGGTCTTGGGAACGCTCGGGGTCTTCACCGTCCAACTAGGTGTAGTACTGAGGATTCCGATATTAGTGGCATACAAAAGAACCCTTGGCTTTACTTAATTTGAACCCCGAATCCCTTAGTAGAACATTTGGTTCGGATCCCAATTTCGAAGAACACAAGGCCCCTTGTGGGTGCACAGTTTCTCAAACTGCATCCACATAATATACAAGTCCATTGGTTATGATAAAAAAATTCAAGATATCCATCCTTAAGGTTCTACTACCAAGCCAATTAATTTAAACATGCTACGGTTCAACATTTAGCTCGCGGTAGCATCCGGTTGCTATAGTTTATATAAAATCCAATACCCACTCATTTCCCGAATTTCAAATCAAATATATGTGGGACCATTGGATTATACGCTTTAAAAGCTTTCCAACAGTATGTGAACCTCCAAAAACGGATGTACGGTTAAAAAAAATATAGCCGTTAGAAGTTGACATAAAATTCCATGTATCAGATGTGCTCGAGCAGACCCAACCAGAAGTCATGTACGGTAGAGCGGGAAATCACATGCTCGAGCGGGCAGTCCAGAGTTCTGTACCCGAATTCTGAACTTCCCTACTCTCTTCCAAAACCATCCATTGCCTACACCCAGCCTTCAATCAACATTTGATACATAAAATGAGCCTCCAAACATGCTCATAACATCCCCAATAAACCAACATTAAACAACAATAAAACCAATCCATTTCTCACATCAAAAACATTAAAAAAATCCATTTGAGCAAGGAAATGGGTAATCTAGCATGATGAAGCATATTTATGGAATCAAATGAAGAAGCATGCATACAATCATATGAGTTTAACTTACCTTGGTGCTAAAATTCGAATCCTACACCAAATCAACCTCTCCTTGCCAATCCAAGCTCTCCAAAGTAAAAACCCCCAAAATTTAAGATCAAGAAGCAACCTAAAATGATAAAAGGAAATGAAATGAAGGAGAAGAAGATGCATGCACGAATCATAACATCATCTCACTGATTTGAAGCAAAAGAAAGGGAAATAATGAGAAATACCTACCAATGAAGAAGATAGAGGACAGTTAAAGGAAATGGAGACTTGGAGAAGATGAATAGAAGATGAGGATGAAGATGCTGTTAGAAAAGAACAGCCACCGGGAACCCTAGATATTGCGTACAGATCACTGCGGAAATAACTATAGATGAATATGATTAAAAGCCATACCTACGAGATCTCTTTGATTTGATCTCAGTCTTACAGCAACTCAAAAATCTCAAGATCTTCTATTATATTCCTTTATGTTTGAACTTGCATTAGGGTATGGGGCCTCTCCTCCAATGAATTCTCTTTTGCTCTCCAAAATGAGATTTCTCTTCTTATTCTTTTAACATAGAGAGCAATAGTGCATATATATAGGCTACAATAGGGACCTTAAGAAGGAAATGAGAATAGGTTTCTTATGGAAACAGGAAACCCTAATTCGACCCAAATTAGAATCCTAGTTCCATAAATTACAATTCAGTCCACTAAAGAATTATAATTGTACTCTTGTCCTTATTCTCAAAATAATATTTCGAGCTTCTTATTATTAAATGCTAATTAATCTCCCCACGTTAAGATTTTATATTTAATCAATATCTATATAATTCCTTGAGACCTTACACTTAACTTATTTGATATATCAGACACAAAGTCCACCTATAGGGTTTGACATAATCAAAACTTAAAAACTTCATCAAGGGGATATCATCAATCCTTATTACAGGACTTGGATTCCGTCAATAAACTAATATGCACCAAACAAGTAGTGTAGTCATCCAATTTACTGAGATCATTGACCCATAAAAGATCTCACTTCTTCATAAATCAAAATGCCAAATACTAAATATATGTGTCTATTATTTATGTCGGGATTAAGAGTATAAGCACTCATAATAACCATTTGGATGTTAATCATCTTATATAGTCAGTATAAAGACAATAAACCCAAAAACGATCATGTTCAATACACACAAAGCATACTAGCATAATGAGTCGAAACTATACCGTTTCCCACAGCCAAGATAAGCCTGCTGAAACATCATGTTACAATCGTATCGATGGTATTTCCAAATCCATCTAGATTGTGAAGAACAACTTATATTCTAAAAGAACCAACAAATAAGTCTTCCGTATATAAGTAGAACTCTACACACCAACTTGTCTACTTTCCAGAATAAAAGACACTCACATGCATAATAATTAACAATGCAACCATTTGCCCGTACAAAATCTCAGTTAAATGAGAAGACAAAATATACTAAAAAGTGAATCAGTCAAAGACAAAAACATAAAAAACATGTTTTTAGTATAAATTCCCAACAAATGCTTTCACCAAAACCCACATACAACAACTAGTTTAAGAAGATGATAGAGATAAAAGACAGGGGAAGAAGAATAAGAGTCTCAACTAAAGTGAAGAAGAAGAGGATAGAAGAAATCATTAGAGATGGGTTTAAAGATGGGTTTTTTTTTTTTGGGTTTTGCATGTAAACCCAAATTTTGGGTCAAAATGTCATAGAAGGGCTTCCTATATAGTACTTGGGCCAAGGTGGATCTGAATTTGGGTTAGTTTGGGTCTGAATGACTCGGGTCAAAACATGAAAATTAAAGACTATAAAATGCTCTATGCAATGCACTAAAAACCCATAAAATCTAAATCCACACACATAGACCCAAAAGTACTCCAAAAGTCAAATTCTACCTAGTCTATGGTCAAACCCAACTAATTCTACCTAATCAAGCCCAATTACAATCAAAACATCTATTAAGCTACCAATCAAAGTTAATTAACTCTAAATCGGAATTAAGGTAGGTCGGGGTGTTACACCTCCTCCTATTTCTCCATGTCCCCCACTCCATATTTAATAGACATTTTAGGTTCATCACTATTAATCAGTGCACACATTTAGTTGTGAATCCAAATAGACAATCTTCTTCTCCTTCTTTTGTTCTTTCCCCTGCTCTCATTATCTCCATGGCTGCGAAAGTCCTCCTCCTCCTCCTTTTCCATGGAATCCTCCCATTGACCCAATGTGTAAATCCAGGAAAGGTTTTTTTTTTATTTTTTATTTTTATTTTTACATTTTTGCGAAGAAGGGTTGATTTATTAAGAAAGTAGGAGTTACAGCAACAATGTCATAGGATAGGGACATGTTGCCAAACATGTTGAGGTAGGTAAACAAAAGCATAGCCACCTGGCTAATAAACCGTACGTAGGGATGGTATAGTGGGTGCATGTTGCTAAACGTGAAGGGAAAGGTAAACAAAACCATAGCCTCCTGGCTAACAAACCATATGTGGGGTGTGACGTAGTGATGCCCAAAAGAACCTTCACTGAAAAGGATAACTGTGTTTGCCGTCCATATGCCATTGCAAATGCAATGTATTGCAATCATGGCAATGATCTGAAGTTTCGAAACGAACAACTGCTGTAAATCCAGGAGAGTGTCATGGCCATTGGATCTAACTTACTACACTGGCATCGACGTCCTCCGCTACCTCTACAGCTGCGACGTCAACTCCTCTACCTCCCACGGCCTCCATCTGTACCGATTCCTGAGGAGAGAGAGCCCCGAGATCTGGAAAAGAAACAACGGCCCCCAAAATGTCTATTAAAGGAGTGGGGGAGATAGAGAAATAGGAGGAGGAGAGGAAGAAGAAGGCATTAGGAGATGTTCTGATGAGCGACACATGCGTCGCCCATGGGGACACTATCAACACTCAGAAAAAAGTATAAAAAAGTAAATAAAAAAAATTGGCGTAAGGACCTCTTTAGTACTACCGAATATTTGGGGACCCTTTCCGAGGAATGTCCAAATTTCAGGATTTTTTCCATAAAATTCTCTTTTGAATACTATATAAAAACTTTAAAAATAACCTTAATTTATAGAGTTGGAAGACATCCCTTTGAATTGGGTTACATTCACACAAATGGGCCCAAGAGACACTTTATTGAAAAGGCACATATTTAGCCCAAAAGACACCTTTTATTAAAAAGGCACATAATATGTGTTTTTGAAAGGACACATCCACAACTGAGCCCCAATAAGCTGATGTAGCTTCTCTTAAGGCCAGAATTGAGGATTTTTTTTTTTAACAAACATTCAGCTTTAAAGAAAGATAATTAGATGTTTATGTAGAGGGAGTTATTCTAGCGTACTCTGCGAGAGTAATGGAGGACGTTAGTCCCGTCGTCATATCTCATAAGGCTTATCGTACGTACTCTTTGGAGAAATAACTTGTAGGAACCCTTTTGCAAATCTTAAGCCGTCGTTCTTGAGAGAACGGCCATAATGAGAGAGTATGGCATGTGGGATGGGCTGTATATGTGCTTTTCATTCGTAGAACAATGCTTTGAGAGCTGCTAAATGCACACTGATTTTTACTCTCCACACACTACACTTTTTTTTTTATGACTAACATACTCATGTGTTAAATTATCTAAATGGACATCTTTTTCTCCTCAACTTAATTCTACACCCACCCACCCGCACTGTTATGTGTGGCGGTGTGTGAAGGCAGGCGGGGGGGAGAGAGAGAGAGAGAGAGAGAGAGAGAGATGACGAGAGAAGGAGAGAGTGAGAGAGATAAGGAGTGAGACAGAGGGCGGCAGTAGACAACGAGCTGGATGGAGCACGAATAGGGAAAGGGACGGCGAGTGGGCGGGCGGGAAAAAGGAGAGGGAGAGAGGGAAAGCGGGCGGGGGCGGGCAGCTGGAGAGAGAGAGAGAGGTTAGTTTATGAAAAAGGGGGTGTGTAAAGAGTACTTTTGATAATCTGTGCGGGTGTAGAGAGAAGCAGTGTGTGGAGAGCAAAAATCAGTGTGCATTTAGCCTCCCTCCACTAATTTTTATCGTTTCATGGTAATGACAAGTTTCTCCTTTGCTAAGTTGGACCACCCGTCAGGAGTGACCCTTTGAGATTGGAGACAAACGATGGATCCATGTCATAGTTGATAATCTCGTTTTGTGTCCCATTTTGATTTGACTTCCAAAATAAAAATGTTTGGGCTGATTTGGAATTTCAAGAAAATATTTTGGAGTTATGTTTCGAAAAAATAAATTAAATTAAATTATTCATATATGTTGGAAGGAATAAATAATATATTATAGAATATAATATACATTTAACTCATTATGATAAAACAACATTATAACATGTAAGTATAAAATTTAAACACATTATTACCATAATAAATTTTAACCACAATTTTAATAACCATAAATGTTCACAACCTTTAGATTTTAAGTTTGAAAGCATTTCTCAAAACATTTCGGCCATTTTGGAAATTTAAAAAATTTAGGAATCTCGACCTAATTAATAAAGTTTAAACACGATTTTCATAATTATTTTCAAAAAAATAGTCAATTATGGTTTTTGGCCAAATTTGACCAAAAGTCAAACCGAAAAGTTAAGTCATGCATTTCGTTTCGTTTCATTCATTTCGATCAAAACGAGACAAGATTGATAACCATGATCCATGTGCATGTGCATGTGTGTGGTAACAAATGCATGCAAGGTGCCAACACCACTCATCTGAGTGTGTTGGCCATTAGTAATGACATATGAGATAACGGCTCATAATAGAATTTGTACCATTAGAGAGGATTAGGTCAAATAAATAGGAACATGTCACCTGTCTCTAGCCAGTAGATAAGCTAGTTAGGATATGGGTGTTGAGTGAGAACCCATCATCATCATCATCATCATCATTGTCATCAAAGTCTTGTCTCAACTATGCTGGGGTCGGCTATATGAGTTTTGTTTCTCCATTTCGATCTAGTTTAAGGCATTGGATGAGAGTACATAGTTTAGAAAAATAAAATAAAAAAGGGGTTTTGGGGGGGGGGGGCATGGTTTAGGGTAGTTTTCTTGCACCGGATCCTTACATGTTTACATAGGTAAATGATTTACATGTTTACATGTTTAGGCATTGGTAATTGTAGGCAATCATTCAAAAATAGGACCTCGAGGAGTCTCAGTATTTCTCAAGACTCTTTTCCTGTGTTATATCTGGGTGTCCCTCTCTTCATCGGTAGCCCTAAAGCTATATTCTTTGAGAATCTGAAGGCCTCTTTCAGGGCAAAGCTAGCTGGTTGGAAAAGTAAGATGCTTTCCTTTGCTGGTAGGATGATCCTGGTAAATCACGTTCTTCAAAGCCTTCCTATGCATATTCTCCTAGTCCTCCCCATTCCGAAGTCGATTTGCAATTTCTTAGAAAAATGGATGAGGAATTTCCTTTGGTCCGGAGGAGCCTTTCAAGTTAAGAGAATCTCATTAGCTGGCGTTCTGTTTGTCTCCCTAAGATTGAAGGTGGTCTAGGTTTTCGTAGAATTCATGACCTAATTAATGCAAGTATGGTCAAATTAGGCTGGGCAGCCCTTTCTTCTTCTTCTCTATGGGCTTCTTGGTTCAAAGCCAAATACTTTAAAGGGTTCTCCCCTTGGCACCCTAGCTCTTTACTCACTGGCTCTTGTATTTGGAAGCTTATTAAGAGGTTTTCTCATCATCGTTTTCAAAACAGCCACTGGAAGCTAGGAGATGGTAAATCTATAAGTTTTTGGCAAGATAAATGGCATGGTCCTCTTTCGATAGCTCACCAATTCCCGAGGGTCTCCCTCTCTTGGACTGAATCAGTGCATGGCATCTTCTCTAACCCCCAGCAGGTTGCTTATTCAGATCTCCCACAGCAAGTGATTTGCTTCTCCTCTTCTCTTCTGACGGACTATTCTCTCTCTAATGTTCCTGATAAGCTGATCTGGTCGAGCTCCAACTCTAGCCACCTCCTTTTCTCTGCTGCTTGGAATTCAATTAGAACCAGGGGTCTTCCTATTTGTTGGTCTAAGTTTGCTTGGAACAGTTTCCTCAGGCCCTCCATTGCTTGCTTTGCTTGGAAGCTGTTTCATAATAAACTTCCTACTAATGAATGGGCGCAATCCATTGGGGTGTAGCTGGCTTCTTCTTGTTATCTTTGTGGAAAGCATCAGGAATCTATCTTCAGCCTCTTCTTCCTCTGCCCCTTTGCCTTGAGCTTCTGGGACTGGTTTCAGCATCAAGGGGATTTCAGAGTTGCAGCTGCAGTCATTGCTTCTTCTCTTTGGAGCTCTCTCTCAGCAAGTTCTTGTTCTTATGCTAAAAAGGGTCTTGGAGCTATTTTTCTGGTGGCCATTTTCAGACTGTGGAAGGTAAGGAATCTCTCTCTGTTTAATGGTATGAAGCCTTCTCAAGATGTAGCTTCTTCTTTCTTCTTGGCAGATGCTTCCCAAGTTATTGGTAAATTGTCTTCTTCTTTTTCCAGCTCCTCTCTAGATTCTTTTGTAGCCTTATGTATTAAGCACTATCCTAGCATTGGTTAGTGGGCTTTCCTCTGTCTTTGTTGTTTTTTTTTCCTGTTGTTTTCTTCTCTTGGTTGTAGCTCCTTTCCTTCTTTTCAATTCAATTTTGTAACTTAGCAAAAAAAAAAAAAAAAAACATAGGTAAATGATGCACATGAGGTTTATGCATCATCTCATTATATGTTTTTTTTGTATATTCAATTCACTTGTGAACATGGTCCATAAATAGTTCAAGTTTTGTGGGCCTAGAAACAAAAACTTTTCCAATCACATTATTCTCACTTTTTGTGGGCTTCAATAAATTTATGATATGAGCAGTCCATCTTCTTTATATGGCTATGAAACCCTAAGACGTACAATTTCATATGTTAAATCTTCTTGATTTTGAGGAATTCGTTAAAACTAAAAAAATTCTCAGCCCACAAATCAAATTCTCCACACTTTTGTGGGCCTCTAATTTATCATCGAACCGTTCAATATTCTCATTTTAATGATAAGCAATAAGACATCTCAAATCTTCATTGTTTTTGAGAATTTTTTTAAAAAAGATGTCCAAAATATGCAAATTCATCTAAAACTGTGGGATATGCTCACTCAATTGTGAAAATGGTGATTTTGACAAGCATAGTTTTATGTTTCACATATGTACCGTTTGTATATGTAAAGCCCATTCTCCTGTCCCATGTGTAGTAAATTCAATAAAATTGTGTATTTTTTGATAGACATCTACACTTGCAGCACAATTTTCATGAGTAGCTAACTAGTGAGATTTCTATTTTCAGAGAATTTAGTGGACCTGGGAACATGCCACATGCCCTACAATGAAAAGTGCTGCACAACTAAACACCACATGGAATCCCATTGATTCTATCAATAAGCCTGTAGGCAAGGGGAGATGGACATCAAATCATGAAAACAGTAAAGGCAAATATAATAAGCTAAATGTCAAGGCGACTTAAAACTTCTTATTTGAATAGTAAAAGGTCAAATAGAAAAAATATAGATTAAAAGAAAATTTTATTTTAAAATTTACTACACTACTGTGTGGGGTGTTTTCATGATACCAAGATTACTCTTAGTTTAGGTAAAAGTACCGACTGGGTTTATCTTGATCTCGGCTTTGTTCAGCTTGGCGATTGTGCCAGCTGGTACCGAGCTTGAGCTAGCCTCGGTAAGAGTACTGACCATGCTCCTCTATGCTCGGCCTTGTGCATCTCGGCAACAATGCCCGAACTCGCGCACTCCCGTCCTCGGTGACTTCTCTAGTTCGGTCCTATTGACCGAGGTGAACATTGAGTGTCAAGTCTCAATTATGTGATGGTACAATTACATTGCAGAACGTACTGTCAGATAGGGTGGTCGCCAGATATCGATAAGGGATTATCCATGTTCGACGGTCTTGTCCGCATTTATGTTCGAGATTGGGGAACGATCCGATGGGACAGTACTCTCACCTACCTCCACTGAGGGTCCGAGGTATGGGCTGATGGGAATGTACCTTTACCTACCTCTACTAAGGGAGCTCTTGATGGAACACTCGTCTATATATGTGCATGGGTAAGACCCATGGAGAGGTACGCAAGATACGCTTTACACATCCTTAACTCTCTTTTCCTCCCTACTCACTCCCTCTCTGTTCAGTGACTGCACTAACTTAGGCATCGAAGTGCCTTCGGCTGACTGTAGCCAGGGGCTCTGACCTTATTTCCTTCTTCCCCTTTCAGGTTCTAAGGCATTCAATCCTTCCAAAGAAGCTTAAGAGTAATATTAAGAGTTTTATACTCGCCTAACCAAGTCCGTAATATTTAGGCACTTACAACTATAATTTAACACAATTTTTTATTATAAAAAAAAGCCATGTGTTAGAATAAAGAGAAATTTACCCAAAAAAGGACCATAGAGGCCCACTAACCATAGGAGGTGCCAATAGTTTTTATGGCACGGAACGGGTATTCCCGCCCGTTTTTTTTTTTTTTTTTTTTGCATTTTTTCAACAAGCGACGACGTCGTCACTTAATATCGAGAGTAAGCGATGACGTCGTCGCTAGTCTTCTATATATACCTATGTCTGTACTCCCCAACAAAGTTGCGTTTTCTCCTTCCCTTTTCATCTGCGATTGAATGCGATTGAATGCTGAGAAAACAAAAACTCTCCCCCAACCGGCGGTTGTTGATCTCCATTAAAAGGTAGGCACAACACATTTTCAGAGTTGTTTCATGCGTTAGCTACCAAAGATTTCGAGTTTCATGTTTACCTTTTCAAGAAAAGTTCATTAGGGCTTTTGATACACAGTTTTTTCATGACATTTTCTTGATTACACATTATTGTTGGGTGGCTAAATCATCAAAGTAACAACTTTGGTTGTTCTAAGGTTGTTTATTGTCACAAAACCCCTAATTGAGAGCTTATAAATATGGTGAATACACGTATTTGCATATTAGGGTTTACCCCTTTGGGGTAATATGAAGACGGGAACTCAAATACGTGCACAAAAGAATGGTGAATACCAGTTTTACATGGTAGGGTTGTTATATAAAGGTTGGAGCAAACATGCAAGAAATGATTTCATTTTTACTCCTTTGTCTGTAACCCTAGAGGGAAAACAGTGTCAGTGGAGTTAACTTCTCTTGTGAAAATTTTCCTTTTAAACAGAAATAGAAATGGACAACAGAACGCATAAAATCATCTTTCTGTTAGCATTATTCAACACGTGACTTATTCACTACATTTGCTAATACCAACAAATTGATATATGGTTTATTTGTGTCGGCAGCATGACTGAGGATGGGATCTCTATCATATTTCACTATGATGGAGAGTTTGTCTTTGACATTATACGTCCAGTCTATAAAGGTGGAAGATAGAAGACGAGGTCTCTACCTAATACCATAACATATGGCACGTTGCTGAATGAAGCCATTGCTTTGTCTAATTGGGATGCAAATATCGAGGATGTAAGCATGAAAT
The DNA here is from genome assembly GCA_028538565.1 of Umbellularia californica. Taxonomy (NCBI): domain Eukaryota; kingdom Viridiplantae; phylum Streptophyta; class Magnoliopsida; order Laurales; family Lauraceae; genus Umbellularia; species Umbellularia californica. The sequence goes on from JAPQWN010000005.1 coordinate 14,039,905, forward strand.
ACCTTCATCACAATGGACTCGTTTTTTCGTTGATTAGTTTGGAAGATGAGAATGATATTATGGGAATGTTGATGGCGTCTGGAAGTGAGCAAGATGGGGTACATGTGTATGTCAACAGGAAACTTCACGCTGTAAATTAGAAACGCGAAGGCTCTCAGTACGTATTTATGTTTATACTCTTTAATATTTCTATTGTTGCATTTGTCGTGCTTAACTTAAAATCTTGCCCATGTCTTTTATTGAAAGGGTTATGTTTGGCGGCTCTTGTGCCCGGAAGAAAATGTGCAAAGGGATTTGCGAGATTATGAATCCCACGCCTGGCGCAGTGTATCCCACCGTGGATATTCGTGAAGATGTTGATATGCATTTCTCTTCCGCACGGGATTCTCATACAAACGATTGTTCTACAAGAGTTGGTTTTCATGTGGATGGAATATATCATGAGGCTGTTGATGCAAATGATGCTCTCTGTGGTACTGTTGATATATCAATGGTTCGTGAAACTCCCTCTTGGATGATGGCTGGTAATGAAGAAGGCGTTGAAACCATTCATGCCGTGAATCATTCATTTGTTATGGAAGATGTAAATTTCGTTGGTAATGAACAAGGAGCTGAAACCATTGATGCTGTGAATGACTCACTTGCTATGGAAGATGTTAATTTTGTTGATAATGAAAAAGGAGCTGAAACCATTGATGCTGTGAATCATTCACTTGCTATGGAAGATCTCAATTTTTTGGGCAATGAACAAGGAGCTGCAACCAATGATGCTGTGAATCATTCACTTGCTATGGAAGACGTCAACTTCGTTGACACAAGGCCCCTGAAGATGTTATAGCCGAAACTAGTACGGACTCAGCACGAGAAATGTGGATAAGGCGTCAGTTTCCTGATCGTGAATGCTTCAGAAGATCTCTTGCGAAATTTGCAATTTATAACAATTTTACTCTACGACATGTGTCGACCAATATGAAAAAAGTCACAGCATGTTGCAAAGATGATTGTTGTCCTTGGTGTATACATGCTTCCATTGTTGATTCTGGTCCGGAGTTTAAGGTGCGGACTTATAACCCACGGCATTGTTGTTCAAAACCAATGATGGGAATGACACATCCCCAAGCATCATCGAAACTGATTGAAGAGTTCATTGAGGACAGAGTCCGATGCAATAACCATTTGAAGCCGAAAAAGATTATGAACGAATACCAAAAGGAGTTTGGTACCCGTATCACTTACAGAAAAGCACACATTGCAAAAGAGATGGCGTTGCGTGTAGTTAGGGGATCATATGAAGAATCCTTTAAGATTCTACCTCTTTATTGTAGAGAATTACACATGACCAATCCAGGCACTGTGACTAATATCGACACGACAGTTGAAGACAGGTTTAGAAGATTCTTCTGGACTTTCGGTTCTTGCATCCGATCATTCCGTTCATCAATGAGGCCCATGATCGCTATTGATGGGTCACATCTTCGGGGCAAGTATCCTGGTGTGCTGCTAGTGGCTGTCACCTACGATGGTAATCATAAGCTATTTCCCATAGCTTTCGCCTTCGCTGAGGCCGAACGTCGTGACAGTTGGGAGTGGTTCCTTGCCAATCTCACTCTTGCATTGGGAAGTCCAACGAACCTAACTATTGTGTCTGATCGACAAAAGGGCCTTGTTCCGGCATTGTCCAACATCATTCCAAGTGCGAGGCACTGCTATTGTTGTCATCACATTGCAGAAAATATTAAATCAGCCTTCTGTGATCGTGCCAATGTATTGAAATTTTGGCGGGCTGCCAAGGCTTTTAGACCATATGAGTATGAGGCCTATATGAACGACATCCTTGCTGTAGACCAAGGGGCACACAACTATATCATTGCCATTGAAAAACAACGTTGGTCAAACGCATATGTTGATGGTCGGCGCTATGACATGATAACCAGCAACGCAGCTATGTGTACGAACGCGCTTTTAAAGGACATTAGAGTGCTTCCCATTACAAAGCAAGTTGAAGAAATCCGTGCCAAGTTGATGAAGTTCTTCCAGAGAAGACATCTTGACTCACTCAATATTTTGTCGCGGTTAACGCCCTATGCAGAGAAAGTAATGAGTCAAGAGGCTGAAGACTCACGCCGCGTGCATGTACGTGTTACCGGTCTCGTTGAGTTCCAGGTCCAATCAACAGAATTTATTGATATTGTTGATCTTGAACAAAAGAAGTGTAGTTGCCGTAAATGGGAAATAATGGGGATTTCATATTGCCATGCACTAGCGGCAATGAAGGTTAGGCACTTGAATCCGTATGACTATGTTGAAGATTGTTACCTAACAAGTACTTATCGTGCGTCGTACAGTGAAGTCATACATGCCACTCGTGATAGCAAACAATGGGAACATACATCAAATGAAATTGTATTGCCACCACGTGCGACAAAACAACCAGGGCATCCAAAGAAAAACAGAATTCGGGTTGAAGACAGAAATCGACAGTGCAGGGTTGTTACCTGCTCTATTTGCAAAAATAGGGGACACAACCGAAAGAGTTGTCGCAACCCACCAACTGATCATGTTGCATAGATCAAACTGGATGTGGATCATACTTTTGTATAGCTCCAACTTACATAGCATTTTTTGATGTGGATCATACATTTGTATAGGTAGTCTTCTACTACAGGGACAACCAGTTTGTACTTTCAACTTTCACATTTTGTGGATGTGGATCATACTTTTGTATAGGTAGCCTCCTACTGCAGTGACAATCATTTTGTACTTTCAAAATTGACATTTTTTGGATGTGGCTCATACTTTTGTAAGACAGGTGTCTACTACAGTGACAACAAGTTTGTACTTTAAGAAAATTGACATTTTTAGGATGTGGATCATACTTTTGTATTGTAATCAACCTTGTATTCAACCATATGGATCATACTTTTGTAATACAACCTCATATATATTACACTTACAACTTATTTGTCATCAAGATTTGTCAATTTTGTCACCATTTTTATTTGATGTGGATTGTCAATTTCAGTCCATTTGTTCTTGTTGAGAATCGAAGTATTTGTACATTGGCACAGAATTTTATAAAAATAGCTTATGTGAAGCGACGACGTCATTGTAAATATAACCTCCATTCAAAAGAATATGTTCTGTGAAGCGACGACGTCGTTGTAAGTGTACTTTACATTGAAAAGAATAGGTTTTGTGTAGCGACGACGTTGTTGTAAGTATACCTTACATTGAAAATAATAGGTTCTGTGTAGCTACAACGTCGTTGTGAATTCACATGCATTTCTTACCAAATCGATTACTTTAGGTTCTGTGAAGCGACGACGTCGTTGTAAATATAACTTCCATCTAAAACATTAGGTTCTGTGAAGCGATGACGTCGTTGTAAATATAACTTCCATCTAAATATCAGGTTCTGTGAAGCGACGACGTCGTTGTGAAATCACATGTAAATTTATCAAATCGATTACTTTAGGTTCTGTGAAGCGACGCCGTCGTTGTAAATATAACTTCCATCTAAAACATCAGGTTCTGTGAAGCGACGACGTCGTTGTAAATATAACTTCCATCTAAATATCAGGTTCTGTGAAGCGACGACGTCGTTGTGAAATCACATGCAAATTTATCAAATCGATTACTTTAGGTTCTGTGAAGCGACGCCGTCGTTGTAAATATAACAAATTTGAAAAGAGTAGGTTCTGTAATGCGACAAAGTCATCGCTTAACAGGCACAATATTAAATACACTGTCCATACTAATTTGATGTGTGAACGCACTACAAGATCCGTATCAATCACAACATTGCCATAGGAAATGTAAACCATTACATGGATATAAACAGCTGAGAACCCAACAAGGGCACACATCTTCAATTTCCATTCAAAAATATTGTTGCCAAAAAAAGCCAAATTTTTTTTTGTAACGTTCAACCTAAAAGTTGTATGGCCCATTCAGCTCCACCAGCTTCACGTTTGAATATTTACAAAAAAATATTTACAATAGATAGAACTGTCAAGGAAGTCACTAAATTTGCATCAATCATCAGGTTTAATTGAATCAATCGGAATCTCATCAAGACTCAACCGATGCGTATTCAACTCCCAGCTGCGCTTAAAGATTTCAAGGACTATTCGTTGCCGATAGTACTTCATGTCAGCTTGTGTAAAATTAATCGGACGCCGAAATATACAGTGCTCTGCGAATGCAGCGACGAAGACACCACAGTCGTAGCCGTTCTCCTGTAGTGGGATGTTTGTTTTAACATTGATGGTCCATATGTATGGATCTGGCCACCCATAATCGCTGTACTTCAAAGTCAGCCAGTTAACATGCAGGAACAACACACGTCGTCAAAAAAAAAAAATAAATAAATTGTTTCTTCAACTTGGAAATAGACAGTATATACTCACGAATTGTTTACAAGCCGTTAAAGCGTGACGATCACTGCTGGAACTGTTGTATAATTCCCACTTCCTCTCATCCGTATATCCAATAAGTAATGTGAAATGATTAACTGAGTGGAGAACGAAAATGAGTGTTTTACATTCTCTAGCATCCATCACACGAGAACCCCCAGGACCAAATGCTGCTTCTTCTGTAGTTGGCAGCCCAGACTGCCACCAGCTCTGCAATAATGTTTAGTGGCAGATGTCAACATTTTTGGATCATATGTGAAAATGCTGATATTAAGTACATACTTATATAAATGCTCGGGTCTGCCAAAAAGGCCGTAAGACACTTCTCTATCAACACATCAAACCAATAATACAAGATATTGGTGTCTAACCAAATACCCTCTTCCAGAGCAGCGTTCAGGACTTCACTGGATACCAATGTGCATACAATGTCCAGCTCTTCCTTTCTGCAAAATACACCAACCATTAGACAATTTATGTAATGAAACCTACTGGAAAGTGTATAAAAAAAGACGAACCTCTGATTGAAATATTGTTTGAACCCCTTCAGTAGAAACCTGTCCGTTTTGGAGAGAACATACTCCGATCCACCCATTGAGTGTAAATAGTCATCATACTTTTCTGGAATCTTTCTTGTTCGGGGCAATCGTTTTAACCTCCAAACTAGTGAATCAATGGACGCCCTGATTGGTGATATTATAAATTCTTGTGAGGTTGTTGCCCCTCGAGGGGTGGAGAATATATCAACCACTGGTGGCTCACTGGATTTCTCGACAGGTGTAGAAGTGTGTCTCTCTACATGCTCTGCTTCCATAGTGAAATCACTTGTGGCCACCTCAGGGGCTTCCATAGCGGGGCTGTGCACCCGAGGTAAGATCTCCTTCACATTTGATGTCATCTTCACACTCTTTTGCTTCTTTCTTTATGTTTTACAGGACTTTTCGCCGCTGCCTTTTTGACCCTCCTACTCTCTACAGACTCTTTATCCTGTCAATTTTTAATTGCCGATAACTGTTAAAGACAAATCAAAATTGAATAATTAAAGATGGATGATGCTGTGGCTTACATCTTCTGAAGCTGAGTTGTGTAAGTGATCGTCTGCAAATTTGGCGAAATTTGTATTCAAACCAGATCTGAATATGAAAATCTTCCTGATCCAGGAATCCCGGAAATGCTCAATTAAGGTTTTCTTCCTCACAGCCAGGTCAACTGACCTCTCCATATGTAGTAAAAGCTCCTTTACCTGCGGGCATGAATTTTGTCAAATAGGCAAGAGGCATTTGGATGGAAAAAATACGAAAAGACAAGAAAGAGTGACAGTTCATCTCTTACTCGGTTCTCATCACAGCAGCCCTCATGTTCATCACGTTTGGTCTTTGTTCTATCAATCTCCTCATGGGACTTGCTCGACCGATACACATGATCGTGTTGGCCTGATACTATTGCATATACTCGTCAGTATGCGTGGACGATGATGATTTCTTTCCTTTCAGAATGTCCTTGCATCTACTGTCCCAAAGTTTGTAATTAGGGACCCGTCCATCTGCACTGTAGTCATACACAATCTTTACTACCCGTTCGACCCTTGCAAAGGGCATACTGAAAGGTGGAGGAACATCTTGTAGAAGACCAAACTGTTTCATAACACGACCAGTATTATGTCGCTCCACAACCCAATAAAAAGCTAGGACTGTTGAGGAAGAGAATAGTTCACGGTCGGCTTTAGAAACTAAATGACGGAATTTCTTTCCAAACTGCTTGTAGGGTTGCCATTTGAACTACATAATTTGAGTTTAAAAAAATATTAGCAACACGAAATTACTCTAGCATCCATTCAACTAGATACAATCCAGACATGATGAACTTACGCCGTCATGTGATAATTTGTTCAATTATTGCCTGGTTTTTGTTAAAGTGGTTACAGTTTTGAATGAGTTTAACCTAGCTGTCCAGGTCTTCATCAGTGGAAACTGAATGTCTGTTTTCCATGTAGCATTTGGCGGTGGACAACGTCCAATTTGCATTCGTGTGTACGCCCATATCTGCGATAAACAGCAATCAATACATAATTTGCTATTCAAAGAGTTGTATAAAAAGTATAAATATCATCAAATAAACTGTGTTACCTGGAGAAGTTGTAGAGGTCCACTCAAGGTTCTAAACTTCCTCAAACCTTCAGTGTTTGAAGATTTGATTTCATCTCCCTCTTCATCAACATCTTCCCCCTTGTCCTTAACAACTTTCACCGCCTTTGCTAATATCCAATAAAGATTTGAAAGACAGGCGGGAGCCCATGCAAATGGCTTAAATTCCCTGAACAACTCGAGAAGATATGTCGGCCCCCTTCCACCTGATGTGTTAAGACATAATTTGACTGGATACTAAGAAGAAAAGGTATGCCCTAGTGTTGTAGATTTCTTCGGCTTTAGAAAGTTTATTCTTCTTCTTCTTCACATCCTTTGTTGGATTTGCTGCGAAATTGGATTCCAACCATGTGAATTTAATATTTATCCCGTTCACATCAACACCTTGAATGGGGGCCTTCCCAAGTAGTTCAAGACATACTTCACTAACCACTGAAAACAGGAAAGTTCTCCCGGTGACAATTGGGCCATCGATTGGTAGCCCATATATATAGGCAACGTCTTCGAGAGTGACAGTTGCCTCACTTGATGGGAAGTGGAAGGTGTTTGTTTCGGGACGCCATCTTTCTACTAATGCCGTAATGAGGGCATGATCGATCCTAATATGTTCCATTTCAGCCAAATGATGCAGCCCCGATTGCCTCACGTATTCCTTTTGGTTTTCATTTAACAACCAGACATCTTTGTTCAGGTTCATTGGTATGCATCTGAAGGTGCCGAATTCCTGACAAACATTAACAAGTGAATACAGTTAATATAAGCTTTAAATCAATAATATAAGTATAGATGTCAAGGGTGGCTATGAATATACTTTTCCATGGTTTATCGCTTCTGAAATGTGATTCGACTGATCGTAAAGAAGCCTATCTGCTCTATCCTTACTTGCATCCATCTGAAAAAAACAAATAGAGTTAGATGTATACATAATAAGCTTGAGATGTAAATATAAACCATATGGAAATTTGACATCCAGGGCCAATGAGGTAGTTTTTACGTGCCACTTTGATGCCTTATTTTTTATTTTAATATCATTGGAGGAGATGAGTGTCATCGGATTTGACATCCTAATCCCATGTGTCACCCCCTCATTGGCCCAGAATTCACTTTTTTTTTGCGATGGTCAGTGACGACGTCGTTGCTTCACAGAATTCATCCCATAAAAATACTGTGTACTAGTACAGTGACGTCGTTGCTTAATAGAAGCAACGACGTCGTTGTACTTCAACTATGTAATATGTGTGTAGAGTTATGCTCAAAGGTTCAGACAAAGGTGTAACAAACAAAGGTGTAACAAACACAGAAAAAACTATATGCATGTGTGTGTAGAGATACAGAGAGAGTATAGGTATTTGGACATTAAAATAGAATCCTTGTCCAACCCATCCTTGGCAGGATAATCTGCAGCTCCATTAGCTCATCTTAGTTTCTATCGAATATTAACCTCCAGCCAAATAAGTAATTTCCTCTGCTTCGAAAATGATAACTGTACGGCGACGTCGTTACTTAACAGAAGCAATGACGTCGTTATAATTCAACTCTGGAAAATATGTGTAGAGTACTGCTCAAAAGTGTAACCGACGGAGGTGTAACAAACAAAGGTTTAAAAAACAAAGGAAAAACCGTATGCATGTGTGTGTAGAGAGAGAGAGTATGGGTTTTTGGTCATTAAAATGGAATCCTTGTCCAACCCATTCTTGGCAGGATAATATGCAGCTCCATTAGCTCAGCTTAGTTTCTTTTGAATGTTAACCTCCAGCCTATCAAGTAATTTCCTCAGCTTCGAAAAGGATAACTGTATGACGATGTCGTTGCTTAACAGAAGAACCGACGTCGTTGTAATTCAACTCTGCAATACAAACTGTTTGGTCCATAATGAAACACAAGGTTTTCCATTAATTTGTAGTTCTTCTTCCTTATCACTACTCTTCATATAAACATTACCAACTAGACCTTCTACTTGTCTTTCGCTCCCAACCACTCACTCTAACTTTCCTCCATAAGCATGTTTGTCCTCCCCACAATGATAAACTTTATTAAACTATAAGATAAGACAAAAACAAAATGCAGTCAAAGAGACATCCACTGCTCAAGGTGATACTCACAAAGGAACAACTCAGATTCAAAAAGGATAAGTGTACAACGACGTCGTTGCTTAACAGAAGCAACGACGTCGTTGTAATACAACTTTGCAATACAAGGTTTGATCCATCTGCAACACAGGGTTGTAATACAACCTTGTGTTTGCTCCATCTGCAACACAAGGTTTTCAAGTGCCCTATGGTTCTTCTTCCTTATCACTACTCTTCAAATTTGGCATTATGACTACAAAGGACTGAGATGTCCACTAGGACTGACTACACAGTCGAGAGGGGGGAAAACGGAAGGACTGAGATGTATCCAGTTGATTCATGCAAAAATAATGTATAGTGCATGAAAATAAACCATTTTAGAATGTGAAGCAAATGAAAGAAGATGAACAAAACCCTAGTAAATCGTCATTTTGCAACACAGAAAAAGCTAGGCGACAAGAAAAAAACCTCCGCCTGATATATTGCTATGGAAGCTTGAAGTGACAATAAAAAAGGTTGGAAAAGGTCCTTTGGGACCACCTTCACTACCTTTTGAGGTAGGTGCAGACGAATCCACCAGCGGAAAAGGAGAAAGCGACGCAGGAAGAAGGGGAAATGGGGTAGTGGGGTTAAACCGCTGGAAACCTTGACGCAAGCATCCAATAGGTTGAATAACTGTAGTTGGGACCACCAAAAACTGTCTTTGGACGAGGAAGAGAAGAAACCGCCAGGGCAGAGCAGTGGAAAGCGATTGAGGAAGGAAGGGAAAATGGGAAAGTTGGGTTTCGTGGGAATTTATGGGGTTCGCTGCACGACGACGTCGTTGCAACTTCCAGTCACTAATAAAAAAACGGAAGTGGTCCCAGGGGACGACTTCCGTGCCATAAAAACTATTGATACCTTCTATGGTTAGTGGGCCTCTATGGTCCTTTTTTAGGTAAATTCGTCTAGAATAAAAGAGCCTACTTTTACCCCCAGCTTTTTATACGCATGTTTATTACCAGGAGAACTTAAATTCTTTGACTTTATTAATCATAAATTTGTTAACGGTTTGCTCGTCAATGGACCTAGCCAACTAAAATCCATACTATTGAAGGTGAATGTTCCTCCACTTTATTGGCTCAGCCCAACTTTCACCCTTGGACATGGCCTACTAAAAGCCTTAATAAATTTCTCCTCGTTGTCGTAACAAAAGGATCGGGACATCTCTGTCATCAAAGGAGAAATTAATGAAATCACAGAGAAGGACTATGAACATGGCAGGGGGTGGCCCAGGAGGACTGAAATGCGTGTCCATGATACTGCATACTCTGCTGGAGCATGATACCACATTACTAGAATGCAACACGTGGACCAGTTGGAAAGGCGAGGCCGACACGACGGGATTTTTTCCCATTTCTGCGCTGTCCGGATGTTTGGTCCTGCAGCAAGTGTGGGGGACCAGCACGTGTGACCATTTTTCTTTATATACACCTCCCAAAACCCCGTACACCTCTTCTAGTTCCAGTTCCAACAAAGAAAAATCCCAAGAAAGGTCATTACATACTAGAAATCCAATCCGTCAATCCTCTTTTACACAGATCCTGTTCTTCATATATATAACTGTAAAATGTATTTGGTGGGGCCTATTGTTAGATTGACATGTTGATTTTAAATATGTGCCCAACTTCTATTTTCATAAGGAAATAAAGAGAAAGTTAATAAAGTTGAATCATGTGTTCGGGATTTAGTTAACCCAACGGTATGCATAATATTAATTTGAATAGTATTTTATATGTATATCCCACAGTGAGTGTTAAAACCAATGAATGGATTGGATTTCTTAAGGGTGGGCCCCATCCACTTGCATATGTATGATGCAGCGCTGCTGTATGGGAGCTTTGCCCTCGATCGTGGGCTCGGTATGTCAAAGTCTCTAGAATTCAGAGAATTCTTTTTGGGGATTGTTTACCCAAGAGGATACAGGAGAATTTCAAATGATGTCCATTCTTGAGTTACAACTCCTCAAATAGTAACTTTGCAAATTTGGAGAGTAATGTTTTTTTTTTTTCTTTTTTTTTCTTTTTTTTTAAAGCACTAATTCACAAGGTTGGATTTGAAAAAAAAATAACTCATGAATTAAATAGGGATTTATTTCCAAATGCTAGGGAAAATCCACTGATATGCAATATAAAAACTTAATACCAAGAAATTTTGTCAGGAATTCTTCCAAACAATTGTCCCAATAATTTTAACCAAATTTAAATTCTCCAAATGTTGTGCCTACGGTTGGGTCCGTTGGGTTGGCCAAAGACCAAGTTCAGGATAGGGGTATTTTGGTAATTATACTGGGACTTTTTTTGGGGCTAGATTTTATATTGTATTTTGACGCAATTTGTAATCTTAAACATAAGATATTGAAGAGTAATAGCAAAGTCGAGTTTCTCTCATGTGATTGTCTCTCTTCCTCCTTATGGGGCTTGTTTGATTGACGATCACAAGTTTTGTGCTTCTGCACACACACGTACTACAAGTGATATTAGAGTGTGAGGTGGAGATCGCTTGGGTTTTAGAAAGCTTTGGTTGTGAGTGCGATCAATGTTTTTGTAATTAGATCTTTGGATTCATGCGATCGCACGTAAAAAAGAACATGAAGGTAAAAAAGAAAATCAAGGTCTTGAGTTTTCGGTTGCTGCACAGTTGAGAGGGAGAAATCATCTCTGATTGTTAGAGGTTTTGGTCTTATAGCTCGATCTACTATAGATTGAACGATAGATATTTAAGAAAAAGAAGAAAAAGAAAAAGAACAAGGGTAGTGCTACGCAATGGGATATTGGACGGATCGATCTCAGAGTAGGGCTTGGAGTACTATCAAATTGCACGCCTTTTATAGGAACTCATTTTTGTCTCCATCTAACATTGTCTCAGACGTGGTGTTCTATTCCTTCAGTTCTTTTTGCAACCCATTCTGAACAAAGAAAAGGATGCATATCCTAAAACTCCATAGACTATAGTTTTTTTTCTATTGAATTTCTCAATTTTAAAATTTGTAACCATTGCAAAATTTAGAATTTTCTATACGGTGACTCAGAATTTTATATACATTTTTTGCTATCTTATTTCAACTATGGCCTAACAAGTTAGATTCATGATGTAGTTGCAATCAAGGTTAGAAGACTTGTGACTCGGAATTGACTCATCCAATACAAAAAAGTTGACATGGATAGAGACAGCATGGTAACTCGAGAGATCATGCATTTTCAAAAATTTCAAGATTATTTAAAAATGGGTCAAATACTTATAAAACATAAATATACATTACTTAAATGCATTCACTGTAATCAGTGGCGGACTCGGGATTCTCATTTGAAGGGTGTGGGTGCAAACAAACTATTGGATTTTGGGAGTAAAGACGGAATCTTCATGTGGATTTTGGAGGTAGACACCGGATTTTTATGTGAGTCTTCGAAGCAGATCTGGAATTTTCATGGCCCGTTTGGTAATTTAAAATAAAGTGAAGTGAAGTGAAATAAAGACTGGAAATAAAATATAACCAGGTTATGATGGTATTTTGTTTTTAGTTGTTTGTGATGGAATATTGTTTACTTTTTATATGGGAAATGGAGTTTTTTTTGTCTTTTAGTAAATAAAGGTAGTTGCCTTTTGACTTTTTTTTTTTTTTTTTGAAAAAAATAGAGGGAGTTTTGCATTAAAGTTCTTTTGAATTTATGCTTAACTTTACTTGCCAAGTAAAATTACCAAACATGACCATTTTATAAGCGGACCGAACTCCAACGGGTACGACCGCACCCACATAGATGTACATGGGTCCGCCCCTAGTTGTAATCAATTCAACACAAGAAAATACTATAATAGGTAAAATAAAAGAAATTGCATATGATATAATTCTTTAATCCAAATATCAAATGAAAGAGATCAAATATAAGTTTCAAATTACATATCAATCACCACTTTTATAATTGCTGTGTGGAGTATTTCTACCGAAACCAAGGTTACCCCTGACTTCGGTGAATGAACCAAGCAGGGAACGCCTCACTTCGGTACGGCAGCATGCCAGCTAGTAACGATGTGGGATTGGTTTCGGTAAGAGTACCGACCACATCCTCCCGAACTCAATCTCGTGCGTCGACATCCTTGTTCGACTTCAGGCATGGCCGACCCCAGTGCCTTCTCCAGTTCGGTCCTTTAGCCGAGGTGAACACTGGGCGTCCCCATCCCCATTATGAGATGGGACGGCTACTTTACAGGAAGCCCCTGACAAATAGGGTGGCCACCGGCCAAAGATAAGGGCTCGTTCCTGTCAGCAGATCACATCCACATTTATGTGAGGGATTTGAGGGGAGATCTGGTGGGACAAGTATCCTCACCTACCCCCACTAAGGATCTTAGGTGTGGGCTGATGGGACAAGTATCCTCACCTACCTCCACTGTGGAACCTTCTACTCTCCTCTATATATGCCTGCATGGTAAGCCATAAACAGGTACGCAAGATATTACATACAGTGTTATTTTGCTCACATCTTCTTCCTCACTTCACCTTAGTTCAGTGACTGCACTAACTCAAGTGTCGGAGTGCCTTTGGCTGACAGCAGCCTCGGGCCCTGACCTCTGTTTTCTTCTCCCTTTCAGGATTCTGGCCATCGGCGACGTTCCCGATCAGCTAAACAGCATCTCACTAACCTCCATTATCATCCAAACTAAATCCGTAATTTTTAGGCACGCACAATTGGCACCGTCTATGGGGACGACTGGAAAATACCATATTTTCATACTGAAAGTCATGCCTCCGAAGTCTAGGAAGGGAAAGGGTGTTGCTGGACCTTCCATGTCAAAGCAGCCTGAGACGTTCCTGTCCTCTATGCCACCACCTCTGGTGACGAACCAAGAAAGAGCAACCAGACAAACACTGTCTAACCCTCAGAAGAGGGTTGGCGGAGAACCCGGCATGAGAAGTGTAGGATCACCTGTCACGGTGACGCACTCGTCGTCAAGGGATGCAGCAGCATCTCCTCGCACCGGTCCCGTACTGGAGCGGGTCAGGCCGACTACCTCTCAGGGGGAGCGTCCACGTCTGGAAGTCGTTTTCACCGAGCCACTCCGTAAGGACGTTCCTCCTTAGGGACAGTCCCAACGGGGCAAGGCTCCAATGCAGTCTGATCCTCGCCAGTCTCATCACGAGGACCACATGGAAGAGGACCATGTCCACCTGGACGATGAAGGCGACGACGACATGGCCCTGGAGGAGGATGCCGAGACCCAAGCCGAAGCAATCAAGGCTCGAAACCTCGTCATTGAAGAGAAAAGAGCTCAAATCCTCCAGCTCCAGCAGCAACTCAAAGGAAAGAAGGCCCCGTCTGAAGCTCCGCTCGTGCCTCGTGCACAGCAGCGAACCCGGAAAGCTGCTAAAGCTCGGCCAGATCTGAGGTAAATCATAAACAGAAGGCGTGACCGAGCTTGCGAAGAGGGCTCGAGTAGCACCCACGCCAGCGCTGACCATCAGCAACACCAGAAAACAAGCCAGGCTGCCGACCCCGACATGACTGATTATATTAATCAGCAAATCAAGCTGGCCGTGCAGCAAAACATGGAGTTCGCTGGCCTCACCCGAGGTCGGTTGGCTACCAGAGATAGCGACAACCACGGCACGTCTCCATTCACCCGGGAAATCAGGGACTATCCCCTCCCTGACTAGTTCAGCGTCCCGAGGTTCAATCTTTATGAAGGGACCTCGGACCTTGAGGCGCATCTCCGCCACTTTACTCAGAGGATGACGGTGTGGGGCGGCGACGGCAGCCTGGATTGCAAAGTCTTCTCCTTCAGTCTAGGAGACCTCCCACTTCGGTGGTTTTGTGCGCTCTCCGAGGGATCGATTTCGAGCTGGCGACAGCTCCGAGACTCCTTCGTCGAGAAGTTTCAAGCACACCGGGTTATCCCGAAGACAGATGCGGACTTGATAGCCATCAGAATGAGGCATCCGAGAACATCACTCGGTTCGCCAAAAGATTCTGGACTATTTACAGCCAGATCGAGGATGCTAACGACGAGGTGGCCACCAAGTCCTTCCAACAAGCTCTGTTGCCTGCCAACGAGCTCCGGAGGGACCTGGTATGGTTCCCCGTGGCCTCGGTGAAAGCACTGATGGCGCGGGTGAACCAGTTCGCCGAGCAGGAGGAAGACGAAGTCCGGGCCCGGGAAAGCCACAGCCACTGGCACGAGGATCGACCTTCTAAGAAGGAAAATAAGCTCGCCAAGAGGGAGGCGGACAGCAACAGAGAGCCGTCCAGCTCGGTACCGCATCCTGTTCCCACCTCGGGAGGCAGCGCAAAGCCGAAACCAAGTGGCGCCTCTTACAAGGCCGTCAACACCATCTTTAAGGAGCCCATTTACAAGCTCCTCGGCAAGATCCAAGCCCAACCCTTCTTCAAATGGCCCCAGCCTATGAAGAGCGATCCCTCTATCCGAGACCAGGGCAAATTCTGTGGCTATCACAAAGATAAGGGATACAGAACCGAGGATTGCCATGCCTTCAAGGCACACCTCGAGAGGCTCGTGAAGGACGGGCATCTGAAGGACCTCATCAAAGAGGAGGGCAGGGTAAACCGAGCTCAACAACGCCAGCCCGATGACCGGGATAGCGATGAGCCTGTAGGGACCATCGACGTCATCCACCTAGCCTCCGCTCCTAGGGGCAGTGACCAGGCCCGCGCTGAGGCCAGGAGGGCCCAGCACGGCAAACAAGTAATGACGGCCGAGCTCGGTCCCTCGGCAAAGAAGGCACGCATAGAGAGACCAAATATTTGGTTCTCTGACAAAGACTTAGCCGGGGTCCAACTACCCCACAATGATCCTTTTCTCCTAACAGTGAGGTTACAGAACTTCAATGTCAAGAGGATCCTAGTGGATCCCGGGAGCTCCTCGGAAATCCTCTATTTTGACTGCTTCAAGAGAATGGGTCTGAAAGAGGAGGACCTGCAGGAAGCTCGCACCCCACTGGTGGTAGATGCACCAAGACCGTTTACCCAAAAGGGAAGATCTCCCTCAAGGTCGACGTAGGAGGAGCCTCCATGATGGCAGACTTCCTGGTGGTAGATGCACAATCCCCATACATTGCCATCATGGGAAGGACCTGGCTTCATAACATGGAAGCTGTGCCCTCCACCCATCACCAGAAACTCAAGTTCCCGTTGCAGAGCAAGGACGGAGACTTCGAATTAATCATAGTCCGTGGTGACCAACAAATGGCCAAGGAATGCCTCATGGCCGTGGTCCCCGGAGAAGCAGAGCCGCAGCGAGTTCATATGATCGAGCTCGAGGCCGAGCTAGAAGCTGTTGGCCGAACTCCCGAGCAGAAGAGCGTTGAAGACCTCACCGAAGTCAGGATCGATCCCAACGATCCAGAGAGGTTTTTCGTGCTCGTTAGTCAGCTTACTGACGAAGAGAGGGCCGCGATGCTTGACTTCCTGTTACAGAACAGAGAGGTCTTCGCTTGGACCCCATATGAAATGCCTGGCATCGACCCCGAGGTCATGTGCCACAAGCTGAATGTGGATCCCGAGCACAAGCCTGTGGTCCAAAAGACTCGCAGGACGGGACTCCAGGAAGCAGAAGCTGTGATCGAGGAGGTCAAGAAATTGTTAGAAGCCGAAGCCATCAGGGAAGTCCACTACCCTGTGTGGTTAGCCAACACAGTAGTAGTCAAAAAGAAAAATGGAAGCTGGAGGGTCTGTGTGGATTTCATCGACCTTAACAAAGCCTGTCCCAAAGACAGCTTTCCCCTTCCGAAGATAGACCAGCTGATCGATGCCACTGTTGGGCATGACAGGATGAGTTTCCTCGATGCTTACCGAGGTTACCATCAGATTCCAATGCACGGGCCTGACGAAGAGAAGACCGCGTTGATAACACGCAGAGGCATCTACTGTTACAAAGTGATGCCCTTCGGGTTAAAAAACGCCAGCGCCACTTACCAGAGGCTGGTGACGAAAATGTTTCAGGCCCAGCTTAGCAAAAAGGTCGAAGTGTACATTGATGACATGGTCGTCAAGTCTAAAAGGTCATAGGACCACTTGACTGACCTACATCAAACCTTCGCCGTCCTCAAACAATACAAGTTCAAACTAAACACCTCCAAGTGCGCATTTGGCGTCGGCTCGGGCAAATTCCTGGGCAGCCTGGTCACCAGACGTGGAATAGAGGCCAATCCCGAACAAATCTCGGCGATTAAGGCCCTCCAGAGTCCAACCACGGTGAAGCAAGTCCAGAGGCTTACAGGGATGGCAGCAGCACTGAACCGCTTCATAAGCTGAGCTTCAGATAAATGCCGTCCCTTCTTCCAACTCCTGAAAAAGAGCACGAGGTTCCAGTGGACCCCAGATTGCGAACGTGCCCTCCAGCAGCTCAAAGGATACATCTCTTTACCTCCTCAGCTTTCCACCCCGGCACAAGGTGAGGTCTTATACTTATATCTGGCAGTTCGGACCATGCAGTGAGCTCGGTACTCATAAAAGACGATGACAGGCAGCAAAAGGCCATCTATTACACAAGAAAAATCCTGCTAGATGCCAAGACATGATACCTGCCATTGGAGAAGCGCATTTGCACTCATTAGTGCCTCCCGCAAGCTCTCCCACTACTTCCAGACGTACTCCATAGTGGTTGTGACCGAACATCCGCTCAAGTCTCTGTTCCGAAAGGCAGACTTCTCCGAAAGATTGTCCAAGTGGGCTGTCGAACTGGGACA
This sequence comes from Umbellularia californica, assembly GCA_028538565.1. Classification (NCBI taxonomy): domain Eukaryota; kingdom Viridiplantae; phylum Streptophyta; class Magnoliopsida; order Laurales; family Lauraceae; genus Umbellularia; species Umbellularia californica. Next base: position 14,057,273 of record JAPQWN010000005.1, read on the forward strand.
GTACGATAACCAATATCAGCCCCGAACGGAAATCAAAGCCCAGGTGCTGGCAGACTCTATTGTGGAGTTCACCTCTCCTAGTTCGGTACCGAGCCCACTCGACACGAAACTGGGGGGCAAGGAGGTGGGGGTACCCACCGAGACCGAGACAGAGCAGGAGCGGTCCTGGAAACAGTTCCTCGACTCGTCTTGGAAGGTCTTCGTCGACGGATCCTCAACCTCCAAGAGGGCTGGTGCAGGCATAGTCCTCCAATCTCCAGAGGGCCTTGTCATAGAGCAAGCCCTGACTCTGGACTTCAAAGCATCAAACAACGAAGCAGAATACGAAGCACTGATCGCAGGGCCGGGCAGCGCAAAAATTCTGGGGGCACGGCAACTGGTTGTCTTCAGTGATTCACAGCTGGTGACGAGCCAGCTGAATGGAGACTACCAGGCCCGTGACGATAGGATGGCAACCTACCTAGCCCACGCCAGACAACTTCTCTCTCAGTTCCGAAGAGTTGAAGTCAGACAGATCGGCAGAAACTCCAACTCTCACGCCGATGCACTTAAAAACTTGGCCTCTGCCGTCGAGGCAGGAAGAAAAAGGACTATTGAAGTGGAAGCACTGGACAAGCCAAGTATAGAACTCCGCCCACCTCGGCAGGTTCTGTGTGCCGAGCTTGGTCCGAGCTGGATGGACGAATTCATTTCCTACCTCAAGGATGACCAGCTTCCCGAGGACAAGAACCAGGCCCACAAAATCAGGCTGAAATCAGCTCGGTTCTGGCTATCTCTGGACGGTAATCTCTACAAAAAGTCTTACAATGGCCCTTACCTCCAGTGTGTTCACCCAAGCAAAGTCGAGGACTTCCTTTATGAAATCCACGAAGGAATCTGCGGCAGTCACATTAGAGGTTGGTCGCTGGCTTACCGAGCTATCAGCCAGGGCTACTGGTGGCCCTACATGTAGAAGGACGCACAGGTCTATGCCAAGAAATGTGAGAACTGTCAGAAGTTCTCTTACTCTCTCCATCAGCCAGCACATGACCTGAGTCCTCTCTCCAGTCCCTGGCCTTTCGCCAAGTGGGGACTGGACCTGGTGGGACTTCTCCACCGAGCTCCAGGGAACAAAAGATGGTTGATAGTGGCTACTGACTATTTTACCAAGTGGATAGAAGCTGAAGCGTTGTCCTCCATCACCGAGAAGGATACTAAAAACTTCGTATGGAGGAACATCGTAACAAGATTTGGAGTGCCTCGAGCCTTGGTCTCGGACAACGGGACTCAGTTCGACTCCAATTTCTTCAAAAACTTCTGTCAAGAGCTTGGGATCAGGAACTACTACTCCACTCCAGCATACCCCCAAAGCAATGGACAGGCTGAAATCTCTAATAAGGTCGTGCTTGACGGACTCAAGAAGAGAGTAGACCGAGCCAAAGGAAGATGGGTAGAGGAGCTCCCGAGTGTCATTTGGGCTTACAGAACTACCCCAAGGCGCTCAACCTCGGTTACACCCTTCTCCCTGGCCTACGGGATGGAAGCTGTAATTCCACTTGAGGTCGGTCTCCCGACCCTCAGGTCGGAACTGTTCAACCGAGGCCAGAACGATGTAAACCTCGCCACAAAGCTCGACCTGGCTGAGGAACGAAGGGATGCCGCAGCCATCCGCCTCGCTTCCTACCAGCGACAGTTGGCTACGGGATACAATCAAAAGGTCAAAGAAAGGAAGTTCTCACCTTGAGAACTAGTCTTGAAGAAGACACTTCCAGCAGACAAAACTCCCAGCGAAGGAAAGCTTGCACCGAACTGACACGGGCCATTCAAAGTGACTTCGGTAGCTGGGCAGTCTACATATAGACTTGAGGACATGGAGGGTAGGGAGCTACCACGTCCATGGAATGCCACGCACCTCAATAAATTCTACTTTTGAGATATACTTGAATTTTGGAAGTTAATAAAATTGATTCCTTTTTATAGAACGTATTTTTACTCTCCAAATCTATCTCCTACTCTCAAATATGGCCAAGTTGTGGAACTCGGCACATGCATACAGCTCGGTCATAGAATCAGCTTATTTCGGCACGGTCACAGGACCTGCTACTCGGCTAACCAGCTTATCCTGGCTCGGTCACAGGACCTGCCACAGTTTGGTTATCGAGGTCAGCTACTTTGGCCCGGTCAATGGACAGTGAAGTTCTGATTATAAGGCCGAGCTCAACTATGGTTAAAGGACCAAGCACATTTAGATTTACCGAGATCAATGCTTGTTACGGTTACGGAACCTAACAGCATCTCAGGTCACAGACTTAATACGTTAAGTTCGGCTGAAGGGCCGAGCTCAACTACTTTGTCCTATTTCCTGTTATTTATTTTGGTTACAAAACCGAGCACATAAAAAGACAGTGAAATAAGAAAAGAAACAATTCATCATACATGCTCAAATCGGGAGCAAAAGCCAATTTCATTCAATTGAAAAATGATTACAAATCTTTTTCATTTAAGAATTGAAAAAAGGTACAAGTGTTTCTCCCCAAGTACAGAAATAGAAAAGAAATTTACATCACATTAAAATTTTCAAGCCACAGCCCCCTCGGCACCCCCCGCAGCAGCATTCTCCTCTGCGTCAGCATTGACCTCGGCGGCATTGGCTTCGACTTCCCCAGCCGGGACCTCAGGAGCTTGGTTCGGTACGGGCCGAGGAGGAGGAAACTGGGGGATCTCCGCGTATATAGGGTTGTCCTTAGGGACCCCTGCCGCCTTCAACGAGTTTGTCCACCCCAGCCTCCAGGCTTTCTGGCTGACCTTACAGACCTCGGCAACATACAATTCGGTGGCTTCTGCCACCCCTTCATCAAAAGCCCGGTCGACTTCGGTCCGGAGTTTGTCAACCTCAGCGCGGAGTTCAGCCTCCACCTCCTCCCACCTCTTCTCGAGCTCGGCCGTCGTCTTAACTTGGTTTTCCAGTTTTGCTCTGACCTTTTCAAGCTCAGTCTTGAGACCCGTGGCAAACATCTCCTGCTCGACCGCCTTTTTTTTATCTCTCCGAGTTCTGCCTCAAGTTCCGTTTTCCTCTTCTCCGCCCTCTCGGCCCGGGCAGCGTTCTGGTAGGCCTTCTCTGCCGACACCAGGCTCCTTTGCAGGATCTGTGGAAGCAAGTATTAGAGTCAATATCAGAACTGTAGAAGTCAAAATGAGATCACAAGCTCAGAGGAGAGAATTACCCTGAGGGCGTCGCCCATCTGAGCCACATTCAGGTCCACCTCGCTCAGCTTCCAGTGTTCTGCCATGTCTCCAGGCAGAGCGCAGGCGTGCGTGAGGGCGCTGACGACTGCAGTGCCGTCACTCAACCGGCCGTCCGCCAACAACGGCTGGCCATCCTCCAGTAGGAAGCCAGAACTCCAGAGCGGAGGACCGAGCGACGGCGAGCGCCGAGAGGATGGATTGGGTTCGCCCTCGGCCGGATCTGCGATCCTAGGCCTTTTTCCCAACCGAACCGCGTCCCGGTTGGACTCGGTGGAGCGCTCAGTTGCTGAGGAAGGCTGGGGAGAAGACCGAGTGGGGGCAGGGACGATTGTGTTTACCGGGCTCAGAGGGAGAGCAGCTCCTGAGGGGGTAGGTGATCCCCCGAAGACAGCAGCGTCGAGGCTTACGAGTATCGGACGACGCCGGCCCATCTCGGCCTCTTCGTCCGAGTTAGACTGGAGGTTTACGAAGTCCTCTCACCGAGACGACTCGGATTCGCCCTCTGACTGGGGTTCTTCGGATTCGACTTCGGGGTCGGCCTGGCGAGTATCGTGACCGACCTGGGAGGGCCCGGCCTCGGTCAACCCTTGTGAAGGTCCGGTCTCAGGGGGCACCTGAAGCCCCGCAACTGGAGCCCCTTGCTCTTCGGCCTCAGCCAAAGTAAGCACTTGCTCTCCCTCAGGTTTTCGTACCGCCTTCTGATGAAAGAGCGGTATACGGGCTCGTACCCGAGAAGAACCGAAGTTGACCGATTCCGATGGCCCTTGTAGCTGTGTATTCTCTTTAGCCAAGTGACGTTTCGTCGCCACCTGGAGTTCTTCGCTTGCTGTTTTCTCTCCTTATGACCTACACACCAAGCAATTGAGTATATCAGTTCGGCAGAACAAAAATGCTTCAATAGAAAAAGAAATTGAGATATTTACTCGGTGGCTCCCCGAGACGACGAGGGATGTGATCCACCCTGGGCTCGCCGGGGCCGTACTCCCAGTCCCCAGTGACGTAAAGACGGTCATCCCCGGCGTACTTAGTATTGTCCTCGAGCTCGTTGATTAAGGGGGTTTCTTTGGATCGAACTCGAAGGTAATACGCGTCGTGTTTCGGAGATCGACAGAGATCGTACATGTCCTCAATATCCTCGACGCCGAGCTCGATCCCCAGAATCCTATTCAGCTCGGCTATACCCATGATTACCTTGTAACCGTTGGGCATGAGCTGACGGGGGTGAGGTTCCACCTCCTAAGGCAGGCCCTCAGGAGGGGGTGGACCGGGAACCTCACCCCACCTTCTATAATGGCAACTAATGGGAAGGGCATCCACCCGTCGACGAAGATCCGAGGTCGGATTTGGTCTTCAGGACCGTCCGCCCTGATATCGACGTTCTCAGGTATATGGTACTTGTTCCTAAGCTCTGCTAGGGCAAGCTCTGTGTCTATCCAGTGTTTGTATACCCCCATCTTCCCCAGCGTGGACTGGAATGTAGGTGACGGCGACGGAGAAAGACAGAATGTAACCCAGAAAGGAGGCCCGGGAAGAACACCCCAGAAAAGAAAAGACAGCAGAGGAAGGGCAGATAAGAACTCACTAGTACATGAGGCCGGAACAGATGTAGAGACGACAGAAACTCGGGTTTCAGAGCGACTGATGGACTTCTCAGATAACGAGGTCTCTCATGCAGATCTCAGGCAGAAGCACCAGATGCAGTAACAGGTTCAGCAAAAGTAGTCCTCCTTCGAGGACGAGATATTTTATACAGAGATGAAAATCTCTTCGTATCCCGAAAGACGCGCGTGCAGACACCGCCTCGGGCACGCCACTCGTCTCCTCGATATGACTACACAGCCATCGGGGGCGAGACACGTGGCAGCACCGCATCGCCTTCATAATGATATGAGCGGGCTTTTAAACCGCCTCCAGACAGCTACGCGCTATTAAATGCGCATCGGAAAGCAAAATGACACCCCACGCTTCTTTAAAGGCTATGGGTTCGGTTTCGAGAAACTCCCATCCTACTCACTCCCGATCCCGAGGTGTTGCCAACCCCCGAGGTCAGGAGCTGGGGGGCAATTTTGTGGAGTATTTCTACCGAAACCAAGGTTACCCCTGACTTCAGTGAATGAACCAAGCAGGGAACACCTCACTTCGGCACGGCAGCATGCCAGCTAGTAACGATATGGGATTGGTTTTGGTAAGAGTATCGACCACATCCTCCCGAACTCAGTCTCGTGCGTCAACATCCTTGTCCGACTTCAGGCATGACCGACTCCAGTGCCTTCTCCAGTTCGGTCCTTTAGCCGAGGTGAACGCTGGGCGTCCTAATCCCCATTATGAGATGGGACGGCTACTTTACAGGAAGCCCCTGACAAATAGGGTGGCCACCGGCCAAAGATAAGGGCTCATTCCTATCAGCAGATCACATCCACATTTATGTGAGGGATTTGAGGGGAGATCTGGTGGGACAAGTATCCTCACCTACCCCCACTAAGGATCTTAGGTGTGGGCTGATGGGACAAGTATCCTCACCTACCTCCACTGTGGAACCTTCCACTCTCCTCTATATATGCCTGCATGGTAAGCCATGAACAGGTACGCAAGATATTACATACAGTGTTATTTTGTTCACATCTTCTTCCTCACTTCACCTTAGTTCAGTGACTACACTAAATCAGGCGTCGGAGTGCCTTTGGCTGACAGCTGCCTCGGGCCCTGACCTCTGTTTTCTTCTCCCTTTCAGGATTCTCGCCATCGACGACGTTCCCGATCAGCTAAACAGCATCTCACTAACCTCCATTATCATCCTAACTAAGTCCGTAATTTTTAGGCACGCACAATTGCTAACTCGAAATCTCATGCATAATTACTTTAAAATAGGCATCAGTTGTTTAAAATCACACCTGTCAATCAAATGTTTAGAATGCAACTTACTAAAGTAATGTGAATCTGTTGAATCTCTCCTCTATTCGACTCGGTCCTGGTCCTTCTTGAAAATGAGATGAATCGGGAGAGTCAAGAGTTAACTTACCAAAATTTCTTACATTAATTGCAATAGATGCATAGCATTGATATCATTTGTAATAATAATTCTTGTACTTTTAGAAAAACCCTTTCCCCACCAGTACAATATCGCTGCATTGAATTTCATGGATAATAGATGCATGTTCCATATAGTGGGACCCGGAGTGATGACATAGGATCTATGATGTAATTGCAATAGATGCATGCCTCATGTTGTAATTCCTTAACGGCATTCCCATGTTGTAATTTTTAAAGGTGGGGCCCAAGTACAATAATCCCTATATCGATATTTTATTTAACTCTTATATGTGGGCCCAAGTTGTAATTCATAAAGGTAGCCCATGCTCAAATTCCTATAAATGCGGGCCCCATGTTCTAATTTCTAAATGTGATAATCATTTTTTTAATTTTTAAATGTGGTCCTCATATATAATTTCTAGGGAATTTTACCAAATAAATGTCCCTAAACATGTATTAGCCCATTTTAATCAGAAATACACACAAACACCTAAATCAGTGTTCATACAGGCGTTTTGGATGATTTTACCCCCACAGCTGCCGAACGATATCGTCATCTCATTCCCCCATACCCTAAAAGGATCCAACGATTTTGTTCTCCTTCTCCAAACTTTTTCCTTTCCTGCCATTTTCTCTCTTTCTCCTCCACTCCCTGCTCTTTCTTTACCTCCCACTGCGTTGCAGCTGCTGCTCTCTTTTTCCTCTCCCTCTCCGCTCCCTACTCTCTCTTTCCCTCTCCTCTCACTGCTCTCTGTTTCCCTCTCCCCGACGTCCCGCTCCTGCGCTCCTTGCTCTCTAAGCGATTCTGACCAGATCCGCCGAAGGAACTCCCGGCGACTGCTCCGACATCATCTTCTATTTGAGATTTCAGTTAAGGTGATTTTTTCGGTTATTATCTCTTCCAGCTTCTCTATTTTCTTGTTTTATTTTCATTTTCGGTATCTGTAACAGTTAAGGTGACAGGTTTAGGGTATTTGTAGACAAATAGTTGATAGGTTTGTGGTATTTTTCAGACTTTTTTTTATTATCATTTAAAGTATTTTCCTGAGACTTCAGTTAAGGTGACAGTTTTGGGGTATTTGCAGACAAATAATTATCTGAAATTTATAGCCATGGAAAAAACCCAAATATTTGTGTCTCCATCTTGCTAATATTAGTAATTTGAGATTGATAGAAAATAGCTGTAGTGTAGATTGAATTGATAGAAACCTCTGACTGTTGTGGTTTTTTTATGACAAGGAACCCATCAAAAGTAGGAAACTTGGATATAACTGCTGCCAATTTCAACCTTTTGATAACCTCTAACCGGCCCACTTTCATGCGTAAAGGGAAAAGCTTTGCCAACTTCATTTGAGTAGCTGAGAAGGTCAGATTAGAATATAAATTAAATGTTAAGGAGATAAGGGGATAGGCTTTTGGATTGGCAAGCAATGCTACATGCCTATTGCCATTGCTCCACTCTTAATTTTTAGGTAACATGAATTTTGCATTGAGATATGTTTTCCAATTCATTTGCAAGTTAAATAGAAAGCACAGTACTTATTTTCATTCCAAATCAAAATCATCCAACCCAAGCGGGGCTCAGATTGTAGCAGGTTTTTGTCTATGTTTTTAGGCACCTGTAAGTGGAATCTGGTTTTATTTTGAGTAGATTGATGAGAAAGTGCAGAAGGAATCATCATAGCTAACTCTGGATCAAAATTTAGAGTATAGGAAGAACATCTTGATAATGGAGAATGAGCCCATGATAATTTAGAAATCACTAATAAAGCAATAACATCTATGATAAAAATTTATGAATTTCATTTAACAGTTTAATTATATGAATGTCATTGCTACTTTAAATGTCAGTATTCTCACAATCAACCTGCACCACAATGTGTAGAAGTGTTCCTAATTGTGTCTCACTCTCTTGGTAAGTTTCATTTATATGAATAACGTTGCTGCTTTAAATGTCAGTATTTTCACCATCAACCTGGTCTTCCTAATTCTTTCTATCTCTCCTAGTGAAACCATATTCTCTCTAGTCCTGGCCCTTTATTAGACATATTTGGTAACATGCAACTGTTGCCTCTATGCATTATCTACATATACCAATGAGTGCAAACAAACACTCCCTAATGGTCATTGCACTTGTAAACAAAACTACAACTTTGGAGTGGACAAACAATACAAACACTTTGGTAACATGTAACAGTTACCTGTGTGCATCATTTATATACACCAATCAATACAAACAAACATTCCCTAATGGTTATTGTACTTGGGGAAAAAACTGTAACTTTGAAGTGGGAAGCGTGAAAACACCCATGGAACCCTCATTGACTATCAATATGCCTAAACTTTCAAAATTCTAGATTGCAACACTATAGGAGAGACCCATCAAAGGAAAAAGGAAGAATCCATGCTTTACTTACACAAGAAGGGATTTTTTTTTTTTTTTGGTAAAAATAGAAGATGGGATTTGAAGCTCTTGATTTTCATTCAAAACACACACACACAAATTTACAGAATTTAATTAACTTGTAAGTTGTCATCTTCTATTCCTCTTTGTCCTTGAAGGTAGGAACTATAAATGGTGGTAACGATACTGTTACAATTTTAGTCACGAAACTCAAGTTCTAACCAGTCATAAATGAAGTTCTTAGATATTTTTCCCCTCAATTTTGTTTCTTGCTTTTCTTAACCTCTTATAAAGGGTCTATGAATTGAAATGAATCTTGTGCTAACTTTAAAGTTGCTAAGGATTTTAGATGGAGAATCTTCAGCCCAGTCCTTTGGATAATTCAGTTTTATGTGATCAAGATAGCCACATTTCATAACGAGTCTGGAACGGCAGAGTAAGTCGAATTTTGGCCGACAATTGTAGTAATACATTTAGTTTGTGCTTATGCCATGACAAATGTAATGGATTTTCATCATTTATTAAATGCAGGAAGCAGGCCCACTACAATGCATTCTCATTCCAAATCATGATAGCTGGAAAATCAATGATCGTATGTGGGAGCTAAAACGTCAGACCGGGCTAGAACAACTGGCGAAGATAAAGAAAGTTGACGAATGTCATGGCTTAATAACTGGCTTGGTTGAGCGGTGGAGGCCAGAGCCAAACACCTTCCACCTCAACAGTGGGGAGGCTACCGTAACTTTGGAGGATGTAACTTACATCTATGGCCTCCCCATTGATGGTCTCCCTGTCAATGGCAACACATTCTCTTCCCCTGAGCCCCACATTTTAGTAGGTGTTCTTTGTAATGAGATTTTGATTTAAAAGGATGTTGGAGATTGATGAACTAGGAATACATCATTCCTTTCTTATATGGATTTAATTTATATATGGGTTTTCCTAATACTCTATTTTTATTAAGTTGGTTTCTTTGATGTTGAGACAGTGGTGGTTTTATAAGTAAGTGGTCGTTCAATTAGACTGTTGAAGAAAAAAATGGGAGTGAAACTTGTTCTTATCTAGTTTCATGTTTCTTTTTATAATCTCTAGATTTTTTTCAAATTTATATCTTTTAAGTATTTTGTGTGTGCATGTTCATGTTCATGTTCATGGTTGGTTGATTTAAGTTTTTACTGAATGTTGAGTGACAATGTCATTGTAGAATACCTCAAGAGGAACAAAAAATCTCCCTACCTTCTAATCATCTTTTACATTCTCTAATTGAAATTTTCAAGCCCTAAAGTATCCAAGAACTAGCCTCCTTGATTTGAACAATTGGAAATTATATTGTCAATTTCAATGGCTTATTAATCCAATTTGAATATGAAGCTGTCCCATTGCGCTGCAATTCAGGTTTATGTGAACTTGGTTCTGTACTAGCCAAGGAATTTGTATTTCTCCTCTTGTTTTCCAGTCCAATTTCTATCTTTCAAATGGAACATGTGTCTTTGATTTGTAGACTAGATGGCCATGTTTTGTTGGTTTTATTGCCTACAGAATTCACCATTGAGATACAACTATTGTAATTTTCTTGCTTTACATTAGTGTACCCACATTGAAATAGTTGCACCATTCACTGAAGATCACATTCTAAATACGATGCCATCAACTTGCTAGATAACAAATTTGAGAATAAAAAGTATAGGTTGGTAATGATATCGTTGTTGTAATATCAGCAAATTGTACATTTTTTACAACCTCCGGTAGCCTTTTCCATTGTATTTGTATCTAAATACATAGTCAGGATCATTATTTTTGCCAGACAACAATAAGAAATGAAAAGCTACAAAGAATCGTAACGATATCGTTATCCAAAAAATTATAAGTCACACATCTTTTGTCGCCCCATAATTTGGATGTTGTCTGTGTATCTCATGCTATATTCGGGTTCAATCTCGACACTCGGCAACAAAAAAAATATGGGGGAGAAAACTCTTAAGTCTACAGTCAAGTACAACCTGGTTGCAGGACAGGAAAAATGGAATGAAAAAGGTTTGCGGTTCGTGCAAAATGAAACTCTATAGATAAATGTGCTTAAGGAAACTCTAACCTGCTTTTTAAGATGAGTTATTGGAACTGCTAGACTTATATTCAAAAGCTATCATCATACAAGGACCCTGTTTTAGCCAAATCACATCCATAATGATGCATACAATACACAATATTGTTGTGTGATGGGTCCAATTAGACCACTCTAGGAATGCACCACATAGCAAGTGCAGTCAGGTCATGCTACATGAGGCCTCACATTATGCATTTTGAAAAAGGTCACAACGAGATTGCATTCAACTAAGTAAATTAGCTAAAATCCATTGGTGAGGAGGGCTATGGGGTGACTTGGAAGAGCCATATTCACTTCACTTATGCCATTGATATCATCCAAGTTAAGGCTCCTTTGGTTGGGACAGAGACAAGCAATTCAAGGAGCAACCAAAGGCAGAGATTTCCCATTAGGAGAGTTTGAACCTTACTATAAGTTCACTACTCGTGCCAATAACATGCCGCAACAAAGGTTCGAACCCTCGCATTGAGAGTTCGAACCTTCTAGTTTTGTACATTCTGGGCCAATTTCCAAACAACCTAAAGGTTTGAACCCTCGTGTTTAGAGTTTGAACTTACAAGTTTTTCATTTCTTAAGCCATTTTCCAGACAGGCCAACCTTCCAGTTTTACACTCCCTAAGAAATTTTCTAGACAGGTCAAAGGTTTGAACCCTAACATTTAGAGTTCGAACCTTCAAATTTTGCACTTCCTGAGCCATTTTCCAGACAGGCCAAAGGTTCGAACCCTCGCATTTAGAGTTCAAACCTTCAAGTTTTGCACTTACTGAGCCATTTTTCCAAACATCCCAATGGTTTGAACGCTTGCATTGAGGGTTCGAACCTTCAATTTATGCATGCCTTGAGCCATTTTCTAGCTAAGCCAAAGGCTTGAACTATCAGACTCATGGTTCGAACCTTCATATTTTGCATTTTCTAGGCCATTTTCTAGACAGCTCAAAGGTTCGAACTTAAACCCTCGATCTGATGGTTCGAACCTTCATATGTTGCACTTTGTGGGCCATTTTCCACCGCTGTTGTTGTGTTCTTACTTTACATGAATATACTGACATATCAATCTGAGCAACATCCATGAGTCCTTCCCATTGTTTAAATATCACATTTTAAAATCGAGGCCATCAACTTGCTGGATAACAAATTTGAGACAGAAAACTCTAAAGTACGGTAACAATTTCATTATTGGAACATTTGCAATTTGGTATTCTTGGTAACCTCCGTGAGTAGTTTTCATTGTTTATGTATCTCAATATATAGTCAGGGCCAATCTCATTGAAAACACTAAAGGATCTTAACAGTAACGTTTTTAAAAAAATTTAGAAATCAATAATCTAGTGAGATTCGTGAGCCTCTTTCATTGTTTATGTATCTCAATTTATAGTCAGGGTCAGTCTCGTTGCCGAACAACAAAAATGAAAGAAAAGCTCTAAAATCGCAATTGTTGATTGTGTTGGTTGAATGTCATATTGTTGATTTGATTTGGGAACCTTAAACAACACATTAGGGTTTTCAAACCTTCAAGCACTAATCGATCAGAAACGTTAAGGCCTTGAAAAAAAATCTACTGTAAAGGGAGCTCCTGTACATTAAAGCAGAATAACCCATACCATATGAAAATAAGTTATTCCCTAGTTATTGAGGATACATCAAAATATACAAATTATGTTCTCCTCTAGTTATTGAGGATACATGTAAACTATAAATCAAAAGCCGGGTAAGTATTTTCAACTTTTCAAATCTAAACAACGATGTGGACAAGTTAAAGTTATATCTCATCCAAAAAAAAAGAGGAAAATGATGATTCATCCTTTTGAGGGTGGATCTCTACATGTTTGTCTATTATGACCACGCTTCTTGCAATGGGAGCATGTTACTTATTACCTCATTCTGTCCTCTATTCGTATACCATTTTTTTCTGTCTTCCAGGCTGTCTGTGAGCTACCGGGGGTAAGACACGCTCGACACTTCTAAGACCCCATTGTTTTCTGTTGCGCATGGCACTGATAACATCATTATAAGTTGCTCGATAACAATCACTGGAGAACCAATGCTCACAGAAGTCGTACGGATCATACTGCCTAAGTTTAATCGCACAAATGCCATATGAATAAGGAATGTCAAGAAGGTCCCATTTGCGGCATGTGCATGACCTTCGATCGAGGTGAACAACATCCGTGTACTCTAGAAACAATACCTAAATTTAAAAGAGGGCATATGAATTGAACATGTTTAAAAGAGCATGATGTGGCAAACAGGAAATTGGGGTGTTTTAGTTTCTAACTAAAAGAAGTGCCGATCCCAGATAGGTGTCGGAACCGAATTCGCCGAGAACCTTATGCGTTCCGGTGTGATGTAGAGCTGCGAACTCGCTGCGAATACTCTCAGATCTCTAGATGATCATAAACAAGGTTTCCCATCTCCCTTAAAAAGAGTAATCCCTATGAGTTACTGCTCTATTATGATACTACCTCTCCTGAAATCCCATATCTCCTGACCAACGTGGGAAATCTGCCAACCGGGAGTCTAAACTCGATCCAAACTCTACCACTAAAGAGTTTGATTCTTATCTAACTCAACCAAATCAAGACTTGTTGGGAGTTCATCCGCGGCACACCGCCGGGCTCGATCTGGCATGGGCCCAATCGCAGTCAGGCCACACAATTTTCCTAACAATCTCCCACTTGGCACAAATGCCATGGTTGACAAACGTGCTAATGTACATCAAATGTATTTGAGTCCCATACACATCACATGCCTCACAAATTCTTCCGCGGGCAACGGTTTGGTGAGAGCATCAGCCATCAAATCCTTAGAAGGCAAATAAGAAATCTCAATTTCTCCATTCTCAGCCTTCTCCTAGACAAAATGATATTTTATCTCAACATGCTTTGATCGGCTGTTAAATTTTGGCTCAATCACCATGGAGATGGCAGACGTACTATCTACGTTCATCGGGATAGGCTGATCCTCACTGATTAAATCAATACCACATAAAAAATTTCTTAACCAGACAGCCTCCTGAACTGCGGTACTATAGGCTATATACTCTGCCTCGGCCATAGACAAGGCCGTTGAGGTCTGTTTTTTGCTACCCCAAGAGATCACACCTCCTCCCAGAATATACACATAGCCTGTAGTTGACTTTCTATTGTCTAAGTCATCGGCCCAATCCTCATCGAAATAGCCACGCAATTTCAGGTCATCACCTTGATAACATAGTTGCAACTTCAAGGTGCCTTTGATGTACCGTAGAATCCTCTTAACCGCATACCAATGAGGTAATCCAGGGTTACTTAGGAATCTATTCACGAGACCCATGGCGAATGCAACGTTCGGTCCCGTGCATAGCATCGCATACATGATGCTTCCCACAACCTGAGCATAAGGCTTGCCCCGCATTATTGCCTTATCTTCCTCAGTCATGGGCCCCTGTTTGCTGGACAATTTTTCACTTTTGCTAATGGGAGTATCGACTGGCTTGCACATCATCACATCAAACCATTTTAACACAGTCTCCAAATAGGATTCCTGTGACAAAGTCAATAACCGATTCGGCCGATCACGGGTGATCTTTATGCCTAGTACATATTTAGCCTCACCCATGTCCTTCATCTCGAATTTTGACTTTAACCACTATTTGATTCCATTGACAGCATCCAAATCGTCACTAGCAATCAGGATGTCATCCACATACAATGGCAAATATAAATAATTACTCCCATCACGTTTAACATAGAAACATATATCAACAATATTGGGGACAAAACCAATTTCACTTATGGTCTGGTGAAATTTCTTGTACCACTGCCTCAATGACTGTTTAAGTCCATAAAATGCCTTTTGTAATTTGTACACCTTGTCCTCATGACCTTGCACCAAAAAACCTTCAGGTTGTTTCATGTAAATCTCTTCATCCAATTCGCCATTCAGGAAAGCAGTTTTTACATCCATTTGATACAATTCCAAGTCATGATAAGCCACAACCGCCATAAGGGTCCTAATGGATTGGAATTTTACGACCGGGGAGAAAGTTTCATCGTAATCAATTCCTTCCACTTGCGTAAAACCCTTGGCCACCAACCGTACTTTGTATTTATCCACGGAACCATCCGAATTGAATTTCTTATTAAGAACCCATTTACAACCGATGGCCTTTCGACCTTTGGGTAGATCGACTAATTGCCACACTTGGTTCTTATGAATTGATTTAATTTCCTCTCTTATAGCATTCATCCAATTTTCAGCATCATGCCCATTGATAGGTTGAGAGTAGGATGTCCGATTCAAATCCTCCCCGGTTTCCACTGGACTGCAATAATCATCCAGATATGATGGATGTTTCCTTATCCGAACGGGTTTACTAAGTTCCGGTTGTTCCTCAACAAGTGGGTCCTGGCCAAGAGTTATATTTCCAATGTCAATCACGTCGGACCCCCCACTTGCTTGAACATTCTTATCCTTCAAGATCTCATAGAAATCCACCATCCGTGGTCTAGCTCTAGGATTTTTCGTTGGTTCTCAAGGAAATACACATCTCGACATTCCATGATTATTTTATTATCATGATCATACACACGATACCCTTTAGAATGGCTTGGGTAGCCAACAAACGAGCAATTCTTTCTCGTTTTTGCCTGCAGTTTGTGTCTTTCTTGTGGCGGTAACAAAACATGTACGGGGCAACTCCAAACTTTTATATGTTCCATTTTAGGTTTGGCTCCAGTCCATAACTCATACGGGGTCTTGGGCACAAATTTAGAAGGCACCCTGTTCAATATATATATTGCAGTTTTAATTGCCTCTCCCCACAAATACAGCGGAAGTTCCGCGTGGCTAATCATGGACCTAACCATGTCCAAAAGTGTTCGATTTCAACGTTCAGTCACGCCATTTTGCTGTGGGGTGTAAGGGATCGTATACTCATGTATGATTCCCTCTTTTGCACAGTATTATTTGAACAACTCAGAAGTGTACTCCCCCCCTCTATCGGATCGAATCCGTTTAATTTTCATGCCCTTTTGATTCTGAACTTCAGCAACATATATTTGAAAAAAATTTAAAGCTTCATGTTTATGTTTAATCAAGTAGATATAGCCATATCTGCTGAAGTCATCAATGAAGGTAATGAAATACACCTCCCCCGTCCTAGTATGAACATTTAAAGGTTCACATATATCTGTGTGAATCAGGTCTAGATATTTCGAATTTCTAGTTCCCTTTGGGAATGGTTTCTTGACCATTTTCTCACTTAGACATGGTTCACATGTAGGGTATTCCACTTTTCCAATATCAGGTAAAAGTTCATCCCTAACCATTCTGATTATTCTGCTCTTGTTAATGTGTCCTAATCTGTAGTGTCATAACAATGCCAAACCATTAACACATTCATTCACACACACAGAATAATTGGAACTAGATTTTATTGCTACTTTAGAAGTGTCCAGCAAAAATATAATTTGTCATGAAGCAAACCAGAAATACAAATTTTCCCATTGAGCCCAATAGTAACCTTATCGGTAGTGAACCTAATTTCAAAACCACTAGATGCAAGCTGGCTGATGGAAAGCACGTTCCTCCTCATGCCGGGAGTGAAGAAGACATTTAACAGATATAGCGGTTTTTCAGTTGGCAAGGAAATTTTGACTTTCCCCACCCCCAACACATCGCAAAATATCTCATTCCCCATGTATATGTTATGTTCTCCAGCTTTAAGTTCTTGGAATTCAATAAAGCCTGCTTTGGTCCTCGAGATGTGTTGAGTAGCGCCGAAATCGATCCACCAGTTGCTGTCATTGGTATCCACCATCATGGATTCCGTGATCATATCAATATAATCTTTATTTCCATATGGTACCATGTTTTGTTGCCCATTCTTACCCTTTTTCTTTTTATTTTTATCCGGACAGTCTGCACGAAAGTGCCCAGGCTTCCCAAAAATAAAGCAACACCCCTTTTTCTTTTGTTGTGCCTTTGCTTTTCCTTTGCCCTTTTGCTTCCTTTCCCCATAGTAGCGATTGAGCCACTAGAAAAATTGGTTTGGGCAAGCAAGGCAGTAGGCACAACACCGCGGGCAGCCTCCCTTTGTCCTTCAGCAATTAATTCAACATCAATATCTTTAACGGTCAGTGTTTTCTGGAGGCTTAGGGTCTGAGAAACATTCTCCTATGAAGGTGGGAGACTTTGCAACAGATACAATCGCTTCAACTCCTAGTCCATATCCCTTTCCAAAGCAATCAAATTCCTCAATCTTATATTCATCTGGTCAATGTGGTCATTGATCAAAGTTCCTTCAGGCATTTTATAATTAACATAATTTGAGAATGCCTCCATAAGGTGGGACACAGTGGATGCATCGTATTTCGCAATTATTTGATCATAAATTTCTTTTGCTGAAGTCAGTTGCTCAAATTGCTTGACCAAACCATTGGAAATAAATCCAAGTACCAGATGCCTTGCTGATTCATTATCATATTCCCAAGTAGCATAAAGATCTTTATCTTCCTTGGAAGCACCATCAGCAGGCTTCGCAGGTGTTTTTTCTTTAATAACATAAGAAAGACCCTCAAAGTGCAACAAGGCATCCATCCGACGTTTCCAAACCCTCAAAGCAGATTTAGCAGTAAACATATCTGAAAAAAATAAATAAAGTCCAGATACCATTGACCATGATCGCAGTCCAAAAACTTTTTGACCGTTGGAATGCCGATCTATCACGTCTACCAAATGATGCTCGTCACCACGAATCCACAAAACCAAACCGCTCGTCAGTTGGGCCACACAATTTTCCTAACACTAACTGCATTAACAACTACTTCTTCATTGCAAAATGGAAGTAGAATAACTTTTTTTTCAATGAATGTTAATATACATTGAACCAAGTTTCCCATAAATAACAATAACATGTTTTGTGATTTGTAAATTTTATTTGACTAGTTAAAACTCAAAATAACAATAACAATAGCGTAGTAAAACAACAACAGCTCCTTTATAGTTTTTCCTCTTCTTTTGTTCTTGGGAGAACTCAAAGTCATTAACTACATATTGCTCCCTTACAGAGATATTTAGTGTCACTAACCGGCTGGGCTTTTACTTTACTTTACACAAGTTGTCATAGAGAAAGCTTAAATGAATTACACAAGACAAACATTACACACCTTACAGTTGCAAGTTATGGCTATCTGTTTCATGTTGATGAAAACCAGAAGCTAAGAGAACAACTTGTAAATACTTCATTGAGTTAACCATGCATGGTCAAGTTATGGGTACACTTGTTAGGTTTTGGAAATAGGTTTTGGCCAACTTGTCAAGGCTTCTTTTGAAATAGGTTTTGGCCAACTTGTCAAGGCTTCTTTTGAAATAGGTTCTGGCCATATTGACCACCGTATTTGTGCCAGTATTTTGGTCATTTCTATTCAGCTATGGGGAGATTTGAAGTTCAATAACAAACTAGTCATTGGGAATACATCCTTCGCCTGTGCCAGGATCGTGATGTACAAACCTTTTGGGAAGAATAAAGAAAAGTACGACTTTAAGGTAAACAATTACCCATGATGATTATGTGATGCATTATTTTTCTTTTCTATAAACATTACTTATATTTCATGTCAGGTCATTTGGTTTAGATAATTCGCCACATTCAAAGGAAAAAAGATATGGTTGCAGCCAAAACAGTCAACCATTGTTCATCTATACCACGGCAGTACCAGATTTATGCATATTTGGTTGATGGGAGGGTTATCATCATCGACTGTACCGTCGTTACTGACGCTACTACTATAAAGTCCATCCTTGTTTATATTTCCCCTAAAGACATAGACATGACAATTGTGTTCTAAATTTGTTAGTCCTTTAACCATCCATTGTATTGTCATTGTATCGCTGTTTCACTTGCATCGTTTGGATACAATGGTCTATGTAGCAATCAAGTTATAAGTTTGGAAGGCCACAACTATTGAATTTTTATTTCTTTACATTAGTATACTTACATTAAAATTATTGCAGCACCCATTACATGTTTAGCAACATTTATTTGGTAAAATTCCCAAAAATTAATTTATCTAAAAGGAAATTCTGATACCGATGACTCCATATCAAACTTCAATTATTTCATATCTACATCTGCTAGGTAAATGAAAGATAGTTGAGTCAATTGTTAGTGGGACGTCGAGTTTCATGGCTGAATATGCTTAGTCCATTTATTAGTGGGAGCCATTCCACGTACATTTCGGGCTTACCTATTTTGGGACATGTGCTAGACCAAGGTTAACCAAAGTTAATTGATGCTCATAATGGCGTAATGAGCCTATAGTTGAACCCAAGCCAAAAGTAACCTAAAGCCACCTAATTTGGTTTTAGGTTTTAGCATCTTAAGCACCGATGTATTTGTTCTTCCAACTTATTAAGGGCCTACAATTGGGATGTCAATAACATGGCAATGAGACATCAAAAAACAGGGAATAACATGCTTTCTAATAGGTATTTCGAATTCCAGGAAAGTGCAGGACAGAAAAGAACCAAAACAATTACTATGCAAGGAAAAAACCCAAGCAGCCAATTCCCAAGAAAAAACCATAGAAGCAAAACAAAAACCAAAATTTTTTTTGAAAAGAAACAAAGAGTAAAAATAAAAGTAAAGGGAAATAAAACCCATAAGAGACAATCAAATTCCACTAAAAATCCCACCAAACAGAAAATCTAATGAAAGACTGAATGAAGCAGCGAAACAAACAGCAAGAACGCTACAACCCCAGTTGGAGGAAAATAGGAAAAGAGCCAACATGAGTATATGCCAAGGCATACCACCTCATTTCCAAGTTCTATAGCAACATATTAGTAGCTGCTCTTCTTCCCCAGACTACTACCAGAGTAGTCCCATCTCCAAGGCTATTCATGACCATGAGACATGCTACTGCTAAGCCTTCCTCATATGTGTAATATCAAATTCTTAGACACTCTCTTTCCTATCCATATCTCCAGATGTACTAAAAATGTTGTCACACGCATCTTTCATCCTTCAATAAGCATCTAACAAAAGCCCACATGATCAAATATCATTTTTGTAGACCCTACTCATCAATTCATCAAATAAACAATAACAAGTCTCTACTCCACAAAGCAGAGCCCCCAGCAGCCAAATTCCCAATTCAAGACCCTCTCTACCTCGTGGAGAAATGCAAAGGAAATTGTTCTTTGATAATGATATCGTAACCATAGTTTTTATCTTTTTCATCCAATTTTGGTGTCCAACAACAAAATAATGGTGACTTTAAATTAAGATGCATAAAAAATGATAAGGATGCACGATTTAAGTAAATTTTGATTTTTGAGAATTTTCTGATAACGATATCGTTTCAGTAATTTATAGGTTCTTTATCAATTTTTTGCATCCTACAAGAAAACGATAATGACTGTATAATGAGCTGCATAAACAATGGAAAAGACTTATGAACTTCACCCAGATGTTGATTTTAACATCATTTATAGGACAAAAGGATCATCGATCATTATTTATATGTTAATTATAAATTTCGTTTGATCCTGCACTCTTAACGTCTTTCTGTAACTCTTATGTTACTCCAAAAACTTGGAATCTCATATTATCAACTAGCCAAAAAGTGCCATTAGTAATTCGCTGACCAAACCCAAAAAATGGATGAAACATGAGTAGTTCATTTTCTCTGTTGTTCTACACATGATAATGTACTAGAAAAGAAATTGCTACGTTCTGTGTAAATGACTACCGAGATTACTTCTAGATGACAAAGTGATTACTTTGAGGGAAAAAAGGCCTTGATGACGATGGGAACAAGGTGGGCAAAAGAAAATAGCTGGATTGGGGAAGGAAGCAATAAGGGATAGAAAATGATTGGTGGGGGGGCCTTAAAGACAATTGATTCAGCTATCAAATCTCTAAAGCTCGATCGATCCATAAAACTGTCGGCTTCTCTCCCCTTCCCATTCATTAAAGATAGGAATCTACACGTTCGAAATCTTCCTCTCCAAACTTAAAGGATATACAAATCTCCAAGTATTGTATTTTGTTTGAGTATCTAGATCTTACTTAACCTTATCGACGAGAGCTTATAGAATAAACCATAAGGCAAAAATCCATAACCCATTTGAATGCAGTTTCTTATGGTTGTTGCTATCTATGTCAAGTAAGTAATGAAGAAATCACTCAATCTCATAGAGATTGTAGGAATTCATTATCATTTTAACAGTAAAAAAACAATTCATACTACACTCATCTATCTTAAACATTCCCTCAAATCATAAATACTCATTCTCATACCTAATCTTATTCCATGAAAGAGCATAACCAAAAAGAAAAAAAGTATAGAAATCAGTTTCAAATGGCAACCATATCTTTATCAATTTCAAAAAAATGAACAGCAATACAATCCAAAATTCAGCAGTGCAAAAAAAGTTACTATATATTAGAAAAAAAATTACTATCGCATAAAAAGGCAGGGGTGCATTCCAAACCCGATACAATCATATTAAATAAACAGAATATGGGAAATTGATACTACCAAAAAACTGTTAAGATGATAAAATCGAGGCCCATATCCAAATAAGTAAACCAAGCAAGAAATATGTTAGTGGGATGTCGAGTTTCATGGCTGAATATTTTTAGTAAATATTATTAGTGGGAGCCATTCCATGTACATTTCGGGCTGACCTATTGTGGGACATGTGTTAGACCAAGGTTAACCAAAGTTACTCGATGCTCGGAATGGCGTAATGAGCCTATAGTTGAACCCAAGCCAAAAGTGGCCTAAAGTCACCTAATTTGGTTTCAGGTTTTAGCATCTTAACCACCGATGTATTGAAAAGACCCAACGTATTAAGGGCCTACAATTGGGATGTCAATAACATGGCAATGAGACATAAAAAAAAGGGAACAACATGCTTTCTATTTGGTATTTTGAATTTCAAGAAAGCCTATGACAGAAAAGAACCAAAACCACCCAAACAATTACTATGCAAGGCATAAACCCAAGCAAACAATTCCCAAGCAAAAACCATAGAAGCAAAATAAAAAACCAAGGAAAAGTTAGAAATGAAACAAAAATGAAAAAAGCAAAAGGAAAGGGAAATAAAACCCATAAGAGACAATCGAATTCCACTAAAAACCTCACCATAAGAAAATCTAATGAAAGACTGAATGAAGCAACAAAACAAACAACAAGAACACTACAACCCCAGTTGGAGGAAAACAAGAAAAGAGACAACATGAGTCTATGCCAAGGCATACCATCTCATTTCTAAGTTCTATAGCAACATCTTGGTAGCTGATTTTTTTCACCAGACTACTACCAGAGTAGTCCCATCTTCAAGGTTATCCATGACCATGAGGCATGTTACTGCTAAGCCTTCCTCATATGTGTAATAGCAAATTCTTAGCGACTCTCTTTCTTATCACTATCTCCAGATGTACTACAAATGTTGTCACATGCATCTTTCTGATGGATTCGGATGCGGAGACTCAGACACGCGGCCAGAGATCAATGTGCATTCCAGCGATTGGGAAGGTCGCGGATCTCTTTACCTCTTGTCTTTCCTATGGGATGGAATAATACCAATAACCCTAGGGTTCCCTTATCTTATATAGACACGTCCCAAAGAGTCACACTTACTAGAGACTTCTCCAAGAAACCGACATCCACAAATCCTATTGGGAGTCTTATTAGTGGGACTAGATCAAGTCTTACATTAAGTGGGATTGTATTCTCTGTTGGCATCAACCCTACTTGATCGGATGTGGGACCCGTGGCATGCGGGCCATAGGATTTCCTACAATCTCCCACTTGGAACGAATGCCGTGTACATCAAACATATCTCATCCCATACGCATCACATGCCTTGCAAAAACCTCTGCAGGCAAAGCCTTGGTGAGAGCATCAGCCATCAATTCCTCTGAAGGCATATAAAAATTTTCTATATCATTCTTTTCAGCATTCCCTCTGATGAAGTGATAATTTATCTCAACATGTTTGATCGGCTGTTAAACTTTTGCTCATTCACCATGGATATTGTAAATGTGTTATCTATGTTCATTGGGACATATTCTTTTTCTCTAATTATTTCCAAATCAGTTCTGAAATATTTTAACCAAAGAGCCTCCTGGATTGTTGTACCGCAAGCTATATACTCTGCTCCGGCTATTTGACATAGCCGTAGATGTCTGTTTCTTGCTACCCCAAGAAAATGCACCTCCTCTGAAGGTAAACACATAGCCGATTGTTGACTTTCTCTGGTCTAAATCACCGGCCCAATCTACATTTGAGTAGCTGCGCATTTCCAGGACTTCGCCTTGATTACATAGGCGAAAATTCACTGTTCCTTTGATGTACCACAGAATCCTCTTAACCGCATACCAATGTTGTAATCCTGGGTTACTTAAAAATTTGCTTACAAGACCCACGGCGAATGCAAGGTCTGGTCTCATACACAGCATCGTATACATGATGCTGCCCACAATTTGAGCATAAGGTTTCATTCCAATCACTTCCTTATCCTGCTCGTTTGTGGGTCCCTGATCGTTGGACTATTTTATGCTCTTACAGATGGGAATGTCAATTGGTTTACACATAGCCATATCAAACCGTTTCAACACAGGTTCCAAATAGGATCTCAGTGATAAAGTCAATAGCCCATTCGGACGATTACGGGTTATTTCAATGCCAATGACATACTTTGCCTCACCCATGTCTTTCATCTCGAATCTTGACTTTAACCATCGTTTGATTTCATTTATGGCTTCCAATTGATCTCCAGCGATCAAAATGTCATCCACATATAATGACAAATATAAGTAACTACTCCCACTGTATTTAATATAGAACCATGTATCTGTATTATTGGGGACAAATCCTATTTCACCTATGGCCTGGTTAAGTTTTCTATATCATTGTCTTGAGGCCTATTTTAATCCATACAATGTCCTTTTAAGTTTGTACACTTTGTCCTCGTGACCTTGCACCACAAACCCCTCGGATTGTTTCATAGAAATTTCTTCTTCTAATTCGTCGTTCAAGAATGCAGTTTTCACATCCATCTGGTTCAATTCAAGGTCACGACATGCTACCAATGTCGCTAAGGTTCGTATGATTGGAATTTTACGACCGGAGAAAACGTTTCCTCGTAATCCATTCCTTCCACTTGTGTGAATCCCTTAGCTACTATTCGTGCTTTATATTTGTCTAAGGACCCATCCAACTTTAGTTTCTTTCTAAGAACTCATTTACATCCAATGGCTTTTCGATCTTTTGGAAGATCAACCAATTGCCATACTTGGTTCTTTTCAATTGATTCTATCTCCTCTCTCATAGCCTCTACTCACTTGAGAGTAGGAATCCATATCCAAATCTTACACGGTTTCTAATAAACCACAATAATCATCTAGATATGTCGGTTGTTTCATTGCCCGAATCGGCCTGCCATCGGCTTATTGGATTGTTCAATCACATTAAGTGGGAGTGGGCCCTGGCCAGGAATTCTATGTCCAACGTCCTCTTCGTTGAAACCCCCACTTGCTTGAACCCCCTTGCCCTTAGAGATTTCATATAATTCCACACATTGTGGTTCTACTCTAGGACTGATTGTTGGATCATCAAGTAAAAACATATCTCGACATTCTATGATTATTCTGTTATCGTGATCATACACATGATATCCTTCGGAATGGAGTGGGTAGCCAACGAATAAACAATTTTTCTTCATTTTAGCTTGTAGTTTTTATCTTCCTGTAGTGGTAGCAGGACATGTACAGGGCAGCCCCAAACTCTCACATGTTCTAATTTCAGTTTGGCACCAGTCCATAATTCATACGGGGTCTTGGGCACACTTTTGCAGGGTACTCTGTTCAATATATATTGTGCCATGTATACTGCTTCTCCCCACAAATACAGCGGAAGTCTCGCGTGGCTGATCATTGACCTTACCACATCCATAAAGGTTTTATTCCTCCTCTCAGCCACGCCATTTTGTTGTGGGAAATATGGAATCGAATATTCATGAATGATTCCCTTACGTGCATAGTATTCTTTGAACAATCCAGATGTATATTCAACCCCCCTATCGAATCTAATCTATTCTATTTTCTTGCCCTTTTGATTTTGGACCTCAGCAGCATATATTTGAAACATTTTTAAGGCCTTATGTCTGTGTTTAATCAGGTACACATAACCATATCTACTGTAGTCATCAATAAATGTGATAAAATAGTCCTCCCCTGTTCTATTTTGGACATTCAATGGTCCAAAAATATCAGAAGGAATAATGGTCAATGTTTATGAACTTCTATTTCCTTTTGGAAATGGTTTTTTGACCATTTTTCCACTCAAACATGGTTCACATATTGGGTACTCCACTTTACCAAAATCTGGTAAGAGTCTATCCCTAACCATTCTACTTATTTTGTTTTTGTTAATGTGCCCTAATATCATATGACATAACACTGCCAAACCATCCATGCACTCATTCACACGCACAAAATAATGAGAACTAGATTTTATTTTTATCATTAAGAATGTCCAGCAAATACAATTTATCAGAAAGAAAATCAATGACTAAAACTTGGGTATGAACAATGATCATGATGTGTATGAACACTCTTATTTAGTCAATGGTTTTCTTTCTGATAAATTGTATTTATTAGACACTCTTAATGATAAAATAAAATCTAGTTCTCATTATTTTGTGTGTGAATGTGTGTATGGATGGTTTGACAGTGTTATGGCATATGAGATTAGAGCACATTAACAAAAACATAACAAGTAGAATAGTTAGGGATGGACTCTTACCAGATTTAGGTAAAGTGGGGTATCCAATATGTGAACCATGTCTGAGTGGAAAAATGGTCAAGAAACCATTTCCAAAAGGAACCTCGACTCAAGGGACTATACAATGAAACAGAGATTAAAATCTTGTTAATCCTAGTCTGGGGAGCTGACGAGTTTAGAGCCTTGCACTTCTCCGAGATGGAACTACAGAAAGTAGAATTCCACTTGCATAAAGAACTCCTCGTCTTTTAAGAGAGCTAGAACCACATGGATGGAGGGACTACATTCATATGGGCAAAGTTGTCATATTATAAAAGTTTAATGGAAAATTTTGTAGAAAAAAAGAAGTAAAAAGTGTTTGATTGCTTTAGACATTTATGTATATTTGAAAAAAGTTACCGTTTGAATTGGACATCCACATAAACTTTGCCAACGTTTTGAAGCACTCAAATATCGGTTGAATCTATTTTAACTCAAATAGACATGAAAAGTAAACTTTCAAAATAGCACCAAAATAATATTACTCATTTTCTTGTTTTGAAATCTAACAAAAATACTTGATTTATTATTTAGTGTAAGATTAGCATATAGTATTAGTTGGTACAAGGCTTTGATGATGATGATCAGTATATTCTATTTTATGGTAATATTTCATAGACTTTAACTTAAAATAAATTATCATTTAAATTTTATTTAAGTTGAATCCTAAGTTTTGGGTTTGCCACATCGGATACAACATACCATTATCAAGATTTGACACATCTACCCATGGTCATGTAACTTAGTTCTAAAAATTTGGACAATAAATGTGTTCCTTTGGTCCAAAGATGTCAAACTTCTTGGTTTGAATCAAAAGTAATATTTTGATATGCCAAGTGTGAATCCGGGATCCAACACTTGATGAACTTGAATACTATGACATGGACCACATGGTTTTAGAAGAAACCATTTCAATGGCAATTTTCAATTGAATTCTTTTGGAAAAAAAAAGGGCATGTTTGTTTGCATGGGAATTGAACACATGAAAAAAAAACTCTTGCTCAAATGAGCTCCAACAAGAATTATTAAAGAAGTGAGATGTGAAGGATATAAGTTGGAGATGGAGATGTAGATGGGAAACTCATTTTCTTAGGATTTGAATTACGAGAGTGATGGCTGGGTAATCATTTTCCTTCTATGCTCGATTCATTTTTCATCAAAAGGGAGGTAATATGATGGTCTTCTTGTAGGAATTTTAACCACTTTAGAAATACAAATCTTACAATTGATATGTATTCTGTTACACGGAACAGTCAAACCAAAAAAGAAAGGGAAGAACTTCTTTGACTTTCCTACGCTGCCTAAAGATATTTACAAGGACAATGAAATTTTTCTTTTTTTTTTTTTTTTTTTTTTTTTTTTTTTTGGCCAATTGGTAAATTTTGTATTAAAAGGAGAAAAGAAGGGCAAAGACCCTACAGAGAGAAAAAAGAATACAACCAAGCAAGAGAAAAGGGCAGGCCTCCCTTGAACAGGAGGGACACAACCCAACAGAGACCAAAAGCAGAGGAAAGGCTTAACAAGGAAAATCAGGACAGAATGGAACGTAGCAGGAGAGAAGGCCGGGAGAGCTAATCTGTCCACCCAAAAGACCTCAAAACAGGGTGAGGAGGAATTCTCGAACTGCTGACTGAGATGAACATGCCGCTCATGCTATCCAGGACGACCATCTAAGCTTTCATCAAGGAAGGATGCTTGCTTCAGTGCTTAGCTTCATTTCGGATAAACCAGAGGGCATAGATGGCTTGGAAGAAAATAACAGCTGCAGACTTTCTTCCATGGACATCTACTCCCTGCACTAAGGCTGTCCAAACTGAAGAAGCAAAAAGAGGAGGAACAGGTGAAGGGCCTCCATGACTGAGAAGCCATAGCCGAAGCTGCTGAGCTAAACTGCTGGAGAAGAAGAGGTGAAGATCTGATTCGCCAAAGCTGTGATAGGAGTAGCATCTGGATGCCAAAGAGCATCCTTTTTGCATAGCCATGAAATTAGTAGGCATTTTCCGGAAAAGAAGGCACCAGCTGAAACAAGAAAGTCTGGGATTGATGAGATTACTCCACACCAGCCCATGCCAATCAACAGTAGCTGCTCTAGACCTCTCAATGAATCCCAGGCAGATTTAAGAGTGAGAACTCCTGTGGAATTTCCTTTCCAGGAAGGCAAGTCTGGGGCAGACGAATCTCTAGTGAGGATAATCTTTGTCTGCTGAAGGAGGAAGCCCTGCACCTCGTCGACGTTGGCAGGGAAGATCCATGAATTGCCTAAGATAAAATCCGCGACCGATCTCTATTAGAAAATTGGAGGTGAGGAAATCTGTGAGCTATGGGATCATGATCAATCCAAATATCAAACTACAGAAGGATGGAGAGGCCATTCCCGAGAGCCCACGAGCTACCATTGCGAATGATGGGAGCCAGAGTCCTTATCCTTCTCCAAATGCCGGAAACAGCCATAGGATTACTAGAGAACCATATGGGAGAGCTCCTGAAGTACCTACCTCAGAACCAACTAGCCCAGAGGGAAACAGAGGTAACCGCAGACCAGCCTAATTTCAACAAGCATGCTTCATTGAACTCCTTCACCTTACGCAATCCTAGGCCTCCCTCAGATTTTGGCAAGCAAACCACGTCCCAATTCACCATATTACTCCTCTTTTTTTCCGAACTAGAGGACCATAAGAACTTTCTCATTAGACGTTCAATTTGAAGACTTGTTTTGCTTGGGATTGGAATAACTCGGAAGATGTGAAGAGGAATAGAAGATAACACATGCTTAACCATAATCAGTCTCCCCGCAAAGGAGAGGCATTTAACCTTCCATCCATCAAGCCTAGCTCTAATTGAGTCCAAAAGCCAATGGAAATGAGAGTGCCTAGAGGTACCAAAGAAGATGGGAACTCCGAGGTAGATTGAGGGAAGAGAGGCCCGGAGGATGGGAATAAGCCCCGTTATCATTTGGGTTCTCCTTGCAGAGCATTTTCCTAAGAAAAGGGTGCTCTTCTGAAGGTTAAAGCATTGCCCAGAAGAGGCTTTATAATTAGAAGGTAAAGCTTGGATACTTCTCAGCCCTAACTTATAAGCTTTGAGGAAAAGCAAGATGTCATTTGCATTTAGCAGATGGCAGGGGGTGGCAGGGACAAGCGAGATTGGAACTATTTTGCCGGAAGACTTGAGCTGCTCAATATGGAGACTGAGAACCTCCTTTGCTAGGATGAACAAATAAGGAGATAGAGGGTCCCCTTAGCTCAATCCACAGGTTGATGAAAAGAACCCACTGGGGCTGTTGTTAATCATAACAGAGCCTCTACTTGTACAAACCATCACTCTAATCAAATTGATCCAGGAGGAAGAAAAGTTGAAAAACTTGAGAGCTCAAAAGAGAAAGTTCCATTGGAGCTTGCCGAATGCCTTGGAGATGTCCAACATCAAACAAACAGAACCACCACTGATCTTGGGATTAAGCTTTTGGATTAGGTCATGCGCCAAAGCCACATTGTGATGGATAAACCTTCCTTTGACAAAGGCTGATTGGCTATTTGAGATGAGGAGAGGAAGGATACTTGAGAGTCTTGTGGCTAGGATCTTGGAGGTAATTTTGTATGTAAAATTCAGAAGACTGATTGGCCTAAAGTCACTGAAAGTTTTTGGAGAAGATTTCTTTGGGATAAGAGAAATGAAGAAGGCATTAGTTTCTCTCAGCATACGGCCAGTGGAGAAGAGATAATGTGCCAGCAATTGGTGAAAAAGCTCCTGAAAACCCATCCGGGCCCGGGGAACTACTCCTCGTTAACTGGAAGACAGCCAATCTAATTTCCTCTGGAGCTGGGACTGCAACTAGGAACTGTTTTTGCTCTTCTGTGACTGAGGGACCGGCCAAGTTAAAAAGGCCTTCATCGGGAATGACTGGGGCAGCTTGGAAAAGATTTGAAAAGAAAGTAGAAGCCTGTTCTATAATCATATTTCCATCTTCAAAACGGGTACCATCAACCATTATCTTATCTATGTGGTTCCGGATTCCTTTAGCCTTAGCTGAGAGGTGGAAGAATTTGGTATTCCCGTCCCCTTCATGAAGCCATTTAATCTTCGCCCGTTGCTTCCAATAAATTGATTCAGCATTAAGGCAGTTGTGGAGGGGGGTTTTGGCCAGATTCAAATCCCTGAGGAGGGGATCACTGGGCTGAGCTTCAAAGGCAGCTTGTTTTGCCAGGACTTGGATCTCAGCTTCAGCTATGTGGGTCTTCAT
The DNA here is from genome assembly GCA_028538565.1 of Umbellularia californica. Taxonomy (NCBI): domain Eukaryota; kingdom Viridiplantae; phylum Streptophyta; class Magnoliopsida; order Laurales; family Lauraceae; genus Umbellularia; species Umbellularia californica. The sequence goes on from JAPQWN010000005.1 coordinate 14,087,095, forward strand.
CTGACCGAAAACATCTTTATTCCAGGCCTTAAGTTTGAACTTTAGGATCTTCATCTTGATAGCTAAGATGAATTGAGGAGAACCATAGGTGGGAGAAGCCCAGCTATCCTCTACAACCTTAGAGAAAGTTTCATGAGAAAGCCACTTTTCTTCAAATCTGAAGGGGTTGTTTTTGAAAGGAAGGCATTTCCTATGGGACAAGATAATGGGGCTGTGGTCTGAGGCAATTCTAGGGAGATGGTTCACTACAGGGTCTACAAAGGTGTCTAGCCATGTGGTATTGGAAAAGGCTCGGTCCAGCCTAACTGCCACAGAGGCCTAACCTTGCCTGTTATTTGCCCAGGTGAAGTTGTTACCTCTGAAACCAAGATCTTTGAGACTAGTAGCCATAGCCATCTCATTGAAATCTTCGACTGAAAGAGAGGAGGGAGGGCGAGTGCTGAGTTTTTCTTTGGCCAGGAGGATGGCATTAAAGTCTCCAATCACACACCAAGGGAGAGAAGAGGACAAGCTGTTGACTAGATAGCCCAAGAGATTTCTCCTCAGCCTATAGTCAGTTGAGCCATAGATGCCTGTGATAAAAATTGGGGGTGGGGGTGGGGTGGGGCCGAATCTGAAATGGAAATGCAAATGTGTTGGGAAGATTGATCTAAAAGGGAAATGGAGAATTTGGAACCTGGTTATAGAGAATTTTCTGAGTTGGAAAAAGAAAAGAAAAAAACAAAAGGGAAGGCTCCATTTGAAAAGGATTCAAGCTTAGCCTTAGGCTCTGAGAGGAAAAGGATGTCTGGAGAGTGGGATTTAATTAGATGGGAGACCATGGTTTTTGTAGGGTTATTACAAATCTACAGTTCCAGTAAAGGATTTTGACCATTATAACACTGAATTGGAGGGAGGGCCTGAGGAACTCTTGGTCTTAGAACCTAAGGAAGAGTGACATTTTCCTTTGGATTTTCTACTCTCTTTCGTCTTGAAGGGAGCAAGGTCAACCACAAGGGAGGCGTCTCTTGTATGGTCAAGGCAGGGGAGAGCTGAAAGGGGAGGGGAAGTAGATGTATTAGGGGTTGGGTCGTCTGTCACTATAACAGGGGTGATCATTTTCTTTGTTTTTTGGGCTGCTATGATATTCTTAGAGGAGGGGGAAGTAGGATCTGCAAAGGTGCAATTCTCCAAGACAGAAAATGGATTAGAGTAGTCCAAAATAGGAGCAGGTATTTTCTCCAAGATCTCGAAGACAACATCCGAAGGAAGAGCTGAAGGGCACAAACTGTAGTTTGGGGACACGGTGAAGTTGATGGAAGGCGGGGTTTAGATGAGGGGGGCTCTGGGACCAGAATGGATAGGGGGGGCATAGTAGAAGTAGTAGCCAAAGATGGTGAAGTGGGCAATGTACGTCTTAGACAATGAAGTAGGAGGAGGCAATGTGGCATTGGCAGAGCCTAAAGATGCCTTGATAAGAAGGTTACCTGGCTCCTAGGGGCTAACACAGGTAACAGAAGCTGATCCAGTCACTACATCAAAAAGGCATTTTTCTTAAAAAACGACTACTAAGGGCGGTCGGCCGGGTAGTTGGCAAAATCGAAAAATGACTGCCGTTGGCAGTCCTCAACTTCTCACATTTGGGACTGTCTAGGGCAGTCATTTTGTTAACGATGGATCTCGACAGTCAAAAATATTCAGTTATTTATCAAAAAGGCATTTTTCTTAAAAAACGACTACTAAGGGCGGTCAGACGGGCAAACGACTACTAAGGGCGGTCGTAAGGGCAGTTGGCAAAATCGAAAAACGACTGCCGTCTTCTCACAATAGTGACTGTCTAGGGCAGTCATTTTGTTAACAACGGATCTCGACAGTCGAAAATATTCAGTTATTTTTTAAAAACTATATAAAAAAAGACTTATCATTCAATTAACAACTGTTTGGAGCAGTCGTTTTATTAGATTAGGGTTTTTTTTTTAAATATTTCATAATTAATTTTTAAATTTTATATTTTTCTAATAAAAATCATGTAATTCTCAGAACTGTAAGTTAGCAACCACCATACAAACATCCATTATCTATCAAATAAATAACTCAAATAAGCTAATGAATCATCCATCCACTTAAAATTTAAACCATCAAAATAGCTAAAGTAAATGGTAGAAAATTAACAAAAACCACGTTCACGTTCGGTATTACTAATAATGCGATCACACACATCAGAGTAAATAATATAAATAAAGTCATTTACATAAATCATGTGGGCTTTGAAACTAGCCAGACATGGTTCTATATGTGGGCCATTAAATGATGTCACCCACGGTGAGATCCCCAAAAGTCTTTTCACCATCCAACTCTATGTCAAACTTCAAGATCTCATTTACAACGATCCTATAGCATCCTTCCTCCTCATTTGATAAACCAAGAGCCCGCCCAAGGGCAACAGATACTTCTTTTCGCACGTAATGCAATAGCCTACACGTACCCTGGCGTGTATTAGTGTTTGGTTGATATGTACATGCCAGTTGACATGAGGAATCATCCTGAGCCTACAAAAAATATTACAAATGCATTCTGTTAGTATTTCATCAATCAAGATAATTAATTAATTTATCGAATCAATCATGTAAAAATAAATAAACACTGTAGCTGAGATGAACTACCATGATAAGTTGAAGGTTGCACTTGTGTCCCACCTTGGGTAAGAGTTTGTTTCAACTCATCCATTTCCCTCCGTATGCCCATTTGATCCTCCTTCAACCTTTTCACCTCAATTTGAAGATGTGTATTGCATTCGTGCTCCTCCTCCAAGGCTATTTTATAAGGAGCTGAATGTTTTATGGCTGTTTTTGAAACAATGCTTAAGCCACGTACGCATCCTCGGCTATCACGACCAAGGCCCTATGAAAAAAAACAAGTACACCATAAAACCCACAAAATTAAAAGATTACTAACATTAAAAGATATTATGATAAACAAGCAATAAAAAGATACCTTTGTAACTGCATCATGGTCTAAATCACCTTGCGCCACCGAGCTGTCAGATTCATATACATAACATCCTCCTGCAAAATAAATGATAAATAAGAAGTATAAACACATTTTGGCAAACATTAACGTCTACTACATACAAATGTTCCTAAGAAAAATTTCTAATGTAAATGATTTCTCGAAGTTTCGACATAGTCACTCCCGCGGGTGACATTTAATTTTTTTTACAACCTGCTAAGTACCTGTACATAACCAAAAAAAAAAAAACACCTTCATGTAAACAACCCAGTGCCCCAACACACTACAAAGTCATTCACCACTCTTTAATGTGTGACATGAGGACTCAAGTAATTGAATCTAAAAAAGCCTTAGCTTAAGAATAAAAAATCAAATAAAGTTATATATTTATCAAATAAAATTGCATATATCTCATTTAGACTAAGCAAATATTATCGTTTGTGAGAGCGGCACTAGCATCAAGTTGGGTCTCTGATAATGCTGCTGAAATGACTAGCAGCAAAGAAATGGCTTGTGTCATGTACGGCTAGTTTGCATCAGTAGCACTACACAAAGTTCAAGCTTTTTGTAAATCTCACTTTATATAATGAAAGAAAAAGCAATGGTACGTTTGGATGTTCCTTGCAAAGTGGTGGGCTGGATTCATTCCTACCTTTGATCTACATCGATCACATATTAGCTTAGATCTGAACTAGGGAGATACTGATCACGGGCAAGCGAAAAATTCAAAAAAATGATATCTTGACCAATAGAGTTACTATGTTCTATGATGCCCCCATGACTAGTGCTTTTGATGAGAATCAATCCCACAAAAATGCCTGTATAAGAGATGATTTGGCATTTAAAATGTGGAACTGAGAAGCAAAGCTGCATAGGAGTTTGAAAACTATGGAATTATAGAATCTGAGTCCTCTAATTTGGAGAAAAAGAAAAGACGCTAATGGGGTTGTATGGTGGAGCACACAAATGGCAAACATATGATCTGCTCAACTGTTCCAGCTCTCATGAATCACATGACTTCAAATTTAACAGAGAAGGGAAAAAGCAACACCACCAAGCATTTCCGAATCAAATTTAGCATAGACCCACCAGTTCAGAACTTCCTCGGGTGAAAAACAAAAAAGATGAGGAAGAAAAAAGGAAGCCCCAGTAGTGGAGCACCACAGTGGTAATCAAGATGAGGATTGCAAATCTCAAAATGGGATATAGCACTAGTGCCCCACTAGTGCCCCTCCAAACTACAACATTCACCACTCAACCATAGCACTTCAATGATTTACTTCACACATACGCCACAAATATTAAATAAAAGGGTTCTCAACTAGCAATTCAAATTAATAACCTATTTACCAATTATAGTAAAATGGTTCTCACCACATGGGGGTTTGATGCTAATCCATCCATCCTTCTATGAGTGGCTAAGAAGAGATCTGTGCGAGTTAACGGTTGATTCGGATCTTTTGCTTCCCGTAAAAAAAAAATTGGGATATTTTAAAAATATACTAACACAAGTACCCGTGATGAGCACGAATCTATCCATACAATCATGTAATTGGAGCTTATCAGAAACAACTCTTGCAATGAACTCAACCTCAAAGTTGTTATTGCACTTGCACCAAATCTTACCAACTCTGCAGCCACTCTGCAATGTCTGTTCCTGCCCGTTGTGTGCGGGCTCTTCAACTTTGACCTAGCAATCTTACCAACCTCCCGGGCAGCTAAGGCCGCCAACGTCAAGGATATGTCCACAAATTTTACCGAATCTTCTGGTTTCACGTATACTTGGGCACATTGCTCTTCCCATCTGCATCTGTGAGGAATTTGTCTAGTGCCTGATGACGAAGAACATTCTTCCAACCTTTCCACAATATGTTTGCTTTCTTCATAACGAAATCTTCTCTCTCTCTCTCACATGCTCAGTTTTACCATATGTTTTACCATATTGTATTGCGATTAATTGCTATATGTGTGATTTTATAGTTATAATTTAATTCTTATATAAAAAATAACATTAACCATAAATGAATATATCAACAACAAAATGATATTTCATACACAACATGACTCAAGAATTTGCTCAAGATATTTGGTTTTGTTTACGTTACCGAATTGTATCACTAATTTATGGATGATATTACTGGATTGTAACCAAGTGGGGAAAAAAAAAAAAGAAAATCTTGTTCTATCTTACAGATTCAATACTTTTGTTTGGGATCATTAAAACATTAAAAGGTTATGTTTGGATTAACTCCACAAAAGTTTGCATTAAAACATTAATAGAGATGGACAAGAAAACTTAACTCCAATTCTCTTCTTTCTTTGCAAAAATATTAACATGAATTCATCTCACTCTGTAGTTAGCATTTCACAAAAAGTAAAAATATAAGTAAAAATTGAAACGTGAGTGTAAACCAAAAATAGTGCAAGCAGAGGTCTTTGCCCGCTGTGTCTTTTCTTGTTCACAATAGAACACACATTTTGAGCAAAATGCTTTGGAATGTGGTGGATGTTTCTCTATTGAAAGGCTTCATCATATGGGTTAGAAGAGTTAGATCAGAATGATTGGTAGGGAGTGGAACTTATAGAGGCTTCAGGGGATGTTTTCATCATAACTTGTTTGGAGCTTTTGGTCCTCTTTCTTTTTCAATTTTTTCCTTCCCAACCTTTTTCCATCTCTCCCTACCCTACATATCTACCTTTCATAATGAATCCACCCTGTTAATCACAAAGCAAGAGCAACCTTATGTTTATTCTATATTTTTCAATCATTTTAGAAATTTAGAATTTACTAATTTTGCTTGACATGTATCCTGTGAAATCTCTAAGTTTGAAAATATCTCAACACTTTCAAGACTTAATAGTTTCTCAAAAACCATATTTGGTAAATGTGTCAGTGGTTCTTCATCCTCATAAATACCCGCTACACATATTAATTAATCCCCTACTCTGGTGAGGATGATCTACCCGGCCATAATCACTATCAACCTAAACCTGTACAAAGACTCCACCATCACTGCCCTATACAAATCACCACCATCACCGTGCAAATCCTCAAATTGAAGACATCCTCAAATCCTTTTACCAAGCTTCATCGCCAAAACTATATAAACTCTCCAACGAAATGGGAACTATCAAGTTGGACTATTCTACAGAAATGGAGAGGGGAATAAAAAACATGTCTCCAGCCAAGGGAAGAACAAATATATTCGAGTCAAAACAGTCGTGTCTAAATTCTAACCCTCTCTACTCCACAAAGCCTTTTGAACAAGAAAAGAACCAAGACAAAGAAAAACTCAACTATTTGTATTGCATTCAATCAGAACAAAAAAATATATAAAAAAATCCAATAGCAGAAAATCACCAAAAAAATAACAAGCCCTAAATGCCTATGAAGGAGATGGCAAAGAGACGAAGATAGTGGAGGAGTAAAGATGCTGCTTGAAGGAGGAGAGGGCCGGTCGGGAAGCGAGAGACAGTTAGAGTTTACAGTGAAGGGGGAGAGGGAGAGGAGGGGGGAGAGATAGGTGTTGCCCCATTGGGAGGGGGAGAATGGAGCGGCGCTAGTCGAGGGGAGATGGAGTGGCACTATGGGGGAAGAGAGAGGAAAGAGTTAGGGCTGGGAGTCGGGAATGAGTGATAAGAGAAGGGTTTTTAGTTTTATTTTTTACTTTTTTATTTCACAAAAACAACTGCTATGGGCGGTAACAAACATTACAAGTCAATCAGGAAAATATGACTGCTCCAGGGAGTTGGTAAAACCAACATGTAGGGGTAGTTTATTTGCCCTTTTGACGCAGTGATATTACGCCGAGATTGGTCAGGGAGGTCAGAGAGGCTTCAAGAAATGGGGAGACCTGATGGTTGGCTCCCTCATCTTTTCCGAGATCCCTTGAGGTAGTAGGAGCAATCAACATAGCATCTTGAGGAGGGGTCTTCAACAGTCCGGACTTCAATATGAAGGGACAGTTTGTGGAAAGGTGACCGGCCGATAGGCATTCAGAGCAGGGTATCCTGTCATATTGGACTTCTACATTCACTGATTCTTCACCTTCCAATTCTACTGTGAGGAGTCTTGGACTGGATCTGGCCACATCCAAAAGCACTTGAACTCCGGCAAAGGAGATGTAGTATCATCTAGGAGAAGTGGCTTCCCAATAGAGGCTGCAATCGACAGAAGAATATCACTGCTCCAGTAGTGATAAGGAAGTCCCCTGAGCCTTATCCAAACTGGGGTTTCCGATGGCCAAATGGTTTCATCCTGACCTGGAGACCATGGCCGCAGGAGAGTTTTTTTCGTGTCCATTAGGAGGGGGCTGTGGCCGACTAGATCTTCCCTATCCTCCTTAGAGTAGAACCTGAAAATGAAGTTCCCCTTCTCTGTCAGAGAGATGAGACACGGTTTGGAAAGACGCCACGATGAGATAACCCATTGTTCCAGAGCTTCCAATGAAGGTCTCCGACCTAGAAATTTGCCAATAGCAGAGAAATATAAGGATTGTTTGCTGGTGTTGACCATTTGAAGGGGAATTCAAATTGTAAGCCTTCCACTGATCAGAACCGAAGGGGGTATGGTTGGAGGGGGAGAAAAGACAGGTTGGAGAAACAGCTAGCATATGTTTTAAGGGAAGAGGTCTGAATGGCCGGAGTGGGAACTGATGAGGTTTGGCCTAAGGGGTTTTGGAGAAGGATGTCTAGGTGCTTTTGGAGAAGTTGAAGTTGTGCGGGGTCCCAGGGAGGGGTATTTGACTGAGGCGATGGTTAAGAACTAGCTTGGAGTGGAGAGATGATTAGTGGTGAGCTATTTCGAGGAGAGAGCAGAAGATCCGAAGAGCAAGGGTGGGTTTGAGTGACTGCCTCCAGAGGGTTTGGGTTGGAAGGGGGCGGGAGGTTAGGTAAAGCCTACCTTGAAGAAGACTATCCAGCTTGTTACGAAGCAGTAAAAACTGAGCTTGATTCCAGGGGGGAGGTATAGTCTGGGCCGGAGGAGGTTTGACCAGGGACAGAGAGGATGGCGATGCTGGAGACAAGGGATTAGATGTCGAAGCTGGATTCAGGGGTTTAGATGACAAGCCACCTAGTTGGGGTTGGGGATTAGGGCTTAGATGTTTAGAAAAGAGGGGGATTGGAGGTTGGCCTAGAAAGCTAGGAGGGTTTGGCTTAGGAAAGGGGCGAGAGGCACTTTGACGGTCAGGAGGCACAGGGAGCTAAGTGTCCACCAGAGGGTTTGGCTTAGGAAAGGGGCGAGAGGCATGTTGGCGGTCGGGAGGCATGTTAGCATGTTGGCGGTCGTGTGACAAGACAATGAATAAGAAAACGAGAAGGGAAATTCTATTTGCACCTACCTCTTTTGCTGAGCCCACCCACATTTTTAAAAATACCCAAAATACCCTCCTCTTCTCTCCTCTCCTCTCCCTCTCCTTTCCTTTCTTGTTCCTTGCTCCGGCCACCTCTGCCCAACCTAGTCGCCACCGATCCCTCTCCCTCCCACTGCGGTAGTCCCCATCCCTCTCCCCGCGCTCCCCTTTCTCTTTTCCTCTCTCCTCCTCTCCCCCTCGCCTGCTACTGGCCCCTGCCCAAAATCCCTCAGCAGGTGCCAGTGCTACGTGTCGCGATAGATGTGCCGGAACTCCCATTTTGTCCTTCTGCATCGGCAGATTCGTATTGAAATTCGAGGGAAAATCGAGTCTGCACAGAAGCGCGGCACCAAGAACCCTCCGCCATTGTTGGTGTCGCTTGGCTTGAGAATCGCCCTCAATATCGCTACTGAGAGAGGGGGAAGGAGAGATGGGTCAATCGGGCAAAGGTTGCCGGAGCAGGGAGAGGGAGAGGCATAGTTCCAATTTCAACGCCGTGCACAAAGGGCTGCACAGAGTTTTAGAGCCTTGCACAGAAAGAGATGCACGGCTGGAGAAAACCATGCATATATCATGTGCACGGCGTTTCATACCCATGCACATGAGATATGCACGGAATTTATGGGTATTTTCATCATATGCAAGTTTTTTTGAAAAAGGTGTGTGCTCTAAAGAAAACTGGTGGTGTGTTAAGAATCACTCAAACGAGAAAGGGAGATTCAGTGGAATACTGGCTTACCGCATATTGTGATCAAACAGTCTATATATAAGGATTGATTAGAGTCTGGTTAGGCTACCATCAAGGCCATTTAGGGCTCTAAGCAAAAAAAAAAAAGAGGCATTTAGGACCCAATCAATGCTACAGTGAATCAATTAGCCACCTAATTACAAGAAGCAATCTAACCTAATCAATTACAATAAATCTGGTAAAGCTTTCTATATGCATGAATGGTATCACATGTGGGACCACTGATTAGATGTGGTCCCCATTATCTCTACACAAGAATCCTATGAAGGAAATAGTTATAATGTGGAAGCATTATGTTTATAGGTTTATATATGCTTAATTATTTCAAAGAGACCACGATCACCACAAATTTAACAATAAACACACTTGAACAAAGGTTTTTGAAGGGTTTTTTAACAAGGGACTCAAACAGATGAGAAGCTAATTTCACTTAGGGCCTGTTTATTTGCATTAGAATTCATGGTCAAATGAGTTCCACTGAAGAATTGTTAAAGAGGTGAAGTGCGAAAGATATGAGGCAAGGGGTAAACAATACAAGGTAGCAATGTAGATGGGACCATGACTTTCCTAGGATTTGAATTACTAGGGTCATGGCTGCATATTCATTTTCCATATTCCGTTGACTCAATTTCCACAAAAGGAGAGGTTATTTGATATTTTGATGGTCATTTTTTATATGTTCACCTTGGATCTTTTTTAACCATTTATTAAATGAGTTCCTAGATATTCTAGTCAAACAAACATGCCCTTAGGGCCCTTTTGTTTGCACAGGAATTGGATATATTGGGATTTAGGGTAAATGGGGTCCAACAAAGGACTACTAAAGAGGTAAGAGCTGAAGGATATATGGTAGAGATGTAGATGGGATCTTGACTTTCCTTGAATTGAAGGCTAGGTATTCCTTTCTCATCTCTCCTGATTCTTTTTCTATTAAAAGGAGATTATTTGATGGTCATTTTTTGGTGTCTACCCTTGCTTCTTCATTTTTAACCTATGTCAAAAATAAATCTTACAATTCCTAGGATTTTTTTTTTTTTTTTTTGCTAAGTTGCAAAATTGAATTGATAAGGGGAAGAAGAAACAACAATAAGAAACACCAACAGAAATAATTCCTAGGAATTCAATAACATTAAAAGAACGCACCCCCAATGTCTTTGAAAACAAAGTTAACCTCAACATGTCTACTACATTATTAAAGCATATATATTTGTGTAAAGGATCAAGAGGAATTCATTATGTACTCTTTTTCATAGAGGACAATTACAGAGAATCTTGAAATTCAACAACTTAGTATTACACATTTCAAGCAGCCATGTGATTATTTGAAGTGCAAACTCATTTTTCAAAGTGTTCTTTCCGAAAATGTTACAAATGAGACTATAATTCTTCTATCTATACACTTTGGGAGAAGAACATTTCCTACCATCCCTCATTAATTATATAGATCCAAAAGCGAGAGGAAAGTAGTGCCTTTCCTTTGCCATTTCCACCACCAGATGTGTACTAAATATATTTTTATTGCCCACAAAAAATCAAGGTTGGAAAACTCGTGACTCAAGACTCGACTCGTCAAATGCAAAGAAATTAACTCGGATAGAGTCAACAAGGAGACTCGGGAGAGTCATGTTCTTCTAAAAATATCTTAAAATAAATCTATTACTTATAAAATACAGAAATGCATTTATTTCCATGCATTCATAATAATCAATTCAATTTAATAAATTTATATGTGCAATAAAAGTAAGAAAAGATATTGCATATTACATAATATATTAGTCCAAATATCGAATGTAAAAGATCAAAAATAAGATTCAAATTACATTCCGGTCATCATTTTTGAATTACTAACTCCAAACCTCATGCATAATTACTTAGAAATAAACTTTATTTAAAATTAGATCACCCTATTAAATGGTTCGGAATGCAAATAAATTATTAAAATGAGATGACTCAGGTGAGTCTTTCCTATTTTTTACTCGAGAGAGTAAAGAGTCAATTCGGAGAGTTTTCCAACCATGCAAAAATTATACTAATCATGGAAAATAATGTGGTTACTCAATCATGCCCTAAGAAGCTAGATTTTCTACAATCTTGAATGTACGAGTACCCGTCAACCGTGATACATGACAGGTTTGAGGTGCCCACTAGTCCCATCGGATAGTAACTTGGATTAGTCATCTACAAATATTTGAACCCATTGGACACTGCTAACAATTGGATCTAAAGCCACTCCTAGCAAATAGATCTGACAACCAACAACATGCAATTCACTTCAATATTTTTCCCTTTTTAAGATAGCCAATTCATAAATACCTCTCATAACTAGTGTGGCCAATGGGGCCACAAACATAGCACCTTCACTACTTTTTTGAAAGCTAGATTCAATTCTTGAAGAACCCTTTTGAAGGAAATTATGTATATAGAGGTGGAAGCATAGGATCTACACATTTTTGGATGTTTCATCGAGACTAATGATATGAGTTTATCTATGTTAAAAACATGCATAATGGCACCATTGTTTGTGTAGTTTGAGGGTACACATACGTATAACGCTAGCTGTTTGGTTAGGCCTCAGGAAGTAATGGACTTTAACTATGTTGGTGATAAAATTACACTATGCTATAAAAATCTTAGTCTAAATTACAGGGACCGAAAAGAAAAACGAGAAAAAGTTCATTTAACTCTTCTTAAAAAAAAAAAACACAAATTATTCGAATCCATGGAACTAGGGATGTAAATGGGTCGATTCCGGTCCTGTCCGGGACCATGGTGGACCCAGAACTGGAACCGTTAATGAGAGGGCAGAACTGGTTTCCTAGTTCTCGAATCAGAACTGCTAATGAGAAGATGAAACCGGAACCGGTTTTGTATATGGAACAGATTCGGGTCTAGGTGGCGAATGATATAGGAAAAACTTAGTTTTTATAAGGGATTCTCGGAAATTGAGGTAATATGTTAATCCATGGGTCGAGATGAAGGTAGAACAAGACCCAGACCGGCCCGTTTACTTATCGGCGCCAAAATAAGGACCTATACTGGATTTTTAACGAGTCGGAACATCCAAGTAATCGGAGAATCGGAGACCCATTTACATCCCTACATGCAACTATGGTAATATATAGCCATATGGAGCCTTCAACTTGGTTGAGGTAGTCATATATGCCTTGAAGGCTAAAACAAAGTTAAGTTGGACTTCTAAAAGGTAAATTTACACTTCAATATGCTAACAGCTGGATTACTAAGGTCTAGTTGTGTTGCTAGTGATTGATACGTTAAAGATTGGTTAAAGTTGGGTTTCTTACGCTTACAGATAAGGTCTGCTTTAAACTTGAGAAATATTGTTATTATTGGTTTGCGTAAATTGAGAGAATTTCCTCTCTTGTAAGTCACGGTGAAATTATGAGATGTATATCTCTCCTTGAAATCATTTATGATATAAGAGTTGGGGCCGGCGATGATCTTGCAGTAAAGCAAGATATCATCCGCAATAACCAAGGTCAGTTTTCCTTCTTATCCTCTCTCATCCATCCATCCAAATATTCAAGACTTAAAAATCTCGTTATTATCACCAAACGACACAATCGAGATTTCCAGAAGAAATTGCAACAAATCTCTTCTAGTCGGCCACCCACATTGACGACTCAAAAAAGGTGGGGTGTAATGCCTAGCCAACCAATCAAAAGGCCTCATGTAAGGTAAAGGTGTAAGCTCTACATATAAACCTCATTCACTTTCCTCTCTATAGTCAATGTGGGACTCCGGGGGGTCACAATCCACCCCCAATTCACTTCCCTCTCTATAGTCGATGTGGGACTCCGGGCCGTCACAATCCCTGAGCCTGCCAGTCTCTGTAGCCTGCCAACCCTCTTGGCCTACCCACACGGAGACCCACCCACTTGCACCAGACCACGGCAAGGTCCCACACTCGAAATAGTCAAGAGTCAGCTCTGATACCATTTGTAATGGCCCACCTCATACCCATGCATGATATTGTCCGCTTTGGCCCACGGGCCTCACAGTTTTGCTTCTGATGGGCCCCAACCCATCAAAATGCCTCATTCAAGGTAAGGGTGTAAGCTCTACATATAAAACTATTCACGGTTTTACTTCTAGTGTGCTCCAACCCATCAAAAGGCCTCATGCAAAGGGTGTAAGCTCTACATATAACCCCATTCACTTTCCTCTCTATAGTCGATGTGGGACTTCGGGGCGTCACAAGGGGGTTGTTACAGTAATGGGTCCACAGATAGATGGTGATCACTTGGAAGATATGAAGATCATTTCTATTAAAAAATTAATATTTATTTTTCAGAGATCAAAGGGTTTTATTTTATTTATGTTAACAATTATAGATACTTTCTAAAAAGATCATGTAATTGGAAGGGGATGTTAGAGATTGATGTATAAAAGATGGGTTAGATTAGGATTTCTTATTCTTACACATAAAGTTTAATTTGAATTTAAAAATTATTGGTATTGGTGTCTATAAATTGAAAGGATTTCTCTTAATTCAAATTTACCAATTAGCAAAAAGAAAAATTGAAAGGATTTCCTCTCATGACTTACACGGTGAAATTATGAAATGAATATCTATCTTTGAAATTCTTTATATGTATTTTGTGGAAATTAAGAAGCAAAGATATTTGTAATGTCTGCAGTTTGGGGTGCTACAAGGAATTAGAGAAGCAAAGGAATCTTATTAACATTGCATTTTTTCCACCTTTTGAGTGAAATTCTCGATTTCAAGTGGAGGGGTCGGAAGGAGGATTCCACCTTCATGAAAAAAGCTAAGGAAGCATGTGTGAGGGATGTTGGTTACATTGTGTGTTGCTTTCACACCGTTGAGTGGAATTCACATTACATGAAATTCTCATGTTTTTTGGCCTTCAAATTAGGGATGATGCTGAAAAATACATAAAGAAGAGCCTTCGTATATTATTAAAGAAAATTACACAAATAGAAATGCAAGCGTCAGATTCTACAGAACGCAGGAGATGAACATGATTCTCGAGGACCCATATCTAATAAACAAAGAAGTAATGAGTCATAGGAGATGAGAGATTAGACTGTTAGAGGTTTTAGAAATAGAATTAAGAGTTTGTATTTAAAACCATCTCCTGCTGATCATCTCTTCTCTTGTATAAATTGGGAAGTTGATTTAAATAAAGTTTACAATGGATTTATTGCAAATATAGTCGCTCTTAAATTTCGACATCACTAGTCAGGTCTATGAAAGGAGGATGACCGAGCAAGCCATATTTCTTCAAATTCAAAGGGTGAATTTTTGGGGGAAGGAGATGGTTTATGGGATAGAAAGATAGGGCTACAATTAGAGGATTTTCTGACAAGGTGAAGAGGAGAAAGGATCCTACGAAACAAACCACTGAAGATTTGCAGGGGCCCAATCAAGGCTAGCTGACGCATAATTAAGAGGTTCATAACCTGTTGCTTGACCAAGTAAACTTACTGCTTGGAAGCATAAATCCAAAAGGCAAAAAGTAGAGATCACACTCTGGAATTAAATATCTGGTATCCTGTTTTAAGCTAGTCTGTCAATATCGTACTAATAAATCAAAAATTGTATCTAACGATGTTGCAAAAAAATGCTACTGAAAATGACATAATATATGGAACATGACTGATGTCTCATACAAGTCTCCCTTAATTCTTGCTCTAAATTTTTTTAGACTATAAAATTTAGTAAAATTTGAATATTCTTCACCAAAGAGGAAGATTTAATATACAAAAGATGCAGGCTAAGGCAATCAATCAAAGTTATTACTTTGTTGAGAATTCAAGAACATTAAAATCTAGAAAAACCTACACTAACTACAATACATAAACTATCGCATTGCAATAAGCAAGAAATATTCAACAAAGCAATTTGCATTTTACAGGTCCAGAAAAGAACATTCAATGCAAGACCAACAGAGCTAAAAAACAATGCATAAAACAAAAAAATAATAATAACAATAAAGAATGATGTTTCTTACTAGCAAAAAATAAAAATAAAAATAAAAAAAGAATGATGTTTCTTTCCGTGCTAGACATAAAAGGGACTCATATTGAACTTGGGTCACTAGCATCAATTGATAAAGGAATTTAAGATGAGGGAATTTAAAGCTTGTCTACATAGCATCAATTGATATAACTGGTATTTAGATAGATATAAGGACATGGGCATAGATCATTTCCCTTCCGGGTAATTTGAGTTTGAAGAAAAACGGGATTTCTCTTTCCCCACGCCAAAGAATCGTCATACAGATGGGTAATGTCAAGGTTCAAAAGGAAACCTTCTACCAAGAAAACAAAAAAGGTGAAAAGGAAACAGACATAGAACGATCCCAGACTGTGATGATACTAGACTAAGAAGCGTTGTCAGTTGTGCCCGACTGTTCTATAATAGCTAGATGGAAAAGAAAGAGAAGAAGAAATTACCGAATGGGGCGTGCCAAAACATACCTTGACCTAAGAGCACTTATATTGAGATTACCAAGGCATTTGTGTCATCTTTTTTATGGTTGCAATAGAGACGAGAATGCTAGATGGAAAACAAACAGAAGACCTGGAGTAAAGAGAACTTATTGAGATTTTCATGCAATCTGTGTAATCTTTTCGATGGTTGTAATAGAGAGAGAGAGAGAGAGGTCCACTTTCAGCTCATCTCTGTTTAGGGCGTGTTTGGATGTGTGGTGAAGTGAGGTGAGGTGAGGTAAAGCCTCCATTAACCAGACAAGAAAAGACAATGAGTCATATCAAAAGTACACAATTTCAAAATTCCCTCCATCTTTTTTAAAAAAAGTCAAAAAAACAACCTCCTTTTTCCACTAAAAAACAAAAAAGCTCAACTTCTCTATACAAAAAGTCAAAAAGATTCCATACCAAACAACTAAAAATAAAATACCATCATAACATCTTATATTTTATTCTCTCTTGATTTGATGCTTCACCTCACCATACTTCAATTCACCATACATCCAAACAGGCCCTTAGGGTTTGAAAGAAGAAACCCATTTGAAAAGAGGATTGCAAGGACATATAGCTTGTATGGAGATTAGCCTAAGTACATATGAGAGAGAAACTATAGCTAACCCAGGTACAAGATATATATATATATATATAGATATAAAGAGATCAGCAAGTACGAGAGAGAGATCCTTTATGCCGCCTCTCTCCTTTCTTGTCAATCCCATCTATTTGACTTGAGAACTCAAGCCAGGAAGACGAAGGACACAAATGAATCCGATGGCGATTTGAAAAACGAAAAAAAATAATATCAAGAAAGCCGACTCAATTCCAAATCATGCAGCATGCATAGAGATTAGCCCAAGCACTTGAAATGATGAAGAGACACAAAGAAAGAGAAGAAAGAAAAACTCTAGTACAGAGAGAGAGAGAGAGAGAGAGAGATACTACCCTGCGTTTGCAAATTCATAAAGCCTCCCAGTGGGAGAGAAGACCATGAGCGCAACCTCCACATCGCACAGTACCTACAGCTCAAACGCCTTCTTCAGAAGCCCATTTCTACGCTTTCAGAAGGTCACTTGCCTGCTGGCAGTATTCTCTATCCTCAGTTGCGTCCCCACACCCCCCCCCCCCCCCCCGCCCCCCTTCTTTTCTCTCGCTCTCTCTGTGCATAAGTAAACAAAGGCCCTATAACTGAATGATTGAAACCAAACAGACATACTAAGAAGAAGAAAAAATCTTTCCCTTCTAGTTTATGCCTGTTTGGGTAAAAAGCAGAAGCAACGAATTATAAATGTGTGGGGGTGTTTCCACCGAAACCGAGGTTACCCTGACTTCGGTGACTGCACCAAGCCTGGAACGCCTCATTTCATCTATCCAGCACGGCAGCTTGCCACCTGGTACCGAGGTGTGTTCGGTCTCGGTAAAGGTACCGACTACCTCCTCCCGAACTCAGCCTCGTGCGTCGACATCTTTGTCCGACCCCAGGCTTAGCCGACCTCAGTGCCCTCTCCAGTTCGGTCTATTGACCGAGGTGAACAGTGGCGTCTAATCCCCATTATGGGATGGGACAGCCACCTTGCAGGGTGCCCTGACAGCTAGGGTGGCCGCCAAATACTGATGAGGGGGCGCCTCTATCATGTCCACATTTATATGAGGAATTTAAGGAGAGATCCGATGGGACAGTACCCTCACCTACCCCCACTAAGGGTTCAAGGTATGGGCTGATGAGACAAGCATCCCCACCAACCTCCACTATGGAACCTTCCATTCCCTTCTACATATACTGCCATGGTAAGCCATGAACAGGTACGCAATGCACACATTCACTGTGTTATTCTGCTTAAGCCTTCTTCCTCACTTCACTCTAGTTCAGTGACAGCACTAACTCAGGCATCGGAGTACCTTCGGCTGACAGCAGCCCGGGGCCCTGACCTCTGTTTCCTTCTCCCTTTCAGGTTCCAGGCCATCAGCAACGTTCCCGATCAGTTAAACAACATCTTCATAATCCCCATTAACATTCAAACCAAGTCCATAATTTTTAGGCACTCACAATAAATAAACTAAAGGCACTCCGAGCAACGTTGACTAACTTCACTCTGCTAAAGTGGCCTGACGGGAAGGGTTAAGATAAAAATGAGGAGGTGTCAAATCAAATAAGTGATGACTTTTTATAATTTAATGAGATGAGGATGATTTTTTCCGAAAAAACACTTTAGGTGGGCATTATATTAAACATGAAACATTAAGCAAACATGCACCTAACAGGAAATTCATATAGAAAAACTAATTTTTTTATCATTTTTTTCGATGGTCTCTATCGACCTTCATTTCTTATGTTGAGGGTCGACAGCGACCTTCGCTATAACAAATGAGGGTCGCCGTTGACCTTGAGTAGGCAGAAACTCTTCACCTTCTTCCTTCTTCCTCTCTTCCCCAAACTAAATCCCATGATGGAGAAGTCCATGACTGCACTACTTGTGTATCAGTTTCTCTAATTTTTATAAATTATATGTTAGGCACGATACAATATGGGTTGGATCCAAGAATTTTTAATTCAATCTCTTCGAAGAATGCCCTCATCCTCATGAAAAACAACGTTTGGAATTGAGTAAAATGCTTTCCTTGAAGAGCAGGCAAGTTAAGTTCTGGTTTCAGAATCGGCGGATCCCAAATGAAGGTAATTTCACAGCTCCAGATCTACTATGTGGGATTTATATTTATTATTATCTTTGGGTAAGTTGTAATTGAGACTATGGAACCCGATTATCACAAACCCAACTCAAACACCATGAGAATTCACTCCTAATACAAGAGAATGACAAGCTCCGAGGCGAAAATCTGACCATTTGAGATGCAATGAGGAACCCAATTTGCAGCAGTTGTCGAAGCCTGGCAAAGTGTCTTTACAAGAACAACACCTTAGGATAAAAAAGCACCGTTAAAGATGAGCTAGACCATGTTTATGCCCTCGCATGGAACTTCTTGGGCATGCCAGCCACCTCTATGACTACTGCTTTTCAATCAGTGTAAATTTTTCAATCAGTGTAAATTACAAGTACCATAGATCTTGGATCCTACTGATATTGTATCATGCATAGCATATAATTTGTAAAAAATAAGAGATACTGATACACAAGTAGTGCAGGCATGGACTTCTCCATCATTGGATTGAATTTGGGGTAGAGAGGAAAAAGGAAGAACATGAAGAGTTTATGCCTGCTCATGGTCGACGGCGATCCTCACTTGATATAGCGAGGGTCGACAACACAGGAAATGAAGGTCGACAACGACCACCGAAAAAAATGGTAAAAAAAGGTTGGTTTTTTATGAGTGTTAAATATTGCATATTTTACCCCTCATTAGTCCTAATTTTATTGTCATCTCATATGCATATCATTTGCTTTACACAGAGATTTTATCATTCTATTACATTAACGGATTATCGGATTATCTTGCATAAATCCGATTATTTGTAGCAAATTTTTATGTAATTTCTCTTGTGTAGGTGGACCCCATGATTATTCCAACCTTCCGGCTAATGTCCCAAACATCAAGAAGAGATTTCAAATAAAGAAGTTACATGAAGAAATCTTGGTGAAGTGTTAAAGAATTCCAAAACAAGAGGAGAAGACTTTAAGGATAAAAGAAGTCATTTTCTAACACAAAAGAGTGGTTGGTGTATTGGTTAGAGCTTAGGTTGGTATGAAATAGGTTATGGGTTTCAAATCCCTACAATTACATATTATTATTATTATTATTATTTTTTACCTATAAAATATTCCATCCAACTCACCTCACCTCTCCACCAATCAAAGCTTACCATGTCACAAATCCATGTGAAAGGATATGAGCCAATCAAAAGAAGGATCACATAAAGCAAAAGGCACATATCCTTTTGGAAGAAAAGTTTGTTGCAACCAATCACATTGAAGCAATTCATGTGAAAGCAAAAGAGCCAATGAAAAGCCTCCAAATCAACTTCAAGCAATCCATGTGAAAACAAATGAGCCAATCAAAAGCCTTCAAGCTGCAACCAATCAAGTGGAAGCAATCCTTGTGAAATGAAATGAGCCAATCAAATGTCTTCAATGTTCCTATAAATTGGAATGTGTTTGTAGAGTGAAAAAACCTTTGGCAAGTAAGTCTTTTTGCATTTTTATTTTAGATTGTATTTAGGAGCTTCTTTGTAACTAATTTAGAGAGAGTGTGTAATTGAAGATCATTAATGAAGTTTTGGAGCTCTTTATTGATGTTTAGTAGCTAAAGCTCTTGGATTAGGCTCTCCTTTTGAAGCTAAGTAATGTGATTAGTTCATTTACATGCATGTTTTAGTTTAAACTCCCTATTTGTGCCTTGATTAATTAGTAGATTTTAGATCTAATTGTGCTAATCTCTCTCATTTCTCATGCTCTATCTCTACACTTGATGCTTGGATAATCTTAATTGATGCTTTGTAGTTTGATTAAGTTTTCTCACATAGCATGCTCTAGAGCCCTTATCTTTGATCTTTTGTAGCTTGATTTTGATGATTAATTGTTAGGGTAGTTAGGTTATGATCTAAGATCTTGGCTTTTTATTTTCTTTACTTTAATCTTCATTGCTATATCATCCAATCCAGTTAGGCAAAAGATTGCTAATTGGATTGTAGATTTGGGAATTGAATTAGAACATGCATTGTTTGAATTAATTACTTACTTAGTGGATTTAGGATTGCCTAATCTCTTCTTTTTATTGTTGTTAATTTAAAATCTTTGCTTAATTTGTTATTTTCACTTTTAGATTGTTGGATCCACATTTCAAATCACTTGTTTTAAAATCCTACACATTTCACACCACATCTTCACCTTAAATCTTTCATTTCCATCACCATTCATCTACTACTTTAGTGTAGTTTGTTAGGTTAGCTCAGATCTCATTCATTTCATACTTTAGATTGTTAATTAGAGTAGTTTTAATTTTGTTTCACATTTCAATTTATTTAATTTCATTTTTTCACATATAGTTTAATAGTTTTAATTGTTCACTTAAATTGTCTTTATTAGCTATATCTTAGTTCAACTCTCATTTAAATTGGATTTATTGCTTTCTCCATCCTCTCCTCGTGGAATCGATAATCCGGACTCTTGAGTCCTTTACTACTTGACGACACCGTAATCTTGCGGTTAAATATTGCACATTTAAGTGTCGATTAGTTTTCTGTACGGGTTCCCTGTTAGGTGCATGTTTGCCTAATGTTCCCTGTTCGGTATAGTGCCCATCTAAAGTGTGTTTTCCGGTAAAAACCACAAATTTTTATAATGCATTTTTTTTATTTAAGGACATGTTTGTAAACAGAGAGAATTCCTTTGTTTAGAGGATTCACTACATCTTCTAAAATCGAGATATCCTGAAATACGATTTGTAATGAGAATTCTAGAATCATTATTGAGAGAGGATTTCTACCATTAGCAGAATCTATGATCTAATAATTGTAAGAAATTTTTTTTTTATAATAACTCAAGATCAATGAGGAATCAAGACCTCGGCTCTATACTCAAAGTCATTTTGGCCATCAAGAGTATGTGAATAGTTCAAATTGTGCGAAGGGAGCTCACAGGAATTAAAATTTAATGTTTTAGAACCTGGACTTTTTTTTGCAAATATCTCAAACCTAGTGAGGATCAATGGTAGAAGTTTGAGAAACCATCCCTTTTTATCTTTCGAAAATAATTAATGGCTTAGATCATGATTTTGGGTCCAATAGAAATCAGAAAATTGAAAAAAAAAATAAACTGTTTTTATCTCGTTTTTTGCACTATTTGAGATCGACGGTCAAGAGTATTTGGCCAATTTCCCATGATCCATGGAGAATCAGGCTGCCAAATTTTGGTCTCATAGCCGTCTTAGCTAGGCATTCTTAAGAGATTGGACGGTTTGGATTTCGCAAATGGGGCCCACATAATTTCAGAAATCGTCATTCAATGGTCTGGACATTTTTGTAAATATACCAAAATCTATGAGAGATCAACAGCTTATATTTGATCAAATAGACGTGTTTGCCCATTTTAAGAGGTTGACCGGTTTGGCTTGTGATTTTATGGCCCACATAAATTAAAGAAATTAAAAAAATAATTAATCCAAAATAATCGTGCGTGTTACTATGGCTCCATGTTTCAGAGCTGTTGATTTTGTCGTTCCGATGGGGGAGGGTATGACGTGGAGAATAATATAGCATTAGAGGATTTTGGATTTGCCTTTTCTTTGATCCTTGTGTAAACCAAACTTGGTTTTCTTTGGTATCTATTGACAATGCGATAATGATGTCCTCTCTTCTTAGAGTAGGAAAAAAAATAATGCAAGTGGTTACCTGTTGTCTCTCGACTTTTAATCCTTTTTATTTTATTTTCAAACCCTAGATCTAATCATGTGAAATATTGTCTCCAATCAAAACACATAAAAGAACTAGAATGAGAAAATTTAACACACTTACATAAAGAATACGCAGAATCAATCCAAGCAATGTCTTTATTTCTTGATCTTGAAGCACATAAAATTAAGGTTCTTCTCTCTTCATCATTCTCTCAACATGATCTCTCAATCTATGTCTAAAGAATTAGAATTGAGAAGAAGAAGATGGGATTAGAGAGAAAGGGTGGATGGGAGTGGAAAGGGAGAAAAGCCTCCAAGATTTCTCAACTACCAAGCATTGGACCTCCAGCCCTTCCATGAGTCCCTTTTATGCCTTTTGCAAATCCTTTTTTAGTAAAGAATCTCTCATCTTTAGGGCTCTTGTTTCCTTATGTGTAGAGATTCTTGCTTAGGCTCCAAGCTAGCTTCTTTCTTTGGAAAGACTTTTAAATTTCAGAGATCTCCTTGCCTTATTAGGTTTCTTGATGCATACACTTTCCTTGTACAATTCCAAGAATATCTCTAAAATTTGCATGATGATGCAAAAGGGAAGAAACTTTCCAAATATTGAGATTTCTTGCAATTCCCGCCTAAAACTGTTGCAAACAACTTCCCGAGGTCATATCTCCCTCAATATAGCTCTGATTTAGGAAATCTTGGGTTCCACGGGTATTTACTCGAAACGAGCTTTCCAACGGTGGCTAGATTGCACCGATCCGACACTCGGTTTGAGAGTTATGGTCATTTTAAGTTGCTGCCCCTGAAAAATCCAGGAATAATTGTGCACAAATGGAAGCTTCTATGTTGGCATGCAATGGAGTGTATGGGACCCATGTTAATTTCTCCTACAAATTAAAAGAGGAAATTTTAACATTAATCATATGTAAGAAAATAATTATGAACCATGTATGGGACCCTACATGCCTAGTGATGCACCAAACTGACCAACTTTCCAAAAATAGCACATGGTGCCAAAAATAACAAGATATGCATTGATGAAACCAAAAGCCTAATTTTGGGGTGATAGATGAGATGAGAAAAACTTAATTTCAAAAAGTCATACAATTCAATGAATTTTGACCTATTTTGACCATGTTTCCAAAAATATCCCTAAATGCATGTAATCATGAAATTAAGTGCAATTCTATGTAATTAAACCTAATTAAGTCCACAAATGCTAATGAAATGATGACTTAATGACCTAGTTTTGTGGACTTATCAGTATCACATAAAATGACAAAGGATTCCTCTCCGCGGTTGTTCACCAAACGTGCCCTAAAAAATTGGTTTTAAGTGATTTAGTGGCTTGTGAGGAAAGTAACTTTTGACTTTTTTTTTATAAATGATAGAGTTGTTTTTTGAAGTATGGTTTTTTTATATGATCTTTATTTATTTATTGTCTTTGAAATGACTCTTCACCTTGCCTTACTAATAAAATAAAGAGAAATTTACCCGAAATCACCTTAGATGTCCACTAACCAAAAAAGGTCACAGTAGTTCATATAACACAGAAGTGGTCCCCTAGGACCACTTTTTTTTTTTTTATTAAAGTCTTCATTGAGCGACGACATCATCGCTTGTATAATCATTACAAAACCCCTGAAATCACCCCACCCCCCCCCCCCCCCCTCCCGCCCACTATTTGGCACCCACTATTTGGCAATTTCATTGCCTCCTTTTTCCTTACCAGCCTGTAATGTAGCCCAAAAGGTCGTTTTTTTAACCTCCTTTGGATTGACGTGGATGTAGTCTTCTTGAAGGTATTCAAGGTACAATGCCTACACTTCTTTACTAGCCTGAAACTTGGTGTTTTGCGCTATCATTGATGGGTCTACCATTGTGTTCTCTCGGCATCCAAACACCTTTATTTCATATTTCTTGCATCAGCTGTCACTGTTTTTACTGAGTTTCAACTCTACTTAGCTTCCTTTTAACTGCTTACATGTTTGTCTCGAATGAGCTTCAACATTGTAGAATTAGGGCATAAGGCGATGTTATGTCTAGCCAAATAGGCCAAGTGGAATTTCAATCTCATTTTTTATTTATCCCGCTTGAGTACTTGTTGTCGCAGAGCTTGCATTGAACATTTGATTTATCTAATTTGGTGGCAAAATGCCAACAAAGGTATGTTCTGTTGGTTTTCTACTAAGTGGATTTGGCTATCTTATTATATATTGTCTCGAATTGGTTGGGAGACACAAAGGTGCTATTCCAAAAGAGATGTTACAAACATGGTATAAGAACCTTGATTTTGCCCACCGTGGGTGCGGGAACAGGTGTCCTTTAGGTACATGCCAATTGTTTGATAAAAGGACTTAATGACTAAAGTATGAAAACTGGTTAAACCAACCAAGACTTTTTGAAAAAGTTCGAAACTTGTTAGGGATTGATCAGTGCATGGTGGTGGCAGGGATATTGTTTGAATATGAAGTTTTTGAACTTGTATTCCATGTTTTGTAATTGCGCTTGCAATAAAGCATCCGGATGATGTATACTGATTTCTTTGGATCATGTAGTGTGTGTGCATATCATAGTGAATCTAATGAATTTTTTTCAAACTAAGATCGGCGTCGACGTCATTGCCTAACAGAATATGCTGCCAAACTTTACAGTTTAAATTAACGTCGACATCGTCGCCCGACGGTTTATGAAGTCTTACTGAAGATTAGAATGAGTGATGACGTCGGCGCTCCATAGAATCTTGAAATGCTTGGTCACATTCATGAAATGAGCGATGATGTCGACGCTCATTGTAAAGGGGCCAAAAATAAAAATAAAAAACTTGACGGGAAGACCGGTTTTGTTTCATAAAAACTATGGGGCCTTTTTTGGTTAATGGCCATCTAAGGCGATTTCTCAGATAAATTCCTCTAAAATAAATTTACCAAACATGGCTAGGCCGGAAGGGTAGGAAATCACCTCATTAGAACCTCACCAACTTGCGCCATATGATAAGGCACATCTAGTCTCAATCACGAGTTGGATCCAAATCCAATCGATGAAATCTAGGGATGCTCCTGCAAATCTAACAGTGGTCCCCCCTTTTAAAATCTAAAGAGCCCAAAATGAGATCTCAAGTTTAATTAAATTTTGTGTGTGCCATAGTGCTGAGAGGCTGGCCCCACACCCATGAGGTGTCGTGAGCTCACTTCAAGAGGCCGTACGATTCCGTATGAGTAATGACCAGTGAGACCTAGATGCGTGGGTGGCAATAGTTGCCTCAACGGTTTGGATGAGACCCGATCTTTGTTTCCACGTGCCCAGTCCACTTCATCTTGATCCTTTGCTTCCGAATACTTGGACTGTCTGGAGTTATTATAGTGTGCTTTGCAAACACTTGGAGGATGTTATTCCAGTCATTAAAAAAAATTGAGGCATTCGACGACAAGTCCCTAAAGATTTCGCTTTATGGCCATAGATCAGCAATCTTTTTTCATAGTGTGCTAGGTCCTTTATCCAAATTTGAAGACTTAAAATGTCTAATTTATCCTTTCTTTAAATCATATCCCATGATTAGTGGGATATGCCATTAATAATGGTCAACTGCCATTTATTGGCCACGATTAATGATATTCCATTAATGAGATTTTCAAATGAATTTCAAAAGAATGCAAATAAATTTCAAAATGGAGATAAATTTGTTGGAAACTCAGATAAATTTTCCTAATACTCCAATAAATTTATCAAAAACTCTGATAAATTTGCCAAAAACTCAGATTCACGCAACCTGAACCCTGTAAGACCCCGACCCGAGTGTCCATGATTAGTGCTAATTAAGTCGCATGTTAGTTCTAAGCATGATTAGTGGAATTTGACTAAGTTGGGATTAGAATAGCTCTTACTATAGCTTTGGGGAATTTTGAGTGTCATGGTGATTAGTAGGACCCTTTGGGGGTTCTTTTAGTGACTTGACGTGTACTCGGGGGATTATTTCGAGGTTCTTATAATTTATGTTCATATCCCATTTTACTGGTCTCGTTAATCCCTTCAACTTTCGTGTTGATCCCGTACTCGTCCGGAACCCCGAAACTTGACTTTCTTAGCATTGAGGGCAAAACAGTCATTTTACACTAAATCTATGCCCAAAATTTGATATCCCCAAAACCCTCAAAAAATATACTTTTTGGAAACTAGATATTTCGGCGATCATTTTTCCCTTCTTCGTCGAATTCATTCGAGGTCCCGAAAGTCGTGATTTCAGCCTCCCAAGATCTCTAGTGGTGGAGCCCACACTCAACTTGTATAAAAGAGAACCCTTCTTCCTCATTTCCCTTTTTCCAGCTCAACCAAACCCCAAGCTAGGGTTTCCCTTTCTTCTTCTTCTTATTGCTTCTCCATCCTCAACCCACTCCCAAGCTTGCACCAATAGGAGATTTGAGGTCATCATCTTCTTCATCCCTTTGAGAGCTCTCTCTTAATAGCATTTGTGGAGGAAACCACCTACTCTAAGACCTCCTTTTGAACTAACCTAGTATTTTGAAAAACTCTCATGTAAGTAACCCTTTCCCTCTTTTGATATTGTGTTCTCCTAGCTTCATTTCCATTGTTGCAGCTTCTTCCTCCCCATTCCATGTTTTGACTCTTTTAGGGTTTTGTTTTGGGGGTTTTTACTTGTATCTTGGACCTTTGGCTTCGAAAGCTTGTCTAGAGCTTGGATTGCTTGTTAGAGACTCTAAGGCAAGTGGAATGAATAGATATTTGGGTTTTGAATGGTTTTTATGACAAATAGTATTGATCATGTTGTCTCCATTAATATTTTGTTAACTTGCATTCAATATGAAATAAATGCTCATACGAAGGTTGGTTAGCTCATTTATTGTCTTGAACATGTGATTTATAGCCCTTTGTTTTACCTCTTTCTTATGACTTAAATGAACCCTTGTGATTGTGGATTTCTTCTCTTTCTCTTTGAATGATTGAATGTGGAAAAAGGACTTTTGGGTTGAATGCTTATGGGAGTTTGATGGGAGTTTTAAGTAGTATCTGATGAGTGATTATTCGAGGCAAGGAGGCCCTTTTATTGCAGGTGAAATGTGTAGGAGAAAAGGGGAAGGAAGGCCATGAGGGCCATTCCCGGGCAGCAGGATTGACTGCTAGCTCGAGCGCGCACCAGGCTGCTCGAGCGCGCAGTCAATCTAATTGCAATTTTGGGCGGCAGCATGACTGCCCGTTCGAGCGGCCATATGCTTGCTTGAGCGGGCAGACTTGCTGTCTGCCCACTTTCCTGCGCAGTCCAGGTCCTCTCGAGCGCCCCTTGGTCCGCTCGAGCACACCCCCTCTTAGGCCTGGACCACTTTTGTGTTGACACCAAAAAAGTCACTATGTCTCCTCAACATCAAAAAGCCTTGTGAAGCTGCATCCTGCTACAAAACAGGCAAGGCTATTTCAAGCATCAGATTTTGTTAAAATCGGACAGAAACTGAGAGATCCTTCAAAACAGCTAAAAGAGGGGTACACCTGAGGTTTCGGGCCATTCCGACAGCGTTTGGCCTAACTTCACTGCTCCGACAGCTAAACAAACGTTCCCGGCGGCGACATCATCAAAGACACCAAAACTTTGATTAGAGCCTACGGATGACTCCAGAATATCTCCAAAGGGCTCCATGCCAAATTTCAAGTCAAACCGACAACGTTTGACCCTCCATCAATGCTCGAACAACAAAATCAAGCCTCCCGGCGGCGGGAACCACCGAAGCCATCACTCATCAAACAAAATACATGAGTGGCTTCAACATGCTTCCAAAAGGCTGGACGTCGAATTTCAGGTCATTCCGACAACGTTTGACCAGGTTTCGATGCTCCGAGAAAAAATCAAGCCTACCGGCGGCGGAGTAACCCGGGACCATGAAATCCAAAACGGAGCCCATGGAACGTCTCAAAATGACTCCAATAGGCTCCCCGTCAAATTTCAGGTCAATCGGACATCGTTTGACCACATATCAAAGCTCGGCATTTTCCCCGCAGCAAAACCAAGTTGAAGCATCGATGGGACCCCAAACGGCTTCAAAACTCAAATAAAAGCCCATGGTTGGTCCTATCCACTGCTCAAGAAGCTTCACCTCAATTTTCAGGTCATTCCGACATCGTTTGACCTAGTTTCGACGCTTGACGGAAAATCGGCTACAAAGTCTTCGGCTTTCCCGAAAAATGGGAAACTTTGTGCCCCGATTTCGCGCGGGTTCTCGTCAAGTTTTCTCCAAGAAAATGAAGTCAATAATTGAGGAAAATTGTCAAAAAAATACAGAAGAAAAAAGGAACGAAAAAGACGCAAAATCGGCCGAAAATGGAGCTCGGCGCCCAAAGGGCAAAAAACCCTAAGGTCGCCGGCGACCCTCGGCGACCCTGGCCCAGGGTCGCCGGCGACCCGGGTGCATGGTCGCCCGGCGACCCTGCAAATCCGGGTCGCCGGATTTTGCACCAAAGTGTCCGTTTTTTTATTCTTTTCGCGTTTTGGGTGTTCCGGCCTCTGTGATTTTCGGAAAATGCAATGTTTGATGCTCGAAAACCACTGATCTTCGTCGACATCTCGGATCCGCCGTCAAAAGCATGAAATCATCACCGATCGCCTCAAAATCGCCAACCGGCTGACCAAGAAAGTGCACTTTCTGTCCGACCGATCGTGAAATCGACAAGACAGATGTCACCAGCCCGCCAACATCAATCAATGTCTAAAATTGCATCGCAATCCGACATCAAACAATGCGTGGATCCACCTGTGATGATCGCAAGAAGAATCTCAAAAGGCGCAGCGTGGCCCGCGACTCTTCACATACCTTGGCGACCACTTAATGACCCGTTTATGACAACTTAATGCGGTCATTAACTCATTATTTTGGACGGCCCAATCAGATTCAAGCATTTGGGAGTTATAAATCCAAGTAATCATGGCATTAAACCCATGAAACTCCCATCATCATGAAGCATAAAGGCAATTAAAAGCCCACTATCTTCATCGGCCAATCACAAGCCATGAAAAAGGAGTTACAAAATCAACTTGTAACTCCTCATCAATTCTTTCATCATGGCCATCAATGCCAATAAACACCTCATGGCTACCAAAAGCCTATAAAAGGAGGTCCATTCCAAGAAGAAAGCATGATGAAAATAGATCCCAAGTGCAAGCTCTGAAAATCCAGAAAATCCAAGAGAGAGACGAAGTCCTGCTACTTTGCTCCCGGAAGCACCACAAGGTGATCAACGTCCCTTGGGGGGCCACCCCCCCAAGGTCACCTCCTTCTCCAACATGGCCTAAACGCAGCTTTTCAGCCCGTTTACTCGGTTTTTCATTGGATATAGGACCTTCTCTTGGTCCTTGTCCTTTAAAAAACTGAGGTTAGGAGCCAAGCCAAAGAATCAAAGCATCACATGTTCTCATTTGAAGGACGATGGCGAAGCCCATACATGACTTGCGACCGTCGATCTCAATGTGTCCCCACAATCTCCTGAGAAGTTAGATCCCTTTTCTCACTTTTCTATTGTAGTTTGTATTTCTTAAAGAGACAAAATGAAATCACAATTCTTGTCTTTCATATTTGATGAGTTTTGTAAAATCGCCTTTCACGGCAAAACCGCCTTTTACGGCAAACAAACAAAAACGCCTCTTACGGCATTCTAAAAAAAAACAAACTTGTCTCTTTTCTTAATATTAATGCAATTTGAAAAGTTAGAAAAAAGGATTGATTTCCTTTCCACTTGTGAAGGTGAATCTCCGGATTATCACCATTCCAAATTCCAAGTAGAAAGTAAATCTGGCATACCCGTACAAAAAATGTTGATGCCCGAGATCTTCCCTCCTCCGCCGAGACCCAGGTCAGCCCCCGGGGTGTGGAGGGAGAGGACGGAAGATTCCCCCTTTTTCGGATCCATCATTTTGGAGCTCAGGAATCATTTTTAAAGGAACCCCTTAGCATTCGGGAGATCTAATGGGCATTGTTCAAAACCCGTTTGAGAAGGAAACCACATCACAAAGATTCATCAAAATTTTTGAAATTCCAAAGTGTAAAAGGAATCCAGAAAGTCCCCAAACTCAAGGAGTACCAAGTTTTTTTTATTAAATTTGACATACGGGATCCCTATTCACCTTGAATTAGTTTTGAACCCCAATACTTGTCCCGATATTTCGAAAGTCTATTACACCCCATTATTCCCGAATTTCAACATGCAGTCCTGAAATTTATGATTTCTGATTTATCAATCCCGAAAACACCGAAACTGTACTTGTAGCATTTTTGCTAGCCCCGATGTGCATGACCCGATATTGAAATGATATTGTGCCTTCGAGCACCCCGTCCCGCCCGTCTGTGTTAGTGCATCATGTGTATTTCTTATACATGTCCTGATTATGTGATTTGACCTATGAGTTTGCACCACTAAGCTTGGACGACCTTGTTGGTTTGATCCACCGACTTGGAAGTCCCCCTCCTGTCCCGCCAACTGCAGTTTGGATTCCAATACCCGGTTTATTAACCGTGGTTCCGTCCTGATACCCAGCTCGCTCCCATGGTTCCCGATATCCGATTCACTACCGTGATTCCCGATGCCCGGTTTGCTACCTGGTCACGTCCCGTATTATTATACATGTATAAGTAAATTTTTGTTGCACTTCGGTGACTGAGGTCAACGCCCCGATATACTCTTGTCACTTCGGTGATAGAGGATTTAGCTTCGTGAGGATGTCATCTTATTTGTTTCTCGTTTCCTTGGTACCTTTACTCGTTTTACATTGCATACATGTTTTGAATAAATGATTTATCCTTCCATGAAGATTATTTTTTAAATAGATTTAAATGCTTTCGAGGGTAAATTCATTTGTTATTATATTATCATATCTTTTCACCCACCTACCAAACCATCGTGTTTGACCCACTTTTGGTACTCAGGTCCAGTCGTTGGTTACCCCGAGGAGGAGCACGAGGAGGCGGTCGGAGAACCACAACAGTTAGTTGAGTAGCGCGCCGATGATATTGTTTAGACATCTGGTTGCCTCGAGATGCGTTACATTTTGGGTTGGGGCTAACTATTCTTTTGGAGGTTATTGTTTTGTTTATATTGGCCTTTGTTGGCCTCTATTTTTGGGAATGTAACTAAATGATCTTTTGTCTAAACTCTAACATTTCTTTTGGGAAACGCTAATGATCATTGCTCATTCTAATGTCTTATTTATTTAAATTGGTTATTAGTCCACTTGGTGGAAATGAATTTATGGATGTAATTTGCTACACGCTTCCACAATTATACAAAATATTCATGTTGTTTTGATATCCTCATCGCGGACACCTGTGGGAAATTACGTGCACGGGTAATATACGTTCTTTATTAACCCGTGTACGCGTTGGTACTAAATATATCATTATTTTTATCTCATCATCCATTATATAGTCCCGATCTCGGATTAGGCCGTAAACTCGGTCCGGGGTCGCGACAAACCCCTTGCTTGGTTGTCTTCTTTCTTCTTCTGGAATAAGAAGTAGAATTAGAAAGCAGCAGGACACAGAAGAGCAAAGCCTTCTCCTCTTCTGATCTTCTTCTTCCTCGACGACAGTACAGCGGTAATGACAATGTAGACCGGCGTATCCTCCTTCCCCGGCGACGGCCGCTAAAAACTGGCAAGGTCGGCCTGACTTGCAAACAGAGACGGGATTATAAGTCTAGGCATGTTCTCAGTATTCATTCCAAGAAGCTTCCGCAACTCTAACAGAAACCACATCCAATTCTCGTCACTTTCAGCATCAACGATAGCAAATTCCAATGGAAATAAGGCATCGTCGGCATCAATAGCTGCAACACAAAGTAACATCCCAAGGTATTTACCTTTTAGATGTGATCTTTCAAGTTCCAAAAGAGGACGACAAGCATTGATAAAGCCATACATAGATGCACGATAGGAAATAAAGAGCCGTTGTTGCGATCTTCTTCTTCCTCTATCTATGTCATGTGGCAGCAATGGATCTTGTGCGCATGAATGGCTTGTTGCTGCTAGGGGTGAAAGTGCGTCGGGCCGTCCGCGGGGGCTCGGCCCGAGCTCGGCTCAAAAGACAAAAGAGCCGAGCTAGGGCCTAGGAGGAGGCCCGTTTTCTTAAAAGGGTCAAGCTCGGGCTTGATGAAGCCCAGCTTGCAAGCCCTAAGGCCTACATATATTAATACATATTATATATATATATATATGTACACTATACAGTAGATAATACATATATGATATAACATAATCTATAAATCATAAACCTTAGTTTTAATCCAATATAAATAATCCCTAAACCCTAAACACTAAACCCTAAGCACTAAATAATCCATAAACCCTAAATCTAAGCTCTAAACCTTAAACCCTAATTTTAATCCAATATAAATAATCCTTAAACCCTAAGCACTAAATAATCCATGAATCCTAAACCATAAATCTAAGCACTAAATAATCCATAAACCCTAAACCCTAAACCTTTATTTTATGATGCTAGCCGAATATTTTATTTTATTATATGATGCTATTGGAGTTTAATTTGATTTGTATTATTGTTGGAGTTTGATAATGCTCATCTGCATTAACATTGAACTATTATGGAGTGTTGGAACTGGGCTCCCTTAACATTGGAGTGTTTGATAATGCTCATCTACATTAACATTGAACTATATCATTATAAAACGGGCCAGGCTCACAAGCCGAGCCTAGGGCCTCAATCAAGCCGGGCTCAATTGGCCGGCCCTACTTAATAAGAGTCGAGCCCGAACCATGATTTTTTAGGCCCTCTCAAGCTCGGGCCGGGCTAGGGCCTACTAAAAAATACTAGGGCTGAGCCTAGGGCCTGTCAAAGCCCGACTCGGCCCGACCCACTTTCATCCCTAGTTGCTGCTTTCCTTCATCCTCTTCTCCAGACGCGATCTTCAACTGTTCTTCCATCATCCAACTGAGACAGATTCTGCATCTTCCTTGTTTTCTGTCTACTGTTCTTCCTTTTCGATCAAAGTTCTGCGATTTTAAGCATAGTGATGGCCCACCTATAGATCTGCAACAGAAACCCTCTGATTTCTTCTGCGAGTTACTAGAACCTCTGCAAGTCTTCTTATCTGATTTCTCAACAGAGAAACGATACCCCTTTTCTTGTCTTTCTCGAGTCCGGCGTAGCAGCGACGGCAGCACTAGGCGAATCCGGACCCGGGTTCTCTGTTTCTGTTGTCTTCATCGGCAAGGAGTCTGGAATCGTCTGCGTTCCCTGCCCACAAATCCAAACAAGAGATCAACGATCTTTTCCTATAAAAAATAGTGGCCCACCTTGAAATGAGGGGGAATAGTAGATTTGAAATTTAAAATTCAAAATCTTATGCCTAAACAGTTCAAAGGGCAAATCAGTCATGAAAATGTTTGATATGGTGTATCTAGGGACCTCTCGCCAAAATATGTCTAGCTGTGTGGACCAGAGCCCTTAAACAGAAATTACGTAGACCAGCGCCTTGAAACGTTCCATTTCAGGGACCTTTCGCTAATTTACTCAAAAAAGTTTCCTATACAACTTGGGTATTCATGAATCCTGAGGTTTATGACCCACTAGGATTCATTCATACGCGGCACCCGATAAACTCACACAAACACACATTAAGTAAATTTGGAGCGATTTCTAACATAAAACATCCGGAGCAAATCCACATCTTATGCCACTCCACAAACTCCCACAATCGTAACTTATAAGGCCCTTTTGAAGGCCTCATCAAGCTGTCTTCGAATCTCCAAGCTTCTTAAATAAATTTAATTCTATAGCAAAAATGTTCTATCTAAGACAATTGGATCAAACAAATATAGACCTATTTTTTAGTACATTAAAGTTGCCAATGACCAGTTTGGATTGATTCAAGTGTAAGTTCCTTTTTTATATGGTTAAGGTCAACTGAAATTTGTTCTGAGCTAGTGGTCAGTGCTGGGGCTCTAATACGACTTCTTGTACACGTGTGTGCGGAAGAGTGAATCATGAATTTATGAGTTCAAATCTCCACTTTCTTAGCCCCCGGCCAAGAAAGCAATTACCCAAATGCTGGCAATGACCCTGAATTGGGTCATGCCTAACCCAATGAACCAATCCAGTAAAATCGGAATACAAGACATAAACCCAACCATTGGCTCATTTGTGGGACATGTGAAACATGCTTGTAATGACTTCAGATCCCTTGTAAAGATTTAAAGAAAAAAAAAGTTGAACTCAAGTCCATTTTATGCTAGTTTAAAATTGATTTCAAATTTGGATCATAAAGTGGCTGAGCCTCACCCAAAAAAAAAAAAAAAGAAAAGCTTAGGGGTGGTTGCACCCACTTATAAATGTAAACGATTATATATGTGAATGATTACCTTGCATTCATTCATGCATCACATCACATATGTAAATGAGGTCGAAAAATGATGCAGAAATGAAGCTATTTGTATATTAAAATATATACATATGGAGAACTATGAAAGTAGGACTGTCAATCGTATCATGTTAACGAAGTCGGACTAGAATCACCCCAATCAATACATGACCCATTAAATAAACAGGTCCAAAAATCAAACACGAACACAACCCGTTTATTTAACGGGTGACCCGATTCGTTAACCCGTTAAATAATTTAATTTGTCCATTTTGGACCATGTCAATTAACACAGACTCTTTCGCTAATGAAAGGAGAGTGAAGGAGTTGGAAAATGATATTTTATATGTTGGTTTTAGGGTTTCACTTCAACCTTTTCAACCTTACCAAAATACCCCTCGTGCATTTTATAATTTATGTCATTTATCATTTGGAGGGTTGTATCGGGTTGTTAATGGGTTACAGGTTTTATTCGTTAATGACCTGCTAATTTAATGGGTTAAATGGTCCAACCCATTAACGACTCGATCCTTTTAAGAGGCCATTCAAACCCGTTAATATTGTGTGGGTTCGTGTCATGTTAATGGATCATGTGGCATTTTAACAGCCGTATGTGAAAGTATCATATCATGCACCTTTTTTATGAAGGAATACTAGTACAAGTGACATGAATGTAATTGTAGGTTGTACTCGTGGTTCTAAAAACTGGCATAATCTTTTGGTTTTTACAACTCCCACGTGCCTTAAAACTTTAATCCAAATCACTCAAGAAATTTATTGAACCATGAAACTAGTTTCATGTCTTAAATATTACTACGTCTTAAGATAACAAAAAAAATATATATATATATATATATATATGTACACCGAATTGTTCAGCGTTTGATAAGTATTAATTTCTAGCTACATTGGTACCATTTATTTCTTCTTCAATAAAATACCCTTATATTTTTTTTTAAAGTAGGACAAGTGGTAGAATCTTTTAGGTACACTAATAAAGAGAGCCCTTTTGCTTTATTTATTATTATTTAGAGGATTTAACCAGAAAAAAAACTTAATGCGGATGTGTTACGCAATGAAACACTTTAGCCATTGGTGCACCAATTAGAGCAATTGGGCCCGATTTTCATTTTTTTTTACCAATTTGTCACATCTTCGGCCCCGACTTTATTTACATTGAATAAGGTCGGCGCCGACCTTATTTACATTGAATAAGGTCGGCGATGACCCTGTCCGTGATTTTTTCTTATGTCATAGAAATAATACTCAGAAGAACATTTTGGAATCTAGCTGACAAGAATTCTACCAAAATCTAATGAAGACTTCCAATCAAGTTGATCACCCTGAAATCTCTTATGCACTCCTCACCTGCTCTCTTTGAAATAAGAGCGATGAAGCCCCAATAAGCTTAGACACTTGCATCTATGATGAAACTCTGACATGAAGTCCGTTACCTCCTCCTTGGTCTCTTCTCAAAAATGCTATAAGAAGGCAATGGGAAAACCATCCGGTCTACTGGGAGGCAAAAATCACTACTAACTTGCTCCTCCTGAAAGTCCTTCTCTGACCAAACTATCTCCTCCTCACCAATATGATCAAACTTCAAATTATCTAGGGATAGAAGATCCCATTTCTCCTTAGCATAAAGAAGCTTGAAACTGCCTCCTGCTTCCAAACCATTTATCTTCATCATACAACATAAAAATCTTGTTGGATCAAACTCAAGACGAGGTCAACCCATGGAAAAAAATTTATATTCCTATTCCTCTGTATAATACATTTACATCGAAATCTCTGCCTCCTTTAGTTTCTTCTTCTTAATCTTTTCCTTGTGAAGATCCCCTGGAAAAAGCCTACAAATCCACTCAAGTTTTTACTGCTAACTCCTTTCATCATGCATGTTCAAAGCATGTATCTATAGCAACAAACTGGCTTTGACTTGATTAATAGCCCCAACAAGATAATTTGCCCGCTTTTTTATCTTCTTATCCTTGAGGGCTTTCAACTTCAAAACTAATCTACATCCTGCCAACCCTTCCACTCTGATTGCACTATTTTTGGATCAAATTCAAACAATAGGGTTTTTCAAGCCGCATAAGTTCAAACCTTAAGGAATCAAGAACACAGTAGTGACCCAGAACCCACCTTCGTGTTCTTTTTTTTTTTTTTTCCTTTTTTTATAAGCGGTGAGGTGATTTGTAACATTTCTCCAAAAATGAAAAAAAAAAAAGTATATTGATAGAGATAGCTTTCACAATGCCACCAAACATATAATTAGAAGATGGTCAATAACTTATCTATTAAGGTGTCAATAGATACATATAAAAACTTAGACTGAAATATATAGAAATCCATATTTTGCAAGCTTGACTGCCTCATGATGGAAATAGATATACAACATCTTCAACAATTCTCTAATTTGATCATAAGAATGAAACCAAATCCTATTCATCACCGAGCCCCTCTAGCCAAACCACAAAAAGTTTGATCCATCACGCGTGGATCCATCCACATGGAATGCATGGCTGTAAGATGGGGAATCACCTTAGAACAACTCTACCTCCTATAACCCCATTGTCCAAAGGGAATGTGGGATAAACCGCCAATAAGATTACCACAAATCCTAAACCTTTCTTTAAAGGTACAGATAAGCTAAAAATAGGAAGAAAAAGGAAAATGATTGAAGGTTGACACCCAGTAGGCAAAAATAGGGAAAACTGGTGTGGAGCAGGTTTCAATTCAAACAATATCATTTTTCAAACATGATCCACCCACTACAGGATCCACCATTTAAACATCACCCATCACACACAGACACAAACGACAAATGGCACATTGACCTAAATACAAACTCTACCACATGACCACCCTCACACATTACCAGCATCACCTTATTTTATAAAAGGTTAGGTCATCGCCGACCCGTACTTAGAAATTTTGCCACAAGTCTCTTTGAAAAGTTACAACTTTTAGTAAAAAAAATAGAAACCTGCGTCAGTGATGACCTTATTTTACAAAAGGTAAGGTCATCGCCGACCTATACTTGAAAAGGCAAGGTAAGGGCTAAATAGAGTTCGCGGACAGGGTCATCGCCGACCTTATTCAGTGTAAATAAGGTCGGCGCCGACCTTATTCAATGTAAATAAGGTCGGCGCTGATGATGTGACAAATTGGTAAAAAACAATAAAAATCGGGCCCAATTGCTCTAATTGGTGCACCAATGGCTAAAGTGTCTCATTGCGTAACACGTTCGCATTAAGTGTTTTTTTGGGTTAAATCCTCTATTATTTATTTGTTTACTGCATAAGGCTATTGATCTAGGACTGATATTTTTAGTTGATACTTTTACCTGATCAGGACTCGGGGAACGATATCTGGACTTGAACTTAACTTAAAAGAGAACTTTGAAATACATCAAGCTCACATGAAGTTATCATTTCAAATCACAAAAGAGGGAAAATTTCTATTTAAATTTCCAATATACGTACAATTTTAGATCAGACAATTATCAATATATATATAAGTCTTGTCTAGTGAGATTCTTGTTTATGGAGAACCTAGTGATCTCAAAAGCCCGCTACATGTTACTTTTCACAGTGTTGTACAAGTAAACACCCCTTGGAATCCAATGATCATGTAATTAAGAAACATATTTCTTCCTCTGAAATTAGATCCTTCAACCATGATAATCACGAGAAATTTGTCTAAAACTGGTCAATGGAGCCTCCTTATTAAAATCTAAACTATCGAAAATAAATGCCCCTACTCTTATAATATTCGCTCCAGCCAAAATATCACTTAGTCTTGTTCGAGCCACCCTTGGTCATGACATGTAATTGGTTTGCTTAGCAGGTAAATGCCCCTACTCTTGCATGCGCTCTAGCAAAGAAAAGGTGTGTTTCTATCGCACTACGGATAAACGGTTCCTATGAAAATGTTTTCCGCTTTCCAGGAAAAACAAAGTCTGACCCCCTTGATCGAAGCTACAAAAAAGAGTTGTAACTCAAACTTCCCTTTCATACAACTATGCATTAACAATCTTTGGATGAGAAAAAGGTTTTCTTTTCTCTCTTTCTTTTTTTTTTTTTCTACTTGAAGAATAGAGATTTTATCTTTCTGTTTTAGCGCACAACCTATCACAACTATGACTTGTTCTTCCCATTGAACCCGAAAATCTGATACTATCTCTTAGTTGGGTTGGTTATCATCCAAGTAGAATTTCTACTTCTTTAAAATGGTAGGCAATATATTTCTACTTTTAAATAGAAGTGATGTACTATCAATTATTTATTCAATAAATGTTAAATAGGTCTGGGCCGACTTTGGTGGTTTTTTTTTTCCACTTCCGTACTTTGCAGATAGTTTACAGACCAGATGACCAGCCTTGAACAGCGATGGTCCCCACCGAGAACACGATGTTATTGATATTCAAGATATGTTTGATACATGTTGTCTTAATGTGTTCCCAATTATAATTTGCTTGCAATATATAGAAACTAATGGCATCCAACCTTTACGGATTTGATTATTAGAGAATTTAAAATTGTCGTTGAGGATTTGAGTTGGCAAGAGAAACAAGAAACTCTTTGTGTAACCTTCTCGGAGAGTTATTTTGGAAGAATTACCAATTGGAAAACGGGCATTTGGACATAACTATCATGGTCGGTAAAGACAATAACTAGCACCCTAACTTCCAAGCCCACATTGACTACCCAACCCATTATTCCTTTTGACGCAAAAGTTTTTTTTTTTTTGGCTTAAAGGTAAACTTTGAATTAAGCAGAAAGAAGAGCTACAGGAGAGAAAGCTCCCAAAAGAAAACCAGAAGAGAAGGCAAGAGGAAACCTGCAATGGGTAGGCCAACTAGCTGCCATGACACAGAAAACAAAGAGAACCAAAAAGAAAGCAAGGGACCAGAAAGCAGAGGCCCAACAAAGAGAACAAAGAAGCAAACAACAGCTCAGCAGGAGAGGAAAAAATGAACTAGAACTTGGGCAAAGATCAAGTCAGCCCGTTGAAAGCCTCTCCTTGTAGACAATCCCTGATGATAGACTTAGCTCTCTCCAGAAAGGACTTCCTAGAATTGAACTTGGCGTCGTTCCGTAGGAACCAAAGAGCGGAGATAACTTGGAAGAATATAGCAGCCGCACTCTTCCTTCCTGAAACATTTTTGCCTCGGGAAAGAAGGTTCCAGATCGCGGGGGGGGGGGGGGGGGGGGAGTTGGGAACCAGAAGAAAGAAGAATCCAAGTCTATAACTGAGAGGCTAGATCGCAGGAGAAGAAGAGGTGCACATCAGATTCCTCTTCCAAACAGCAACTAGAGCATCTGGACGCCAAAGACCAACCCTTCTGTTTTGTCCATTGCTTTGTAGGAGTTTTCCTAAGCATTAACCTCCAACTGAAACAAGCCAGCCTTGGATTGATCATATCGTTCCAAATTAGCCCAGACCAAAGCGATTCGTTATCCCTAGTCCGCAGTAGGTTCCAAGCACCTCTGATAGAGAGATCCCCTAAAGAACTTGGTCAAGCCACGAGTTCTTGACCCAAAAGTAAGCCAAGCCAAACAAGTACTTGGTCAACCCAAGTTACAACCAACCCAACCTAACTCAAATAGATACTAGATTAGCTCAATAAATGGCAAAAGATAAAGCTCGTTAATGAGTCCTGAAACTCCAAGCCCAAGCCCAAGCCCATGCCCTTCCATTACTATTTTGAAAATTCTCAATAAAATTTTCCTATATAACTTTTATAATATGATAAGTTGAGTTGTGCTACTTATATTTTATCACAATCTTTACATATATTACATTTACTATATAATAAGTTTGTGTATATAACTTTATTAGAGAATATTCAAGTGCATCTATCCCTCACCATTGTGGTGAGGGACACCCCTTTTTTGAGAAGTTTTAAGTACAAAAGAGAAGTGTACTTCTATTTTGTACTTCTCTTTTATAATTGAAACTTCCCTAAAAGGGGTGTCCCTCACCACAATGGTGAGGGATGGATGCACTTGAATATGCCCCAACTTTATGATATGAAAATTTTACTTCTTCAATTAAATTAGACATATCAAACAATTTACTTGCAAAAGGGTCTAAATGAAATGTTACTATTTCAAACGGATAAGAGTTGTGAAAAAGTTCCTCACTGGCTGTTCACATGGATGATGGATCCGAATTCCGGACTAGGCACCAAAAACATTGTCTGCGGTGAAAGGCCGCACCATAGTGGAACGGACGGAAATGCGTGTCCATGATATTGCATACTAACATGGCGCATGATACCACACTTCTAGAATACAACACGTGGACTTATTTGAGGGCAGGGCCGACTTTTGGTGGGTTTTTTCCCACTTTCGCACTTTCTTGTAGTGAGGTGGGGGACCAGCACTCGTGAGTTGAAGCCCTGTTTCTCATTTAATTCCCAAAACCCATAAATCTCTTCCCACAAAGAAAACTCTCAAGAGGGGTCAAGATCATAACATAGGGTCATCAGAACATCTGTGGTTTCCCCGTGTGTATCAAACAATTAATTAAAGTAAGAACCCATCTCGGGTCAAGATGCCAAAGTTTAAAAATTCCTTGGGGTTCATTTACATATGCAATGCAAGTGATTTATAAGTAGATTACTTATGCATCATTACATTTATTTGTATTAATTTACGTCTGTGGTGAGTGAAATGAGAAGTGAAAATGGTCAGAAAGTGACAATTAACTCGAACTTTCCCAATAAAATTCTGCATAAGTGATTCACACCCTGCAACCAAAAAGGCACTAAGACGGAGCAAACAATGTTTTTCTCTTGTGGGCACATCAACTATCTTTATTTTCATATTCACGTGGATCCCATAATTTGTAACTCAAAGCACTCAATTTGTTTATTAAACTAATAAATCCCAAGATCTTAAAGCTGATTACTTTAAATCTTCATAAATTTTTAATAATTTCTGAAAAGGTAAGAAAAAATAAATCTAATTTCCCATACTTTTATGGGCATTTCAATTCATGATCTGAATTGTTCAATATTGTTGTATTAATGGTAATTTCATATCTTAGTTCTCGATGGATTTTAAGAAATTTGTGAAAAAACGTCAAAAAAAAAAATTTCAAGACATCTAAAACAATTGGATGTACTTATTTACTCATATGAAAATGGTGATTTTGACAAATATGGTAATGTGTTTCTATTATGTGCACACTTCTTCTTTCACCAAAAGTAAAAGAAAAATCTGTAGGTTCACTTCGAGGGGAACCTTAGCCCTCCAATAACTCAATAAAAAGTTGCTAGAATATACGATATTCCTTTCATTAATCTATGTCATCTTTAAACACAAGATACATGCACTTATAACTACTACAATTTGACCTACTCTCTATAACTAACACAACTTACCACAACTCATACAAACAACTGCACCCACTACTCACACTCGTACAAATATGAAAACTACTCCTACTAATAGGTAAACCAACTAACCCCTCATAACCCATTACTTTCCCCATCACTCAAGAACAACTACCCACACCTCATGTGTAACTCCTCATAACTCTCCTACTGCCACATGACCCCCAAATAGGAACGATCATGCTTGTATAATGTAAGGCCACATCATTCCTCTCCCCTTGGACCAACCATTTCCTCAAGGTTGAAATCTGGGTAACATTCCTCAAAAGCTCAAAATAGAACCCACATGGTATCTTCATAATCTTTTCCTTGCCACTGTCTGAGAACTTGCAATGTCTATTTTTCCCGTTTAACCACCTATGATTGAGAATCTTCTTTGGAGTTAAAGTAAACAAGCCATCACCCTTTTTCGTTAAAATTGGATGCCACAGTTGAACATCACTCCCAGATGGAAGGAAGCCAATGGAACTCGTTCTCCATCTGGGGTTTGATGGAAGTCAAAGAATTGACGCCCATTACAAACCTAGCTCGTTGGATCTTCCCCTCCATTGAAATGAGAAAAGTCAAGCTTAAACAACTTGGGTTGATACATACCAGAATGTCCTTCCCCGGAGCAGTTATTGCGTCATTCTCCACCATTTCCATATTGATTGAAAGAGATTTCTTTGTGTCCCAAAGTTTGGCTCACCAACAAGCTATCGAACTTGGTGTTCGTTGCAACTTACGTCTCCTACATTTCTTTTTAAATGCCTATTGTTGACTTGCACACAAAGGACTTATCTCCATCTCTATTCACTCAAGTCGTAGTTCTGGCATGATAAGTGGCACAGTCCCATTTCTTTGGCATAGAAGTTCCCAGAAGTTTCTTTTCCTTGGTCTCAATCAGTGCAAGATCTTTTCTCCAACCCTCAATGGCTCTCAAGTTCTTTCTATCCGCAGCAGTGGTCCTTCTCTCCTCCTCTCTTCTGATGGACTACTCCCTCTCCAATATCCCTGACACTCTGATTTGACTAATTCTAACTCTAGTCATCTTCCTTTTGCTATTGCCCGGGATTCCATTAGAGCCAGGAGCCTTCTTAGAGTTTGGTCTGAGTTTGCTTGGAACAGTCTCCTTAGGCCTTTCATAGCTTGCTTTGCCTGGAAATTGTTCCACAACAAACTTCCAACCAATGAATGGGTCCAATCAATCAGAGTGCAACTGGCCTCTTCCCGCTACCTATGCGGCAACCACCAAGAGACTTCATTCAGTCTATTCTTCCTCTATCCTTTTGCCAAAGAATTCTGTGCATGGATTAAAGATAAAGGCAACATTAGCTCTTCTCCCTCTAGTTTTGCTGCAGCCAAATGAAGCTCCTTTTCAGCCAACTCTTGCCTCAAAGCCAAAAAAGGTTTGGGAGCCATCTTCTTAGTGGCAATTTTCAGCTTATGGAAGGTCAAGAACCTCACAGTTTTCAACAATATGAAGCCTACTCTTGACAATGTCATCTCCTTCTTCTTGGCAGATGCTTCCCACTCAATTGGTAAAATGTCTTCTCCTTTTTACAGCTTTACTCTAGTGTCTTTCTTTTCTCTTTGTAATCAACTATCTCCAGCTAGGAGATAGGTTGAGCTCTTTTTTTTTTTTTGCTTGTCCCCTTTCTTCTGGTTTGCTTTCTTTTGTTGTTTCTCCCTTTCCCTTTATTAATTCAATTTGCAACTTAGCCAAAAAAAAAAAAAGTCAGAGTTTTATCATGCCTGGCTCTGATACC
Organism: Umbellularia californica; assembly: GCA_028538565.1. Taxonomy (NCBI): domain Eukaryota; kingdom Viridiplantae; phylum Streptophyta; class Magnoliopsida; order Laurales; family Lauraceae; genus Umbellularia; species Umbellularia californica. Next base: position 14,130,523 of record JAPQWN010000005.1, read on the forward strand.
AAATGTTATATGCACACTTCTTATTTCACCAGAAGTAAAAGAAAAGGCCGTAGGCTCACTTCGAGGGGAGCTTTGGTCCTCCAATAACTCAATAAAAAGTTGGTAGAAGATATGATATCCCTTTCATTAATCTATGCCATCTTTAAATATAAGATACATGCACTTATAACTACTACAATTTGACCCACTCGCTATAACTAACACAACTTCACTACTCCTACCAATAACTGCACCCACTACTCACACTCATACAAATATAAAGAACCACTCCTACTCATAGGTAAACCAACTAACCCCCCATGACTCATTACTTACTTTTCCCGTGACTCAAGGATAACTAAATACACCTCATAGGTAACTCCTTATAACTCCCCAACTGCCATATGAACCCCATATAGGAATGATCATGCTTGTGTAATGCAATGCCACATCGGTTTCACATTGCATAACATTTGTTCTCTCTCTCTCTCTCTCTCTCTCTCTCTCTCTCTCTCTCTCTCTCTCACACACACACACACACACACACACACACACAAACACACACACATATAGTTACGCTACAAAACTCCTCGGCGTTTCTCACAAAAAAATGCCCCTCTTTTAACAAATGAAAATGTGACATGTGTTATCAATGATATGCATATCCGATTCTCACTCCTAAACATTCTCTTACAAAGGTGGATCTTTTTAAATTCTCTTAAAATACTAATAAATTATTGGTCATTGGCTATTAGATAGGGCCAGAAACTCCCCTTTTGAGATAGGGGAGTTTTTGAGGATTTCTCATATATATATATATATATATATATATGTAGAAGCTATTTTCCTATCCAATGCTTTAAATGCAAATGACCCGTCAAGCATTAAGGGCTTGTTTGTGTAGAGGATAAATGAGAATTTCAAATATTGTCTAAATTGAATTCACAACCACAAATCAACGACCTCTGAGAATATATATGAACAATTCAATCAGCCAAAAAAGGCTAATTTATAAGGTAGGATTTTTGAAAATTGATAAACCAAATCAGGATTTTTAAATGTGAAGCAACATCCACTGACATGGTGTAAGAAATTTCAACAAGAAGTCATTTTGTCAAAAATTCAACCAAACAAAAAAACATCCAAGAAGGTTTTTCCAAGTCTGAATTCTTCAAATGTCATCCTCTGACAGGTTTTTCAAATCTCTAGTACATCTTAACATTCAAAATGTTTGAATCTGGAGAATTCTAAAAATCACGAATGGTTGGGTTTTAAAATAATTGCAACGAAACAGGGAATTTTAAAGCTCCAAAAACAGCCATTAACATCCCTATTAGAATTCCCAACACATGAAAATCACGTAATAAATTCCTCCAAACCAAACCCTGTTAGATTAGAGGTGTGGTTATATGGTGAAGGTAATGCTTAGCTCCTTCTTAAAAAAATCTTGATATAAAAAAAGGCATAAGAGAGGAGAAAATAGAAACTCCCACTATGTTTGACTAATTTTTCTGAAAAGTGGATAGCCATTGAATTAAGTAGAGATTCAATGGACCTCAAATGGCCCTCAAAATGAAACATAATTGTCATATATATATAGCATCCGGTATGTGACTCACGCACTGGATGAGTGTGCGCACCTCAACATGGGGCACCACTTGGGACTGAGACCCGAGGGGATCAAAAGATCTCCATGCACCTTTCATCTCCGCAAAAAAATAAAATCAGCTCCATCCCTAAATCCTATCATCTCCATTCGGGCTCCGCAAATTTAACGGTATATAGTCCTTTTGGATGGGTGTGTAGTCGATCCAACGGTCCAATCCATTCGAATGGGTACTGCAAATGCAGTGTACGTGTGAAATTTAGGAGGGGTGTGTGGTCCAGTCAGACGGACCATCAGGAGGGTCCCACCCCGACACGTAAGATGCTCGCACTTAATAACTTTCTCGTGTGTGTGTAATCTCTCGCACTTTAGTTTAAAGCTATTGTATTCTCTCACAGCACCAACAAGTAACTTTCTAGTCCATACACTCTACAATGTTAGGTTTTTGAGTGTTGGCTAAATTCATGGGTTGGACAAAACTCTGAGTGTTTTGAATTGTAATTTTTTTTAAAAGGACTCTAAAGATAGAAGATTGGAAGGACTCATAAGAACAAAGTCTGAAAGAATTAGAAGAAGAAAGCTAAAGAAAGAGAGTTGAAATTTCGGATCAACCAGAATGAGGTCTGCTCGAGCGACCACATCGTTCGCTTGAGCGGATAGAGTCAGAATAGCTAGACGCTGAAACAGAACCTCATCCGCTCGAGCGGATGGTGGGTCCGCTCGAGCGGACAAGGCGGCAGAGTACCATGAAAATTAGAAACTGTTTTTCTAATCATGCCCTAACTACTAGTTTTAATCCTAAACATCTTAGGCAACCTTAAGCATGATCTAAGGGTTATTTAAAGGACTCAAGGGCTATTCCAAAGATATAACCCTCACCTCTCAAAGTTCTGAGTTAGAGATCATTATTGAGAGAATTCTTCTCTAGAGATTTTTATAAAGTTGTACTGCCAAGTTCTCTAGAGCCAGTTCTTCTGCATCCTTTGTAGAAGATTATCTTCTTACGAAAAGACTTGATGAGTCAAGCGATGGATTGAATCTGTTGCAATCAACGGTGTGAAGTCGTTGAAGCGTGAAGCTACACAATGTAACTTCAATTCTTAGGTAGGGGATATTTGGGGAAGAGGTCTGAATTTCTTGTAATTGCGAGATTCATAGTGTTTGATTTGATCCAGTTCGGATTGGTGGTTTTTCACCCGGTTAGGGTTTTCCACCTTAAATTTAGTATCCTTGTGGTGTGTGCTTGTTGATTTTATTTCGACTGTATATTATTTATTTCTACACACTTTTGGGTTGATTGTTTGAGTAGACCAATCTAGAGATCGCGGACCCTAAATCTTTCACACAATAGAATGGTGTTGTGGTTTGCAAGCATTTCACATCCTAGATAAATCCTATGATCTTTTCAACAAAATATATATATATATATATATATATATAGGGGGTATTCAAGTGCATCCATCCCTCACCATTGTGGTGAGGGACACCCCCTTTTTAGGAAGTTTCAAGTACAAAAGAGAAGCACCATTGTGGTCAGGGACACCTTATTTTTGGAAAGTTTCAAGTACAAAAGATAAGTACACTTCTCTTTTGTATTTAAAACTTCCTAAAAAGGAGGTGTCCCTCACCACAATGGTGAGGGATTGATGCACATAAATATTCTCCTATATATATATATATATATAATAAGAAAGTCTATATTTGTTGATGATGTTGTTTTGCTGGCCATCTAACATTGAAATCATGATTCTACAGGTTACATTATAAGAGTGAAGTACCTGTTTATAATGATCAGGCTCCATTAACGTTACGGTTTGGAATACTCTTATCACTACTTCCTAGACTGTTCCATCATTCCCTCTTCCGCCAGAGAGTGAATATGTTAATGCTTTACTTTTGAATGATAATGATCATTAGTAAATTTTGAATTATATTTATTCGGATAACTTTACATGAACAGTAGGTGATTTGTGTTCTGATGCTGTGAGTTTAAAGTATTGAGTCCTGAGTCTAATCAATCCTTTTTTTAAGGATAAAATGTGAAACAAGTAGAGTCTGGTTTCTCCTAACTAATGAAAAAGATAAAGTTTATGTAATCTTTCATCTGCCATTGAATTGTTTGAAATAAGAGTAATTACAGTCACCATACGAGTCAGTGTTTGCACAGAAACACTTCTGTTATTATTTGATACAAGAGCTGAAATTAGCTTCCTTATAATGGAAGTCTTTGAATTTTGTGTGGCCCTTTGCCCCAATTGTCATCCTTGCAACAGGTTGCGTGTTGGCCCTCTTTCTGGCCTTCCAATGACCAATTCGGTCTCCACTTCCATATCCTCACTAATATCATGAAAGGAGGCCGCTTCTTTCGTATTGGTTGGTTGTTGTGGTGTCTCTGCGCACTGAAGAAACATATGTAAAGATCTGGATTAGGTTAATGCAGGGACAAGAAATCAATAGGCATTCAAGTAAATAATCCACCTTCTTGTGTAATATTGTGTTTTCCTCTGACAGGATTCTCTCCTGCATTTGAACAAAATGGAATAGCATTTGGCGTCAGTAAAATAGGAGATGTGAACCGAGCAAATCATGTTGTTACTTGGTTTCCTAGTTACATGAGTGTTTTTCTAGCAATATGGGTATGATATTTCTAAATTTCATTGCAATTTTGTACCTTTTCTTTTAATTGCTCAATCTCCTCTATCAATAATTGAGACTGAATGATAGACAAATGTCCAATGTCAGAACACGACACATTGGTATCATATCAGTGAATCTACTGAATGTTCTATGTAAGTGGTGATCTACCTTGCTTTTTCTAATGTTGATAAGGCTTTGCTCCATCTGATATTCTACATGTCGCAGTTCCTCAGTTGAACATGATTCTAGACTTTCTCCCGAAAGCTTCCTGAAAAAATGGTGGGTTCAAAAGCTTGCAACATCACAGTTCAAGATTATATGTAACATAGAAATATCCAGAACATTAATAGGTTGAAATATCATTTCTAGGTTTGGCATAAAGTTTTAGTCATCTTCCAACCGTATAGAGAGTTCTAGATGCTCAATCTTCTTTGCCATATGTGTTGCTTCAAACTTCCGCTGCTGCATTCAAACAAGCTTGGTGTAAGTTGAATGAAAGTTTAGAGGCATTGCTGAATGCATGTACATGGTAATAAGATATGTTCCAAGTGTAATTTATGTAACCAACTTAAGTTGTATTGACTGTTTATATCAATTTAAATATTATGGGAATGGAGAAGTGACAATTTCGATGTAGGAGATGTAGACACTTTAACCTGTAAGAACCATATGATAAGATTGCTTCCACATGACACCATATTATGAGGAATGTCAATTCCCAACGGTCATCACCGTAGGTGTGCAATCTCGTTGGCTGTGGATAGCAGAAGATACTCAAGTATTCTCCCTAAGAAAGCTTCCAGATCTAGAATTAGATATTGCAAAAGAAGAAACTCTTTGGAGGCTTTTTTTTTTTTTTTTTTTTCATATAACTTGTGATTTCTCAAGATTGTACGTAATGGGACATCAAAGATTTTACTAACCCATTAAAACTCCAATGCCGATTAGTAACCCAGATACTACTGATAGTAAAAGTAAAGTCCCACATCCCACATTGCCTAAGTAATGCCTTTGGCAAGGCTTCATATATACCTGTTTGGGCCTTCCACCTATGAGCTTAAGCTTTTAGGTTGGTATATAGTTTATTACACGTGTTTTTTCACCGAGGCAAGTAAAAATGTTAGTTATATATTGAGTCTTACGGAAAGTGTATAGGTCCAAATATGAAGTGATATTTAGTATCTAATTAATCATGATTAGATGCTTAATGGTTGTTTTGAATGTGTTTGGCTTTGATTAGGTAGATTAGAAGGCGGTTGACCATTGACTAGGTAGCTCTATGACTTTTTGGGTAATTTGGGTACTTTGGGTTTAGTGTGTATTTTCAGATTTTCGTGCATTTTGGGTGCATGGGTAGAGCATGTCATGGCATTCGATTTTTGTATTTTGATCCATGTGGTTTGAGCCCAACCGACCCAATTTCGGATCCATTTGGCCCATTTTCCAGCAAAAAGACCTTTTATGACAGTTTGCTTTTAAATCTGGGTTTGCATGTAAATGACCCAAAACTTCTCATTTTAAAGAGAACCCAGCCCATAACAGCCGATCCTCTTCTTTCCTCTTCCATTTCAGCTGAAACTTCTCCCCTTCATCTTTTCCTTCTTCTCAATCTCTTGCTTTCATTTTCAAATCTGAAAGTTGCATGTGAGATTTTCTAAATCATCTTCATCTCCTTCCTCTATCTCATCTTCCTAAAGCACCCATTTGAGCATCATCATCTCTACTCTTCTCTGGGTAAGTTCTTGCTCAAAACCCATTTCCTCTTGTTGAAATCAGAAATTTGGAAGCCAAATTCGTAGGATCTCTATTTCTTGCATTGCATTTGGGGGCTTTGGCTTGTGAGCTTGGTTTGAGCTTTTGGAGGTTGGATTGTGTAGGATTTGAGTTGAAGCACCAAGAAGGCAAGTGAAATATCTATAATTTGTTGCATGCATGCTCAATTGTTGATTCTTGATATACTCTTCATGCTAGAATACCTAATTTTGGCTCATATGTTAGTGTGATTTTCAATTTCTGTAAATGGGTATGTTAACATGTGTAATTGGTTTAATTTGTGTTTAGAAGTGTTGTATGGATGTCTAGGGAGCATAGGATGCTCCTACGGTTCAGGTTTGAGCTTTGGAAAGGTTGGAAAATGTTTGGGAATGAGAAATCTTCTGATTAGGACCTTCCTAGGCTTGGCCTGCACCTTATCGGTCATGTGTCGGTTAACCAACCAGAAGTTCGTTTAGAATGACTGGATGATGAAAATCGGTTAAGTGGAATTGAGTTAAGTTCACTGACCCTTGACCAACAGCTCATCAAATTTTGCCGGTTACTATAACTGGATGCCTGTTTTCTTGCCGGACTGGCACTCAGTCACGTGTTAGTTAACCGACATGTCCTTCAGTTAACCGACGGTTAACCGAGTAGTGATCGAACTCCCCAGGTTTCTTAGTTGGTTTTCGACCTAGTCTTGGACCTTAGCACTGGATCCCTGGAACCCCAATTTATGCCTAATGGACTGTTTGACTTGGTGGGTGTGGTGTGAGCTACCATACACCAACACAGAAGCTCGTTTTGTTAGACTCCTTGATCCCAAACCAAAGTTGTTCTCGTAAGGTATTAGGCGTCTCAAAATTAAGTAACGCCAAGACTTGTGTAGCCCTTTGATGTCAAATGTCTTGGAAACATTGTTGGAAGGCGAAGCCCACGGGCATTCTAGGATTGGCTTGTTATTCATCCTCGACTCATCATATGATCATTATGCATGCATTCGCATTTCGTTTTCCAATAGTCTTGCATGATGTGCTTCATGCTTATATATTTGTTCCATTTAGTTTATGTACCTTGTTATGGATTGTTTTTTATGTCCTCTCATGCTTACATATGCTAGTTACGTCATGTGTGTTCCATGTTCACGCTTATGCTGATGTTTATGTCATGTTATGGACTTGTATCATGCTAATTTACTCATATACTCTATTCCTTGAGTCGGCACCAGTTAGCCTCGATCCTATCTCAGTTGGACCTGACTGGGTGTGGGTATGGTAACTTTCATGGACCCTCTGCAGATGGGAATTTTTACCTCATGTCCATGATGGAGTTTGTGGGCCTTATGCCTCCTAGTGGTACCTCATGTCATGTTATGTCATGTTTATGCTCTATGCTCTATTTAACTCATGCTTACATGCTTAATTGAGAGAACCTAGCTCATGTGGTTGTGCCACCTCGCCATGATTCTACAAAATTGAGTAAAAAACCTGTCATTTCATATGCATTTGTAGACTGATGTTGGGCCAATTGCATCATAATTCCATGATTTCATGCATTTGAGCATAAATATGGGCTTATAGTCAAAATTAGCTAAGAACCCTTAATTTTGCATGAATTTATGAGATTAGTATTTTTCATCACCCTTGGGTTCCACCATTTGGATCTAAAGTACTATGACCCCATTGCAGCCATTGCATTAATTGCATTAATTCATCCTGCATTAGGGAAGGCCCATGCATCCCTTGCATTGCATCTTTAATTAATTCATTGCTAGTGATTTGTTTATCTTAGTTTTGTAGGGATTGTCACAAGCAATGGGGGCCCACATGAAAGAGATAATTTGAAGAAAGAAAGAAGAGAAAAGAAGTTCCACCATTCTCTCTCTCTCTCTCTCTCTCTCTCTCTCTCTCTGAGTTTCCAAGTATCCAAGATTAGAGTTTCTAATCAAGAATATTCTAGAAGAATACTGATAGAGTTTGAACCCAAAAGTTTTATCAAAGAAGATTTTGATGAGTCAGCAAGAGAAAATAGAAAAGAAAAAGGATAAGAAGAATAATTTCAAGAAAGAAAAGAGATAAAAGATTTTTGAGAAAAATCATCCCAAGGGATGTGGACGCCTGCCCTTGGACATCCACATCATATCTCCTTCTTTCTCCTCCTCTACTCAATCTACACCATTGGTTTCCTATCTACTGTGCAACAAGAGATTTTCTATAGGACTCGCTGCTCAGAGTTGTGTTCAAGATAAAAAAAAGAAAATCAAATCAATTCAAAATACAATTGCTTTGCTTACAAGTAAAGCCAAGATAGAGTTTTATTTTGGGAAGAATTCCAAGCCAAAAGAAAGAAGGAAAAATATAAGTAGAGCCCAGGAAGGGAGGAACGTCCAAGGCATGCTCCCTTAGCCTAGGACATCCACCCACCTCTCTCCTCTTCCCTCTTCCTCTCTTCCCCCTTCTAGTTCTAGTTCTCTACCTTTTTCAATTTTTTTAAAGGTAGCTTTGGGCCTTGTCCAAGCAAAACTTAGGTTTAGGAGGAGCTGAAGCTGTACTTAAGAATGTTTTTAATGAAGATCATCTTTTTCTTACGTGCAGTGAGCGAGTAAGTTAGCGATCGGGGTTGGTAGATGAAGTTAAGTATGCCCTAACTTCTTTTTGTTCATGTGAATGCTTGTTGATCTATTTGTGCTTAAATGATAGAATATGCTTGTCTTCATACCAGCAAGTGCCTTTCTTTTTGGAATTTTCAATGTTAAAGTAAGCATTTTATCATCTATGCTTACTTTTGATAGATTATGCTTGGGAATATGTTCTTTTTGATAGTCTATGCTTAGGTTTGATAGGTGATTATTAGGTAATTCTAACACTTTTATAAAGGGAAGGAGATCTTGGGTGTTTTGATAAATATTTATAGAAAAACCGTCTCTTTGAGAAAAATTGATTTCAAAGATAAATTATCCAGATTTGGATGCCTTGACCGGGTCTAGATCTGAAGAAATAAACTAATCAACATGTGTTTGCATGAAAAAGAGGATGTTTTAGAATATTTAATGGATTCTAGATGCTCTGATCTGATTATTAGTATTGTTTCTCCCTTTATTATCATCAACATCTTATATTCTAGTTGTTTAGTTTTATGCATTATTAATTACTTGTGACATCTTAGATTTTTCTTCTTGATCGTTCTCTGTGGGTTCGACCAATACTTGCCGCTATCTATTTATAGACGCCGTGCACTTGAGGTAGTTTATTGATTACACATCATATGTTGGTACTTGTCATTCATGATTCCTTAGTTCATGCTTACTCATGCACTCATCATGCCTAGGTTATACTTGTTTGACCTCATATTATCTTTACTCGTCTTTATTACTCAATTGATACATGCTATGAATTATATTTGTGTATCTTCCTAGACTTATGTCTAATGGTGCTATATTTGGCGTTACATGTGAGACCTCAATGCCATAGCCCCGGAGATTGAGGAGGTTGAGGAGGGAGGTTGAGGAGGAGACTCCTCAACAATTAGCTGAATGGATTCCTGACAATGTCCTCTAGACTTCAGTACACCGAGCTGTAGGACGTCACATCACCCATGATTGTGGCTTGGATTGCTACATGATTAGAAGTTGTTTTATGATGCTACATTTTGAAATGTAAACCTTAACTAATACTTTGCTTCCGCTACTTTTCCTCTTTCTTTAACTTTGAAACTGGAACCTTTAATTTATGCTCATGGACTAGTTAATGCTTTTATATCCTATGAAAATGTGTATGGATGAATTTTACAGGTTAATTTTGTACAAGATCATTGGAAATTCTTAATATGGTATTTCCCAAATGTAGCATCTGAGACCTCACACGTGAGTCCTGTGGGAAAACTGTTCGTGGATTCAATTGGTCATCGAGTTTCGGCTTGAATTCCCACGCGAGTGTACGTCGCGCCTCGAGAGGTATGATAGCAGCTCTTTATGCATCATTGATACTAGCGTGAAAGCCCCTGCAATGCAAGGTTAAATATCATTCAAATGAAATAGTTAATAAATGTTAATATTTAAATTAATTATCAACTAAAAAAAAGGGATAAAATCATTAATAATATTGAGAAAGCCATGTGCGATGCACAGTTAAATACTGAATAAATTGATCTATAAGTTAAAACTAATATCTAAAATAAATAATAATTAATAATAAGGTTAAGGCACACCAAAAATTAATTTAGTCCATGTTAAATACTAATTTTAATCAATAACCCAAAAGGCACACACAAAGTTAAAGAGAATTAAGAAATATGGAATTGCCCTTCAAACCAAAGTAAAAATAAATGAGAAGAAAATGCTGATATAAGAATTTGAAAATCACCTTAATTTATAATAAAAAAAAAAATGATGCAGCTTTGCTCATTTTGGAGAAAGTCTGAAAATCACCTTTTATTTATAGAGTTGAAAGGCATCCTTTATTATTAGATCACATCCACACAAATGGGCCCAAGAGACATTTTATTGAAAAGGCCTTTTCAATAAAATGTGCCCCATCTTGGTTCCCATTTGTAAATGTGTCTTTCTAAAAATAAATATGTTCCTTTTCAATAAAATGTGTCTCTTGGGCCCATTTGTGTGGATGTAATCCCATTCTAAAGGATGCCTTCCAACTCAATAGATAAAGGCGAGTTTCAAACTTTTTATATAGTATTCAAAATGAGCTAAGGTGCATCATTTTTTTATAAATTAAGGTGATTTTCAAGTTCTTATATCAGCATTTTTCTTCTCATTTATTTTTACTTTGGTTTGAAGGTCAATTCCATATTTCTGAATTCTCTTTAACTTTGAGTGTGCCGTTTGGGTTATTGATTAAAACTAGTATTTGACGTGGGCTAAACTAATTTTTGGTATGCCTTAACCTTATTATTAATTTTTATTTATTTTAGATATTAGTTTTAACTTATAAATCAATTTATGAAAGACTTAAGTGTGCATCACACATGGCTTTTTCAATATTATTAATGATTTTATCCCTTTTTTCTTAGTTGATAATTAATTAAAATATTAACATTTATTAACTGTTTCATTTGGATGATATTTAGCCCTGCATTGCAGGGGCGTTTATGCTAGTTTTATTGAAAAGACACATATGTGTTCTTAGAAAGACACATTGAAGAAACACATTCACAAATGGGCCCCAAGAAGCTGACGTGGCTTCTTCTAAGGCCATAATTGATTTTTTTTTTTCAACCAAAATTCAGCTTTAAAGATAAAGAATGACTTATCATGAACATTGTACTTTATGCAAAGTGCCGACTGAATGGAGATTAAGTATTGTAGTACATATATAAATATATATATATATATATATATATATATATAAACAAGAGAGATATACAATATTGCATCAACTATCGTGGGATTAAACTTATGATTCATACTATGAAACTATAGGAGAGTAATAGAGCAAAGAATTAGGCAGAAGACCAAGATATCTAAAAAGTAATTTGGTTTTAGGCCAGGGTGGTCAACTATGAAAATTATCTTCTCACTTAGGCAATTAATGTAAAAATATCAAGTGAAGAGGAAAATTTTTCATATAGTCTTCATCGATATAGAAAAAGCCTACGATAGGGTACTTAGATATTTATTTTTGTATGTTTTAAATAAAAAGAATGTTCCAAAGAATTATATATAAATTATTAAAGACATGTATTAAGGAGCGGTAACGAGTGTGAGAACTACTTGTGGAGAGACAGGTGAGTTTCCAGTGACCATAGGTTTACATCAGGGTCAATCCTAAGCCCTTTTCTCTTTGAATTGATTCTAATTGAGTTGACTGTTCATATCCAAGAAGATGTACATTAGTGTACGTTATTTGCAAATGATGTAGTGTTGGTAGATGAGTCAAGAGATGGTGCGAATCGAAAACACAAGAGATGGTGGGAGGCTTTAAACTAAGTCATACAAAGACAGAATATATGGATTGAAACTTTAGGGCATATAGAAAGAGCTACTGTGAGAATCGAAGACCATGAGTACCACAAAGATATTATTTCCATTACCATGACTCCATAATTAGTAACGATGGGGAGATTGATGAAGATGTCAAACATTGGATAAAAGCGGTATGGTTGAAGTGGAGACTTTCTTTTGGAGTACAATGTGACCGACGAATGCCAACAAGATTGATGGAGAAATTTTACATGACAACGATTAGACTAGCCATAACCTATGGAGCATAATGTCGGCCAATCAAGAAGCAACATATAAACAAGATGAATGCAAGGATGATCTACATAGATTTGAAAGGGCTCAATTGACTCCTCTCAACTTATTCCTTCCCTTTAAATTAGGAGAAAGATATGGATATATATATATATATATATATATTTTGATCCTATCCTTTTGTCCCTCCTCAACTTTTCCTTTTATCTTGTTTGACCCTCAATAATCTTTTTTTCTCTTAATAAAGAATGAAACTTTTAAAACATATAAGGAGATTTTGGTCTTTTACTCATAAAAAAGGCAACTCATCAAATCACCAATAAGGTATGCATCATGTTGTGATTTTTCTCCTTTTATTCTTTCTTTTCCTTGCCTATTATTGAGCCTCAAAAGTAGAATCCTAATCCTCTCAAAGTCTGAAATTCAAAATCAGCCCCAGCTCGTTTAATTTATTATCAGATTTTGAGTTTTTAGCATTTTACTTCAAAATCTGGATTAAATAAATCTAATTTAATTCCCAAGTAGGAAATTTCAGGTTACTATAAATAAAGTTCTTAAATTTTTTTTTTATACTAATTATAGGTCAAATGTTTCATCAAGGATGGGGACTTTATTAAAGTTTTAAAAAGGATTTGGGCTCTAAACAATGGGCCAAAGATCAAGACTTTTTATAAACGTCAACCCCATATTATGATCTTGAGAATTATTTAATATTTTTATTTTTAATCAAGATCATGTGCTCATGATTAAAAATGCTAAAATTATGCAATTTACACTTCTTCTCTAAGTCTTTCGTGCCCATTTTTATCATTGTCAGATATAAAGATCAATTTAAATTCATCTTTTTTTTTAAGTATTTTTGGGGTATGATGTAATAACTAGTTGTACCCATTATATTGTAATAACAGTCATGGGTATAGTGTAGTAAGATTTTTAATTATTTCTCAAACTTCTCTCTAAGAGAAACTTTTGGCCCCACAGAGAAAATCCTTCCTCTGTCACTGGATGGATGTAACAGAGATGAGAATATTGAGATAGATGTGTGGTAAAACTTGGAAGGATAAAATTAGAATTGAGCGCTTTTGAAAGGATTTAGGTGTAGCATCAATAGCGGATAAAATTAGATAAACTCGTTTGAGATGGTTAGGGCATAACCAACAACGGCGCCAGTAAGGAAAAGTTTGCCTATGAAGGCTAATGGCTCACCAAGGGGAAGAGGTAGGCCAAAGGGAATGTGGAATAAGGTAGTAAGAATAGATATGAACAAGTGCAACTTATCTGAGGACTTGGCTCAAGATAAATCAAAGTGGAGAAACAAAATTCGTATAGCCAACCCTAACATAGTTGGGTCAATGCTTTGATGATGAGGATGAAGAACATCGTATTTTATTAGCTTTCAAATTCAGTTTATTATCAGTTAATTTGATTGAATAGTAAATTGCTTCCATTGTGTCTCTGAATATGATACGATTGGATATGACCATGTTACATATATCGCATGCCATCGATGCTTAACTCTGTGGTTTTAATTGTTCTTTGATTTACATGATGAACTCCAAACCCCCAACCCCAACCCCCCTTCCCCCAGTTTCAGATGTGCACATTAGATGCTGCACAATGGTTTTGGGACTCTGTGAAAGAGTTTTGGATGATTTAGAATTGTTAGAGATTTAATTTTGAGCATTCTCAGGATTGCTTAGACTTCTAATTCAGTTATTTGTTTCAATATAGGTAGCCATGTAATAAATGTTTGAGATTTTAATTAACTGTGCATTTAACTTTCACCGCACATTCGTTTTGGGACTTTGAGAAAGAGTTTTGGATGATTTAGAATTGTTAGAGATTTAGTTTCGAGCATTGTGAGGATTGGTTAGACTTCTAATTCAGTTAATAGTTTCAATTTAGCTAGCCATGTAATAAAGATCTTAGATTTTAATTAATTGTGCATTGAACTTTAATTAGTTTAATGAGTTAGATTTAATTAGTAAGAATTCTGTCTTTCCATGTGATGTGTTATGAAAACAAATTGAACTTGTTTGACCCAGGTTTAAACCACGACACGGAAGTCAAGCTTGGAGTTTGGGACGTGATGAAAATTATCCATCTTCTTTCAAAATTGTCTCTTTGCACTTTTATCTGATCCTTCCAGAGGTACATAGGCCTATGATGCCCAAACATAGGGACTCACCATAGAAATGGCAGGGACACAAATTTTATACATTAAGAATAAAGTATCGGATACGATATGAACAAAATGTTTCCTATTTTGAAGTATCCATATATCTTAGGTGTAAGGACCCGACCCAGATATTATATTTAAATAATATTTAATCAATTTAGTGAATTAAATAATGAATTTAATCGATGAGTATAATTTGGCCACTCTGATTAGGTCTTAATTAGGGTTCAATTTGGGCGTGATTAATGGATAATTAAGTTAATTAAATAATTAATAAAATTTGTCCACTTTGGGAAATTAATTAGAATCAAGTTAGTAATTAAACTAATCATGGTAGGGCCACATGGGACCCATTAGTGTTGGGCAACCAACAATATTGGTTGGTCGAGTCCAACTGATTATCCTATTGGTAATAGATTCTAGTGGCATGCCATTTGAGGAGTCCTAGTTGACCGGTGCCAATAAATTAAAGGGACAATTACCGTACAACAGATGTTAAACCTAACAATTGCCACATAATAGTCGGAAAATATGTAAATACTGCAGAACTGTTCATCTGTAGGATATCGCAGTGTGATATCCTAGAGATGTAGGATATCGAATTATCTGAAGCGAGAAGACTTGAACAGTCTGTTTTTTTAAATTTTTTCCTCGACTGTGGGACCACCTAACCACCATCCAAACCGTTGGATAGCTGTATGTGTAAGAACTAGTATGGCACAAAATTTGAACCGTTGATCTATCACGGTTATCGATAAATTTGCAAAAAAGCGTGACTAATAATTTACAAAAATTTGTGACTTTTTTACAAATTTCTACAAATTTATCCATAACCGTGATTGATCAACGGTTCAAATTTGGTGCCATATTAGTTCTTATACTCATACAGCTATCCAACGGTTTGGATGGTGGTTTGGTGGTCCCACAGTCCAGGAAAAAACAAAAAAAAAATGGATATTCAAGTTTCATTTATTATACTGTGATAATGTCACATGTGAAATCAACGATTCTAAGGTTTTTCTTCATTTTTGGTAGCTATACATTAAATTGGAGGCTGAAAATCTAATGACTGGCCGTTTTCATTATTTCAAAGAAGATTAACGATCTTGATTGTGATTATGGGCCCCACAAAAGTTCAACATAGATGTGTGATTATTCAGTTTTTATCAAATATCTCGAGATCCGAGATAGATCAACGGTTGAAATTTGGTGTATGGGTCGTGTTTGAACGTATTAATGTCCTTGACGGTTTGGATCATTGTTAATGGTCACATAGTTTAACAAAAATTAAACAAAGTGTTTAGGGGAGCATAACCGTCCATGGCACTGTAGCTCTGCAAATCTTTCCACTTCAGATAATGCAATAGCCTACATCCCTAAGATATCGCACACTGCAATATCTTACAGAACAGTTCTGCGGTAATTACACCTTTTCCGACAGTTCTGTGGCAATTGTCAGGTTTAACACATGTTGTACGGTAATTGTCCCTAAATTAAAAGTAATGCTAGGAAAGATAGAGGAACTAGAAGTCCTAATTACAATAGGACCCAGCCATAAGTAACAATTATTATAATCTTTATAGGACTTTAATATAATATTGTGATTATTATTGAATGGTTAATATTAACAGTAATCTTGATGAAAGGGTATTAAGGGTCAAATTATTTTGATCAACATGCAAATAAAAATGAGAAAATAGTTGGAATTATTCTATGGGAATAATGGGATTTTATAGAATATACATGAGTTTATTAGTAGTTAAATTATGGAATTTCTGGAGTAGATAATATATATAATTCATTAAAAACAATTATGTGATGTGATACGGTCAATAATATTCGACCTTTCAATATCACCATTAACTAGTAGTTAAGTAATTAATAAGGTATGATGGAATTTTGGATTAGATAATAATTCATAAAAACTAATTATGTGATGAGATACGGTCCATAATATTCATCCTTTCATTATCACCATTAACTAGTAGTTGAGTAATTAATAAGGTATAATTAATTAATTAAGAAAATTGAGAAACTAATTAGAACTTGTTAAACAAATAAATAAATCATGATGGGTCCCAAGTGACCAACTCTATTAATGGTCTAGATCATTAGTTGATAGGTAGTGACAAGTCCACAATATCACATATTTAATTCATTATCTGACAAAAATATGTGGACTTAATTAAAATAAAATGCATTGAATTCATAGATTTTCACAAAATCATGCAATTAGACTCTTTTGGTTGAATTTAAGTAAAATTCTCATAAAAATGCTTGTCTTGGTGCAATTATCAAATTCTGCAATTTTGGACCCCATGCACAACATCAATCCTTTTAATAAAAATTATTATTCCTAAATTAGTTTTAATTGTTTTGTAGAAATTCAGAAATCAGGGCCCGCAAGAAGAGAAAAATTTTCAGAAGACCCGCCATGGGACCCACCCACATTGGGTGAAATCCTAAGGTAGGGGCAGCCATGGTGGGACCCAATTGAGAAGAAAAAAAAATTTCAGAATTTCATTCCAAGTGATGGAAAGATCCCTTGCAAAATTCAATTTCAAATTCAAAGCAAAGGAGGAATGAGATAAAGAATGAAGAGGAAATAAAGAAAAAAAAAATCCCCATGCCAACATGGACGTCCAAGCCATCTCAAATTCAAGGGGTGCACCTCATTATGGGGCCCATCTTCATTCAATTTATGCAACAAGTTTGAATTTCAGATTTGAGGATTTCTCAAACCAATGTGGGCCCATGTGTGGAGAGTTACAATGATAAGAAGAATCCAAGTTTAATTAGAAGATCTTGGCAAAGCAAGTTAGTGCAAATTTAAATCTCAAAGAGACCAAGACTCTTGGAAAGATTATCTACAAGTAGGATTCTAACCATAGAAATTCTAAGATTTCAAAATATTCAAATCTTTGAATTACCCAAAGAGTTGGATGTCCACACTGTGAGACCACTCCCCCTGATATATCTCTCTCCCTCTCAATCTCTAACTCCCTCATCTCTATTTTTTCTCTCTCACACAACCCCATCTCCATCCCTCACGTCTTTGAATCTTTTTCCTTTTTTTCTCTCTTTCTTTCTCTCCCATCTCCACACTCTCTCACGTGAATCTCTCTCCCCTCCTAATGTTTCTCCCTTTATTCTCTCCCATTAACTCTTTTTCAAATTCTCTCTCATCTACACACACGTCCCGTCTCTCTCTGTTCCTCATTTTACTACTTTCCATCTCTCATTCTTTCTCTCCATCTTCTATATCTCACTCACCTATTATACGAGGCAAAAGAAAAAAATTGATGTGTGAAGGAAGAAGGAGGATGGAGGGGTAGATTTGCTACTTGTAATCTAAGGAGAAAGGGTGTAAGTTGATTTATTTTAATTAATTTTATGGGTGAACAATTTTAATTCAAAATTTGATTTTCAATTTATTAATCTATTTTCTTTATTTATGCCTTTTTAAAGCCTTATTTTTGAATGATATATTGCAAGCTTAAAGGCCACTAAATACCGAAAATAATCGAAGGAGACTAGAGTCTTTCTGAAATTTCTCAAATATTAATAAATCTGATTTTTTCAGATTTGGAGTCCTTAATGAAATCGCCCATATTTTCAGTATTTAGGAAACAACTGAACCCTGACCCTTAGATTGCAAGGCTCTCATTCAATCTTGAATTTTAATTTAATTATTTTTGAAGTTTTAACATTTCCAGTTGGTTTTCTAATTATTTTTATGGTGGATGCAGTTTTTAGTATAGTTAGACTAGGTTTCTAGGTTAGTATTTTTTTTAATCGGGTTGTAATTAATTTTATTCAGATCTGTAATTAATTTTTAATTAAAGTAGGATTTGTGATTTTATTAGATTTTTGATAGGCTAGCACTAGTTTTCCAATAGGACAGGTACATCGCGATCATTGGCTCCCTGTGGATCGACCCGATTTCACCGGTTATTACTACAATCGTGACGACCCTACACTTGGGGCACGATCAGGTAGCCACTTGTAGGTGATGGCATTCCATCTATGGTGAATTGGATGACGATATACAAAAGTAGTGGTATATGGCAGAATATTAGGGGAAGACTAGGACTATAAATTATAATAAGATTAGACAAGCCATAACAAATTAGAGATCTTTAGAGTCCCATATCAACTCAAACTAGAAATCCCAACCAGACATAAAGTGAGACCCCAAGGATTAATAAAAAGGCTCGTGTGCCCATTGGACTCTCCACTATCATGCCAAGCACTCTCTCGTCTCGGCGATACACACTCTCATATGACTCTCTCTCTCCATGCCACTTTCTTTCTCTACACCCTCTATCATCACATGCCCCATACTTCTCTTTCAATTCGGATTTTGCAACCATAAATCTTAGATAGGCTGGATTTGGGGGAAAACAAGAAGAATGGGACCATCTTTAGGGATTCAATCAAATACAATGAAGTTTATGAATCTAACATAAGCAGCAAGTAAACAAACCTGAAATTATTGTATATACATGATATCTTCACTTTGATTCTAGTTTATTCAAATTTAGAAACCCTAACTAAACCTTAATTCTAGTATAGGTAATGTGATCTTGTCTTGTGTATGGTTGTCTTCTATGCCCATTCAAGTTAGATAGATGCCTTCTGGGCTTCAATCAAGTTCAAAGGGTATCATCCTTATTTTTTTTTTCAGCTTTCACCCAATTGATGTGAAAGGTGATCATAGGGCTGAATAGTTTGATAGTTAGAACGTATGCCTAGAGGAAGGATGCCTGAAAGGTGCCCAAGAGCTTAATAGCTCATTAATTAGAATGTGTGGTTTATGTCTTTTAGGGCCACTTAGGCTACTCTACTAATACAGTCAAGTGAAGTAAAGTTGATTTTGAAGAAACAATAAAATATAAGTGGGTTATGATGGTATCTTATTTTTAGTTGTTTGTTTTGGAATTTTTTTGACCTTTAGTATAGGAAAGTGGAGTTTTTTTGTATTTTAATAGATAAAGGTGGTTGCTTTTTGACTTTTTTTAAAAAAGATGGAGGGAGCAACAGAAGGACGACTAGAGCATCGCAGGGGTATGACACAATCAGTAGAGGAAGTATTCATACCTAAGGGTGCAGTAGGCAACATTGGGATAGGATTAGGAGGAGGCCCCACATGAGGAACCGTGTTACACCGGACATAGACATTGGTTATAGGTGGTGGAGAAGTAGTCGCAGGGAATTGTGGCAGATAAGACACAACAACAAGATGAGTATCCAAACGCAAAGAAAAGAAAGGAATGTGTTCCAAGAAGATTACATTACGAGATATTCGCATGCATTTCTCGGATTGGTCATAACACAGAAATCCATTGTTTTCAGTACTGTAACCTAGGAAGATACATTTGGTAGCCTGTGGTGTACATTTGGTAGCCTGTGGTGACAACTTAGTGTGCTCTATAGGTGGAAGATGGACAAAGCACAAGAAACCAAAAATACGTAAGTGAGAATAAGAAGGGGTATAACCAAAAAGAGCTTCATATGGGGTAGTCTTTCCTAGAACGGAGCTAAGATGACGATTGAGGAGATACACAGCAGTCTGTGCAGCATCACACCAAAATTTTGGAGGAACTAAGGCTGCAAGTAGGAGAGTATGAACAGTTTCAAGAATATGCCTGTTCTTCCTCTCCGCAACACCATTTTGCTGTGGAGTATGTGGGCATGTTTTTTTGGTGAAGAATGCCTTTATCAGAAAGGAAGGCAGAAAAATCATGGGACATGTATTCTCCATTGGAGTCAGACCTAAAATTTTTTATATCTTTCTTAAATTGCGTCTGAAACATATTGTAAAACTTTTGGAAAGATAAAATACTTCAGATTTGAAGCGCATGAAATAAATCCAAGTGAATCGAGAATGATCATTAATAAAGGTCACGTAATACTTAAACCATGTCCTACTCAATGTGGGTGCAATTCCCTAAACATCAATGTGAACGATATCAAAAAATGATAACGCACGAGAACGATGAATGGGAAACGGCAAAATATGACTCTTACTCAAACAACACATTTCACACTTTGATTGAAGTAAAGAGGACATCATTTTATTATCAATAGTGGGTTCTAAACAACTAATTTTAAACAAAGAAAGTAAATAAGCATTGTTCACATGACTAAGACGACTATGCCACATAGTCCACATTTTATTGAAATTAGGAGAAGAAGAAAATAGGGAATGATGTCCAATTTCCAGCAGAAACAGTCGACCATGTTTACTCCCCATCGCGATCACCTTCCCAATTTGCCGCCCTTGTATGACACAACTAGTGGAAGAAAAGTTAATACGGTACCCATCATCAATAAGTTGCCCGACAGAAAGTAAATTGGCTGATAATTTAGGAACAAAGTAGACATTGGAAATGTTGAGGGACTGGCCAGAGACACTAGGTAAAGTAATGGTACCAATTCCAAAAATGATTAATAGGTCTCCATTAGCAGTGGTGATTTTGTCTTTGCCAAGGTAAGGGTGAGAGGCTGTAAAGCTACTTTCCACAGAAGTCATGTGGTTTGATGCTCCTGAATTTAGAAACCAGGTAGATGGGGTGATGGAGGAAGACAGAGACATTGAAGAATGAAAAGCAGGAAATGCTAGAGGAGAAGGAGTGTGATACCGACCACCATTAAAACTCATAGATGCATATGCGGAGGTCACAGTGTTCTGAATCAGTTCTTGAATCTGGGCTGGAGTCATGGAAACAGCCTCGGAATAAGTTCTTTCCGTATCAAGGAGAGGTGCTTGAACTTGGAACGCAATTGGAGCATTTTGTCTGGATACGGTGGAAGGATTTTGCTTCTGCTGGGGCCCATTTTTTCGTTGTAAACCACGACAGTCATCAATAAGATGACCAGAGTGTTTGCAATATCTGCAAACCAATTTCTTTTGACAGTTCTTGGCCATATGACCGAAGCCTTTGCACTCATAGCATTGAGTAGGCTTCTGATTGAGGGCTGCCAGAAGAGCAGAATCAACCGGGAGAGAAGCTAGGAAGGGCTTTTGTTCTTCAAGAATGGCACGCTGAGAGTTGAGGCAAAGTTCTTCTCGAAGGTCTTCTTGGAAGCATGTTAGGATTTTAGTTGGCTAATTCATAGAGTCCGGACAAAATAGGGGTTTCTAACCTTGTATTTCTTTTAGTTTTTGGACTGTCAAAGATCTACTTCCATAAAGACTGAAGATTCCAAGTTTAAGAGGATTGTATGGGTCGCTCGAGCGAACCCATCCCAGGGCTTCTTCGCTCGACCCAACTTTATGTGCGCTCGACCCTCCTATGTTCTGTCTTGAAGATGTTAGAGACAGAGACTGGTTCACTCGAGCGAACCTGAGATCGCTCGAGCGACCAGACTGCTGTTTGCAGTTTGAAATTCCAGAGAGCAGTTCGCTCGAGCGAACTCCCACTGTCGCTTGAGCGAACCTTGAAGTTTCCTTTTCTGATGAACTACTGTTTCCTATTTCAATCAAGATGCAACCTTCTACTCCTAGAGCCTCTCTAGCACGAATTGAAGACTATTTAAAGGCTTCATCTCTCAACCTAATATACACACTGATTAAGAAAAATTTCCTGAGATAGAGAGGTTGAGAGATCCATCTTCTTTTCCCCCCACGACTTCAAAGCTGTTGTTGTGCTGAAGATTTAGAGTTTTGGGTCAAATTTCCATCCCCTTCCTAAAGGCGGTTTTGAGCAAGCACGATAAAGATTTGTGACGTGATGTCAGCAAGATCTGAGGCAGTCCTTAGGTTGAGTCAACAACTGGGAAAAGGGTTGTAAGTGTCTTGTATTCTTCAAAGTTTACATAGTGCTTGGTTGTCTGTTGGCCTAGACGATAAGGCCCGTGGTTTTTCTCCCTGTTAGGGTTTTCCACGTATAATTCTCGTGTCTTTCTCTACTTATGGTTTGATTGCTTTATTAATTCGGAATTAGGGTTATATTCTAGTTTAATCACAGTAGTTGGATATCCAATCGAGATTTAGTAAGCGGGACCTCTGCCTGTGTTAAGGTAGAAATCACTTTCAATTGGTATCAGAGCAGGTTACACTAATCTTTTGTGTGATCTCTTTACTGATCTCCAATGGATATGAACAGAGAAGGCACATCTACCAGTAAGCCTCCTCTTTTGGATGGATCTAATTACTCATATTGGAAGTCTAGGATGATTGCTTATATGAAGGCTATCGATGACCAAGTCTGGGATGTTGTTGTGGAAGGTTATACTGAACCGACCATGACTGTTGAAGGGCAAACAAAACCCAAACCCAAAGCCCAATGGACTTCTGATGAGAGGACTAGATCTAATTGCAACAACAAGGCCATTAATGCTATTTATAATGGAATTATTGCATCGGAGTTTCATAGAGTATCTGTTTGTTCTACTGCAAAGGCTGCTTGGGATCTCCTTCAAACTGTTTATGAATGAACTGAAATTGTCAAGCAAACAAAACTCCAGAATTTGACAACCGCTTTTGAGACGATACACATGAAAGAGTCTGAATACTTTGATGAATTTTATACAAAACTGTGCAAGATTGTAAATTCATGCTATAATCTGGGAGAAACCGTTCCTCAAAACAAAGTTGTTAAGAAAATCATGAGATCTCTCCCAGAACGATTTCGTCCAAAAGTAGTTGCCATTGAGGAGCACCATGATCTAAATTCGCTAATAGTTGAAGAACTTGTTGGTAATTTGCAAACCTTTGAGTCCAATCACTGTCAGCAGAAAAAGGGAAAGGACATTGCTCTAGTGTCCTCAAATTCACTGGATGTCCCTGAATTTAGTGAACCTGGCAGTGATACTGATGATGAGAAGTTTGAGGCATATCTTGCTAGAAGACTTAACAAGATTTGGAAAAACAGGAAGTCTTTTAGAAAGGACTCCTCGAACCCGAAAGCTCCTCCCAAAGGGAAAGGTAAGTTTGTACCAAAGACTGAGCAAAATCCATCTGCAAATCGATCAAAGGGTACAACAAAGCCTGTCAAATGCTTTGAGTGTCAAGGGAATGGACACATTGCATCCAGGTGTGCAAATCGCAGAGATAAAAATAAAGGCAAGGCCTTAAATGTTGCCTGGGATGAGGAATCTGAAGAGGAAATTTCTGAACCTGATTCACCATCGAGTGAGTCTGGAAAATACGTTGCTTTCATGGCTTTCTCTAACATCTCACCTGTGCAGGAATCCAAGTCTGAAGACGATTTAGACATAAACGAATTTTCTGATGAAGAACGGGAAGGAGATGAAGATTATCAACAATTGCTTCATGAATCTATTCGAATGTCCAAAATCAGTGAGAAAAGAGCCTTGAAATTGAAAGCAATGAAAAGAACATATCTTTGCAAGCTACATTGCTAGACTCTCAATCTAAGGTAAAACAGTTGGAAGATTAGCGAGGAATATTGTCTAACCAATTGATTCTTGCAGGTCAAGAGAATGATCGCCGGCAGCAACAGTTTCAAAGGGCTGAATCTCAACTGTTGACCATTCGAAACGAGTTGAACACTTGCAAATCTGAAAAAGACAATCTTCCTGGAAAGTTAAAGATGGCTCTTGCAGAATTGGATTAAGCAAAAGCTTCTATCAACCGGATGAACACTGGATCAATGAAGCTGAATGAAATTTTGGGAAGTCAATTACCTCCTTCTTCAAAATCTGGGCTTGGATTTGTAGGCTCTTCGTCATCAAAAGACAAAGCTCGATTGGTAGCTCAGGGGTATACCCAAATTGAGGGTATTGACTTTGATGAAACTTTTGCCCCTGTAGCTAGACTTGAATCTGTACGTTTGCTGCTTGCCATTGCTTGTTTTTCAAATATCAAATTGTTTCAAATGGACGTCAAAAGTGCTTTTTTGAATGGGTTTTTGAATGAGGAAGTGTTTGTGGAACAACCGAAAGGATTTGAAGATCCTCATCATCCTGATCATGTTTACAAATTGCAAAAAGCCCTTTACGGTTTAAAGCAAGCTCCGAAAGCCTGGTATGAGAGACTGACTGTATTCTTGATAGAGCATGGGTTTTCCCAGAGGAAGTGTGGATAAGACGTTATTCATCAAACAAGACAAGAACAACATTGTCATTGCCTAAGTCTATGTTGATGACATCATTTTTGGCTCTACATCTGATCTCTTGTCTGATAAATTTGCTGATAAAATGTCGAGTGAATTTGAAATGAGTATGGTTGGTGAGTTGTCTTTTTTCCTGGGTTTACAGATTAAACAAACTCCCTATGGCATTTTTATTTCTCAACCAAAATATGCCAGGGAGTTACTAAAAAAGTTTGGAATGCGCTCTTCAAAACATGCTAGAACACCTATAAGCACCACTGTGAAAATTAGTCTTGATGATGATGGATTGGATACTGATGAGAAAAGTTACAGAAGTATGTTTGGTAGTCTGCTCTACCTCACTGCTAGTCATCCTGACATCTCCTACAGTGTCGGAGTTTGTGCGAGATACCAGTCAAAACCTAAGATGACTCATGTTCAAGCTGTGAAAAGAATTTTAAAATATGTCTGTGGTACTGTTGAATATGGCATTTGGATGTCCAAAGATACCAACACGATCATTGTTGGTTATTTTGATGCTGATTGGGCTTGGATGTGTTGATGATCGAAAGAGTATTTCTGGTGGCTGTTTCTTTGTTGGGAATAATCTCGTTGCCTAGCATAGTAAAAAGCAGACTTCGACTTCTCTGTCGACTGCTGAGGCTGAATACATTGCGGCAGGAAGCTGTTGTACTCAGCTTCTTTGGATGAAACAGATGCTTCAGGATTATGGGATTGAGCAAGACACCATGACTGTCTTTTGTGATAATCAGAGTGCCATTGATATTTCCAAAAATCCTGTCCAACACTCTCGCACAAAGCATATAGACATTAGGTATCATTTCATTCGTGACCTTGTGGAAGAGGGAACAATTTCTTTGCACCATATTCCCACTGAAACTTAACTCGCGGATATTTTCACCAAACCATTGGATGCAACACGCTTTGAATCCCTGCGAAAATCATTAGGGATTTCTCTTATTCCCTACACTCCATAAATTTTTGTTTATTTAGGTGCACACTCACTTGTACGCATGACCATTTTTTTCTTTTTCTCACAGCACGGGTCGACTTTCGATTCTCTCACTGCTATCTCCTTCTTTATCCTTGAGAGATGTTGTGGTACTAAGGTTAACCCTGAGGAAGATGGCTACCTACGACTGTGTGTGAAAGCTTCCATTTGATTGGTAATTTTCTCTTGGAGAAGGCTACCACGATCATTAGTGTGAAAGTCACCAATGATGGTTTAACCTGTCCTCAGTTTATCCAAAAGGAATGTATATATATTTGATGAGGACTCGAATGGAAAAGAAACTGCTACTCAAGTGAGTTGTCAAAAAAAAAAGGGAGAGAAAATATTGGAGGAAACTATTTTACTCAACTTTGTGTTGATGGGTGTGCTCCCCATGTAACATTTTGTTCATCTCAAAGAGGTTTAGGGGGAGAAGATCACACTACCTTCAGTTTTTTTTTTTTTTTTTTTTTTTTTTTTTTTTATGGTCATAATATTCACTTTTTGCACTGTGTGCTTAAATTTACGGAAATCTGAATCGTGCTCCTGTTTACACTGTTCAATGGAGGGATTTGACCGAAACGTGACCGTTCGGAGTTTTTCGCGCGCTGCACACTAGGGTTTAAAACCCTGGAGCGTTCGCTCAAGCGACCAACAGTGTTCGCTCGAGTGACCCTGGCGGTTTAAATTCCCGAGGCTTCTTCCTTTTTTCATTTTTTTTCTTTCTTCCTCCTTTCGTTTCTCTGCCTGCAACTTCTGCCGCCCTGCGCCCCTTCCTATTTGCATCTCTTTTTGGTGTTTCTCTTCTTTGAGGTATTATTTTTTTCTCTCTCCTCTTTTCTCATTATTTGGTTTGCATTCACTTTCTCACGCATCTCACTCACGATTTAGGGCTCATTTTTTTCTTATTTCTATTTCATTTTTTTTGTTTTTCCTCTCTTCTCTTCTCCTATTGCACTATCATGCATCACTATTCTCTTTTTCTTACATCTCTCATTTTGTTTTTGCATCATGTATACACTGAAATCCTTAGATGGCACTCTATTGAATGATTTTTTTCGAATTTGTGATTTGCTCATTTCTATTTTCCTGCATCACGTTATTATGGAAATGTGTTTGTGTCAAATATTGGAATTTTGTGATGAATGACATCTGTGATGGATGATGGTTAGAATGGAGAAGTGGAGGATGTGGTTTGGGAAATGAAATGGATGATTACTGGATGGCTTTTGTAATGTGAGATGGTTTTTGCCAATTAAATGGATTGTGGAGTGAAGTGATTTATGGAATGTTTAGTTTTTGGCGAATGGAGGCCAAATTTTTTTTGCAGGGCTGCTGTGTATGTGGAGATGTGAATGTGGATATTGGCTTGTGGAGGTTGTGGTACTTTGTTTGCGATGATTTTGTAGTGGAAGTACTTGTGATGTGTGAGATTCTTTTGTGGCGTTCGGAGGCCATTTTTTTTGCAGGGATGGATTAATTGAATTCTTTTTATGTGATTACAGTCTGCTATGGCTCCTAAAAAGAGACTTCATGCTGAGTCCTCGTCCTCTTCATCATTTGATCATACGAGATTCCCTTCGTTGGGAAAATCAAATCAATTTTTTGCTCAGTACGCGAATCGGAATGTGGAATCGGAGAGGGAAGTCGCTGAGGAATTGCACACCAAACGGGTCTTTCGAAGTCTGGCTACCCGAAATTGGTTTTCTTTAGTGAAGTTTAATACGAATGCTATCAATGTTGACTGGGTCAGGGAATTCTACTGCAATATGGATGTCTTGGATGATGGGTCTGTGAGAACGTTTGTCCGAGGAAAAGTTATATCTATTAAAGTTAATGACCTGGCTGACTTTTTAACAAGTCCTCAAGTTGAGCATCCGGATTATCCCATCCCGTCTGTGCTGCCAGCCCCCATTGACTATGATCATGTAGCAACTACATTGTGTGAGGCTCCGACTAGATGGCCAGGCGGTTTACTTCTTCATGGCAACCTGACTGACGAATATCGTTTTCTCAATCGATTTGTATGTCACAACTTAGAGCCAAGAGGTCATACGTCTAACATCACACGTCGCAATGGCTATTTACTCTTCTGCATTGGGACTGGGCTTGCAGTGGACATTCCTCAGGTCATCCTGAATGGCTTTATCAAGACATTATCTGCTAAGAAGAACTCTCTCCTTCCATTCGGGGTCTTGATCACAAACTTTCTCACCTTCCGAGAGATCTCTCATCGGACTAATGATTTAATCATGAAGATCAAGAACCCTATCAATTCTAGGACTTTGTCATTATCCACTGCTCATGTTCCGATGGGTCCTCCCGTTGCTGAGGAAGAGGAGGAACAAGATGAAGATCCTTTGGAGGGGGAGCAGCAACCTCAGGGAGATCGGTATGCTCAGTTGGCTGCCCAGGTCCAGCATCTCACTGCCCGGGTTGACACTATGAGTGGCCAGGTCATAGCTGGTTTCGCTTAAATGATTGAGGGCTTCGCACACGTGGATGCAGTGTTGGCTTATATACTCTCCCGTCTGGCTCCTGGAGATCATTGACCTGCTGACTTTTCTGCTTTTGTTGCATTTGATACTTTACACCTGTTTCATTGTTGGTTGGCATTTAGTTTCTTTCAAACTTTTTGAATGACTTTACTGCTGGTTATTCTCTCTCTCTCTTATTGACAATTCTGAACAAAAAGGGGGAGACTTTATCTGTTTATATTTAGACTTGGATCTTAGTGATTACTCTTTTAATATCTTTGACTTTATTTTATCTGTTATATTGCACTTGATCTGTTTTTGGAAGTTATCGCAGGAAACTCAGTTTTGAATCCTTCTACATTGACTCCTGCTTAGTTGGTCCTTAGGATAGAAGGGGGGTAGAAACTTTTCATGTAATTTTGTCCATGAATTGCCAAAGGGGGAGATTGTTAGGATTTTAGTTGGCTAATTCATAGAGTCCGGACAAAATAGGGATTTCTACACTTGTATTTCTTTTAGTTTTCGGACTGTCAAAGATCTACTTCCATAAAGACTGAAGATTCCAAGTTTAAGAGGATTGTATGGGTCGCTCGAGCGAACCTTC
Organism: Umbellularia californica; assembly: GCA_028538565.1. NCBI lineage: Eukaryota > Viridiplantae > Streptophyta > Magnoliopsida > Laurales > Lauraceae > Umbellularia > Umbellularia californica. Next base: position 14,159,041 of record JAPQWN010000005.1, read on the forward strand.
ATTCGCTCGAGCGAACCCATCCCAGGGCTTTTTCGCTCGACCCAACTTTATGTGCGCTCGACCCTCCTATGTTCTGTCTTGAAGATGTTAGAGACAGAGACTGGTTCGCTCGAGCAAACCTGAGATCGCTCGAGCGACCAGACTGCTGTTTGCAGTTTGAAATTCCAGAGAGCAGTTCGCTCGAGCGAACCTTGAAGTTTCCTTTCCTGATGAACTACTGTTTCCTATTTCAATCAAGATGCAACCTTCTACTCCTAGAGCCTCTCAAGCACGAATTGAAGACTATTTAAAGGCTTCATCTCTCAGCCTAATATACACATTGATTAAGACAAATTTCCTGAGATAAAGAGGTTGAGAGATCCATCTTCTTTTCCCCCCAAGACTTCAAAGCTGTTGCTGTGCTGAAGATTTAGAGTTTTGGGTCAAATTTCCATCCCCTTCCTGAAGGCGGTTCTGCCCAAGCACGGTGTAGAATTGTAACGTGATGTCAGCAAGATCTGAGGCAGTCCTTAGGTTGAGTCAACAACTGGGAAAAGGGTTGTAAGTGTCTTGTATTCTTCAAAGTTTACATAGTGCTTAGTTGTCTGTTGGCCTAGACGATAAGGCCCGTGGTTTTTCTCCCTGTTAGGGTTTTCCACGTATAATTCTCGTGTCTTTCTCTACTTGTGGTTTGGTTGCTTTATTAATTCGGAATTAGGGTTATATTCTAGTTTAATCACAGTAGTTGGATATCCAATCGAGATTTAGTAAGCGGGACCTCTGCCTTTGTTAAGGTAGAAATCACTTTCAAAGCATGTATCCAGGTTCGCAGAGACTTCTCTATTCATGAGAGCAGACCGAACATATTCAGATTCGGGTATGAGATTCATAAGGAACTGGTTGATGTGGGCTTCCTCTTATAATTTAAGAGCCTCAGATAAAAACCCAGCAGACACAGTCTGAAAAATCATAGCATCCCTCCCAGTCCATAAGGTGAGAAATCCATTGAAGTATGCCTGCACAGATCTATCGCCTTGACTGAATTTTGCAATTTCACTGTCTAGTTTAAATTTGTGAGCTTTATTTGTTTGAGGATAAACATTCTTGAGATGACCCGACATATCAGATGCGGTAGTATATGCTTGAAGAGCAATGGCAAGAGAAGGGTCAATGGAGTTAAGAATCCAAGTGATGACCTTAGTATTTTTTTTAGACCTGGTGGGTAATGCTTTTGTGTCAGTAGTATTTGTAGCAAGTTTAGTTATCGAGCCATCAAGATAACCAAACAGTCCTTGACCTTCTACAAAATTCTTCAGATGAAAAGACCAGGTCATATAATTATTCCTATTAAATTTAACAGGAATAACATCATACTTGTCCATAGTAGAAAAGTAGCAACCATACTAACAACAATAAATAACAACCAAGGACAGCAACCAACATCAGTAATAGCAACTATGCAAACAGCAGTAAATAGGACTGACGACAGTGCCAAAGAAAACCAGCAATAGTGCCAAAGAAGGAGAGCAGCACGCAAACCAACCACAAGGTGGTCTGATCTGCTATTAAAGGCAAATACTGCAGTAATAATACCAACAATGCAGTAACCAGCACCGATCAGTCATTAATCAGCCTTAATACGTAACACGTAGCTTTCACAGCATACAACAGCAATCAATATTATCAAGAGAAGAAGAAGACAGCACACTCAGTGCGATTTTTCCTCCAAACAGAGCCAGACGAACTAGAAATTTGGACCTGGATCCATGCGTGGGGTCCTCAGGGTGGTCTAATCACAGATCAGGTTTGATCTCCGTAAAGTGGATCAAAGTTACTTCCCTCAGTCCAAATTTGATGAGATTTGGAAAAAGATCCACAAATTTAGATGGTCTTGATGAAAACTATCTGACAAAATTTTATTAAAACTGACAGATGAAGAAGTGGATGAAAACTACCTCAAAGGTGATGGAAAAATTCCAGAAAAATTCTTAGAAAGATCTTCAAAGATGGTCGATCACAACTGTGGAGGTCACTTGGAGATACGAAGATGATCCATGGTGGGCCACTGTTGATCAGTGACACTAATAGAGAAGATTTCCACACCAGGAAGAAGATCCACGCCATGGAGACTCAGTGGATCAATGAGAGAAGAAGATTGATCAATGATAGAAGATGATTGTTCATAACCAATGCTCTAATACCCTGTAATGATATGAAATAAGAGAATGAAGGAAGAGACGAGAGTTTGGAGAGAAACTTCATGCCTCAATGTGAGGTTTGTTTGTATATTTATAATTACATTACACCCTAATCAAGGGCCCTAAACATCCTAATCAGTACAATCAGAATAATAAATAATCAATCTCCTAATCTATACAAGTAAATAAGAGATAAATCAGCAACATAATCTAAGATGATCCTTCTGCTGCATTTTTCTCTTCTCAAGCATTTGGCGTAAGTCTCTACCCTTATAGGTTTTGACCTTGCCATCCGCTATTTTGAAGTGGGGGGTCTTACTGCTTGCACCCTCCTTGTCCCCTGCACTTCTTTAGTGATGCGGAGGTGAGTTAGTGCAGTCAGTCTTCTTTGAGTCTCGGTGTTCTTTGAGATGAACACCAAAAGGATTTTGTGCGTATTTTGACATCCATGGCTTTTGTGACATAGCCCTTTTGAAGGGTTTCACCACAACTGGAGGAACACTGGTGGCAGCGGCAGTAGGAGTCATCCATTGAAAAACAGACACTCGAACTGGGAGTTCACTTTTAGTTCAGGCTCTTTTCTTGCCCTTGGATGTCTTGCTTCCTTGAATTGACACCATGTAAAGGCGTTCTTTGGTTTCATCGAAAGTGATGATAAGAGAGTTCATGTCTGATTTGCAGAAGAATAAAAGGCCAACAATGAATGAGCAATAGGAGAGCATCTTTATTTGCTCAATCCTATATCAGTCAATTTCATTTTCTATCTCAATGCTTTTGTGTACATGCTACCGATAAATGGGCGGCGCTTCGGTACAATAAGCAAGACCCAAAAATGGGTTGAAAATGATTTGTGATCCAACCATATTCATTGTGACGTATTTGGCTTTTGACCGACATACATCAATGAACTGATTAACTGGGATCCTGTCAAGTTTTGTAGGTCATAAGCAGGGCAGTAAATGCTCGTTACCGGCCAAGGAAGACCGACTTTGTATATGTTATAGACTGATTAATATGGACTTATAAATTGAGACAACTTTAAAAAAGAAAGAAATCCATTGGCCATATTATTATGACATTTTTTAATTTCTGTCACCATTTTTCAATTCTCCGTTCAGCAATGTTTAGGAGAGTTCTGGAATCTGTATGATGAATATTCAATCAACATATATGCTCAAAATTTCATAACAAAACGTCCCCAAAAGAAGAAAAATGTATGTAATCCAGCGGCCACTTTTCCTGTGGACTGGCCGATGAAGGCTGCTGGTATTAGCTGATGAAGGCTGTTGGCATTAGCCGCTGAGTGTCAAGCACTCCAAGCTAGCTGCGCTGGCTTTGCACCTCATGCCGTCAAGTGCCTGATCTCTTAAGTGTACAATCCATCAGCCGCGAGACTTAGTCAATCGCTGTGGCCTCTTTGGGATGCGCTAACTTTAAAGACATTGGCCGTTTTGAATGAAATGTTCATTATAACAGCCACTGGACGCGTCGAGTAGGACATGAATGACCGACCAACACCAATTTTTTTTATGGCCACCATATCCTTTCTGCATTGGCCATTGGGCGTCATGCATTTTCTCCATTTCGTCTCTATCGGTTTTCTTCTAATCTGTTCTTTCTTTTTTTTTAGAACAGCAGCAGCCGAGGAGTTCTCTTCAAACTTTTCCCGAGTACTTTTTTCCAACGGAGCGTCACTGATGATATGTAATGATTCCTGTAGACGGCACCAATCTTCTATTTCACCCAAAAGAGAAATGAAAATCTGCTGAAGAAGCTTTTTATTCATCCTTTGAACATTACAGAAAGATGTGAAAATGACTTGCACATGTACTTGATCATGCAGGAAGAGTCAACTCCACTTTTATTTACATGGGTTCTCTTTGCTTCACCTTCTAAGTGCAGGTTATTTACAAATTTTTATACAACCCCCTTCTCAGGCTTAGGAGATCAAATACAAGGGAAATACAGACTGCAAGAAGAGATGAAGAGACTGCTGCCTTTGAGAGTTGGCCGGAGATGAAATTGGAGAAGTCTGCAACGTAGCTTCCTTCATCAATCTTTGTAATCCATCACCATTATTAGAAAGAAGGATTCAGCAGAAGCAATCTTTGTCCTTCTTCCATGGTGATGAGAGGAACTGTGTGGGGTATTTCTTCCCCCATACACCCCTGCCAAGTGTATGGCCCAGAATGTCCTGATGGGACTGGGCCCAGGAATCAGGCCCGATGGGACTGCAGGGTGGGTTGTGATGGGATCAGACTCTGATAGAGCCTCCCTCTTGTCCCCTCTCTTCCTCTATGTATACACAGCAACGGCTCCAGAAGCTGGATGGCCAACAAACACCACTCACTGCTATGCAATTTCTTCTCCCACTACATCTCCTACCTCTGTTCTAGTCCTGCACTTGCAACTAACAAAGGCATCGGAGAGCCCTGCGCTGCCCAAGCCAGGGTCCTCTGACCTTCTCCTTTTTCCCATTTCAGGCTCGAGGCATCGGCTTTTCTATCATCTACAAGGAGCTCCAGCCTCCGTCCTCTTCCAGTGGGCCGCAAATTCACCCCCCCCGGGTCTGTGAGTTTTTGTGCGCTTACAATTGGCGCCGTCTGTGGGAAGGCCGATCAAAAAGCCATCTTTCCCAAGCACCATGCCTCCCAAAGCCTGAGGTGGAGAGGGAAAGAACCCCAACAACTCAGTCCATCCTTCTTCTAGAAAGAGGTGAAGGAAAACAAAAACCCATAAACATACACTGCCAAGGATGTTATGCTCTACTGCAAGAAGAGTTGGACCATCTGCAGCTTTTTCATTTTCCCCGGGTACGTGAAGATCGTTTGAAGGATATATTCCTTGGGGCTGATCTCGGTCCCGTCCGAAGTCACTACTACGACGATTCCGGCAAACGTCTCCCAGCTCATCACGACGATCTCGATCACAGCTGGTCACCGACCCAGCTCGGTCGTTGACCCCAGCTCGGTTTCAGACACTGCAGACTCCCAGATCGGCAGGGCCTTCTCCAGCCAGACCACCTCGACAGAGTTCCATTGCAGCTCGGAAATTTCCCACTCGGAAAATCTCCCTGCTCGGTCGGTGACCTCGGTGATCCCAGCTCGGCAGGAGTAGTTCGGCGACATCCCATTTCGGCCAGAAGCCCCCATTCTCGTCTCAGCTCGGACAACGTCCATTTCAGCTCGGCAAGGGGCTGCGTCAGGTCCCAGATCGGTTTCGGCAGAAGGCTGCATCCTAGCAGAACTCTCCCAGTTCGGCCTGTCTCTAGCTGGCAGACATCCCATCTCGGCACCCAGCTCAGCGCGACGAGCGCGGTGACCTCGGTGATCACTGGAGCAAGGTGAGCTCCGTCATGTGATCACTGGAACAAGGTGAGCTCCGTCATGATAACTGGAACAAGTTGCAAGACAGTAGGAGCCGTCTCATCTGCTGAGCATCTCACAACTTCATTTAAAGTCTCATGGTCTCATGAGCAGCGGTTCAGAGGCGAGACTCCCCAGCATCTTCTCTGCGAGTCACGGTAAGAAGAGCCTGCACAATCCCATTTCGGCCACAAGCTTTCCCACCTCTTCTCAGCTTGCCCAGCGCAACAGGCATCCCTGCATAAGGTCCCAGCTCGGTCGCCCCACCTTGGCAGATCTCCCTCCCAGCCAGCACGCTGATCGCAGGAAGCGTCCATGCTCGGTCCCGGCGACAGCACGCTGATTGCAGCAGGCGTCCCTGCAGGCTCCTCCACGGCAGCATGCATTTCAGCTCGGCAGCCTGGCGCATTTTCAGCTCGGTAGACGTCCATTCAGCAGCAGCAGCCAGTGTGCCCAGCTCGGTAGACGTCCATTCAGCAGCAGCAGCCAGTGTGCCCAGCTCGGTAGACGTCCATTCAGCAGCAGCAGCTAGTGTGCCCAGCTCGGCAGCACACGATCTCGGTAATCTCCCAGCTCCATCTCGGCAGCCTGGTGCATTTACAGCTCGGTAGACATCCATTCAGCAGCAGCCAGCTCGGCAGGTACTACATCAGCATCCCTGCTCGGTCAGCATCCCTGCTCGATCCCAGCTCCAGCACGATGACCACGTCAGCAACTCCAGCTCGGTAGGTCACCGGAGACAGGCCTCTCACAGGAATCTTCTTGCTCGTGTGACAACAGAAACAAAGCACATAAGCTCAGTACATCCCATGCTTCACCAACCACAGCTTTCTCCTTCATTGCATCTCCATGATGAAGGGTAGAAGAGAAGATGTGGCAACAAGCAAAGGACATGTTTTGTCAGTGCCTACCTGCAGATCGCAGATCACTTCCCATAAGTGAAGTTTCTTTCGGCTCTGTATTGGGCATCAAAGCAGATTGGGCATCAAAGCAGAACTACTTCCTGCAGCTTGAGAGTTCCTCCTGCATAGACTTTCTCTGCTGAAGCCTCCTTCAAGGACACCAGGAATCTCAAAGTTGGAGATTGGTGCAATTGGAGGGGCATTGGGATTTGGTCCGGTCCATTGGTTTTTCTAATACCATGGGCTAAGTACAAAACTAGGGAGGATTGAGTAGGTTGCACATGCACAGGATGATGAGGTGACTAAGAGTTTATGGTAATCCTACTTACCACCTAAATTGGTGACCTTATTATCCACACTTGTAGCACATACACCTCAAAAGGTCAACATGGCACACCACCTTATACCACACGTATATGTGACGTGTCATGGGTATATGAGAGATGTCATGCACATATATCGAGAGAAAAAATCAGGCTCGGTGATGCCACCAGCCTCGATAAAAATATTACACTGGCCTCGGTAAAAGTACCAGCCAGTTACGTCCCGATTTCGGAAAATCAGGCTCGGTGATGCCACCAGCCTCGATAAAAATATTACACTGGCTCCGGTAAAAGTACCAGCCAGTTACATCCCGATTTCGGAAAATCAGGCTCGGTGATGCCACCAGCCTTGATAAAAATATTACACTGGCTCCGGTAAAAGTACCAGCCAGTTACGTCCCGATTTCGGAAAAATCACGCTCGGTGATGGCACCAGCGTCGAAAAAAATCAGGCTCGGTGATGCCACCAGCCTCGATAAAAATATTACACTGGCTCCGGTAACAGTACCAGCCAGTTACGTCCCTCATCTCGGCTATGCGCCAGTTTCCGCCTACACGGCGAAGGACTGCACCTCTGGTGACGAGCCAGCAGGTCGTGTTGCTCAAACTCGGATACGGATAAACCATCAGGCTATTTAGCTTTCAAACTTCTAACGGGTTGCATCACCCTAAAGAAGTTAAAAGCTGGGGGGCTTTGTGTGGGGATATTTCTTCCCCCATACACCCCTGCCAAGTGTATGGCCCAGAATGTCCTGATGGGACTGGGCCTAGGAATCAGGCCCGATGGGACTGCAGGGTGGGCTGTGATGGGATTAGACTCTGATAGAGCCTCCCTCTTGTCCCCTCTCTTCCTCTATGTATACACAGCAACTGCTCCAGAAGCTGGATGGCCAACAAACACCACTCACTGCTATGCAATTTCTTCTCCCACTACATCTCCTACCTCTGTTCTAGTCCTGCACTTGCAACTAACAAAGGCATCGGAGAGCCCTGCGCTGCCCAAGCCAGGGTCCTCTGACCTTCTCCTTTTTCCCATTTCAGGCTCGAGGCATCGGCTTTTCTATCATCTACAAGTAGCTCCAGCCTCCGTCCTCTTCCAGTGGGCCGCAAATTCACCCCCCCCCCCGGGTCTGTGAGTTTTTGTGCGCTTACAGGAACAAAGACTGATTTTAGAAGCTATTGCCCAAATCCAGAAAGAAGTGCTCGTTGCTGCCAGACTCTCACCTTGCGGATGGAAGAGACTCTTGAAAATGTGAGAGTTTCGGGGCCTTCTTTGCGCTGGATCGGAGATGCCTTGCTGCCCTCCCCAAGTCTTCCTTTTATAGCCTTTGGGGGGCCACAACTGTCGAAATCATGGAGTGGAGGTGGTTTTGAAAACCGCGATCAATGGGAAGTGTAAATGTTCCCCTTTTGCAGGTCTCGTGACCATCAGAAAAAGTAACTAGCCAGAGATCGTGGGTGATCGTGGGCGACCGGCAGCCGGGAAAGAAGAATCTCGACGGCCAATGTGTGGAGCCTTGTAGCGGCCATCTTCCGGATGAAGATTAGCAGCTATTTCGTTGTGCTGAGCCGCTGGTGCATTGAAGATTGTAGCGGCTAGAGAGCTTTGCAGATTGTAGCCGCTGGCACACCTTCACTATGGCCAGCCAAACTCCAGCGGTTATAAAAAATGCCCTCCTCTATAAAATAAAATGATTGTTTTGTCTTGGGAGTTGTTACACATGGCCAAATGAATTTTTCGTGTGTCAACACATACTGGGTACATAATTCACCTTGATAGCACGAAGATGTAAAGGGCATTAAACGTGGAATAACATAAAATGGGACATCGCGGATTTTGTCTCCTAACGCTTGGTCTGTCAGTAGGTCAAAGGCAGAACATCAAAAACCTCCTTTGATTCAACCTCGGGAATTCCGGGGTGGAAAGAAACACGTCACAATGGATTTTATTTCAAGGTTGCCAAAGAATGACAATGTTGTGATATGGTAATTGTAGACAGATTGACTAAGTCCGCTCACATCATTCCAATAAGATGACTACTAGTTTGAAGCTGACTAAGTTGTATATATTTGAGATTATTCGATTGCATGGTGTGCCAACATCTATCGTGTCTGATAGAGATGGGAGGTTCGTCTCGCGGTTTTGGTAAAGTTTACAAAAAGCTATGGCGGCAATGCATATCATCCTTAAACAGATGGCCAAATTGAGCGCACAAATCAGACACTTGAGGACAAGTTGAGCGCTTGGTGCCCTTGGTTTACAGGTCATTGGGAATTTGGGATGGTCATTTAGTATCGATTGAGTTTGCCTGTAATAATATTTTTCATTCAAGCACTCAGATGGCCCCGTATGAGGCTTTGTATGGGTGGATATGTAGAACTCGAATTTGTTGGGAAGAAGTTGGTCAAAGAAACCAGCATGGTCCGATCATTTAGAGAAGATTAAGGACAACTCAAGCTAGATAGAAAAGCTATGTTGACAACAAAAGAAGAGAACTAGAGTTTAGAGTGGTTGATCAGGTGTTCTTGAAAGTTGTACTAACAAAGGGTGTGATGAGATTGGGCAAGTTAAGCCCCAAATACATTGGACCTTTCGAGATTATTGGACGGGCCAGAGGAGTTACCCATAGGTTAGTAGTTCTGCTTAGCTTTTTGGATTTCATAATGTATTTCATGTTGAAGAAGTATGTATCGGACATGTCACATGTCCTAAGCTCCAACCAAATTGATATTTAAGAAAATTTGATGTATGAAGAAAAGTCGATATAGATTTTGGAAAGTAAAGAATGAAAATTGAGGACCAAGACGATTTGTTGGGTCAAAGTACTATAGAAGTATCATGGGCAGCAAGAGACTACCTGAAGTGAGAAGAGGATACCCGGGAGCAGTTCCCTCATCTTTTTTACTTAAGGTATGTTGGTTAATTTGGAGGAAAAAATATCTTGAGGGAAGGATGTAAAAAGCCGACCCCAAAAATTATTGATATGAATTCTTCGGTAATGTTAGGAGTTAACTAAATAATTAGTAATTTTTTAGTACATAATTTGGAATTACTAATTTTATTTAAATTCATTATGGTTAATCTCAATTAAATTAATTAATTTTAATTTTGGGCCCAATAGTATGTGGCATTATGGTTAGGAGATTGAGTTGGGTTGGTCGACTCATTTTTACGACTTGATTTGGAGTTACTCCAATGTTAGAGGGATCCTTTTAAAGGTTATTAGTCGTTTGTCATTGGTGGATTTAAATATACTTGGTCAAAACCCATCATATTTGTACTATCTAAGAGAAGCCAATGGCTTGATGTTAATAAATCATATAGTGGGCTCCAAATAGTTAAGTGTTTTTGTTGCCCAAATTCCATGACCTTTTGTGTGTACGGTCTCTCTCCCTCCCTTTTCTTCTTCCTTTGGGTAAGCTTCTTTCTTTCTCTTATTCCTTTTCTTCTCCTGTTTTGGTTCTTATCTTTGGCATGATTTTGATTTTGGGTAAAGATCCCTAGGTTAGAATTAGATCTACAAAAGCCTAGATTGAGGCTTTGATGCATAGATCAACATGATTAGTGGAGAAACCTTCAAGAACATACTGGGGACAAGTATGCAAATCTGAATGAATAATTTTTGTAAGGTCAATTTAGTCTAAGTAAAATAAGATTGGAGAATCACCCTTTTGATACCGTACTCATCTTTGTTCTTCTAGCCGGCCAGTCTCTCTTGAGCAAGTTGCCCGTTTAAGAATCAGAACACAGTGAGACTGGATTGGGAGGCCGGATCGAATTTTCTCCGACACTCAAGTTAGAGATCAATGTTCAAGTTAGAAATCAATGCTCAAATTAGAAATCAATGGGCCTTTTTCAATCAATCTTCGATCATCTTTTTTATATCCTCACCTGGGTCTCTTGGGCGCCCTTTTGCACTCGTTTTCAACCGCTAAATCGTGGAGATCGGGGTGTTCGTGGCCTTTCATCGTGGGATGATCTCTCCTTTCTAGTTCAGGCCCTTCTTTCCCCTCTTCTGCCAGCTATTCTCAACTTCCTTTACTCTTTCTCCACTTCCTGTGCTAGATGGTTTTGATTACCCGGGACAGCTTCGCAGTTTGGACCAGTACCAAGCCGAGTCTAGGCTAGCTTTACAGGTTGGGCTGGCATCGATCTGAACCTGACTCGAAATCTCCTCTCACAATTGCTCCCCGAGCATCCTTTCTTCTTTCCATTTCCCGAGGAGAAAAGAGGTTGTAGTTCTTTCCGGGCACATGGTGTATTTGGAGTCGCTGCACTGTCCTTTTAGCCGCCTAACGTCTCTTCATCTTCATCTGCCATGGCTCTTCTGGGAATACAAAACATCCCCAAAGGAAACCCATCCCATTCTTATCGCCATATTCAAACCGCCTCTTCCTCTTCTTTAAGATCCTCCGCGAAGGTTCCAGTCTTCATTCTACTTCTTTGCCTCTCCATCCTTTGCTTCTTCGACTGCAAGTTCTGCCCTCTTTTTATCTTGTTCTCTCTTTCCCTTTTAAAATGGGTAATTTAAGAGGCCTTCTCAACACTTCAAGAGGGCTCTCCGAATTTAGGAGCAAATACGGCATCCCCTAGGATGTTCAGGTTCGTGCGCCGCTTCCCGGAGAGTCCCTTGATGGAGGATCTTGAGAGGCCATGCCTTTCCCCATTATTGCCATTGTGGAGGGTGGCATCCATTTCCCATTGGACCCCCTTCTTGTTCATTTCCTGTCGTTTGCAAACCTTTTTCCCCATCAATGTGTCCCCAATCTATTCAGCATCGTGATGGGGGTGGCTGCTCTGAACAGGCTACTCGGCACTAGCCTTGGAGTGTTTGATATTCTATCTTGTTACTTCCTCATGCCCCTAAACAATCAAAAGACAGTTTTTTACTTGAAATCCCGCGACCAAAACAGGCTTCTTGTTCACTATGTCCCGGACTCGAACAAGCCTAGCAAAGGAAATTTCCTTATTGTTAGCGGCAACTGGGAGGCGCCGACCACTTGGGGTGGGGTTGGCCGAGAAGTCCCTTGAGTCCTAGGCTACCCAGGTCGGCCCCCCTCCTGCAACATATCTCTTTATATATATGTTTTTTTTTACAGCTTCTCTCTTTGCTTCTATCTGCAGATTCTATAATCAACTAGATCCCCCATTCCCTTCTTCAAGCTAAGGATCTAAGGAAAGTTCTTGATACCGCGGACCTCCCAAGCTACATCGTAGGGGTCGAGCTGCCCATATTTTGCTCGGATATGAACGATCCTATGACAACTTCCTAGCCATTCCGTCTTGGCACAATCCAGGAGAATCCGTTCATCGTCCGCTGTGGAGAAAGATTCCAGCTATGAAGACGCTTAAGCCTTCAAATCAGGGTAGAACAATCAATGCCCAATCTTCTGCCTCTTAGCATTCTTCTGATCCATCTCCTTCCGCTGAGCAATCTGCCCCTGGTCGAAGACGAGGTGCCAAAATGTCATCTCAGTTGGTTGCTAATTCTAGCACTTCTTCCTCTTTTTATTTGAAGCAGACTCCAGTCCTAAATATTTTGGACGGCTCTTCCTCTTCCTCGGACCCTGAAAAATCATCCTCCACCATGCCCAGGTGCAAGGCGAAAAACCTACTCGACAATCTTGGCGATCTTCCTCCCTCAAGAACAGGCAAGACTTCCCTTCCAGATCCCTTCCCTTCCAGATCCTTCTTCCATTCTCGGCAAAAGGCCTCCCGCCGATTCTCCTCATGACCTCGGCTTGAAGAAGGCAAAGGGTAAGTCTTCGGCAAAGTCTGCTGACAATTCCAACCCGCTGTCCGTGTGGTTAGAAGACTGCTAACCTCCTTTGCCTCCTCATCTGAGCCCATCTTTGGGGCGTAAGAATTCACCGAGCTCCTTCCCCGAGTCCCTCTCTTCTTTGGGTGAGGGAATAGCTGATTCCCCATCGGTGGCGCTGTAGCTAGGACGACATGAGCTTACATGAGGCCATGTCCAACCATGACCTAGTGTCTACAGGTGCTCAACAGTGCCTCTTGGTAAGTCGGCATCGTTTATTTTGCACCTTTGTTTGGACCAGCCCTCAATTACAACACCTTTTCCTTCTTTTTCTTAGGGGTTCCAAAAGTGGTTTATTGCCTCAGACCGTATGGAAAAGAACCAGAAGTGGGTGAAGAGTCTCGAAATGGAGCTTGTCGATTCCAAGGCTGCTCGGCGCCTTGCGGAGACCAATGCCTCTAATTCTTCCATGGCCATAAAAGTTGCTGAAGCTAAGACCGTCGCAGCTTTGAGTCGCCTGACCGCAAGCGAGATGGAGCTTAAAGCTCTCCGCTCCAAGGTTGCCGAGATGGAAGCGGAAATGCGGGATGTTCTAGAGAAGTCAAAAGACGCGGTGTTTGAGGAGGTAAGGCGATCTGCCTTGAGCAGGTCGAGCAGGTTAAAAACCTTGTGTTCAAACGGGGATATGACGTGGGCCTTGGTGATACCAGTGTTCCCAAAGATTCTCCCCTCTGGGCCAAGCATGCAGCTCAGCCGATGGATCCTTCAACCCAGCCACTACCTACTGATGCTTCGGTTGGTGATGGGGGCACTTCTCCGGCTGCCGACCTCGCTCCTTCGGCTTCTGATGGCCCCAACGTTGTTTGTAGATTCGGATCCTGACCCTTTTATTAATGTACTTAGTTTTTGATGAATTACCCAAGCCGTGGGCCGGACGTAGTATCCCTTTTGTTTTTGATGAATTGTCCAAGCTGTGGGCTGGACATATTATCCCATTTGCTTTCCTTCCTTCGTGAATAAAATGCTTATCTCTTTGGTGAATCTGTTTTTTGCCTATTTCTACTACCACTGTCGGCCTTTATCTAAACTCCTTTTAGCCCAATGCTTGAATCGTCATGCCAAGACATTGATTAAAAGGAGATCAATGCAGCATACCTAGTTTGGGATCCTCCCAGTAAGTTATTTTTTCGTTCGGCACGAAGTAATGGGTCTGTTACTACCCTTTTATTTTCAGGCCTTGGCCTCATCATGGTGTGGTCATCCAGACAGGATATGTCCCTATTGCGGGTCTTCGTCCATGAACAAGTTTCATGTAATTTTAATCTTGGCATGAGATCATAGAATAAGGCAACTTTCATAAACAAAATGTAAGATACAAGAGTGATAATTCCCTGGGTACAAAGATTAAAAGTAGAACTTCTTCAAATTTGCCACATTCCAAGGTCTTGGCAATCCTTTTCCTCCGAGTGTCTCCAGTTGACATGCTCATGTTCCCCCGACGGAAGGTACCCTGTATGGTCCTTCCCAATTCGGAGCTAGTTTGCCCTAGCTGGGGTCTTTGGTGTTTAGGAGCACCTTTCTAAGGACCAAATCACCGACCTTGAACACCCTTTCTCGGACCTTCTTCTAGAAGCTCCGTGCTAGTTGTTGTTGGTAGGCAGCTAATTTGATTAGCGCTAGCTCCCTTCGTTCTTTTATCATATCAAGCTGCTCAAGATCCTCTCCTTGTTTCTTTCGAGGCTGTAGGCCTCCATCCTTATGTTAGGTAATCCAACCTCCAAGGGGATCACCGCTTCCACTCCGTATGCTAGGGAGAATGGGGTTTCTCAGGTACACCTTCGCAAGGTCATCCGGCAGGCCCATAGGACACTAGGGAGTTCGCTTACCAATCCCCCCTTCACCTCGTCCAGCTTTTTCTTCACACCATCGAGTAAAGTTTTGTTGGACCTTTCAGCTTGGCCATTACTTTGTGGTTAGACAGGGGTCGAGAAGTGATGCCTAATGCCAAATCGTTCACGTAAGTTTCTTAAAGCTTTCCCTTCGAACTGCTTCACATTGTCCGTTACCAATGCCCGAGGTATACCAAATCTAATTATGTTCCATACGAACTCCTCGGCATCACTTTCCCTGATATGCACCAGAGGTTCCGCCTACACCCACTTGGTGAAATAATCAGTGGCCACTATGAGAAATCTAAAGTCACCTATGCCTGACGATGTCACTTCCCATTTATCAAAGGGCCACGGACTTACTAACGAGTTCAGCTGCTCGGCGGGCTGATGAATGTCCTTGCCGAAGCGTTGACATCTTTCGCATTTCTACACGAACCGCAATGCATCCTTCTGCATGTATGGCAACCAATAACCCTGTGACATAGCTCGGTGGGCCAAGGTTCGACCTCCAATGTGCCCCCACAGAATCCCTCATGGATTTCCCATAACAAGCTCTACACATCAACCAGGTCAACGCACTGTAGGTATGGTCCAAAGTAAGACCGCTGATAAAGCTTGTTTATCGGTGACAACCAGAATCTAGCCGATTTTCTCCTGACCTTCCAGCTTTCTTTGGGGTCTTCTGGGAGCGTACCATCCTTCAAGTATTCTATTACTGGTGTCATCCAGCTTGGAGCTACTTCCACCCGGTTGACGCACATGACCAACCGTCCTATGATGCTTGGCTTTGGTTGGTAGTCAACGATGATCTCCCTCCTCAGCTCGGATTTCATGGCTGTAGCCAAACTGGCCAAGCTATCAGAATCAAACTTTCCTCCTGAGCAATTTGCTTTACCTTGACATTTTCCATTTCTTGGATCAAGCGCTTTGCTTCCGAGACATGCAGCCATCCGATCATCTCGAGCCATATATTCTCTAGTTAATTGGTTGGCAACTAACTGTGAATCACAATGAACCATCAGTTGCCCGATCCCAAGCTCTCTGGCTATTCTGAGCCCAAATAATAGCGCCTTATACTCCGCTTCATTGTTTGACCCGTCAAATCCCAATATGACAGCCCGTTCGATTACTGCCCTTTTTCGTGTTATGAGCACCACGCCGGTGCCTGAGCCTCGTGAATTGGACGCTCTGTCCACATATAATTGCCATTGCTCGTTGTTTCTCGTATCATCTTCTTCCCGAGCTTCACCACTTCGCTCGGACACCTTCCTGTGGGTGAACTCAGCTATGAAGTCAACCACAACCTGGCCCTTTATCGCGCTCCTGGGAGTTATCCTGATGTCATGCTCGCTTAGCTCTATTGCCCACTTTACTAGCCTTCCGGATAGGTCGGCCTTCTGAAGAACCATTCGCAGAGGGTGTTCAGTTAGGACTTTTACCGTACGGGCCTGAAAGTTGTGCCTTAGCTTCCGAGCCGTACATACCAAGGCCAGAGCAAGCTTTTCAAGCAGCAAGTACCTGGTTTCTGAATCTAGCAAGGTCTTGTTGACAAAGTAAATCAGCAAATGATGCTTCCCCTGCACTCACACCAGGGCCGCACTAACTGCGTGCTGCGCCACTGCCAAGTATAATACCAGTTCCTCCTCAGGATTTGGAATGGAAAGGACAGGGGAGGGGGGGGAACTCAGATATTTCTTGATCTGCGCAAGTGCTTCATCACATTTTTCATCCCATACTTTCTCTGCCCTCTTCTGTAAAGCGAGAAACATTGGTTAACACTTGTCCAAACTACTTGCTTAGAGCGATTTAGGGCAGCAAGCACACCAGTTAACTTCTGCACTTCCTTCCTCGAGGTGGGTCGCTCCACCCTTTGTACGGCCAAGATTTGGTCGGGGTTTGCCTCTATCCCTCCCTGAGTCACTATGTAACCAAGGAATTTTCCCGAGCTCACCCCGAACGAGCATTTCAAGGCATTCAGCTTCACTCCATATCTCTGCAGGATGTCCAATACCACCTTTAAATCCTCCTCATGGGACTTTTTCTTTGCTTTTTATCACCATATCATCAACATAGGCTTCCACAGTTTTTCCAATCAGATCCTGAAATATTTTGGTTATCAGTCTTTCGTATGTTGCTCCCGCATTCTTAAGACCAAAGGGCATTCTCTTGTAACAGAAGGTCCCCTTTGGTGTTATGAATGCTATTTTTTTCCTAGTCAGCCTCCTCCATTGCAATTTTAAGGTAACCCTGGTATGCGTCCAAGAAGCTCATTCGTTCATGTCCCGCCGTGGAGTCCACAAGTTGATCAATTTTTGGGAGTGGGAAGCTGTCCTTAGGACAGGCTTTATTCTGGTCGGTGAAGTCCATGCATACCCTCCACTTCTTATCCTTTTTTGGGACGACAACCGTGTTGGACAACCACTCTGGATAGTACACCTCTCGGATGGCATCTGCTTCTAGCAGCTTGTCAACTTCCTCGCTCACTGCTGCTCGGCGATTTGGGGCGAGCTTCCTTTGCTTTTGCATTACCGGCTCTACCCTTGGATCCAAGCCTAGTTTATGGCTAATGACCTTAGGATCAACTCCTTGCATCTCGTGTGGAGTCCAAGCAAAGACATCAGCGTTCTGATTGAGGAACTGAGCCAAGCTGTTCTGTTCTTCTTCGGTCATCGACAATCCAATCATCCAAAACCGCTCTGAAGACCCTCCTTGAACTGCAATCCTTTTTAGCTCTTCCACAGCCGTATCGGTCGGGTTGGCAACTTCATCTCTGGTCGCCGACCAACCCGACTGTGATTGCTATTTCTGGTATGCCTTCCTATTCAAACATATGCCTTCTTCATCCGCCTTTCTTGCCTTCCCTTTGATTGCTGCAATCAAACAACTTTTGGAAGCTACCTGATCTCCCATGATTTCCATGGTCCCTTCTGGTGTTGGAAAGCGGGTCCTTTGGTGATAAGTTGACGGTACTGCCCTCATACGGTGAATCCATGTTCGCCCCATAATGGCGTTATAGGGAGACGGCACGTTAACCACCAAGAATTCCACGTCTAGGCGAATGGGGCCCATGCTGACCTGGACAATCACCAAGCCCATTGGGTGCACTGCTTGTCCACTGAATCCAAACAAAGGAATCGAGGTTGGCCTCAAATCAGACTGCTTCAAACCAAGCTTATCGAATAACCCTGCATACATAATTTCCGATGAACTCCCAGGATCTACCAACATTCTTCGAACGTCATACTCCTGGACTCGCAGGGTTAGCACCAAGGCGTCATTGTGGGGTTGGACCACGTCTCGCAAATCCTTGTCCATGAATGAGATCTCCCCTTTTCTCCATCCAACCTCACCGACAATGCTCGGCTCAGTGGTCATTTGATATACCTCCTTCAAGTGAGCAGCCATCTTCCTCTAATTCCTAACAGATTGGGCTGTCATCTCTGCTGGGCTTATTGCCCCATGTACTACATCGATTACCTCAATAGGTGTGTCCTTTTCCATGTCGTCTTTCAACTCCTTCTAACCCGAGTTTCCCAGAGCTTTTCTTGCGCCTGGATCCTCCACATACTCTTTCAAGTGTCCTTCCTTTACTAAGTCTCCTAGATACTATTTAAGCATTCGGTAGTTCTCTGTTAAATGTCCATTCTCCCGTTGGTAAGAGCACCAGAGGTTAGGATTCTTGCATCCCGGGTCACCCACCATCTTCGAAGGCCTTCTGAAGTACGGTTTGTCTTCGATCTGGATCAGGATCTTGTAGATTGGGTCCTTGAAGATTGTGAACACTCCTTCTTAGGCTGCTCTCTGGGCTTTACACGGCCCGCTCTTCTTTTTTACCCTTCCCCGAATTCTCTTCTTCTCTTCTTCTCTTTCTCTTGGATCCCTCCTCTACTGGGCGGTCCCATTTTGGCTCTAATGTGCCCATGTCATTAGCTCTCATTGGGTGGTCGGGGACCGCTTTGTCAATGACTAGCAAAGCTGGCTCTCCTTTGGCAATCCAAGCTTGAAGGTCGCCACAGCCACCTGCTCATTACTCCCCTCCACCTCATTGTAAAGGCGCCAGTAGCGAGCACTGAACTCTTTTAGGCTTTCCGAGATTTGCTGTAAGTCACAAAGCGTGACAAGGATCCAACAAGCTCCCGAAAGCTATATATCGACCTTGGTTTTAAGCAAAAAAACCACTTTAAGGCAAGGTCTCCCAGACTCAAGGGGAACGCCTTACACATCAGTGGCTCATTTCTTATCCACAACACCATAGAATGCTAAAAAGTGCTAGACGTGGTCGGCAGGGTCCGAGGTTTCGTCATAGACTCAACTTGGGTATCGTGAACCGCCGAGGTTGGTCTGCCTTTTCTATCTTGTCCTAGAACGGAGATTTGAAGTTTTGAGCATCCCTCATGTACTTCGCCCTGGTCGGGTTCCCATGAGGGAGTGTCCGATCAGTCAGCGCCCTTTCTATCAGGGCTTGTACCTCCTCTTCGGCTAGTCCTTGTGGGGGCGCTTTCCTCCTCGGAACTTCTTCGTTCCTTACATTTTGTGTTCGGACTCTGTCATTCCCGAGGTCAGGAAATTGAAGTTCTGCTTCCTTCGTCACCCGCCTAAGCTTTTGCTCGGCTATGCCGGCTTTTGACTCGGAGCGTTGACCCCTGGGCTCCCGTGCTACTGTACGTCCTTGGCGTCTCATCTCCCATGTCTCAAGGGCATTTTCTGAGTTGAGGGAGTGTCTCTATTCCTTTTTTGCAGCCTCCGGTTCCAGCAATAAGCAATTAATTTTTTCTTGATGTCGCTTGACTCCCTCGGCCAGATCTCGAACAGCGTCTCTACAAGTCTGCTCGAGCCGGGCATGTGTGTCATGTGGCGGGTTGCGCCTATGGAGTCCACAACTCTTCTTTTGATGCATTTCCCTTTGAGATCTTTCCACGGAAGGTGAAACTACTGCTCAGCTCAGGCCTGCGCGGTGGATTTCCGATTGGACCCGTCCTTTCCTTTCTGCAGAGGGAATGGTCCGATCACTTTCCATGCACGTGACATATTCAAAGTCTTCTCCAACGGAGTGATTGGACAAAGGGTCCTTGCCCGACCTGTGGTGGTGGTCATTTAGTCCGAGATGGTGATCCTGGACTCTGCTCTTGGTTTGACATTGTTCCTTAGCAAAGGTGAAGCGCGAGTAGGTTTTGTCTCTTCGCTTCCGACAGACGGCGCCAATTGTAAGGTCAATTTAGTGTAAGTAAAATAAGATTGGACAACTCACCCTTTTGATATCATACTCATCTTTGTTCTTCTAGCCAGCCAGTCTCACTTGAGCAAGTTGCCTGTTTAAGAATCAAAACATGGTGAGACTCGATCGGGTGGCCCGATCGAACTTTCTCCGATGCTCAAGTTAGAGATTAATGCTCAAGTTAGAAATCAATGCTCATTAGAAATCAATAGGCCTTTTTCAATCAATCTTCGATCATCTTGTTTATATCCACGCCTGGGTCTCTTGGGCGCCCTTTTGCACTCGTTTTCAACCGCCAAATCGTGGAGATCGGGGTGTTCGTGGCCTTTCATCGTGGGATGATCTCTCCTTTCTGGTTCAGGCCCTGCTTTCCCCTCTTCTGCTAGTTGTTCTCAACTTCCTCTGCTCTTTTTCCACTTCCTGTGCTAGACAGTTTTGATTAGCCAAGGCCAACTTCGCAGTTTGGACCGGTACCAACCCGAGTCTGGGCTGGCTTCGCAGGTTGGACTGGCATCATCCCGAGTTTGGGTTGGTTTCGCAGGTTGGGATGGCATCGATCCGAACCTAACTCGAAATCTCCTCCCACAATTTTTATACATGTTCCCTTTGAAATCCTATCAAATCCTTTATATTAGAGTCTAAACCCTATTTCTCAAGGTTAGATAAGATCATTTAAGTACTTAAATCACAATGACATGGTGGCTGTTGGCTGGAAATCACCCATTTAATGTGAGAAAAAGGACAAGGTGCTGGCAGAACCCCATTCTTGAGGTTTTGGTCCCCCTACCATCATTAAGTGTAATATTTGGGACTTATTTAGGGCTTCTATGTTAGGGACTATCAGGGCTTTTTAATTATTATATAATTGCGATGTTCATTCATCTTTGTTGGTCTCTTAACGTGCTTTAAAATTGATTTCAGCCACATTGGACATTTTAAGTTTGATAAATGGGATTTAAATGTCCATATTTGGAATTATTATTATCACCGTTACTAATTGAACCCAAATTATTCAACTTCTGTATTTTTAGGCATTACCATATTGAATTCCAAATAGGGAAGCACTGCATTTTTCCTATGCTTGAAATAGGGTTATGAATTTGGCTTATTTTGGATTACTTGAAAACCCCTATGGATTCATCGGTTTGTCATTTGTAACCTATTTAGACATTGTTTGCCCATTTTATACTCCTTGTTAATACACTTTTAATTAAATTAATTGGCACCTTAGACTTGTAATTTGTCATAAGAGGGCAAGCTCTCTGTGACGTAATTACCCTCATAGTTTTCAAAATCGGAATCATATCGCAAATCGTTTATACCCATGAATCAAATCGAATCGCGAATTGTAAGTTTTTTTACTTTTTTCTAATAAAAATGAAAAATAACTAAAAATTAAAAAAAAAAAAAAAGAAAAGTAATTATTCATAACCATCCATTTTCCCATTTATATATATATATAATAACAAGTCTATCATACAATTATATCAAGAACATCATGACATATATTATTATATATATGAAATAAATTATGTGCAAATAGTTAAATAAGTTTAAAGTATCAATACATATTTTTTATTACCTTTAAATTAGAATATAAAAATAAAATAAAATCCAACCATCAATCTTCCACAGTAGGATATCTATTAAAGTTAAGAAAGTGTTCATGAGGAAAAAAAAAAACAAGATAGATTAAAAAAAGAAGATATAGACAAGCACCATACGTACAATCAAATGCTTTAGTTAAATGCGTGTTCATTATTAATCTTTAAAAGCTTATCGAAGTCGCAAAAAATTCTTATGAGGTTTTGTTTACTACTAATAACCTTTTAAAAATACAAGCGATAAAAGAAAGAAAGAATAAAGAAAGACAAAAGGTAAAAAATTACTAATATTAACTTATTGGTTGTAGCCATTCTCGCTTAGTCAAATTGCTTGAATCGTAAGATTCGATGAAACGAGTATCAAACCGTAGGATTCTCATCTAAATCCTACGATTCAATTGTAAATGTGATTCATTACATAAATACAAATAGTTTTCCTTAAGATTAGGGATACGAATCATATGATTATGATAACTATGATTACCCTATTGTTATTACAATATCTAGTCGCAATCTAGTCTTGGGTGGTGATGATCCACCTATATACAAATTTGACATAGAGATTTGATGGCCATACCTAAATAGGGAACTTTGATGTACCTTTTCGTTTTGTTACCGGTGGGTGTCTTACCTAGCGGGGCTACAATATAGGACTAGTCTTAGCTCATTTGGATGCCACTTTATAATTTATTTTTCTATATTCCTCCCAATTTATTCACTTGAGGGATATTTTTAAACTCTTTAGACACTCTAATAGCAGTTAACGATTTTCGATGTCACTCGTATTTATCCCTATTCAGTTGTTTCATGTATTAATTATTTATGTAGTTTTGCGACTTACTAACTATGTTAACTTACTCCTTTATTTTGGGGTAATTTCTAGATCCAGGGTAGAACACACTTCAATTGAGTTGGCTCAGGAGATGCAAGAGCAGAATTCTAATGACATAATCTAGGGGCAGACTGTTTGTTTGATAATTCATTAGACCTTTTAATAGGGCCCTTTCATTTGCCATTTTATTTTCATTTTTGCATTTGTGGATTGATTACTTGATTAGTAAATTAGTTAAACGTTGAATAAAATGTTTCTAGAGATTCTTTTTTCCTAATTTTTTTATTCAAGTGAATTTGAATGATTCCACTGCATTTGTTTGATGTAAATGGATCGCACATGGTGGACTGAAATTTTATAATTCAGGCCTAGGAGTAGAATTTTAGGAATTCGGAATCCCAGTCATGAGATTAGTCTTGCTAGAAGTGACCAATTTGTCACTTGGTACAACCCTTTTAATTTTGATGGCCATGATGAAATTAATTATCTTGGGTATCGGTTATTTTTTTCGAGAGAATATCTCATAGCAACTCTATTTTCCCTCGTCACAATTACTAGCACAATGCCCCTGTGCTTACCACAGGCGTTAGAAATAGAAGTCAAATAAAAACTATCATTTAATTTTAGGACATAATTAAAAATCTTAATTATGATTTAATGTGTTTATATTTATAAAATCTAAACTAGAAGTATATATCACACATAAAAGATTTATAGGCTTTCTTAAAAAATCATACAATTGAAATTTTAAATAAGTAATAAATATAGAAGTTTAAAGTTTTCAGTAGAAACATGAAATATCGAATATTGAGATGGAAAGAATTATAAGAAATTTAAAATATGAGATTTTCCAATTAAAGGCAGGTTTGAGAGTGACTTGGTTGGGTTTAGGGTACGTATAGAGCTTTTTAGACTTTGACCCGAGCCGGGTTCACGACAAGCTCAGATTTCCCATTGATAAAATTATTGCCGCATACCTTTATCTAAAACTCATACCAGGACAACAAAGAATGGAAAAAAAAAAGTGATAAAGGAGACCAAGCTTGGATGGGGACTAAACAAAAAGAGATACAGAGGTTTTCCTAGACGCTGGGGTGGGGGATTTAATTGAATAAAGATTAAATAAAATTAAATGAGAATTCAAAATTGTGGAGGATGGTCAAATCAATTAGAGCTGATTTCAATTTGAAATCAGACTCTTTCATATATAATATATAACATAATAACTAGAAAAACATGAGAATGGGCAAAATAATCATAATATAAAATTTTATTAAAAAAAAAAAAACTTTATGATCAGTTTCATTAAAATTAAATGCAAAAAAATTTAGTATGAGAGAGGAAAGAAAAAGAAGTCCATAAGAACCAATAGCTAATTCCATATAATTTAAAAAAAAAAAAAAAAAAACACACAAGCCCATGAAAATTGAAAATTAATGATCAAGAAAACTGAAAAACAAAACCAAAACAAACAAACAATATAAACTATGAATAAAATCCAATGAAATTTGAAATACACATAGAGATGAAAATCCATAATCAATTCAATAACATAAGCAATTTAAAAGAATCAAACGCTAATGAAAAAAACAGAAACCTCAAAAATGAAGCACAAAAGGGCAAAGACAAAAGAATCCACAAATTCATGAAAAACCATCATAAAAAAAAAAAAAAAAAAAAAAAAAAAAACTAAAAACCCATGACAAGTGAGAAATTATAATAAAAAAATACAACATATAACGAAATAAATTTTATTAAAAAGGCTATAAAAATATATATAAATAAATATCCAAAGACAATACAATGATAAAAGAAATTTTGAAGAACCAAACCAACTTATGATAATCAAATACTCAAAAATGAAAATCTGAAGCCACAAAAGAAATAAGAAAAATCCATAAAAAGATTTCACAAAGAGAACTTAAAGAACCCAATGGAAGTAAAATAAATAATTAACTCATAATGATAAGCATTAAAAAAATTTTAAAAAAATACAACAGAAAAATGAGAATTCATAGAAAATCCCATCGTAAATAGTGTTTTAAAAGAAAAAAAAAACCAAGGAGAACCCAATACCCAAAAGTTGAAACAAAAAAGGGGAAAAAAGAAACTCACAATCTATGAAAGCCATACAAATACAAACCATAAAAATATTGCAAATCTATAGAAATTTTAAAATGATGATTCTTTTGTATAAATCATATTAAAATGACATAATTAAAACTGCTCAAATAAAATATGATGAACTCAAAAGTAAATGAATTAAAAAAATTTTACCTCTCAAATTGAAACGTTTAATAATTGCACCAATTGTCTCAAGATGCTCACATTTTAAAATAGGTAGAACACTGATCTAAACTAAGCATGCAAATGAGACCTGAGACGGTACTAAAAGGAGACACAAAGAAATAAAAGAATTATTGAAGTTGCTCTAATAAAATACAATGAGCTGAATGGAAAAAATGAAAGCTATCTTGTTGATATAGAGAAATAGAATTATATTGGAGAAAGTAGAAAATAATGATGATAAGAATGAGCTTAATTCTTTATTTAGATGGACCAATATTATTGGAGATTCTTTTTTCCATTGGTTCCGCATTCTTAACAAAAAGTGTACAATCGCAATCAATAGATAAAAAAGAAACCAGACAACCCAGAATCGAGAGTGAATTAAATAAAAAAGACTAAGGATTAAGTAAACCAGACAACCCAGAAATCAGCATTTCACATTCTAAAAAGAAAAAGAAAAAAAATCATATAATCAGAACAAACAAAAATACTTGAAATTCCTTAGATTAGTGGCACTTAGACACCAAAACCCATTAACACTCAAATGCTATTGCCTTGATAGAGATAGGATGATATTGGGAGTTTCTTAATAGACTAAAGGCATGATGGAGAGTCCAAATCACAGAAAAAACTTGTTTGGAAAACTCCAGTATTTCGTATTTTTTTATCAAATAATCAATTTGACTGTGGAAATAACCCAGAATGAGTTGAAAATTTGAGGTATCCCATAAATGGCAAGGATGTTTGTCTTGATGATTGTGATTTTTAATAGATGGGGTCTATCGTAGTGTTCCATTCCATTTGCATCACAATCTATAAAAGTTAAAGCCACACACAAAAAAGAAAAAAAACCAAACTCCACCCTTTCTCCCTCAGCAAGCGTGCATGGTAGCACATCAGTTACATAGAAAGTTTCCCGCCTCCTCTTTAGCTCCATGCTGTTGTCGCAAGTTTTTCTTTTGTCATTTTCTTATTAATTAATTATGAAACTAATTATTTTTGTTGATCAATCCCATATATTATATATTCATTTGAGTTTAGTTTCATTGTAAAATGGTTGTTATAGAAAATTAATGACTATAAAGGAAATCATATAAAATAGTTATTTCAAAAGTTTGATCACCCATGCTTAAAGTACAATGCATACGTATGAAAATAATAACAACAGTATTTATAGGGGTCAGTATTCTAAAAATATAGTTATTTTTATAAATACCTCGTTGGTTTTAAGACCTCACACGTGAATCCCTGTGGGAAACCGTTCATGGGGATAAATGTACAACGAGTTTTAACTCGAATCCTCATCCAGACATGTGTCATATCTTGAGAGTTGTGTATTCTCGGGCTCTGGGCGTGACATATCCTCTCCGAATTCGCAAACCTGATGATCATTATGGCTTTATTGCTTCTAACAATTCTTCCTCAGCCTACAAGCAATTCCTTGCATCCACCTCACCACAGTGGCAAGTTATGATGACCGAAGAACTTGAAACTCTGCATAAGACTCATACATGGGACCTTATTCCTCTCCCTCCTGGAAGACATGCAAGTGGTTACAAACGGGTTTATAAAATCAAGACTAAACCTGAAGGTAGCATTGAACTCTTTAAGACCCGACTTGTTGCAAAAGGACACAAGCAAGAGTATGGCATTGATTATAAAGAGACCTATGAAGAGACCCTTTGCGCCAATCACCAAAATGACCACGGATCGTACTCTTATCTTTGTGGCTGTTGCACGTCGTTGGCACTTATTTTAAGTAGATGTAAAGAATGCCTTCTTAAATAGCCTTCTCACTGACGAAGTTTACATGACTCTGCCACCAGGTTGCCTCACCCACCATACTATATTTGTCAGTTGCGTCGAGCATTATATGGCCTCAAACAAGCATCACGTGCTTTGTTTGATCGTTTTTGCAATGCCATCCTCAACATTGGCTATTCCCAGAGCTTTCATGACTTCGCTCACTTTCGCTTCTCCACCAACCATGGTCGTGTGCTTCTCCTCAATTATTCCATGATATGCTTATTACTGGTGATGACTAGGAAGGAATCCACTCACTCAAGATCCTACTCATCAAGACCTTCCTCAATTCTCAATTTGATATGGAAGATCCAGTTCCCTTATGGTACTTCTTGGGCATTGAGGTTGTGTACTTTCCTAAGTATCTTTCCGAGATTCTTCAGCGGGTCGGGCTAACTGATTCCAAAACAGTTACCACTCCTCTTGAGCTTAAACAAAAGCTCTATGCCTCTACTAGCACTCTTCTATTTGATCCTTCTCGCTATCGGCTAGTTGTTGGTAGTCTTGTCTACTTGACTATTACTCGACCTAATCAAATTAGAAAACTTAAGGAAATTAAAACCATCCTAATTATAACTCCTTAAATAAAATTAGGAACTTAATTATAATTATAACTAATTAGGGAAATAAAATACTCCCTTGAGTCCCCACACTTGAGCCATGAGCCTCCTTACAATGTGACAACCCAACCAGCCTTAATTTCGATTAATAGTTAATTAATTGAGATTAGCGGCTTAATGGATATTTTGTATGTATTTGGGCTTGATAAGGTAGAATTAGTTGAGTTAGACCATTGACTTGGTAGATTATGACTTTTTGGAGTGTTTTGGGTTTCAAGTGTGTTTCAGATTTTTGGGATTTTTGGGTGCATTGCATAGTGCATATCATGGGCTTTAATTCTTATGTTTTGACCCAATAGATTCAGACCCATCTTAACCCATTTCCAGCCCTTTTCCCAGCCCAAGCCTCTTTTGAGAATTCTAGGCCCTACTTGGATTTGCATGCAACTGCTGGAAAACATTTCAAACCAAATCTCAGCCCCCCCAATCAGTTATCTCCCTTCTCTTACATGTTCCAGCAGAAAACCCTTCCTCTGCACCTTCCCTTCTTCTCTATAGCTTTCCTTCTTCTCACCATTTCAAGAAATCCATCCCCATTGCATCTTGTTTCCTCCCTACAACAAGTGGTTCAACTCTCAAGTCAAGAACAGCTTATTTTTTCCTTTTCTCAACACTTTAGGTAAGATCTTTGATTCAAAATTCAAGTATCCTAATTCAAATCCGAATTTAAAAGGGTATGTTGGTGTTGCATGTGGATTTCAAACCCAATCTTTTCATTCACCATTGTAGGACTTCATCATCTCCATTACATTTGGAGGTTTTCTTTTGGAGAGCTTGCTTGGGAAATAGAGCTTGATTATAGCTTGCATTTGTGATTTTTAGCTCCAAACACCTTAAAGGCAAGTTAAACAATTTATATCTTGTGCATGCACCTTCATTCTTTTGATTCTTGTCATGATTCATATGTTAGAAACCCTACTTTCAGCTCAATATTTAGTTTGATTTCAATTTGTTAATGGGTTCTTGTAAATGTATGAAATGGGTATGGTTTGATGTATTTTTGGTCAAGAGAATGGATATGTATGTTTAGAGAGCATTGGTGGCTCATTTTGCTAGTTATTGAACATTGCAATGGACTATAAATGGTTGTAGGGGAAGCCAAGAGTGGCAGAACAGTCTTGTTTACATCCCCACGGACCTTGGCAACAACCACCCCCGCTCTAGCGAGCAAAAGAGCTGCCTGGCAGAGAGCACTCTCGCTATAGCAAGAGGCACTACAACAACTTGCACTTTTAGCGACATTTTTTGGCGACGCTTTTATAACTTCGTCGGTAAAGAGTATTATTTACCGACGTATATAATTTCGTCGTTGAAAATCAGCCTTTTACCGACGTTTCTATAAAACATCGAGATACATTTTATAGAAAACGTCGGCAAAAAGGCTGATTTTTAGCGACGTTTTACTAAAAAACATCGGCAAAGTTCAATCTTGGAATTAACTTCATTTTTAGGGAAAGTAAAAATCAGAGATTATTACCAACGAATTAGAAAACGTCGGTAAAATCAACTTTTAGCGACGTTTCCTTGAAAACCGTCGGCAAAGTTCAATTTTATTATTAACTTCATTTTTGGGAACATAAATATCAGAGACTATTATCGACGAATTTTATGGCATCGGTAAAATGAACTTTTAGCGACGTTTTTTTATAAAACATCGGTAAAGTTTAATTTTATTTTTAGGAAAATTAAAAACCAAAGACCTTTACCGACGATTTTTTTTTTTACCGACAAAAATTAGCGTCGGAAAATTTATTACCGACGTTTAATATAAAACGTCGGTAAAGGTTGTTGACTTTTTAACTTATTTTTGAAATAATAAAAATAAAATAATTTTTACCGACGTTTAATATAAACGTCGGTAAATATCTTTTTTCCCTCTCCCGCCTTCAAAAGCCCTCTTTTCCCTCTCCTCACTCATTTCTTTCTCTCCCCTCATGGTTCCCACCATTATCTCTCCCAACTCCATCTCTATCTCCCTCTTCTTCATCGGCCCCACCTCTCCATCGTCCTCCTCTCATCACCTCCATCCCAAACCCCCATCGCACCCCTCCAGAACCCATCTCCATTGCCCTCACCGCTCATCCCTTTCTATCTCTCCCTCCCTTTCCGGACCTCTCCCAGGCGCACGACCCACTTCATCTTCCTCCGCCAGATGACCACAGCAGCACTGCCAAGCGCGCAACACCCCTGGACGCCCGTAGAGCCTTCATCTTCCTCCTCGCACCGCCGGACGCCTCCCCTGCACCAGGTATATCTCTCCCTCTTCCTGCACTCCGCACACACCGTGCAGCATTCCCCCTCTCCTCTCTTTCTTCTCTATTATCTCTCTCCCTCACTCCCCATCTCTTTGTTTCCTCTCTGTCTGCTCTCCTCCCTCCCTTCCTCTATTCTTCTTCTTCCTCCCCTGTCTCCCCTCGCCTGCGCTTGCTACAGCGCCCACCTACACACCACTCCCTCTCTCCCTCGGCTCTCTCTCTCCCTCTTTTCTCTTCTTCCTCCCCTGTTCCTCTCCCTCTCCCCCACTTCCTCCGCTGTTCCACCCTGCGCCCACCTGCACACCACTCCTTCTCCCTTGGTTCTCTCTCTCTTCCTCTCTTCTCTTCTTCCTCCCCTATTCCTCTCCTCTCCTCTGCCCTGCGCAGCCACCTTTTCCTCCTCCTCTTCTTTCTTTCTTCCTTATCCTTCTCCCTTATCTCCTTTTCCTCTTTCTCATTACACACTCTCAGCAGCCCCCTCTCATTTCCCTCTCCCTTCTCCACTCATTCATCTCATCTCCCATCTGATTTTCTATTCCCTTTCTTCCTTTCTTTATTTCCTCCTCATTCACTCTTCCCAGCAACGTGACTGAGCACCCCACCCATTTCACTCTCTGTGTTTCTTTCATTCTTTCTGATTTCTTTCCTCCCCCTCTTTACCCGGTGGACCACTGAGCACCATCACCACCACTATTCTAGTGGGTCATCGATCAAGTGGGCCCCACGATCTTCATCATCCCTAATTTCAAGCTTCACTGTTTGGTAAGCTTCTTCCATTTGATTAGGTTTTGTTAATTAGTGTTAAATGAGTTTGTCAACATGTTAGATTGTGATCTGTAGAGACATTTATGTGGGTTTGTTTCTAATTCATAGGTTTTGGGTATTTTGAGCTAAGTTGTGGATTTGAGCATTTTGGATTTCCTCACCCAAAGGCAAGTGAATATGTATTTATTTTTATGGATCATCTCACAACAACCATGTTATCTCAATGTTGTGAGACGCAGATGGAAAGTGGCCTCTTTTTTTCTTTTTCTTTTTTTTCTGTGTTCAGTTCAAGGACACGTGTTCTCCTCTTTTGATCCAAAGATTGTGATGATAGGCTTGATGATAGTACCACAAGATGCACCGTGCTTACCATTGAACATAACATGGCCAGTGATATTCTGATGCAAGATATGAGCATGATTCACAAACATGATAAATGGGTGTATTTTAATTGTGGGCCTGAGTAGCCTTTATGAGGCCCAGTGTTTTGTGATTTTGATTTAGCATCAGAGTTTGTTGGGTTTCTCCAAATTTTCTCAAGCACCTTGTTGTTTTTGAGATGTGAATTAAGTGATTTGTAGTTATAAATTTTTTCACGTAGTTTGTGAATTTAGTGATGCAAGTTAAGAAATTCATAGTTCAAAATTTACCAGGATTTGGTACTTTCAGAATTGACTGTGTTTGTAGATTAAGATTTAGAAGATTCAAAAGAAGAATTTCTCAAGTGGGTTATTACATTGCTGCCACCTGAAATGGATGCATTAGAGCCCACCATCGATGAAACAAAATGATCACAATCAATTCAGACCCACTCTCTCTCTCTAACTAAATTGCCAGTGGCTTGAATTTTGGTCCAACTGGAGAGATAATGGCTTTGATTCTATTGATGTTTTAGCATTTTTCATTGAGGAAATGTGGGCCCACGCACTCCGTTTTAGCTAGGAGCATATGAACCTGATAACTTATTTTTGGTATTAGTTTTCATCTATTCCACCATATGCTGTCTTGGCATGTGCTGGTCTTATAAATAATATAAGTCAGAAATTGTATGCAATTTAATATAGAAGTAGTAATTGAAAAGGGTTATGTTTGATGATCATGATTAGTTTTCATCTAGAACTGTAGAACATCTTCTCATACCCTGTGCCTTTTTCTTTTTTTTTCCTCTTATGTAAATTAAGCGCTTGTAAAGTAAGTTTAGGCACACAAAAGATTGTAGAGAAAGAAAACTTTAGGTACCTTGGATCGATGGTGCAACAGGATGGAGGGATTGATACTGATGTAAGTCACAGGATTCAGGCCGGGTGGACCAAATGGAGGAGTGCTTCGGGGGTCTTGTGTGATCGGAAAGTCCCCCTCAGGGTTAAAGGAAAGTATTATAAGGTGGCGGTAAGACCAGCATTGTTATATGGATCAGAGTGTTGGGCAGTAAAGCATAATCATGTTAAGAAGATGGAAGTTGCGGAGATGAGAATGCTAAGATGGATGTGCGGGATCACAAGGAGAGATAGGATTAGGAATGAGGAGATTAGGGGCAAAGTAGGAATTGCACCGATTGGAGATAAAATGAGAGAAAATCGATTAAGATGGTTTGGCCATGTTAGAAGGCGTCCAATGGAGGCACCTGTTAAAAGGTGTGAAGGCATAGAGATTGCCAGGAGTAGGAGAGGGAGAGGGAGACCCAAGAGAAGTTGGAAAGAAACTATTAAACATGACCTTGCCTACATGGATCTAACGGAGGACATGGCCCTAAACAGATTTGATTGGCGTCGTCAAATCCATATAGCCGACCCCACCTAGTGGGAAAAGGCTTGGTTTGGTTTGGTTTGGTTATGTAAATTAAGCGCTTAATTCAAAATTTACCATGGATGTCTATGATTCTGGTAATTGATTTTTTTAGCCACGTAACATGTGATATAAAATCCAAAAATAAAATTTTCGAAGTGGGTTTTTACATGACAACCAGCTGCAATTGATACTGTAGGGCCCACGATTGATTGATTAAAGTGATTACAAACATTCTCTCTATCACACACAAAAAATTGGCAGTGGTTCAAATTTCACTCCTGCTTTGGAGAGATTGGCTCTTATTGATAACATGTTTAGAGAAGTCTGATTAGAAAAAGGTGTGCCCATCAAATGTCTTGTTACTTGTTACTTATTTTCTAATTTTTCTTTATATTTCTGAAAAAGGAAAAGAAATTTCTGTTAACTGTTTTCTTTCTCATCACTATAAAATTTATAATTTTCCATGTTTTATATACAATCATCACACAATGTTTTGAGTATGTAGTATGGAAATTTAAAGGGCTCTCCAAATGTCCTCTTCGACCAATAAATATGCTCCATGGTTTTATACAACCTCAATTTGTCATAATTTAAGAACTGGTATAACCTCTAATTAGACTACACCTTCAATGTGCTAGGACCCCAAAAGTCCCACCAATTAGACAGTTCTCGTTATTTAACATTAGAGTCAATTCAATGGAGAATATCACTTCCCTTCCCTCTTACCAAGATATGCAGAGCATTTAATTGCTAGTGTCTTAATTCATAGGTTGGCCATACAATGTAGATGTTATCATTTAGAGAGATGAAAAGAAAACACAAAAAAGTATGCTAAATGCAGTCCCCATCTTGGTCGACTGTTCTCTCCTTATAAAGGGGTTGAATGCCCTGATTACATGTAAGTATGAACTTATCAGATCCTAAAAATCTGTTTTACAAAGTAAGTAGGCTTTGACTAAGATATGAAGTCTAGGCCCAAAATGGGCCTGGGCTTGAACCCCCCCCCCCCCCCCCCCCCCCCCCAAATTGATGCTGGAGAGTCATAAAGCAGCAATTTGGAAACAAGAAACTGATGTCGAGGCCGAGGAAGTCCCTTTGTGAAGATATCTGCAAACTGAAACTCTGTAGGGACATGAGGTAGACTAATGACATCCCACTTATATTCATCCCCAATAAAGTGACAGTCAACTTCGATATGTTTAGTACGTTCATGGAAGACGGGGTTTTCAATGATTCGGATAGCCCCAGTATTGTCGGCATGAAATGGAGTAGAAGAGGTTTGACGAAACCCAAGTTCCGATAGAAGGCCCCATAGCCATAAGACTTTAGAACAAGCAGAAGACATTGCCCTATATTCAGCTTCCGTGGAAGATCTGGATACACGTTCTTGTTTCTTGCATTTCCAAGAAATGAGCGAATTTCCAAGGTACATGCACCAACCAGTAGTAGAACGACGCGTGTCTTGACAGCCTACCCAGTCAGCATCCGCATAAGCAGTCAGATGAAAAGGATTATCGTTTGGATAATATAAACCACGAGGGACAGTTCTTAGCAGACAGCGGATAATGCGCTTCACAGCTGTCAAATGAAGGTGTCGAGGAGCGGTCATAAACTGGCTCACAAGATGAACAGCATAGGATATGTCAGGTCTAGGATGGTGAGATAGACAAGACTTCCCACCAGGCGCCGGTATGTATGAGGATCAGGAAGAGGGTCGCCATCATCTTTACTCAGCCTGAGATTTACCTCGACAGGTGTATCAACAGGCGAAGAATCATGGAGGTCAGCCAACTCGATAAGGTCTGATGTGTATTTGTGTTGATTAACAAAGAGACCTTTGGGAGATTGATGCACCTCTAAGCCCAAGAAATAATGCAAAGGACTTAAATCCTTCATATAAAAGTAATTTCGGAGGGAATCTTGGAGAGATTTGACCATACCATCATCCGTGCCAGTGATAATAATATCGTCAACATACACCAGAAGCACAGTAACCCCTGTAGATGTGTGGTATAGAAAAAGAGATGGATCATAAGGGCGCTGAGTAAAGCCACTTTCGCATAAGCGACCCCTGAAGGTTTCGAATCATGCCCGAGGAGCTTACTTTAGACCATAAAGCGATTTTCGCAGCCGACCGACGGACCTCTTGGAGAGAGAGGGGACGCCTTGTGGTATACGCATATAGACTTCTTCTTACAAATCCCCACGGAGAAATGCATTTTTGACATCCATTTGGTATAATGGCTAAGACTGAGATGCAGCAATGGAGAGAAGTAACCTAACAGATGTCATCTTTGCCGCAGGTGCAAACGTCTCCTTGTAGTCAATGCCATACTCTTGTATGTTTCCGAGTGCCACAAGTCTAGCTTTGTGTCTATCCAAGGACCCATCAGATTTAAGTTTGATCAAGTAGTTTCATTTGTAACCAATGGGCTTAACTGCTAAAAGACACTCCACAATATCCCATGTGTGATTCAGATCCAATGCATCTAATTCCTCCTTCATGGCCTGGTTCCAGCAATCTTGTTGGACAGCCTGCAAATAAGAACTTGGGATAGAGATAGAAGATAGAGTGGTCATCAAAGAAGTATGGGTAAATCCATACCGATCAGGCGGTCTAGAATTTCTAGAGGAGCGACGTAAGGTAGGAGTAGGCGTGGAACCATTTGTTGGTGGAGGATCAGGGGGAGGGCCATCTGCAGTGGGAGGTTTCTCCCGTTGGTGGTATACAAAAGCAAGATTAAACCTAGTAACAGAGGTTTGATCCGTAAAACCTGGTAAGAGAGCTGGTGAAGAGGGATGAGGACAGTCCATGTGGGTTTGGAAGAAATATTGATTTTCAAAGAAAATAACATTTCGAGAAACCCTAATACGACGACCAATGGGATCATAACAAACAAAACCTTTTTGATTAGTGGCATAATCCAAAAAAGCACACCTGCGAGATTGTGCTGTTAGTTTCGTTCTTTCTGTGGGAGGTAGATGAACAAAGCAAACACAGCCAAACGTATGTAGGTGATCAAACACAGGATGATGACCAAATAATTTAAAATGAGGTGTTAAATGAACAATGGTAGGTGATGGAAGGCGGTTTATGAGATAGACAGCCGTAGTGAGAGCTTCAGTCCAAAAACGAGGGGGAACGGATGATTCAATCAGAAGAGTTCTAGTTACATCAAGATGTATGTTTTTCCGTTCCGCGACTCCATTTTGTTGTGGAGTATACGGACAGGTACGTTGAGAAATGATTCCTTTATTGTTTAAAAAGGATTAAAAATCCTTAGAAACATACTCCCCCTCTAAGTCTGAGCGCAAAGTTTTAATGCATTTAGAGAATTGGTTTTTAACATAGTTAACAAAAAATTTAAATGCATTAAGAACATCAGACTTCGAATGTAATAAATAAATCCAAGTAAATCTGCTGTAGTCATCAATGAAGGTTAAAAAGTACATAAAATGACTATGTGAAAGGGTCGAAGCAATGCCCCAAACATCACTATGAATTAAGTCAAAACATGTAGTGCTCCGTGGGTTAGAGTTTGGAAAGAGTAAAGTTTTACTCTTTCCTAATTTACAAGCATCACATTCAAAAGATGCAGAATCAACAGGTTTATTTATTAATCCAGATTGAAATAAAGTAGACATTGTAGAAGCATTCGGATGACTAAGTCTATTATGTCACAACCGAGAATTATTTTGAATGAAAAAACAAAATAACTGATATAAAGTTTTATCGTGAATAAATGAAGACACTGGTAAGGAAAAAAGTCTTCCACGCTTAGGCCCCCTCGCGATCACTTCCCCGGACTCCTGGTCCTGCACAACACAACCATTAGAAGAAAAGGAGACATTGTAATTATTTTCAACAAGTTGACCCACAGAAACCAAATTGGTAGCAAGATGAGGAGAAACTAAAACATTGGTTAAGGGTAAGGGGCCAAGGGTATCACCAACAGCGGTGATGAAGATGATCTCCATTGGCAGCTTGAATAGTAAGATGACCAGTGTAAGGAACAACATTTTGTAATTTTATGGGGGAAGAGGTCATATGGTTACTTGCACCAGAATCTAAGTACCATGTATTAAAAAGATAGGACTCAGTACCTGCGATGTTCATGGATGCTAAGGCATTGATAATCATTTGGTTGACCATCTCAGGGGTGAGAGGAGATGGGGATGCAGATTGTGTGGAGGAACCAGGTCGTGAGGAAGAATCATACTGCATAGAACCACTGAAGTCAGAGGATGCATATCGTGGAGTGGTTACGGTGTAAGCACTAGGAGCTAACGGCACTATGTAAGGACCAGAGGCTGACGGCACATAATTGCAGGAAGTAGAATTGCGACCCTTCTTCCGGCATTCATCAATAACATGACCAGTAGCCTTACAATATCTGTAGATCTTTGCCTTGCATTGATTTGCATAGTGACCATATTTCTTGTAGCTATGGCACTGAACTTTACTGATATCCCGGGGAGATGGTCTGGTGGTAGCAACATAGGCAAGCGGAGCCTCAGTAGATCCCTGTTGTTCCAGAGTAATTTTAGTGACCATACGTTCTTCCCGCAGAAGCTCCTGAAGACAGTCATCCTAGCTGGGAAAAGAAGCCCTGCTCATTAAGTTTGATCTAACTGTCTCAAACTCCAGACGAAGTTTCATGAGAAACTGATCCCGATGGCTACTTTGCTGCAAGGGAAGTAGTTCAAGTAGGAGTGCTTCAAACACTGTAGCAAACTTAATCTCATCATATTCTGACCACAGTCTGCGAAAACCATTGTAATACTCCTGAATAGACCGGGTGCCTTAATTCAATTGAGAAATGTCAAGTTCCAATTGAAATTGACAAGCAGCATTGCCTTGTTGATAGATCTTTTTAAGATAGTCCCACATTTCCCGGGCAGTTTTGCAAGGTTTGAGGTTGAGGATAAAATGTTGGTCAACCGAGCCCAGCAACCAGGTTTTTATTTTAGCATCCTTAGTCTTCCAAGCCAAAATCTTCTTGTCATCTTTCGCCGGTTTAGGTTTAGATCCATCAATATATGCCCAAAGTTCCTTTTCTTCTAAGTAAATTTGAAATTGGAAGGCCCATGAGGTATGATTTTTACCATCAAACCGAACCATATTAATTTCAGATTTTTCCATGATGAGCAGACAAAGAAAAACTTCACACCGGAATAAGAAGAGCAAGGAAGGAAGACCAGTAACGAGCAGGAACTATAACCAGAAGCAGTACCCAGAACAAGCAAGTAACCCAGACAGCAAGAACTAAATCAACAGCAGTAATTTTATGAAGATGAACTAGAGCAACAACAGTAATTTGATGATGATGAAGTACAGTTAAACAGGAAGAACACTGTAGCAGAAAATAGCCGGACCAAAAAAAAAAAAAGTCACACACAGTGCAGTAGCGTCCCTGTCGTGCAGTGTATGGACTCCCACGTGGGCCCCAGCAGATGATCAATGGCCAGATCAAAGAGTGGGGATGAAAAGGTGGTGTATTTTCGCACCTGTTGGAAGTGGTCCCGGGCAGAACTAATCGAAATCCAAAATTCTAGACGACTGAGATAAAAACAACTGGATAAAACAGAATTTCAACAAAAAATAGTAGGCCTACCTCTAATGATCCATAAATCTTGAAAAATTCTTCATAAATAAGAAGAGAACCAGGCAACCAAGATAGGCTGCTTCCGCTGATATGGTGATGATGATCATAGGTGGGCCATGGCTGATCTGAGAAGATCAGGGATGATCACAGATGATCAGGTGGCAGAAATGGCTTCCAGTGAAGATGTGTTTGATAATGAAGAATATGCACAAAAGATGAACTGTGCAATTGAAACAGTGCACAGAACTGCACTAAAAATGACTGACGACCATCTCATCAGTGTGATTCCATAAACGTGTGCCCCACCAGGTCATCATAGGACAGATCAGAGGTCGGGGATGAAGGCACAGCATATTTTTGCAATTGATGGAAGAAGTTTCAGCCAAAAATAACCAAGATCCTAGAATATGGACGGTCGAGATGAAATCAGAGGGAGAAAACTAATTTTCCACAAATGGTGATGGAAATCCTACGTCGGATGGGAAAAAAATTCCTGAAAAATCACCACAAATACTAGCAATTCCAGTCAACCAACATGGTCTGGTTCCGCAGAGTCGGTGAAGAAGATCTCAGGTGGGCCACACCTGATCTGAGATGTCTTGGATGATCTAGAGATCAAGGCTCTGATACCATATCATTTAGAGAAATGAAAAGAAAACACAAAAAAGTATGCTGAATGCAGTCCCCATCTTGGTCGACTGTTCTCTCCTTATAAAGGGGTTGAATGCCCTGATTACATGTAAGTATGAACTTATCAGACCCTAAAAATCTGTTTTACAAAGTAAGTAGGCTTTGACTAAGTAAGTTATGAAGTCTGGGCCCAAAATGGGCTTGGGCTTGACAGATGTTAGGAGAGAGTTCATCTGGTTTCCGAGTTAATTTTAAACCCAAGGTTCCAACGGTCTCATGATTAGGAGAAGGGAGGGTCAAAATCTGATGTATGCGATCAAAATCAATTAGAGGCAGTATCTTTCATATATAACTAGCATATGGCGCCCGTACAGATCATAGGCAATCAACCAGGCAACACTACAACAAGTTGCACGTTTAGCGCATTTTTTTGGTCACGCTTTTATAAATTCGTCGGTAAAGAGTATTATTTACCGACATATATAATTTCGTCGTTGAAAATCAGCCTTTTACCGACGTTTTATATAAAACGTCGCTAAAAGCCTGACTTTTAGCGACATTTTATATAAAACGTAGCTAAAAGGCTGATTTTTAACGACGTTTTACTAAAAAACGTCGGCGAAGTTCAATCTTAGAATTAACTTTATTTTTTAGGAAAAGTCAAAATCAGAGATTATTACCGACGAATTATAAAACGTCAGTAAAAGTCATGACTATGTAACCATCGATAAACGTCGGTAAAACTTCATGACCAGAATGGGATCATGTCCTGGAGTTGAGTTCATGAAGACCATAATAATTTGTAGTTGCCTTAACCAAGTTTTTTTGACCAGACACCATAATAATTTGTAGTTGCTTAACCAATTTTTTTAAATGCAAGCTTTACTTAGCATATATAGCCATATATAGCCATATAATGTTAATGAGATTGTTTTTGTGTTTTTTTTATGCAACATGTGTTATGTTTGGCTTGTTTGATATTGTAAAGGCTCTATTCAGTGAAGTGAGAGGAAAACTGGAAAAACAAGATATTGATCTTGTTATGAATTGAAGACTTCTAAGATAAATAACATATTTATCTTCATTGGAAAACAGAATTGAAGTAGGCCCAATGAGCTGGACCTCATAAACACATTCAATCTATTCAATATTGGTGAGCAGATTCTATTTCTAATTTCTAATTTCTAATTACTTGTGATTAGGTTAGATATGGACAGGAGTTGAACATTACATTATTAGAACCAATTTAGTGCAGAGTACATAGCAGGGGTGAACTCATTTATTGATTTTGCAAAGGCGAATTCGGGCGGGGCAATGTTGATTAACTGCCCGTGTAACGATTGTTGTAATAACCATCGGAAGCATGACTCTGTAACCGTGAGAAATCATTTGCACATTCAAGGAATGATGGTCTCATACCTACGGTGGATATATCACGGGGAACCTATAGTTTAACCCGATGATTCGGATGAGAGCGAGGATGAATCAGAATAGAATCAGGATGAATACGATGAGTTGATAGAGGACCATCGTAGGGGAACTTACTTGGAGGAAGAAACTCAAGAAAGGGATGACGTGCGGGATTTTGAAAATTTGTTGAAGGCTTCTCAGCGTGGCCTGTACCCAGGATGCAAAAGCTCAAATACTCTGTTATCGTTTGTCATCAAGATATTGTATGTGAAGGTAGAAAGTGGGTGCAGCAATAAGTCATTCGACAAGGTTCTGCAAGTTTTTAAGGACTTCTTACCCAAAGGTCACGTGGTGCCGACATCAGTTTACGAGGCAAAGAAATTATTACGTGACTTGGGCATGGGATACAAGAACATAGATGCCTGCAAACACAATTGTGTTGTATTGGAAGGAGAATGCTCAATTGGATAACTGTCCAAAATGTGAAGAGCCTAGGTACAAGGTCAATGATGGAAAGCGAAAAAAGATCCCTCATAAAGTGCTCCATTACTTCCCATTGACACCGAGGTTACAAAGATTGTATATGTCAAGGAAGACAGCCACAAAGATGAGATGGCACAGTGATAAGCGCGTTGATGATGGGATAGTGTGGCATTCGGCTGATTCAGTGGAATGGAAAGAATTTGATAAAAAATATCTAGAGTTTGCCCAAGAGACACGTAGTGTGAGGCTGGGGTTAGCCACCGATGGATTCAATCATTTCGGTAACATGAGCACCTCTTATAGCATGTGGCCTGTCATACTTATGCCCTATAATTTTTCACCATGGATGTGCATGAAGGAGCCATTCTTGATGATGTCATTACTTATTTCAGGACCACACTCAGCGGGAAACGATATCGATGTATATCTAAGGCCCTTGGTTGATGAGTTAAAGGAGTTGTGGGATCATGGTGTATCGACTTATGATGCCTCCACTAAACAGACCTTTCAAATGCATGTGGCTGTGATGTGGACGATAAATGACTTTCCTGCGTATGGTAACTTGTCTGGGTGGAGCACAAAAGGTTATAACGCTTGCCCCTCATGTAATGACAGCTCGTTAGGGGTGAAGTTGAAAGATAAGATCGGATACATTGGCCATCGAAAATACTTGGAACTGAACCCCCAATGGCGTAAAAGCAAGGCCTTCAACGGTCAGCCTGAGCGTGAAAAGAATTCTTTGAGTTTACCAGGGCAAAAGGTACTAGACCGGCTAGAAGAACTTGCGCCGGTCAAGTTTGGCAAGAATAACAAAAGACCGCGTGACTCTGGAGAACTGAATTGGACAAAGAAAAGCATCCTATTAGAATGGCCCTACTGGAAGTGCAAAAAACTCCGACACAACCTTAATCCTATGCACATTGAGAAGAACATCTGTGTAGCTTTGGTTTGAACAAATTTGGGAATAAAGGGCAAAAACAAGGACACCGAGAAAGTGCGTAAGGATTTGAAAAATATGGGCATCAGGCCAGAGTTGCATCTAGTGGAGAGGGGCGATGGATCCAGCTTGAAGCTGCATGCCTCTTACACTCTGGAACCAAAACATAGAGATGGATTTTATGAATTCTTAAAGTAGATCAAATACCCAGACGGCTATGCGGCGAACCTTTCAAGGTTGTAACCTCGAAAAATGATAAATTAGCTGGTTTAAAGAGCCATGATTGCCACATCCTTATCCAACGCATCCTTCCTATTGGCATGCGCGGCTTTATGAATAAAGATATATATATAACATTGTTTGAGTTAAGCAGCTTTTTCCAAGACCTCTGCTCAAAAACACAGAGACATGATGATTTGAAAAAATTGGACCAGATAGTTTTAATATTGTGCAAGCTGGAGAGGATTTTTCCCCTTGTTTTCTATGATGTGATGGTTCATCTATCGGTTTACTTGCCACGCGAGGCCATGCTTGGTGGACCGGTGCAATATCGGTGGGTGTACCCGATAGAAAGGTAATAGTTGATGACCATTGATTAATTATTTATGTATTAGTGCAATTGCCTTGCATTGAAAATTGTAATCGTTATCATTGGTTGTTTAAAGGTTTTTGAAGACTCTAAAAGGGTACGTTCGCAACCAAGCTCGGCTTGAAGGTTCGATCGCCGAGGCTTACATTGTCAAAGAGTGTCTCACTTTTTGCTCAATGTATTTAAGGTAGACTGATCGAGTAGAGCGTTATGATGATGGTGGCGAACGTGGCCCGGGGATGTCGGTCTTCACACAAACTGTCCATCCCATCGAACTGATGACAAGGGCACATGATCCTTCTCAAAGAGAGCGTGACATGGCTCATTGGTTTGTGTTGAATAATTGCCCCGAGGTGGAGCCGTATCTACAGTATGTGCTTCAATCTAGCCATATTTATGCATTGCTTGTTAACTCCTTTATTCATTCTCTACTTTTACTTATTCATTAAAAGCTATCTTGAGTAGGGAACACAAGAATTTAGTGCAAGATTAAAGAGGTGGAAATGCCGGGCAAATACAACGAAAAGAATTTGCAAAATGGTTCAAACAACGTGTAAGACAAAATATTATCATTTTAATTGCTAGATATTATTGGATTACACTTCAAATAACATTAGTCTAATACATTTGTCTTAATCTGCTCATGTAGATGAATCTATTGCGAACTCTAAGGTCACCAGAAGCTTTTGATGAGATGTGGTCATTAGCAAATGGCCCTAGATCCCTAGTAAATCTTTACCAGTGGTGTGATTGCAATTGCGTCCGATACCACACTATAGACCATGAGAAATGCCGTAGGAGCCAGAGTAGCGGCTTGGTCATGAAAGGGGAATACGAAGGGGTGAAACATGACTACTATGGCTACATCAGCAAAGTCTGGGAATTGTCCTATCGGCACGGGGGTAAGGTGGTTTTATTTGAATGTGAATGGTACAACACTAATACCAAGCACAAGATAAACATCGAAGGCCATGTTACAAGCATTGATATCACGGGTCGTTCCTGTACAGATGATCCATTTGTCCTACCAAGTCAGGTGAAAAAAGTCTTCTACGTCAATGACACCAGCAGAGGAAAAAAATTGGAGTCGTAGAACGGGTCAAGCCTCGGGGAGTATGGGATGTACCCGTTAAGCGGGATGACGACGACAATGATGATGTGCCTAATGATGCATTTTAGCAGGACGAAACGACATTTGTTGTCCCAGTTCTCATGATGAGTCAGCAGACGAGGATGGCCAAGACGAGGATGAAACACTGGCGGAGTACAGAGATGAAGAAGAAAATGATGTACATAGTCAGGAAGATGATGATATGGAATATGACATGTAGTGTTTGTTTCAGGTTTTGCACATATAACGATTAAGTAAATTAATAAAGATCTTGTCTTACATAATGACATTGTCTTTAATTTCATTTTCTCTTCTAATTTGTTCATTTATGGATAAAACATTTCTACATTTCACATTTTATGCTTATTTATATATATCATAGTTGCAAAAGATGCCAAACGGAGGGACAAAATGGGTCAAACCAGGAAAGTTGTCCCGTCAAGTGCAAGCATCCAATTATTTATTAAAGAGACAAGATAATTAAGCAGAATGCAAAAAAACTTGCATCTCTAGGGCTCCTGCCGACCGCACGTGCAATATTTGATTCGGCTAAAGGGACAAACGAGAAGGGAAACAGGAATGTTAATGGAAATGATAAGGATGGGAACTACATTCCCCCCGAAGATGATGTAGATGATGAGACATCTCAGTCTCAATCGGATGAGGTAATCTTTCTGTGAATGTCTGTGACGTGTACTTTAAAATATTAGTTTTGACGGTGACACTCATGCTAAAATGATTTCCATTTCCATTTAATGTAAATTGTTGACATTCACTTTACTAATATTATTGATTTTTGCTAATAATTATTTATTTTCCTTGTCACTTTGCTTTAACCCAGATTGCAGATATGCCTCGGGATAAGAGGGTGAACTGTGCTCGGAGTGTCGCAGCTGCACTCAGGTTAGCTCGTGTAGAGAGCACACCTGAGGCCTCGACACAGCCTCTGCCAGTTGATTTTCTAGTTACATGGTCTGGAGGATTAGGGAGCACCCCTGATTTGGTAGCCACCCAGCCTCTGCCGATTCAGCCTCCAACCACATAGCCCTCGCCAACCCAGCCTCCGCTGAGCCCTCATACAATCGGGAGCAATGTAGGTGAGAAAATTATGACCTTTTAAAATCCTGAATTCACCTTAATTTAATGATTTGTGTTCACTAACTCATTTAGGACTGTCATCTTAACAGCATCAACCCCAACCTCAGAGGTTCCGAGCCATGTAAGGGGTGTTATGCGAGGGAAGAATGTGACAAAGCTGAGGAGACAGCTGGGTCATAACATCCCAGTCCCAATCCCCATCTCCAGTCATAGGCCAGAAGGGGAACATGCCCCATCAATGGTTAACCATCTTGGGTTAGCCATTAGAGAGGTTGCCCCAGTCAGGCCCCATGGTTGGAAGAAGCTTGACAGTGGGATCAAGCTTGCCATCATTG
Organism: Umbellularia californica; assembly: GCA_028538565.1. Classification (NCBI taxonomy): domain Eukaryota; kingdom Viridiplantae; phylum Streptophyta; class Magnoliopsida; order Laurales; family Lauraceae; genus Umbellularia; species Umbellularia californica. Next base: position 14,202,829 of record JAPQWN010000005.1, read on the forward strand.
TTGCAGTTTAGGTAAACTGAAATGAGAAATATCAACCCAATTGATTATAGTTGTGCTCCTCATTACAATATCTGATTATATTTTGTTATTACTAATCTTTATATGGCTCTCCCCTAATTGCAGCAAATTTTTGATATCGGGGACTACGAGGGCGATATGCAGCTCAGGGCGGACATTGACCGCCAATGCGGGGCTTTGTATAGGAGTTGGAAGTACGAGCTGCATAGTCACTATCTCGAGCTGTTGGAGCAGGGGGTTCCCCGACCCCAAGACCACCCGGCAGAGGGTTGTGATCCAGCTAACTGGCAGTTGATGGTCTCGTAGTGCTGGGAATCACCAGCCTGGAAGGTAACTTTGGGATGTTATCTACAACAATTAATTATATTCCAGCGTAATTCTATTAGTAATGATTTTATAAATGACTGCTATTGTATTATTGTTTTTCTATTTAGGCGAAGTCGAAAAAAGCTCAAGAGAGTCGAGCCAAGCTGCCATATAATCATACTAGTGGCTCCAGGTCATTTGCATCAAGGATGTCTCTGATGGTACTAATTATATTCATATGAAGAAACTTGATTAAGTTTATTAATTTATCAATATGTAGCTAGGTTCATATCTAATACAAAGTTATTTCAAATGACAGATGGCACAGAATGCCAATCAAGCGCTGCCTATTACTCAGTTCTTCCACGACACCAACTACAGACAAAAGAGTAATGAGTGATTAAATGAGGTGGCTCAGTAGAGACATGTACGTTTGCTAATAAATCAATTATGATCAATAATGCCATAAAAGCATTCTAAATCCCTTATTGATTTAAATGGAAGGAGGCCTTGGTGCAGCGAACTGAGGAGCAGTCGCAGCCCTCTGTCACAGCTCCGATGACCGAGGAACAGATTGTTGTTGACGTGCTTGGGAAGAGGTCGGGATGCTTAAATGGGTATAGGATATTTACGAGGACCTCTTCATCTCCCACACAGTCTCAGGCACCGCATCCTGAGGTGATCGCCCTGCCGGAGCAGGCTAGGAGGCAGGCTGAGCAGGACAAGAGGACACGTGCACTTGAGGCCCTCGTTCAACAGTTGGCAGCTACGGTAGGGATAGATCCGACCAACTATTTCGACATCATGAGAGGGACCACTTCTGCTGGTGATGGCATAGCTACTGGAGATCATGATGCGACCCTTCGGTTAGTAGACTATTCTCTTGAAATTTTAACATAATAACTAGTCGAGATTTATAAACACTGAAAAAATGGGGCACGAGCACTTCGCTCGAGGGTAGAATAACTTGACGGAACTGACGGTTCGCAAATAGGACTCCCGGTTAGAGAATTAGAAGCGAAAACATCGGATTTTCCAACACTTAGGCTCGAAAACAGCTTGCCGGGGGTCCGGAACGGGAAACGATCCCCAAAAAAATCGAAAACCGGCACGAGCTCTTCGCTCAAGGGTAGAGTAACTTGTAGGAACGGACGGTTCGCAAATAGGACTCCCGGTTAGAGAATTAGAAACAAAAACATCGGATTTTCCAACACTTAGGCTCGAAAACAGCCCGCCGGAGGTCTGAAACGGGAAACGGCCCCCGGGAAAAATCGGAAACCGGCACGAGCACTTCGCTCGAGGATAGAGTAACTTGTAGGAATGTACGGTTCACAAATAGGACTCCCAGTTAGAGAAATAGAAGCGAAAACATCGGATTTTCCAACACTTAAGCTCGAAAACGGCCCGCTGGGGGTACGGAATGGGAAACGGGCCCGGAAAAATAGGAAACCCGCATGAGCACTTCGCTCGAGGGTAGAGTAACTTGTAGGAATTGACGGTTCGCAAATAGGACTCCCGGTTAGAGAATTAGAAGCGAAAACATCGGATTTTCTAACACTTGGGCTCGAAAACGGCCCGCCGGGGGTTCGGAACTGGAAATGGACCCCGGAAAAATCGAAAATGAGTACGAGCACTTTGCACGAGGGTAGAGTAACTTGTAGGAACTGACAGTTCTCAAATAGGACTCCCGGATAAAGAATTAGAGGCGAAAACATCAGATTTTCTAACACTTAGGCTCGAAAACGGCCTGCCGGGGGTCCAAAATGGGAAACGGCCCCTGGAAAAATCGGAAACCGGCACGAGCTCTTCACTCAAGAGTAGAATAACTTGTAGGAACTGACGGTTCACAAATAGGACTCCCGGTTAGAGAATTAAAAGCAAAAATATCAGATTTTCCAACACTTAGGCCCTGTTTCTTTCCTGGAATTTCTGCCAGGAATTCACCATGTCCAGGAATTCCTGGACATGATGTGACATGCTGTCCCCTGGAATTTCTGAATCCCATGTTTCTTCAGTAACATTTCTGGATTCTAGCGACTTGAAAGTTTTCTTTTGACCTTTGGGAATCCAGGAATTCCACTCCCTTTGCATTTGTGTGGAATTCCTGGATGCTCGAGCCCAAGGGGAATTCAGGAATTCCACTGTGTCTGGGAATTTAGGAATTCCCCAGACAGGAATTCCAGGAATTCCAGTAAAGAAACAGGCCCTTAGGCTCGAAAACGTCCCGTCGGAGGTCCGAAACGGGAAACGGCCCATCGGAAAAATCGGAAACCGGCACGAGCACTTCACTCGAGGGTAGAGTAACTTGTAGGAACGGACGGTTCGCAAATACGACTCCCGGTTAGAAAATTAGAAGCGAAAACATCAAATTTTTCCAACACTTAGGCTCGAAAACAGCCCGTCGGGGGTCCAGAACGAGAAAAGAGCTCAAAAAAAAAAACAGAAACCAGCATGAGCACATCGCTCGAAGGTAGAGTAACTTGTAGGAACTAACAGTTCACAAATAGGACTTCCAGTTAGAGAATTAGAAGCGAAAACATCGGATTCTCCAACACCTAGGCTCGAAAACGGCCCACCGGGGGTCTGGAACCAGACACGGCCCACGGAAAAATCGGAAACTTACACAAGCACTTCGCTCGAGGGTAGAGTAACTTGTAGGAACTGACGGTTCACAAATAGGACTCCCGGTTAGAGAATTAGAAGCGAAAACATCGGATTTTCCAACACTTGGGCTCAAAAAAGGCCCGCCGAGGGGTTCGAAACAGGAAACGGCCTCCGGAAAAATCGGAAACCGGCATGAGCACTTCGCTCGAGGGTAGAGTAACTTGATGGAACTGACAGTTAGCAAATAGGACTCCCGGTTAGAGAATTAGAAGCAAAAATATAAGATTTTCCAACCATGGTTTAAAATCTCGGTCTCGGTCGCGGTATTGGCCGGGCCGAAAAACCGATATGATATCGGTATCGGTCGCGGATATCAGTCCGTCGCGGTCGTCGCGATGTGAATTTTCTTTTTTAATCCAAAAAATTTTGTAAAAATATCCAAAAAATCCAGAATATTAGAAAATGCTGGAATACAATATTTTTTTCCATTAGTAACAATAATAAATCAAAATCTTGGTCACCTTAAGTTATGAGTCCTGTCTGTGTCGCAATTCGCTGTCTTCTTTAGTATTTCATATAATGCAACCATTATTGATGCTCGTGATCAATTTATTAGTGTAAAATATAAGAAAATAAAGATAACATATCAATCATCATTTAATACTAACATAGTTATCATGATACCCCCAAAAAATGATATATAATAATTCAAATATTAAAAAATCCGAAAATAAAAAAAATTGGAAAAAAAAGTTCAAAATCATGTGTATGAGTAGATCTAGCATGAAAGTATGTAGATCTAACTTCTAAATGAAGAACACAACACAAATGACAAACCCAATGATTTCTATACTTCATCTAAAAAATTAAAAAAAAAAAAAAACACATAATAAAATGCTTTAGGTTGATTTTCTCTTACCTTAGATAATATTTTCTTCAAAAAATTAATGTGGAATTTGAAAATATGCAAGAGGGAGTAGGGCTGCTGCTATGGGTAGTAAGGAAATGAGAAGAGAGGAGAAGAAGATGAAGATGGGGAAAAAGTTGCAAAAATTAGGATTTTTACCCTTTTTATATCATCTCAGCCGATATTTTGAAAATATTGGCCGAGATATCGGTTCACAGGATATAAATATCATATCGGCCGATATTTTGCGATTTATTGGGGATATTTTGCCGAGACCGATATCTCAGCGAGATATCAGCTCAGTATCGGCTGAGATTTTAATCCATGTTTCCAACACTTAGGCTTGAAAGCGGCCCGCCGGGGATCCGGAACCGGAAACGGCCCACGGAAAAATCGAAAACCGGCACGAGCACTTCACTCGAGGGTAGAGAAACTTAACAGAACAGACGGTTCACAAATAGGACTCCCGGTTAGAGAATTAAAAGAGAAAATCGACGATTTTCCAACATAGGCTGAAAAACGGCCCGCCGGGGGTCCGAAATGGGAAAAAGGCTCCGGAAAAATCGGAAACCGGCACGAGTACCTCGCTCGAGGGGAAATTAACTTGCAGGAACTGACGGCTCGTAAATCGGACTCTCGGTTAACGAATTAGATCTAAAAACGTTTGGATTCTTAACACTTAGTCTCGATAATAGGCTGTCGGAGGTCGAACACGGGAAACGGCCATCATACAGCCCAGAAACCAGCACGGGTACCTTGTTCAAGGCCAAAGTAACTTGCAGGAATTGACAGTTAGTGAATCGGACTTCCGGTTAACGAATTAGACGCAAAAACCACCTGATTCTCAACACCTAGGCTAGAAAACAGGCCGCCGAAAAACTTAGGAAAAGATTTATATATATACATGTTTATCTTTCTTTTATAATTTAATTCATTAAAAAGATTCTAATGTTTTTTTTGTCATTGCAGATTGATGGACGCTTTGGGGTCGGTTGCAGACTTGTGGGGGTGTTTTATTGTTTTTAGTTTATTTGTATATGTATATTGGACATTTATATGGGACTGTATCATTATTGATTGTAATATTTGTTTAATGAGATGAATGAGTTGATGAAAAATGGCGATGGTTGTTTGTTTATTTAGCAACTTTTGTTTGCATGCATTTTTATATTAAATATAGGAACACGAACAGGTATATTTTTGATACAGGTGTATAAACAGGCTTACAGGAAAATTATATTGAAAAAACAAATATAACATTCTAAAAAATAATTTTTTCGCCGACAAAAAACACTTTTACCGACGTTTATTTTCGTTTGCAGAAGAAAAAAGAAAAATAAATAAATAATAAAATACTTTTACAGACGTTTTTTTCGTCGGTAAAAGAAAATAAATAAATCAAAAATAAAAAGAATTTTACCGACGTTTATTTTTGTCGGCAAAGGAAAAAAGAAAAATAAATAAAAAATAAAAAGATTTTTACCGACGATTATTTTCGTCACCAAAAGAAAAAAGGAAAATAAATAAAAAAGTAAAACCTGTTTTACCGACGAAAATAATCGTCGGTAAAAATTGTTTTTATTTTTTTGGTTTTACCAATGAAAAAAAACGTCAGTAAAATTGTTTTATTTTTTCTTTTTCTTTTCTTTTTTTCTTTTACCGACGAAAAAAACGTCCGTAAAACACCTTTTATTTTTTATTTATTTTTATTTTTTCTTTTACTGATGAAATAGAACGTTGATAAAACTCTTTTTATTTTTTATTTATTTTTCTTTTTTCTTTTACCGATGAAAAGAAACATTGGTAAAACTCTTTTTATTTTTTATATATTTTTCTTTTTTATTTTACCGACGAAAAAAAACGTCCCTTTTGATTTTGCCGACGAAAAAAAAACGTCGGTAAAAGTTTTAGAAAAGTAAAATAATTTTACCGACGTTAAAACGTCAGTACAAGTCAAAAAATCTTCGGTAGAAATTTTATTTTTGCCTACAGAAAACAATTTCGTCGGTAAAAGGTTTTGTCCACGAGTTTTTTCCGACGTCTGGCTGACGAAAATATGTGCGTCGGTAAAGGTTTTTACCAACATTCTGTTGACTTTTTGCGACGAAAAATTTCGTAGCTAAATATGTAAACTGTTGTAGCGAGGGCCCACTGGGCCCGGCCAGCCAAAATTCAAAGGGCCATAACTTTTGATCCGTATGTCCGATTTTCACATTCTTTATACCATTGGAAAGCTCTTGAAGCGTAGAATCCAATGGTCCTTACATATTATTGATTTGAGGTTTGGGGTTTAAGAGGATATTGGATTTTAAATAATTTTGGCAACCGGATGGTACCGCGAACCAATTTATGAACCGTAGTATGTTTAGATTGTTTTGGCCTGATAGTTGGACTTTAAGGTTGGATCCCTTAAACCCTAATCGTGTCCAATGGCTTGTAATTCGTGTGGGTACGGTGTGAGCAACTGTACACCACAAGAAACCTCTTGTTTTCGTATTTATGATCCGAACCAAATGTGTTATACTAAGGGATTCGGCGTCCAAATTAAGTAACGCCAAGGGTTCATTTATAGGCCACTAACGCCGGAATTCTTAGTACTACCTCGAGTTGGACGGTGAAGACCACGAGTGTTCCCGAGACCGTAGGATGGGCTTGATTCATATCTTGATTCCGTTTATGATTTATGTACATGCATTGCATTCCGTTTCCAGTATTCTCGTATGACTTGATCATACTTCTGTTTAGTTATGTACATCTTGCTTTTTTGTACCTATTTATATTATATATGTTCATGTTTCTGATCTGTTACATCTTGATAAGTTCTAATTATGTACCATGATATGATCTGTTCTGTATATGTTCTGTTATTTGTATATTTCGTTCCACGAGTCGGCATCACTTGGCTTCGACCCTATCTAAGTCGGACCCAGCTAAACGTGGGTTTAGTTATAATTCTGGCCCTCTGGAGATGGGATTATGTTCTGAGGGTTGGCGCCAGCACCCTAGGTCCACAATGGAGAGTTTCGGGCCCTCTATCTTCTACTGGCACCACCCTTTTCTATTCTGTATTGTTTTCTGCTTACTTTATATTCATGTTTACATGGTTAATTTGAGAGAATATAGCTAATGTGGATGTGCCATTTAGTACTAATGTTGTGCATATTTGTTATCTATGATTGTACATCTCATGCTTACTCATGCTTAGATTTGCCTAGTGTATACACTTTGACCTCTTATGATTTGTATTTGTCCAGCTACTCATTTGTCACATGTTACATTATATATTTTGTTTACCTTGCTTAGCTTAGTCTAATGGTGCTACATTTGGCATTACAAGTGAGTACCTCGATGCCACTGACCCGGAGATCCACAAGGAGGAATCTCCCCGTTACGTAGCTGAATGGACTTCTGATGATGTCTTCTAGACATATACCCGCTAAGTTGGATGCAACATGACCCATGGACCGTGGCTTGGAATTGCCACATCTTTTGCTATAGTTTATAAACTTGTTTAGACTATGGCTTGTAAACCTTAACGTCACGTACTTCTTTCTCTTTCTATCTCTTGAACTTAAACTCGAACCTTTAATCTATGCTCACAAACCTTATGCTCTATATCTTGATGCATTTGATATTGTTGGATTACAATTGGATACCTATTTGACAAAATTATACAGGTACATGGAAATTTAAACCTCACACGTGAAATCCTGTGGGTGAATTCCGTTTGTGGGGACAAGGGTTAACGAGTTTGACTTGAATCTCCATGTGGGCGTTTGTCGCGCCTCGAGATGGGTGCAGTCTTAGACTCGGGGCGTGACATACAACGACTGATAAGCTTTGCATCAAACTACATACTGATAGTTCTAACCAGTAGAATAGTTCTCAATGTGACATCCTAGTGGCGAAAGAGTGCAAATTACCAATAGCAAGTGTAAGGGCGTATTTTCTAATTACCTATAGCAAATATAAGAGCGACTTACTATAAATTCAAACCTGGACCCCTCAATGCCATTTTCTTACAAAAATTTGTAAGCTTGGAACTTTAAGGGGAATGTTTGGTAAACATAGAGGAATCGTTGATTTAGAGGATTCTTTTGTTCTCCTGGATCTAATGTATCCCCAAAGAGAAGGAGTGTTCCAGGATTGGTAAACAACAATGATTCTTGCAATCTATGGATATGTAATCCAATGGTTATATGCTTTTTACAATTCTTTTAAAATTCATGATGAACAAGAGTTGATCTTTCACCCCATTGCCACCCTTGGTTCTCTAGAGAATTTGAACGGTTTAGATCATGTAAATACGGCCCACAAGAATACAAAATTAATATTTTAAAATTTGGACATTCACAGATATCTCAAATTCTATGATGGATCAACGACTGAAATTTCACATAATAGTCGTTTTGGACATTCTAATCACGATTAATGGTTCAGATCTTAACTGTGGGTCCAAAAAGGTAGGGTTCCAAAGAAAAAACGGTAACTAATAAATTACCAGTTCTACAACTTTAGCTCCGTCTTCTTTGGTCGGTTAGTCAACAGTATCTTCAATGGCTGATATTTTTTTTCAATTTCCTCATGATCCATAATGAATCAAGCTACAAAGTGTTACCTCATAGTTGTTTAAGCCTTATGAAGAGACTAAATGGTTATGAATATGCAAATGGGCCCCACAGGAGTCCAAAAATCATGATCCAACAATCTGGACTCGTTGCAAATATCTCGAAATATATAAAATGAATAAATGGCTGATATTCGATCTCCTAGTTTTTTAAAAGCTTCTAAACGTGATTAATGGTTCCAATCATGATTATAGGACCCAATAAGCCTATATGTTAATGTCAAAGTATTGTTTATCTGCCTTTCTACGAGCGTGCGGAATTACAGAATCGGACGGAAGGTTCGATTTGCATAATATCTGAAAGCAACGACGCAAGGAATCCTCTTAACCATTTTCCACACTAAACCAAATGTGGATTTTTTCCCGATAGCGAGGAAAATCACTAGGATTCCTTGCCGTAGATCATTGCCAAACGTGCCCTAGAACTCATGACATTTTCCCCAGTGCCCTTACTGTTGGTCCATGAAACATAAGTACTTTTTGTTCATACAAATTAAATTTTTAGGAAATTTGATACTTGCATTTCTCAACAAGTACTTTTTGTTCATACAAATTAAATTTTTAGGAAATTTGATACTTGCATTTCACAAATTAGTAAAAGTTTAAAACATATAGGTTACAAACTAATAATCTGGATAATATTCACCTATGCGCGGTGTGTATGCGCACCACAAATCTAGAACATCCTTATTGGTGGGGCCCACCTCTGAGTTTCAGGCATTACACATGAGCGCCGCGGAAGAACTGTACACCGCTAAAGTAAATAAAGGGAGTTGAGAGATGGATACCACGCCATCACCCTAGTAATTAAATTCCTAGGAAAGTCAAGGTCCATCTACTTCTCCACTTATATCCTTCACCACTTACATATTTGATAATCTTTTGACAAAAGAGGCCTTAAGGGAACATATTTCATAATACACCCATCTATAAAAGAGATCTATTATTTAGGTCTCACCACACAAATCCGAACTGATGTTGTACATGTCGTCATGGTTGAGCCTTACCGCGCAGGCTTGGCACCATCCACACCTCATTAGATATGTCCAACCATACAAATTTAGCGGCTAGGACCAGAACATGGACATCTTCTTGGATGGGCCTCCGGCAGCATGACCCACCATGAAATTTCCCACCAATGCATGTAACTGTTGCCGACCCAAACTTGACCTGCCTAATCTAAAATCCGCAATAAATGTAATTCCCATGGGTCAGGGCAACATGACCCACTTTTAAATGGGTCGGGTTATTGACGTCGAACCGGATATCTTAACCCATTTAAATGTTTTGGCGGTTTAATATCTTGTTATTCAAAATATATTATTTTATCTAGATGACCCGAGCTTCTGTTGGGGGCTGTAACCAAACTCAATTATAACCTCAGTGTTTTGAAATGGGGTGGACTTGGATCAAGCTTACATAGCTTGGGTCCGGATAAATATGAGCCACATTGGGTGCAGGTTATCCACTTTCGAGCTCAGGTTGGGGTTATGTGACCCATTACACACTTCCCCATTAACCCAACCCATCTCCACCCGTACATGCACGCCTTCATGGTTGGAAATTCTCATAATATAGTGATTTAGATTTATTTTAAGAAAATATTAAAAAAACTACTTTACTTTTACTATGTACATATCACAAGAAAAAAAAAATAGAAAATCGAAAATACCAAACATTTTCTTGAGAAGATAATTTCTCATAGAACAATGATTGTGACAATGTCTACAATCTAAGACATCAATCCAATTAGCAATAAATCTTGATCAAACCCAATGGCATTACATAACAAAGTAAATTCAGATAATGCACGCTTCTTATTAAAATTTAAAATAGAAAGTAGAAATCATTTTTCTACAATTTTCAATCAAATTAAATGCACTCTTTTTTTCTTTTTTTTTTACTTTGTTTTTTTTTTTTTTTTTTTGACTTGTGACTGAGAAAATATACATGATATCCTCAGCCCTGAGAATGTACATTGGAGCTCATGTTACAATGATACGCAGTTGATCTTATGGGCCTCTCTAGTTGATAGATCATCCCAAGATTCTCCACAATGAAAATATCATTACTCTTCCATTGACAGGCTGCAAATAGACGGTTAAAGAAAGCAATGAACAAGTGACCACATCTAACATTTAAAAAAATGTGAAATATTTGATGGCTAGGAATTTATGGTCCAGATTAAGCTTTGGGTGCTTTCGGTTGCAGTCTATCCACAGTGAGACCCATAAGTTCATTGGTTCGGATCATTCGAACAGTGGCCTTAAATACATAAACTCAAAATCCTGCGATACCTCAAGTTCAAAAAGATAATGCAATACATATAAGAGCTTTAGTGCAGGACCACTTGAAAACTCATCTACTATCAAGCATACGGTAAACCTACAACAGATCCATCTCTCTGTTGGCCCTTTGTTTAAATTTGTAATTGTTGTCAAACCTAGGGTGTTGGCATGGTGTTGGAAAGCAGTATGATGAAGGTTGCAGGCGTTCAAACTGAAACAGGGCAATTGCATGTTCAGGTCATGTCGGTTAAGCATGTTGTTATGCTTATATCTTCACATCTAACCTCTGGATTAAAAAGTGGTCAACATGACTTTTGTGCATTAGTGAGAGGGCTTGTTTTTTGGTTTTTGAATCAGGTCGATCTGACTTCTGCTTTTAAAGTTATGGCCTGGACAGCGGGACAACTCAGCTTCACTCAGGTTGTTGTTCTTCTATGACCAGCCAGCTTCAAGGTGATTCTATACTTCTTTCCATTCAATTTGGGTTAAATCTCAAAACATGAAAGTTGTAGCCCTATGATAAATCTTTCATTTGGCTCAAGAATCGTGTCGTTTCGATCTCGGAAGAGGAAGTTATGAATTTTCTAGTGGAGATAAATTCTGCAGTTTCTTTAAACAGCGAGATTAATTCTTCTTCTTGGTACTTTGTTGTGGGTCCCATTATGTGTTGGAATGTAATCAGCAGATGACCCATCAGATTCATCTGACTCAGTAGGTCAGCCCAGTCCAACAGCCCAAAACAAGGAATTGCTTGTTGGGTCCATTTGTTTGGCAAGAAAGTCATCCAGATATTTTTTCTATCCTTTTAATTGTTAGCAACTTTTTCTATTGGTATGAGATCCAACTTTTTAGGATCTGAGATATGAGCTTTGAAAACTGAATGTTAAGATAACAAAAAAGAGAGAGAGAGAGAGAGAGAGAGAATAGTAGACGTGTGGGTTTTGGCTGTTTTGAGTTTTTCTGCAACAAGGGGCTTGTAGCTCTCTTCATGGTCTTGACTTTCAATTTATGAAAGAAATAGGAGTGCAGAACAACGGCTGTTGTGCAGTGAGGGGCAGTTTCTGAAATAGCAGTGTGCTGGTTTTGAGAAAATTGCAGAGTGATGTTTCTAAGAGAAGAATCTATAGTGAAGAACGGTTTCTACATATTTCCGAATCAAATTCATTGGACTGCATATAAAGCAATTTTGGTTTCAGGTTGGTTATTCGTGGATTTGTTGCATCAAAATTCAAATAAATTCCTATTTCTACATTAGATCTGTCATGCATTTCTACATAGTGCAAGATTCTGAATAGTAGTAAGGCATCTGCGTATGCCATTGGGATATTATTGTAAGACACCTGAATGTGTTAGATTATTTGATATCTTTTAATCACTCGAGTTGGGGCTTGAGTGTAGGGGTTGGTGCTCTAGTCCGTTGATGCGGGCGAAAATTGTAAAGGGGTTGGTGCTCCTAGCAGTGGGTGCTGCTAAATAGTGGAAGTGTGCACTTTGCGCACCGTGGACGTAGCCTGCAGGTGAACCATGTAAAAATCCCTTGTGTTCTCTTGTGATTGTGTGATTGCCTGGTTGATTGCTTAAGAAGGTGCTCATCTAATTTGCAAAATTAAAACTGAAATAAATTTGCATATAAAGGATAGTCACTGATCACCACCCCCACCCCCCCCCCCCGGTGACCAATTGAACCTAACAATCTCTAATATCATTGTTTAGAATTTTTTGGATACATCAGAACCATGGGTAAAAGATTTTGGATACATCAGAACCATGGGTGAAAGAGGTGATGGGTAGGTTTGAATATAGATAAGGAGTCGACAAAATATAAGCTCAATCAAATGATCCTAGCCTTTAATTTTAAGAAAACAAATTTAATGGTTTTATACAATGTGATGACTAAATATATTCCATGCTTTCTTCCATATGATATCAGAAATCCATTGGCACCTCCCTTTCAGTTGCAACTTTTTTATAAGGATTTAGTATATGTGGCTCATACCTCGTTGATTTTGGTGCATCTCCATTCTTTTTCTTTTTTTAAGTTTAGAAATAAAAGATGTGTTGAAGAAACCGTATATGGTTAGGATTACTAGGATTGTTAGGATATTGGTCCTTAAGATAAGGTTAGTTTGGATTTGGATTATAAATGTACATCTTTTCATCACCTAATGAAACTTACGGTCAAGAAATTATGGGAAGAAAGTGAATCTCGAAATTCTTTATGGTATCAGAGCTTGGGCGCGATGATCTTGCGATCAATTCAATAAAGAAATGATGAATTTCTCCCACCCACCCATTCATCTAAGCCCTGTAATATCACAATCTTCTTCAAAATTGCACGATTCAAGCATCTGGAAGAAATCGCAACAAATCTAATTCAGTGGGCCATCGGCACCAACAAACTCAGAAAGGAGTGGGTCGCGACAGTGATGGATTCACGGACAAACGGCGATCACCAAGAAGACATGATGATCGATTTTGCAAGATATTTACAGTTTTTTTAGATCAAAAGGGTTTTTCTTTTTATTTTTAATGTCAACAATCACAGGATAGTGATTGAGGGGGATGTTAAAGAAACCGTATTATGGTTAGGATTACTAGGATTGTTAGGATATTGGTGATTAGTGGATTATCCTTATCCTTAAGATAAGGTTAGTTTGTATTTGGATTATAAATGTACATCGGTGAAATTATGGGAAGAAAGTGAATCTAGAAATTCTTTAAGATGTTGTCCATATGAGTTTCATTGACATAGACGTTGATCTAAAAGTCTTTTTATATGGAGGCAGACAAAGGCCACAAGAGAAAACTGTGGGAACTGCAAGGTGACTTCCATTGAGGAGATGAAGTCCCTAGTGCGCAAAGCTTTCCTCCCGGTCTAGAATTGAAAGTTTTTGGGGGGGCTACCAAAATGGATTACTAGTTCTAATTTAACCAATTAATGCAGCGGAAATAAACCAATCAGACAACATAGAACTAGCTATCTACCAATCACACACTACAAGAAGGCAGACACAATATTTAGTGTGGAAACCCTATCCAGGGAGAAACCACGAACCAAAAATCAAGAGTTCACGAACAGTTACAAGATATACTCACAAGCTCTTTTATCTCAGTCTGTACCTCGACCTAAGGACTATAGCTATTCTTGCAAAGAATCCATTGACACGACATCCACCGTGCCCCGTTCTCCTCACTTGATCTCTTCGCACCTTGCCAGTCAAGATGAACTATCTTCTACAAGAAAGGTAGAAGCAGCAACAACCTTCTAGAGCATCCCTTCAGAATGATCTCTCAATGGCTCTAGAGAATAATGTCTCAAATAGATATCTCTGACTCACATTAATGAGAGCGGTGGTCACATCTAGGGTTGAGAGTAACACTCCATATATTGCCCCAAATTCGTGCCTTAAACTTAGTGCACAAGTAGGATTCAAATTGGGAACAATGTCTCAAAAGGAAACAATTTCGTATAGAAACTGGAGACTTTCCCGTTTTCTACGCAATTGTTCGATTGATCGGACAATGCATCCGATTGATCGAACAGCCCAGACAACTGGACGCATAATCAGTCCAATCGATCGGACTGAGGCTCCAATCGATCGAGCATGGGGGATTTCACCCGGTCCTCTCTTTTCTTCTATTCTTCGCTTTCGCTCTTCCGGCGACACATCCAGGGTCCATTCTAAAATAAATTAAAAACTACAACTCAATGGACCTAGAGTTTTGTCCAACCCATGAATACTAACAATCTCCCCCTTTGGCAATTTATAGACAAAACTCCCTAGAACAATACAAATGATCTACCCAAGAGAAAAACCCAAAATACATTGAATTTTCAGCCTAAAAAAATCAGCTCTTGTAGATCTTTGCTTGTTTTCTCCCTGAAGCTCTTACAAAAATGAGTCGCTTAGAGGCAGAAAATAACAAGTTGGCAAATAAATTGACTGCTGAAGCACAGAAGTGTGTTTTGATTAATCACGATATGATGACCTTGAAAGCTGAAAATACCGACTTGCAAGGAATACTCAAGATGGTCCTTTCTGTGTTGGATACAAGCAAGGCTTCACTAAACAATATGAATACTGGGTCTAAAAAACTTGATGACACCCTGTGCAGTCAAAAGGCAAAGACTAACATGAATGGCATTGGCTACGCTGACGGGACATCTACATCAAAAGCCTAAGGTACTAACTGTTTTGTTCAAAATTCAGTTGTTACTAATCATGTTATAAATACAACTGCAAAGAAGAAGAATGTGCCACATCCTGAACGAATTCCCACTTGTCATCACTGTGGAATCAAACAACACATTCGACCCCATTGCAATAAGCTGCAAAAGTCGCCAAACCAAAAGCAATGGAAAACGCAGAAGGAAGAGTCACCTATGAAAACCAAAGTTGTCTGAGTCAATAAAGAAGACCTTCCATCTGTCTTGGTACATACTTTTGCTAAATTGTCTGATTATGCAAGTGTGTGTGCCAAAGCTTCATCACCCCTGATCTACAAGATCAAGCGCCCCCCCACCCCCCCCGTGCTGATACGAAGATCATCTTGAGGGGGAGTCAAATTGAGGGGGAGCTGCAGAATCCAAATTAACAGAAGCTGCTTGAAGATAATTGATTGTCAATCATGGACAAATAGGGGGAGAATGAGTTGCAAGTGGCAACCAACTCTTCTTCCTTAGACCACTTATCTTCAGGTTTGGGATTAGTTACTCCATCAACAGTAATAATGGGCAAGGAATAGCCATTCACAACAGATTCCCAAACTTTCAGATGTAAGGCTTTCAAAAATACAACCATCTTGGCTTTCCAAAAAGCATAATTGTCACCATTCAACAGAGGAGGCTTATTGGTTGAAGTGCCTTCAAGGTAGTTATCCATTCTAGCAAAAATAGGATCTACACAATAGAATAGTGCAACCTGCTCTGATACCAATTGAAAGTTTTTTAGGGCTACCAGAATGGATTACTAGTTCTAATTTAACCAATCAATGCAGCGGAAATAAACCAATCAGACAATATAAACCTAGCTATCTACCAATCACACACCACAAGAAAGCAGACACAATATTTAGCATGGAAATCCTATCAAGGGAGGAAAACCACGAACCAGAAATCAATAATTCACGAACAGTTACAAGATATACTCACAAGCTCATTTACCTCAACTTGTACCTCGACCTAAGGACTGTAGTTACTCTTGCAAATAATCCACTGACACGACATCCACCGTGCCCCGTTCTCCTCACTTGATCTCCTCGCACCTTGCCAGTCAAGATGAACTATCTTCTATAAGAAAGGTAGAAGCAGCAACAACCTTTTAGTGCATCCCTTCAGAATGAGCTCTTAATGGCTCTAGAGAATAATATCTCAATTAGATATCTCTGACTCAGATTAATAAAAGTGGTGGTCACATCTAGGGTTGAGAGTAACACCCTATATATAGCCCCAAATTCGTGCCTTAAACTTAGTGCATAAGTAGGACTCAATTTGGGAAACAGTGTCTTAAAAGGAAACAATTTCGTATATAAACTAGAGACTTTCCCCTTTTTTGCACAACTGTCCGATCAATCGTACAGTGCATCCAGCCCAGATAACTATCGTGAACTAGCTGATCTTCGACATATTAGAGTCAGAATGCATCGACCCCTTCATTGATGGGATCCAATGGTAGGATGAGCCACAGATCCAAATACTGACCACGGGCGCTTAGATTGGAGCATCATACGTAGACTTAAGAGTTGTGACGGCCCACTATCCAGACACAGGAATGCAATAATGCCCAGCATCAATGAAAAGATCTAAGTGGAAGAATAGTCAGTGATGCATGAAGCAACACAAAGATGACATCAACAAGTTGAGGTCGAGTTCCTCTCCTGGTGGAGAGGATGATGCAGATTGAGATGAAAATCGTGTATTTGAGAAGGCCTTTGCATCCATTAAAGGCACATACCCCATGTTCGAGGTACCCCATTTAATTCTAGGAGTGAAACAGCTTCAAAATTGCTGAGTTTTACAATAGAAATAGGGGTTGTAACGCTTAATTATAATAATGCAAGGGGGGCTTTTATAATTCTAAAATTTCTTCCAGAAAACAAAACATATAGAGCGGTTCGGTAGTCTCTTTGTGCCACAATTAGTTGGACCCAAATGGCTTCAAACCCACTTGGGGCGTAGACTCCCTGGGTCGGCCAGGGGTTAAGCATATTTCTAAATAAGCAAGCAACGTGGGCACCACAACCAGATATGCAGAAGGTCACCGTCCAGCAGAACACTCTACTTTTTGTACTTCTTCACTTCATTCCCATGGGTTATGGTGATGTACATGAAAGTAAGATTTTATTATGGTTTTTTTTTTTTTTTTTTTTTGTACTTCCCTTGTCCATGATAACTACACACCAAAGAACAGCCCCATGACTGCTGTCACTGCAGTAAAGCTGACTGTGCACACTGTCTTGGATGAGATGTCCTTGATTCCATGACTGCATCAGATACTTAGATCTCGACTGTGAAGTATACTGAAGGTTTGAAACCAACCTTCTATTTAAGCCTTAACACAGGCTAAGGTCCTTTCTCAGATTATTATATGCAATTAATAAGGAAATTATGCTAAACAAATATAAACAATCATCACACAAAGAGAGGCACAGAGATTTACGTGGAAAACCCTGCTCGGGAAAAAACCACGGGTGGCATAAGCCACAGAAAGCAATGCACTATGAGAATGAAGATTACAAAGAACTCACAGGACCTGACCCAGTTGAAACTCAACCTAAAGGACTGTGAAGTACTCGCCGACGACCCGCCGTTCACCTTCCACGTGCTTGCTTGAAACCCTCCGTGAATGCCCCTTCAAGGAGATTGAGAGAAGAAGAAGAAGAATAAGAACCAGAACTTCAGCGCAGACTCCCTTGCAAGACTTGAGAGAGAATATAACTTGATGCACACTTGATGATAGCTCTCCAGTCCCTTTTATAGAGGATGCAAGGGGTTTTTGATTCGTGCAGGAGACTCATAGAAAGAAGGAAGCACTTCATAAAGAAGTAGAAAACATCAGCTTGAAGAGTCCTAAAGAATTCAGGATACGACACCTCGCTATAGCGAGCAGGGACCTCGCTATAGCGAGGTCAGTCTCTAGATGACCCAGAATAGTGTCTCGTTATAGCGAGACCAGGTTCTGGACACAGTCAGCAAATTCCGCAATTCAGCACAGTAGGACTCTGCAGGAGATCTTCCAGTCCAAGAAGGAGTCTTTAACAAGGATCACACGAATCTAACAAGAGTCTTTGACAACAAAATAGTTCCTTCACGGTCCTCATCTAAAAGAAATAGAAAATACAACTCAAGTAGGACTTAAAGTATGAGTTTTGTTCAAACTCAAAGAAATTGGCAACATAAAATATCTAACGTATACACTTTTAAATTTCTTTACTTAAGAACAAAAGCCTTCATCCGATATTTTCTCTTAACACTTTAACCGGTTTTAAGACCAAACTGGCCTATGTTCAAGCCCCAAACCCTTACTTTAGCCAAGCTCAGTTTTTCCATATCACACCATGCTCGACCGTAAGGCATGCTAAGACTGAATTCTTTTTTGAACATTGTCCACAATAATCACAAAGGCATGGCTATTTGGGTTAAAGATTGGTTTAGGGAAATATGAACACTGATCATTTAATTACTGAAGATGGCAAGGAAAATGGTTGTTTTAAAAGCACCCATTTAGAGACCTTGGGGTAGCCCAATTGGTCAGTGATGAGAACCTAAATGCACCATTTAGGCCCCTCAAAAAGGACTTTGGCACACCTTCCAATGAGATTAATTAGTTTAATTATGTTAATTTCGTGTTTACAGGTGCCTCAGGTGAAAAGAGTGAATTCGGAGCAAAAAGAAAATGCAAAATTCCAAACGAACCGAGGCTTCTGCCTTTGGGCGTCTGGACGCCAGACCTAGAATTTGCACTTAAGGCTACTGCCTCCGGAGGCCAGGAAGCGGGGGTCCGACCCGGGTGGTCTCCACCTCCTAGCGCGATTTGAAGAGTTTTTGGTCCAAAAGCTATAAAAGAAAGCCCAAAACTCGTTTTTCATTCATTCACATCTTGGGAGAAGATATGGAGGCTGGTTTTGGAGCATTAGAAAGAGCATTATTGGGGATTTCGTCAAAGATTCTTCGTCAATCTCCCCCCATGAGTAACTAAATCTCTATCTTAGGGTTGTGATGAAGCCTTAGTTTTGTGTTTATGGTGATGTATAGGTTCTAGGTTTTATTTTGGATGCTTTGATTATATGACAAGAATGCTATCCTTGTTTTGGATTTATTTATTAATGCAAGATCTAGTTTTGGTATTTTTATTCTTGTAGTTTGGAATATCAGTCATATAATGGTGCTTGAATGTGTGTGAGTTAAATCTAGGATAATCTATACCATAAAGATAGGTTATACCCAGATCTAAACCAGCACAATTTATTTGGCGACTCTGTGGAGGTTTGTAACCAAAACCAGTCTTTAAAGCATTAATAGTGAAACTCTAGGTCTATATTCACCATTGCACGAGGCTGGGGTGGATTCGTACCATAAGATTTTTCTTCGATTGAATCAAACCTTGTCTTTACTTTGCTAATTTAGGAATCAAACCCATCAAATCAACACTTCATTTTCTATTAGGATTAGTTTAGGAATTTGGGAACCAATACAACTTAGCCCTTTTGTATCAGTGGATACGACACTTGGTTACTCTCACGAGTAGAGATAGTAGCTAAGTATAAAATTATATTTACAAACCCTATTTTGGGACGATCGGTTAGGTACCCCGCTTTTCACCTTATTGCCTTGGGATCTATCCCCACCTGTGCAAGTGCTTCCTCCCATTGGTCGGGGCCTCTCACGGGTGGAAAAGAAAAAAAAAAAAAAGCATTCAAAGTTAAGGGGGTTTTCTTAAATATCTTAAAGATCAGGCTGTGTCCTTTTTAATTGAGACAAAGGTAAATGTTTTCTTTTTCTGAAACTCCCATGTAAATTCATCATAGTGAATTTGCATGATGCATAGACACTACATTCCTTAGGACCTATAATCAAGGATTTGGGTCACCTAGCCAGACTGGTACATATGGTAATCCTGATCAATGATCGAACCTATCTGTCCATGTGTCTCTCTTGATTAATTATTTTCATATAGGTCTCGTAGAAGGTGGGCATGTTAGGAAAATGCAATATAGCATTGCTCGGATATAAATAACCTTATCAATTGCCCTTCTCATATTGGAGGGCTCATCTACAACCCATCTATTTTTTTTTTATCAAACACTGCAACCTTACATGTAAAGAGTTTGGAAACCCTGGGGCTTTAACCTAGAGAAATCCTGAGTTGAGTGGAACTCAACAGTGGGACCCACCTATTAAGATCCAAACCGTTCAAAATAAACCCTGTCAAGGAATATTGGATATCCTTCAATTTATGTAAATCCAAGTCTGTTCCACCATTGGATAAATTTTAGGTAAATCCAAGTCTGTTCCACCTCTGGATAAATTTTACGTAAATCCAAGTCTCTTCCACCATTGGATTAGATTTTACAATCTCATTTACAATATTATTTTCAAAGTGACGGCGAACCCAATTAATTTAGGCCTAAACAAAATAATAGGTCCTCTCTAAAGTGCTTTTATCGAAGGAAGACATACCTCATATGATTAAATCATTGGCCATGAAGTCCTACATTCCTTTAAGAAGAGAAACTAGAAGAAACTATGGGTTTATGATAGGATGGAATGAAATTTTACTGGGGCAACTTTAGAAGCATTTTGTCTTTCGTAAGGATTGTATTCAAAGCTTCTATGTTAGTTTAGGGACTTAATGTTTCTGTGCGTGCACCCTACTCCCCTCTATGCTGACAATAAAAACTCTTATAGGACTCACTCCAAATATAAAATCTCAAGAACGGACGAAACATATCTTATTTTCTATCATTTCATTCGCAAATAACGTGAAGCGTAAACTATCACAATCCTACATATCTCATCTCTAGTTGATTAGGCTGCTAAAGTCATGCCTCACAATCATCATAATTTCTTAGCATCTAAATTGATGGCTCTTGATAATCCACATCAATTTGAGGGAGAGTGAACACTGAAAAAAAAAAAAGAAGTGACCTTTAGCACCGGTTTTTTCTCCCGCTGCTAAAGGTCACTTTCTGCGGCAGATTTTTTTTACACAAAAACTGTCATTTTAGCGTCCATTGGCACCTTCTAAGAAATATCGATGAAGAATGCAAAATCCGACCTTTAGCGGTAGCATCTTTTGCTTCTTTTTTTTTTTTTTCTAATGTAGTGAGTAACAATTCCGGTACACTCTAGATAAATATTAACTACTTATATGTTACTTATTCCCGGGAAATGCTTGTACATGTCTTCTCGTTAAATCACCTAAAGGGGTAATCATGGAATTGTATATGGTAAACACTTATCTAAGGACAAAGCTCAAGGCTCTTCCTCAGAGTGGACAAACACTTTTCATGCAAAATCTGAGTTCGTCACCAACTAGGGGCTCAAACTTCACTACCAAGTTATGATGTGCCTTAACCTGTCAACTACCGGTGGACTATTCAGTTGAGTTTTTGCTTTTTAAATGAATATAGTTTCTGAGAGAAATTTAAGAACACCGAGAGTGTTATTGACTGCGTCGTAAATATAATATGAGTACCACAATGTTAGACTAATAATGATTTTCGCACCATTTTCGGTTCCTGATAATGATACAACTGTTTCTCATGTTATGACTAATTGTAGTTTTAGAAAGGAGTGTTCATCCTGTTTAGATGAGTCAAGCAGAAAGTGGATTCACATACAGAGCTCATGCCGAAGTAATTCTAAGTGAATACGATCTATCAAAAGGTCTAAAACTAAAATTTGAAGCTCCAAAATTAAGAGAGAGAGCATCACATTTACACCTTCATCTTATATCCTACACTATTACTGCTTTAATATTTCTTTAGAATCCACTGTACTATGAATTACCAGGGATTCATAGACAGTAAGCATATGGGCCCTGCAAGGGGTTCTATGTAAGGGACAGTGACGTACACTAGAGAATGCAATGTATTAACTGATTTGGGATATCTTAACTTTAATTCCAACAACCGGGTGGGAAAAAAGTCTATACACTGCCGTCGCAAATTTGATCGACCATTTCATTTCTCTCTTGTCAAGTCTATATATAGCCGTATTTCAAGTACTGATAAAAATTTTAAGGACAAATCAATTGCCATTTACCCTCCACCAACCTAATGAGATACTCCTCTATTACTTGCAATGCTTTCAAGCATTTGATAGTAAGCTAATTTAATTTCTCATTAGCTTACCAACTCTATTAGTTAAGAACGGCTCCTTACCCGAGGGGTAAAGAGCGTCAATTCTTACCTGGCTGCCTGGGATTCTAACACCGGGTACGTCATCTCTTTCCGCTTGTGCGGGCTCCTTTCTCACTTGTGTGGGCTTTCTTCCCACTTGTGCAGGCCTCCTTCCCACTTGAGCGGGCTACATTCCCGTGTGTATGCATGGTCTCTCTTGGGTCCCAACCTCTTTGGTTGGATTACCAAAAAAAAAAACACACTCTTTTAACCAGTTTTTAACTTGTTTCTTGTTACATTTTATTATATATCCATGTATGAATTTCTGTATGTATGAATATAATAGCTCCCACATTGGGGTACACGACCCATGTAAGACCACATAGAACCATGTCAATCACTGGGGTTGAGATGGGGTAGGGGAGGTAAAATCCAAAACCACTAAATTCAGAGCATTATAGATATATATTCTGAAGCCCCAAAGTTCTAACGGTGAAGACTTTCGTTGGCTAAAGAGGGACACACAACCTAGATCTCATATGAAGACATAAATATATATATCAAAGTAAAAAATACCTCTTCAGTCATAAATCATTGACAATAACTATGCTACGTGATATTATCTAAGGGAAATGTTCATATGCATCCTTCCCTCACCACTTTTTGGTGAGGGACACCCCTTTTGGGGAAAAAGCAAGTACAAAGTGTACTTTTGTACTTTGCTTTTTCCCCACTTTTGTACTTGTTTTTTCCCCAAAAGGGGTGTCCCTCACCAAAAATGGTGAGGGATAGATGCATAGGAAGACCCCCCATTATCTAAATCTGTATATTTATTTCAGGAAACTCCGAGCAAATGAAGTAGAACTGTTCATAATAAGCATGGATCTGATTATACCTAATACATGCTCTTTATTTCTAGACAGAATCATCAGCAAGGAATTAAACCATCAGTAATGAACATGCCACTTAATCATTGCTACTCAGGTCAGAATAATATGTATAGAAGATAGAGGACTGACCTCAAGGTTTTCTTTTTCTCCTTTGTGGATGTCGATTCTTGAGTGCCTATGATAGCGATCAATTGTCTTTTCCATTCTGAAACATCCCAAAATATAAGGAGTCAATTTCTAGAGTAATTCAAGTTAAATATTAACAAGCATGCTGCAATTTTTTTTTCACATGACATTAACTCCTCTACATTAAAAAAAAAAAAAATTTGGTAACAACCAAAATTCATCAGTGAGGTACAAATTCATCAATGATTTACTTGTAAATTTAAAGGAAAACGTAGGGAGAAGGAGAAGGACCCATCAAGCAAAATAATAAATTTCATGGTTTGTGCCTTTATCAAATGATAGATGCATGTCTCACTACGACCTTTCATCTAAGGAGAGCCCCCATGATGTTATCCTACCCAACCTATAACCAGAGTGCACGGCAGAGGTTTTGCTTGTGTCCCTGGGCAGTCAAGCGAGACCAAGTCAAGACAAGTCCCGATGCACAACAGGTAATGTGGGGTTAAGATAATGTTAGACCCCGTCCCGAGTTAGTCGAGATTAACTCTAATTGATTGGAATTGAAGCTAATTAACTATGCTTAATTAAGCTAATGATGGTAGATGACCAAATGGAATTGAATTAGCCTAAAATGCATGATTTGGGCTTAACGAAATGATAATGAAAGAGGTGGCCGAATACCTCTGGGAGGATTTTTCACAGAAAAACAGACCACGAATAACCTGGCCGAATGCTAACCGAACTCTGGCCAAATAGCTAGCCGAAGAGGTGGCCGAGTGCCCCTGTATCAGTGAATTTTCACTGAAAAATTCAAACTGGCATAATTTTGTTCGACTAGCCGAAATTGTGAATTCAGCCAGCCGAGTGCTGACCGAAAGGTGACCGAAGACCCTGACAAGGATTTTTGACAGAATACAAGCTTCTGGAAAATTGACCGAGTGCTAACCGAGCTCTAAATGGCCAGTTCGGCCAGCCGAAATGTGACTGAAGAGGTGGCCGAATGCTCAGTAATTCTGATGCTGAAAATCTGAATTTTCAGAAGTTGAGCCTATTGAATCAGAGATTCTTTATGACAATTAATCGAATAATTTTAAGACTAATTGAGTGAACTCAATGGTCATGATTGGTGTTGTAATTCGGGGTAAATCCAAGTCCCGAACTGACCGAATTGAATGACGAATTGAATAAGAATTGTACCTAAACCTTCATAAGTGTTAGCTAAGGTTATCGGAATGTACAAAGTTCTAGTAAAGTAATGTTCATCGAGAATAACACGTACATTCGATAACGACCGTTTCACCCAATTGTTTGGTTTAGAAGTTTAAACGAATATTGATTTGATTTCATTCTTGAGTCTGGCACTACATAGTAGTTTCTTAAGCTCGTCATAGAGCTGAACTGAATGAATGACTAAATGCATGAATGAATGAACAGTTACGAAAAGTAACAATGAATTAATGAACAATCCTACCGCAGTAGATGGACTAGGGGTGTTCCGGAGCTCCGTGGTGATGCTAGTGATCTCTAATCTAGACACTGGGCTTTTTTTTTTTTTTTGCTAATTGGTGAATTTATATTAAAAAAAAAGAAAAAAGGGCAAAGACCCCAGGACAAGGAGAAGAAAGAATACAATCAAAAGAAAACAACCAGAAAGGCCTTCCCTGAAACAGGAGAGGCACTAACCTACAGAAAACAATTTAGCTGAAAGAGAGATCCAGCCGACAGGGAGAAGAAGAGAACTCCACATCACCTTATAGCACTGCAAACAGCAATTCACTGCACATACCAACAGCACAAAGAGGGCACCAACACAAGACAAAACAAGACACAACACAACAAAGAACTTCAAAGCCAGCAGCAGGAAGACACAAAGCCACAGCACGGCTCACACAGAGATAGGCAAAGTAGAGAACTACACTTCATCACTGCACAAGACTACAAAGAAGCAGCAGAAAACAGCACCTCTCTGAACAAAGAAGACGTCCCAACAAGACAAGGCTCTACCCGAGCACTGCAAAGAAACACAGAACCAGCCAGCTGGGCGCTACTCAACCTGCACTGCACAGAGCAGAGGGGACCATAGCAGGGCAAAACACGACACAGCAAAGCACTGCCCATGAGAAAAGAAAGCTAAAACCGAGCCAAGCCTGACAGCAAGAGAAAAGAGAATGCCAAGAGAGCTATTTAGTCCAGCCAAAGGACCGCAAAATAGGGAAGTGCGCGCATTTGGCTGCTTGACAAGCAAGGTGAAGAAAAATGGCCCTCCAAGTGAACCCCACCTGCATAGAAACAGAACCAGAACCAAGAGGGGCTCAAACCAAGCTCAAGCCACGCAGAACAGGTTGAAGAAGGGTAGAGACAAGCCCATGCAAAGAGCTGGCCAGCCCTCTCATCCGGTCTGAGTGTTAAAGTGTAAATTTGTATGATAATAGGCCCAACCCACTTGTATGATAATAGGTCCAGCCCACTTGTAAATATGAGATCTAGTCATAACGTGTACAGAAAGTTAAAACCACATATGCTAGGCTGCCTTACCATATTTAGAGATTTAATTAGGTTTTGTTTCCATGATTTGTAGCCTAAACTTAGGGAATGTAAAGTCTATATAAAGAAGAAAAATCCAAGAAGGCAGGCACGTCGAATTGGAGTATTTCACAGAAACCTTTCTCTCTCGTTCTGATATTCTTTTGAATGTCTCTGAATGTCATGGTATCAGAGCTTTCTCGTGGATGTGTGCAGATTCTACAGATCCACTTGGTAACCTGTGATCATCAAAAAGGGGAGCAGAGTCTACAGTTTTTCATGTGGCCCACTTGCGATCATCAGGAGGCATCTCTGTTGTGACACCACCTTGGTCACTACTACTTATAAGGATTTTTGGTATTTTTTGAAGATTTTTCGACCTTCAGAGGTAGGCCATTAGGACCTCTTTCAGAAATTACTGTTTTCTCATATCTTTCTCATCAATACCGTCCAGTTTCTTGGATATTGCTCTGTTTCAGTTGAAACTTGGATCTCTTGTTTCGACACTATTCCATCTACCTCCCTTCAAGGTCTGATCTTGGATTCGATCAAACAATGGGGTCCACAAAGCCTGTCGACAGGTTTCTGTAGGCCGTTTTGGGCCAATTTTTTGTTCTACATATCGCAGATTCTGATCTTCTGTGAATTTTTGGCTATACACTGCTATTTTGAATACTTTGGTTATTTTATTGTAATCTCAGGTGGCTGTTAGTGTGTTTTCAAGTTGCAATTTATTGTGCTGGTAGTAGGATTGCTGCTTGTTGCTATTTTTTGCTACGCATTCTCTGCATTGATATTATGGAGAAAGGTGATATCACTTTGATCAAGTTTAACGGTAAAAACTATACCACTTGGGCTTTTCAATTTCAAATTTACCTTAAGGGTAAAGAACTCTGGGGAAATCTTGATGATTCGGTTCCCAAACCAATTGATGAAAAGCAACTAGCTCAATGGGAGGTTAAAGATTGGCAGATCATGACCTGGATATTGGGATCCGTCGATGCACAGTTTATCTTGAACCTTCGCCCATACAAGACTGCCAAAGAAATGTGGCTCTATTTAAAGAAGATCTATTTGCACGAAAATTATGCTCGAAGGTTTCATTTAGAACATGAAATCTCGCAGTTTGTTCAAGAGACCTTGTCGATGCAGGATTACTACTCTCAGTTTACCAGTCTATGGACTGATTACGCTGAGATTATTTATGCTGACCTCCCCGCTGCTTCCTTATCCTCTATTCAAGAGATCCATCAGACAAGTCAGCGGGAGCAGTTTCTGATGAAGTTAACCGCAATTTGAAACTGTCCGCTCCAACTTAATGAGCAGGGTGCCATCCCCCACTCGAATTATGTTTGCGCGAGCTCCTTAGAGAGGAACAGCGCTTGGTGACTCAGACAGCACTTGCATAGAATGCTCCTCATGCGGCTCCCATCGAAGTTGCCTATATAGCCCGGGGTAAGCCTCAAGCCTGGGACATGAGCAAGGTCAAATGTTTTTTATGCCCCAAATTCGGACATGTTTCCACCTAGTGCGACGAGAAGTTTTGTTCCTACTGCAAAACCAAAGGTCATATTCTTCTAGAATGCTGGATGCGACCTCAGAATAGGCCACAACAACAGAGAGCCAACTCTGCACATCTTCCTGAGCCTTCTTCACCAGTCATGCCTTCACCACCTGCTACCACTTCTCCTTTTACCCTTACTCCAGAAATGGTCCAACAAATGATCATAAATGCTTTCTCTGTCCTTGGCCTGTAACATCTTCAGTATCCACCTCGTACATTGATTCAGGGGCCTCCAATCATATAACACACTCTCCTGTCAATATGACTCATATTAGGGAGTATGATGGAGAGCTTTCCATCAATACTGCTGATGGCAGCAGTGTTCCCATTACTGTAGTTGGCCAGGTTCCTCACTCCTTGCCCTTCCATAATGTTTTTTTTTTTTTCTCCTTACTTAACCAGAAATTTGTTATCCGTTGGTCAACTTGTTGATCGGAATTGTTCCATCCTCTTTTCTCGCTCTGGTTGTGTTGTGTAGGATCAAGTATCGGGGAAGGTGCTAACGAAGGGCCCAAAGCAGGGACGACTGTTTTCTCTTCAGATTTCGTCATAAGAAAGGCCCCCTTCAGAGTCTGCTTTGTTCTCTCATTTTAGTCATAATAAATGCCAGTTGTGGCATAATCGTTTAGCACATCCTAATTCCAAAACTTTGACGTTTTTATTAAATGATGGTTTAATTAATGATAATAAAGTTTCTTTTAATTGTGATAGCTGCAAGATGGGGAAAGGGAAAACCCTTCCTTTTCATCTTCATGATTCTTTAGCTCTGAAATGTTTTGATATTGTTCGTAGTGATGTCTGGGGTATTGCACCTGTTATCTCTCATTCTCATTATAAATACTTTGTTACATTCATTGATGATTATAGTCGTTTTATTTGGATTTATTTTTTGCATTCTAATTATGATGTTTTCTCGGTTTTAAAAGTTTATTGTCTTATGTTGAGAATCAATTTTCCACTACCATTAAAATTCTTAGGTCTGATTCAAGGGGGAGTATGTTTCGAAGGAATTTCAAACATTCTTGCAATCCAAAGGCATTATCTCCCAGCGATCTTGTCCTTACACGCTCCAACAGAATGGTGTGTCTAAACAAAAAAACCGACATCTCTTAGATATTGCTCATTCCCTTTTGTTAGAATCTTCTATTCCCACTAGGTTTTGGCCCGAAGCCCTCTCAACCGCTGTGCATGTCATAAATTGTTTACCTTCCTCTAGATTAGACAACCAGACACCTTTTTTTAGACTTTTTTCAAAAACCTCCTCTATGATCATCTTCGTCCTTTTGGGTGTGTGTGTTTTGTTCTTCTTCCTCCCACTAAGCGCACTAAGTTAACAGCACAGTCTTCCATATGTGCCTTTCTTGGTTACGCTCTTAATAAAAAAGGCTATCTATGTTATGATTCTACAGCCAAAAGAATTCGGGTGTCTCGCAATGTCGTGTTTTTTAAAAATCAATATTTCTTTCTTAGGCATGGTGATTCAAACGACTCCTCTTTAACTTTTTTACCACCCTTTTCAGATGCAATGCCTCCACCTGTTACACGTTTTAAGCCGGATTTTGTGTATGAACGACGGAAGGTTACAGATGATCCTGCCTCTAGGTCTCTTACTACGCCTACCATTCCTGCACCTGATCCACCTCCGGACCCGCTTGCTCTTCGCTGATCCACTCGCCACATAAAGCCACCTGACCATTATAGCTTTACTGCTTTACTCATGCTTCATTATTAACCACTTTGTCTTCTATTTCTATCCCTAACTCATGCTCTCAAGCAGTACAGCATGATTGTTGGATATAGGCTGTCCTTAACTCGTATATGCTAGGGTGTCTAACCATATTTAGAGATTTAATTAGGTTTTGTTTCCATGATTTGTAGCCTAAACTTAGGCAACGAAAAGTCTATGTAAAGACGAGAAATCCAGGAAGGCAGGCATGTCGAATTGGAGTATTTCACAGAAACCTTTCTCTCTCGTTCTGGTATTCTTTTGAATGTGCCTCTAAATGTCACTGAGAAGATGATCTAAGCTCTAACCAGAGAAGGCTTTTTATTCCGGTGCTTAGAATCGTTCCGGAGAGACAAAAGCACGAAGATGGCTAGGAAGAAGATCGCCGCTGCATGATTTCTACCAGGGCCATCAATGCCAAACACTGGTAGATCACTCACTGAATTGAATAACCATGAATGAATATGAATCATTAGTATTTGTATTCACAAATACCCTATCTGCTTCTGTTGGAAGTACTGAAATGAAACAAATGCTATTGTAGTTGCCAATCTAGTAATTGTTATTACTTGACTCCATGAATAGGTATTGTTATTGAATTGAATTGTCTAAAACTGTTAAATTGACAGGTTTAGCATGTATTATCATAGATCAGCATATACATTGTTGAACCGTCGTGGTCACAGTATTATTGATGACATTACAAGCCCAATTGCCCGCGCCCGTCATGCAGAGGCCGCACCACCAGTGGAGGAGGCCAATCAGGTTCCTCCAGGTGGACTAATTGAATGGACATGAACGGAGTGCGAATGAATTCGAATGTTTTGGAAATGTTTAGAGAAAACTCTTATGTATTCCTTTTTAATAGTAAATAGATGTCACCTACATTGTATTTGAATATGCAGTGGTTGGCTTTGATAGAGAATTGAAATGTGTATATTGAACTTTACCTTTGGTAAAGGACTTGTGCAGGGTTAAATGTTTCGTCAATGTATATATTCTGCAAAAATGTACATTAGACAGGTTCGTATGATTGTTATCCCTTGTGGATTTCGTTTTAACTTCGATTAATTCGGAGTTTACAGGAGTAAGTATGGGTTTGCGGCTCGGGGTTTGTCTGGAGTAATAGGATCTCGAGCCCGGGTCATGACAGATAAGGTTGCACAAATATACTCAAGCTCAAGACTTGAACGTTTCTAATGAGACTTATGCACCACTGCAAACCCAATGCTTAAAAGCTTCCCCGCCCTTTGTCTAGGCAGATTCTGGCTGGACCCAGCAATTCGACAGTGGGGCCACAGGCATGACGAGCTTATTTGCATTGCTGTGCCAATTGCTAAGTGCTAAACTCTTGCTCTCTAATCATTTTCTTGCATAGATTGTTGGGGAACTAACATAAGAATCATTCAAGAACTAGGTCCTTAAATGGCATTTCACTACAAAAGCATGATAGTAAGCAACTCGCACGTGATAAAAAAATGCAGAAATATGCCTTCCAGAATAGTTTTAAAGGAGGAAAGGAACAGAATAGAATCATCCAAAGGGCGGGATATTGGAAAAATTAATGGGATTGATTTTTTTATCATCAAATAATTAATAGAATCAAAATATGATTTTGTCCTCAGATATTTTTGTGGCATGAGGTAAAACAAATTCCACGAAGGCATTTGGTGAAAATAAAATGATTATAAGAATTGAATCTGTGCATCATCAAGGGCGGAGGCACAAGATGGAAATACCCTCATAAGAATAGAATTCCTGTAATTCCTCAACCAAACAGACCTTATGTTGAAGTTGTCAATTGTTGCAATGGGTTTATCAGGAAAAGATTCTCTTGGTTTAGTATGATACTAAAAACATGAAGATTTTGCATATAAATTAATGTCCAATGTTGTGTGTGTGTTTGTGTTTGTGTGTGTGTGTGTGTATGTGTGTGTGAGAGAGAGAGAGTGAGTTAAGCATAGGAATAAAAACTATAATTCCTTATCATGATACACACATTTGTTAAGGAAAATATACATCTACGAGCAATTCCAAGTGTAGCCCAGCACTATCGGACCCACTTGGCCCACCTTTCATCAATGCAACCCTTTTAACAATCTTTTCATCCCATGATCAGGCATCATGCTCAATTTTACAGTCGCTGAACATTCATTCACCATTAGAAAATCAATGGTTAAGACGCCATTAAAATTTAAGTGAGTTAAATCAAGGGTTATGCTAATCTGGTGGGGCTTATTTTTTTTGGATCCTCCTTGTCCATGAGATGATCTTTCCATTTGCCCTCCTCCACTTGATAAGCTCACATCTGAGTGGGCCCTGCAAGCTAGACTGCATATAGTTTATATGCAATCAGCTCGTAGGAGAACATTGCCCCAGTTGTTGAAGATATTTGATGTGATTGCAAACTAACATTTGTGAAATAAAGAATTATTTCTAAATCAAATTAAAAGATCATACATCGAAATGAAGTTGAATTTTAACTTGAGAAGCTCTATAATTCACACAAGAAGGAATTCTTCTTTCGGCTCACCTAAACAAATTTTAAAGCCTCTTTCTTTGGCAGAAGTCCAGACATGAATTTGTAATGCTAGAGGCTTCTAGATAATGAAGTGATTATCACCCCCTTCGCATTTTCAAATTCTATCTTTCTTTGCCAGAGTTCTGAATTTCAACCACCTAAAAAATCATATTCATCCTTTGGACTTCCCGAATTCTAGCCCATATAAGTATTTTTTGGATGCTCCAGCCAAGAGGAGGATTTTAGAATTCCACCCAGGGGGCAACTTCTGGAGAATTTCAAACTCTCCAAACGTTGAAAGAAATAGGTCCTAGGAATCACCTAAAGCGTTTCCTAAAGGCCAAGCAACTTTAGTTCATGAGGTTGTCAATCACACATCAAAAGTCGGTATAGTCAGCCTATAAATTTCTCAAAATGGAATAAAGGTCACATAGATCGCATCATCAAGAAACTGAGTTGGTACTTATAACTATTTAGTTACCATGGTTTCCAGTTCATCAAATGTAGTAAATTTTTCATTGGAATTATATCCAAAGTTTGGTTACCTAAATCATTGGAGTGCAATTCCAATTTGGAGATTGTGGATTGCAAGATCCAAGATTATCATGGTTAATGAAGATAGGATGAGATTACGTTAAATTTGAACTGCTTAATTCATAGGTTTTTTATTGTTCGATTTTTCTGTCTTGGTTTGTTTGGTTTTAAGTCTTGGATTACTTACTTCTAGGGTTAGGAGGTCATTTTCCAGGATTTTGGTTCGCTTCGCCTTTTGTAAGATGTTCTTCTTAGGTCTAGACATCCAATCAATACTTAAATATGGGTGTTCGCTGCCTCTATATCTACTTTCTTACCCAAAGGGCTGCAGATCTTGCATTTGGGATATTTTCTTTTACAGATCTTTGATATTTCTAAGCAATCCTAAAAGAGCCCACATGTCAACAGATTGGATACTTAAACAATGGACTGCTCTAACAGAAACATACCCCATTAAAATTCAATATGCACCAAGAATCTATCATATAATTTAATATGCACCAAAAATATGTAATATCACATAAGAATTCAAATCTAAACCCATTCTAAAAAGCTATGATTAGTATAGTTCCTTGATATTACTTCAGACTTCTCCAAAATCAGCTATAAATTAATTGGATTCAAGACTACATGATCTTCATTATTTTTTTTAACCATCTGTCCTTGAGATATCTAAGTTACACTCACGTACTCCTAACAAAATACTCATGTGAGCGTATTAAACACTGATATATACATCCTATATATGGTATTATTAACCATCATAGATGGATCAAGAGCTGCAAAGTCCTCGACTCTAAACTTATCAAAGATTTCAAAGATCCATTATAATTAGAATAAATATAAACCAATGAGATAATGTACATTGTTGAGAAAGAACATAAAACCAAATCAGGCAAACGGGCATATGGATCAGCACAATGATGTTTTGCCAGGAGCTGATAGTGAAAGTATATTGATAGAAGCATAAAATTGTTACGATGGGAGCCAGTCTGTAAGATCCCGGTCCCGTTTATAATATTTTATTATATTTTAATTAGAATATTACTATTATTTTAATTAAATGTATTTTAGTTATTTAAGTGGGTAGGATTAAGTGGGGCACACGTTAGATTAGATGTGTGGATCGGAGAGTTGGTTTAACGGGTAGATGACCTGACCCGTAGTTTGACCCAATGACTCAAGCCCAGATAATATTCTCTTAACCTAATTCCTTCTTCTAAGAACTACACGTTCTTATCTCTCCCCACTTTCGTCTGCAACTCCTCCTGTTACTTTTCGTCTTCTTCCTCTTTCAACTTCCCAAGTCATTGTAGCTTCAAGATCAGAGGATACCATCATTATTCGCTCAACTTTCTTATCTCAGGTAACCCTCTCCTCAAACCATTAGGAGTAGATCTATATTCTTGGGTTATCTCCTTTTTCTTTCCAATTGTAGATTTGGATAGGAGTACCATAGATTTGTTCATCTGAGCATTTCTTTCCCATATTCTTTGTCAGATCGATGATAGGATTATTCTCAAGTGCTGTGGGAATCTCGGTTTTGGTATTGGTTAGGATCTATGCATTTTTCTTCAACCCCGGTAAAAGGCAAGTACCTAATCATGATTTATAAATTTAATACTTGTTTTCTCCTTGATTGGCAAGTCCATGCATGTAGAAGCCTTTGATGCACTCTTTTTGTGATAATATTGTGATGCTATTTTGCTTTGTGATGAGATCGGAGATTTGGAGGTGACTCGGTTTATTTTGTTAATTATGCGTTAATGTTGCAGAACCTGTGCCAACTTGAACTGAAACGGAATCATGATACAGATCATCTATTCCGTGATTTTGACCATGGGACCCTAGTGGGCCACAGCTTGCATATCGGGTCCCCACATCTGATAGGGGACCCAGCGGCGAAGTTGATGGTGGTGGACCCGTGGGGATTACGTCCCATCTGGCCCCTCATCTAAGGGTTTACAAAATTTGGGGCGTCAATCATCAAAGGGGTTTTATTTTGGATATTAGGCAGTGGTGGGGTCCACTGGGTGATGTGATCACAAATCTAGTCCGCGTATCCAGCCGTATAGCCTTAGGCAACCATGTAGATGGGGGCTGATCGTGGGCTTATGATTAGTGGGCCACTGACTGAAGTGCACAGATGCACAGATGCTATTGATGATGAGCCCATTACAAAACTGGTTCTGTGATAAGAAGAAGAGAATGGAGATGACGATGATGTCATCCCATGCCACTCCCATGTGACATTAGTACAGACTTGATGGGATGAATTGAGAGAGGAATTCAGTGGCCTGGGAGTGCATGGGAAAAATGTAGCCATCACCCATGTTACATATTTGACTTTAAAGTTTTGTTAAATTGTGTACCTTGCCCTTTCAGTTTCTGGAAATTAGGAAAAAGGCCCTGATGGTTTTATAAACTCAAATTAAACCCTTTGACTTATTTTGAAGAATGTTTTGGATAGGGTCCTCAGGTTTTCTAAAATTATAAACTAAGGTTATTATTCATAATCATTATTTACAAATTAATTTTGAATGATATCTTTGATTTTTAATGTGTTAAAATTATATTTTTGTACTTTATATTTGGATTATGGGACCTGAGTAAATACCGTCTGGGCACACGGTATCTTACTAACGTGGGGTATAGTGCCTGGTATGACCTCGGGCAAATCCTGATAGATTCGAGTTCAACCCATCTCTATTGGAAAAACCCTTAACTGGGTCTATGCACCATTGATGGAGAAGGGATGCGTTGATCTTATATTTAATAGAGATTCTTGTGGTTGTTGGATACGAGACCTTATGTTTGACCTTAGGATCGATTCGTATCTATGTCTTAACCTTCACATGCATATATATGTTGGTGTAGGATATGTATTCCTTTACATGCATACCCTATTATGTGTTATGGACTATAAAGTGGTTTGGCAAATTTTGTATGACGATTTGATTATGATATGGAATGTGGAATGGTCAGCACTTTACTTTGACTTAGGACTCTTGTGTTGGAGCTTTATTATTCAGGTCTATTATGCTTATATGTTTATGTTTATGTGGGTCATTTATGGACGACTGTAAATCAATACATGGACGGTTGATTACTGATGTGACAAGATCACTTATAATCCGCTATGAATGTGAACAGGTTATCCTGGTTTTTAATTTGATCGGTTTATGACCACTGACATTATGGATGGGCTTTCCCGATTTATTTAGGGCTGACCACCCACAACGGGGATACTTATCTTCGTGTGAATCATATTGCTCCTTTTGCTTTATTTGGATTATGTTATACGTTCTTTCTTGTCATTGTCATTGTCATTACTTCTATATAATCACACTTGTCTATATTCTTCTTGTTACTGTATTAAATTTCGAATTATGATTATGTACTTGCTATTTACTTTGTAATATTTGGTGCATAGGTACCGAGCCCTACTTTACCGAGGAGACGGAGGAGGGTCAAACGTTTCAAACGTTTGAGCTAACTAACGAACCCGAGTGGGATGCTGGAGATGGCTTTGCAGCCGTCTAACCCAGTACAAGAGAGAACATCATCTTAGAATTATTTTAAATAAATTTTCTTTTAGTGTTGAGACCTCTTTTAGAAATTATTTAATTTATTCTGCAACTTTAACTATTATTGTTTATTTGATTTTCGTGATGGATCTTAATTATGAACCTTGAATACCAATTGAATAAAGCTTCCGTTGCATTTAATGAAATTTATTTTGACTCACCACGGGTTGAAATTTTATGTGGGTCCACTTTTGGAAGCTTGTGTTGTATTAACCATGTCGTAAATGGTTAAAGATAAAAATACAAGGTGAATATAGAAATACGACCATCAAATAACTAGTAATTAAGATCATAAGTCGAGATCCCATCTATATTGGTACTTCACCTCTTTAATAAGTTCAATGGATCACATTTCCATAATGGTTTGCATCCAACTTATTAATGGTCTGCATCCATAATCTTGAAGAGAGACATTCAAATCATTCCAGCATGATTGTCCAAACAACTCATGACAGAAAACTCCCAGCGAAAGATAAGGAAGATCAACTTAAATCATACGCAAATATATACCCAAATAGAAGATGTAAAGAAAGCCTAGTAATAGGGTGTGACATCAAACTATATTCCGTTTAAAGTATTCGACCAAAGTTGCTTCTATCTTCATTACAATGTTATTATAAAGAAATCTTCTTAAATCTCAACTACAAATTACTATTGTAAGTTAATCCAAGCCATCTAATTAAAATTAATGAAGTTCTTAAAGAGAAAACTAATTAAAGGAAAGAGGTTTTCTTGAAAGAGGAAACCAAATAATAGAAAGAGAGAAAGTAAGCAAAGAAATAAAGAATGAAACATATCTTAAAATAGAAAACCAAACAAAAGAGGGGTATTAGAAAACAGGAAAGAAACAAATACAACAATATCTTAAAGGGAAAACCTAGAACAGAAGTAGGAAAAATAAAAGGGACATCTTTTAAAGATAATAAGAAAGACTATAATACCCTAAATCACTATTTAAAAAATAAAGTAAATGCCCTAAATTCATCATTTATCTACATCTAATCACAAAATGTCATAAAAAGATTGCAAACAAAGTCAGAAAACTCAAAATGCACAAACCTAGGCTCATTGAAAAGCTAGCTCAGAAATCTAACAAATAGACCTAGTTTCACGCCATTCCGATCTAATTTGATGCATGAAATATAAAGATTATTAAAAACATGAAAATATAGCATGGATGGGTTCTGTGTACCAGGAATAGCTTGGGCCTTCTGTTGGAAGTAGGTGGGCCTCGTGGATAGATATTCAAAACTTTTGACCCACTTGACTCAGGGATCAAGTATCCATAAGGCAAAAACCCAATCCAGAATGCATAACCCTCAATCTCATGATCACATACAGTAAGTAAAACTATCTTAGAGATAGAACAGAAACGAACAAGCATCCATTAAAATCCACAACATACAAGGATGCAGATTTTACCTTATGAGCTCGGTTGCGCTCTAATGGAGAAGTTGATAACTTTCGTTGATGTAGAACTTCTCTACAAACTGAGATCAGAATCTCCACCACCTCTTAGCTTTCCACGCTATGACCCGAATTAGATATCTCTTCTCAAGAAGATTGGTGGAATCTTCAAGAGAAAACCCAACTCGAAACCCTAAGGAACTAGAAGAGGAAGAGAGAAGAGAGCAGTGCAACTGTTGCACAAAGAGGAGGGACGTTTTTCACTATATAATATTATAGACGTCCAAGAGGGGCGAATTCCCTTTTATAATCTCCCAAAGCTCCTCTTGTCTTAATTGAAATAGAAGTCTTACTTCCACAACAATTAGTAAGTATACTATTACCACTATTAGAAGTCCTACTTCAAATAGAAATAGTAACTTCCTAATTCCTTCCTTTTAGAGTTCGAATAGGATTAGTATCTTTCTAATATCTTGGGCTAGCGTGGGGACCACTAGGGATTCCATAGAAAACTGGCTCCAACTGGGACACGCGACCCCACATCTCATGTGCAATCCGAGCCCACAGTCAATTGCAAATAACACCACTATATAAATGCAATTGCACTCCAGTCTTAGGAATAAATTACAATGAAGACCCTAAACTTCCCAATTACCACAAGTAGGCCCCTCTATCAATATCCATGGATCAATTGGAATAAATCTGTCTCTTCCAATCTTAGTTCCACATCTTATTATCCTTGAGTCCCAATTAATCACTATGATCATCAGTACCATCCAATTAACTCTTAATCGAGATGGGTGCGCACTTACTAATGACAAAACCCATTAATTGGCACAAGGGGATAATAGAGATAGATTCCTTCTTGATCATTCAATGTTCCCACAGTCCTACTACCACATACCCAAGACACCGAGGTGTTGACCTACAGTTGGCCTCACTCATTGGTGACTCAAAGCAAATGAATAGATAGAAACTTGAGTTCATTAATGTCTCAAGATTGAGAGCCTATTGCTAGGGAATTATGAGAGCATACCTTATTATTGAGACGGAATTCCATAAGGTGCTTTTCATGGTCCTTCAATACATCCAATGTACTAGCACATTGATCCAGAATCTTCCATTCTGATGATCGAGACAAATCACACTATTTCATAGTGATCAAAGTGCTGCAACCTTATCAGATGAGATGCCCAGTCTCATCACTGGTTGTGAAGATATTTTAAGTATAAGATTTGTGACATATATCTCCCGTATGTGGATCTCATCCATATACATATATCACATCTAATATACTAATGGGACCCGGTTCAACTCATGAACCATTATGTCATATGTATTGGTCATGTGCATAAAGTAATAAAATAACATTCATCTCATGAAAGTAAAGCATGGTTTTATTGATTAATCAATTTATTACATCAACTGATGGATTGAGTCCATACAATCTAACACCTTCATGGCATCTTCCTCTTGGGATGCATCATTCACCTTGCAATTGTCTTTAGAGCATAATTGTTTTTTTTTTTTTTTTGGTAGAATTTAGAGCATAACAGTTAACTTTATTGATGGTGTTCACAACAGCTACCAAGGATGACTGAGAATTTTCCGTTATGTAATTGAGGTCTTCAATCAAGAGTATAACCTCCATTAGATCAATCTCCATTACTTAACTCAAAACTAGTATTTATCTAGAATCCAATATGTTCTATGCTTCAATCCTTTTTGCAAATGTGCGGTAATTAATTGTCATGCTCATACTGTACTTCCTGTGAATCTTTGTAATGAAGAGGGCAAAATCAGGTTTCCTAAGTTCTCAGAGGTAATTTTGAAAAGCTACTAACAGAAAGCCACATTTTAGTACAAATTGTAGTTTTAAAGAAATGAATTCGTCGAGATAAAATCATACACTGTGATATTCATCAAGGACTGATCTCAATTTATGCAACCTAATAACAATTAAAGTTTAAACTAATCCTTATCTAAAGGTAATGATCAACTCGTATCTGGCAATGTCCTATGACCTATCCAATCCTTCATCTCTAACACCCTTCCACAATCGCATTCGCATGTCCTATTGGAAAAAAGATGAGTTATTGTTAACAAAAAGTACAAACCCATTGATCTCTGAAAAATATAATAATAATTTTTTTGAAGTAACGATCATCATGTCTTCCTAGTGATCATTGTCTGTCTATGGATCCATCACTTTCGCAACCTGCTCCATTTGAAGCGATCATCAAATCTGTCATGATCTCTTGCAGAAGATTTTGATCATGTAACTAGACGAAGTTGGTGAGATCGTAATGCTTGGATAATTGTGTGGATGAGAGAGGATACTTGATTATACTGAAACAAGAGAAGGTGTGATGAGAGCCTAAAATATACCATTTAGGCCCGTCAATAAGGACTTTGTTGCACCTTGAGATAGCAATTTATGACTTTAATTGTTATAATTTCATGTTTACATGTGATTTAGGTGAAGAAAATGAATTCAAAAGATA
The DNA here is from genome assembly GCA_028538565.1 of Umbellularia californica. NCBI lineage: Eukaryota > Viridiplantae > Streptophyta > Magnoliopsida > Laurales > Lauraceae > Umbellularia > Umbellularia californica. Next base: position 14,242,304 of record JAPQWN010000005.1, read on the forward strand.
ATTGTAGAAAAGATGACAAAATCACAAGGAACCGGACACTCTGCCTCCGGCGTCTGGACGCTAGACCCAGAACTTCACCGGACACCCAATACCAGGCGTTCAGAAGCCCGAACCGGGTGGGCATCGCCTTTTAGTGCGTTTTGACGAGATTTTTCACCAAAAATCTATAAATATGATGCCAATCTCGTTTCAAAATTTTTCACATCTTGGGAGAACTTCTGGAGGCAGATTCTAGAGCTTTGGAAGGAGAGCCAATGGAGATTTCGTCGAGGATTCTTCGTCAATCTCTCTCCATGAGTAACTAACGCTCCACCTTATGGTTGCGATGAAGCCCTAATCTTGTATTTTTGTGATGTATAGGTTTTAGGGTTTTACTTTGAAGGCTTTTGGTTATATGACATTGATGTTATCCACTGTTAGATTCTATTTATCAATGCAATATCTCTTTTTGGTATTTTATTCTTGTAGAATTGAATATCGGATTTAGGATAATCTGATATTGTTAGATTTAAGATAATCTATGGCTTAGAGATAGGTTATGCCCATATCTGAACCCATATATCTTATTTTTTGACTCTATGAAGGTTTGTAACCAGAACGAGTCTTTAAAGCGTTGATAGTGAAACCCTAGGTCTATACTCGCCAGAGTGGATTCGTTCCCTAAGACTTTTCTCCAATTGAATCAAACATTATTTTTAACCTTCTAATTTAGTAACCAAACCCATCAAATCAACACTTCGTTTTCTATTAGGATTAGTTTAAGAATTTTGGAACCAACACAATTTAGCCTTTTTGTCCCAGCAGATACGACACTCGGTTAACATCTTTGCTTTCACGAGTAGAGATAGTAGCTATTTATAAATTATATTTGCAAACCCTGTTTTGGGACGATCAGGGTGACAGTGAGATTAGTGCGGAAACATAAAATCAAAACTATGGCCGGCTTGATCACAAAATCACCACCAAGCAATGGATTGGATACCATGATAGAGTTTAAAGAATTGAATTCATTGCATAAAATCACCGTAAGGTTCATCAAGTACCGATCTCAACTTATATAATCTAATAATAATTCAAATTTTAAACTAATCCTTATCTAAAGATACAGAACTTATCTCTAACAAAATCCTAACTAATCCTTTATCTCTAATATAAGCCGCCATTAGATCAATCTCCATTACTTGACTCAAAGCTAGTATTTATGTAGAATTCAATATATCTCTTCTTTACTCCTTTTTTGTAAAAGCGGAAATTGATTGTCATGTTCATAATGTACTTCCTGTAAGTCTTTGTAATTGAAGAGGGCAAAATCAGTTTTCCTAAATTCTCATAGCAAAGATGATTATGTTGCTTGCCTACGTTTTAAATGGAAGAAGAGACTCTGTTACATGTTCCTTCTGTTAACCTACATTGTGATTCAACTTCCTTTCCACAAAATCAATAGCTTTCACATGTAAAAAAATAAAATTGAACCATAACATTGTAAGGTTTAGATTTACGAACAAGAACCCTTGGGTCTTCTCAATGCTATGATTGTTTCTTAGCATTATTTCAGAGAGCTAATTTGGATCAATATAAACATCAATAATAACTGTTATGTCTAATTTCATGATGCAAAAAACTGGCATTGCACATTCTAAAGAGGAAAACAGGTGTCCTCGCATGCATAGGCATAGACCTCATTGAGCTATCTTCATAAAAAAATCCTTGTGCCGAAGCAATGGAAATGAAAGTGGTGTACAGATTAGATAGTTACTCTTTTTTCTCTCTAAACTGATGGGGTCTAAGTTGATCAACATGATGCTGATGATTTAACTTTTACAAACCTTGGTCTAGCCGACCAACAGGTTGATTCTTCATTAACCAACCTGACGAACAATGAGCAATAATAACATTTATAATAATAAAAATAATAGCTGTTCTCACCTAAGCATACTGTCTAAGACTACCGAATGTGATAAACAAATAAATTTGGAGGCTCACTATAAGCCCTGGGAAGAGAATAATAAACAAACAAATAAATGATTGCCTTTCAGTCCAGATGGATTTGCTTTCGTAATTACAAGCAACTAATTAGACACAACTGTGGCTATAGTTACTGGCATTCAAATATAACAGGTCAATGTACTAATAAATCAAAATCCGTATGTAAAGATGTTGCATAAAAAACTATTGACATTGACATAATATACCGAAGAGAACTGAGGTCTCACCAAAAATTACATAATTCTTACTCTAAAGTGTTTTTAGACTATCTAAATTTAGTACCATTTGAACATCTTTCACCATGATTAATGACTGTCAACCCAGAGAAGGAAATTTTATATACATAAGATGCAAGGTAAGGCCATTAATCATTGATATTACTTTGTTGAGATTTCAGGAATACTAAAATCTAGAAAAACCTATACTAACTACAATACATAAACTATCTTGTTGCACATGGAAAATGGAATCATCTTTTACAACCTAATTGTTTCTGGCTACATGCTGCCTATGCATTAGCCATTGCAATAAACAAGAAATGCTCAACAAAGCAAAAGCATCTTACAGGTCCAGAAAAAAAATTGAATACAGAAATGACACAGCTCAAAAATAATACATGAAACAAAAAAACTAGAACAAAAAAAATGTTCATAGACATACGAGGGACTGATATGGAACTTGGCTAAATAGCATCATTTGATATGGGAATTTAGATGGGGGAATTTGGAACTTGGCTAAATAACAATTGCTTTTTGTCGGTTATCTTTTTTTTTTTTCATCATTTTTCTTAATATATTTTTGTTACCAATCCCAAAAAAAAAAAAAAAATCCAAGGACATGGCATAGATCATTTCTCATCTCTCTCTCTCATTCCTAGGAATGATGGCACCAAAGAATCATTAAACAGATGTGTAACGTCAAAGTCAAAAGGTTTACAAAAACCGGTTCTGACTTATTGCAAAATACAAAAATGGAATGAGAGTTCTTGGAAAATTGATTGTATTATTTTTGTGTGTGTTCTCTTGGAGAACGACCACCAATATATAGGAATATACATGCCTTAATCAAGGCTCTTACATAGGAAACTAGGTAATTACATTAATCACTAATCTAAGTTAGGAAAGTAATCAATTACTAAAATATGCACAGCTATCTCAACATTGACCAAATCAAATCCACATAAGATGTAGCTTGCTGGACTGGATTGACTGATGGGCCTTGGGCCCCTTCATGGGTCGTGGGCCAACTTAACAACCCCCCCCCCCCCCCCCCTCAAATTGATGCGGCGAGCATCAATTTGCCAACCAAGAACTGATGGCGTGGTCGGGGAAGACCTTTAGTAAGAATATCAGCAATTTGAAGTTCAGTGGAAACATGCGGAAGGTTGATGACGTCACGTTTAAGCTCATCTCGTATGAAGTGACAATCAACCTCGATGTGTTTAGTGCATTCATGAAAAATCGGAAATTCAGTAATCCGAATTGCACTTGTATTATCGGCATAGAGGGGGGTAGCTCCTTCTGCGGGAAATCCAATGTTAGAGAGCAGACCTCGGAGCCAAAGAATTTTGGAGCACGCAGCAGATATAGCTCGGTACTCAGCCTCGGTAGAAGATTTGGAAACTTCGTCATGTTTCTTGCATTTCCAGGAAATCAGACTATCACCCAAAAACATGCACCATCCTGTCGTCGATCTGTGAGTATCTGGACAACCAGCCCAATCAGCATCTAAATAAGCTTTGAGAGATAGAGGATTGTTGGATGGAAAAAAACAACCCGCGAGTCAGTGTGCGAATAAGGTACCAAATGATGCGGCGAACAGTAGCCATATGAAGATAACGAGGCCATATGAAGATAACGAGGAGCAATCATGAACTGACTCATTAGGTTGACCGCAGATAAGATATCAGGATGGGTGATCTTGAGGTAGATCAAGCTACCCACTAACTGGCGATATGCGATAGGATCTGGAAAAAGGTCACCCTCCTCTTTACTGAGTTTGACATTCAGTTCAATTGGCGTATCGACTGGAGCTAAAGCAATAAGGCCAGTCAAGTCAATGAGGTCAATCGTGTATTTGTGCTGATAGTTCTCTGTTAGGGGATTGATGAACTTCAAGACCGAGGAAATAGTGTAAGGGGCCGAGATCCTTCATTTGAAATGTCTGATGAAGAGAAGCTTGAAGTTCATGAATCATTTGTGCATTGGGACCAGTAATAACAATGTCATCAATGTAGACCAGTAGTACAGTAATCCCGGACGAAGCATAATGTAAGAACATAGAAGGATCATACTGGCTCAAATGAAAATCCAAGCGGAGAAGAGCATCTTGAAATTTCTCAAACCATGCACGAGAAGCGACGGAGCTTAGCAACCATGCTCGTCCCAGATGAGGACCCCGGAGGCAGACACATATAAACGTCTTCTTTGAGATCACCATGAAGAAACGCATTTTTGACATCCATTTGATAGAGAGGCCAGGACTGAGATGCAGCGACAACAAGGATTATGTGTAGTATGGTCATCTTGGCGACGGGAGCAAAAGTTTCATCACAATCAATGCCATATTCCTGCCGATTTCCGAGAGCAACAAGACGCTCCTTATATCGATCTAAAGTGCCATCTGATTTTAACTTGAGAGAAAAGATCCACTTGCAGCCAATAGGTTTGACACCCACAGGAAAGGGGACAATATCCCACGTATGATTTTTCTCTAAAGCTTCCAATTCATCTTGCATAGCCTGGTTCCAACATTTATCCTGCACAACCAGAGAATAGGATTGGGGGATGGAAGAAGAGGATAAAGTGGCCATTAAGGAAGTATGGGAGAACCCATAGCAGTCGGGTGGTACCAAAATGCGAGTGGAGCGACGCAATGTTCGAAGTCCAGAAGGACCAACTACCGGAGGTGGACTGGATGCTGGAGGCAGATCAGGAGGGGAATCCTTGGGAGGCGCGTCTGTATTCCATCTGTGGTACACAAAGTTAGGATTAAAACGAATAAATGATGTGTTGTCAAACCAGGTAAAGACACCATGGAGGAGTGAGGAGATTCAAGGTGTTTTGAAAAAAATACTATTGTTAAAAAAAAAAACGACATTCCTAGAGGTCCGTAAGCGACGAATGTAAGGATCGTAACAAAGGAACCCTTTCTACAAGAGCGCATAACCTAAAACCACACACTGAGCTAATTGTGCGGTTAGTTTGGTTCGCTCAGAAGGAGGCAAGTGCATAAAGCAAACGGAGCCAAAAACATGAAGATCATCATAAGATGGCGATGTCTGGTACAATCGCTGATTTTGAAGAGAGGCTGAAGGTAGACGATTTATAAGATGAGCTGCCGTAGCCAGTGCCTCGACCCAAAAATGGGTAGGAACCGATGATTCAAGAAGTAGGGATCGAGCGACATCAAGCAGGTGTCTATTTTTCCTTTCAGCAACTCCATTCTGCTGTGGAGTATAAGGACAAGTTCGTTGAGAAATAATGCCTTTGTTTTGCAAAAACTTTTGAAAATCAGAGGACACATATTCCCCACCCAAATCAAATCGCAAGATTTTGATGCAGGTGGAAAATTGATTATCAACATAAGCTAAAAAAATTTTAAAAACGGTGAAAACATCGGATTTGGAATGCAGAAAGTAAACCCATGTAAACCAACTAAAATCATCAATAAAAGTCACAAAATATTTGTAGTGAGCATGAGAAAGAGCTGGAGCAATTCCCATACATCGCTATGAACTAAATCAAAACACCGAGTGCTGTGTGAAGTGGAAATAGGAAAAGGAAGAGTTTTGCTCTTTCCCATTTTACAAGTAGCACAATCAAAAGGCACACAAAAAGATAAGCCAATAGATTTATTTAATAAACCAGAATTTAACATAAGGAACAAAGCCTTAGAATTAGGATGTCCGAGTCTTTTATGCCACAATTGGCAGTTATCTCTAATAGAAAACAAAACACACCATTGGTAACTCTAGTCCTAGAAATTTTAGAAAAATCCAGAAAAACAAGCGTCCACACTTAGGTCCCCTTATAATCTCCTTTCCGAACATCTGGTCCTGTACAACACAACCAGAAGAAGAAAAAGATATGTTACAATTATTTGCAGCAAGTTGCCCGACTAACAATAGGTTTGAAGTTAAATTGGGACAAAGGAAGACATTTTTCAATGGGATGGGACCAGGGATGTCTCCAAGGGCAGTAATAGGAACAGTACCTCCGTTGGCAGTTTGTATTTGAAGATTACCATTGTATCTTGTCACACTGGAGAGAGGGTTACGGGAATTTGTCATATGATTAGATGCCCCAGAATCAAAAAACCAAGTGGGAGATGGAGGCGAGGTACCTGAGAGACCGAAAGCAAAAAGGGCATTGACAATCATTTGCTGAACCAATTTAGAAGTCAGAGAAGATGAGGGCCCAGGCTGTGAGGGTGCAGATGTAGGAGCAGGCATATCTGAAGAAGTAACATAAGCATGCGGAGTCTGAGATTGAGGCTGATATAGCGAAGCCTAATACTGTGGAGCCTGATGCTGTGGAGCCTGATGTTGTGGGCGGCGGCGACATTCAGAGATGATATGTCCCGACTTTTTACAGTAACTACATACTTTTTGTTTGCATTGAGATGCAAGATGCCCAAATTTTTGACAACTGTAGCATTGTGTTTTCCTCAAGTCTCAAGGTGGAGGCTGAAAAGCCTTATTGGCCGAAAACATGACTGAATAGGTCTCAGTCTTTTGTTGAGCCAGATGAGCTGAGGTCGAAATGCGTTATTCCTCGCGTAAGAGTTCATTCAGGCAGACATTCAAGGAAGGTGAAGGTGTCCGATTCATTAAGGCAGATTGAACACTTTCATATTCATTCCGTAATTTCATCAAAAATTGATCCCGCTGGCAAAAGGCCTGAAGATCGCGAATTACGATCAGAACGTCGCCAGCCACATATGCATACTTAATACTATCGTATTCCGACCATAGGATTCGGAATCCTAAATAGTAGTCTTGGATTGACAAGTTCCCTTGTGCATATTCAGTAATCGCACATTCAAGATGAAATTGATGTGCTGAGTTATCTTGATGGTACACTTGCTTCAAATACCCCGACATGTCTTTAGAAGTGCGGTAAGGTTTAAAGTTCATTATCAGATGTGGCTCCACTAAACCCAATATCCATGTTTTTATTTTTGCATCTTTAGTAAGCCAAGTGAATATCTTCTTCTCATCTTCCGTGGGTTTAGGGTCAGATCCAGAAATATAGCCCCACAATTCCTTAGCTTCAAGGTATATTTGGAACTGAAATGACCAAGCGGGGTAATTTTTCCCGTGAATCGGATCAAGGTAACCTCAGATTTTTCCATCTTTAATTGAGATTGGCCAAAAAATGAGTGAAACAATGAAAAGGTAGTAAAAAAAAATCCAGCAACAGTGAAGAGATGAAGTCTCAATGTGGATAACAAACTATGCGGTGTGCAGTAGCCAAGATCTGACCAAGCAGTGAAGAGAAAAAAACAACACAAAACAGTAAAAAGGCCAAAAAAACACCCCAAACGACTTGAATTTTGGTTGTTGATCCTCTACGTGGGCCCCACTGATAGATCTGGACAATGATCAGATCACTGATCTGAGAAATCACAATAGTCTGGCTTCTACTGGAAAAAGAATGATCCAATTCCACCACAGATCCAAGATTCTGGACGGTCTGGATGAAAACAGTATTAAAAATCTGGAAAATCTCTAGAATGTGTAAATCACCAACCTGGGAGTTCTGAAAAAATCTCCAATATTCTTAGAAAATCTAGGCGACTGTGTCTGGATAGATCTCTGATGGTGGTTTGATGATCAGAGGTGGGCCACCATGAAGATGAGACTGCCGCAGCGTCTGGACTCCGTGAAACAGATCTTTGATCTGTCGATCTTCACAAGAGAGATTGATTTCTCTCTATCCTTGACGCCTTAATGCTATATAAGATCAAAAAAACAAGATTTTCTTGAACATAGCTCTGATACCATGTCATTCTCACAATTGCAAATTACGAAAATGAAATGAGAGTTCTTGGAAAACTGATTGTATTATTTCTGTGTGTGTTCTCTTGGAGAACGACCACCAATATATAGGAATATACATGCCTTAATCAAGGCTCTTACATAGGAAACTAGGTAATTACATTAATCACTAATCTAAGTTAGGAAAGTAATCAATTACTAAAATATGTACAGCTATCTCAACATTGACCAAGTCAAATCCACGTAAGAACTGGATTGACTGATGGGTCTTGGGCCCCTTCATGGGTCGTGGGCCAACTTAACACTTAGATTAAGTTGACTTTGGGTGGTCTGTAAATTGTGTCCCATAATAGCTAGTTCAAAAGAAAAGGGAACCTGAAAACAATGGATAGAACACCACAAAATACACATTCAAAGTGAGAGTCTAAATCACTTCATGAGATTTTGACGCAACTGTGTCAATCTTTTCCATGGTAGGCGGGTGCAATGGATAGGAGAGAGAGGGAGAGGGAGGTAAGTCCTCTAGGGTTTCCCCCTGTATTGTTAATCACTCAACTAATCAAGGGAATTAAGGACACCAAGGAGCCATTTCACTTCATCACGGTTTAGGATTAGAAAGAGAAAACCCATTTGAAAAAAGCCGACCCCCTATTGCAAGGACATGTATAGCCTGCATAGCGAATAGAGATTAGCCCAAGTACATTAAAAAGACATAAAAAAAAGACACAGCCGATCGAGTACACGAGAGAGAGGGAAAGAGATGTCCTTTTGCGTCTCTCCTTCCCTCTTCATGTCAGACCCATCTATCTATCTAAATTAAGCATCCAAGCTAGGAAGATGATGGACCCATATGGATCCGCTGATGATTAGAAAAGCTAAAAAAATGCAGACTCAATCGCAAAGCATGCGGCATATATGCAGATTAGCCCAAGTACTAAGATGAGACAGATATAAAGAAGGAGAGTAGCTTAACCCAACAAGTGCATACAGAGAAGAAACGTGAGATAGAGAGAGAAAGAGTACCCTGCGCTTGCAAATTCATAAAGTCTCCCAGTGGGGGAGAAGACCATGAGTGCAACCTCCACATCGCACAGTAGTGACAGCTCAAACGCCTTCTTCAGTAGCCCATTTTTACGCTTCGAGAACGTCACTTGCCTGCTCGCAGTATTCTCTATCCTCCTCATTTGCGTCTTTCCCCTCACCATGATCTCTCTCTCTCTCTCTCTCTCTCTCTCTGCAGAAAGTAAACGGAGACCCTATAACTAAATGAAAGAAAGAATCCGCACATAGACACATACCAAAAAGAAGGAAGAATTTAAGACCCAAATACGACCTCTACAGACCTTACCTCTACAAAAAAGGAAATAATCTGATTTTTTGCAGCCAAACAGGAAACATCATCCTGTAAAGGTAAACGGAACAACCCCACACTTTCCTTTTTTTTTTTTTTCATTCTATTTTTATATCTCCAGATGTTTTCTCTTTTTTGGTAAATGACCTCCAGATGTTGATAAAGCTCGAGATTTGAATTAAAATAATATCAGGTCTCGGCTTTCCCTTTCTAGTTTATTCCTCTTTGGGTAAAGGCCAAAGCAAAAGCTATCAGTAAAACCCAACCAATCGGAGAAACCGGTGTCCGATTGCTGCTGCCAGTACAGAGAGGAAACACAAACCCAACCCCACCTTCCTTGGGCCGGCGTTAACATCGGGTTCGGGTCTTGCCTCATCTGGTCCGTGTTAATCCAAGAAATCCATCAACATTAACATTCTTGCAAATCTGTCGGTGGGGTCTGCTTTCAAAATCCCAAAACCTCAAAATGAAATATCCAACAAGCCCTAAATGATATTTAGGGCTTGAGAGAATTATAAAATACAAAAATTCTACATGTCCCGATACATGGGCCAACTCCATACTTGAAAAGTTTGAATGTTTGAAAGGTGCATGGAGTGGGTCCTCGCATCCGTACATGGTTCGGTTCATGTAGACTGACTCTATAAAAAAAACAAAACTCTTGAATCCTCCTTTTATACTTCAACCGTCACAATTTCATGAGAAAATCTATAAAATTATTTGAAGCTTTTAAATTTCAAATAATGAAATATGGCATTTATAAATGATAAGGGATAAACTATACTTCATGTCTTGAATACCTCACGTGTCAAATTTAGTTGGGATTTGGGCCACTATATAAGATTGATTGCTATGTAGTCTGGACCAACATTATTTAGCATTAACTCTTTCTTATCAACAAATCTAATTGTAAAAAATGGCTTCTAATTTGGAAAGCTAGGGGCGTTTTCACAGTGACACCAGGCCAGGCCAGGCCACCCATGGATTAGCATCAGTATGGCTCTCATTGGATTGGAGTTTGTCAGATGCACACAGACAATGAGAGATGCGTCAGGATTCCGGAGTCTTGGGCCCGCCCCCGGTACATCCCATTAACTGATGGTTAGCGACTAAGAGCTGAGAGGGTGGGGCCCATATCAAGGAGGTGTCGTGAGCTCAACATGACAACATACGAGGCCGTACGATTCCGTACGAGGCGTGACCTCTGGGACCTAGACGCGTGGATGGGGTGGTCGCCTCGACGGTCTAGACGAGACGGCTCCACGCGCCCTGTCCGCTTTGACCCATCTGCGTTGCCGATATTTATGTAGTAGTATTGAAGAAAGATTGGTTGTTTATGTAGAGGGGGTTATTCTAGCGTACTCTGCGAGTGTAACGGAGGATGTTAGTGCCGCAGTAAGCCTCATCGTACGTACTCTTTGGAGAAATAACTGGCTGGAACCCTATTTCAAATTTTAAGCCGTCATTCCGGAGAGAACGGCCTTAATGAGAGAGCATGGCAGGTGGGAGGGGATGTATACGTGCTTTTCATTCGTAGAACAAGGCTTTGAGAGCTGTTAAATGCCAACCGATTTTTGCCATCCACATACTGCACTTTTTAATGGCTAATATACTCATGTGTAAAATTATTTAAATGGATATATCTTTATCCCCAACTTAATTATACACCCACCCACCCTCACTATTTTGTGTGAAGCCTGATTTCACCCTGATCATACTATTAATTCATGTCCGCAATCATAGAATTTTGTAAGGTCAATTTCATAATATTATCTTGTGCCATTATGTAATCCTAGCATAGTTGTCTAAAAGGTTGTACCTTGTATTTTCATCTTTTGCCTTTGAACATAATAGAATCGGTGTAATCCGTGGATGTACCTCAAGATCGAGGGAACCACATAAATCTGTATGTGGTTTACTTGCATCTTTTGTTCTTTTCTTCCTAACACTCACCATCGGCCACCACGCCAAGGGAGGGAGAGAGGGAGAACCGGCGGCAGTGGGCGATGTACGAAGGCAGGCAGGGAGAGAGATAAGGAGAGGGACAGAGGGCGGCAGCGGGCAATGGGCCGAGTAGAGCGCGATTAGCGAGAGGGAGGGAGAGCGAGTGAGGAGGAAGAAGGAGAGGGAGAGAAGGAAAGTGGGCGGGGGCGAGCAGTAGACAAGAGAGAGAGAGAGAGAGAGAGAGAGAGAGAGAGAGAGAGAGAGAGCGCGAGTAGGGAGAGGGAGGGAGAGCAAGTGAGGAGGAAGAAGGAGAGGGAGAGATGGAAAGTGGGCGGGGGCGAGCAGTAGACGAGAGAGAGAGAGAGAGAGAGAGAGAGAGAGGGTGTCTGGAAAGAAGTTAAGGGAGGTTAGTTTATGAAAAAGGGATGTGTAAAGAGTAATTTTGATAATCTATGTGGGTGTGGAGAGCAAGAATCAATGTACATTTAGCCTCCTTCCACTAATTTTTGTCATTTTTTTAATGACAATTTTCCCCGTTGCTAAGTTGGACCACTTGCCCGGAGTGAATCTTTGAGATTGGAGACAAGGGATGGATCCATGTCGTAGTTGATAAGTTTGATTTGTGTCCCATTTTGATTTGACTTCCAACATATAATGTTTAGGCTTATTTGGAATTTCAGGAAAACATTTTGGAGTTATAAAAATAAATAAAATGAAATTATACATATATGTTGGAAAAAATATATAATATAATATGGAATATAACTTATACATTTAACTCATTATGATAAAACAACATTATAACATATAAGTATAAAATTTAAATACATTATTACCATAATAAACTATAACCACAATTTTAATAACCATAAATGTTCACAACCTTTAGATTTTAAGTTTGAAAACATTTCTCAAAACATTTCGGCCATTTTGGAAATTAAGAAGATTTAGGCCAATCTTGACCTAATAAAGTTTAAGCACGATTTTCATAATTATTTTCAAAAAAGTTAGTCAATTATGGTTTTTGGCCAAAATTGCCCAAAAATCAAACCAAAAAGTTATGTCATGCATTTCGTTTCGTCTCGTTCATTTCGGTCAAAATGAGACAAGATTGATAACTATGATCACGTGCATGTGTGTGCATGTGACATATGCATGCAGGGTGCCAACACCATCATCCACGAGTGTGTTCGCCATTAGTAATGACGTATGAGATAAGGGCTATATAGCAGCCTCTGTACCATTAGAGAGGATTGGATCAAACAAATAGGAACCTGTCACCTGTCTCCAGCTGGTAGATAAGCTAGTTAGGATATAGGTGTTGAGTGAGAGTGTTAGGATATGGGTGTTGAGTGAGAGTCCATCATCATCATCATCAAAGTCTTGTCCCGACTATGTTGGGGTCGACTACATGAGTTTTGTTTCTCCATTTTGATCTAGTTTGAGGCATTGGGTGAGAGTCCATAATTTAAAAAAAGAAAAAGGGGGCATTGTTTAGGGTAGTTTTCTTGCACTCGATCCTTACATGTTTACATTGGTAAATGATGCACATGAGGTTTATGCATCATCTCGTTATATGTTTTTTTGTATATTCAAATCACTTGTGAAAACAGTCCGTAAATAGTGCAAGTTTTGTGGGCCTAAAAAAAAAAAAAAAAAACTTTTCAAATCACGTTATTCTCACTTTGTATAACCTCGGGTAAATCCTTAATGGATTCGGGCTCAATCCATCTCTATTGAAAAACCCTTAATTGGGTCTATGCACCATTAATTGAGAGGGGATGTGTTGATCTTTTATCTATTAAAGATTCATGTGGTTGTCGGGTATGAGACCTTATGTTTGACCTTATGATTGGCTTATGACTATTCCTTCACCTCAGGGTTTGCATACATAATGTTGGTCTATTAGTTGCATACCCTATGTTGATTGGATATGGACTGTGATGTGGCGTGGCAATTGATTGAGATATTATAAAGGTTTAATTGAATGATTTGATCGATGTTCGATTATGGATTAATGTGCAGCCAGCCCTTTACGTTGACTAGGTTTTTGTGTCAAGAGCATTACTTGTCATTAGGTTTATTCTACTAGGGTCATATTCGAACGACTGCAGTGGTATTTGGACGGTTGATCACCGATGTGTGCGGACACTGTAATATCCGAATTTCGAATCAGTTTATCCGGTCTACGATTACGAACCAGTTTATGACCGCCGGCCTTCGAATGGGTTTTCTCGCTTTATAGTTATGGCTAACTACCCAAAACAGTAGCAGTGCTTCTGTGTGATTATTGTATTGCTCTATTGTGTAGAATGGATTTAGATTGTACGTTCTTTTTATCATTGTTCCATTGTTAATCTCTTATGAACTTTACCTGTCGTTACTCACATTGATCTTGTATTTTATTTATGAATGATGCTTTCGTACTTGCTGTTTACTTTTTTTTATTAATGCATAGGTATCGACCCCTACCCTACTGTGGAGACGGAGGATGGTCAAACATTCAAGCGTTTGAATCAGTTGACGAACCTGAGTGAAGAGCCGGAGAGATGGCTACGAAGTCGTCTGAGCCTGCATGAGAGAAAACGTCATCTTAGAACTTCTTTGGATGAACTTTCTTTAATGATAAACTTTTCCTTAGTAATTGTTTGATTTATTCTGCAACTTTAATTATTACTTCTTCATCTGATAATTGTGTTGAATATCAATTATGAATCTTGAATACAAATTGAATAAAGCTTCCATTGCATTTAATGAAATTTATTTTGACTTACCATGGTTTGCTATGTGAGTCCACTTTTGGAAGCTTGTGTTGTATTAAATACAGGAAATTGAATATTTATTCTTATTTTCACGTTATCCCTTGACTGTATTTTGGGGACGTAACAATAAGCATTAAGACGTCTCAAATCTTCGTTGTTTTTTAGGATTTCTTTTTTTTTAAGATGTCCAAAATATGCAAATTTATCTAAAACTATGGGATATGCTCACTTAGTTGTGAAAAATGGTGATTAATGACAAGCATAGTTTAATGTTTCACATATGTACCATTTGCATATGTAAAGCCCATTCTCCTGTCCCATGTGTAGTATACTCAACAAAATTCTGTATTTTGTGCAAGGCATCTACACTTGCAGCACAATTTTCATGAGCAGCTAACTAGTGAGATTTCTATTTTCGGAGAATTTAGTGGACCTGGGAACATGCCACATGCCCTCTATTGAATAGTCCTGCACAACTAAACTCCACACGGAATCCCATTGATCCTATCAATATGCCTATAGGGAAGGGGAGATGTACATCAAATCATGAAAATAGTAAAGGCAAAGTATAATAAGTATAGAAAACTACCAAAAAAATAAAATAAATCAAGGACCCTAGAAGGCAACTAACCGAAAAACATACCACTAGTCAATATTACACGGAAGTAGTTCTCTGTGACTATTTCCGTTTTTTTTTATTAAAGATTTAAGCGTGTGACGACGTCGTCGATTAATATAGAGAGTTAGCGACGACGTCGTCGTTAATTCGTCAAATCTGCATCTTCTGCGACCTTAATCATCTGCGATGGTGGTTTTCTGTATCAAAATAAATTAGAATAAGACTCTTCCCCAGCATTGAGTATTCCTTGTGGAGGTTGTTGATCTCCAATAACAAGGAAGACATAGCACAATTTGACCTTCTTTCATGCGTTATCCATCATAGAGCCTGAGTTTCAAGTTTACTTTTCAAGAAAGGTTTATTAGGATTTTGATATATAGTTTATTCATTTTATTATCTTTATTGTATGAATATTTTTGGGTTGCTAAATCATCGAGGTAAAGACTTTTTGAGGAAGTAGGAAAGAAAATAGCTAGAGAAAGAAGAAAAATGATGGGAGGAAAAAGAGAAAAATGAGAAAAATGAGATTTCTGGCTATTTGTATGGGATATTAAACATGTCTAAATCTTTAATAAAAAAAGTGCAGAAGTGGTCACAAATTAAAGAACCACATCAGTACAAGTGACTAATGCATGTTTTACGATTACTAGTGGAGCCCTGCACATGCATTGCATGTGCAAGGAACATACTCTTTCAAGGAACATACTCTTTCAGTATGATAATCTGAAAAAATAAAGTCGTTAAAAAACTCAATATTAACTATCCCAATGGAGAATGACCAGTTTACATATAAGTCATTTTTTTTGGCAAATTAAGTAATTTACAATCACTCATTGTTCTTATGAAATTTAGCAAAAGCTTCAATAGAAAAAAGTAAAAAGAAGATGGGATAACAAAATATATGGAAGGAAACTAATTTTAAAAAAAAGTTGAAAACCAACCTTTTTTGGCCATACATGATTAGGCAAAACACTCACCAATTTCAATATAGATCGATAGTCCGGCCCATTTTCCATTAAAATTTGTCTAAAACCTAGCGCCAAATACATACCAAATTCAATGAAACAAAATACTAACCAAAACAGTACACAACTCATAGCTTTAAACGAATCAATAACAAATCACAAAGATTCTAAGCAAATTGTGTCTTTACAGGCATTGGGATTGAAGTTGAAATTTTCTATACATGAAAATCTCAACTGAAATTTCTCATTTGAGTTGTTGTAGTGAATGAACAAATTCTTCAAATACAACCCTTTTCATGATCATTTGAGCTAAGCATTTCATCGAAATATAATAATACTAAGTGGGCCCACAGATGTGTAGTTCTCTTTGATTATATATATAAAGGGGGATCTTCAAGTGCATTCATCCCTCACCATTTGTGGTGAGGGACTCCCCTTTTAGAGAAGTTTCAAGCACAAAAGAGAGGTAGAAAAGAGAAGCACACCTCTCTTTTGTACTTGAAATTTTCCCAAAAGGGGTGTCCCTCACCACAAATGGTGAGGGATGGATGCACTTGAATATTCTCCATATATAAAATATAATATAATAATACTAAGTGGGACCAACAGATTTGTAAAGAAAAAGCATGACAAGTTCTTCTGCTAAGTGGGTCCCACAAATGTGTAGTTCTCTTTTATTTTATATGTAATATAATAATACTAAGTGGGGCCTACAAATGTGTAGATGTAGAGTAAAAACATGACAAGTTCTTCTACTAAGTGGGGCCCATAGATGTGTAGTTCTAATTTTATCATATACATATCTAATATAATAATACTAAGTTAAGCATATAGATATTATAATAATACTAAGTGGGGCCCACAGATGTATAGAGAAAAAGCATAACAAGTTCTTCTACTAAGTGGTATAATATAATATTACCAAGTGGGGCCCACAGATGTGTAATTTTCTTTTATTTTATACATATATAATATAATAATACGAAGTGCGGCTTACAGATGTGTAGTTCTCTTGTATTTTATATATATACAATATAATAATACTAAGTGCAGCCCACAGATGTCTAGATGTAGAGAAAAAGCATGACAAGTTCTTCTACTAAGTGGGGCCCATAGACATGTAGTTCTCTTTTATTTTATATATACATAATATAATATAATAATACTAAGTGAGGCCCACAGATGTATAGAGAAAAAGCATGACAAGTTCTTCTATTTTATTGGGGCTCACATGTGTAGTTCTCTTTTATTATATATATATAATATCATAATACTAAGTGGGGCCCACAGTTGTGTAGAGAAAAAGCATGACACTTTTTTCTCTTTTATAATAAAGGCATAGATATTATATGATTATTATTATAATATAATAAGAATATATTATTATATTATCTTATATTATAATATTTGGGGGGGCCCCACAAAGGTGTAGTGAAAAAGTATACAACTTCTCTTCTCTTTTATAATAAGGGTATAGATATAGATTTTGTATTATTATTATTATTATTATTATATAATAATATATGATTATCTTATATTATAATATAATATTTGGGGGTGGGCCCCACAAAGGTGTTGTGAAAAAGTTTGTAAGTTCTCATAATAATATATTAGTATATTATATTATACTATTTGGGGGTGGGCCTCACAATGGTGTAGTAAAAAAGTTTGCATTATAATATTTGGGTTGACAGCACAAAGGTGTAGTGAAAAAGTTTATAATTTCATAATATCTGGGGGTGGGCCCCACAATGGTGTAGTGAAAAACAATTTGCAACTTTCTCTCTTTTATAATAGTAGTAGATAGTAGGTAGTAGATATTTAGAGGTGGGCCTCACAATGGTGTAGTGAAAAAGTTTGCATTATAATATTTTGGGGTGGGCCCCACAAAGGTGTAGTGAAAAAGTTTGCAATTTCTCAAAATAATATATTATTATATTATATTATAATATTTGGGGTGGGCCCTACAATGGTGTAGTGAAAAAGTTTACAATTTCTCATAATAATATATTATTATATTATATTATACTATTTGGGGGATGGGCCCTACAATGGTGTAGTGAAAAAGTTTGCAATTTCTCATAATAATATATTATTATATTATATTATACTATTTGGGGGATGGGCCCCATAATGGTGTAGTGCAAAAGTTTGCATTATAATATTTGGGGTTGGGCCCACAAAGGTATAGTGAAAAAGTTTCCAATTTCTCATAATAATATATTATTATATTATATTATACTATTTGGGGGATGGGCCCCATAATGGTGTAGTGCAAAAGTTTGCATTATAATATTTGGGGTTGGGCCCACAAAGGTATAGTGAAAAAGTTTCTAATTTCTCATAATAATCTATTATTATATTATATTATAATATTTGGGGGTGGGCCCCACAATGGTGTAGTAAAAAAAGTTTGCAACTTTCTCTCTTTTATGATGGTATAGTAGTAGATAGCAGATAGTAAATATTTGGGGGTGGGTCCCACAATAGTGTAGTGAAAAAGTTTGCATTATAATATTTTAGGATGGGCCCCACAAAAGTGTAGTGAAAAAGTTTGCAATTTCTCAAAATAATATATTATTATATGATATTATAATATTTAGGAGTAGGCCCCACAGTGGTGTAGTGAAAAAGTTTGTATGAGATAGATAGATAATAAGGGTATAGATATTATATTATTATTATTATATAATATATTATTATATATGTATTATGATAAATTTTTTGGTGGGCCCCACAGTGGTTGTACTAAAGCAACCATGCAATCTTGCTTTTTTTATAAGGGTAGAGGTAGATAGATTATATATATATAGATATTAGGTATATTATATATTATATATATTATATTATATATATATTATATTATTATAAATTTTTTGGTGGGCCCCACAGTGGGTGTACTAAAGCAGCATGCATTCTTCCCTCTTTTATAAGGGTAGATAGATAGTAGTAGATAGGAGATAGTAAATATTTAGGGGTGGGCCCCACAATGGTGTAGTGAAAAAGTTTGCATTATAATATTTTGGGATGGGCCCCACAAAAGTGTAGTTAAAAGGTTTGCAACTTCTCAAAATAATATATTATTATATGATATTATAATATTTGGGGGTAGCCGGGTAGGCCCCACAATGGTGTAGTGAAAAAGTTTGTATGAGATAGATAATAAGGGTATAAATATTATATTATTATTATATATATATTATTGTATATATTATATTATATGATATTATATTATATTATATTATATTATATATTAATTATAAATTTTTTGGTGGGCCCCACAGTGGGTGTACTAAAGCAACATGCATTATTCCCTCTTTTATAAGGGTAGATAGAGATGTCATCAAAGTCAAAGGTCTCTTTTCGGTAGTTTTCTCTAATAAGTAAAATGTCTAGGTGACTCAAAACTTCTTATTGGAATAGTACAAGGTAAAGGCCTTCATAAATCTCTTCTGGTTGTCAGAAGAGCAAAAGGATCCGAACTCTTAGGTAGCGTTTGGTTCGCGTGAATGGAGGTCGGAATGGAATGGTCATTCCAACGGAGTGACTATTCCAGCGTTTGGTTCGCCAAAAAGGGGTGGAATGGCCATTACCTACAGAATCTCATTCCTTTATGTAAGGGAATCACCATTCCATCTAAGAACGGAAGGAATCACCATTCCATTCATTTCTAACTTTTTGTTGAGACCAAAATACCCTCACTTGTAATATTATTATTATATCATAATAATAATAATAATATAATATCTTTTTCACCCAACCATTGTGGGGCCCACCCAAAATATTATAATAAAATTTAATAATATATTATTATATCATAATAATAATAATATAATATCTTTTTCACCCAACCATTTTGGGGCCCACCCAAAATATTATAATAAAATATAATAATATATTATTATTATATAATAATAATAATATAATATCTTTTTCACCCAACCATTGTTGGGCCCACCCCCAAATATTATAATATAATATAAGAATATATTATTATATCATAATAATAATAATATAATATCTTTTTCACCCAACCATTGTGGGGCCCACCCAAAATATTATAATAAAATATAATAATATATTATATAATAATAATAATAATGTAATATCTTTTTCACCCAACCATTGTGGGGCCCACCCCCAAATATTATAATATAATATAAGAATATATTATTTTGAGAAATTGCAAAATTTTTCACTACACCTTTGTGGGGCCCACTCCAAAATATTATAATGCAAACTTTTTCACTACACATTGTGGGGCCCACCCCCAAATAGTATAATATAATATAATAATATATTATTATGAGAAATTACATACTTTTTCACTACACCTTTATGGGGCTCACCCCCAAATCATCCACCACAAACAATGCAAATGTAACAGTAGAATCTAAGAAGGGTATTTTGGTCAATCTTATGTAAA
Source organism: Umbellularia californica (assembly GCA_028538565.1). Taxonomy (NCBI): domain Eukaryota; kingdom Viridiplantae; phylum Streptophyta; class Magnoliopsida; order Laurales; family Lauraceae; genus Umbellularia; species Umbellularia californica. The sequence continues at coordinate 14,262,358 of JAPQWN010000005.1, forward strand.
TTTGATTCCATTACAGGCAGCATTCCAGCGTACTAAACGCAGGAATAAGAATCAGAATTCCAATACTGGGTTGATTCCTCAGCGTACCAAACGCTGGAATGGAATTGACTATTCCTACTTCATTCCATTCCATTGTCATTTCGGTTTCCATTTCATTCCTTCCTACAACCATTCCAGCGAACCAAACGCTAACTTAACTCCTCCCTGCCATCAAAAGAGAAATTAATGAAATCAGAGAGAAGCACTATGAACATGGCGGAGGGTGGCCCAGGATTATCGAGAGTGATATGGACTGAAATGCGTGTCCATGATACTGCATACTCTGCCGGAGCATGATACCACATTACTAGAATGCAACACGTGGACCAGTTGGAAAGGCGGGCCGACTAGGCGGGATGTTTTTCCCATTTCTGCGCTACCCAGATGGTTGGTCCTGCAGCAAGTGCGGGGGACCAGCACGTGTGACCAAGTTTCTTTATATGCAATTCCCTAAACCCCATACACCTCTTTATAGTTCTAGTTCCAACAAAGAAAAATCCCAATAAAGGTCAATACATACTTAGATGGGATAATAATCATGTAGTTTCCCCATGCATCGAACAAATTAATTGAAGGTATGAATCCATCGTGGGCTCGGTATGTCAAAGTCTCTAGAATTCGTACAATTCCTTTGGGGGATTGTTTACCCAGGAGGATACATGAGAATTTCAAATGATGTCCATTCTTTTACAGCTCCTCAAAGAGTACCTATGAGAAATTGGAGAGTTATGGTCTTTTTTTTTTTTTTAACACTAACTCACAGGGTTGGATTTTTAAAAAATATCTCATGAATTAAATAAGGATTTATTTCCAAATGTTAGGGAAAGTCCACTGATATGCAATAAAAAACTTTCAATACCAAGAAATTCTGTAGGAATACTTCCAAACAAATGTCACAATAATTTTAAACAAATTTAAATTTTCCAAATGTCGTGCCTATGGTTGGGTGTGTTGAGTTGGCCAAAGACCACATTCAGGACAGGGGTATTTTGGTAATTATACCAAAACTGTTTTGGGGGCTATAAGAGATTTTATATTGTATTTTGTCGCAATTTGTAATCTTGAACATAAGATATTGAAGAGTAATAGCAAAGTCTAGTTTCTCTCACAGGACTGTCTCCCTTCCTCCTTATGTGGCTTGTTTGATTGACGATCACGAGTTTCGTGCTTCTGCACACACGCGTACTACAAGTGATATTAGAGTGAGGTCATGGAGATCGCTTAGGTTTTAGAAAGCTTTGGTTGTTGTTAGTTTTTGCAGTTAGATCTTTGGATTCATACAATTGCATGTAAAAACAAATAGGAAGGAAAAAAAGAAAATCATGGTGTTGGGTTTTCGGTTGCTGCACTGTTGATAGGGAGAAATCATCCCAAATTGTTAGAGGCTCTAGGCTTATAGCTCGATCTACTCTAGATTGAACAATAGAGATTTAAGAAAAAAAACAAGGGTTGTGCTACACGATGGGAGATTGGACGGATCGAATGTCAGAGTAAGGTTTGGAGTACTATCAAATTGTACTGTACGCCTTTTCTAGCAACTCATTTTTGTTTCCGTCTAACATTGTTTCAGGCAGGGTGTTCTATTCCTTCCCCGTTTGGTAATTTTACATGTAAAATAAAATATAGTAAAACACCAAATCAATAGAGAATAAAATAGAATGAGGCTATTATAGTATTTTATTTTTAATTGTTTGGTTTGAAATCTTTTTGACTTTTGTATAGAAAAGTGGAGCTTTCTTGTATTTTAATGAAGAAAAGATGGTTTTTTACTCTTTTTTGAAAAAGATGGACGGAATTTTCAATTAAAATACTACTGATGTAACCCTTTGTCTGAAAAATGGAAGCTTTAGTTGACTTTCACTAATCATGTAAAGTGTCAAACGGACGCTCAGTGTTTTTCGCAACCCATTCTGAACCAAAAAAAACATGCATCCTTAAAACTCCATGGATTGAATTTTTTTTTTTTTTTTGAATTTCTCAACTTCGAATTTTGTAACCATTTCAAATTTTAGAATTTTTTGCTTCTTTATGAGACAATCTCTTATTACAACTATGTAGATTTCCTGACCATGAGCACGTTGGAAGAAACCGATCTAAGACCTGACATCGGATGGCATTGATATTGCAAAACTTTAGGCTTCGATTGGTCAAAATCCATCATTGACCGTTGAATAGCCAATCTTTCCCACAATCAATAGATCTACTTGTGACGAGTCTGTAGGTTCAAAAGTATCTCCGATCGGACTCCAAATGACTAATATATCGTGGAGACAAGTTTCAGCCGTCGATCGGTCAACATATTTTTACCAAGCGGCACTGCTGACGTCGGCGTGCTTGCGTCAGCGTCTGCTGGCTTCTGAAGATAGGTCGGGTCAGACCTGACCTGGAACCAAACCGAGAATGACCTAGAGCAGAGTCGTCTCCTTCTTCGTCTTCAATAACCTGTGACAGGTTCTGTAACCAGGACTTCTGTGAACTCGGACGATCAGAGACGACGACAGCAGCGGCGATACTCTCCATTCTTCTCCGGCGACGACGGTCGATCTCCTCTTTAGCAACGAACCAAGCAGAGAACCTCTGCTTTCCCTGCGATCTGTTTGTGGGTCTTCTCCGGCGACGATCAACCAGTCCCAGTCCTCTCCTCCGGTTCCGATCGGCAAGACGAGCCAGAACACTCTCGATCCGGAAAGACCAGAATGTCGGAACGGACCTCTTCAAACTGTCAACGGCGAAACACACCAGAACCCAAAACCTCTCGTTCTGTTCGTTTCTGCAAGAAACCGAAAACAGGCTTCTTCTCCGATCAGCCTTCTGCACTGCAAGATCTCTACACAATCGAATCGATCTCTCTGCAATTCGATTCCCGGATTCCTTCTTCTCCGTTTTCCCTCTGCAGATCTTGGGATAAGGCCAAAACGAAACGTGTGGCCCACCAAGGATCACACCCGATCCTTTCACCGATATCCAATACGACAGATCTCCGTAGACTTCTTGTATGCGTGTGTAAGTGCGAATGGAAGATGTACGTGCTTCAAAACCGCTGACAGCATAGTACGAATTGAGTGCTGCAATCTACACACTGAATATATAGAAGAAAGAATTTTTTTTTTAAAATTACCCCTCTCCCTCTCCTTCCTTCTCTCTTTGCTTCAGCCACCTCCTGCCGCCGACCTATCTCCCTCTCCCTCTACTTCCCTGCACCCAGTGCTTCTTGCACCCACCCACATCCCCACCCCCTCCATCCCCTCGGTGCTGTCGAAGGGGAGGGAGCGACAGAAAAAAAAAAAGGGACAGAGAAAGAGAAGGAGAGAGACAGGAGAGGGAGAAGCGGCGGGCAGGTAGGTGGGCGGGCGGGGAGAGGGAGGGAGAAAGGGAGAAAAAGGGAGAGGGGGGGCGGGGGCGGGGGCGATAGAGATAGAGATAGAGAGACGGGGACTGCCGTAGCGGGCTAGAGAGGTAGAGAGAGGAAAATGGATCGGCGGAGGGGGGGTCAGGCGGAGGTGGCCGGAGCAGAGAGCAGGGTGAGAGAGGGAAGGAGACAGCGAGGGGTAGTTTAGGAATTTTTTTATTTTATCTTTTTTAGAGTGGTTATCTACACACTACAATTTTTTTTTAAAAATTAAAAATTAAAAATCCTTAAACTACCCCTCTCCCTCTCCCTGCTCCGACCACCCTCGTCGCCGAAGTCGATCCCTTTCGCTCTCCTTCTCCCTCTCCCTATCCCCCCCCACCCCGCTGCCAGCAACCCCCGCCCACCCTCTCCTTCTCCCTTTCCCCATTTCCCCCTTTCTAGCAACACCATCGCTCTCCCTATCTCCTCCTTTCTCTCCCTTGCTCTTCCTCTCTTCCCTTCTCCCCTCACTCATCGCCGGCCCCCGCCTGAAATCCCTCCTCCCTCTGCATCTCCCTCTCCCTCTCCTGCTTGCCCGCCCTCTCCCTCTCCTGCTTGCCCGCCCTCTCCCTCTTCCTCCCTTTCTCCCTCTCCCCGCCCTTCCCCCGCCCTCATCACTCTCCCCTTCCCCAGCCCAGTCTTCCTCTCTCCCTCCTTCTCTTCCCTCCTGTTTCTCTCCCTCTCCCTCCCTTTCTCTCACTCCACTTCGGCAGCATTGAAGGGATTGTGGGGGTAGGTTGGGGTAGGGCTGGGGATGGGAATGGGGATGAGGGGGGGTGGGTGCAGAAAGACCTGGGAGCAGGGATAGGGAGAGAGGGAAGGAGAGGGAGAGGGAGATGGGTCGGCGCAGGACAACGGGAGGCGAGGTCGGAGTAGGGCGATGACGGGTGGGGTTGTCGGAGCAGGGAGAGGGAGAGAGAGGGAAGAGGCGGAGAGATTTAGTTTAGGGTTTTTTTTTATTTTTATTTTTTTTTAAAAATTACAGTGTGTAGAGGGATTTTTGCAGTGTGTAGATAGCATCACTCTTTAAAAAAAAAAATGTAGTGTGTAGAGAGTTGTTTGTAGTGTGTAGGTAGCCACGTACTCTCGTATGAATTTTATTGTTGTTTTAAAAGCTCTCAATGGTTGATTTGGAAAGAAAATCATTCCAAAACTACCCTTTATATTTGTATGGCTAGCACACCAGATGACACAGGAAAAATGCTTACTCTTGTGGATCCCACTAAAATATTTCTAATAATAACGGTTTAAGACTTTTCTGAGATTTTTTTTTAAAATCTACCATCTAGATTCATATGACTTGCGGTACAAAAGATTAAAATATAAATAAATAAATGCTTACTCTTATGGGTCCCACCAAGATGATTCTAATTATCTATCCAACCCGTATTATAAATATTTTTTATGGTTTATACAACAACATTATAGTTCCGTCACTAGAACCCGTCCTCACTATGGTCTAATATGCTTACATTGCATCCCATAATACACAACTATCCGAATGCACTGAACTCCTGGATCAATGGTCAATTTTTAATGTTACGAAGCCATTGAACTTATGGGCCTATATCAAGGGCATAGTGGCATGAGATTCACCCTGAATTTGATATTTAGACCCTACAAAACTAGGATATTTTGATCCCCCTCGACCCATGATATGCGTGGCTCCATGTGGGCCGCACTAGGTGGTACACTGAAGAAAGTATCTCTCTAATATATTTACATTTTTTGCTATCTTATTTCAACTATGGCCTAACGAGTTAGATTCATGATGTAATTGCAATCAAGGTTAGAAGACTTGTGACTCAGAATCGACTCATCCAATATAAATTTTTTTTGACATGGATAGAGCCAGCATGGTAACTCGAGAGATCGTGCATTTTCAAATAATTTCAAGATTATTTAAAAATGGGTCAAATACTTATAAAATATAAATATACATTACTTACATGTATTCACTGTAATCATTGGCGGACCCGGGATTCTCATTTGAAAGGTGCAAGCCCAAACAAACTATTGGATTTTGGGAGCAAACACAGGATCTTCGTGTGGATTTTGGGCGTAGACACGGGATATTTATGTGATTCTTTGAAGCATATCTAGAATCTTCATTATGGTTTTAGAAGCGGATCGAAGTCCAATGGGTACGACCACACCCACATAGATATACTTGGGTCCACTCTTGGTTGTAATCAATTCAACACAAGAAAATACTATAATAGGTAAAATGAAAGAAATTGCATATTATATAATTCTTTAATCCAAATATAAAATGAAAGAGATCAAATATAAGTTTCAAATTACATTTAGATAGTCACTTTTTAAAATTGCTAACTCGAAATTTCATGCATAATTATTTAAAAATAGGCATCAATTGTTTAAAATCACACCCGTCAATCAAATGTTTACAATGCAACTTACTAAAGTAACGTGACTCGGTCGAATCTCCCCTCTATTTGACTCGGTCCTCAGTCTTTTTTTAAATGAGATGAATCAGGAGAGTCAAGAGTTAACTTACCAAAATCTCCTACATTAATTGCAATAGATGCATAGCATTGATATCATTTGTAATAATAATTCTTGTACATTTAGAAAAATGCTAACCCCACCAGTACAATATTGCTCCATTAAATTTCATCGATAATCGATGCATGTACCATATAGTGGGACCTGCAGTGATAGGATCTATGATGTAACTGCAATAGATGCATGCCTCATGTTGTAATTTCTTAACGGGGTTCCCATGTTGTAATTTTTAAAGGTGGGGCCCTAGTACAATAATTCCTATATGGATCTTTTGATTTAATTCTTATATGTGGGCGGCCAATGCTCTAATTCCTATAAACGCAGGCCCCATGTTGTAATTACTAAATGTGAGAATCATTCTTTAATTTTTAAATGTGGGTCTCATATTATAATTTCTAAGGTTGAGCCCATATACAACAATTTACAAAGGTGGGCCCATTATAATTGAAAGTCATTTCCCCATGTTTCAATTTCAACAATGGTTGATACATATTAACGATTGATACAAAAAACACTCAAGCAGAATTTTGAGAGGGCCACAATGTCTTGGTGGGACCCATAGAGTAAGTATTTTCTGTTTGCCATTTGGTGTGCTAGCTATACAAATATAAAGGGTAGTTGTGGAACGATTTTGTTTTCAAATAAACCGTTCAAAGCTTTAGTGCATGTTTGTGTGACACTTTTCCACAGAAAAGGGAAAATTTTCCGTGGAAAATCCATTTTTAATGCGTTTGGTGCAGCACAATTCCGCGGAATCACTTTTATGCCACGTCAGCATTTTCCTTAAGAATGTTGGAAATAGAATTCCTATGAGAGGCATCGGACTTCTATTTCCGCGGAAAAGTTGCCTCCCTTTATTATCTCATTTCCACATCTCAAACGTTAGAACCCTAGTAGCAACCTCTTTCTTTGAATAGCAACTACAAGCCTCTTCCCTACCACATCTCCATCTATCCACCACCACAAACTCAGACTCAACCTTATGTTCTTACGTACAGATTGTTTGAGGTTTTGGTCAATTTAAGGAGTGCAGATGGAGGGGTGAAGACAAGCAGTACTCGTGCAAGTTTGTCTGAAACATCTTGTCACGTCTCTCGAACCCGATTAGAGAATAAACCAGATCCAAGGAGTGAGTTTTAGGGATAATTAAAAATTTCACCCTTTAAACCAAGGATCATAAGTCCGTTGTGAGGATGATATATTTGAAACCTCATTCCAAAATACAACATGCGGAATTATTCATAAATCACTTTATAATTAATACCAAAGCAAATGAAACTAATTCTCATTAATATTAAAGTTAAATCAATAGCAAATGAAGGCTAGACAAGATCATATTAATTATGTCTTAATGACAAATGGCCGTTCCAAACCTAGACCATTTTAAAACATATGAATCAATGAATAAAAAGGTTCGAGCCATGAATAACAAATGAATAGAGACAATTCTAATAGATTCTCATGCGAGTCTCTCTCGTGCCGGGAGTGATGACGCTACTCTACGTCATCGGCACACCACTCTCACTCCTCCTCTCCTGGTTGGAGATTCTCTTGGATCTCCTCACCTACCGGCTCCTCATAGTAGCCACCTGGGGTGTCTGCACACCAAGGAACAAAGCCAACAACATGTTGAGCAAGAATAAACAATAAATAATAACAATGTATATCATGTATCAAAATGAGAGTATAGAAAAGCATAATCATGTAAATACAAGGTAAAAGAACAAGACATATAGAATGGGTATAAAACAGGAATCAACAACGATAAAGTCCTAGCAACATCTAGTAATAAACACCATCTACACACATGCAAGATGCAATAATTAAGAAGGAGACTCCGAGGGTGTCTAAGCCACCTCCCGGGGTGCCAATAGCAATCCTATCCCGATCACTGATACCAAAGTTTGGCTCTAGGGGGATCTAAGCTCACAGTCCTAGGACTAGCAGCACGGTCCAAACTCGCTCCCAGCTTTTCAACGCCATTGACGCTGTCCAAGCCGACTGCTTATCCCGATGTTCGAGTAACCATCCCATCTAAACAATCGTCAAATTGTGGCTGGTCATGATATGCAATCCTCCCCATAGTGGATCCTACTGTGGTCGGATAATGAATAGTGAAGTGGTGTTGACATGAGGAAACCAAGACAATAAGGTCTAGCTAGTCAAGATGCACGACCGAGATTAAGGGATCATTTCATTCAAGCTAAGTTGCAAGACAAGTCTATACTAATTGATAATCCCTTACATTCTAGCCATCCTGTTTATCAAGTATAAATTACAAGGGTCCTAAGGTGCACTCTAACTCCAGTCCAAGTCCTAGTCCTACAAGGATTTATGTTTCATAATTAATTAAGTAGTTTATACCAAGTGAGTGTATAAGGAAACAAGTAGAACGGATACGATTTCAAATCAAGGAAAAAGTTACAATCCAATCCTAGTTATAGGCCGTCATCCATGCACCGTACATGACTTAACGGAGTACGTGTAAAAATTGGGCAAACGATACTCCTAGGAACGAATCCTTGATGTACAATTATGTTAAGAATCAATTGAATCAATTTCATATGCATTCGGTTAAATTATACATGATATATGTACATCTAAACGACCATTGAAGCACACCAAGCCATGTGCTTCAATTTCATTTCTCATTATTGGTCATGTGAAGGTAGGATCAAAGTGTCCAACACTTAAGGCCTAGACCTAGGTCAAAATACTCTTTAAAAGATTAATAGAGTAGAATAAGTTATGGGCTAAATTCATTGGTCTAAATATCCACTTTCATTTTCAATCTCTGGTCCTTGGGATATATGAGCGATTAGATTCTACGTTCCAAGAGCTTTATGACGATATATAGCCCGCGAAATTCTGACGGACGGATCAAAAGTTATGGGCATTCAAAGTGGTCCCTTTTAACAGGTCTACGCGGGTCCCCGTCGTCCGGACACCAGGTGGCAGAAACCTCCCAGACGTCCAAAAATTTCCTTGTTTATTCTTCTAGGTGCCTTCACAAAGGCATAACCTGTAATCTAAGATCTTCCATGCTCTCACAACAATATACAACCATTCAAACAATCATCGTTTTCCCGGCCCAACCATCCATTTCTATTACAATTTTGTTCCAATTACCGTTAACCTAATCCTATCATGAACTCCCAAATTCACAACCTTAACAAGATTGGATTTTCAGTAATCTAACAGTAGCATCATGAAATCAAGGAAAACGAACACATATACACAAATTAAACATTGCTTAGGTTCTTGCCTGATAAAGAGATGAAGATGGAGATTGGGGAAATTCGAGGAGGAGAACTCTTCTACGTAAAACTACCGATTTACCCCACTCAAACGCAACCTAAAACGCAAAGGAGAAGGACAAGAAGAAGAGGATCAAGAACAAATCTAAATCTAAACAAAAAGGAAAAAAATTAGGGAAGATGAAGATAGGAAAAAGCTTACCAACTTAGATTAATGGAGAGAGAGAGAGAGAGAGAGAGAGAGAGAGGATGTACGGTTCGGATCGTCGAAGATAGTTCCTCTTGGCTGGGTTTTGGAGCTGGAGAAGATTAAGAAGAAGGAGAAGGGCTGCTGTGGTTCTTCGTTGTAGAGAATAATTAAGAGATTAGGACTAATCTATGTTTAAAGAGAAAATGGAGGGAAAAAGACTAATTTGTCCTTTAAGTGGGTCCGGTGAGAGCATGGACTACTTGAAGTATTTACGATCGTTGAAGCACGACAAGCCAAGAGACAAAAACGGTCAGCGCGATGAGATCTTTCCAATTAACCCAAAATCACGGAGATTTCGATTTTCCCAAAAAACACTCATTTTTTCCGAAATTACAAACTACCCCCTGCTAGGGTCAAACATGCTCGGAATTGCACAAAACTTCGAAGACAGTACTCTAGTAATAAAAGAAACACGCTCATGGTCTAAACCTACCTAAATATCTAACAATACAATTAATTATAATATTTATAAAATAAATGGATCAACGGGCCTGTTGATGGGCTTAACTGGCCCAGTAAGGTCGGGGACCTTACGCATCCAGCCGAGGTATGGTGGGTGGGTGGAAGTGAATCTCGTCAATTCTTCCACTGCCTTTCATGTGTGTAATTGTTCCAAGTAATTGACCTAGTAATGTGTATACAGTGTACATCTAGGATTTTGAAAGTGGCCCACTTCTGATCATCCCCAACCCATGTTGTTCCCATTAGATGAGTGGCCTGGTCTACTGATAGTAAGGCCTTGTAGTGACTCGTGGAAGTAGACCCACTATCCGATAATTGGCCTTAAAAACTTGAATATTGTCAGTACGTTTAAATATGCAAGATCAATGTGAATAAACTTAGCAGAGGCCCCCATCCATTGTGGCCACACTGTGGATTTCTTTATGTTGAACCAGTACGGAGTGATGATAGTTTCTAGAGTTGCATCCTACCAACTGTGGTTTAGTTATATTATTTAATTTGAATTAATATTAGAATCGTCTCCATCTTTTTTTCTCAAGTTATATAAAAGTTATTTTTTTTTCGTAAAAAATTACTGCACCAAATAAAGAAAACTAGTCTTCACAAAAAAAATTTACGAATGTACCAAACAACATTAACACCAATTCAGCGAGGCGTCAAATATGAATTTATAACTTCCACTGAGCTCCTTTTCCAAGCTTTTCATTTTCATGGAATTTGTGACGTGGTAATTTCCTCTTTCTTTGAAAATGGTATGTACACAAACGTAAACGGCCATGAAGTTCTAACCCTGTCTTAACAACTGGCACGTTTTCATTAGTGGGGTGGGTAGTTGCATTACACTCCAGTGGAGTGTCCCAGCACAGGGGTCCGGCCACTCTTCATAATCCTTTTTCAGAATCTAAGGATACATACTGCATCATATTTATAATCTATTTTCTTGGCACGAAAAAGCAAGAAACCAAACAGATTTGATAACATTATTGGTCTTCAAATGTGTTGGATGTTGGGAAGGCTACCAACCGAGAAAAGAAGTGGAGCATAAATGACTTGATTTCAAATATTTGAAAATTTTCCATTGATTTGCTAATATTGTTGGATTTTGTTTTATCCCTGAAAATCTTAATGGCGTTGCACACCACGTGGCTAGTTATGGCTTTAGGTTATCTCTATACAATTTTTGGTTCAATCTTTTACTAAGATTGATTATGTAATTTGGTGGTATGCGTTTCTTAATTAAATGCTTTCTTTTAACCCGCACCCCACCTATGATTAAATGCTTAGGATGAAGGAACCCTTTCATAAGGCCCCAACTACGGAGAATCTTTTCGTGCAACGGCCATTTTTCGGAAATTTTTTGGTAAAATCCACTATATAATATACTATATTAATGAATGACATTGATAATATTATATATAAATTAAAACTCAAAAGAACTTGCCACATAGCTGGCAGCTCCTTTATATATATATAGGGCGGTAGGGCAGCGCTACACAGCGCATAAGCATTTTTTTAGGAGAAGATGCTCCTTTTAGTTGGGCCCACTGAAAGGCATGATGATCATGAAAGTCTATTAGATGGAAAGATCATCTTGAATCCATAAGATCATCCTAACCTTTTGATTCATGGCCCTAAAACTTTGTGGTTTTAGATGCATCATTTTATCATAATTGCAATCCAATCGTGAGGAAAAGTTGGATGAGTGTCAAACTTGGACGAGTGACTATTCACGTGTGGTGGGGGGGGGGGGGGGGGGGGTGGGGGGGATGAAAAGACGGGTGTGGGTATGGATGAAAAGACTAGACCGACTCAACATGGGCCCCATGATAAAAACAAAGAGGAATGGAAAAGGGGGCGTTCTTAAAGTGGGGCATTTTTGAGAATTTTCATATATATATATATATACATTAATATATTTGGCATCCCAGCAAAGGAGCCTGGGATCCAAGAGAGCCCAAAAAGTGAGACAAGAAGCCCACAAAAGTGGAAAGGAGAGCCCACTTGCTAACCTCAAGTTCCTGCCTTGTGTCTTGCTACTAGCATGATGCCATTATATAATAGATGGCTAAATGTATTTTTTGTAGTCCGGTTGGGCCTGGAATCTCTTCCAGGTGTAGTCAATTCCAAGTTGGGTCAGCGCCATGCATATAAAATAAATTGGGTCCAGGTCCACCACGGAACAATACTAACCCAAGCCGTTTGCACCCCTAGCAAAAGGTAGGGTGTCAGAGGACAAATTTGGGCAGAACCTACCATGGCCCGAGTTCTGCCCCAAAAAATATTTAAGGGTCTGTGTCTGACATGGACCTTAGATCTTGGGCCTACGCCTACAAATAAGAAATGTAAGAGGAGTGAGCCCACTTGTTAATGTCTAAAGTCCAAATAAGGCCCGAGCAAGCTGAGGGCCTGTTCTATTCAATGTGCTCTCCTTTTGAACCATTTAAATAACAGAATTATTCAGGTGAGAACTATTATATGAGAACTTTCAGTGGGGCCCAACTATGGGTTCCATTTGGGAATGGGACCAAGAGGGATGGAAAGATCTATGTGAAACCACCTTAAGTATCAAGTTTAACTCCAATCCCATGCCCCTAACCCCTTCATCCGTGGGCCACAAGTTTAATGGCTTCATATTCAAAAAGAGATTCAACCCTCGATCCAACGGTTTAGTCCATTCAGATGTGTGACAATCCTTGAGATAAGTAACTACCAAGGGGTCCCTATCTGTGCATGGTGAGCCCCACCAATAGTTCTCACAGAAGAATGGTGAGAACTAATTCTCACCTGAATATTTCCGTTTAAATAAATACTTACAAAGTATATCATTTATAGTTTTGTAAATATCTATACATATTCATGAACTTCTGTATATTGAGTCCAATAGACTTGGAGCTTGATGCCTGAATTCATCCGATCAGAGAATGGTACAATAGAGCTAGGACCAACCAGGGGTCAACCTAGGTACAACGACGCGGGTCCGGCCGCACCCATTAAATCACGCTGCGTTTTAAAAAATCCAATAAAGATTATAGATCCACCCTCAAAATCCACATGAAAATCCTCAATTTGCCCCAAAACACTAGACTACCTATTAAGTTCGCACCCCTCAAACGAAAATCTTATGTCTGCTTCTAGATCCAACCTAGGTCAAAAGGCCAGTTGGAGAGTCCAAAACCTAGGTCCATTGATAGCCATAACCAAATGTAAGAACCCTTTGATGAACAGGAAGTCTCCATAACGCTTTTCATTTTAACATTGAAATGAGGTTAGCGTCATTTCTACTGCAAATTAGTCTATAAATAAATTTAGTAGTAAGCTGGCCATTTTTTTATAGGGTTAGTTTCTTATTAGAATAGATGGACGTATAGACTTCCTGTAACACTTGCAAGCCCAATTGAGAGTATAAAATGTTTCTCAGTCAAGTTTTTTAATTATCCGTATTTCTTTGAATCATATACAAGAAGGTTTTCGATGGATCTATACAATCTTTGTTCAAGTTAGTCCCTTTCAGGCATGCACACTACCTTCATTTTCCTTCTAAAATGATTAAGCTTTAGGGTAAGATTTTTTTTTTTTTTTTTTTTTATCGGAGGGTTCCCAACCTTTGGACCGGACTAGTCCCTTCGGGCTTAGAAGGAAGCTGGGCAAACTCCCCTGTAGCCCCAGTGTAGTAGTGCAGTTTTGAACCTACAACCTCCGGATGCAAACCGTGGTCCTAGGCCAACTAAGCTAATCCTTGGAATGATCTAATGGAGTTGATATTTTGCACACCTCTAAATCTCATTGAGATATTTCTATCCCCGCGATTGGAATGGCCCTAGGTGGGGACCATAGATGAGTTCGCACGAGACTATATCCGAACCGTTCTCTTTAGAATAGAAATCTTATAAATTTATCATTTGGCATGTCTTATTTAATTGAAAAAGGTAAACTTAGACGTATTCTAAAAACAATATTGACAAACTTGTCATATTATAAAAGTTATACAACACAAGCTTGTCAAAAAAGGGCAAAAAAAAATCAGAAGTTGTCGGATCACTTGAGACATTAATATCTAATTGAAAAGTCACCCATTTGTTATCGGTTGAAACGAGGCACCGTCATCGTAGATTCTCGTTAATGTTTTCAAACAGTTGAAAGATATTTATTTTGAATCATTCTTTAGTCAAATAAACTTTAATTTTAGGCTCACTAAATGACGCTTTACACTGCCAGATATGGAATGGGAAGAACTTCTCCCATCTTGTCTTGCAAAAATCTGCACCACATTGGGTTTTGTGATCATCAAATTCTTCAACCAAGCAGTCCAGTGAAGAGTGAACCTTTGTTTTTTCCTCCCAACATATGTCTATAGCTTGGGGCTTTTGCTTTTTTGGTAATCATATCCTCCATCTAAAAATGTTCATGAATAGTCAAACAGGAATACATCTGACCAATTCAACAGATAGACCACGGACCTTAAAGTCAGGTGGGTCCCTTACTCCCTTTGTTTGGTGACCAAAGGTTTATGTTTGACTATGGAGGGGTTTTCTATAATGGTCCATTTGTGGTGAACATGTATCACATCCCGATCCCGAACTCACCTGGCCAAAGGTAAATCTCGATGTGTGACACACGTACTCCCGTACTTATCACACCTGTTTTGGGTCAAGTGTGAGTCACGAAGGAGATCAAAATCCACCTGTCAGATGTGAGTCATGCTCACAAACACTTGTCTTTGTACATTTATCAGCGGAAGCATTACTTCAAAACATATAAAGATATCATATCATGAGTTGTCCAAACATTCAAGTTCATTAAACAAAAACAAAATGATTTCATTTACTAGTAAGAAGTAAAGGTCATAAAACTTTATCTACCTCGCTATTAAAAAAGTATATATATAAAAGAAAGTATTTTTTCCAAAAGTATATATATCAACAAAGCATCATAACTAACTTCAAAATCACAAGAGAAGATTTTCTAAGATTGCCTCAAAAAAAAGACTCAGACGCTCTCCGTACACAAAGCTAGACAACACCCTCCGCTGTCCATTCAACTAGGCCTACTAGTACCTCATTGGCGTGCTCCTCTCCCTCCGTGGTCTCCTCAAGACCGAGAGCGGGGTCTGCGTCTGCAACACCAAGAATAGTTGGTGAATACGACAATTCAGCAAGTATAAACAATAACAATCTATACATATCATATCAATTTAGAATTAATGACGAGTGATTGAAAGAGGGCATATAAAGTTGAACTAGGCAATTTGTGCAATTGAATAAATTAAGCTTAATGAATCAATCATAAATGAAATTATACAATCTAATTGGTAACCACATTAGCTAAATCCCCTCAATTAGGGCACACATGTTGGAATGTCACTAGTGGCCCAGCAAAAGGTTCAACTGGCAACCCAGGTTCTAGAGTTTTGGTGCTCTAGACTGTCAACTGCGCAGCGACTTTCACAAAACTAAACCTAGAGTCAACCCCATCGGGTATCATCCGGTCGAAGCTCAATATTACCGACTCATTCGAATCAATTAACAATTGGGACTTGAGTGGGTTACATCATTCGATTCATTCGATACAATCATTAATTCCAATCATTTCAATATCCAAATTCCATCCTACTCAGGACCTCCTAATAATAGCAATTCGATTAGTAGTATGAATGGGGTATACTTTACACATAAGAATACTATTAGTGTATGAAATCATGGCTATTACCTTCCAATATGCACATGCATTGTAATTTGAGATAATCAAGGACTTTTTACTAGCCTAACGAATGTAAGCATCCGTCTTTCATTACCATCTAGCACATTATAAATTATGGTATTCGGTGAATTGTTATTCTTTAGTTGGGTATAAGGCTGCACAAAAAATCCGGTATCACCACAAAACCGAACCGAACCGAACCGACCGAACCGGATGGTTCGGATCGGTTTATAGTAGATCGGTTTGGTTAACGGTTTGAAAATCATAAAAACCGCTTATATCGGTCGGTTATCGGTTTGAGCCCACGGTTAACCGCTTAAACCGAACCGACCGTATGCAATAACTTAAGTATTGCTTTTTTACTATTTTAGCCTTATGGTTTTGTTTTTAACTATTTTCAAAGTTACATTCCACAACTCTATTCTCACATGAACTCAACCGTTAACACTACCTCAGTGCATCTCCTCTAATCTCTCAAATGCTTTTTGATACTTCATTGCAGATGGAGGGATTACTGTACATGGTGTTTTCCTTCCATCATAATTCCTACATTGTTTCAACGAAGTCTTTATCAGAATGCTGCACTCTTGAGAATGCTGGCAAAGCTAGTACGGCCTAACCTTTTGACGGTTGGTTTTGGTCTCACCTAACCAATGTGTTGAGAAACCTTCATTTCTGAAAAATAAAGTGGGTTCTGATACAGATTTTGTTTGTATGCGACTTTTCTTGACATGAATTATTATTCTATTGTAATTCCAAATGGTATCATGTGGAATGAATGTTTCATTGCAAGCTGGTTATTTTATTTTTTTTTAGCGCTTGCGTTTAGTCTAAACTCTCTTTTTGGAGTAAAATTATTTTTTATATACGTTTAGTCCAGTCTGGAATGTTGGATTATTATGTTTGCGCTAAATATTGGAATAAATGCAAAGAACGGGGTATCATCATTTTAAAATTTTCAATGTCTGATTTTCGAAAAAATAAAATAAAAAACAACAGTTTAACCAACCGAACCGAACCCAATCGTTTGGTTCGGTTCGGTTCGGTTTAAACCCATCGGTTGGATCAGATTGGTTAATAATAAAACCGACAGGTTTGGTTTGGTTGTTGGTTTTAGTGTTAAACCGATCCGAACCGCCCATGTGCAGCCTTAGTTAGGTATTACATTATTTTTCAACGTACGACGAATCCCATAATTAATAATCATGGCCCAATAATGATTGAACGAATACTAAACAAGTGGAAACCTTTGCCTCTAAGGTTTCCCCTTATCAAGGTCATATCCATTGGTCAATAATGAAGGGGTATCACAAGTAGAGCCCTACAAGGTCTTTCTTAGCCTACATTTCTATTAACTCAGGTTCTGTAGCCCTTTTTCCCATTCTTTTGTTGTTCTTTCCCATTCCAGAACTTGTCTACAACTCAACAAAAAGAACCACATAACTGTATGCAAATGGAACCTCATGCTCCCATTTGTTTACGTGGAATTCAAATCAATTAACTCTATTTCAAAGAATTATACAATAAGATGAACCCATTTG
Organism: Umbellularia californica; assembly: GCA_028538565.1. NCBI lineage: Eukaryota > Viridiplantae > Streptophyta > Magnoliopsida > Laurales > Lauraceae > Umbellularia > Umbellularia californica. The sequence continues at coordinate 14,279,521 of JAPQWN010000005.1, forward strand.
CATATAACTTCAATTTGATTAAGAGGCTACTAATCAACATGAAATTGAATTTCTATTCTGGAAATCAATATAAAACAACATGTATGATTAGAAATCATTTATACTAGCCTTATTTCAAGCTTTTTTAACACTTGCTAACACCTTCTTCCTCAAAGAGTCCACTCAAGCAAAACCCCCTAAAATTCAACCCTAACAAAGAAGATCATACCAACAAAATAATGAGCATGCATGTATCTAAGGATTTCGAATCTAAAACTCCTTTACCACCTAAGTTGAAATGGGTGGAGCTCTTACCTATGACAACCAAGTAGAAGTCGAAGAAGTTTCTTGTCACAAGATTACTATGGAGATGTGGAGAAGAAAAGGAGGACCCCAATTCCAAACTCTGATTACACATGCAAGTTTTGTATCCTTGTAGATTTGAGAGAAAGAGAAGAGAGACAAGAAAGGAAGACAGGAAAGGGAGGAGAGTCGTTCCCTGTCCAGCAATGTGAAATGAACGAATAAGTTGGGTTCAGCTTCTTAAAGGGTTGATTTCAGTCTTATAAGAAAGTCTATAGATATATTCACGCTTAGAGTCAAAAGCAAGCCTACTTGGATATTTTGAGGTCAAATGCAAAAATGTCCAATATGAAAAATGAGTCAAAAGCAAGCCTACTTGGATATTTTGAGGTCAAATGCGAAAATGTCCAATATGAAAAATGACGGGTTTGATGAGGTACACGCAATGACGCCAAGATAATATGCATACTATGTAAAATAAGAAAATCTGAATTTATGAAAAAGTCCCCAGCTCTACCTAAAAGAGCTACTATAAGACCCAATTTCCTACCTAAGACTCAAGGTCTAACTAAAGTACTAAAATAAGACTAATTTACACTAAAATAACTTAATTAGCATCTAAACACAATTAATTTATATAAAGCATACTTAATTAGGTATAAACAAGATTAAATAGGTTCGGGGTGTAACAACATATGCTTCTAGCCTGAATTTTTGGGGAAATCATGTAAGAGGACAGACTTATATGGCCATGGAAAGAACCCAACTTGTATCGGGTTGGGACTTGGACCTTTGGCCCTTTCTACAATTACTACTACTTTTGTGTGTTTGAGACTTTACTGTAAACTTAAAGTGAAAGTAAAACATCCATTATCCAGACAAGAGAAGACCAAGGGATCATATCAGAAGTATACAAATTCAAAAAAAAAATCCCTCTTTTTAAAAAAAATAAATAAATAAGCAACCTCCTTTCTCCACTAAATGACTAAAAAAATTCACCTTTTTACATGAAAAGTAAAAAAAAAAACCAATCAAACCACTAATGACAAAATACCATCATAACAACCTTAAATTTTATTCTCTCTTGATTTGATATTTCACCTCACTTTACATCGCTTCACCGTCCATCCAAACACGCAGTTATCCAGTTTCCCACCTGACCTTATTTGCAAGTCTGAGTAAGAACCATATTGTGGTCCTAGTAAATAATCGGATTCGGGTCTGGGTCTTGTATGGGCCATACTTGTATCCCAATTTACCTGAGTGTGGTACATTGACGTAGAAAATATATAATTAACATATATAATAAATGCTGATTTACATTCACAAAATATGGATTGTGTATAGAATTAAGTATTTGATAATAACTCGGTAAATGATTCGGGTCAATGTCTAATCAGGTTTAGGTCTAATATATATCATGAAAAATAACCCAAAACCAGACCAGATTGTTTACAACCTTAGTTACATAAGACGCAAGCTTTTAATTAGAAAGTTCAGTGGGCACCCAGGGGTCCCCTTTTGGCACTTTACTAGAATAGTAGAAGTCAAATAAATCCTCCATTTTTCAGACAAGAGGTCACATAAAAAGCACTTTAATTCAAAATTCCCTCCATCTTTTAAAAAAAAGTCAAATAGCAACTACCTTTATCTACTAAAAGATAAAAAACCTCCACTTTTGTATACAAAAAGTCAAAAAGATAACATACCAAACAACTAAAAATAAAATACCATATTTATAACTTATATTTTATTTCCTCTTGATTTGATGTTGTACTTCACTTCATTTAACTTGATTTTAAAAGTAAAATTACCCAACGGGTGACTTGGGTGTGGCCCAGATCTGCCCGAGTCTAAATATAATAACAGTGGATTGGACTTTCCAATGTGATGGTCTCACACCCAAATTTCGCATCGAAGCCCTCATTGGCTTAGATATGGATCTTCTGATTTCACTTGTATTGGGCTCAACCCTTCATTGGACTGAGGCCTTATCAGGCTTAAGCCTTTATTAGGAAGATTAGGACCTCCCATGTCACTGGGTGGGCTATAAAACACACTCAAATTCAAGCCATGATATCCTTATTGGGCCCAGATCTGAGCCCATATATGTCTACCCCGAATCCAAACCATTTTTTCGTTTTTGCTAATTGGGGGTTCCCAACCCTTTGGGCTGGACTAATCCCTCCGGTCCCAGAGAGAAGCCGGGTAAAACCCCTGTAGAAGTGGACTCAACCTTCAGTTCCTGAAAAGAGGAGAATTGGGGTCGATACCAAGACCTCTAGCTCTGGAAGACTGCTCAATGCCATTATCTTTGAATTCTTTCGAGAATCATCTACGCCCTCTCTTTTTTGTTGAAAAAAAAAAACATATATTATCTAGCCAAAATGCAGGTCTCGATAGCGATGTTAAGGGCATGCTATTTTGAGACAATTTTTAATTTTTGCAGTCTTTTTATGCTTGATTTAACAAATAACTTATCCATGCTTAGCACAAATTACTATGCTTGCTCATGATACTGATGACTGATGAGAGTTATGTTTCATTTACAAAAGCAAAACAAAAAATATGAGACTTATATTCACCTTTGATTGAATCATATGCTAAACTTGTACCATTTTCTTTCAAGCCCAACAGCATCAGGCGAAAGAGTGGGTGTTGTTTTAAAGTTCAAGGTGGGTACATAATTATAGATTTTGACCTGAGTCAAATTTAAGGGAGGTGTTTTGGTTATGGCCAACCTGCCTTACCCTGTTCACAGGTACTTTACATATCTTTTCGTGGGCTATAATACACTTAAGAGTAGTAAAGGGTATTTTAAATAGAGAAAGCAAACAGCTAAAAAAAACATCAACAAAAAGACAGAAAAAGAAACAACTTAGCCCCCTATGGAAAGGATACTTGAAGCTAAACCCCAGTCTATATCTTTGCCCAAAAGAGTAACCAAACCTAACAAGCATATGCACCATCCCTTTCAAGGCCCTAATATAGTCAAAGTCTACAAAACAAAACCGAGAAGCCAAAGCTTTAATGTTTGAAATAATTAGATTAATGGACCAATAATAGTCGCCCTTCAACTCTAGCACCACTTCCTACACATCCAAAAAAGACAATGCTTGACAAAACTATCTTCCTTTCCTTCTCCACCGCATTTAAGACCACTCACTTCGGCATTCTTTGTGGTGGGAAGTCTCACATCCCACACCACCCAATTCCTAAGTTGGTCAGGGCATATCTGTGTGGGCCTTCCACTTATAAGCTTAAGCTTTTGGGTTGGTACATGGTATCAAAGTGGGTTCCGATCCCATCGCTCTTGCGTAGCCCACGCGGCAGGTCCTTCTACGAAACTTGTTGGGCATGCGCGTGAGAGGGAGTGTTGCGAAGTCCTGAGTTCGACAGAGCACCTTATACTTGTTTGCACCCCTTGGGTAGCACCTGTATCCACAATAACACCATTTAACATCATCATGAAGCCAAAGGAGGTGTAACCATCCTCAGACTTGTAGGTTGCATCTGAAAGATTATAGTATATTCCTTGTTAAGAATCACACTGTAGGGACTTTACCTTATAGTAATTCACATATTTTCATAAGGTAAGGTCCCTATCAAGCCTCCTCAAGAATCTTATGGGCTAAACCAATGATTTTGGGAGGACCTAAAGTTTGACCTCTATGAATGAAGTCATTCATGCATTTTCAAATAGTCCGCCACATGGAGAGAATCCTCATCTTCAAGTGGATATCTCCGAGAAAAGGATTCAGTTGGCCTTACTCCCATGAGGTCTTCCACCATTCCATTACATTTGTTGAGCGAATGCCCCACTGCGAGCCAAATTAACTTGCTCCTGCAAAAACACAACGTATAAGAGAATGCCCGATTGCGGCGTCCTCTTTTTCACATATTGGACATTTATCATGTAAAAGATAAATTTTAGGTTTAACAATGACAAACATAAGAACCTTTTGAGGAATACAAAGTCTCCATAAAGCTTTCCATTTTAAAGAGGAAGAGGATAATTTAAAGAGTTGAAATTGATTTTGGTGGGGATAATCTTCTTATTTGTTATTGAAAATATAAAATTTAAATATAAGATTTTAAAGCAAAACTTCTATGATCAAACCTAATCTAACTCATACAATCGCAGTGCAAGTTTAGTATTACAAATTCCAAACTAATCATGGAGTTGCGTTGGTACAAGGTTGTGTGAGTAATAACAAGTTCTTAGTTAGCTCCACCCCTTGCAATCCTTAAATATGGGACTTGCACATTCTATTCCACCAAATGAATATTCAAAAGGATTAAAGGCAAAAAATAAATATCAAATAAATGAACATTTAGATTTAGGGATGACAACAGATCCCATATCCATTTTCATTTGTGTAACGCCACAATTCCGAATACTGAGATAACCATCAAGGTACCTGAAGTTGGCGCGTTACTTCCCAGAAAATCCGAGAACTTCCAAGATCGTAGGTCTGCAATGAAGTCCAATTTAAAACTTTTTTTGAACAATATAAAATCAATGGTTGAATTGAGGAAGCGTATAAAATATAGCGGAAACAAATGTAATAATAGAGGAAGCAAAATGTATCATATAAAATGAATCAAGTGTAGCAGGGCTGAAGTCCAGCCTAAAAAATCAAATATGTTTAGCAAAAGTTTATACATAACAGACTACCTCTCTGGTCACCGTACAAATCACTCAACACCCCCCCCCCCCCCCCCAACAAAAAAAAAAGATACTCTCACACCCCCGGTGTAGGCACTCCATCATCCAGCTCGACCTCTTGGTCAGCTGGTCCTCATCCATAGTTACCGGCTACGAGTGCGTCGTCCTCATAGTCGGGGTCAATACCTAAGCACCAAGAATGGGTTGGATCCAAAGATCTGGCAAGGCACAGTATACAAGTAACATGTGACATATGCATCAAAAGAGTAGAGATGATCGTATAATCAATGAAATTAACAATAATACAAAAGCTAGGCAATTGAACAAGGTAGGTAGTTAGAATGAGGATAAATAAGTCATCTAGTCTAACAAACATCAAAGTGGCACATTTACACAAGCTGGATACCGATCTGTATTATGCCACGGAGCTCCCATACTGAACACAGTCGCGGTGGGATAAGTAACATTCTTGGGGAATGACGAGCCCCGCAAATAACACTCATCCATCTCAACACTCAGCACTCATCACTTAACGCTCAGAAGACTGGACCCACTATCACACCGTCCATTTAAACATAGCTCATCATGATAGTTCACTTATCACACCGTCCATTTAAACATAGCTCCTACTAGTGATGATCAGTCCAAAGGCTGAGCTTTAGACAACTGAATGAATGTTAATGCTGACTCAAGGAAACAATACATGTTTTTGTGTTCTAGGCTTGCCTTGCGTGACCAAGGTCCTAATAAGTCCCTAAGAGGTCCAAGTACCAGTTCAATCTATAGAGCACAGTTCAAGTCCAAGTCCAACATTGTATCCATACCAAGGCCTACCAAAACCATGGCCTTAGTCTAAAATAGTCCAAGTGAGATAACAATTTCATTTCTAATAATAATCAGTCCATCTCATCCACAATAAGTCACAAGTCCATCACAACCAACCTTTTCATCCTAAGGTATCACACCTCCTATCATAAGCCATATAAGGGCTCGCCTAGACACAGACACAGGTCATTATCACCCAATCACATCACTGGGTCACCTCTAAGTAATCCTAGGTTCAAGTCATCCAATTTCCATTTTATTAACAGGTACAAATAATAATAAGGATAAACGAGTGACAGTGATGCATTAAGTGAAATAAACCTTTAAGGTAAGAGAATCAACGGGGAATATCGAAAGTCCATTATAAGTAATGGTCCACTCTTAGGTTCAGGTCCATATCGGTTAATTTGATCTCTAAATGAAGTCTCAAATGCCAATGAATATTGTATTTGGTGCTCCAGAAGTTACGGGCATTTTCAACGATGATTAAGGATCGAATCATCATCAAATCCACACCCTAGATCCTACTTGGTAGTCCTCAGGAGTCAAGGTTAAGCCACACCAGCGACTCATGCTTGGCACATCAATGGAAGTCTATTTGAATGGTCAATGGGCCCCATAATAGATCACAACCTCAGAAAATGAAAACTGAAAAATCACTGAACACATTCGGTCGACCGAATACACTGGGAAGTCAGGATGTTGACTCCCAGGTTGACATCAAGTGCAGTGTGCTCAGTCGACCTCCTAGCCTGGTTGGTCAACCATGCACACTAGAAATAATAGACAGTCACCTAGCAGGCGTGGCCTGATCACAGATCTCCTTTGTGTGTCCAGTCGACCTCCTAGTCTGGGCAATCGACCGCACACCTGAAATCCTGAAGTACATGGATGTCCCAGCTCTCAGTATTTTCCCTAGAAGTCCTTTGTGCCCAGTCGACCGAAGACAGGGTCCAGTCGACCGCGCACACTGGTTTCTAAGTCTGAGGGAAAATACCAACTCCCAGTTAATGCAAGCATTTACCTATGTATCCGGTCGACCGAGAACAGGGTCCGGTTGACCGGGTGCACTGGACTGAGAGTCCTCAGAAAATTAACAGAGACTTGGTTTTTCTAAAATTTCAGTGTCGCCGGTCGACCGGACTGCAGGTCGGTCGACTGGGTACACACGCTTGCAACAAAATCTAGATTTTTGGAATTTCCTCCTTCAATCCAATTTCCATCCAAATCACATCTAATTTCATCTATTCATCATGAAAATATCATCAAACATCAAAAGCACTGTAATATACAACCAACCATCTACACTTGGGCGATTGATCTTCCAAATGAGATCAACTCATCCATTAATGGCCAAAAACCATGAAAACAAGCTTAAATAATAGATCTAAGCATTCAAACATCAATTGAATTGAAATTGCCGCATCAAAAGAAGAAAATATGCATTATGTGCTAAATAGGTATATTGCACTTGCCTCTAATTCAATTGCAAAGGAGATTGATAAAAAAAAGAGAAATCCAAGCTTCTAAAGGTCTTCCAATCACTCAATCCAATCCCACAACCAGATCTAAGTAGATCTATAGATCCTAATACCAAAACCACAAGAGAATTGCAATAAGAAAGGAAATCTAGAGAGAGAAAGAGAGATTTCAAGGGAAATTGAGCTAGAGAGAGAAAATTACTTTTCCTTATAAAGAGAGAAGATATCAATAAGATAAAAAGATCCTTAGGAGATGTTGTAGCTAAAACTTGTAGATAATCACCTTCTTCTTCTTGCTAGAGTTCTAGATCTAGGGTTTCTAGAGAGAGAAATAGAGGGAAATGAGAAAATTAGAGGGAAAATGAGAGAGAAGAGAGACAAGAGAGGAAATGAGAGTGATAGGAGTAGCCTACGTTTGAGATGGGAGGGTTTTGTTATATAGCTTATGTTGAGTGGCTAATGACCAAAGGGCCCTTCTTAGTTTAGTAGGAAATGAGAATAAGTACATGGGCTTTAAGGTCATTTTTAGGATATTTGAAAGATTCTCATGTGGAAACCCCTTCTATTAATCTTAATTACTAGCTAGGGCCTCTAACTAACTAGCTAACTTTAACAATTACAATAGACACCCTATGAAACCTATAAAATACAGAAAATGACTAATTCCTAGAAATTAGACTTAGCCCTAGGAAAATATCTCTCTACCCTTACTAATTCCTACTAAATAGTATAATTAGATAACATATACTATAATTATAATATTCAAATTCAAATGAGGGTCCACAAGCAGTGGGGCCTCACAATTTGAGTAAGTTTGGTGATGGTTTTGATGGGTTTGAGGTGAGCACATATCTTTGAAAAAAAAAAGAAAAGAAAGAGAAGTTCCAGCATATATTTTGATGTAGCGAATCTCAGAAAATATTAGACATATGTCAACCTCAAGAAATGTTTTCTATTCAGAAAAAATTAGACATATCTCCAACCTTAAGAAATGTTTTCTATAATAATACTACTGCCCATGCTTAAATTGCAGATGTTATATGCAATAAAGAATAAAAAAATAGTTAGGTATATATATTGGAATGTTGGTTTGGTCCAATTTAGAATTTACTGATTTATAGGCATCAAACCTATTACCAAAATGAAAAATAATGGAAGTTAGTTTCCAAAATATTTTTCCATTCTCTGGAAAGGGATCTGAATCAAAAACTCCGAAAATTGCAGAGAAATGGTAGATTTTTACATTCAGGAAGCGGACCGCCGAACAAGCATGTGTTCGGTCGATAGTCATTTTTGTCATGTCAACCGTTGAATGATATGTTCAATCATTTGGCATTTGTGATTTTTTTGAGTATCTTTCATTATTTTTTTGTTAGAAATTGGCAAAATCAGAACTTAATTGATTCCCACATATGGCACCAATTTTCTGTAGGAGAAAATTGTAAAAATTATGGTGCGGAATTCGAAATAATTAGAGTACATAAATATGAGAAATAATCATTTACACAAAAGTTGCATTTTTCATGAATTTCTCAAATTTATTTCTACATGGGATCGGATGGTTTGGCCTTGTGGGTATAAGTTGTTTACATTGCATTTGTTGTAACTCCCCCATCTAGCCTTAGATAACCTCAAAATGACCAAATATAGCGTATACAATTAGATGTAGAAATATAGTAAACCGCCGATGGCCAGTTCTAATACATATGCATTTCTTCCTTTGAATTTATTGAGAAAACTATGATAATGCCCTCTAAATGTGGTTTCCAAAGCCAGGGTGTGGGTATGAATGATTTTTTTATGTCAATTAGGCATCTTTAAAAACTATCACTTTTTTTTTGGGTGGGGGGTTCCAATGTTATGTTGTTCTAGGGCCAATGTGTGGTAAGCCAGAATGATATATACATTGGAGTTAAGGACATCAAAACTCCTTAAGTGAAGAGAACAAAGAAAGTCCTAAAAGACTAGGGATTTTGGAAGTTTTATGGATTTTGTATGGTTAAGATAGTAAGTTGAGCCTTCTAATTCCATTTTCAAAGGTTAAGTGCCTTGTGGTATTTATTTATTTATTTATTTTTCGGGACAACTCTTGAAAGTTTTTTGATAAGGTCTCCTCTTAGAAATGAAGGATTTGGAAGTAGGAGAGTTTTTGTTGAGTTTATGGATATCGATCAAGTTTGAATTGTGTTTGAAGTGCTGCCCAAGGGGTCTATTTATAGCATCCACAAGTGGTTGTAATGGTTGGATTCGAAATGGGTGCGAAAAAGTCACATTTTCACCAAATGACCAAATAGAGGTTTTGTCTGGTCAGCGATCAGTTTGACAGAAACTGCTTGAAAACTGTCCAAACTACTCTTCTGGCTGTCTACATTATTTTGTTGGCAGTTTGGGTGTCCGACTGCTTTATATGGTCGATAGTCTGGGTGTCCAACTACTTTTTTGTTCATTCGGCAGTTTGAAACATGTAGCTGACTTTTGATTTTTCTTAGCTAATTTTTATCTCCCTTTGTTTTGAAACTTTACGAAGACCTTCTTGATTATGGTTATCTTCATTTGAGCTTTGACCCATGCTTTGACTTCGAAGTTTACTAAATCCTTACTTTCAGTTTGTTGATCAGTTGTTGACCTGCTAGGTTGATCTTTGACTTGAGATTTTGACGTTCTTTATATGTCAAGAAATCAGCCTTGGAGTTGTGAGTGGCCTAAGATATACATACTACAACTGAGCTCCTGAATAGAATACTTGCCATTATTGGGTCCCTTCCAGAGATTATTTCAATTCAATTAGTCTTGTCTTTCCAACTACAATATCCCTTATGGGCCTTTGCAAACCGAGTTATTGTCTAACCCATAGCCGCATAGAATGTCATTGGGTTCTCCAAAAATAGTTAGTCATTTCTTTTCGAGAAACTCTTTCTCATAAATTATTCGACTATATAAAAAACAACTTGATACATCTTATTATAAATTTATATATTGCAAAATGTTATAAGATATGGATATTAGGTGGATGCCCACTTGGGATGAGTTAGGGTTAGATTTTGGTTTCCTCTTTTATGGGGTTACTTTGCCTATATATAGGTAGCTCTACTTTTGTATTACACACACATATGAGATAATAGAAAACTCTCTTTATTCTCCCTCTAATATTCTCTTTTGGTTTCTCTTCTTTCCACAACACGTTATCAGCACGAGGCTTAGAATTTTTTTTTCGTAAAAGCCAATTCAGTTTTGCAACCCGCGTCTAGAGAAAGAAACGTGCAAAGTCACTCTTTTGCAAAGTCACTCTTTGTGTCAAAAACCCAAAGGACATCCAGAGAGAGAAACGTGCAAATCACTCTGTGTCAAAAACCCAAAGGACATCCAAAGGACGTGCATAAAGATCTTGGGTGTTTGATTTGCCTCGATTTTCCTGCATCATCAAAGAAGTAAGCACGTTTATTTTATTTTATTTTTTTCCTTTCTCCTCTTGGTTTGCTTTGGCTTTCTCCTCTTGGTTTAAGTGCATCTTTCCTCGGCATGCGTGCGTTTGAAAACAAGAAGTTGTTAGCTGTATTACAACCTCTAAAGCCCAGGACGTGTTGTCCTCTGCCACGGGTCACGAGGAATTAATTTTTGGGTCAAGTATTTTTTTTTATCTCACTATTCTCTTGCATATTTTATTAGAATACATGAAATCGATTTATAATACTTGTTCATAGTATTCATAGTGTTTTAGTTACTGGTCATCCATCTTGTATATTTTATTTTATTTTTAATTTATCAATATTATGAATGAATCACAAAATAAAACCAGAAGTTCTAAAAACTGAACCTGAAGTTTACCGATCTATGGACCAGAAGTCCTAGAAGTTGGAATATTGATATGAACCTGTAGATTCATATCCATAAAATTATGAAGCCATGAAATTAAACCTGAAGTTTTGACAGAACCAGAAGTTCTGATCAATTAGAACCACATGTTCTATTTCAAACCTAAAGAATTTGACAGAACATACAGTTCTAATGAACCTGAAGTTCTAAATCAATCCTGAAGACTTGACAGGACCAGCAGTTCTGATTCTCAAAGTTGTGAACCTGATGTTCTAATTTTTCTTTGGCAAAAAAAAAAAAAATTCTTTTAAATCCGTTCCTTGATTACTTTTAATGTTAGTATTTAATTTTTTTCTTTTTACTTTATTGATTATCTGCACAGGGTTAACTTAATATATATTTCTTATTATAGTTCTTGCATAATGTCAAATCTGGCTAAACTTGACTTTATAGCCCTTAACATAAATGGGGACAATTACTTGTCTTGGCAACTAGATGCTAAAATCCACTTGCAATCTAAGAAATTAGGAGAGACTATAAAGGAAGGTAACAAGATGTCCCTAAAGGAAAAGGCGTTAGCCCTCATCTTTCTATGCCACCACATACATGACGACCTCAAACATGAATACCTTACTGAGGAAGACCCAGCAGGCGTATGGAAATCCCTGAAGGATAGATATGATCACCAGAAGATGGTTAAACTGCCAGCAGCCCGGAATGAATGGTTAAACCTGAGGTTACAGGACTATAAAATAGTATCTGAATACAACTCTGCTCTATTCAATATTGTTTCCAGATTAAGATTATGTGGTGAAAAGGTTTCAAAGGAGCAGATGTTGGAGAAAACATTATCCACTTTTCATGCTTCGAATGTGCTCCTGCAGCAGCAGTATCGAGAGCGACATTTCTCCAAATATTCAAAACTTATCTCATGCCTCCTAGTCACCGAACAGAATTCCATTGTATTGATGAAAAATCATAACTCCAGACTAACTGGATCTTTGGCAGTTCCTGAAGCAAATGACAGTCTTAGCTCAAACAGAGGCAGAGGTAGGGGGAATGGCAGACATAAATCCTCCAGTAGAGGTGGACGACATAACTCCTCTAAGCGAGGTGGTTTCAAAGGTCATCCACCAAAATTCAAAAATCACCAGAAGTGGTCTGACCCTCAGCATAAGAATAACCAGAATCCACAGGCAAATCATTCCCACCGTCCTGATGATACGTGCCACAGATGTGGAAGAAGTGGGCATTGGTCATGCACTTGCCATGCACCAAGGAAGTGGTGGAACGATTCAAAGCATACAAGGCCTATGTCCATTCAGCGGAAACAAATGATCTAGAAGGTTGGAATTGAGATATAATGACATCAGAAAGTCCTCCAATTGACATTACAAACTTGGAGACTCGTGACTTCTTGGAAGATGTGATAACCAATATCTGGAAAATGAGGCATTTAATAATCTTTTGGGGGCACCCCCTGGCATGGTCTAGAAGACCATCGTTTTTTTTTTTTTTTTTTCTGGAACATTAAAAACTTAAATTTCCTTTTAGTTCATTTGAAATGCATGTTTCTTAGATTTTTTTTTTTTTTTGTTTTGATAGAAAACTTCATTCATGTCCTAATTTATGGTGATTTTTTTAATTATTTTAATCATATGATTGCATAGTTATGATGTTTTTATTATTTTTGTTTAAGGTATGGATCATGGAACTGAGGACAATCTATGTTTGGTAGATAGTGCCACAATACACACCATTTTGAAAAATCAGAAATTTTTCTCAGAATTGATGTTCATTCCACAAAAGGTATCCACCATAGCTGGACCTGTACAGATAATTGATGGCTCCGGAAGAGCCCCATATGATGTTACCTAATGGTACCCATCTATTCATTAAAAATGCTTTGTTCTCAAAAAGTTCCCGAAGAAACTTGATTAGTTTCAAAGACATCAGAATGAATGGGTACCACATTGAGACTGTAAGTGAAGGTAACAAGGAATACTTATGCATCGTTACTAGTTTTGGAAGCCAGAAACAAATACTAGAAAAACTAAGTGCACTCTCTTCAGGGTTATACTACACGACAATCTCCAATGTTGAATCCCATTATGTTATGAGTAAAACAACAAAGTGGAGCTTGAAGCTCAGTGATCCTAAGGCTTTACATTTTTGGCATGATAGGTTAGGTCACCCTGAGGCTACTATGTTGAGAAAAATCATAGATAACTCTTTTGGGCATTCCTTAGAGAATCATCAATTGACCATACCTAGTGGATACTTATGTATCCCATGTTCATAAGGGAAATTGATCACCTGACCCTCTCTTACTAAAGCTGCATACGAGTTCCCATCCTTTTTACAAAGGATACAGGATGATATTTGTGGATCTATCAATTCCCTTAGTGGACCTTTTAATTATTTTATGGTTTTGATCGATGCCTCCACCCGTTGGTCGGATGTTTGCCTACTTTCAACTAGGAACGTAGCATTTGCCCACCTATTAACTCAAATTATTAAACTGATGACTCACTTCCCTGATTATCCCATTAAGTCTATAAGACTTGATAATGCAGGCGAATTTACATCACAGGTTTTTGATGATTTCTGTTCGTCTATAGGAATTGTAGTCGAACATCCTATCCCTCATGTCCACACCCAGAATGGCTTAGCTGAATCCATGATCAAGCGCATCCAACTTATTTCTAGGACTCTGCTGATGCACTCCAACTTACCGGTTAGTGCTTGAGGACATGCTGTGTTGCATGCAGCAATGTTAATTCGACTTCGGCCCGCGGCATATCATCAATATTCTCCTGCACAACTTATATCATGAAATCAACCCAATATTTTTCACTTGCACAAGTTTGGCTGTGCAGTTCAAGTCCCAATACCACCCCCTAAGCGTACTAAAATGGGACCACAATGAAGATTGGGAATATATGTAGGTTATGACTCTCCTTCGATTATTCGATATCTAGAATCAAGAACAGGAGATGTCTTCACTGCTCGTTTTCCTGATTGTCAATTCGATGAGACAATCTTCCCGCCGTTAGGGGGAGATAAGATAGTTCCTGAAGAACGTATTGTTCCTGTAGAACAAACCGTTCATGAAGAACAACGAGAATTAACATGGAATACTTTCACTTTGCCTCATCTGAATCCTCGAACTTCACAATGTGAGAATGAAGTACGGAGAATTGTGCACTTGCAAGAAATTGCAAACAAATTACCTAATGCATTTAAGGATGCAGCAAAAGTGACAAAGTCACATGTGCCAGCTATGAATGCACCTGCCAGGATTAATGTCCATGTGGGACAAAGCCAAAATACAGCAGCAAAAGAATCTGTGATACGCCAGAAGCGTGGCAGATCTATAGGTTCGAAGGACTCAGCTTCGCGGAAAAGGAAAAATGAGCAATCATCATCATATCCTCTCGAAGAGGCACGTAACGCTCCTGAAGAGGTTCCTCCCGAAAAGGCACATAATGCTCCTGAAGAGGTTATGGAAAAGTCCGTTCTCTCTAGAATAATGGAAGTCCCTGGTAAGACTTTGGAAGCCCCTGAAGAGGCACCGGTACCGGAAAATGAAGAGACCTTTATACTTTACAATTATTCAAGAAAGATATGGATGAGAAATGAGATTATCATCGATGACGCATTTGCATATGCGGTAGCTACACAAATATCAAAGGACATCCATAATGATGATGATTGAGACACAGAGCCACGTTCTATAAAGGAATGTCGACAAAGAAAGGATTGGCCACAATGGAAAAATGCCATCAAAACATAGTTAGAGTCTCTTAACAAGCGTGGTGTGTTCGGACCTATAGTACAAACCCCAAAAGATGTTAACCCTGTAAGTTACAAGTAAGTGTTTGTAAGAAAAAGGAATGAGATGAATGAAATTATCAGATATAAGGCACGATTAGTGGCACAAGGTTTCCTGCAGAAACTTGGGATTGATTATGAGGAAACATACTCCCCTGTTATGGATATAACGACATTCAGATATTTGATAAGTTTAGCAGTTTCTCAAAATCTAGAAATGAGACTCATGGATATTGTAACGCTTACTTGTATGGGGACTTAGACACAGAAATTCACATGAAAATCCCGGAAGGATTTCCTTTGCCTGAAGCAAAGCCAATGAGTACGTACTCAATCCAATTAAGGCGATCATTGTACGGCCTGAAGCAATCCGGAAGAATATAGTACAATCGTCTTAGTGGGTATGCAATCAATCCCATTTGCTCGTGTTTATTTATAAAAAAATTCTTGAAGGGATTTGCAATATTAACAGTTTATGTGGATGACATAAATTTGATAGGGACTCCAAAAGACCTCGAAGAGACTGCTGATTATTTAAAGAAAGAGTTTGAAATGAAAGACCTTGGAAAAACGAGATTTTGTCTCGGATTACAAATCGAGAGAAATTCTAGTGGGACGTTGGTCCATCAATCTAATTATACCAAGAAGGTTTTAAAACGATTTGGTATGGATAAGGCACATCCATTAAGCACCCATATGGTTGTCCGGTCTCTTGATATAAAGAAAGATCCATACCGTCCCATCGAGGAAAATAAAAATGTATTGGGTCCCGAAGTACCATGCTTAGGGGTGTAAAAGAAAACCGAAAAACCGTCTACCTGAACCGAACCGTGGTTAATAACTGTGTTTCACGGTTCGGTTACAGTTATGGTTAATGAAAACCAAAAACTGCACTTCACGGTTCGGTTACGGTTTCCCGTAATAACTCAAGGTTATTAACCGAACCGAACCGTAAAATACGGTTCAGTTAACCACACATGGTTAACCGTACTATTATAAAAATAAAAAAAAATAAAGGGGCTAAACGAAATACTTCTTAAAACTCATGTAATAAGTAACCGAACAAACCCCAACTCTTTTCTCCTTTTTTACTTCTTCTTCGATCTGCTTTGCAAAACCTCATCTAGGGTTTTTTTTTTTTGGTCTCTGAAAGGGGGAGATACAGATGTCTATGGCGATGGCTTCTTCTTCGGTTTCTTCCAAGATCTGCGTCAATCCAGACTGCAAGGGGCCAAAACCAAATCGGTGGAGGACAGCATGACGTCTTTGAACAGGAGATTTCGAAGAGCTATGCAATCGTTGAGTGTAAGCATACGAGCATACACACACTCGCCCTCTCTCTCTCTATATATATTTATATGTTTGTGTGTTTGTCTGCCTTGTGATGAAAGTTCGTTTCTTTAGTGGTGTGAGGTTCGAGGATCGATGTTTGTGGAGCTTGGGTTGGGGTATTGAGGGTTTTCATGGGACTACAGGAGTGTGATTTAGTTGAGTAGTTTTGGTTGGGTGTGATCAATTCGGGAGTTTGATTTATGTTGTTTAACAGTTTTTTTTTTTTTTTGGATGCGAATTTGGAAGGTTTGGAGATTTGGAGGTTGTGGAATTAGTGGGTCTTGCTGATTTTTTTTAAAATATATCTAAGTGGACTAGATATTGTTTGATGTGATGTTTTTTTTTTTCTTTTGTGGGATGGTTATTACAGGTGTTATTTCTAGGATGTTCTCTCATCATGTTCTCTTCTTTCTAACAACAATTAAACTTGATTATTGGGGTTTTCTTTAGCTTATGATTGTTAATTGAATAATGGGGCTCTAATTTTACTTTGAATTGGTTATAAATGTCCACTTACCCATCAACTGAATAGATTTTTCTACAGTAATTAACCATAACCGAACTGTCTAATACGGTTAACTGCGATTCGGTTTTCCACGGTTTTTGTGGATATGGTTACGGTTACGGTTTTAAAAGACAGAAAATTGCGGTTACGGTTCGATTAACAGTTTTCCCAAAATGATCGGTTAACCGAACCGTTACACCCCTAACCATACTTAAGTGCTATTGGAGCTTTGATGTACTTGGCACAATGCACTAGACCAGATATTACATTTTCTGTGAATCTACTTGCCAGGTATGGCTCTGCACCAACTCAAAGGCATTGGATTGGCATTAAACACATCCTATGATATCTGCGTGGAATAACTGATTTGGTAATATTTTATGCTTACGATCATAAAGATTCCAGTTTAGTAGGATATGCAGATTCAGGTTATCTCTCTGATCCTCATAAGGGTCGATCACAGATAGGTTATGTGCTTCTAAATTGTAATGCTGTCATTTCTCGGCGTTCTACTAAACAGACTTTGGTAGCTACTTCCTCCAACCATGCTGAAATTTTGGCTCTTTATGAAGCCAGTAGGGAATGTGTGTGGCTAAAATATTTGATTTAGCATGTTCGTAGTTCTTGTCAATTACCTTCTATTGCAGGTATCCCTAATGTTATCTATAAAGATAATGAAACATGCATAAGACAGATTCGAGAAGGTTTCATTAAAGGAGATAAGACTAAGCATATAGCACCGAAGTTCTTCTTCACTCATGAACATCAGAAGAACAATGAAATTTAAGTCAAGCAAGTTTGTTCGAGTAACAACCTGGCTGATCTGTTTACCAAATCTTTGCCAAAATCAGTATTCCAAAAGTTTGTATATGAGATTGGCATGCGTAGAGTTCATCATCAAACTATGTAAATGGTTGCTATCATCAGGGGGAGTGGTTTATCAAGGAGCATCCTGAAGTATGCTACACATGGACATTTGTGCGCTGTACTCTCTTTCCTTCTCTAGGTTTTATCCCACTGGGTTTTCCTAGTCAAGGTTTTAACGAGGCAGCATTATGCATGTCCAACACCAGTTCAATGATCTTGAAGAATGTTGTACTCTTTTTTCCTTCGCTTTGGTTTTCTTCCACTGGGTTTTTCCTTAGCAAGGTTTTTAATGAGGCAACTGTCATTGAATGGTGGTCATCCAAGAGGGAGTGTTATAAGATATGGATCTTAGGTGAATGCCCACTTGGGATGAGTTAGGGTTAGATTTTGGTTTCCTCTTTTATGGGGTTACTTTGCCGATATATAGGTATCTCTACCTTTGTATTACACACATATGAGATAATAGAAAATCCTCTTTATTCTCCCTCTAATATTCTCTCTTAGTTTCTCTTCTTTCCACAACACAAAATACATTTGTTGAGAAAATTCAATTAAACAACCCACCAGATTTGCTTACAAGCAATATATTGTTCTTATCCTGGTTTTAGATATTTTCCTATTTACATACATAGGCATGGATTCCGTGTTGGATACTTATAATTACTCAAGTATATCACCAACCATCCAACTATCATCGTTTCGTAGTCCTTTTAGTTTTAGGCACACCAAAGTATAATTAAAATAATTGGATTACTACTTAGCAATAGGTAAGCTCCTTCAGAGGATAAACTAAATAATGCCTATGCTTGAAAAGAACTTTTCTTTAAGGGGACGTTGGTAAACATCCTTGCCGCGGATTTCTGTGGGTTTTCCGCGATCCCGTGGAAAACCCACGTTTGGATCCGCGTGGAAAAGCTTCTAAAGGATGCAAGGATTCCTCATTTGCAAATATTTCAAGCATCAGACACCCCCCCTCGGATCCGTTGAATCCACGTGCGCGACGATTTGCGGAGCTACAATGATTTCAGGCGTTAATTTAGAGCAGACCGGTTTTTTGCATTTTTTGGTTTTTATGGGCCCTACAATTAAGATCTGAACCGATAAAAGTGTTAAGAAGGTTCAAAACGACTATCTCACAAAATTTCAGCCGTTGATTCATCTTAGATTGTGAGATATTTGCAAAACCGTTAGCGACAGTGACGATAAGGTACAGGTTCCCTGCACAGTGAAGATAATGTGTCCTTAATAAGTTTTTGCTTTGGGAATGTACCTTTTAGATTCCCTAATCAACATCCAAACCGTTAGTCACCTTTAAAAACTCCAAAACAGCCACCTCACCAAATATCAGCCGTTGAATCATCTTACATCTTTAGTTGTGTGCCAAAAGTCATTACTGTTCAAACTAATATTGAAAACAATCCGTTTTTTCTCTTTTTGGGGTTTATGTGGGGTCCACGATCAAGATCCAAACTGGTCATTAGTTTTGGAAGGTCAAACACCGTATGGTTACCAAATTTCAACTGTTAATTCCTCTTATATCTCGAGATATGTGCTAAATACGTCTGACTGTTACATTAATGTTGAAGACGGTAATAAAAATAGTCTGTTTTTATTCATTTTTGTGTTCATGTGGGGTCCACGATCAAGATCCAAACCGGTCATTAGTTCTGGAGGGTAGAACACAGCAAGGTGACCAAATTTATCCATTGATTCCTCTTATATCTCGAGATATGTGCCAAAACATTTACTGTTTACACTAATTTTGAAAATGGGAATAAAAACAATCCTTTTTCCAAATCTTCTGGTTCTTGTGGGGTCCAAAATCATGATCGAAACCAGTCATTAGTTCGGAACGGTTAAACACGGTAAGGTGACCAAATTTCAACCGTTGATCCTCATTGTATCTTGAGATATTTGTAAAAATATCAATTGGATCATACATTCTACTCGTAGGAATCCTCCCTCCATCCAAACATGGAACTTTCATTGGGAATCCTACTTGAGGATTATAGACTTCTTTGGAGATGGAGAGAATCCTCTTAATAGAGGATTCTTCGTGGTTTACCAAACGTGCCCTAATAGTAAATTCCAGTCGGAAGTCTATCACATGCAATCCGTCATTGTAAAACTAAGCATCGATGCATAATCTTTACTACAATAGCCCAATAATTGACTATCATTCATATTTGAAAATATGATAGTAGCTTTGGTGGTCATATAAAAGAAGTGTCCAGATTCATCCACAATTGAAACGTTTTGAGAAACAATAAATTGAAGGATTACTTGTCCCGAGTTAGCAAGATTGCATAACTCCTAATCAACTTATAGTGCTCCTATGGATCTTGATGGTATCTTATAGCTCATTGATCATCCCATGCTCAATGAAATTGGTCAATGTACCCTTATAATATGAACACACTAAACTGGAGGAATATTTAAATCAAATAAATTATTTATTTATTAAAAAAATAAATGACTTATAGGGCATAACGTCTAACAAAGATCCCTTCTGTGGCATGAGACCCGCCTTTGGGCTAAAATCTAAAGATTTCAGTTTTAAAGCTTTAAATGTCTTGGGGGCTCAAGTGATTTCCTCGGTTGACCAAATGACCCATTTGGAGGACTGAAGTTTTCTTTTATCTAAATTCCAGTGAGCTCATATTTTAGGGCTTTGGGGGACCAACCAACTTCTCGGTCAATTGAAGCAGATCTAGATCTAAATTAACAAGCTGTTGTTCATGAGTTTTGCTGCCTTTATAGAACCTTAGACAACTGATATTATTTCGGTTGACCGAAGCTCAAAATCTATAAATACATGATTTCAAATCTATATATAAATCTACACACAAGACCAAAAAGAAGGCTTTTCATAGAGTTTTTGAAGAAAACAAGTTCTTTTGTGCTCCTTCATTGGGTATACGTGAAAATAATATATGATAAGTTTTAGGTAAACTTGCGCACAAATAACTTAGTTGTCCATTGAAAATCTTTGTATTGATCAATCCGAATGAGACATAGAATTAGAAGTTATAGGCCAAAAATCTAGGAATTAGGATGATAAAATGTACTTAAAGCTCTGCACTACAAACTCGATCACATCCATGTTTTTTTGACCGGCCCCCACATCTCATGAATTGATGTGACCCCAAGTGAGGCACACAAAAAGCCCTATATATTATATTTAATTTTATTCCATTCAATAATTGTATTATTTCATATAGAATCATTTCTATTTTATTTGATTTCATGCCATTCAATGATTGATCAATCAAAATCTTGTTGTTAATTGCAATTTAATTTGATCAGCCAAATCTTGTGATGCAATGGTTTGGGTGAATAAACCCATTCACTCATTTTCATGCTTATAAAATCATTAAAAGAGAATAGAAGAGGAATAAAATAAAAGCATTTTACTAAAAAAATTTTAGAAAGGCCAAGTTAGTCTTTCTTATGAGAGTTATATTCCCTTTACACCAAAAACAGTGAGAATTAGATTCACTTTTGATTGAATCATACACTAAACTTGGACCATTTCAATTCTTGAACTTAGATCAATCAAAACTCACTTCAAGTCTATCAATCTGATTCCTGGTCCCACGAAATTGACGGTCCGATATCGTCCCCACAGCGACCGCATTGTTCGATGTGCGGCATAGATATATATACCCCCCTCCATGACCACCGCCACAAAAAGCGTTCTCTCTCTCCCTCCCTCCCTCTGCATCAGACATTTTCGTCTCGCATTGGAAACCCTACTGCTACTACTCGACTTTTCTAGGGTTCATGGGACTCTCTTTTGATATGGTATCATTATCATGAGACCCTTTCTCAAACCAGCTCGAGCTGTTCATGTGCCTCATCTTAACGTCGTCTTGGGCTCTCTACAGATCGATCAAACCATTAGATTAGGTTAGATTGGATTAGATTAGGATTGGGGTCTCGCATTTTCTCACCAGACGACGACGGTCCACAGATCTTGTCATCGAATTGTGTGATCCAAACATCAGGTCAGCAGCCTCTTCCATTTCAAGGTTTTTTTTTTGCCTCTTTTCTGGGCATCATTAGAAGCATAATAACTGTAAGATTACCCAATGGGTCTTCTTCAGAACATCAAAGGAGGTTTTATTTTATTTTATTTTGAGAGAGAGATGTATTCTGCTTGTTCTGAAGAAGAAATATCAAATATGGTTTGGGTGCTTACTGGGGGGACTTGGCTTCAAAATTTCTATGCCCATTCCTCTCAATGGTGACAACACTAGTGCCAGTTCTGATTGCAATTAACACTAAACTCATGGAGGTTTAATTTAGTGCGATTTTATTGGAGGAAGAAATCGAGGAGGACAACCCCATTTTCCCCTTGGAAGTCTTTTGTGATGAACATGACCTCAAATAGGTCTGGGTGGAAAAGAATAATTAATTAAAAGTGAGACTAAACAGAGAGGATTATGGGGGTGAGGTTGATCCTTTCCTTTTACACTCATTTGTATCATATGGGAAGAGAATGTGTGTGCATATGAGAGAGAGAGAGAGAGAGAGAGAGGTCACTCTTGTCTCTTGTAAACTAATTTTGAAAAGATTGGATATAGGATCTGAGCATGTTTCTTCGAGTAGAAAACATTAAGCCGACACCGAATTGATGAGATAAGATGAAGAAGAAGATGACGATTTTTGGTAATTCAATCCAAAGGTGAATATCACTGTGGTCATAATCAATTGTGGACAATTCATGTGGAATTGGTCTTTTATAATAGGCAATCAAAAGAATATGACAAATTTTGAACCAATCTTTTTTCAAAGGTACCTGATATACTTATGTGATCACTATTGTCGTTTCTTCATCTTCATTGTCACTTTTTTTTAATACTTTGTTAATCAAAAGCAAGCAGTACAAGAGGGCTATACCTCAACACCCCCCAAACCCCCTCTTCTTTTTTATTATTTTATTTTTATGAGTAAGCTTTATACCTCCATCAAAACAGGAAAAAAACAAGAAGGATGCAAACGAACCCATTACTACTATCCTACAAACAAAGCAAAACTAGAGAACCACGGGGACCACCCGTCCACCATGATCACAACCTATGATACAAAGAGGCACAAAAGTTAGGTCCCCGTATACTAAAAAGCCACCTCCCATGGTTAACCATAACCTGATCAGGTGAGTAGTCGCTAGACAGCCCACATCCACAATGCTACTGTGAATTTTAGATGTTCACCCAAGTGTTTGGCATTAGCAACTTCCCCTTCAGAGCATCTTGTGTTCTTCTCCTTCCAAATTATCCTCAAGATTGCAAGAAAAGACGTCTGCTGCATTTCGTTTCCTCTAGATGTCGTCATCATCACTGAAGCCTTATCCCATATATGGTTAGAGTCTTCATTCCCATATATGATCAATGTAAACTTGTTGCTTCTGAATGCTGAGTTAAGAGTCTTCACTACCCTTCAATTGATGCAATCCTAGAGTTAGGATGCAAATGCTGGAGCACAATTTGGGTTCCCACGGGAACAATCACATGATGAAGACACTCTCCAACAATAAACACACAAAGGGAAAATTTTATTATTACAAATATATGAGTTTATTAATCTTTACAATGCCATATTTATAACAAAAGAAACTTAAGGGAAGAAATCAATCCTAATCAAATTAGGAAACACAATAATAAACCTATCCAAATTAGAAACTAATTCTAAATACAATTACTTAAATAAAAATTAGAAGCTACTAATAATTAATAAAGAATTCCTAAACTTCCTTGGGACCCACATGTGGACCATGCCTCTTGCTCCAACGATTGTATAATGCTGTTGCATCATCAATTCTCCATACAAGGCCTGTTTCTTTATTATTTAAGGAGGGTGTAATGCCTAACGCCTGCAGTGTCTGATGTTTGAGATGTGTCCTGAATCTCTGTCCATTTTGCAGTAGTTTTCCTAAGAAGTGAAATCCTATTAACTCTTCGAGATAAAGTACATGTGCAACTTTTCGAGACAGTAATCTGCAAACTATCTCAAATTATTTCTGGCTATCTCTTCCACTGGAACATCCCTTGATGCCATTCGTAATTCTTTGTTACTCCACACATCCATCTTATAAACATATCTTTTCCACATGCACAACATGCTTTCACAATTGCCCACTTGTCTAATCATGAATCTATAACCGGTTAAAAATTAATCCTGTTCACCGATAAAAAAAAATAGAAAAAAAAATTCCTGTTCTTCAGTGTACATGATATGAACTTTCCTTTTGGTTTGATTTCCTTTGTTCACCATCTGTGCTTCTCTTTTTGTTTTTGTGTTTTGTGGTTTTTTTTTTTTTTTTCACTTTTTTTCTGTCTTTATGTTTTGTTTCATTTCATTTTGGTTTTGGGGTCATTATTAGTCTTAAAAACTTGAAATCTCATTTCATTTACCAAGTGAAAAGAGGTTTCATTTCCATTTTTCTTATGTCATTTTATTTTCTCAGGTTGTCATTCTTTATTATCAGCATAGAACCCTGATTGATGAGATAAGGCTCCGTCATTGATGGCTATTCTTATACAATCAGCTGTTAATGAAGACCAAGCTGTTTCAGACTTGAGTGATATGATGGAAAATATTGGACTTGATGGCTGCTTTTAGTAATCTTTATGCTTGTTTTTCTTTGTACAGGGCCATCAGAAGCTCTCAAAACTTTTTGTTCAAATTTATAGACAGGTTTTGTAACAAACCATTCTACTTGTCTGTGCAGTTGATGTTGGGCAAAGAAAATGCTGTAGTTAACATGTTAGTGGTTATCCCTGCACCAAAAAGCAGGGAGTAGGTTTTGCCACCTATGGGAAGCTGGGTGATAAAAGTTTAGTCATGGATAAGGTTCCTAAAATCAAATGGGGCGATCTTGAGGATGATGCCCTGATGCATCCTGGATGTCGTGAAAATGTTGGAGATTGTAAAGTAAGGTGTGGTCACATTGTGGATGGTAATGGGACTGAGATTGTAAAGTCAGGAAATGATGTTGTCTCGGTACCACAGGTTCCTCCTAATATGCAAGAAGCGAAAAAATCAGTTGTAATATTTGAAGATGTGAAGGAGCTCCCTGATGGGATGCCTTCATTGGCTATACAGGAGGAATCTGTCGAGCAAAATTGCAAAGTCGTCACTGAGATCACTTCTGAGGATTTAGTTGTGCCCATTGCAGATGGAAAAATGGTGTCAGAAAATGATGCTGTTGGAATCTTTGGGGAAACATACCATGAATGTTTAAACCCTATTAGTAGTGACACAGGGGAGGTTCCCGATTCTAGTACTCTAGTTACTGAAACTTCTCTCTCGTCAACCATTGATATCGAAATGAAGATTACCCCTCAGGTGCCTTTCGATAAATCTGAGGACAGTGCTTTGGTAATTTCTGAAATACCAGTAAGTTATCAGGTTGGTACTGGTGAGGGTCTTCAAGGTCCATGTCCACACCAGGAGAGAGATGCTGACGTATCAGCAACAGCTACTTTTGAAGACAGAAATGTATCTGAGGATAGCTTGGTGGGTATGAATTTGTCAAAAAGCCAGTTAATTAGTGTCCTTGGAGAAGATGAATCAGTGGAAAGCAAAGAAAGATTCAGGCAGCGACTTTGGTGTTTTCTCTTTGAAAATCTTAATAGAGCAGTTGATGAACTTTATCTCCTATGTGAATTGGAATGTGACGTGGGGCAGATGAAAGAGGCAACTCTTGTTCTTGAAGAAGCAGCAGCAGATTTCAGAGAACTAAAATCTAGAGTTGAAGGATTTGATCATGTGAGGAGGTCCTCTTCTCAACAATCAAAAGATGTAAATCCATTGAATTTGAAGACTGATCATAAACGGGCACATGCTTTGTCTTGGGAGGTGAGCATTCTTACCTAGTTTTTGTATATGCATATTAAAGGTTTGTGCTTCTGATTTTGTATGTACACAAGCATTAATTGCAATGAACTTAAGTTTGCATATATTCAAAATCACTTCTGCATACAGTGAGGTGATGATGAGATGATGTTTTCTAGACTTGTGGAACGATTTAGAATCTGTCCTATGCAATGATGCCCATATACGGCATGGATGCGGCAAAGACATGCCATGAACATAGTAGGGATGTGGATTTTAATTAGAAAAGTGAAGTATAGGATACATGATATGTTGCCCATTTAGAAGTATCCATGCATCTTAGCTCCTGTGTGAATGTCCACCCGCATTTGCTTAATTACTCTGTAGCATACTTGAAATTGTGTACTGTTGATGCAGGTTAGGAGAATGGCATCCTCACCTCAAAGAGCGGAAATACTGTCTTCCTCTTTGGAGGCCTTCAAGAAAATTCAACAGGAAAGGGCTAACAAACGTGTGGCTCAGGAAATGAAAGGTTCAGGGTCTGCTCGTTCAACTCATTATGTTTCCACTGATCTTCAAAGAAAGTCACCTCTAAGAAATAATGTAACACAGAATTCTAGAGAACCAGGGATGAAGATAAGAAAACAGACAGGGGCTCCAGATTTAGGTCTTGGAAACAGTGGCTCACACAAGCTGAATGTGGAAGCAAGCAGGCTAAGCAAAGCATCTCTAGTCCAAAACGACCAGATGCCACCACAAAACTCGTCCACTCCTGATTCCCAAGTTTCGGAGGGACATTCGAACAATGGCATTGCTTCCTCTGCTGGTGGAAAGGGTAAGAAAGAACCACTTGTTTCCACTTCTGAAGTGGAGAAACAGATGCCAAAGAAGGATAGAATGTTGACAGAAAGCAAGGTTGAAAAGTACCCAAAGTCCTCAGATCATCTCACAAGGCAAGGTTCTCTGGCTGACAAAGAGAAAGAAAAGGAAAAAAAGAATTCAACAACATGGAAGTCTATGGATGCCTGGAAGGAGAAGAGAAATTGGGAGGCTATACTTGCATCTCCAATGCGGAGTTCTTCTAGGTTGGTTGCACATTCACCTGCTACGGGCAGAAAAAGTGTGGAGCGTGCAAGGGTTTTGCATGATAAACTGATGTCCCCTGAAAAGAAAAAGAAGACTGCTTTTGATATGAAAAGGGAAGCAGAAGAAAAGCATGCACGGGCAATGAGGATTAGAAGTGAGTTGGAGAATGAACGGGTACAGAGGCTACAACGCACTTCAGAAAAGTTAAACCGTGTTAATGAGTGGCAGGCTGTTCGCAGCATGAAGTTGCGAGAAGGTATGTTTGCTCGTCATCAGCGTAGTGAATCCCGGTATGAAGCACATCTTGCTCAAGTTGTCAGAAGAGCTGGTGATGAAAGCAGTAAGGTTAACGAGGTCCGTTTCATTACTTCACTAAATGAAGAGAATAAGAAACTGATACTGCGTCAGAAACTTCATGATTCAGAAATGAGGAGAGCCGAAAAGCTACAGGTAATTAGAAGTAAACAAAAAGAAGATACTGCAAGAGAAGAAGCAGTTTTGGAGCGCAGGAAGCTCCTTGAGGCTGAGAAATTACAGCGTCTTGCTGAGACACAGCGTAAGAAGGAAGAGGCACAGGTAAGAAGAGAAGAGGAGCGGAGGGCTTCAAGTGCAGCACGTGAAGCAAAGGCTGTAGAGCAACTTCGGAGAAGGGAAGTTAGAGCCAAAGCTCAACAGGAGGAAGCCGAGCTTTTAGCTCAAAAATTAGCAGAGAGACTTAGTGAAAGTGAACAGCGTCGGAAGGTTTATCTGGAGCAAATACGCGAGAAAGCTTCAATGGATTTTAGAGACCAATCTTCACCTTTGCTTCGGCGTTCTGCAAACAAAGAGGGTCAAGTTAGAACTGCTTCAATGAACACTATTGAAGATTACCAATCAGGCTGCATTCCTGGGGTGGGGGATTCCTCTCTTGGAATCGGCAGTGCGGCACTGCAACACCCATTGAAGCGAAGGATAAAGAAAGTCCGTCAGAGGCTTATGGCACTGAAATACGAATTCACTGAGCCTCCAGTTGGTACTGAAAGTGCAGGGATTGGATACAGAGCCCAAGTGGGAGCTGCTAGGGCAAAGATCGGGAGATGGCTTCAGGATCTTCAAAAACTTCGTCAGGCCAGAAAAGAAGGCGCTGCAAGTATAGGATTAATAGTTGGAGACATGATTAAGGTGCTTCTATTTTTCAAATCTTCCTTTTTCTCTCTATACAAACCGCATCACATGATCAACCATTATATTCCGTGCTTTTGTTTAGTGCGTGGTTGTGTGGTTAAGAGCAACTTTTTCCTTCCTTTCCACCAAACAAGGTCTTTAGTTGTTATCTACTCTATAATTTGAAAACCAGTTCTCAGTTTGGCAAATTTTATTAATAATCTGGTTTCTGCAGGCTGCATGCTATATTGCATGACACAAAATTTTCCCCATGTGTGAAAAGTTTGATATCATGAGACATTGGATATCAATTGATGACCACTTTACTGAATTGTTACTCGGATTTAGATCTTTGAATTTTGATTCATCTTTGTTGATGAATAATTTCAGACATTTTCCTTGTCAAACAGTTTTTGGAAGGCAAAGACTCTGAGCTTCATGCATCTCGCCAAGCGGGTTTGCTTGATTTCATTGCTTCTGCACTGCCAGCCTCTCACACCTCAAAGCCTGAAGCTTGCCAGGTTACGATATATCTTCTTCAACTTTTGAGAGTGGTGCTTTCCATGCCTGCAAACCGGAGTTATTTTCTTGCACAAAATCTTTTGCCCCCTATTATTCCAATGCTGTCTGCAGCTCTTGAGAACTATATCAATATTGCAGCATCTGTGAACATTGCCACCAACTCATTGTCAAGTAAAACCCCGGTTGAGAAGTTGGAGTCTACTTCTGAAGTATTGGAAGGCTTCTTATGGACTGTTACAGTGATTATTGGTCATAACTGTTCTGAAGAACGCCAACTTCAAATGAGAGATGGTTTGATGGTTCTGGTAATTGCTTATCAAATTATTCATCGCCTGCGTGATCTTTTTGCCCTCTATGATAGGCCTCAGGTGGAAGGATCCCCTTTTCCTTCATCCATTCTCTTAAGTTTAAACCTTTTGACAATTTTAACTTCAAGATCTGGAAGTGTTTCTACCATTGATTGGGAGTCTTATCCATCAAATACAGCATCAGGGATTAAAACTCAAGAAACCAAACTGGCCGAAACCAGAGAATCTATGGATGATGGGATTGGAGATTCTGCTGGTGTAAGTGCCTTATTCGGAGGTGAGAAATCATCATCTGCTCTACAAAATATGGTGCCACACATACCATTACATGAATCTTGTCAAATGTATAGGGAGTCATCAACTAATGATGTACCAGAGGACCGGTTGGTAGATGATCGATGCAGATTTAGTGGAAGTGATGAGCCATTATTAGCTGTCAAGGATCCTGGAAAAAAGCCTAATGATATTCCAAATAAGCCATACAATTCTGAAGCTGCTCCACAAAGGTCTGATGAAGCAGTTATTTCAGGTGAATCAGACAAAGGTCTGATGAAGCAGTATCCAAAGCCCCCCTTATCTCAGAAGGACACGAAGAGTACAATGGATGTCAGTGCAGAACAAAATAATCGATTGCAACAAAATGATGACCGAGCGGGACGTATTAAGAATGAAAATGAGAAGGGTGTCAGCTGGAATCAGCCCATAGCATTTCTTGTTTCTGCAATAGCTGAAACGGGACTCGTCAGCCTGCCATCTCTGTTAACAGCTGTATTGTTGCAGGCAAACAACCGATTGTCATCTGAGCAGGTAGCTCGATTTTCTGTTGAAGCATTGTCCTTAATGCATGTTGCAAAGGTTATTATTGATTGTTATATTTATTTATTTTTTGTATGACCGTATCATGAGTTTTGAGTTTGACCATTCTGAATTAATGATTGCTACATATTGTGGACATTGCATACTAGGGTATTAATTTGTATGTTTATATTTGATAGTCAACTATTAACTTCAGTATGGTTATTTCATCTCTTGTTTAATTTATTTATGTATTTTCCTTTTGCTACGTGAACTCATGCACTTTCATATTCATGCCTGTTTATTTCCTTGCTTGTCATTTTGCATGTTTTAATCATAGAGAGCACAAGATAAAAGCAAGAACACACCATCCTACATTCCCATATTTTAACAATAGAAAGGAAAAAGAGCTGAAAGAAGAAAAGAACAAGTGGGCACACATCAATCAACAGCCCCAGACCAATCACAAAAACAACAAAATGGCCTAAATCTATGTTTTAATCTGCATTTGTTTGCGGGTTCCTTCTAATTGTTACCCGAGAGTCTGTCTTGTTCAGATTTTCTATTGACTGGAAAAGAAGATGGTGTATTTGTTCAGTCTCTGGCACTGTGTAATGCCTATTGGGATGATTTGCTGGAGTTTTATCCATGCAAGTGATTCCATTTGGCTGTTACTTTTGATTATGGTGTTGTCAAGAATATGGCCCTTATAATTGACACATTCTCTTTTTTCCTACTTGAGAAATTCTACTGATCCAGTTAGCTAGGCTGCCTATGCTGCCTTGCTAATTGAAAGCTGTAATATCTGATGGAGCTATGAACTTGTTCTCGTGCAATAAATTCCATCTATCCTTTTTGGTATAATATCTTTCCTTCTATATTAGGTGGTGCCGTATAGCTTTTATCTTTAGAGTGCCTTAGTCCAAGAAGTTATGGTAGGCGGGCATATGTTGAGTTTAGGGTTTAGATGTGGTTTACTGTTGCATTTTGTGAGCTTAACATGAACCAGCAAGCATGCTATGTTAGAAGGAACATCTAGTATAAGAGTTATCTGAATTTAAGCAGTTCTCTTTAACTCCAGGTTTCCTATGCTCTTCCATCAAATTTTGAAGAAGTGGCAACTGGTGTCTTAAAGGTGTTGAACAATTTGGCTCTCTTGGATATTACTCTTCTGCAGAGTATGCTAGTAAGTAGTCAGTTTCTTTCATCCACTTGATGGACAATTTTATATGTGGGTTCCTTCTAGTGTGTGTTGTGGTTTTTGCTTATTTTAGCTCATTGTGTTAATTTATATATTTTATTCTCAGCCAAGTGTCACGTCATTCAATAACATTGTCTCACCCATTTTTTTTTTTTCCTGGATGTATATTCCACAGGCTAGGCCAGATCTAAAAATGGAGTTCTTCCACTTGATGAGTTTCCTTCTTTCTCATTGTACAAGCAAGTGGAAAGCAGCCTCTGATCAGGTATCATATAACCTTTCTAATGTTCATGGCTTGCTTTTTTTTTTTTTTTTCATTAATATTGTTGAAAGAATATTATGCTACAAAAGTTTTGCGTAAACTTTTTTGTTTCTGTGAAACTCAATGGCAACAATTCTTTATTGAAAACATGCATGATTAATGTATATATCTCTACGTATCTTCTTAAATTAATCATGGTAGCTTACATTCTTTGATAGAAAAAGGGGAAATGGTTGTTTACACTTTACCAGTGCAATAATAGAAAATGAAAGAATTCCATTCAAATAATTTTCGGAAACTAGATTGCTGAACTTGCAATCTGCAATGGTAGAAAGGAACATGTATTAACCATCAGAGGAAGGGTTATCAAATTTCATTTAAGCACAGTGCTTTCATTCAGCTTCAATATTATCTTATGCAGAATACTAATTTTCATATTGAGGAAATAGGAAGCTAGCATTGTCTTACCTGAAAATTATGGATCGCATTCTTCAAGCTTTCATTTTTCCTTTTAGTATATGCTAATTGAGTGCTTTGTTGTAATAAATTGATTCAGATGTAGAATTTTCTCTTTCATTAAGTCTACCTATGGACTTCCTCTCATAAAAGGGAACTATGGGGAGGTTTAAAAAAAGCTATAGAGTTGGTGCAGCTGTAATCAGGCCATTAGATTCTCTGTTACCTGGGATACTAGTTACAGAGAATTAACATCATCTTTATTTAAAATAGCCCTGAGTGGAATAAATGAAGCAACCAGACATCATTTAAATGTCCTAAATGTTCGTATCAGAGACACCAAGTTCCGTATTTTAATTTTAAATCAGTTGAGTGAGCAGTGAGAAGACTATTGGGAAATTAATTAGGGTAAACACGCACAATCAATCAACCACAAGCAATCCACAAACTCACACAAGAGATTTACGTGGTTCGGTAAACTCGCCTAAGTCCACGGGGCTTTGAGGATTTCACTATGTAGGAATTGGGCAACTTGTTACAAGGATTCCAAACCCTTTAACACTTAGCCTATTCTCTCCCCCACAGATCTCAATCTCGCTCTAACATCTTCTCCCTTTACAATGCTCTCTCAATGTTCTCCCTCGCATGCTTGCTTACAAAGAATAACCCAAGAGAGTATTTATAAAACTTGGGCCCCAAGTAAACCACTCAATAATGCCCGTTGGACTTTTTGAGCCAAAATTTAACAATCTCCACTTTGGCAAAAAATGTCCGGCCCTTTGAAGAATTGTGATGTGCGTATAACACATGTACCTTGTGGGTATGCCCTCCCATCCGATGAGGTGCACCTTCAATCTCTAACAAGATGAGAGATTGAGCAAGTCCAGGCAATGCCTGAACTTTTCCATAGTAACTGGGCATGTCAAATGCGTTTTCATCCATGTGAATCTTCTGAATGGAGATTTCACCTTTAGCAACCCAATCTTGAATCCTGTGATACATAACAACAATCTCGAATCCTGTGATACATAACAATAATCTCGAATCCTGTGTGGATTTTAGATTCCGGTTGTTTCCTAATCGTGAATGGTTTGATAACTATGAGTCATCTAATGGTGGTAGCGTTCTAATAGATAATGATGCAGCATGTAAAGCCATTGGAATGAGAACCATTAGAATTAGAATGACATATGGAGTTGTTAGAATCTTGGGCGGTGTGAGACATGTGCCCGCACTCAAGAAGAATTTGATATCTTTAGGCACACTAGAATCCAAAGGGTGTTCATTCAGTGCAAAGGATTGTGTGCTTAAAGTGAGTAAAGGAGTTCTGGTATTAGTGAAAGGTACCATAGTGGGATACAACCTTTACAAACTGATGGGAAACACAATTGTAGGTGGAGTGGTCTCCATGGAAGACAAATCCAGCGATCATGAGTCTCAGTTATGGCATATGTGGCTACGGCGTATGAGTGAGAGGGGCATGTTAGAACTTCACAAAAGGCAGTTGTCGAATGGTGTGAGAACATGCAAGCTGGATTTTTGCAAATTCTGTGTTTTCAGAAAACAAAAGGTGTCTTTTAAAACTGGAGGCAGTGATTGTATAATTAAAGGAAATTCTTGATTACATTCACTCAGATGTGTGGGGACCATCCCCGGTTAAGTCAAAAGGTGGAGATTGTTGGATTTGGCTCAAAAGGTCCAACGATCCTTATTGAGTGGTTTACTTAGGGTCCAAGTTTTTAGGGCTAGTTCTTTATAAATACTCTCTTGGGTTATTATTTGTAAGCAAGCAAGGGGAACAATGAGAGAGCATTGTCAGGGGAGAGTCTATGAGAGCGAGATTGAGAATCTGTGGGTGATGCAGTAGCACACGGTCGCCATATACTCATGGTCCACATGTGGGACTCAAGGAAGTTTAGGAATTCTTTCTTAATTATTAGTAGCTTCTTATTTTATTTAAGTAATTGTATTTAGAATTAGTTTCTAATTTGGATTTGTTTCCTAATTTAATTAGGATTACTTTCCTACTCCTTAAGGCTCTTTTATTATAAATATAGCATTGTAGAGAACAATAATCTAAGAGATTTTGAGATTAATAGAATTCCTTTTGTGGGTTTATCGTGAGAGAGTTGTCTTCTTCACGTGCGATTGTTCCCTGGGAACCCCAATTGTGCCTCGGCACTTGCATCCTAACCCTAGGATTGCATCAGTGGGGAGAGTAGGCTAAGTGTTAAAGGGTTTGAAATCTTTGTAATGAGTTGCCAGCATAGTGAAATCCTCATAGCCCCGTGGACGTAGGCAAGTTTGCCGTACCACGTAAATCTCTTCTGTGAGTTTGTGGATTGCTTGTGGTTGATTGATCATGCGTGTTTGCCCTAATTAATTTCCCAACATTTGGTATCGGAGCCTAGGGCTTTCCTAGGGTTAGGGTTGCCTGTGATCAACGGAAGAGATCAGGTGTTGATCTAAGGTGGGCCATGCAGATCAGACTTGTTGTGGTCTGTTCCCAGATTTGCAGAGAAGACCCGTCAGTTTGGATCCAGATCTGAGAAATCAGAGGATTCGAGAACCAGCTGCAGAGATCGGTGAGGATCCCGTTCTGGAGCTGAAGAAGCGCAGAGTATCCAGACTTTCATGGTCGCCAGAGAAGACGACCGCTGCAGCGAAAACAGGAGAATCTGGACGCTTCTGCGTACAGATTGCAGCCGGAGTTGCAGAGGCTGCAGCCATCACCGGAACAGGTGATCTGGAATCCCCAACAAAGACAAGGTGCCGGAGGATCAGAATACAGTAGAAAAGAGATGCCTTTAATTCTATCTTGATTACCTTTCTGATTTGTAACACAGCCAGAGAAAAATGCTCTGGATAATTATTTTCAACAAGAAGCGCCACAAAAATAAAATTAGAAGATAATTCACGCAAAGTTTACATCATTAAGGGTGAGGGACTGATGATCAAAAAGGGGGAAAGTAACAGAACCTGTTCCAGAAAAAAGGTAGTTTCTCGCCGTTAGCACTTAACATTGCCAAATTCCAGTGTATGGTTGGAATTTTTTCTCAGAAGAGATCTGTGGTTTGATGCCCAAGTCTATATACCAAGGTGCACTTGATGCAGGAGCTAGTGAATCAAATCTGTGAGGATATGTTACTGATTTAGCCTTTGATTATCTAGATTGACTTGATCAATCAAAGGGATTTAATATCCATGTTAATTGGGGCAAGACTGACAAATTTGGGTTGAAACATGGAATGAAGGTCCAAGATAGATGCAAGTTGGATTCTAAATTAAATCGAAAATATTATGATTTATCTGAGATCCAAATTAGAAAATTAGTGGATCAGTTAATTATATCCATCAATCCCAATTTGAATTAGAAGGACCCAATAATGCAGAATTAGTGATAGGCATGTGATGGATTGGATACGCATGACCCACACAAAGCCCTAATGGACAACCAAACCTGGTCCATAATACCAGCTCTGTGGCTGGTCTTACAAGTATAGCTAGTGGGGAGGCATAGCCCCACTAAAGGGGATGCTCAATATTGTTTGGAGAGGAAGTAATATCTATTGTTTAGTTACCTTTCCTATTTTGAGACTTAATAAAAGTGGAATCAGAATCTTTCTTAGAAGTTAGCTACAAGGAAAGTACAACTGGCACGTCACAAATAAGAAACAAGGGACCAGTAATCCTCTAGTTAAGGACGTCCAAGTGGAGAATCTTCAATGATTTTGTTCCTTTCTTTTTTTTAGAAACTTAAATATATGCATTATAATAAGGACTTTAAAAGTCAGATTTCTTTCCTCAGTACTTAGGGACTATGTTTACATGAATACTAGCACAATAACCTGTGCTTCGGCATGACCGACATGGTGAGGGTCCTCACTCCATCTAACTACTTTTGAAAATTTTGTAATAAACACTTACATATTGGTATTGTGTGGTGTGGTGGTTAGGTCATTTATTTAACAATGCAAAAGGCTATGAGTTCAAATCCCACCACCTATACCTTTTAAAACTTTTTACTAAGGTATAGCTCGATAAAAAAAGGTCAAAATTGAAAGCAATTTGGTCAAAATTGAATCCAAAACCGTCGGCTTTAATATATTATAATTAGAAAGTACTTTTGGAGCTTTGTTATGGGAAAACATTATATATATGCCCATGCCCTAGTATGGATCGTCCAAAGGCCATTTCTTGTATATTTTCAGACTTCAATAAAAGTTTGCGTTATTTTCAACTATTATCCTCTTTGCCACTGGTTTGAGACTATGCATCCTAAGGATTGAAGACAATTTAAGTGGTGGTTTGCATATTTAGGATATGCTTTTACTCTTTTTCCTTTATGTTTTCTCGAGTTTCTGTTGATTTGGCTTAGAGATTGGAATTGTGTTTTCGATCAATTGTTGCTCACCCTTTTCACTGCATTAGAACTAAAGTAGAATTAGCCAATAAGGAAGTTGATTTAGTTCTTCCAGTAACACCTATTGAGAAAAGGGCCGAGTCAATCAAAGCAGCAACAGAATTCTGAATCTTCTCTTTGAAAGAGCTGGAAGTTAGTGCCAAAACGACATCACATTTTGGAGTTGATTGATTAGTTAGCAGACAAATTACTTCTCTCAAAGCTTGCTGAACAAAAGTGTTTTAAGCCTGGATTTCCTTTATCATGGTTATAAAAATTGGCTGATATGATCTGTATCATCCAAGTTCCAACACCTGTCCAGATTTTGTCTGAATAATATGGGATATGAGTGCGATACCCGTATTCATTTACCTATATGTATTGCCAAATGATTTGTGCAGTAACACAGCCAATACTTACAGTTACAGTAGTGTGTGAGTTGTACATAATATTCTGCAACATATGGTGTGTTGGGGTTAAACATAATACTGACTCATCAGTGATTACCTCTAAATCACACACTAACATCTGGAAACTGAGTTTATTTTTTTATATAAATGAACAACAAAGACATGGAGATTCTCTGTTACACCCCCTTTTATATATATGATCAACCCAATTCCTTCATAAACACCTACCCCTTTGAATTGCCAACAGTCCTAGTTTGATGCTAATCTAGACATTAATTAATCATCATTA
This sequence comes from Umbellularia californica, assembly GCA_028538565.1. Classification (NCBI taxonomy): domain Eukaryota; kingdom Viridiplantae; phylum Streptophyta; class Magnoliopsida; order Laurales; family Lauraceae; genus Umbellularia; species Umbellularia californica. Next base: position 14,315,842 of record JAPQWN010000005.1, read on the forward strand.
GATGTTACCACAGTAATTTGCATGATATGGAGCCATTAAGATTTGAGAAGATAAAATTATTGCTTGGATTGTTCGATTGGACTGATTGATTACTAATGATGACATTAACTGCAGTTGTACAGCTCACGATATGTTCTTTTTTATTATAAAATATGTATTTTTTTTCTTTTTCTTTTTAAAATGGTGTCACATTATAGCCTGTTTCCACCTTGCAGGTAAAACTTGCAATGCATACTTATTTTATTTTGTTGGTCCCTGTGTTTTGAGAGGGAGAGAGAATGGTGTTATGCATTTTTTATATAAGAAAAAAATATGATTTTTCTTTATGGTTTCATGCTACATAGTAATTGCTTTATTTAATTATTTCTTGATAGTTGATGAATTTGTGAATTTGTTTTAAACTGGATTTGTGGTTTTAAGAGTATTATATCAAGTTATTTAATAATATATTTGTATGATAACTCTACTTAATTTAGGTGGGTTTACTGCTGCTTGAATCGCTATTGCTTCTTGGCTACTTTGCTCTCTTCCACCCTGGAAATCAAGCTGTTTTACGATGGGGCAAGAGCCCAACCATCCTTCACAAGGTTAGTTGTGTTTCAAATAAATAGTTCCTTCAGTTTAGAATATGCTGGGCCGCAAGGCAAACTTTCTTCAAATTATCATGATAATAACTTCTAAGATCTGTTCTGGAAACTTTTAATACTTAAATATTCCATGGGTCAACTCGGACCCGGCCAAATTTTTAAACCATGAGTTCAAGTGATGTTACCATTTATAAAAAAAAAAAAAAAAAGAAGTAATAACAATGAAAAAAGAAAAAGAAAAAAAATCTATTTGGACCTATGGAGGTTCTCCAATTGTATTGTAAATTTATGATATTGCATATTCAGCTTGTCAAGACACACCCTTAGTTTATCAAACGAGCTCAAGCAAATCTAACATGTTTGGCTGCAAGAAAACAGGTCTGTGATCTGCCGTTTGTGTTCTTCAGCGACCCTGAGTTGATGCCTATCTTAGCTGGCACACTAGTGGCTTCCTGCTACGGGTGTGAGCAGAGTAAAGGGGTGGTGCAGCAAGAACTCAGTATGGAAATGTTGCTTTCCCTCCTCAAATCATGCAAACTAGGATTGGTCAACCTTCAGTCAGAACCATCAGCAGCGAATACCACAGCTGAGGATCCATGTGATGGTAATCAATTGGTTCCTGAATCCAGAAAACTTCAAGGTGATCTGCCCATTAGATCTAATCGTATTCTAAGAAACACACGAGTTGTGTTGGGCAAGGGAGGTTTTCAGGGCAGCAATGCAAGAGTTGTCAAAGTGAGAAGTCAGAGAGATCATAAAGGAACAAAAACCTGTGATGATTGGGCAGTCAAGCACAACTTACCAGCTTCAGAAGCTTCATTTGGGTTTATGTTGCATAGTAGATTTCCTATTAGCTTTATGGATAAAGCAGAAGAATTCTTTTCAGTTGGGTCCTCAAGTGTGTGATTCGGTGCTTGGACTTCGTAACATGGTTTGGGCATATGCTGAAGGTGATATATATATATTTTTTTTGTCTTTGGCGGGGAATTATACATCTGAGGTCATACATCCTTCACAAAATCAGAGCTGAAAATGAGAAGAAATTCTTTCTGTATATTCTTCCTACACTCTGGGATGAATCCATCTAGTAGTTATAGTGGATCGAATGTAGAAGGTGAAGAAAGCGCTGCTTAATCTTCGGTTCGTTGCACATATTTATGCCGATGTCTGCAAGCACTTGTCCAAAATTTTCTATGGAGAGTTGAGGTAGTGTCTGGCTAAATTCTGAATATGAAGAACTTTTTCCTTTGCTAGAAATCCAAAGAGCTTTGAACTAGTCAGTCAGCTAGTCACTTCTGCAACAAAATGGAAGAAAATTCATGACACTAGGGGTACAAGAGCCATGCAGCAATGCCAAATGTTCTACAGTTTCCTTGGAGCATTTAGCAGCCACTGGAATTTGTGTAGTTAATTATTAGTGGGTTTCAAGTTCCAGCGATGAGCTGCTACTGAATTCTTTTGGTCATACTCACGGGAATTGGTCATAAACAGAGCATGATAAGCAGCCAAATTCCAAGGTTTTTTTTTTTTTATTCTCAAACTGGCTTAGAAATAAAAATATATTAAGATTATGTTTTTCTTTAAAATATTGTTGAAAAAATACACCTAGAATGAACAAAAACAGTATTTATCATTCTTAAAATCCTATACATAAAGGGAGCCCTTTGCTGAGCGTCGATGCTTGTGGGGTCCACCTCGGGTCCCAGTTGGTGATGGAGGCTCAGATCATCATTCTAACTACTTGATTAATGGCCGATAAGTTTGCACTATCCAAAATGAGTGCACAGTCGATCCAACGGTTTAGTTCATTCGGATGGTTGCCAAAATTCTCGAGATTAGGGAGTCCTTGTTTTATGTTCCACTCAAATGGATCATAACGTGGGCCACACCTGGTGTTTGGGACCATAATAGGTGAGTGCTGGCGCTTGGCAGAGAGGTACCCATTCATGAAAACTTATTAGAAAATTAAAAGTGATGTAAAATTATAAAAACTACAGTGAAGTTTGAATTTATAAATATTCAAGTGTTCTGATTTTTCATGTAATATTTATTTAGAAAAATAAAGAAAAACGTGTTAAAGTTAAAATAGTTGTTGAAGAAGACGTGTTATCAGTTAATGAGCTAGGCCCGGACGAGTCTCATATTGTCCTACCCTCCCAATTTCAAATTTAATCCCATTAATGGACCTGATGTATTGTACCTGATTTAATAACCACGAGCCTTGGTATATAGGCCATGCAAACAATGTAGGATGGGTCAGGTTATGAACTCATGTGGATTGTGCAAATTACGCAACTCGTTTTGCGGGATTGCGGGCTGAGCCTCAAGCCCAACCCCCAAAAATCCCTCATTAATCCAACTTGTTTTGACCACACCAACCATGTTTACCAATTTTATTTTGGACCCTGTGTCAATTTGGCTTTTAAATCAAAATGTTTTGGCTGACTCAGAATTTCAGTGAAATGTAGAGTTACGTTTTGAAAAGAATATAATATATATACATATAAAATAAATACTAAAATTTTAGTATTAGATTGATATTAAGCTAGTCCTACTTTCTATTAATGTGAGATTTTGTTAGGAGTTATTGTGGATCCAAGAATCTTATTCAGCCAATTAACAGGATAACGAGAGGCCTTTGAAGTCTAAATAAAAAGGAAAGTTATAAAGTCAAATGTGCAAAAAATACTTTTTTCGAAGAAACAAAAAACAAAAGGTGCAAAAGGGGAAAAGGGCAAATGCTCTTGCTCTTCTTTTTCTTCTTCTCTCCTTCCAACTTGAATGAGAAGATGGGTTAGGGTGAGCATTTCTAAAAATAAATAAAAAAGGATGAAATTGGGATTTTGGCCCAGGAGTTCTCATCGACTTGATTGAAACTAGGAAAAAAATTGACCAAGTATTTTCGTGTGAATTACTTACTTCAAACAATAGTTCGAATTATAAAATTATCCGTCGAAACAAAGCGATATTTGACAACTATGATACCTAGCCATCTGGCACTTAGCAACCGTGAGAATGCAAGATGTATAGATGGGTTGTTAGGGATTTTATATGTTGCAATTTGGTGGATGCATGTTCATTTTATCATCATTTGAGTTTTTACACATGTATTGAGTTTGAAGATCTTGAAATCTTGAGTTTTCACATGCATAGTTTCATAACTTTCAAACTTGATTTTCATGAATGATTTGGTTTTTAAACTTGGATGCATAATTAATTAAGAAATTATTTTAATCATGCATGCATATAGTTTTAGACATTTAAATCATCTTATGCGTTGATAGGTTTATGTTTTGAAAACATCTTTAGTTTGATTTAAATATGAATCTAAGCATGATTTTCGCGGCTCAGTAGTTCCCATGGAAAAAACCTTTAAAAAATGATTTTTTTTTTTATTTTTTGGAAATTGGCTGTCACGCCGGTGCCTGCGGTCGACGCTGACACTATAGTTTTCAAACATTTTAGGCTCATAATTCACTATTCTCACTTGCTTGTGCCAACATAAGGAGAAAATAGTATGAAAATTAGCAATGAAGTTAGACATTAGAAGTAAGTTTTGAATATAAGTTTTAACTATAAGGAAAAAGACAAACGGCTTATGTGGAGCATGCGGGTTAAATGAGTTAACCTTAAATTGATCCGTTTAAATGCTAATTAGGAAACCTTGACTCGCGACTGACCTGCATATTATACTGGTCAGGTTGTGCGGGTAATATATGGGTTGAGTTGGGCCGGATTGACTGTTTGGCTTGGCTTTTGCCGGCTCTACTTTAACGTGGAAGAAAAAATAAAAAGGATATTACAATCAGCGCCTTCCATTTCAACGGTGTGGATGATTTGCCCTAACTTGGAGACTCTATTTCTTCTTTTTTCTTGCCCGCGAGTCCACACATGCCTAGTGCGCGATCATCTGAGAGAGAGAGAGAGAGAGATGGCGGGAGTGGCGGAAGCACCTAGCAGAGCGGGAAGAGGTGGTCCTCCTCCTTCTACTCAACCCAGAGGCCCTCTTCCTCCTCCTCCCTCTCGTCCCCGTTTCGAGCCCGTCGATCGAGAGAAGGTAACCTACTTCACTCTCTATCTCTATCTTTTCCTTTGAAGTATATGACATTGTTGTTGTTGTTGTTGTTGTTGTTGTTAAGATCAAAACACAAATGCTACGATGTTTCATTTGATTATCCAACCCAAGTTACTCTCACCAAAATCAAACTTTTTCTAGTTAAAAAAATCACAAGGACCCATTAACATATTTGGGACATGAGCTGTGTGCGTGTGGGTTTGGTGGGGGTGGTGCGTGAATTCGAGCCCTCTGTAAAGCCAAAAGAAAGAATGACAGAAAGATAAGGACCCATTAGTTCATTCATACCCATCTTCCCAATATGCGTAATATTTCATCTTATACCGTTGAACTGTACATGTTTGATGAAAAGCCGGTGATTTGCTCAACTACTCAAATAAAACATCTTCTAGTTAATAAATGAAGATAACCCACATTCTAATCTTCCCAATATGCCCATATATATTATACCCTTGCCCTGTACGTATTTGATAAAATGGCTGTCACTTGCTCCTCTACCTAAGTCTTTAATTTGGCAGTTTTTTTCTTTCCTTTGCTTTTCTCCAACCATAGTTTCCCTTCTGCTCTCCTGGGTATGAAGTATGGAAAGCAGATCCCCACCAATCGGGAAGAAAACTGACACAAATCTCGGCGGTATTGGTGTGGTTTTGTTTTCTGCTGAAAAATGTGAAATAATTGCCGGAAACTGACTGTATCGGCCTGTAGTGGCCCGAATTGATGATATGGATCAAATTCGGGATATGGGTGTGAATCAGCAATACATAATTTGAGTTGTAAGGGAAGAAAAGGAATTCTTTATAGCACAGTGTTTCATTTATACAGAACTTCTAATTGTCTAGGGCCAAAGAAAATGCATAGTGAATTGGCCCCATTTGGATGTCAGTGGCCTTGTAACTCATGTTTCCTGAAACTCTAATTACCCATTAGCAGCATCACAGATATATTTTTGGAAATTGGTGTCTTGAAATAATATTGCAGCAATTAAAATAACATTTGAAAACTTATTAGTACAAAAGGATGAAACATAAGTATTGCTATTAGAAATTTATTTTTATAGAATATCTTACCTTTTTTACCATTTTTTATTCTGATAAAAATTTGATTTGCTCATATTTACATAATCAATTTTTAATTTTTGAATATTGTAAAAACGTCACAAAAGAGTAAATAACTGTATTGTAAATGTAAATCAGGTTATCCAAATACATGCACTGTCATTTACATGTGAACTGATCTATCAACCTTGGTTTACAAAGATCCAAATGGGCCCTTGATTCCCATGCCGAACTTTCGCATTTGTTCCTTGAGGCAATGCCTACTTTATAAAGCAAAGAAAACCAATATGGTTTGGCTGGGCACTGGGCACCCATTTTAATTCATGGAATTGGTAGCATCTGAAGTGGATTGGGTTCCTGATCCATATGGTGTAGTATTTTATTTATTGCTTTTAAGACCATTTGAGAGATTTTTATATCAAACTTATCATGTTTTGCACTTGTTCACTCATTATTCGAACAAGTATATGAGGCATTTTCCTTCTTCCATGTTAATCATATTCTATAGATTCAACCTTGTTCAGTATTCAAATCTTCTCTCTCTCTCTCTCTCTCTCTCTCTCTCTCTCTCATCATAATGTGATTTGTTTTGATGTGAATTTGCTTTTGATACTTGCAGACCTGTCCTTTATTGCTTCGGGTTTTCACAAAGGTATGGATTTCCTTTGATCCTTTGCATGTTACACAAATTAGGGAATCTCTCTCTCTCTCTCTCTCTATATATATATATATATATATATACATACATGTATATATGACGGGGTAGTAATATTCGCTTCTGAAGTATTTACTTGAACATTTGGTTATGACAGTTTTTGTGAAATATCCTGTAACTTTTTTTTTTTTTTAAGCTGTAGCACTGTTACAATAGTTTTGAATCTATATTTAGAAGATCAGGGTTCTAAAACCTTTTCTATGATTTTTTACCTTGTAAGTTCTGATACTCTCATAGCTTCTTTTAGCATTCTTACTTAAATACTCTTGAAAATTCATCATCAACACCATTCAAATAAATAAATATATATATCTACATCATCCTCAATCAATGAATGCATGGTTTTAAAAATTGGACTTGGCCTCGGCACCGTCCTAAGAAAAGATTAGGACTTGAAGACGGAGACGGATGACTAGAAAGGTAGGAAACTTGTAGCAAGAGAAGAGAAGAGGTTTTGTGTTGAAACACACATCCTCCACATGCTCCCTTTTTTATCGAGTACTCCAAATAATTATAATACAAAAAGGGATTCTAAATCTAGAAAATTCTAACTCCTATCCTAACCGGCTTCCTAATCCCCTTATGGTCCTTACATAATAAAAAGTGGGACCATTTACATTAAATTCCCAGTACTCTTCCTCAAGCTAGACTAAAGATATTAATCATTCTCAGCTTGCTAAGTATATCACGCTACTTTGAATCTAGTGACTTGGTAAAGATATTTTCTAGTTGATTGTTTGATTGAACAAATACTGCGCAGATGATATGCGAGAGGACTTTTTCATGTATAAATTGACATTCTACTTTAATTTGTTTGGTTCTTTTGTGAATCACTAGATTTTTTGAAACGTGCAGGGCTGCATGATTGTCCCTGTATAGTTGCATTAGTGTCTTAACGCTCATGCCAAGATCCTTCAAGAGTGATTGTAGCCATAAAGCTTCACATGTTCCATGTGCCATAGCTCTATATTTTGCTTCAGCACTTGATATGGCAACCACATGTTGCTTATTGCCTTTCCATGTAACAAAGTTACCTTGGAGGGTGGGAGGGTTGTTAGATTCTGGTTTAATGATTGGGTGGGTCTCTCGTGTGATGTTTCCTAGGCTCTTTAGAATTGTGGTCAATAAGGAGTCTTTTGTTAGTGATTGTTTTGAGGGGAGGAACGGGTGTACAATGTGGGGAGTGTCTTTTAGGTGGGCTCTTCGTCTGGTGGAGGGGGGGATCTTATGAGGAACTTCTGAGTATTCTTACTAATGTGTTTACTTGCAAGGACTCTAAGGACTCGGATTTGGAAACCTTCCTTCACTGGGGAGTTTTCAGCAAAAGCTTTCTTCTTGGCCTTGGAGGGGAATCTTTATCAAAGGGCTCCTTTTGCCAGTGTTTGGTTGCGATTAACTCCTCCAAGGGTTGAAGTATTCTGTTGTTTCGTAATGGCAGGGAAGGTATCCATGGTTGACAATCTAAGGAGGAGAGGGTTACCCTTTAACCTTTTTTCTGACAATTGTGTGATGTATGGTAAACAGGAGTTGGTTAACCATATCTTTCTCCATTGTAAGGTGGCGGTCTGTGTCTGGAACAACTTCATTGGGAGGTGTAGCCTTGCTTGGTGTTATTTGAAGAATATTGCAGATGCTACGGAATCTTGATCTCCAATGTCGCCTTAAGGATTGCAAAATGGGCTTTGGTGAGAAAGGAGTTACCCAACTTCAACATGAATGATATCATTTTGAATTGGGAAGCTTGTATGGGATGTGACCCAATTAAGGTGAGGATTTCTGTGTGTTGGTCTCCCCCTCCAATTGGAATTTTAAAGCTTAATGGGATGGCTTTGAGGGGTAAACCAGGTCCGGCAGGGGCGGGGGGAGTGCTACATAATAGTAATGGTCAGGTTCTTCTTATGTTCTCAAAGAATGTGGGAGTTTGTGATTCCAATGAAGTAGAGGTGCTAGCTATCTTGGAAGCTCTTAGGTTCTTCTCCAGAACTTTTGGTGGTAGGATTCTTGTGGAAAGTGATTCTTCTAATGCGGTAGCTTAGGCGTCTAATCGGAAGTTAAGTCCTTGGAAATTTCAGTTTCTTTTTACTGCAATCAGGGAGTTATGTTCTACAAGTTTTGTCGAGTTTTGTCATGTGAGTAGATCAGCTAATTCCATGGCAGATGCTCTAGCCAGGCAATGGGTTGAAAGGTCCACTCCTTGGGTGGGAGTGGTTATGTAATTGTGTGGGAGAGTGGTACAACACTCTTCTGCTCTCTTTTTCTTTTTTCCTTTGTTTTGCTCTTTGTATGTTGCTTTGTATTCTTTAATGAAAGTTGCGTTACTGATAAAAAAAAAATGTAACAAAGTTACCTCCATTAAGTGTTCAATATCCTGAAGTGGAACTTTTGTCATCCTTGCAGCCTGCCTAGTTTGCATCTGTAAAACTGCTATATCCATGTTATTATTTTTAGTGTAAAGTAGTCCTTTCCTTGGTTCTGACTTAGGTACTTTAGAATTCAGTTGATTGCTTCCAAGTGAGGTTTTCATGGTGAATGCATAAATCGACCTGCTATACTGACACATATAAGCAATATCGGGACTGTAGGTAGTAAGATAAATGAGTCTTCCTACTAACCATTGGTGCTGCCTGATATGTGATATCACCCAATAATTCTCCTTTTGTAAAGCAAAGATCATGATTCACTTCATGGGAGTATCTGTAGCCTGGCATTGAAGTAGCCCTATTTCATTCAGTTGATCAACATATCTCACAAAGAAATAAAAATACCTTTATGTGATCGAGCAATCTCTATTGTCTAAAAATACTTAAAGAGGACCTGAGTCTTTGATTTCAAATACTTTTGATAGATCTATTGACTTTAGATTTTTTTTTTTTTTTGGATTATCACCCGTGATAATAATGTCATTGACATAGGCAATGATGGCGATGATCCCAGAATGCCTTCTTTAAATAACGTATGATCAGTATTGTTTCTTTTGTATCCCAAAGCTACAATAGCTTTGATAAACTTTTCAAACCATACTCGAGGGAATGTGTGAGGCGGTATAGTTATTTTTGTAACTTGCAAACCATTCCTGCCTTCACATGAGGGCAAACACTCTCTCAAACCAACCCAATACTAAGAGGTAAAGATAGAATTTTCATTCTTTCACAAATGAGGGGTCACAAGTTATATATAGAGGAGGGGAGGATAATCCTGCCTATTATGGATCTTGATAGGATTTCCTTTCCATTCCATGAATTGATTACATGTTAATCTCTGTTGGTTAATATCCTCTATTTCATTGATTATATATCAATCAGTTATATTAATTGACTACATGTCAAACAATTGTCTTGTTAGATTCAAGGATTAAAATAGTGGCTGCGGCGGGCGTAGCGGCTAGTGGCCAAAACAATATGTAGCGGGTGATATGTAATGGTTGTGGAAATACACAACAACGTGAAATTTTTAAGTGGTAAAAATTTGAATCTTGTGTAGGGGCTAATCTTCTTTTTTTTTTTTAGTGAGTTGGAACCATACAAGGGTAGAGACTACTTTAGGAAAAAGCTATTGAGGAAAATAAATAGGAAAAATAATGTTTTAAATTAAAATTGTTTGGCTCTTATTTGGTTTTAGATCGTACCGCTGCTATTTTCAAAATAACATGGCGGCCTCAACTGCTATCGCCAATGAGGCGGCCGGTACGTATTATAGCGACCGTTATTTTGAACCATGCTTAGATTTAAGATATCATATTAGGATAATTTTTACCTATGGGACTCTTGCACGCTGCTAGACGAGAATCGTAGTCCACACCATTAATTCAAGGGTCCTACTTTGTGGATGGAGTAGATAAAAAATCCACACTGTTCATGTGCGGGAGTTTTGTACGTGATAAAAGCGCTCTATCTGAATATATGAAACTTTATTGGAAAGCTATAAATATTTAGAAAGTAATGGTTGGGGAATTGAGCTGGTTGACCATTCTTTTGGCTCAATTGATCAATCATCTATGGGCTTGGCCCAAGGGGTTATCCAACCGTGGTTAGGCTGATGGGTTGGCCAGTTGTGGCTTATATTTTGGGACCTCCTTTTTGTAGCCCTTAGGCATATGACGCACTTGGGTTGCATCAGGTGGGGAGTTTCTAATGATAATGAATAGCAGCTAGCAAGAAACACAAATTTGGACCACATGCAAAGCCAAAACCACTTATTCCCTAGCATTTGTCTTATGTTCAATGAAAAGCTGTGCATCATTTCAATAATGAAAAATGCCGAATCATTTTATACTTCATTGCGAGATGACAACAAATGTTGAATCATCTTAGAGAATTTTGGGATAAGGTGGGTTGTCATCATCATCATTGCAGCCTTGTCGCATCTTTGTTGGGGTTGGATACATTAATTCTATTTCTCCATACTGGTCTATCCTGGGCCAAATCCCCAGGTAGGTTGCATGTCTTCAGATTCAACTATGTTACTTCCTTCCATGTTCTCTTCGACCTACCCCTTTTGTTGGCATGTCATCAACTTTCATAGAAATACTTTTTTTCTCACTAGTAACGTTGCTGGCCTATGTTGGACATGCCAAAACCATCACAAATGAGTCTCTTAATTCATCACCTATTGATGCCAGAATGCTTCCGAATACCATTTCTAGTTCCATCTTTCCTAGTTTTACCACACATCCGTTTCAACATTCTTATCATTGCTACACCCATTTTATGCATATGTTGCTTCTTAACTAGCCAACATTCCGCTCTATATGTCATAACTGGCCTAATCATTGCCCTGTAAAATCTCCTTCAATCTTGCTGGTATGCGCTGATCACAAAGCACTCAAAAAGCATTTCTCTCCACTTCAATCATCCTGTTGTTATCCTATGCTTGACATCTTCCTCAATCTCTCCATACTTATTAATTTTCCAAACAAGGTATTGGAATGAATCTCTTTGTCGTATCACTTAAGTTTCAATTCTCATAGGCATTTCTTCTTTATGTACATCCTAACTAAAGTTACAGTTCTTGTGCGACTTATTTTTCGAGCCCTTAATCCCAACATCTTTAATGTTTTGCATTCACATCATCTCTCGATTGATCCATTAACAACAACATCGTCATCATCATCATCAGAACCTTGCTCCAAATATGTTGGGGTTGGCTTCATGAATTTTATTTCTCCATTCCGATCTATCTTGACCCAAATCCTAACATAAGTTGTATGTCTTCAGATATATTTTTAATACCTCCTTCCACGTTCTTTTCAGCCTGCCCCTTGGCCTTGGTGTGCCATCAATTTGTACAGCCAAACTTTTATTTACCGGTGCCATTGTCGGCTTGCGTTTGACGTGCGCAAACCATCGCAAAACGGGTTCCTCAAATTTTACCACACATTCATCTCGACTACATCCATTATGTGCATATGTTGCTTATTGATTGGCTAACATTCTACTCCATGGGTCATAGCTGTTTTAATCGCTGCCTTGTAAAAATTTTCCTTCAATCTTGTTGGCATGCGCCGATCACAAAGCACTTTAGAAGCAAGTCTCCACTTCATCCATCCTACTCTTATCCTATGTTCAACATCTTCATCAATCTCTCCGTCCTTACTAATTATTAAGCCAAGGTAACGGAATGAATCTCTGTCGTATATCCTAGTCTTCAATTCTCACAGTAGTTTTAGCTCTTTGTATATGCTCACCTATAGTTGCAATCCATATATTTTGTTTTCGAGTGGCTTCTTTTAAAGCCTTTGGATTCTAGAGCCTCCCACTATCTCTCAAGTTTTCCATTTACACAACCTCTTGATTCATCCACCAACAATATATCATCTGCAAACAACATATATCAAGGTACCTTCTCTTGAATATGAGTAGTTAACTCTCCATAATCAGCCTTTTGGTAGAGGTGGTGATGCAATCCTAGGGTTAGGATGCAAGTGCGGGAGCACAATTAGGGTTCCCACGAGAACAATCACACGATGAAGATACTCTCCAACGATAAACCCACACAGGGAAAACTTTATTAACTTAAATCTCTGAGATCATTGATCTCTACAATGCTATATTTATAATAAAATAAACTTAAGCCCTAAGAAAGTATTCCTAATCAAACTAGGAAACAAATAGTAATTCTACCCGAATTATAAACTATTCCTAAATGCAACTTCTTAAATAAAAATTAGAAACTAATGAAAATTATAATTAATAAATCAGAATCTCATGGGTCCCACATGTGGCCCACGATTCTTGTTGCAATAATGTGGAATTGCTGCTGCATCATTCTCTCCGGGTAGGAAAAGAGTTCGACCTCGAACTCGGCTCTTCTTCTTGATGTTGTTTTTGTAGATTGTGTGTATATGAAGCGCATCCTTGGTGAGACGAGAACTAGACCCTTTCTTAGGTGATGTCGGTTTTAAAGGATGGAGTGTAACTTGCTTTGCACCATGCATAAATGTGTATGTGTTGTTGTGCATGCCATTAGTGCCATTCTTGTCATACATCAATGGACGACCCAACAAGATATCACAACTATCCATGGGTATCACATTACACTAAACTGTATCTGTATAATCTGCACCAATGGAAAAGGTAACTGGACATGCATATCGGACTTGCACTTCATCACATGTCATTAACCATCTAGCAAAATAAGGACGATGATGCTTCCGAACTTTCAGTTGTAAGCGATCCACAAAAGCTTGGAAAATAATATTCTGACAACTGCCTCCATCAATGACGAGTGTGCACTCTATACCATTGACTGTTCCTTTGGAGCAGAAAATGTTTTCTCTTAACCATTTCTTCTCAGTAGTCGATGTAGTTTCTTGGATGACCATGAGAGACTCAAGACCCTCTTCGGGCGGAGTATCCTCCACTTCCTCTGTTTCAGGCTCTTTAGGATCATCTGGAACATCTTGCACATCACTTTCATTCTCAATGAGATGGATACGTTTTAGACATTCTGCTGCACGATGCCCTTGTTGTTTACAATTAAAACATGTGAGCCTATTTTGACCTTCGGGCTTGTTGAAAACTTTCTCTGACGATGTACTCGGTTTAGATCCTGCAATGGAGGAATTCTTCTGCATAATCCATTTAGCTGCATTAAGTTTTTGGGCTTGATGATGTGCAATTCCCTCGGCTTTGATGGCATGCTGAATAATCTCATCAATATTATCAAAATGCTTGAATGCGAGGATATCTTGAATGTCAAGGGTAAGCCCATTAAAGTATCTGTCAACTAATACCTCATCATCTTCATTCAAACCACAACGGGCTTGCATTGTCAGAAACATAGATGAAAATAGCGGCGTAGCGGCCGATATATCGGCCATGGCGGCCCAGGCTGCCACGCTAAATTGAAAAAAGCGGTCTTCTGACCGCTACGTGAATGTAGCGGCCGCTACGCGAATGTAGCGGCCGCTACCGGGCCGCTACGGGGTGAGAAAATTTTCTATGTTCCAAATTTTTTTAAAATGCATAATAAAACTTATTTTTTTTCTTCTTCTCTCCAAATTACATTTCGACACAACTCTTTTACCCTTTTATGTTTAAAAGAACACCAAAAAGCACATGATCTCGCCGAATTATAGTTGATACAAAGAGTTCTTCTCAATGATTCTTCTCTAAGTATATCCTATTAGACACTTCCTTTGGTATATGCATTTTTTTCTCTAGGTACTCTTAAGTCTTGACTTCATGACATAGTTTGTTTTTATAAGCCTTTCATTAGTTTCCAAGTTAGCATAACTAAGCAACATGAACACATGTAAAAAAAAAATCATTACTATTATTTTCTATTTATACAGCGATACAGGACCTCATATAGTGAGGGGACCGCTACGCCCCCTTACCTTAGTTACTTTTGCAAAAAAAAATAAATTTTCTCTCATTTTCCAATATTCTAGATTTTCTAGAATTTTTTCAAATTTTTTTGACTATTTTTTCAAATCGCACCGCTACACTGCTACGTAGCGCCCGCTACGTAGCGTTTTGGCGGCAGGCCGCTACGCCCACCGCTACCGATATTTTCATCCTTGGTCAGAAACTCCTCAGAATACTCAACAACTGTCTTAGATCCTTGTTTTAAGGGCTTGTTTGGCATCTCTACTCTTTTTTTTTATAGATCCATCTAAAATAGAGCCATTAAAAAAAGAGTCATAAAAAAAAGAGGCTAGAATTAAAAAAACGCATTTGATAACGCACGAATCTATTTTAAATACCTCGCCTCTATATTTTAAGACCCAAAAGCTCTATTTCCCATATGCCCATTTTTTGAGCATTTGGATTTTAGAGGATTTGCCTCTAAATGTCTAAAGCGGATAGAGTCTAGAATCTTGTGCCAAACGCTCTAATTGTTTAAACCTTTGTCCAATTTAGACATTTAGAGAAATAGAGGCATGAAATAGAGATGCCAAACATGGGCTAAGTATTGAAAACGTGAACGCAGATCTCTGGAGTAATTGACTGGTAGGAATTTCTGCTTCAACAGATTTTTCATCTCGGCCCACATGTCAACAGGGTCAATTTGCTGATATCTCTTCTTTTGCAACTCGGCCCACCATATTGCAGCATAATTGCGAAATCGAGTTGCCACCAGTGTGATCTTATGACCATCAGTGATTGGTTTATGTGCAAAAATATTTTCAACGCACACTAACCAATCCAAGAATTCATCTAGCTTCAATTTTCCATCATATTCTGGAATCATAAGTTTAATACCCAAATCACGATCAACATTGACGGCATGTGGATCTCGTTGATTCCGAGTATGTACTCCGTCATCCCAATGGTTATCTTCACGCCGATTAGTTTCCAAATTTGTTAATCGGGTTTCAATCCTATCAAGAGTCGCTTGCATTTGAACTTGCATTTGAGCCACCGCTGCGGATAGTTGATTAACAGTAACTGATAATTGCGCAACGGATTCCCTCAAATCATCATCATTGTGAAAGGAAGATTCGGTGTCAACCTGCCTTTTGGGAGGCATCTTTGGTTAATGTGAATTTAAAATTTATGATTGACCTGATGTGTAGATCTACTCTTCACGATCACGCTGGGAAAACAGATCGAAAATCTGACAGCGGATGGCTGTGATTGTGTGGAAACAAGATCCAACGGTTGATCTTGTCAAATCTGGCCCTTGACTCTGCTTATGTCACTGGCTGATGTCAGCAATAATCTTGTTTGGATTCTTTTGTGCAGTCGGGTCGGAACTAACTTGAACAAGCCCGGATAGGGAATCAGGCCTGGTTGTATTTTTGGCCCCATCACCAAGGGCTAAAAGTAGCACGTGTCAGTGACACTTGTGTCTCCCTTTTGGACTTAGTGTATGAGAAAGGAAAGTAAAGAGCTTGAAACCCTTTTTTGATTTCTTTCTTTACAACAGAGAGAAGAGGGGGTGATGGAGGCGATTGAAGGTGATCACGCAACAGAGATTCTCCTAACCTGGTCTTCGATCAATTTTGGAGGAAAGGACGCAATATGTTGCCGATAGATTGTGGCGACCGTGACAGAGGAGACTATGATGGGATTGGGATCAGCACTGCGATGGTGTGCACGCAACAGTGCAGTTGGGTTTTTTGAGATGATGGGTGTGGCTGGATTGTGTTCTGACCGAAGGGATGTATGGGGAAGGGGTTCTGGCGGTGATGGATTTGGGATGGAAACAACCAAGGGTTCAGTTGGAGGCGGCAGATGGTTGTCGGGGCAGTGTGGGTTGGGATTTTGTGGCTAAGATTTTGGACAATCAACAGAGGTTTAGATCTTTTTTTTTTTTTTTTGTTAGTGGGATCGGTTGATGGTTATATAGGGATTCTAAGGTAGGGGATGGAACGGGGATGGATTTTGGTGGTCTGGGGTGTTGCAGTCTGGAAGTGCGAAAGATGGTCTGGGACTCTTGAAGGGCGAAGGGAGGCTGGGAGGGTGAGTATACCGATGGGTGGCAGGGAAGACAGTGGGTGGATCGGTGGGGATGGATGATCGATAAGGGTAGTCATGCCGACGATCGGAGATCGTTCGGCTCTGATACCAATTGATGCAATCCTACGGTTAGGATGCAAGTGCCGGAGCACAATTAGGGTTCCCATGGGAACAATCACACGATGAAGACACTCTCCAACGATAAACCCACAAAGGGAAAATTTTATTAACTCAAATCTCTGAGATCATTGATCTCTACAATGCTATATTTATAATAAAATAAACTTAAGCCTTAAGAAAGTATTCCTAATCAAACTAAGAAACAAATAATAATTCTACCCAAATTATAAACTATTCCTAAATGCAACTTCTTAAATAAAAATTAGAAACTAATGAAAATTAAAATTAATAAATCAGAATCTCATGGGTCCCACATGTGGCCCATGATTCTTGTTGCAATAATGTGGAATTGCTGCTACATTAGGTGGGTATTCCTAAGTATTTTGTTGTGATAATTGGTGGCTTGTTAGTTGGCACTTAAAAGTCCATTTAAGAATATGTTACCTTGCAATAAATTAGGGAAATAAATAGGATTTTGAATAAAATCTAGTCCAGTGGAGTCATGATCCCATAGTATAGGTTTGTTTGGTAATTCAGCCAGAATTAGTAAAAGGGGAATATTGATTATCAAACCATTCCTATATTGATGGACATTTATTATGTATCAAACCATGGGTTTTTCATTGGCTCCTTGGATAGATTGCCAAAACAATTGAAGATGTGGGGAAAAAGGGTATGTTGTAGCCTGGAGGGAGGAACTCGTTGGGATTAAATTTGGCAACTTTTGTAGAAGTGGAAATGAGATGATGAGCTGCAATATTAGGAAGCTAAATGATTGCATATTGGAAATGTTTCTTGAACTAGTGTTCTGATGTTGAAATCAGATGGTACCTCATCAAGCAACTAAGCCTTACAACCATGCCGAGGCTTGTGGCACGGCACAACCTGGCCCTTTGGCGGGCACAGCTTGTGGTCTGTAGGATTGCCTCCTTAGTTTGTTGGCTATCACTAACCTTTTCCTTTAAATGTTCTATTTTCAAGACTTTTGCATTTATTGTTTGCTTGGTTTTCTTCCCCATATCACTATCCTTTTCCTTTAATGTTGTACTATTTTCAAGACCCCTATAAATGTTCTACTAATTTCAAGACCATTTCATTTATTGTTTGCTTGATTTTCTCCCTCATATCCACGTGGCGGCCTCTCACTTGAACTCCCTAGTCCTCATTAATGCTCTTTTCAAGTTTCAATATTAATTTTTAATTTAAAAAAAATTAAAACAATTTGGCCTGTGGGTGCTAGCATGGCCTGTGGAGGGCACGACACTGCCTGTGGCCGTGTTGGGCCGAGTAGCTACCGGCCTCGGCATGGCACAGCTGGTCAGAGGTTGTAAGAAGCCATGTTCCAACCGAAAAGCTTAAGCTTATAGTTGGAAGGCCCAAACACAGGTATATGAAGCCCTGTCCAACTCAGGACTTGGGCGATGTGGGACGTGGGACTTCCCAGCACTCCCCACGCCATCACTCCCCCTAGCCCTTGCGTGCAGACCCAATAGATTTCATGGACGGGCCTACCACGTGGGCTTCACAAAAACGATAGCCACGTTGGCTACACAAGAACAACGGGATCGGAACCCACTCTGATACCATGTAAAAAGTCATGTACCAACCCAAAAGCTTAAGCTTATAAGTGGAAGGCCTAAACAGGAATATGAAGCCTTGTCCAACTCAGGACTTGGGCGATGTGGGACTTCCCAACAGGAGTTACATGCCGGCACGACCCAGTTTGCATTTTTACTTGCAAATATAAAAAATAACCCAAGTAACAAGAATGGAGGTATCCTCATGAAATATTCCATTCCCATTAAAGTGGTAGAACCAAAGGTAGATGTTGTCAAGTGTATGGGTACCTATTGAGTTTAAACTCTTCTTAAGATGTCTTATTCTGGGAGATTTGAGCAATGTCATGGTGTGGCCGTTGTTCTTTCCTACAATAACCATGGCGACCCATTTTAGTAACCACGAGACTGTAGTGGCTTATATTTCTCTTCGAGCCAGGTGCTGGGAGTCTACTTAGGGTGACAACCCATTAGCTCATGGATTCATAGAGTGATTCCTTCTGGATTGGCTGTAACAGTTAATGTCCATTATCTGCTTTTGTATCCGTTTTTTTGTTTCCTGTTATCTCCTTTCCTCTTTATATAATTTGCTTCGTATCTATTGAACAGTTACAAGGTATTAATCCCTTTGTTTTCTGACAGATTGGAAGTCATCATACCAAGGAAGACTTTGCAGTGAGAGGGAAAGAACCAAAGGATGAGGTTCAAATTTATACATGGAAGGATGCCACTCTCCGTGAATTGACTGATCTGGTAGATATGACAGTGTTTTTAATTGTTGTTGTTGACCTTTAATTTTGTGTTGTTTGTTCTACTGGTTTATAATGAAACTATTTTAGGTTAAAGAGGTTGCTCCTACGGCAAGGAGAAGAGATGCAAAACTGTCGTTTGCTTTTGTATATCCTGATAAACATGGACGTTATGTAGTGAGACAGGTACAAGAAACTTCTTTTCTTTGAAGATCATATATCCATTTATTCAATTTTTTGTTTGTTTAAATACCAACAAAAGAACTTTGTGTTTAAAGGGTGTGACTCCTTTTTTACATGCCTTAGATAAATGATTTTATTCATGTGGTGTTTATATAAATGTTTTGGCTAGCTTGTAAACCTTTATAAGATTGCTTAAATGAATTCACAAGCAAAGGTGGTTTTTTTTCTCTTGGTATTGTATGTAAAGGTGAAGAGAACAGAATGAACTAGAGATTTGTGGGAAATTGGTGATATCCCAAGATAGGATCAACACCCCTTTATATAGATTTGATGGCCCAATTAAGGGATGTAATTACAATCAATTATAATTTGATTACAGCCTATGTATAAGATCTAATCAATACAGAAATGGAATATACACAAAGATATGCTATATACAATGATTTGACTAAATCTTCACATGAATCCACGTGAGTTATTTCTTGATTTGGGTCCTTTCTTGATGGGCCTAGTTTCTACACTGCCCTCAAATTGGTGTGGGGTGGAATAAAGCAGCAATTTGGATCATAGATTGTTGTGACGATCGTGGGGGAGTGCTTTTGTGAAGACATCTGCCAATTGCTCGTGAGATGAAACATACGGCAAATATATGACATCAGTGACAAATTGCTGCCGAATAAAGTGACAATCTATCTCGATGTGCTTAGTCCGTTCGTGATGAACGGTACTTTTTGCAATGCGGATGGCACTTGTGTTGTCGGCATAGAGTGGAGTTGGAGTTACAGTAAATACACCAAACTCCCTAAGTAATCGACGAAGCCATACGATCTCACTACTCGCTGAAGACATAGAATGATATTCCGCTTCCGCTGAAGATTTGGAAACAGTAGGTTGCTTCTTACATTTCCATTAGATCAAAGCGTTACCAAGAAATAGGGGTGAAAGTGGAGCGGCCCGCGGACGGCCCGTTATAGGCTCGGCCCGAGCTCGGCTCAAAAGACAAAAGAGCCGAGCTAGGGCCTAATAGGAGGCCCGTTTGCTTTAAAGGGCCGAGCTCGGGCTTGATGAATATGTACACTAATAGCTAGAGCTCATAAGCCCTAGGGCCTACATATATTAATACATATTATATATATATGTACACTATACCGTATATAATACATATATGATATACCATAAGCCATAAATCCTAAACCTTAGTTTTAATCCAATATAAATAATCCCTAAACCCTAAACACTAAACCCTAAGCACTAAATAATCCATAAACCCTAAACCTAAGCACTAAACCTTAAACCCTAATTTTAATCCAATATAAATAATCCCTAAACCCTAAACACTAAATAATCCATAAACCCTAAACCCTAAACCTTTATTTTATGAAGCTAGCCGAATACTTTATTTTATTCTATGATGCTATTGGAGTTTAATTTGATTTGTATTATTGTTGGAGTTTGATAATGCTCATCTACATTAACATTGAACCATTATGGAGTGTTGGAACTAGGCTCCATTTGCTTTTATGGAGTCTTTCTTATTTTAGTTAATTTTATTGCTGCAATCCAAATTATGGGAATGGGAATATGGGATGAATGCATGCATTTGACCATTTTTTGTTCTGGTTTGTATATGTAGATTTCTTTGAATTCTGATAGGATTTTTTTCCTTGAAAATATTTTCTTTCAGCTAGTGCTATATCATTATAAAACAGGCCGGGCTCACGAGCCGTGCCTAGGGCCTCAATTGAGTCGGGCTCAAAGGGCCGGCCCTAGGGCCTCATAACTTAATAAAGCCGAGCCCGAGCCAGGGTTTTTGAGGCCCTCTTGAGCTCTGGCCGAGCTAGGGCCTACTGAAAAATACTAGGGCCGAGCCTAGGGCCTCTCAAAGCCCGGCTCGGCCCGGCCCGGCCCACTTTCATCCCTACCAAGAAACATGCACCAGCCTGTAGTAGTTCAGTGGGTATCCGAACAATCAGCCTAGTCTGCATCAGCATAAGCTTGTAATTGCAATGAATTTGTAGAGGGATAAAACAGTCCACGATTGAGAGTGCCTTTAATGTTCCATAAAATGCGATGGACCGCATGAAGATGTGGTGTAAGAGGGTTGCTGATGAATTGACTAACCGTCTGAACTGCGTGGGATATGTCCAGCCAATCATTGTCAGATATAGCAAGCTGCCCACTAGACGACGGAAGATTGTTGGATCTTCAAGAGGATTGCCATCATCTCTTCCGATTTTGACATTGAGCTCTAGGGGTGTGTCAAAGGACTTAGCATTTTCTAGATGGGTGGATTTAACTAAATCCTCAGCATATTTCGTTTGACCCACACAAATACCCTCTTTTGTTCGAGAGATTTCTAAACCAAGAAATTAAGGACCCAAGGTCCTTCATTTTGAAGGTCTTCATGAGGTAGGTCTCGAGTTCAGAGATTCCAACTGCATCATTTCCACTTATAATCATGTCATCTACATATATCAACAAAATAGTACAACCACAAGAGGTACATCTGAAGAAGAAGAATAGAGAGCTGTCATTTGGACTTTAGTAAAATTGAGCTTGAAGAATGGTGGATTGGAATTTGTCAAACCGTGCACGAGGGGCGTGTTTAAGACCATATAGCGATTTCTTCAGTTTGCAAACATGTTTGTAGGACAGGCATACCCTGGTGGTGGTCTCATGTAGACTGTTTCATGCAGATCCCCATGTAAGAATGCATTCTTTACATCCATTTGCCTGAGTGGCCAATGGCGGATGGCAGTAATGCTAAGTAAACAACGAACTATTTCATTTTAGCAACTGGCGCAAAAGTCTCTTCATAGTCAATCTCATACTCTTGTTTGTAGCCTTGGGCAACATGCCGTGCTTTATACCTATCCAAACTCCCATCAGAACGAACCTTGATAGAGTAGACCCATTTACTTCCAATAATAGAAGCATCTGAAGGAGTTGGAACCATATCCCAAGTCGAATTAGATTCAAGAGCTAATAAGTCTTCATTCATTGCATCACACCAGCAAGGTAATTTTGAGGCCTGTGAATAAGAAGTAGGAACTGGAATAGGATCTAAAGAGGTATGGAGAGCAGGAAAACCATATCTATCAGGTGGCATAAATGAACGACTAGAGCGTCGTAATTTAGGAGGAGAAGAATGAGTTGTACCTGTGGATGTAGGAGCCTGCAATGGGCGTGGATCAAGTGAAGGAGCAACTGGCGGTGTAATTTTTGGACAACGAGCATAGACCCTTGTAAGAGGTGGAGAAAAAGATGTCGATTCTGGGAAATGCGGGAGATATGACACTTGAATTGGATGTTTGTCAGACCGCAGAGAGTAGAAGGGAATGTGTTCTAAGAACACAACATTACGTGATATCCAAAGTCTCTTATCACAAGGGTCATAGCACAAGAATCCCTTATGATCATCACTATATCCCAAAAACATGCATTTTGCTGCTTGAGGGGAAAACTTGTTCCTCTCAGTGGATGGAAGATGGACAAAGCAAAGACATCCAAAAACCCGCAAGTGATCATAGGATGGTGGTTTACCAAAAAGACACTCATACGGAGATGTCTTGTGAAGAACAGAAGAAGGTAGACGAGTTATGATGTGTATTGCTGTGTGAGCTGCTTCGCACCAAAACTGTGGAGGGACAAGCGCCTCTATAAGTAGGGTGCGAACTATTTCAAGGATATGCCTATTTTTCCTTTCAGCTATACCATTCTGTTGTGATGTGTGTGGAAATGATTTTTGGTGAATAATGCCTTTTTCAGATAGAAAAGAGGAGAAGGCAGAAGAAGTGTATTCCTCGCCCGAGTCAGAACGAATCACTTTGATTTGTGTTTGGAATTGGGTATTTATCATGTGATAAAGCTTTGTAAAGGTTTGGAACATATCAGATTTAGATTTTAAAAAATAAATCCATGTATATCTACAATGATCATCAATAAAGCTGACATAATATTTTTACCCATTCTTACTGAATTGAGGAGCAATTCCCCACACATTGGTGTGAATAACATCAAAAGGCTTAGTAGCACGTGAATAATGAATTGGATAGGGCAACACATGACTCTTGCTTAAACAACATGATTCACATTTGGATTTAGCAAAAGTAGAGATAATTTTATTGTTATAGGTTCTGTCTAGACATCTCAGTTTGAATAAAGAAATCAACCAATCATTATTCAGATGACCAAGGCGTCTGTGCCAAGTGGTCCACACATCATTAAAAGCATTGATAGAGGAAGTAAAGAGAGAACGATGCCCCGTGTCCAGAAGAAACAACCTGCCGAGCTTACTCCCTGTCCTGATCACTTTTCCAGTTTGCCGTTCTTGAATCACACAACCGTTGGGAGAAAAGTTAACAAGATATCCACAGTCAACAAGTCGTCCAACGGAAATTAGATTTGCAGAAAGGTGTGGAACAAAATAAACATTTTGAAGGGCAAATGACTTCTTAGATGAGGTTAAAAATTCCAAGGAACCTATGCCAGAAATAGACATTTGATGACCATTTGCTGTGGTTATAGTGTCATTGCAGACATAAGTTCGAGTATCCTGCAGATTTTGTTCTACTGACGTCATATGGTTGGATGCCCCTGAGTCTATGAACCAAATAGATGGGTTTACAGATGTAGACAAAGCAGAATGAAAAGTAGGTAAAGCAGTATGAGGAAAAAATAGACCATTAATACCCATTGATGCAAAAGCTGAATTGACTGAAGAGTTTATCAGATCCCGAATCTGAGCATCCGTCATGGTCACTTGTTCATTATTAGCTACTTGAGCAGTTTGCTGAATGTTGGATTGAGCTTGAAGAGCAGTGGGTCCACGCTTCGGAAGCTGTTCTGGTTTCTTTTGAGGTCGTCTTGTACGTTCAGAGATGACATGACCTTTTCTTTTGTAATAGTTACAAAATAGTTTTTGGCAACAATTACGGGCTACATGCCCGTATTTCTTGCATTCATAACATTGGGGTTTTTGACCTCTAGCAGTAAGAAGAGCAATGTCATCAACTGGTGCAGGCTCTTGACTAGTGAAAAAAATCTTCGGGTCACTAGTTATAGACTGTGTAGACCTAAGCCTGGTTTCTTCTCTAAGAACTTCCTGGACACAAGTGTTCAAGTCTGGAGATTTTTCGTGATTCATTAGAGCAGTGCGGACAGGCTCAAATTCTGGACGTAAGTTCATAAGGAATTGGCTTACATGTAATTCTTCTTGTAGTTTGAGAGCTTGGGGAAGAAATTCTGCAGAAACTAACTGTAGGAGCATTTGGTCTTTCCCAGTCGAACCCACTGTAATATTGATGAACAGTTTTATCATTTTGACAATATTTGGCCAATTCAGTGTCCAAATGAAAGCGTCTTGCTTTGTTAGCTTGTTGGTACAGATTCTTGAGATGCACCCACATGTCAGAAGCTGTTGTATAGGCTTGAAGTGCCAAAGAGAGAGATGGATCTATAGAATTGAGGATCCAAGTGACGACTTTCGCATTGTTTTGGTTCCAGGTTGCAAGTGTTTTGGCACCAGAATCATCGGTTGCAGTCACTGCTTTTGGTGCTGGGGTAGTTCCATCTAAATATCCTAGCAATCCCTGTCCTGTCACAAAGTTTTTGAGATGGAAGGACCAACTCATGTAGTATGTTCCATCCAATTTAACAGGGATAATGTCCACTTTTTCCATGATTAGCAAAAAACTTAATTTGAGATGAGAAATGCTTCAAGTAGAATGACTGTTTTCAATTCAGAAGGAAAACAGAAAAAACAGTGCCTGGGCGCCCAAAAATTCTGTGCTTGAATGACCTGATCTTCTCACAGAGTGATTAATGCACTAATCAGTCTTCCAGGTTAACATCCAGATGGATTTTCGACCCTATTGGAAGAAGAACCAGTCTAATCCAATGGTTGGATGTGATTCTGATGAGAAAAAGGAAAACTGTCTCGAAAAACTGTCGATCCAAAAAATGGGTAAATCACTGACCTGATGAAGCTGATAAATCTTGAAAAAATGCTTAAAAAACTAAGGATAAATGAGCGACCCTGGTGGTGCAGCTTGCTGGTGTGATCCCTTATCTGAGATGGGGCCCACTGTTGATCAGGTTGACAGAACAGTCACGTGACTGTGTAAAAGGAGATCCTCTTGCAGAAGAATTGATTCTAATGCTTGAATACAAGAAAAGAGGATGCAGAAATCTCTGTTGATGCAAAGAGAGATTGCAATCCGGAGATGGGCCTTGCTGTTGATCAGATCAATTGTCACGGCAGTCTATTTACGTGTTGAGACCTTTGATGAAGATACCCTAGCTCTGATACCATGTAAAGGTGAAGAGAACAGAATGAACTAGAGATTTGTGGGAAATTGGTGATATCCCAAGATAGGATCAACACCCCTTTATATACATTTGATGGCCCAATTAAGGGCTGTAATTACAATCAATTATAATCTGATTACAGCCTATGTATAAGATCTAATCAATACAGAAATGGAATATACACAAAGATATGCTATATATAATGATTTGACTAAATCTTCACATGAATCCACTTGAGTTATTTCTTGATTTGGGCCCTTTCTTGATGGGCCTGGTTTCTACGTTGTAAATATTTTGACTATCCTGTAAGCCTCGGTAATATTGTTTGAGGGCACATTTATGCGGCCGGTTTTCTAGTGGAAAAGTGAGGATTGGGGAAACACTTTTCCACACTATATTAAAATCTACATTTGGTGTGGCCACTTGTTTGCAAGGTGCAGCCACTTTTCGCGGAAAAGTGCAACAATGAGCAAAGGGCATGTTTGTGCGGCCACTTTTCCATGGAAAAGCGTGGATAGCGAAAATACTTTTCCGCACTACAGTAAATTCAATATTTGGTGTATATCCCCTTTTAGAAAATGAATCAAGGGAAGATAGGGAAAGAATAGCTATCCAGCACCCTAGTAATTTAAATCTTAGGAAAGTCAAGTTCCCATCTACATCTCCACCTTATATTCTTCACCCTTCACCTCTTTAATAATCCTTTGTTGAAGCCCATCTAACCATGAATTCCTAATTATTCAATTTCATGCAAACAAAGGGGCCTTGCCCTACGTCTACTCATTGTGAAGATTTTTTTTCTTCCTTTTTCCCCTTTTCTGATAATTCATCTCTAATCATCAATTTGATGTGGCACTAGAACTAATTGATAGTATGCTCCAAGGATCAAAATAGCGGTTGCCGCAGGCGTAGTGGCCAGCGGAAAAAACGCTATGTAGCGGATGATACGGAGTGGCATAGCGATGTGAATTTTATAAGTGGTAAAAAAAATCAATTTTCATGTAGTAGCCAATGATAAGTGGTTAATTGTTTATAATCTAAGCCCTAATATTTGATTCATCTTGTGCTAGTATAGTTATTTTAATTGATTTTTACATAGGTTTTGTTAATTTTTATGCTAAGGTCAAAAGGAGCAAAAAGAGAGTAATTAAAGAAGACATGATGGGCGTGAATCCCAAAGAAGGACCATGGTGGGTCCCATCCAAGCTATTCCAGATTTCAAGATTAATTTCTAATTCTTTGGGAACTTACAATTCAAAGAAGAAAAGCAAAAGAAAGAAAGAAGAAAAAGGAAGAAATCCAATCTAGGGTTACAGGCCCAAGAGGGGTCCACATCTATTGCAAATAGAAGAATTTCAGAAATTAGAAGTCCTATTCAAGTTGAAGTGGAGCCCAAGATTGGAGAAAAACAAGGAGAAAAAGAAAGAAAGTTTGGAGTAAGTCTTGTTCAAGTCAAATTAGAAGTCCTAAAAGAGGGGTCCCACACTCATTGTGCAAGCATTATATGGGCCCACTTTTATTATAAAAGCTTCAGATTTAGTTATTGCAATTAATTCTCAGATTTGTGGGTCCATGTGAATAAGTTTCTAGAAGATACAAGTGGGACCAGATTTAGAAAGCTTGCTAATCAAGAAAGAAGACTCCTATTTCATTCTAATTAGGAAGCCAATTGTAAAGAAAGATGGAGACCTAAACATACAAGGGAACTATTACTAAAGGGGCTGTTGCAAAAGTATAAAAAGACATCCAATGAACAGCCACGTCCATCCACATTAGAGCCACCATTCAGCCACCAGAAAAGCATAAAAATCAGTTATTATCATCCCATAAACCCTATTTTCCATACAGCCACCTTTGGAGCATTCTTTGGAGCATCTTGGAGGGCTTTTGGAGCGAAGAAAAAGGGGAAAAAGCTGCTGGACATCCATTGCATCTTCATCATCTTCTAGTTTTCTTCTTATGACTCTACTTTTTAGTTTATTTTTCATTAAAGACATGAGTAGCTAAACTTATTAGGGCTAGGGTGTAATTGAAACCCTAGCCTAGTTCTATGTAGTCTCTTTTGGCGTCTTTTAATTCAGATTTCAGTTTTGTTGGTTGAGATTCTAAACCATGTTATTAATTGATGGGTTGTGTATATGCCATGCCAACCATATGATGTTCAATTAATCTTAAGAGTAGCTAACTTAATTTTGATTGATCTTGATGTTATGCATCTAGGGTTTAGAACCATGAATAATCTAAGTATATGCCATGCTTAGACTCATGCATTTATCTTTCTCATTGTTTTATGCATTATGTTTGTTTTGACTAGGACATATGCCATGCTTAGTTTTTGCATCATGATGAACAATTCATGTAGTATGCCACTCATGAATTAGGTTTAGGGGAATAATAATTTAGACGCATCTGCCATGGTCTAGGTTGATAGATGTCACTAATAAAATCTGATTTTTGATTAAAAGATAATAAGGGACATACATAGGATTGGTTAGGAGAGTAGATGAAACCCTAGTTCATTCATTATTACTGTTTTTCAATTCTCATACTAGTTTTGTGTTTTAAGTACTTTCCAATTATCTTTTGATAGTTTAATTTACTGTTTTTAATAGTTTAATTTAGTTTTTCATTATTCAATTATTCCATTTAATATTTTGATTTTTAGTTAATTTTGACATTGTTTTATCACAAGTCTTCGTGGGATCGACCTCGTACTTACAATTCACTACACTACATAGTGATCTTGTGCGCTTGCGAGTTTTAAGTTGTGTGCATATTAAGTAGCTTATTTCTAGGTTGCTTGGTGCATACCAAGTTTTTGGCGCCGTTGCCGGGGACTTGTTTGCATAGAATAGTGTCAAAACTTGTGTTTAGTGTATTGTCATAGTCTAGTTTAGTTTTTAGTTTAGTTTTAAAGTACTGTTATTTGCTGTTTTACCATAGTATTTCAGCTATTTAATTTCAGATTTCTATTTTTTTTTTTTTTTTTTTCTTTTATAGGTGCTTACTTGCGGTCGTAAATTCTGTATATGCAAGGTAGGCGATCTCAGGACTTAGCCATCATCGTCTACGATCCAGAAATTGAACGAACTTTTAGAAGATTGCGAAGACAAGCTCAGAGGGCAAGATCCAATACACAGCCCTCATCTAACTCAGAACTTGAAGAAATCAGTATTAACGGAAATCAAGGTCCTGAAGGAAAAATGGCTGGCAGAGAAGAAGAAGAAGAAGAAGTGATAGTGAACAATCAAAAGAGACCAATGAAGGAATCTTACATACCTTTGCACACCGAACAGCCGTCCACCATTCTTTATCCACCTAATACGGCTGGAAATTTCACCCTCCATGCACAAATGTTGAATATGGTGCCACACTATCATGGGCTACCTAATGAAGATCCTTATCTTCACATTAAAGAATTCTTTGAGCTGTGCGCGACACAACAGATACAGGGAGTTACTGCAGAAGGCATCAGGCTACGTCTATTTCCTTTCTCTCTTAAGGATAAAGCGAAAATATGGTTAAACTCCTTAGATGCTGGTTCTATCAACTCTTGGCAGCAGCTAGCCAGTAAGTTTATGAAGAAATTTTTTCCGGCTCAAAAGACAAGGCAGTTAAGAAGAGAAATCCAAACATTTCAGCAGAAAGATGGAGATCAGTTCTGGGAAGCGTGGGAGCATTTTAAGGATTTATTATTGAAGTGTCCACATCACAACCTCACCAAAGATGATCAGGTTCAAGCTTTCTATGAAGGACTGAACGAGCTGAATAAAGGAATAGTTGACTCTGCGTGTGGAGGGGCCCTGATGGAGAAAAATAGTGAGGAAGCTTATGATCTCTTTGAAACTCTTAGTGAAAACTCACAACAATTTTCTTGTAGAAACAGACAGATGGGTAAGAAGCAAGGAATGTATGAGATCCAGTCTCAAGGAAATATAGTTGCCCAGATGGCGGCAATGGATAAAAAAATGGACATGCTCATCAAAGCAATGGCTTCCAATAGCATGCTCGGACAACCATCAAAAGAAGTATGTGCTATATGTTCTCACACTAACCATACTACTGAATGCTGCCCCATGTCATCTTTAACAGACCATGAACATACCAACTATGTTGGTAACACTTTTCCTAAGCAAAACAATCCTTACAGCAATACTTACAATTCTGGATGGAGGAATCATCCAAACTTTTCTTGGGGAGGGAATCAGAACAATCAAGGAAATCAAGGGAATCAGAACCAATATCAAGGACAGCAGAGAAGCTCCCAATACCCACAGAATAACAACTTTTCTCAGAACAGTGCACAAAAGCCACAAGAAGATGAGTTCAAAAGTTTGGTGACCCAGTTTATTCAATCATCTCAGGTTAATTTCCAGCAACATAGCCAAGCAATTACAAATACTCAGCAGAGTTTGGCCAAGCTGGAAGCACAAGTGGGTCAGATAGCTAATGCCTTGAGCAAAAGGGAGGACGGTAAGTTTCCAAGTCAGACTGAAATCAACCCTAAAAATCATGAGCATCTGAAGGCCATAACTACCGTCACCAAAGAGCCAGAGAATGTCTACAGGAGAATGAGGCAGCATGGTACAGCCATAAACACCAGCGTGAATGGGCCACATGAAAATCCGAAAACTGTAGACATTGAGCCACAAGACAGTGCACGGCAAACTGAGACTAATGTGAATCAGAAATGTGACAAGAAGAGCATAGACACTGTGGCCACTCCTATTCAGGAAACAACTTCTAAAGAGCCAAATAGTGTCTATAAGCCAGTTCCACCTTATCCTCAAAGGCTGGGACAGGTGAAGAAAAATCAGTTCACGCATGACATCTTTGAGACACTGAGGAAGGTAGAGATTAACATTCCGCTGATTGATGCTATCAAGCAGATACCTTCTTATGCAAAGTTTATCAAAGAGTTATGTACAAACAAGAGGAGATTCAGAGATCATGAAGAGGTTAAGTTAACTGAGGAAGTCAGTGCAGTTCTTTCAAGAAAGCTTCCTCCAAAACTGAAGGACCCTGGGAGCTTTACTATACCTTGTAAGATAGGAGATCATACATTTGAGAGAGCCTTACTAGACTTGGGTTCGAGTATCAATTTGCTGCCATTCTCAGTCTATGAGTATTTGGGTTTGGGGGAGCTCAAACCAACTTCAATTACATTGCAATTGGCGGATAGGAGTGTGAAGCACCCAAGGGGCATTTTGGAGGACATTTTGGTGAAGGTAGGAGAATTCATATTACCTGCTGACTTTGTGGTACTGGACATGGAGAGTGTATCACTGCCTCACCACCTTTCTATTATACTCGGCCGACCTTTCATGGCCACTGCGGGTTCAAAGATAGATGTACAGAAAGGCACAATTGAAATGAAGGTCAATGGGCAGAAAATTGAGTTCAAAGTGTTCGAAGCTATGAAAATGCCGAGAGATGAAGATTGCTTTCAGATTGAGGTAATTGAACAGGCTATAGTAGAGGTGTTTCCAAGAGCACATGGGTACAAGGAGGAGTTGGACACATGCATTCAGCAAGGCCTCACCAAATCTGAAATCGAGCATGATTGTGATGAGCTTGAGGCAGCACTTATGGAGATTGTAAATCAACTAAAAGTACTCCCCTCTATCCCAGGTAAATATTCTAACTCTTTCGAAATTCTTGGTTCTTCCACGAAGCAACCCATTCCTTCTGTTATAAAAGCACCCGAGTTAGAATTGAAGCCATTACCTGAACATCTCAAATATGCCTATTTGGGAGACCATGAGACTTTGCCATGTATCATAGCCAGTGATTTGAGTTCTGATGAAGAGAGCAAGTTATTAAAAGTGTTAAAGGCTCACAAGACAGCATTGGGGTGGAGCATTGCAGATATCAAAGGTATAAGCCCAACCATGTGTATGCACCGTATCTTTGTAGAAGAAAAGTCTAAACCTACAAGGGAAGCACAAAGGAGACTCAACCCTCATATGAAAGAGGTGGTCAAAGCAGAAATTCTTAAGCTATTAGACGTTGGGATCATCTACCCAATCTCAGATAGCAAGTGGGTTAGCCCAGTGCAAGTTGTTCCCAAGAAGAGTGGTATGACAGTGGTAAAGAACGAACATGATGAGCTGATTCCTACTAGAATTACCACTGGATGGAGGGTATGCATAGACTACCGGAAGCTTAACACAGTTACTAGAAAGGATCACTTCCCACTACCATTCATTGATCAAATGTTAGAGAGGCTAGCTGGGCATTCACATTATTGCTTTCTTGATGGGTACAGTGGTTACAATCAGATTCCTATTGCTCCAGAGGACCAAGAGAAGACCACTTTTACTTGTCCATTTGGGACATTTGCCTACAGGAGGATGCCTTTCGGACTATGCAATGCACCAGCAACTTTCCAGAGATGCATGATGAGTATTTTCTCCGATATGGTGGAGCGCTTTATTGAGGTATTCATGGACGACTTCTCTGTCTTTGGATCATCATTTGATAACTGTTTGTATCATCTAGAGTTTGTGCTAAAGAGATGTGAGGAGTGTAATTTGGTGTTAAACTGGGAAAAATGCCACTTCATGGTGAAGCATGGCATTGTACTTGGGCATGTGGTGACAAGCAAGGGGATACGGGTGGATAAGGCTAAGATAGACTTGATCAGCAAACTTCCCCCACCCACATCAGTGAAGGGAGTACGGAGTTTCCTTGGGCATGCGGGATTCTATCGCAGATTCATTAAGGACTTCTCCAAGATTGCAAGACCACTTTGCTCATTATTACAGAAAGAGGTGGAGTTTGTTTTTGATGAGAACTGCTTGCGCGCATTTGAGCTGTTGAAAAAGCTTTTGACATCAACCCCTATTATCATGGCACCTGATTGGAGTTTGCCATTTGAGCTCATGTGTGATGCCAGTGACTATGCTTTAGGGGCTGTGCTTGGCCAAAGAGTAGAGAAGCTTCCCCATGTGATTTACTACGCATCCAGGACTCTAAATGATGCACAGCTGAACTACTCTACTACTGAGAAGGAACTTCTTGCTGTAATTTTTGCACTAGAAAAATTCAGATCCTACCTTGTTGGGTCTAAGGTCATAATCTACACAGATCATGCAGCATTGAAGTATCTACTGAGCAAGAAGGATGCAAAGCCTAGGCTAATCAGATGGGTGTTGTTATTACAAGAATTTGACCTTGAAATCAGAGATAAGAAGGGCAGTGAGAACGTAGTGGCAGACCATTTATCTAGATTGCTGAATGATGAGGCATTCAAAGGAGACGAAATTCCACTCAATGAATCTTTTCCAGATGAGCAGCTATTTCAGATTACCAAGCTTCCATGGTTTGCAGACTTGGTGAATTACAAGGTTTGTGGTGAGTTCCCAATGCATTTTACTAATCAAGACAAGAAGAGGATGGTGCACATGGCACGTTTCTATTACTGGGATGACCCATATTTGTTCAAGTACTGCTCCGATCAGATCATTAGACGATGTGTACCAGAAGAAGAAGTTCATAGCATTTTAACCCATTGTCACAGCAAAGCGTGTGGAGGACATTTTGGAGGGAAGAAGACAGCCGCTAAGGTACTTCAATCTGGTTTCTTTTGGCCTTCTATATTTAAAGATGCACATGTTTTTTGTTTAAGTTGTGATAGGTGCCAGAGAATGGGGAACATTTCCTCACGGAATCAGATGCCACTGAAAGGCATACAAGAGGTGGAGCTCTTTGACGTGTGGGGGATTGATTTTATGGGACCATTCCCATCATCCTATGGTTATCTCTACATTCTGGTAGGAGTTGACTATGTGTCCAAATGGGTGGAGGCTATCCCAAGTAAGACAAATGACCACAAGGTGGTTTTGGAATTTCTGAAGAACATGATATTTGCCAGATTTGGGACACCCAGAGCAATCATCAGTGATGGTGGCAGTCACTTCAAGAACAGATCATTTGAAACATTAATGAAGAAATATGGGATAACTCACAAGATAGCTACTCCGTACCACCCTCAGACTAGTGGCCAAGTTGAAGTGAGTAATAGAGAAATCAAGCAGATTTTAGAGAAGACAGTGCAGCCCAACCGGAAAGATTGGTATTTAAGGCTGAATGATGCGCTTTGGGCATATAGGACAGCTTACAAGACTCCTATAGGCATGTCTCCCTATCGTCTGGTCTATGGGAAAGCCTGTCATCTGCCGGTGGAATTGAAGCACAGGGCATTCTGGGCGATCAAGAAATTTAATTTTGATATGAAGGAGGCAGGTGAGAAGAGGAAGTTACAGCTGAATGAGCTTGAGGAGCTACGATATGAAGCATATGAGAATGCCAAGCTGTATAAAGAAAAGACTAAAATATTCCATGATAAGAAGCTATTACGGAAGACGTTTGCGGTGGGACAGAAGGTATTACTCTTCGATTCTAGAATCAAATTATTTCCAGGGAAGCTGAAGTCTAGATGGTGTGGCCCCTTCGAGGTCACTCAGGTTTTTGAGCATGGGGCTATTGAGATCTATAATCCAAAGAATGGTAAAGAGTTCAAAGTCAATGGACATAGGCTCAAGCCCTATTGGGAGCAGAATTTTGATAAGGATGTGGATGTGATTACATTCACAGATTCCCCTTTAGTTTGATAGAGAAGCACAGTCTGGCTGACGACTATAAAGCAAGCACTACTGGGAGGTAGCCCAGATCTTTGCAAGGAAAAGTTGAGGATGGCGATTCAGAGCTGGCAATGTACTCCATATCCAGCTGAGTTCTTTTACCCTTTTCCTTGTGTTTTTACTTACTTTTTTGTTATGTTTTTAGTGTTTCGTTCTTACTTTCTTTTACAACATTGGGGACAATGTTTAATTTTAGTTTGGGGGAAGAGTCTTAGTTAAGATAGAGTCATTAACAGAGTCATTATAGTCCAAAAATACATAAAAATTTAAAAAAATTTCGAAAATCACAAAAATATATTTTTTTTCTTTGAGTCATAGTTCCTTCCTACCACAATGATGAGTAATGATGATTTGTCTTGCATGGTTCATTGAACTTAATTATGCTAGTTCTTTTTATTATTCAATTGCAGTAAATCTCGTTCAAGTATATTGAGCTATCACTGTGTGGATTACAATGCTGATATAGTCTGAGGTTGAAAGCTCGTGCATAATTGAATTATTAGATGCTTTTGGTGAAAACTTGTGAAACCTAGTGAGATTTGAGCCTAAATGCTTATTCTTGAGAGGGTTATATGCTGAGTGATATGATCTTTCATTTCTTGATCTATATGATGCAGTTGATTTCATTATCATTCTTTGATCACATGTTCTGAATTTTATATGGAATACACATGCTAGAACTCTCATTTTTATCCGATTGAGGCAAATTTCGACTTCATGAACCATAGGAGATGATTTTAGGCCATGTTTGACTAGTTTGTGCTTTTCTATCCATTCCCTTTGATGTTTATCACTAGTTATCCATGTAGAGCCTTAATTAAGCCATTTCTTGCACCCATACCAACCCCTAAGTTTGGGGGAGTTACCTTACCATATGTATAGCCTTACCTTATCTAAGGAAGTATAAAGAAGAATTCAAGGTTCACTACAAAATGTGTGCAAGGCTTGAAAAAAAAAAAAGTAAATAAATAATAAAAGAAAGGTTACCGTTACCCTGCCACTCCATAGTTTCAGCTATGTTTAAAAAAAAAAAAAAAAAAAAAGAAACAAAATAGAAAAGATAAAGAAAAAGAAAAAGAAAAAAAAAAACAGAGAATAATACAATAAAGGAGGGTATATGTGTGACTCTAGAAGGTGGAAATTCAAAATGCAAGCCTTAGTCGCCAAAAATCAGAAGTGTAAAAGGAACCTGAAGTGTGATTCTACGCAAAATTCCTTAGATCTTGTTATCCATTTCCTTTCATTCTTAACCCTTCACCCTAGCCCATGATAACCCATGTGTGAAAGTCCTAATTGATCCTAGGGGAAGTGTAGTCCCAGTGTGGAGATGAGATGGAATGGGAGCCTATGGTGTGTGATTTCACTTCAAGCATGTGGTATTTTTCATGAGATCATTGTCTGTTCAATCTTAGCCAATTATTGAGTGTTTTCTTGTGAGTGTATGCATGGTGAGGATTGAAGTTAAACTGAATTGCAAAAAAGATGATTGTTTGGTTGTGTGAAAGCCTAAACTGAAAGTTATGTTGGTATTGTTTTACACACGACCTTGTGAGCATGTGGATTGTGAACTGGTTGCGACTCTTGCTTTTTTGAATCATGTATTGATCAGACATCTCTGAGACAAATGGTGGAAGGATAGGTTTCATATTTTAGTGTTTTAATTTTCTACCTTGTTATTTTATTATTTTGCTCGAGGACTAGCAAAAGGTAAGTTTGGGGGAATTTGATAAGTGGTTAATTGTTTATAATCTAAGCCCTAATATTTGATTCATCTTGTGCTAGTATAGTTATTTTAATTGATTTTTACATAGGTTTTGTTAATTTTTATGCTAAGGTCAAAAGGAGCAAAAAGAGAGTAATTAAAGAAGACATGATGGGCGTGAATCCCAAAGAAGGACCATGGTGGGTCCCATCCAAGCTATTCCAGATTTCAAGATTAATTTCTAATTCTTTGGGAACTTACAATTCAAAGAAGAAAAGCAAAAGAAAGAAAGAAGAAAAAGGAAGAAATCCAATCTAGGGTTACAGGCCCAAGAGGGGTCCACATCTATTGCAAATAGAAGAATTTCAGAAATTAGAAGTCCTATTCAAGTTGAAGTGGAGCCCAAGATTGGAGAAAAACAAGGAGAAAAAGAAAGAAAGTTTGGAGTAAGTCTTGTTCAAGTCAAATTAGAAGTCCTAAAAGAGGGGTCCCACACTCATTGTGCAAGCATTATATGGGCCCACTTTTATTATAAAAGCTTCAGATTTAGTTATTGCAATTAATTCTCAGATTTGTGGGTCCATGTGAATAAGTTTCTAGAAGATACAAGTGGGACCAGATTTAGAAAGCTTGCTAATCAAGAAAGAAGACTCCTATTTCATTCTAATTAGGAAGCCAATTGTAAAGAAAGATGGAGACCTAAACATACAAGGGAACTATTACTAAAGGGGCTGTTGCAAAAGTATAAAAAGACATCCAATGAACAGCCACGTCCATCCACATTAGAGCCACCATTCAGCCACCAGAAAAGCATAAAAATCAGTTATTATCATCCCATAAACCCTATTTTCCATACAGCCACCTTTGGAGCATTCTTTGGAGCATCTTGGAGGGCTTTTGGAGCGAAGAAAAAGGGGAAAAAGCTGCTGGACATCCATTGCATCTTCATCATCTTCTAGTTTTCTTCTTATGACTCTACTTTTTAGTTTATTTTTCATTAAAGACATGAGTAGCTAAACTTATTAGGGCTAGGGTGTAATTGAAACCCTAGCCTAGTTCTATGTAGTCTCTTTTGGCGTCTTTTAATTCAGATTTCAGTTTTGTTGGTTGAGATTCTAAACCATGTTATTAATTGATGGGTTGTGTATATGCCATGCCAACCATATGATGTTCAATTAATCTTAAGAGTAGCTAACTTAATTTTGATTGATCTTGATGTTATGCATCTAGGGTTTAGAACCATGAATAATCTAAGTATATGCCATGCTTAGACTCATGCATTTATCTTTCTCATTGTTTTATGCATTATGTTTGTTTTGACTAGGACATATGCCATGCTTAGTTTTTGCATCATGATGAACAATTCATGTAGTATGCCACTCATGAATTAGGTTTAGGGGAATAATAATTTAGACGCATCTGCCATGGTCTAGGTTGATAGATGTCACTAATAAAATCTGATTTTTGATTAAAAGATAATAAGGGACATACATAGGATTGGTTAGGGGAGTAGATGAAACCCTAGTTCATTCATTATTACTGTTTTTCAATTCTCATACTAGTTTTGTGTTTTAAGTACTTTCCAATTATCTTTTGATAGTTTAATTTACTGTTTTTAATAGTTTAATTTAGTTTTTCATTATTCAATTATTCCATTTAATATTTTGATTTTTAGTTAATTTTGACATTGTTTTATCACAAGTCTTCGTGGGATCGACCTCGTACTTACAATTCACTACACTACATAGTGATCTTGTGCGCTTGCGAGTTTTAAGTTGTGTGCATATTAAGTAGCTTATTTCTAGGTTGCTTGGTGCATACCAGCCAATCTTGTATTTTTTTTAGTGTTTTGAAACGGTATAAGGGTAGAGACAACTTTAGGAAAGGCTATTGAGGAGAAGAAATAGGAAAAATGGTGTTTTAAGTAAAAACTTTTTTTCCTTTACTAAGTTTTCGACTATAGTGCTATTTTCAAAATAGCGTAGTCGCCACTATTTTAAACCATGGTATGCTCACTAATTTGTTGAGGTTTGTTTATATGTCCATTCTATAAGTAATGTGTATTCAACAAAGCTTCAGATGCTGAAGAAAACTATTATGGTATTATTTCATGCAACAAACTAATTTAATATTTCCCCTTTTTTCTGTTGCTTGGAAACTTGGTTGGGGATTGTACTCATTGGTGGAGGTTCTTCCCAGCTTAAATATTTCTAGTCATGCTCTCCCATAGAGGCTATGTAGAAAGATTATCCTAGTTGATGGCTCTTTATAATTAGCCAAAGTTGGACAAATGGGGGCTTTTTTGTATTGATTGTTAAGTCTATGGGTGTGGATGTAATTTTTTTCTTCTGTTACTAGTGATTTAATCACACTTGTTGGGATTGTGCAAGAAAGTACCCGATTTTTCCTTGTTTCCTTCTTTACTTCTTCCTCTTCTTATTCCTCTTCCCATTTGTTTCTTCATATCTTAAAAATCTCTTTAAAAAATCCCTTCTAACCAGACAGATACGTGTGTTTTTTGTATTGATAGTAAGTCTATGGGTGTGGTTGTATATGTGATTTCTTATGTTGCCAGTGATTTAATAACACTTCTTGGGACTGTGCTTGGAAATATTTCTCTTTCCTTGTTTCCTTCTTTAATTCTTCCTCTTATTCCTCTTTCCTAATCTCTTAAGAAGTCCCTTGTAAATTCATGAAACCTTGATTACTGTGAATATCCAAGGAAAAGAGAAAAATGAAATGCAGAAGACCGTGTCATTTTGATACTATGATTACATATTTACACTTGATTTTGGATATAGGTTTTGGTAAATTCAAGAAAAGGAAATATCCTTATGAACGTCTAATTATCTATCACCCATGATTGGGTCTATCTACAAGATTATGACACCTATCTAAGATTTTCTTGTATTTTAGTACAAGGTCTACAAGAAACAAAGTGTTCCCACTTCATGTGTTGCTTTCATCATATTTGCACCATCGTCCCCTCTTAAGCTTGCCATGTGTGGAGGAAATCAACGAGTGATTGCATAGAAGATGTTGAAATTGGTGAGCACCATGAGACTTGGTGAATAGCTCATCCAACTAAGCATGTGAAGTGACATTGAAGAAGAATGATTGATGCCGAAGATTGTGTTTGGTGCACTCATGGAAGATGTCGTTTTGAGCAATATGAATTATGGTTTTGTGAATCGGAATTGGGGGCAACTCACCGCTCTTTACGAGTTGACTTGGCAAAGTCAGACGGACTAGGGCCTTAAGCCTAATAAACCTTCACAACATATGGAAATATCCTATAAAAATAGGGTAAAAATAGTTTCCTACATGTTGAAATTCTCTAAATCTTTCAGTTTGTACAGATATTTAGGAATTTAATGATGCTTATGTTGCGGAGTCGTCACTTAAAAAGAATAATTACAATTAGAGTAAATATAGATAAGCAAACATCATCATCTTCATCAAAGCCTTGTCCAACCTATGTCGGGGTCAACTGCATGAATTCCATTTCTCCATTCTAGTCTATCCTGCATCAAATCCTCATATTAGTTGCACTTTTTTAGATCTATCGTTACAGATGAAGCCCTACATTGGATTAGATCTAGGGTTCTAACGTTGGACCTCTTGGAAAATGAAAAAGTGAAGAAAAAGAAAAAGAAAGAGAATGAAGAGGATTTCGAGAGGGAAGCAAAAGCATGATCGAACTCAATAGGGCTTGCGATCATTCCTATATTATTAGATTTTAGCTTCTGCAAACTACAGGAAAAGCCTCTTAACATTCTAATATTTACATCAAGGTCCCCTAACATATTTCATATTATAAATAAGTCATATTCTCTAACTTATAACACTTACTACTTCCATTCATGTCCTCTTATGCCTACCCCTTTTCCTCGATGGACCATCATTCTACATACAAAAACTTTTCCTCATTGGTGCTAATGCTAGCCTGCGTTTGACATGTGTAGACCATCTAAATTGAGTCTCTCTTAATTTATCACACAAATGCTAGGCCTAAATGCTTCAGAGCGCTCTCATTTCTAATTCTGTCTTTCCTAGTTTGGTCACGCATCCATTTCAACATTCTGCTACATTAATTTCTGCATGTGTTTTTTCTTGATTGGCCCGCATTCTGCTCCATATATCATAGCCAATCTAATTTTTGTCTTGTAAAATTTTTGCTATAATCCCGTTGATATGTGCTGGTCACAAAACACTCTTGAAGCAAGTCTCCACTTTAGCCATCCAAGTCTTATCCTATGTTTGAATCCTCCTCAGTCTCTCAATCCTTACTAACTATAAAGCCAAGGTATGCGAAGGAATCTCTCTTTGTGGTATCTCTTAAACTATAATTTACATAGAAGTTTCATGTCTTGGCAAATCCCCACTGAAGTTGCAATTCATACGTTGTCTTTGTATGACTTATTTTAAAGCCTTTTGATTTTAAAGTTTCCCGTTGTCTCTCAAGTTTTGAATTCTCCATTTCTTGATTCATCCACCAATATTATATCATCTGTAAAAAATATATACTAAGGTACCTCCTCTCGAATATTAGTAGTTAACTCGTCCATAATCAGTGCACAGACACATGGGCTTAAGGTTTCCCTGATGCCAACCTATGGTCAATGAAAACTCACCTGTCTTGCCCAAGGTTGTTTTCACGCTCATTACCGCTACTTTGTACATGTCTTTAATGATGTCAATATAACCTCCTTGGACACTCCCTTTATCTAAAACCCACCAAATCAAATCTCTAGGTACTCTATCGCAAGCTTCCTCTAGATTGATAAGGAAGATATGAAGAAAAAATTTCTCTAAGTATTTTTTCACTACTTGTTTCAGTAGGAAAATTACTGAAAATAACTTTCATAGTTGACTTTCCTATCATGAAACTCGATTGATTTTTAGATATCTTGGTCATTTGTATGAGTCTTAACTCCATTATTCTCTCTCTCTCTCTCTCTCTCTCTCTCTCTCTCTCTCTCTCTCTCTCAGTTCATAGTGTGACTCATAAGTTTAATCCCATCTCAGTTCATAGTGTGACTCATAAGTTTAATCCCACAATAATTGGAGTAACTCTGTATATATATATATATATTTTTTTTTTATAACTTTGTATATCTCCTTAGTTGTCTATAGGTGCTATAACCATATTGTCAATTTTGCTATGTTTTGGCTAATTCCAATAAGAATGTTCTTGAATTGGGTTGGGAAGGAATGAGAACCCCTCCAAAGTTTCAGGCTTGAGTTTGGGAGATTCTGCTTGTTCCGGCCAGAACCCACAAGAGTGACCCACTCAATTGAAGATAACCTTGTCTTTTCTCCCTCAGTGACTCCTCTAAATGGGCTCTCTCTTCTTTGAGGGGACCCTCATACCCCTCAAATTAGAGGAGAAAAGCACTTTTCTTGGGGCTTATTCCTTTTTTTAGCTGATGACGGATCCCTCCCTCTCCCTCTCCCTCTCCCTCTCTGTCTCTCTATCTCTGTTGACTGCTTGATGCAAGTGAAACCATGGGGCCCATTTTTAGTATTATTTTAGGGTTTTTTTTTTTTTTTTTTAAAAGTAGGTATCCTTTTCTAGATTTTTTC
This sequence comes from Umbellularia californica, assembly GCA_028538565.1. NCBI lineage: Eukaryota > Viridiplantae > Streptophyta > Magnoliopsida > Laurales > Lauraceae > Umbellularia > Umbellularia californica. The sequence continues at coordinate 14,357,029 of JAPQWN010000005.1, forward strand.
AATCAAAATGATGGAATTAAGTGGAATGTCGTAACGTTTCACTACACGTCCAAACTGAAATGGGACCGGTGCGAAATTGACAGTTATGGCTACAACAGTTTTCCTTTCATTCAGCATTTTCTTTGTCCTTAATATCTTATTGAAGAGCATTCCAATTGCTCCTAAGCATTTCTAAGCCTTATCGGAATGTCATCTGACCCCGTAGCCTTTCTTGCCTTCATTCTTCTCAATGCTTTCTTCACTTTTGCAATCCTAATGCTGCAGTAATATGGATGTCTAGCTGGCAAAGGATTGTCTTCCATTCCCATGGTTCGAAAATTTGGCTGAGTTCGAGTTGAATTAGACTCAAACTTAGTCATTACCAATTCAGGTTGGTTCTGACTTGGACCCGGCTGACTCTCTCTCTCTCTCTCTCTCTCTCTCTCTCTCTCTCTCTCTCTCTCTCTCAGGTGAATGGCTGAGTCCTATTTAAAGTATTTGTCTGGCCATTTTAAAACTCCCTTCCACTTTCTAACCTTTGATCTAAAAACCTCTTCCACTTCCCAACCTCTATATTTAAAAGTCAAAAGTCACTCACATCTGTCTAAAACCTCCTTCACTTTCCAACTGCTATATTTAAAACCCCCTTCACTTTCCAACCTCTTCCACTTTTGAGTCTGACTCTACTTCCTTTCCTAAATTCCAACTCATTCCACCCCTTCCACTTCTCAACAAAATCAACTTGCTTTCCCTCTTCGCAAACTCTATATTGAAAACCCACTTTACTTCTTAATCTCTTCCACTTCTCAGGGATACCATTTTTTAATTTTTTTAAAGATTTTTTTTCCAGATTTTTAAGGGAAAAATGGGCCCAAATCCAGACTCAATCCAGGACTAAATCGGGTTCGAGTCCCCTTTTTTAATCTTTTGGTCATTCTTAAGACTCTCATAGTCTTCATTATAGAAGTACGTTAAAATAATCTCTCCACGTTTCTTTAATATCAATGTCCTTCACGAAAACCTTTAGGTCGTCGCTTGTTATACATCTTACATGATCTAAGTTCCTATTTTAACTTTCCCTCATTCTTGCAATCTTGAAAATATCTCTCCCCTCTTGGTCCCAACTTATACATAGATCATCATATGTTTTGTACTATGCATTACTTACTATCTTTCTTTGCCGCCTTATACATTTCATAATTTTTTGTAGTTCTAGTTCTTTGCCTAACTTTGCAACAATGTCTTTTCTCTCAAATGACTTCCTAAACTTCTGCGCTCCACCACCTAGTTCTTTATTAGAGTGTCTTTTTCCTTAAAAAATTCCAAGTACCACTTTTGCAACCTTCTAATACAACCAACCTTTTGGTTCCACATCACCATAGTTTCTCCTTTCAAATTTCATTCTCCCCCTTTGATCATATTATGCTTAAATGTTATTGCCCTTTCCCCTTTTTAAATCTGCCCACCTTGTTTTAGAGAACCTTTTATTTACTATCCCTCTCTTTCCACTTCTGATAAAAACTCAAAAAACTACTATGGTACTATCCTATATTGTGTGGTCAAACTCTCTTCATGAATAACCTTACAGTATTTACAAGCTAGTCAGTCATGTTTTATCCAAATCCATGTCCTTCATACACTCTCTCAAATCCTGTACTATCCTTTCCTATGAGCACATTTAATTCCTCTCCTAGGAAAATCTTTTCGCCATTTGAAATTTCTTGTATTTAACCATCCATCTCCTCTCACAGTTGTCTCTTGAGACTTTCATTTGATCCTGCACCATGTCAATCCAGGCCCATCCAGTTTGGCCCATATCCAGGCTCATTTCTTGTTTCTATTTATTGCTTTGTAATTAGTCAAAACTGTTACTTATTTTTAGGATCCGTAATTGATTTATGATTGATTGGAATTGAATGTAATTGATTGTAATTAGGGTATTAAACCCTTATATATACATACATCAGTCGATCCAAAGGGATAGGACATTCATCTCTCTTTATTTCTTGTTCTATGTTTCATTTCACTCTCACTAAAAATGTCATGGTATCAGAGCAAGGTCAATCATCTTTGATCTTCTCCTAATTCATCTTCCATTCATTGGGAGCCTGTTTATGATCATCTGTGATCATCTTCTTCAGCCAGATCATATCTGATCTTCCATGATCATCTCAGATCAGGAGTGGCCCACCTGTGATCATCACCTCTATATCAGCAATTAGTCTCTTCTTGGTCGCCTGAAGCTTCTTGGATTTATGAAGAATTTTTCCCTGATTTTTGATCATTAGAGATCAAATCTACAGTCCAGTCACCTGTGATCATTCTGATTGTCTCAGATCTGCCGTGGCCCACCAGCGATCATCATTTGCTTCTCAGCTGACTCAGCCCATCTTGGTCGCCTGAATTTCTACATCTTTATGAAGATTTTCTCAACATTTATGGATCATCAGAGGTAGGCCTAATATCCATTTTTGTAGATCGACAGTTTGGTCTCTATCTTTTCATCTCAGCCGTCCAAAAGTTTTGATTTGGATTATTTTTGCCTGAGACTGCTTCCAATAGCTGCGAATTTTTGTTGTGCACTCATCCTCTTCCTCAGATCTAGCAGTCGATCAACTGGTGTGATCCTTGTGCAGATCTACACTCAGACGACCAGGTCGTCAGTGTGTCTGTGTCGGTGCATTTTTTTGCTGAGTACTGTTCTGAATTTTTTCTGTGCTCTGCTTTTGTTCTATATTGTTTTCTGTGGTTTCTGGGAACTAGTCTGGACTATATCACTAGTCAGACTGCTGTTTTTGAACTATATCAGTGTTTTTTTCTTCTCTTTAGTCATGGAAAAACATGAGATTGCCCTGATTCGCTTTGATGGGACCAATTATACATCATGGGCCTTCCAATTTCAAATTTACTTGGAAGGAAAAGAACTCTGGGCCCACATTGATGGGTCTGAACCTCAACCTACGGAAGATGATAAAAAGATTTTAGCTTGGAAAACAAAGGATGCTAAAATCAAGACTTGGTTGCTGGGCTCTGTTGAGTCACATTTTTTTCTCAACTTAAAACCGTGCAAAACTGCCCGTGAAATGTGGGACTATCTTAAGAAAATTTATCAGCAAGGTAATGCTGCTCGCCAGTTTCAATTGGAACTTGAAATCTCTCAATTCACTCAAGGCACCCAGACTATTCAGGAGTATTACAATGGCTTCCGCCGCCTGTGGTCTGAATATGATGAGATCAAGTTTGCCACGGTATCTGCCGCACTTTTACCGGAATTGCTTCCATTGCAGCAGAGTAGTCATCGGGATCAGCTTCTTATGAAACTTCGTCAGGAGTTTGAGACAGTTCGATCGAACTTAATGAGCAGGGCTCCTCTTCCCAGCCTGGATACCTGTCTTCAGGAACTCCTGCGGGAAGAACAACGTCTTGCTACTAAAACTACTCTGGACCAACAAAGATCTGCTGAGACTCCATTTGCCTATGTTGCAACAGCCCGACAACCTCCTCGGGACATCAGTAAAGTTCAGTGCCATAACTGCAAAAAATATGGACACTATGCAAATCAATGCAAGGCAAAAATTTGTAGATATTGTAAGGCCGCTGGACATGTTATTGAAGAATGTCGGAAAAAGGCTCGCAATTTTACTTCCCGCAATTATGTGCAGTCCGGCTCTTCCACTGTGTCATCACCTCCTACTGCTTACACTGCGACCACTCCAACGTTTGCATCATCTGACTTCAGTGGTTCTCTGCAGTATGATTCCTCCTCCCAGCCTGGTTCCTCATCGCAATCTACATCTCCTGCTCCTCTCACCCCTGAGATGGTTAACCAAATGATCATCAATGCCTTAGCATCCATGAACATTGCCGGTACGGCTTCCTCTCTTTCTAATACATGGTATTTAGATTCTGGGGCAAGTAATCATATGACCTCTTCACCAGTAACATTACAGAATGTTGTTCCTTACACTGGGAATCTCACTGTTCAAGCTGCCAACGGAGATCATCTACCCATCACCTCTGTTGGTGATACCCCTGGCCCTCTACCCTTAACCAATGTTTTGGTTTCTCCTCATCTTGCTACTAATTTGGTGTCTGTGGGTCAACTTGTGGACAATAACTACACTGTCTCTTTTTCTTCTTCTGGTTGTGTTGTGCAGGACCAGGAGTCGGGGGAAGTGATCGCGAGGGGGCCTAAGCGTGGCAGACTTTTTTCCTTACCTCTGTCTTCTGTTATTGAGAAACAGTCTTTACATCAGTTACTTTGTTTTTTTATTCAGAATAATTGTCGTTTGTGGCATAATAGACTTGGTCATCCGAATACTTCGACAATGTCTACATTATTTCAATCTGGCTTAATAAATAAACCTGTTCATTCTGCCTCTTTTGAATGTGATGCTTGTAAATTAGGTAAAAGTAAAACTTTACCCTTTGCAAACTCTCAAACTCGGAGCACTGCATGTTTTGATTTAATTCACAGTGATGTTTGGGGCATTGCTCCAACTCTTTCACATAGTCATTTCAAGTATTTTGTCACATTCATTGATGACTACAGTAGATTTACTTGGATTTATTTATTACATTCGAAGTCTGATGTTCTTAATGCATTTAAATTTTTTGTTCAATATGTTGCAAATCAATTCTCTAAATGCATTAAAACTTTGCGCTCCGACTCAGGGGGGGAGTATGTTTCCAAGGATTTTCAATCCTTTTTAAACCATAAAGGAATCATTTCTCAACGTACCTGTTCGTACACTCCACAACAAAATGGCGTTGCAGAACGGAAAAACAGACATCTTCTTGATGTCACTCGGACTCTTTTGATTGAATCATCCGTTCCCCCTCGTTTTTGGACTGAAGCTCTCACCACAGCTGTCTATCTCATTAACCGCCTTCCATCCCCTACCATTGATAATTTAACACCTCATTTTAAATTATTTAGTCATCATCCTGTGTTTGATCACTTACATACCTTTGGCTGTGTTTGCTTCGTTCATCTCCCTCCCACAGAAAGAACGAAACTAACAGCTCAATCTCGCCGGTGTGCTTTTTTGGGTTATGCCACTAATCAAAAAGGTTTTGTTTGTTATGATCCCATTGGTCGTCGCATCAGGGTTTCTCGAAATGTTATTTTCTTTGAAAATCAATATTTCTTTCATACTCATGTGGACTGTCCTCCTTCCTCTTCACCAGCTCTATTGCCAGGTTTTTCAGACCAAATCTCTGTTACTAGGTTTAATCCTGCTTGTGTATACAGCCGAAGGGAGCAACCTTCCACTGCTGATGGCCCTTCCCTTGATTCTCCACCGACAACTGGTTCCACACTTACTCCTGCCTTACGTCGCTCCTCCCGAACCTCTAGACCGCCTAAGCGATATGGGTTTACCCATACTTCTTTGATGACCACTTTATCTTCTCTCTCTATCCCAAGTTCTTATTTGCAGGCTGTCCAACACGATTGCTGGAACCAGGCCATGAAGGAGGAATTAAATGCATTAGCTCTGAATCACACATGGGATATTGTGGAGTGTCCTTCAGCAGTTAAGCCCATTGGTTGCAAATGGATCTACTCGGTCAAACTTAAATCTGATGGGTCGTTGGATAGACACAAAGCTCGGCTTGTGGCTCTCGGAAACAGACAGGAGTATGGCATTGACTATGAGGAGACGTTTGCACCTGTGGCAAAGATGACATCTGTTAGGTTACTTCTCGCCATTGCTGCATCTCAGTCTTGGCCATTATACCAAATGGATGTTAAAAATGCCTTTCTCCATGGAGATTTGCAGGAAGAAATCTATATGCGTATACCACAGGGCATACCCTCTCCCTCCAAGAGGTCCGTCTGTCGGCTCCGAAAATCTCTTTATGGACTAAAGCAAGCTCCTCGGGCATGGTTCGATACCTTCAAGGCTCGTTTATGCAATATTGGCTTTACTCCGAGCCCGTACGATCCTTCTCTCTTTCTCTGCCATGCCTCTACTGGGGTTACTGTGCTTCTGGTGTATGTTGATGATATTATTATCACTGGCACGGATGATGGTAAGATCAAATCTCTCCAAGATTCTCTCCGAACTTACTTCAATATGAAGGATTTGGGCCCTTTGCATTATTTCTTGGGCCTAGAGGTGCATCAATCTCCCAAAGGTCTCTTTATTAATCAACAAAAATACACATCAGACCTTATAGAGTTGGCTGACCTACATGATTCTTCGCCCGTTGATACTCCTGTCGAGGTAAATCTTAAACTCAGTAAAGATGATGGCGAACTCCTTCCTGATCCTCATATATACCGGCGACTGGTGGGCAGTCTTATATATCTTACCATCACTAGACCTGACATCTCCTATGCTGTTAATCTTGTGAGCCAGTTCATGACAGCTCCTCGTCATCTTCATTTAGCAGCTGTGAAGCGTATTATTCGCTATCTACTGCGAACTGTCCCTCGTGGTCTCTATTATCCAAAGGATAATCATCTTCATCTGATCGCTTATGCGGATGCTGACTGGGCGGGCTGTCAAGACACACGCCGTTCTACTACTGGTTGGTGCATGTACCTTGGAAATTCTCTCATCTCTTGGAAATGCAAGAAACAAGAACGGGTGTCCAGATCTTCCACGGAAGCTGAATATAGGGCCATGTCTTCTGCTTGTTCTGAGATCTTATGGCTACGTGGACTTCTTTCAGAACTCGGGTTCGCTCAAACAGGTCCTACTCCATTGCATGCTGATAATACTGGGGCTATTCGCATCACTGCAAATCCAGTCTTCCATGAACGCACCAAACATATCGAAGTCGACTGCCACTTTATTCGTGATGAATATAAGCGAGATGTCATTCGGCTACCTCATGTCCCTACAGAGTTTCAGTTTGCTGATATTTTCACTAAGGGACTTCCTCGGCCTCGACATCAATTTCTTGTCTCCAAATTGCTGCTTTATGACTCCCCAGCATCAATTTGAGGGGGGGTGTCAATCCAGGCCCATCCAGTTTGGCCCATATCCAGGCTCATTTCTTGTTTCTATTTATTGCTTTGTAATTAGTCAAAACTGTTACTTATTTTTAGGATCCGTAATTGATTTATGATTGATTGGAATTGAATGTAATTGATTGTAATTAGGGTATTAAACCCTTATATATACATACATCAGTCGATCCAAAGGGATAGGACATTCATCTCTCTTTATTTCTTGTTCTATGTTTCATTTCACTCTCACTAAAAATGTCACACCATAGGCATTAGTGGTATGAATTGTGTCTTCCTCTCAACACTAGTTTATTTCTAGTCTCTCATCCAATATCCTTACCCCCATAATCTCTTCTTTCAAATCCTTGTCTACTACTCTTCCTGCTCAATTTATGGCATTGTTCTCTCCTGTGCACTAGAGTTGTAGCCATCAATGAGCTCCTTACCTTTATCCCCTTTTTAATTTGTTTCTTGCATGTAGGCTATATTAACTTCTCTTTTTACCAACTCCATACTCTTGTCTGTCAATATTACTATATTCCAAGTAGCAAGTTGAATCCTCCTCTTCTTCTGAACTTAAATTATTTATCTGCACTTGTCTAGATTAGTGTAGGAACCTTTCATTGCTTTTTACTGCAACCAAGTGCAGCTGATGTGTGTTGCTTATAGTAGGGAACACCTTAGCAAAGTAACAAACAATATATTCTGAGAATTTATGTTGGGGTTGTGACAAAAGTTTTACACAAGTCATCAACCTACCGAATGCGACCCTCCTTTACCTGGGCTTGGGACTGGCAATTATAACAACTGGCAGAGTTTGATAAGCAAACAATTGTTCAAATTTTAGGACAACCTACAAAAAATACAAAGTAGGAAAGGAACATAAAGTCATAAACATTGCTTAACTTAATACTGTGTAGAAGATTAAATATGTAATTGGTCTATGCCTTACCATCATTTAGATCAAATAAATTTATACTCAAATAGTCAATACATAACAACTATTTTTATTTTGAGGAGTTTACCGGACAAATCCTCGTTGGATCCCATACGTCCTACCAAGACCCCGTATCACATTGGACACGGGAGGGGTCCTCACGATATGGTCAATATCGACCATTATGTTAGTCAGATTTTCTTCAACATGTAACTGTCTTATTTGTTGACACAGTAGATTAGTCGTCGCGAAATAAAAAAGAAAAAAGATGAATCTTTGTTTTCTCCCTTGGATAGCAATGGCACAGTGAAAATCAGAGGTAGTCAAAGTCATGTGAAGCATTTCCATTCTGTTCTTACCATCCTATACATTCTATGCTATAAAATTACAGTGTTTGACTTTACGCATGAATTATGCTATGGTTCTTTCCTTGCCGAGCAACCCCCCACCCAAAAAAAAAAAAAACACTCCCAGACGGTTCAGTTGGTTCTCTCCCTCTTGATCATAATACCTTTGAATAATAGGGAAGATTCTCATTAGAGTCCATACACCTGAAGAAACCAGATCGTAACACCCTAAAGAGGAGTCCGTATCGCTGATTACATGTTTCAACAGCCATTCGTTTAACAGAATAGCCTGAACCAGGTTGAAAGCCACTGATGTAACTATTAACACTCACTCTTCCTAAGAGCTTTTTTTATTTTCTCAATCATAATGATGTAAAGCATTCATCAAAGCGGCAGTTGCAGTTTAACTACAGAGATTAATATTTCATTTCCACTTCTCATCTGCTTTTTGTACATAAGAACATCAAGTAAAAGAAATGCTAAGAATCCGCCTATCTTCATAGTAGCAACTCAAGCATTACAAAGAATTATTCAGCCAAAACCAAAAAGCAAGAAATCATGAATCCTGACCTGATGAAATATCAATTAAAAAAAAAAAAACATAATAGAGTAGATGAGCCTACATTCGGTATACACAATGTTAGTTGGTGGTGCGTACCGAAGGTGTTTGATGAAATGCTTGAGAGAATTTTCCTCCATTGAACGGTTTGAGAGAGAGATTGTGCTTGTTTTGTGTGTGGGATGAGGTCTTAAATGGGGAGAGAGAAGAAGATGAGCATGTTGAGGCGATCCTCCATCCCAGGGAGAAAACCCAAGTTCATCTTTTTTCTTGTTATTTCACGATATGGTCGATATTGACCATTCTGTTGTGTCAGCAAATAAGACAGTTACATGTTGAAGAAAATATGATTGACATAATGGTCGATATTGACCATATCGCAAAATGACAAAAAGAAGAAGAAAAAGGCCAAATGAGGACCCCTCCCGCGTCCAATGTGATACGGGGTCTTGGTAGGACGTATTGGTTCCTACGGGGATTTGTCCTGTAAATTCCTCTTTTATTTTTTTTAAAAGGCAAACCATTATATTGAAACAAATATTACCTGTTTTGGATGTCCACTCTCAATATCATGTGGTGAACCTGCTTGGCTGAATATCATCGCTTATCGTTCTGACTTTTCTGTTTCCATATCCATTTAAACTGCAAAGTTGAAAAAGCCTTCTCCCCAACCTACAATGTAGCATTCAGACAAGGTGTGGTGGTGTTCTTATCTATATTCAGGACACACTGGTCTTGGTTCTATTGGTATTCATGTCCCTTGGTCACATGAACGGTAGCCATTTCTACCCATATGACTCGTCATATAGTTGGCATTGGTAACTGCCATACAACTCGTTTGGATCTGCTGGCCGCTACCCCTATTGCTTAGGCTATGCTCCATAGTTATCAGAGCTAGAGGGAATTTCAGCTGATTCCTCATTTCTTCCAGATCTGCCCAACCGCCATAAATGAGCTCCACATGACCACAATGTAGAGGACCATCTTTTTTTATCGGTAACAGAGGAATTTTGAAGGCTGATCATCTGCACCATAACCTGAGTCGGTCTTTGTCTTGCTAGTGCTTGATAGTTCGTTAGTTGTTCCTCTTTTGCTTCCTCAATGTGCAAGTGTTTCCCTAGTAGTTTTACACTTTTAGCATCTTTCATTGATCGCTTGTACTGTGGGGTTTCCTTAAGCCACCACCCCTTGTTCCAACTCTATACTTGCTGGTCCTTTCCATTTCCACGAAGCAAGCTCCTCATCCCTCACAGTGGATGATGATCCTGCTCCACCCCATAACTCATCACTGTTAGCCTTCTCTCTCTCCCCCCACCAAACAGACCCCCCTAATTCTGTCACTTTATCATCATCATCTTCTTAATTAATAAACTCCATTCTAGCTGCCTTTTCATCATTTCTTTCCATTTTCTCCTTTACCTTATTTTCAAGCAGAAGAGTTTCTCATCTCATCTCGCTTTGGCTGGGACATGTCCTAGATGGTGCCTTAAACCTATAAATTTCTCTTAAAGTTCTGTTGCGAAACTTGCATTTCACCATATGTTGGTCTCCATTGACCAGTTCTCCAAGAATTGCACAATCTTGGGCTCGTTCGATAGTTAATTGAACAATCAAATGCACCTTGTTTGTGCCAATCAGACATTTTTTTTACTCATGAAACATCTCTATAGAAAAATACAAAAATAATACTGTAAAAACAATGAAACTTGATCTTCTAAATTTGTCGTATGGTGGACCCTTGTTGAATGGAAATTGCCCCCTGGAGGTCATCAAAAACCAGCATGAATGCCTACTCCTGTTGACAGGGGCTGCAGTGGGGGTGGGGGGCTGTTGTTTGGTGGTGGGGGCTTGAGGGGGTGCAATTGCCCCTTCTCAACTTTGAGGATTTACTCATACTACAAATAAGGGTGTCAAACTCTACTGTCGGCCCCTAATTTGAAAATTGAAACTGTGAAATATGAATGTCCTCCCCTTAAATGGACTGAACCCAAATTTGAGGCCAAAAGGAGTCGGTCCCACCGTAAGATTGAGCATAGGGTATTCTTAATCATGAATGCTTGATCTTATGGTTGGATCAACTTCTATTGGAATAAAATTATGAAAAATTCTAGTGAAGGGGAGGGATTTTATTTTCAATGAAACTATTCAATTGGTGGTGGGTGGGCCCCACTATGAAGTACTAAACCCCTCACAGGAAGCTTGAGTGAGATAATCAATAGGATCTGGATTCCTACCTTTTCATACCTGTTACACCTTCGAAATTATCTTTCCATGATCTTGTGGATGGCTTCAAAGGCTGCCCTCTCAACCATCCATGCCTACCACAACTCCACAAGCATTGTGGCCCATCAAATGATCACGTATGACCAATCAATGGATTATCATTAATCAATTGTGAGTGGATTGATTTACATGGGATCAATCTGGAATGAGTAATCAATGGTGAGTGGATTGATTTACATGTGATCAATCTGGAATGAGACCTACTTTGATTAGAGTGAGATACAACTCCCCTCAAATTTTTTGAGAAATTATGTATTGAAAAATGTTGGGGTATGTTCAAGTTTAGTACTTTTCTTCAGATATTATTAAAAATATGAAAAAAAAAAGATTTTAAATGACTAGTAATAAATTAATAAATATAAAATATCCAATTATGGCTTGCTTCGTCTCGTGAAAAATCATGGCTCCGCCACTGACTTGTGATTGCATCATTTGAATATCATACTGTTTACAGGCACGGGCATTCATTAACTTGTTTCTTATGAAGTTTTTTTTTGCATTTGAAGGTGGGTATGACTAACTCATATGCTAGTGGAAGGCGATTGGATGATGGCAAAGCATTGGCAGAGCTTAGCTTTCAGGTAAGACCAGATCAGGCTTGCTGATACGATATTAACTTCTTTTTAGAAATTACACATCTTAACCCTTTTTGTTTCTTGGCCAAAGATTGGAGATTACTTGGATGTTGCTATCTTATAGAGAACGAAGTTTGTCCAGATTCCAGAAAGCTTTATGATGTGCTCAGGTCATTTTCTTCTTTATGATGTTGTGCTCAGGTCATTTTCTTAGTAGTGTCTTTATGAATGCTAAGATGGTGGGCAGTTATTCTTTGGCATTTTCTCTTTCTTTATGACCATGGGATAGACACGGCTTTGTTCAGTCTCTTGTTAATGTCATTGGTCACATACACTAGTCATGGCATGTTCTATCACAGTATGCCCATTAAACTTCCTACTTTTTTCCTGAATGTCTAGTGTTGTTGATTAAGCTATTTTTCCACTGTGATTAGGGAAAGTTTTCTCTGTGCATTTCCATGGAATAAAAATAGCTTGCGGTGCATGCTCAATGAAAATCAAGCTGCTAGGATTATTTCCATCTCTTATTTTTCATGCAGTCAACTATGAACAGCAGGGCCATGCTGTGCTGATGATCTGGGTCTTGAAACACGCGGGCACAACATAATTAGTTATGGACGGGCCAAGGAATGCACGGTCTTCATGAAGACAACAAAACCGTATCACCTAAACATAATGTAGTCTATGGCTTTCATGCCAGAGTCAAATGTAGGCAGGGTTGCTGGAATGGCCTTGTTAGGCATTTGAAGGGTAAGACCCTGCAAATGAAAAGAACCCTCCATGATTTGCTCTGGTAGTGGCTGTCTGTGGGATGGATCGAAAAATGGATGCCATTATGTGAATGGGCCTGATTGTAGACAATGGACCATGGGTTGAGACCTTGTTCTTGCTCGTAAAAAATTTCCTGTTAAGTCACTAAGCATGTTGATAAAGTCTGGAATGAAATTTAAAATAGAAAAATCACATTGTCAGATGTCATACTGAATAAGCAAAAATAGATAGCCACGTTTTCTAGACTCACCCGAGTTACTCAGCTCATTAAACTGAGTTGTATCGCCTACTTTTTAAATTATGGAAAACCTGGCTATCTATTTTTGTTTATTCAATATGACGTCTGACAATGTGATTTTTCTATGTCAAATTTCATAATAAAATATGTCTGCACTTCAAGAAACTAGAACTTTCAGCTGGTGATGCTTACTGGGGAAGTCAGCTGGCGATGCTTACTGGGGAAGGGGCATTGGCAGATTGAGATACTTTTTCAGTCTATTTAGTTCTCCATGTGTTGTGCGGCTGCTTCCTGGTTTCATGACCAGAAAAGGCTGCCACAGATTGTTGGCTATAAACTTCACCATACCAATGTCTGAGGCTTACCTTTGGATGGAAGTAGCACTCATTCTTTTTCCGAATGTCTAGATAAGGTCATTAGCTAATGTAATATCTTTTAGAATATTAACGTGGTTCTTGGCCTATTTGAAGCTGGTATGATATTTTTCAGGATGTGAATTCAGATCATACAGAAGTTGTGGGTGGAATGAGGAATCTGTTAGGCCCACATCTGAGGTTGGATCCTCTTATACTGTCACTAGAAATCTAGTGGTGAGGCTTTGTCAAGTTTTTGCTCTATTAGGAGTTGGGCTTACTGTCAAATTGATTGCGTGCGATTAGTCTTTTATTAATCTGTAACTTGCCAAAAGCAAATACATGGGGGACATTTGTTTGGAGTGGGTTAGATTGGATTAGATTTTGTAAGTGGACCCGCTATTGGATTTTATAGGCTTGGCTATAGGATTTCCCCTGTACATGCATCAGAGGTCCTCCTGCAAATCCATCTGATGCACTTGTTGCCCCTGCGCCGGCTGGGCATGTCTCGAGAGCAGGCCATCCATAATATAAGGCCCATAAAGGACATCTTCAGAGATGTAACTAGGGAATTTGGACCTGAAACATGTGATAACAAACTTGCACTCTATTTACATCTCAAGTGTATGTAAGTAGACTCTGTAAGAACCAACACCCAAACTGTCCCCTGGATCTAACTATAGTCAAAATTTATATGCCCACCCATACCCGCCGCAAACCCAAGGAAAAAAACCTCTACCAAACCGTGGGAGCCAACCACATTTTCAACCCACAGCCATCCTTTAAAAAAAAAATGTCTAGTTTTTAATTGCAGCATACCTGTTAACTGGAGAATCAACTGAATCCCAATCCAATCCATTGCCAACCATTGACTGCAACTGCTCCAATAAGCACTTATTTTATTGATGATGATTTGAAAAGCTGTTCTTGGTGGAGTCATGGGCCCAAACAGACATTTGTGATCTAGGCTAACGAGAAGGAAAAAAAAATTAACGAAAAAGAGTCCAGGCTTTCTTCATTTTTGTATTAAAAGAAGAAGGCGATGCATGTTGGAATGTTGGATGGGGACTACAGGTGAAGTCAGAAGCATGGATTTTAGTGGGCTCTGATGGTTTAAACCTCAAATGGTCCTCCTCTTTGTTGAGGGTGGATTTGCATTAATATTTTCAACCCAGGTAAAAAATTTGTTGGGTTCAGGTTGAAAACTTGAATCAAATTCAAACGCAACTCAAGCACTTGCACTTTTGAGTCTTGCAACCTGAGTCCGGGTCTGATATCACACATTCACATACTATGGCAATAGGATTACAACAGAAATAGGGATAGCTACCGTTCAGTAAGAACCAAAAACAAAATAGAGATAGAAGTGTCAAAACCGTCTGCACAAGGAAGGTTGAGTGGTGTTGCCCAGACTTTTGCTAAACTTAAAATTCAAGCCATTTTTAGCAATGGCCCTCCCAAGAATTTGCCCCCCTTCCAAGATTTTTTTTACACAATACCCCAAGCCCCCCACCCCAGCCCAATACCCACATCCTGGTTCCACCCCTGGTGGTGTTGGCACCCTAGTTACACAGATGCCCAGGGATCCCTGGGTACATTTTTTTTGCTATAGGAGGGTTCCCAATCCTTTGCGCTCGACTAATCCTTCCGGGCTCATAAGGAAGCCGGGTAAATACCCCTGTGGCCCCAAGGTGGTAGCACTAGTGAACTGAACATTCGATTCTTAAAGAAGGGGGAACTGGGAGTCGATACAAAGACCTCTAACTTCGGAAGAGGGAGGAAATGTAGTCCTGACTACTCGGCCAACCCCTTGGGGTTAGGAACCCTGGTAATCAAGTTAAAGTATCACTCCAGAACCAGTAGCCCAAATGTTAAATAAAAAAAAAAAAAAGGGAGTGGGGGCAGGGCCGGCCCTAGGCCTAGGCCACTTAGTTGGCTGCCTAGGGCCCCCAATTTTTGCAAATTTTTGGGGCCCCCTGTTAAGAATTTTATTTATGGGTATATATATTTTGGATAGGCTGATTTGAGACTTGAGAGGGCCCAAATTTTATTGATAGGTCCATTTTATTAATAGGCCTAAACTTACCTAGAAAATTGCTCCCAGCTGTAGTAGACTGTTAGACTTCTACAACAAGGATAATGTCTCACTCTCTCTCTCTCCTGTAGTCCTGTTCGACTGTTAGACTTCTACAGCTGTAGTAGACTGTTAAGATTTAACGGCAGAATTTTTTTTTGTTCAGGATTTAACGCCACTCCCTCCCCTCCTCTCTCTCTCTCTCTCTCTCTCTCTTTCTCTGTGTGTGTGTGAAGTTTGAATTTGAACAAAGAACACCTTTTGTTGGAAGGCTGTTACTACAAAACTAAGTTCTGCCTTTTGCTCAAAGGCTGTTGCTACAAAAGGACCTTGCTGCCAACAGTACCAAAGAAGCTAGTGATTCAGGTTAAGGAGCTGAGTGCCAACAATACCAGGTTGTGTTGTTCTATAACTTTTATTTTAGTTTAATTTAATTTTTATAAATTTTGTGTTATAATTTTTTATTGTAATAACTGCAAGTTATATAATTTGTATGTCTACTCGAAGATATGATTCTGGATGTGAAAAACGTAAAAAGAAGAGAAAACAAGATGAATTTATTGAATCTCAAAAAGGAGCACTCGATAAATTTGTTATTAGTGATAAACCAACTACAACAAAAAATTCAAATGATGATTCAACGATTGAACTATTAGATAATATAGCAAAATCAACGGAATGCCAAAAAGATTTAAAAGAAAATGAAATTGGTAAAGAATGTGAACTTGTTAGTGAAGTAGAAAGTGATAAAGAATGTGAACATGTTAGTGAACTATTAGATTATGTTCCAATAAATATCTATGATCCAGGACAATGGAAAAATATTGACACAAAATTAAGAGACTTATTAGTTGAAAGAGGTCATATTAGGGAAAATGATTTAGACTTTCCTAATGATGAAAATAATAGACATTTTTCTATTACATATTACACTCGAAAATTGTCAAACGGAGAAAAGCATGATAGAAAATGGTTAATACATTCAAAAGATTTAGATAGAGTATATTGCTTTTGTTGTAAGTTATTCAATTCAAAACCTAGCACAAGTCAATTAGTTAATGAAGGAACTAATGATTGGAAAAATCTTACTTATAAGCTCAAAACTCATGAAACAACTAATGAGCATATCACTAACATGAATTCATGGATTGATTTAGAAATAAGATTGTCAAAAAATAAAACTATTGATGAAAATATTCAAGAACAAATTTACAAAGAGAAAGAGTATTGGAAAAAAGTAATTGTAAGAAATTTAGCTGTAGTAAAAACTTTTGCTAAAAATAATTTGGCATTTCGTGGGAAGAATGAGAAAATATATCAAGACAACAATGGAAACTTTTTAAGTTTAATTGAAATGATTGCGGAATTTGATCCAATAATGCAAGAGCATGTTCAACGAATTAAAGATGGTGAAATTCATAATCATTATCTCGGGCATAAGATACAAAATGAATTAATACAAATGTTAGCTTCTAAAATTAAAAGTGTAATCATTAATAAGATTAAAGAGCAAGATATTTTTCAGTAATACATGATTGTACTCCTGATGCAAGTCATCAGGAACAAATGACTCTTATACTGCGATGTGTAGATATTTCAACAAGTCCAATAAAAATAGAAGAATATTTTTTAGAATTTTTGGAAGTAGATAATACCTCTGGGAAAGGCCTTTTTGATGAACTTATAAATGTAATTAAAAAACTTGGACTTGATGTAAATTATGTAAGAGGAGAAGGATATGATAATGGATCTAATATGAAAGGAAAACACCAAGGTGTACAAAAAAGACTACTAGATATAAATCCAAGAGCGTTTTACACACCATGTGGATGTCATAATCTTAACATCGTACTTTGTGATATAGCTAACTCTTGTCCTAAAGCTATATCTTTTTTTGGAGTATTACAACGTATATACTCATTATTTTCTTCTTCAACTAAACGATGGAAAATTTTACAAGATAATATATCTATGTTAACTCTTAAATCATTATCTCAAATGCGATGAGAAAGTCGTATCGAAAGTGTTGAAGCAATCAAGTATCAAACTCCGAAAATACGAGATGCTTTAATTCAATTAGCAAAAATTAGTGAAGATCTTAAAACAAGGAGTGAAGCCACATGCTTAGCTACATATGAGATTGAAAACTTTGAATTTTTATTGGGTATGAATATTTGGTATGATATATTATTTTTTGTTAAGACAGTTAGTAAAAATTTACAATCCAAAGACATGCATGTTGATGTTGCTATTGATCAATTAAAATGACTTATTTCTTTTTTGGAATCATATAGAGAAAATGGATTTTACTCTGCTTTGATTTCATCAAAAGAGATTGCACTTGAAATGGAAATAGAACCAGTATTTCGAGAAAAACGTAAAATTTTTAGGAAAAAACAATTTGATGATACAATTGAGAATGCAGTAACACTATCAGCTGAAGAATCTTTTAAAATTGAGTATTTTTTATTTATAGTTGATCTAGCTATTTCTTCGATCAAGAGTAGATTTGAACAATTCAAAATATATGAAAATATTTTTGGTTTTCTATTTTGTTTTAAAAAATTAAAATCCTTAGATGATGATAGTTTGAAAAGTTATTGTCTTAACCTTGAAACTTTTTTGAAGCATGACTTATTTTCTGATATTGATCGTTTAGATTTATTTCAAAAATTGACTGTATTAAGAACAGTTCTACAATCTGAAATTAATACTCCAGCTGAAACCCTAACTTATATAAAACAATTATATTGTTTTCCAAATGCATGTATAGCTTTTAGAATATTGTTAACAATACCAGTAACAGTTGCTTCAGCGGAGAGAAGTTTTTCGAAACTTAAATTAATAAAATCTTATCTCCGATCAACTATGTCACAAGAAAGATTAAATGGATTAGTTATATTATCTATTGAAAAAGATATATTAACAAAACTTGAATATAAAAATTTAATCAATATTTTTGCATATCAAAAAGCTAGAAAAATATCTTTTAAATGAATATATTTTAATAATTATTGCCTATTAATAGGGCCCACTTTCATATTCTCGCTTAGGTCCTCCGGATTTGTTCGGCCGCCCCTGCATGAGGCTAACATGCAACAACTCGAAATTGATGGCAGAGAAGAAGGGAGATCAAAAGTCTTTGGAGCTTTACTTTGTTGGATGTGTGGTGGTTGGCCTAGCACACGCATCATGTTCTAATTGTCAAGAAAATCACTATATTTGTATTTTGTATCAAGGGGATGTGCTTTGGATTGTTTTGTTTCGGCCTCTCTTTCTGATGTTTGAAGGGACTGTTTTGGATTGTTTTGCTTGGGCCTCCCTCTTTGATGTGTCGTCCTTTTGTGTAAGTTGGTGAGGTATCTCCCTTCCATAGAAACAACTTAGGATGCGTGTCAGTACTTCAAAAAACAAAAACCTCCTCTTCCTAGAAGGAAAAGGAAAAAAGTGAGTGTGACTACTGAGACTTGAAAAGGGCAAAAGGATTGATGGTAGAGATTTGGGTTCCTAGTTAGATGGAGTTATTTAGTTGTGTTTTGCCATCATCTAGTGCTCAATATTTATAATTGTTGTTATTTTTTTGGTCCTTCAATGATTAAGATCAAGCGAATGATTGGCCAATCATGCATAGGTAACAACCAAAATCAATAACCTAATTTGAAATGAATCCCTCATCTTGTTTGGGGATGTCCTAAACTTTTACTCCAATAGAATTTGGCCTCAACGAAAGATGGACTATATGATTGAGAAATGTGATTAACACAATCTAATGCATTATTAATCATATTATTCTTCATCTAGTCAATCCTATTGCGGGCCCTACAACTATAGTAGTAAAACTAGCTTATATCCCATTTCCGCTGAGGGTGTTTATATTGAGCAGCTCAAATTCTTTAGTAGGTGGGCCCATTTAGAAGTTCCACTCCTTGAACTTAAGAATTCCTTGCCCGTTTGGTAATTTACTTCTAAAATAAAGTGGAATGAAGTGAAATAAAAAATAAGTGGGTTATTATAGTATTTTGTTTCTAGTTGCTTGGGTTGGAATATTTTTTACTTTTTTGTACAAGGAGATGTAGTTTTTTTGACTTTTAGTGAGTAAAGGTAGTTGTATTTTTACCTTTTTTGGAAAAGATGGAGGGAATTTTGATAAAAAGTTCTTTTGTTTTGATGTTTAACTTGACTTGACTTCACTTGACTTGATAAGTAAAATTACCAAACAAGCCCGATCACCAGGCCTGAGACAAAAAGGACTAAGAATCTGAATTTTGAGGCATGATCCATGGGTGCATTTGGGACACATGCACTCCACAAAGTCCAGAGCCAGCTGTCCTCAATCCATAAAGTTGGGATCCCCTAAGAACAACTAGGAGGATCATCCTCACGAATGAGTGCTACTCTTTATGAAATTTGACTGCACTATGAGATTGAGCATATGATTAATAACGTAATATATATGACCAACTCCATTTTGAGTTAAATTTGTGGGTAAACCCTCCACGAAAGGGTTCATTTAAAATGACTTGAATATTTAACAGATGGGCTCCATGGTGGAGTTTCACCCCATCCTTAGGGCATTGTGTCGCTCACAGAATCCGCCGGCCTCCAATCAATAGGGCAGCTACCAAGAAAGGAATAGTCGGATTCCATGATTGCCTCCCACACACTTCTTTAAGATCCAACCGTAGGGCCCACCTATTGATAATCCGGATCATTGAAATGAATTTCATCCCCTCAACTAAAATATAATAAGATTTTACTTTAATAGGAGTTGGTCCTACGAAATATCAAGCATATTATTAAATGTGATTAATATATATAATTAATAATATATTAAATTGCATTAGTTCTACCAAAGTAAAATAGTACGAATACCACTGCCGGTCCAAATTATCAATAGGTGGGCCCTACGGAGTTCCACACATCCTGCTCAGTAAGAGCAGAAACATGAGTGTCACACTTAAATCAACGGCTTAGAACTATTTGTCCCTGATCGAAAAGGACGGACAGGATTGCCCAATCAACATCCTATTAGAAATTGAAATTGTGGCTTTTGTTCATCAAGACGAGAGGACTGTCTCATCACCATCATCCTTTCCTTCCTGCATATTGTTTTGTCTGAATCGGTCATTCAGTTATCAGTTCCTACGGCTACAAGGATAAGGGCGTTTACGTAAATCCCCGAATTTGCAGGGACGTTTCGTTATTTTCTCTCTTAATCCCGTCCTTACTCAACTCAACAGACGGCGCGATCGAAGCGAAGTAATAAATGTTTCAGTTTTTGCGAATACACCCCTATATGCTTTTATATTCATAAAAATTGGTGATGAATTAAAAATTGTATCAGAACCCTTTGGTTTGGTCAAAATATTAATAAGGTCCTTCGGTGTTTTTTTTTTATTTTTTTACTATCAAAGGGTTCCCAACCCTTTGGGCTGGACTAATCACTCCAGCCCAGAGGGAAGCTGAGTAAAGTCGCCTGTAGCCCCAATGTGGTAGTGCAGTTTCGAATCTACAATCTCCAGGCACAAACCGTGGTCCTAGGTAGGGCTGTCAATCGTGTCGTATTAAGAAATTCGAGTTACGAGTTAACGAATTCGTATTAAAATCATCTTAATCCATAGACGACCCGTTAACTTAACGGATCAAAAAATCCAATCCAAACACGACCTGTTAATTTAACGAGCTACACGACCCAACTCATTAACCCGTTAAGTAATTAAGTCATTTCAAAAATTAAAAAAAATCTATACAAAAATATATAAGAAGAAAAATATATAAGTCACACGAACTGAAAGTGAGGATCTGGAGTGGATCCCACCTAAAATCCCACTATAAAATAATAATTTTCAATTTCTTTTTTATGAATATAAATTAATTCTAACTACACTTAGTTACTAACAAAATTTTAACGGGTTAAGCGGGTTGTTAACAGGTTATTGGTTTAATTCGTACACGATCCGTTAACTTAACGTATTAACGGGTTTGACCCGTTAACGACTAGAACCCATTAAAAGCCCACCCGAACCTGTTAATATCGCATGGGTTCGTGTGATATTAACGGGTCGTGTGGCATTTTAACAGCCCTAGTCCTAGGTGGTATTTATTTTCTATAACAGAACAAAATATCTTTGGGTTTTGGAATTCTATTTTTGTTCCCATGCATGTTAAGAAATCATCAACCAAAACTTAGGATAGGATGAGTTGATCTACCCAAGTCAGCAGAGGTTGAAAAAAGCTATATAATTTTAGTATTATAGTTCTAGAACAATCATAATAAACGTTGTCAAGTGCAAGAATTTGAACAATTCAAAGGTTAATTCTATTTAACTGTATATCCAACAATTATCAACTTTAAGTAAGTTGCAATCTACAATCAAGAATAGCAAAAGATGAGATTCACATGAAATGTTGAGGTGGCCCCCACATACCTAAATATATACAAATGTGAGTTTTGAAGTTAAGAACACAATTTTACTAGATAATTAGAAATACAATTTAAAATGAGTAAGATCTTATTATCAGCGAAGTTTTCATACTGAAGGAGTCTTGGAAAGAAACTAAAAGCAGGGTTTTTTTTTTTTTTTTTTAACCGCATTCAATAACGAAGCTAAAGTGGGGTGAAACACTTTATGTTGATTTTAACGAAAAATAGAAAGCATTAGAACAATTTTGAACCATCGATGGGAATGAAAGACTCAATCCTAACCATTAGACTCATACCAGCTGGGAACTGTAAATAAGAATAATGATTTTTTTATTATGTAGAATTGGAAACTTGAAAAGATTCATCATCCCTTGATGAGAAGAAAAGTAGAGCACACTCAAAACTCATCATCATAATCCATACCTCAAATACAAGTTTGTCCTACTGTGTGATGTGCCATGGACAACAATGATAAATTGTAGACGAATCCCAACATATTTGGATATTGTATGACCATTATGGCATCCACTGCATGCATGTGTAGGGTTGTAAACTGGTCGGTTCCGGTTCGGGTTCATGGTGGACTCGAAACCGGAACTAAAACCATATATGGACGGGTCTGGATCTGGGTCCGAGTCTTGGTAGAGAATGATATTTAAAAAAAATGATTTTTAGGAGAGATTTTAAAAAATCAAGGTAAAATGTTGGGTCTTTCATCTACCGATCCGAACCAAGGTGGACTCGGACCCGGACCCATTTACTTATCGGGGCCTAAATAAGGACCCAGACCCGGTTTTTAATGGGTCGGAACCTCCAGATAATAGGAGATTGGAGGACCCATTTACATCCTAACGTATGTGTTTGGACAATTTTACTCCCTCCACCGTCCACCCACATTTCTTCAATTTAGAGACTACGAACCCCACCACAATTTTGATCATTTTGGTCAAACACACCCAAATTCATGCATGTCATTTTCAAGTAGTAGGTTAAAACACTTTCTACTTTGAAGATTTCACTGCCTTTTTCTTAAAAAAAATTAATTGTAACTGATTTATTGGGTCAAACCCAAAAAGTTAAGGAATTTCTTTATTCTTAAAAGGTTCTTTACGCAATGCGTATATTCCTCAAAGCCTCTAAATCCACTAGTGGCAGCAGAGTTCTTCCATACTCCACAAATGCCTTATAAAAAACATGATTCGCAAAATAAAAAAAATGCATTAACCTATAAAAAAAGATTTGTAATATGAAAAATATCTGTACTAGCACTAACGACTCCTCCTGTGCTTGGCTCCCACTCTGCGTCTTACCTAGGGTATTTGTCTAGTTGACACTTATCTCACCTGTTTGGTAACTTTACTATTAAAGTAAAGTGAGGTTAATAATTAAATTAAGAGATAAGAAAAGAAAATAAAAAGTGATGGCCTTTTGCCATTGTGAAATGGGAATAAGGTCTTTTGAAAAGGAAATATTTATTTCACTCTTCTCAATCCGATGATCTTTTTATAGAGAAAAGATTTGTGATTAGTAAGGTGAAAATAAATTGATCCCTAAAACAAGAAAAAAAAAGTAAATATCTTGCAAAACGATCATCAAGTCCTTTTGGTAATCGCCGTCTATCCGTAAATCCATCATTGTCGCAACCGCTCTTGTTTTTAGTTTGTCGGTGCCGGTGGCCCACTGGATTAGATCGGTAGGAGAAGATGATGATTACTGGGGAAGATAGACTTGCGAAAGTAACTTTTTTAACCCTTGATGTAAAAAGCTCAGTAGAGTCAATTTACCAAGTCCGGTCAAGTAAATAAATACTCATGGAAAGTATCCATGACAAAAAATAAAAAGTCTATTTGGACAAACTCTATAGACATAATTTGAGACAAACTGTCCACGTGGCGCAACGTGATTGGACTCTCTCAAAAGTTGTCCATATAGACAAACCGGGCAAAAAAATAGCATGGAAAGATGGCCTAATTAATTAGGGACCCTTTTTTACAAACAAATAAAAAACATAGGGGTCATATGAAAAATAATGAAAAAATATAAAAGGTTGCCGACTCCTCCTTCTCCTTTCTCTGATATATCTCTTTCTTCCTATACACGCTCTTTTTCATCTCTCTCTCCGTCTCCAACAAGAAGAAGAAGAAACCAAAAGGGAAAACGTTCGTCTTTTCGTCAGGAAACCGAATGGAAGAAGTAAGAAATGAGACGGAGGAGCTCGAACTCGAAGGCCTTTACAAGACGAAAGTCGTCCACTTCTTCGGTCGTTCCGTTCCAATCATCCTCCAAAACGACAACGGCCCTTGCCCTCTAATCGCAATCAGTCAGTACATATATATATACATACATATCTCTCCTTCTATCTTTCTAGGGTTTTGATTTCTCTTCTTCTTCCTTTCAATCTCTCACAATCTCTCCTTCCCCATTTTACCGCGTTCCTTCCCATTCGCATTTCGATCAATGTTTTTTGAGGTTTTTGATGAATGAGAAGATGATTGTTGTGGAATTGTGCATGCAGGCAATGTTCTTCTGCTGAGAAATCATCTGAATTTGAGCTTGGACATGACCGAAATCTCGCAGCAGAAACTGCTTTCCCTCGTCGCCGAGAGATTGATCGATTCCAACAGCAACGTCGAGGTAAAAACTCTTTCTTTCTCTTTCTGCATATCATTTTGGGTGTTGTGTTGTGTTGATTGGATTGATTGATTGTTTGTTTGTGTGTGTGTTTGTGAAGGATAAAGATGCTGGATACGTGAAGAACCAGCAGCAGAATATTGCTGATGCAATTGATGGGCTGCATCGACTTGCGACTGGGATTGATGTGAATTTGCACTTTGAGAAGTGGATTTCTCTAACCCTCAATCTCTGTTTTGTTGCCTTTTGTTTTGTTCTTCTATTCGTGTGGATTTTAGTGATGATATTATCTTTGCATTTCTTGTGTTGTGTTCTGATGTGAATTTTCTTCTTCTTCTGTAGAATTAATGATTTTGAGTTTACATCGGAGCTTGCTATATTTGATCTATTGGGAATTGAACTTTATCATGGTTGGATAGTTGATCCCCAGGTGTGGTTTAGGAAACTGTATGCTGCACTCTTTCTCTCACTTCTTTTCTTTTCTTTTTTTGGTGGTAGACTTGTTTTGCTAGTCAACTGAGTTATACCATATGTTGTTCATTTGCTTTTTTATTTGAGTGGCGCTGCTTTTTTTTTTTTTTCTGTCTCTCATGTATTAGTTGTATAGTATTTATACAGGTATTGGGAGATTTTGTCGATTACTTAGATAACTCACTTAGATAACTTGGACATTGTTAAAATTTTAGAGAGGAGCGTGCAAGTAGTGAGACAATTCTATGTGAAAAAGAAGAACAGAGTTCCGTATTGGTTTTTGACGAGAAGCACTAACGTGAACCTGCTTTCTACCAGTTTGGCCTTTAGACCTTACAAATGACTTGTGAATAAGATCTGTTTCCACCTTCCTTCTTATGAAATGGCAATGCCTCTGCTGTGTTTTGTGTTTTCACATATACGCCTTGTGTGTTTTTTGTCTTCTCATGTAGGACGGTTTTTTCATCAGATGTTGTGCCATTTAATTATCGCAACAATGCTTTATTGAAGGTATTACTAGAAAGCTTCCTCAGTTAAAAGGTTTTTAACACACACCATTGACTATAGCCCAATACGTAGGCTCTACTCAAGCTGGCTTAATTTTTACTTGAGCTGGAAAGTAGGTGTGGTTCCTTTTTTTGTTTCACATTACCATTTTACCTCCCATAAGAGTACAATAACTGGTAGTGGATCTCAGATCAATTTGACACCCTGTGCAATGTGCATCATGCGACTGTCTTAGAATACAATAACCCTTTCCAGGTGATGATTTGGGATATTTTTAAATTTTGTACACTAAATTCGGGTGGGGCTTGCTAGGTGGATGTATGAACTGGCTTGCCACACCACATTAAAATCATAGGCAATATTTGGCTTCGTAATAGTTGGGTCTTAAGTCAATATTTTTTTTCCAGCTAGTCTTCAATCTATACCACGATCATTAAAAGTTAACCTTTAGCTGCTTGAAGATGATGGTGGGCTTCCTTGAGTGTATCAACATGTTTAGAATTGATGCGTTTTTGAGTCTGCTAACTTCTCCACTAACATTAGGGGGCAGGTTATCTCCACAATTCAAAAGTCATTTCATCTGCCTTCAAGCACACTTTAAATCGAGTAAATAGCTATGGAGAAGATGAGTGGAAGAGGTTCAGGTATTGCAGAAGATGAATGGAAAACAGTGAGGAGACTCAAAGGCAAGGGTAAGAAAAGGGTTAGATGGGAGAATCTGGTCACAGTGTTTGTTAATAACCTTCCAGAAGTCACAGTGGCAGAGCAGTTGAAAATTGCTTTCTCTCCTATGGGGAAGGTTTTAGATGCCTTCATTCCTGCCTCCCGCAGGAGAGGTAGGGGTGTTTGCTTTGGCTTTGTGAGATGTGCTGAGATGGAAACTGCAATCAAAGCAGTGGACGCGACGAATGGGAAGATCTTTGCTGGTAGAAAGATGGAGATCAAGGTGGCGAAATTTGGATGGTCTGAGAGGCGAAGGAGGGGTCTGAGTGGGGAGAAAGCTAGAAGAGGGGCACCAGTGGATCCCCAACCCAAAGTAATGCTGCCTAAAGAGGATAAGAAGTTGGAGGCTTCGAAGGTCTCTATCTACAGTAAAGTATTACAGAGATGCTCTTATGCTCAGGTACTTAAAGGGAGCAGTGTGTGAAGAAAAGAATTGTCTTACTGTTCCCAAAGAAGTCATTTTTAGTAATACTGGTTGGTTATCTAATAGCCTTGTGGGCATTCTTAGGTGAAATAGAGGAGTTATTCCATCTGTTCCTGGCATTTATGAGTTGGGTGGAATCAAAGATGTTAAGTTATCCAGGTTAGGAAGCAACAAGGTTTTGGTATCCTTTCCAAACTTGGAGAAGGTTAGTTCAGCTCTGGGAGAGGTGGGCTCAGTGTGGAAGAAAGCCTTTGTTTCCCTTGAAAAATGGGTTCCGATCCTCTCTACATCTGTAAGAGAGGTGTGGGTTCAATGTTATGGAGTCCCTCTCCATGGTTGGAGTGAGCAGGTATTTAGGGCCATTGGAAACAATATTGGGGAAGTGGTTGATATTGCTAAGGAGACGCTGGAGAAATCTGTGCTGGAATATGGAAGGTTATGTGCGAAAACAGATTTTTTTGGTTTCATTAACCTGGAAGTGAGAATCCAGATTTTGGATCCATCTTCATGGTGCTGTTAGGGGGGGGGGGGGGGGGGGGGGGGGTTGGTGTCGGTGTCGATGGCTCCTAGTGTGGTGCAGAATATGGTGGAGTCCCTCTCCATGGTTGGAGTGAGGAGGTATTTAGGGCCATTGGAAACAATATTTGGGAAGTGGTTGATATTGCTAAGGAGATGTTGGAGAAATCTGTGCTGGAATATGGAAGGTTATGTGCGAAAACGGATTTTTTTGGTTTCATTGATCTGGAAGTGAGAGTCAAGATTTTTGGATCCATCTTCAAGGTGCTGTTAATGGAGGAAATTGGGTTGCAAAGTAGGGGATTTAAGGATGAATTTTTTTTATTTTTATTTTTTTTGGGGGGGGGGGGGGGGGGGGGGGGGGGGGAATTGGGTTGCAAAGTAGGGGATTTAAGGATGAATTTTTTTTTTTTTTTTTTTGGGGGGGGGGGGGTCGCAGAATATGGTGGAGTGGTGGGGTTCGATGGCTCCTCCTAGTATGGAGCAGAATATGGTGGAGTCCCTCTCCATGGTTGGAGTGAGGAGGTATCGAGGGCCATTGGAAACAATATTGGGGAAGTGGTTGATATTGCTAAGGAGCCGTTGGAGAAATCTGTGCTGGAATATGGAAGGTTATGTGTGAAAACAGATTTTTTTGGTTTCATTAACCTGGAAGTGAGAATCCAGATTTTTGGATCCATCTTCAAGGTGCTGTTAAGGGAGGAAATTGGGTTGCAATGTAGGGGATTTAAGGATGAAGGTGGGGGGTCGATGGCTCCTAGTATGGAGCAGAATATGGTGGAGTCCCTCTCCATGGTTGGAGTGAGGAGGTATTTAGGGCCATTGGAAACAATATTTTGGAAGTGGTTGATATTGCTAAGGAGACGGTGGAGAAATCTGTGCTGGAATATGGAAGGTTATGTGCAAAAACAGATTTTTGGTTTCATTAACCTGGAAGTGAGAATCCAGATTTTTGGATCCATCTTCAAGGTGCTGTTAAGGGAGGAAATTGGGTTGCAAAGTAGGGGTTTAAGGATGAAGGTGGGGGGGTCGATGGCTCCTAGTATGGAGCAGAATATGGTGGTGGAGCAGAATATGGTGGAGATGAACAATAACAAGATAGTATCTGTTGAAAGAGTGGAGTCCACCTCTTCAGGCGACCTTGAAGAGCTTGGTGGTGGAAAGGAGCAATGGTGCAGGATCAATGAATCAGTGCCAGAAGCCCAGTCGACAGCCTTGGCTCCAGCTATGGTGGATGACGTGTTCAATGGTGATAGGAGCCCACACTTGCAGAGTACCAGTTGTACGGTAATGAAGAGGTCATTTGTTTCATTGAATGCTAACGAGAAAGGGGATTTGAAAATTATCTCTTTTGAGGTAGATGGTCGAAAGATTCATGGAGATAGCTTGGTTGACTACCAAAGAAAGAGTTCCTGGAAGGGCTACGCACCTCGTTCGTCTAGCTGTGGAGAGTACCTTGGGCTGAAAGTTCCAGATATTTGCAGCGATTTTTTCGTGCCAGGTACGCAAGAGAAGATAGGGTTCTCATCAAAGGGGATCAAGAGTAAAAGGGTCCTTGGTGCTCCTGGGCTTGGTCTTGCCGAGTCAACTTTGGGCAGATCTGGATTGGGTACTGAGTTAGATGCTTTGGTTGGGTCAGATGCGAGGGATGGTAGGGCCTCTTATTTTAATACTAACCAGCCCTTAAATGACCTACCTTGTTGGTCTGAAGCAGGAGGTCCCACTATCTCTGGACTTCTATCCTTGCAAGAGGATGGGTTAGACTTGAGAGTGCCATGTAAGGGGAAATCTTGGAAGAGGACTCATCTCAAGCAGACGGCCAAGACCTCTTCTTTTCCAATGATGTCTATGAGACACAGGAGATTTCTGAGTGGACGATGGAAGAGGCCTTCTAGCAGCTTCCCTCGTAGGAATAAGGAGTATAAATCTAAAGGAGGCTGTCCTAGAGGATCTTGCAAGATAGGCAACGCGAGGTCAACAGACTCTTCTCCTGCTTCCAAGGAGACCCTCTTCGCAGCTGTGGAAGAGGCCTCTCAGACGGTTGAATTGAATAAGCTTTTAGGTGTTTCCTTTCGGGAGGACGAAGAGGAGATAAAACAAAGCTCATTCTATTGGAGGCGACAGGCAAGGGGTAAGCATGTCGCTTTGATCATGCTGTTTGTGGGGTTTCTCTTTTTGTTTTTTCTTATGATTATTGTTAGTTTGAATGTGAGAGGGTTGGGTAGGGCTGAAAAAAGATTGGCAGTCAGGAAACTGGTTAGGAAACACAAGATGGATGTGCTGTTGTTACAGGAAACAAAAGTGGCCTCGGATATACAAAATGTAATTTGGGATGTATGGGGCAGTCCAAGGTGTGCCTGGGATTGGGTTCCTTCGATAGGGGCCTCTAGAGGTCTGATTTCTATTGGGAAGGAGTTTTTATTGGTGGAAGATTTTATGCAGGCTCAAAGGGCTTTGACAATCAGATTTCGTGGGAGTAATGGTGGTTTTCAGTGGGTTGTTGCCATTGTGTATGGTCCAAATGTAGAGGCTGAGAGACCTGACTTTTTATATCTTTTAGCCAATTTAAAATCCCAGTGGCAAGCCCCATGGGTCTTTTGGGGAGACTTCAGTATGGTTAGGTTTATACATGAGAAGAAAGGGGGAAGTTCTATCACAAGGACTATGAATTTTTTTTCAGACTTCATCAGTGTTAATGATTTGGTTGATTTACCTCTTCGGGGGAGCTTAAATGTCATGGACGCTTAAATGTGGAAGCATATACATATGTTGACTGGGCATGATCTAAGATAGATAGGAAGTCCATTGTAGAATATTGCATGCCTGTTGGAGGAGATTCATTGTGGCAGAAGTGTAAGAGACACTTAGTTGTTCCAAGGTCAAGTTACTAAGGCAGAATATAGGTCGATGTCACATGGGTCTTGTGACCTGCATTACTGGAAATATTATTATAGGAAGTGGGGTTTAAGCTAGGAGAACTGATACTCTACTACACCTTGACAATACAACACTATAAATTGCTAAAAATCGTGTGTATCATGTGTGAACGGAGCACATGGAGGTTGATTGTCATTTCACCAGAGAAAAGTTTACGAAGAGAAAGATAAAGTTGGAATATGCAAGTGTTGATGATCAGATTGTGAACTTTCTCACAGAAACAACGATTGAAAGGTAATTAGCTGATGCATTGGGCTTAATAAATATATATAGACTAGCTTGAGGCGGAGTGGAGTGTTATGAAGTAAAAGTGGGTTTTTATGTAACTTTAGAAAAACTGGGGTCATTTTAATTTTTAAATATGGTTATAAGTAGAATGTTTCTTTTTAAATCTGTGAAGTTCAACAATGTAAGTTTGAGGTTGGTCGCCTTAATGGGAATGGCCAACCTTTCTTTTCCTCTAAATTATATTTGTCCATTTCATTTCGGACACCGTTTTGTGCGACTCCGGATTGAAAAGTTTTTGTTTAAGGAAAATATTAACAATTTTAAGATACACATATATTTGAAAAATAGTAAAATACTTAAAAGTATATATTCAAAGAAGCAAGTAGGTCAGTAGGCCATAACCGATGAGTGGTAGCTCAGTTGGCCAAGGACTTTGCGCCTCAAGAAGTGGAGAGGTCTTGTGTTCAACACCTACCTTCATTGGCCACCTTCCATAGTTTTAGCTTGTGCATGTGGATCAGAG
Source organism: Umbellularia californica (assembly GCA_028538565.1). NCBI lineage: Eukaryota > Viridiplantae > Streptophyta > Magnoliopsida > Laurales > Lauraceae > Umbellularia > Umbellularia californica. Next base: position 14,387,490 of record JAPQWN010000005.1, read on the forward strand.
GGTTTGCATGTGCCCCTAGGGATTAGGTCTCGGCTGTCCAGAATTAAGAGTCCCTCAGGGTTAGGGTTGGGTTGGGCTGGATATACCCTGGGTTATCAGAAAAAAAAAAAAAAAGGAGGACAAGAAGAAAGTATGCCATCACCTTGATAAACTAAATCCATTAATATCATCATCAAAGCATTGTCCAAACTATGTTAGGTCAGCTACATGAATTTTTGTTTCTCAAAGCAATCTATCTTGGGCCAAATCCTTGATAGTCTGCACTTATACCCGTTTTTCCTTGAGGGGTCATCAACTTTCATAGAAAAACTTTCCTCACGGATGCTATTGTTACTACGTTGGACATGTCCAAGCCATCTCAAATAAGTCTCTTAATTCATTGTCTACTGATGCTACCCAATTGCTCTTGAATGCACTCATTTCCGAGTGTATCTTTCCTATGTTTATCACGCATCTATCTCAATATTCTTGTCTCTGTTATACTTTTTTTTTTTTTTTTTGAATGATCCCTGCTACACTTTTTTTTCCTTCTCTTTTTGCGCGTGTTTCCTAACTAGCCAACATTCTGCCCCTATGTCGTAAATTTTTTCCTTAAATCTTGTTGGTATGTGCCAATCTCAAAACGCCTCACAAACAAGTCTCCACTTCAACCATTTAGCTTTTATCCTATGTCCGACATCCTCCTCAATCTCTCCATCCTTACTAATTATATAGCCAATGTATCAGAATGAATCTTTTTGTGGTATCTCTTGAGCTGAAATTCTCAGAGGAGTGGCATCTCTTTGCATATCCTCATTAAAGTTGCAATTTATACATTCTATCTTTGTATGACTTAGTTTAAAGCCATTGGATTCTAAAGCCATCTGCCAACTCTTGAAGTTTCATTCACATCTCTCAATTCATCCATCAACATTATATCTTAAGCAAATAATATATGCCAATGTATCTCCTCTGAAATATGAGCAATTTGTCTATAACCAATGCAAAAGGATAAGAGCTTAATGTTGACCCCTGATGCAAACATATGGTCATTGAAAACTCACGTGTCTTTCCACTGTAGTTCTCACACCTAGTTACTACTACTAATGGTGTCTTTAATATGACCTCTTGGGATCCTCCTTTTATATAAAATCCAACAAATCAAATGTAGTGACAATATGTATTATAGTGAATTAGTAATCCAGATGTATGTATGTACATACGTATGTTTTGTGTTAATATATTATTTCATCATCATCATTAAAGCCTTGTCCCAACTATATTGGGGTTGGCTATACGAATTTTGTTTTCCCATTCCGATCTATCTTGAGCCAAATCTTCAGATAAATTACACTTCTTCATATCTATTTTTATTACCTCCATCCACGTCCTCTTTAGCTTATCCCTTCCCCTTCGTGGGCCATCAACCTTCATGGCCAAACTTTTCCTTACCGGCACGATTGCCACCTACTTTGGACATGCCCAGGCCATCAACCTTCATGATCTCGAAAGCGTTCATTTCTAATTTTATCCTTCCTAGTTTTACTACACATCCACCTCAACATTTTCATCTCTGCCCATTTTGTGAATATGCTGCTTCTTGATTGGCCAACATTTTGCTCCATAGGTCATAGTTGGTCTAATCGTTGTCATGCAAACTTTTTCCTTCAATCTTGTTGGCATTCGTCAGTCACAAAGCACTCTAGAAGTAAGTCTCCATTTTAGCCATCCTGCTGTTATCCTATGTTTGACATCTTCATCAATCTCCACATCCAAATTATTCATAATTTGTGCAAAGAGATAAGGGCTTAGGGCTGACCCCTAATGCAAACCTATGGTCACTGGAAATTCCCTTGTCTCTCCCAAAGTAGTTCTCACACTCATTACTACTCCTTCATACATGTCTTTAATAATTTCAATATAACCTCTTGGAATAATATATATTATATTACATTATATGAGGCACGCTACAAAACTCCTTGGGGGGTGTTTTGCAAGAAACCGCTCATTTTCTAAGCCTTTCAAAGTGACATTCCATCCAATTTAAATGTTGATAACGATATTTAATACAAATGGCAAGGGATGATTTTTGTGGAGAAGCACACTCCCTTCTTTCCTAATGAATTTAAAGTTTAAGTTAGAGATTGATTCATATCTTACCCGTATCCAAAACAATCTTATCATTATGCTTGTTATGTATTTGATCGGATGGAGGAACCTAATCTCATGGAATTCCATAAAATCTATGCAGTCACGTATTGGAGATGTGGCATCGCTGTTGAAGTGGCATCAGTCACGTTTCTGTCATGTTCTTGATCAGTTGGTGGGACCTACTCATATTGAATTGAAATTTGAGGATAAATGCCTAGTGAGGATGGGACTCAAGATCTCAATCCTCGACAGCTACTAATTGAATGGGACTCCTACTGCGTCATTCGGTGGGCGAGTGAGGCTTCCAATCATCCTTGGAATCTTGCAGATATCATTGAAGAGGTGATCCAGCTTTCAAGGGAGTTTAACAACTCTTTCCACCATATTAAGAGATCGGCTAGCGGATAAGCTCGCCAAAGGAGTAGTTCTAAAACCTGCCTTGACCGTGTCTATGTAATTTGTTTCCTAGCTCTTTTCGGGTGCGATTACCCGTTTTTGTTATGGGGTTATGCTTTTTTAGGGGTTTAATCCATTTCCTCTTTCGGTTTTTGGTTGCTCATCCTCTTTGTTGTGGGGTTTTTTTAGTCAGTATATTTCTCTTATATTGAACAGTTCCTTTTGAGCAATATATCGTCGTTCTTTAAAAAAAAAAAAAGGATGGGACTCAAGATGAACGGTTTGGATTATCATCATGTGAGCCCCACAATGGTGTTCTGGGCATGTGTTAGTTTGCAAAAAGAAAGAGATGTGTGAAGATGGGCGGGGAGAAAGAAGATATATGTTTCCTAAATGACTCTTACTTAATTTGCACAATGTGAGGACTGAGGTGGCATTATTTCATTGGACAAGTCAGAAAGGGCAAAAATGCTGCTTTTCAAAATGGGGAGTTTTTGAGAACCTCTCTCTCTTTCTATGCGCGTGCACATCCGGCCGTCTACATTGACTATTGGGGCCCCATAGACCTTGTTTCCCTTTTTTTTTGTGTGGGGTGTGGAAAGATCCACTCATGATAGATGCAGATATAAAAAAAAGGTAAAAAGGCAGTATACCTACCTGGACTTCGGTCATTTTGCACAGTACCCCATCTACTTTGGTATCTTGTACTAAACCTACCTGTAGTTCTAATTAATATGCAAAACTCACGGATTATGTTAGTATTAACGGCGTAGGTCGTATAAATGGTGTATGGTGCATACTGGCGGCAAATTACTCGCCCAAAAAGACTTATTTGCCCCTGAACCTAGCCTATAAAAATGGTAATGAGCACTGAGCTAGAGAAGATAGAGAAGACCCAATAAAGGAATGGAGATTTCAGAAATACCCATTTGATAAAAGTACTAGATAGAATTTGGATTGAAGCTTTCCCAACTATAACAATGAAAGTGAGCAAGATGATACCATAGAAGATGGTGCTGAGAGAAGAAGAATATAAATTCAATCTAAATGACATATACAGATGGTTTTGATTGCAGTTGGCAAAAGGGGGGAGCATACCTTGCTGGAGTCTGCAGAGAAGTGGATCCTCTCTTCAGTTGATTTCTTGAAGCTAATGGAATTGGGCTTTGCTGAGTGAGGATTTATGAGAAGAGGATTCACTGGAAACCAAGTCTGGCTTGCACAGGAAAATCATGAATGAAAATTCATGTTTGGTAAGCAACCAAAATCCACTGAAGCTAATGGATGTTTGTTTTTGGGTTTTGGGAATCTTGACCTATCTCAAGGAAGAAAAAGATAGATAGAATCGACATTTGACAAAACTTACGAGAAAATCAATCCAAAATGGTTTGGCCGATGTTACGCAAAGGGAGACAGAGATCCATTTTACGTGGAACCTCACTTCACCCTCTTCGTCGATCTCTGTCTCCCTCCTTCCATGGGAACTTCGTTACAAACAAAAATAACATAAAATCAGCCAGCGGATGGGTCTGTGGTTTGGGCGAAAGAGACAAGAATTGAGAGAAATAGAGATAGAGAGAAGGATTGAGCGAGATGAATAGAACTGATTTGGGCAACAGAGAGAGAGAGAGAGAGAGAGAGATGCGCTGATCTTCAATTGCGACTAGCGCCGACAAATATGCAGAGCGCAACCAGGATTCAGTCAAGAGTGATTTGAGTGAACGTGTGTGGAAAATATCAATCTGAAAGGGGGAGATGGGAAGAAGGAAGAAGGAACCCTGGGCATGTGGAAAAGGGGAGAAGGGAATCTGAAAGGGGGAGATGGGAAGAAAGAAGAAGGAACCCTAGGAATGTGAAAAAGGGGCAAGGGAATGAAATTTGTCACCTCATCACCTCCAAAGTCGCCAACGAAGAAGAACCCCAGCCGCAAGCGAAAGAGGGAAAAATGGAAAAGAAAAAAGGCCAAGAGACATCTTATATATGGAGGGGTAAATCCGTCATTCCCTATTTTTTGTCACGGCCGTCTGTATTGGCATGTGATTAGAACTCCAAGTAGGTTTAGTACAAAATACAAAAGTACATGGTGTACTCTGCAAAATGACCGAAGTATAGGTAGGTATTCTGCTGTTTTCCCTAAAAAAAGAGTTAATCTCTTGCCTCTAACCCCTTGTTTTATGGCTCACAAGTTTAACGGTTTATATTAAAGAAAAAAATGGCCCTCGATCTAGCAGTCCAATCCAGTTGGTGGGTGCGAACCCTGGGGTCCAGTGACTATCAAGGGGGGTCCTGTGTGTGTGAGCGGTTCAGATTCATCATAAGGTAGGCCTGCTGGAAATTCTCTCCATAAGGATGTATAGGAACATTTCCCTATATATAAATGCCATGTATTGCGGAGACATGATGGCTGAGTTTCCACTGTTAAGAGCTGTGGGCTAACTTACTTTAACATGAAAATTTTGCCATCATGTCTTATAGTCACATAAGAATGAAATCTGAAACTCTTGGCCACCTTTCATCTATTCTGGTTCCTAATTTTCGTTATTTATTTTATTTTATTTTTATTACTATTCCCCCGTTCTCCACTTAGAAGAGCAATATGCTGTTGTGTCTTTTGTGCAAATTAACATGGAAGTGAACCTTCGTAGTACGCACGATCTCAGCTTCCATTTTATTGTCTGGTAGCTGTTTTAGACTAGAAAGTTGAATACTCAATCTATGTCTATTGCTAGCCATTTAATTTTTGTGTGATGATTAATTAGGTGAATGAAGCACCTATATACCTTTGTGATTGCATGTTTTATTACACTATGTTGATACATTGGACATTGGCTGCAAGAGTAAGATCACATAAATGGCTAATGCCATGTTTATGAACATTGCTGCTGGAGCTTTTTTTTTTTTTTTTTTTAATTTTAATTTTGGGTATGTGTTTTATTGTCAGACATGTGCACAATGTTTCCTACACAGGGACCCTACAAAAGTGCACATCTTAAAACGTTCACAGAACATAACTCATTTTGAATTATCTCAGTACACTAAATTGAGTCCATAAGTTCATGCAATGTTGGAAAACTGCATTAGTGTTATTGTAAAATACTTTGGAATTATTTGTTCAGTCTTAAGTAGATACTCTTAAAGATACATGAAAAGAAGTAAATAAAGGTCTGCCCCTGAAAGCTGTCTAGATGTCCGATTCTGACATGTATGACCTATGTTGCCTAGATACGGATATGGATACGGACACTTATATGGGAATGGGGATATGACTACTCACTTTTGAAAATCTAGGACACGGATACAGATACGAGTGTCCTAATTTTTTCTTTTGATCACTTTTGAATCAATGACATTATCATTTTTTTCATCCCTTTCTAGCATTTTTTATGGTGAGAAGTAAAAATATTAAAAGAACTATATGAAATAAAGGACTTTATAAGGAGGATATGTTAAACTTGTTTCTTAGAAGTATCGATGTCGTATCAAGATTCAGGAACCAATATAAGTGTCGTATCAGTCTGTTGTTTTCATTCCTTTCTAGCATTTTTTATAGTGAGAAGTAAAAATATTGAAAGAACTATATGAAATAAAGGACTTTATATGTAGGATATGTTAAAATTATTCCCTAGAACTATCGGTTGTAGTATCAGGTACCAATACAAGTGTCGTATCGGTCCGATATGGATACGTTGGGCTTGTACAACAAGTATCCGGGTATCATAGTGTATGACATTGAGATTTTTAAGAAATTGGAGTGACTTTGTAACACAACATTTGTACAGTTCTAGGACCTGTTAAATATGGCTCTTTATTTACTCCGAGCAGATAGTATTCTCCTTTCAGTCCTATGAATTACCTTTGTTAAACTCACATGTGTTCATATTGTTGGGCATTAGGACACTGCTACTCTAGCTGCAATTGGATCCAAGTCCTATAATGCTCTTACTGGGGAACTTGTTGCCCTCGAAACACGGAATACAGGGGGAGAAGAAAAGGGTGTCCTTGGAGAGGATTGCATTGATTTTGCTGCTGCGACCACTGCAACTTTAGGAATTCCTTCTCCATCCATATCAAGCCCTAGATCTTTTGAAGATTCTCCACTTCCAGGAGATAGTGATCAAAGAGTAAGAAAGGGAGATTTGGAGGAAGAAGAGGAACTAATGAGAGTCTTGCGATTGTCAAAAACTACTGTCCCACTTCCTTTGCAGTTAGAAGAAATGCCTGACCTTAATTTGAGTGGATCATCTACAAGCTTTGATGAAAACTCATGCCTTAATCAATCCATATCCGGAGTTCGCGCTGGTTTTTCAGGGGGGAAAACTGGCATTGAATCTGAAAGCCTCCAGCGACCAGAACTGAACATCTCGCAAGATTGCTGCAATACGTCAGTTCGTTGTAATGATGGGTTGCCTTCTGGAATTGTTTCTCAGGAATCTGACAACTCATTCTCTAAGATTGCTGGAGTGAATCAACTGCGTCAGTCAAAGTTTAATGGATCTGAGAGAAGCATCATCTCTGGTGACTCGGTAGAGAACAGTAGTACTGATATATTGTCTGAAAATCAACGTGTACCCTTTCTTTTCTCTGGAAAAGATGCCTCTGCTGCATCTGACACTTCCAAGGACCTTAAGCCAAATCCACAAATATGCACTGAAGATGCATCCATGCTTCCTGACGATCTTAAGCTTCTTGATAATCAAAGTGATAATGAGTCAAAACTTCTTCCTATCTCAGTTGTCCTAAATGAAGATTTAGATTGCTCTGATGGAAGAACAGTGCCTGTGGATGTCTCTGAGGATGTTGCTTCAAGTCTGGCAGGTAGTGAGCCCATATATGAAGGGGAGGAGTGCATTCTTGACTCAGGACATTTGGTTTATGAAAATCGAGAGCCTATGTATGAAGGTGAGATTGCTCTTGCTGAGCAAACTGACAGAGAAGCAGAAGGAGATGCATGTGGCCCACATTCCAAGGATGAAATCACCCTACAGCACTCTAAGGAGCTGCACAATATCAATGCAGAAAAAGGTAGAAGCTGTTTATATCATTTGATATTTTCATCATATGTTGTTTTTAAGATTTTAGAAAGACATCCCATAATGTCCTTTTTGCCTTGTGTTGTAATTAATGGAACTGCCCTTTTCTGTAATTGTTCAGGGGAACTGATTAGGAACTTTCTGAAAAACAATGCAAGTCAGTTGACCATATGTGGGTATGTATGTAAGGTCTCTTTTACTTTGCAGAACTTATTGTTTCCATTTATGAGGTTGTCAATTGCTAGTGATTGATTGCCATATGAAGGGACTCTTTGTTTTCATGATGGTTGCTTCTTTGCTAGCCTATTTTGCCTACAGGAAGGTCTGAAAGAGCGTGAACTGTGTGTTTTCTTCCGGAATAATCACTTCAGCACCATGTTTAAGGTTTGCCTGTCATTCATTCATTCTTTCACCGTTTTTTGTTTCAGATAAATATGTACATAGAAGGTACCAACTGTATGTCCTTTTTTGCCCTTTAATATAACAACTGCAGAAATTTTAAATGATCTAGTTTGCACTTACCACAAAGTCGTGTTATTAAAGTACTCGCGCCTTTGTTTTGCAGTTCAATGATGAACTATATCTCTTAGTCACTGACCAGGGTTATATAAATCAGCCTGATCTAGTGTGGGAAAAGTTAAATGAGGTAAGGGTACATTTTCCAAGATATTCTATTCCGGCTCTGAAAATTCTTCTACTCACGTCCTAGCATCGCATCAGATTTGGATTTTTCTAACTTAATAATTCGTAGCATCCCTTCTTTTTTAGTTTTGAAATGTTTGCGTTCATCAAATTTTTTTTTTATTTGTTCGTTCTCCACAGAGAGCCCCATTATTTTATTTGCTTTTTGGATAATTTCTTTTAGATTGACTTCTATTGTTGATTCCTGCATACTTTCAGGTCACTGGAGATTCAGTTTTCATGACTGGTGACTTTAAAGAATTTAAAGCAGAAAGTCAGTTAAATGATTCATGGGATCAGCAAAATGCCAGGACCAGTACTGCTGTACGCCTTTACATTCCTAAATAATGAGTTAGAATTTGTTGCTTGGGAATCCATCCCACCCACCCCCCCCCCCCCCCCCCCCCCCCCAACCCCCAAAATAAATAAATAGAACTGCACACACGCAAAAGGAAAAAATAAAAATAAAAAAAAACACTGAACCTCCTCTTTTTTTCCCCTGGTCCAGGACTATCTTGCCAGCATTGACACTGGTGGACAATCAAGTTCAACTCTTAAGTATGTATTCTGTATTGACCGATGTTTTCCTAACATGCAAGTTTGGATTGTGAATGCTTGTAGTATAACCTAGATAATCCATAAATAACTTTTGATAGGAAAGGTATGGACTTTAATAGCTGAGTTGTCGTTGTCGTCGTCTTCATCATCATTGCTATTGTAATTATCATCATCATGTGCGTCATTGTTACTACTAGTATTATTGTTTTTATTAATTATTTCAATTGTAAATAGTAATGGTGCTATATGGATGATAATAGAATGCAAGGGGACTTAAACCATCTAAAAGCAGAGGGCTGAGAAGCGAGAAAACATTGTGTATATTGTAGGTCAAATGATGAGCTTCTGTGACCTCATATCATCACGAGTAGTCTTTTACATCAACATAGACTTTGACTCCATACCTTCTTCATGGACTTTTACCCTCTTTTTTTTTCTTTTTATGTTTAAAAATCTAGAATTTTGTGAGCATGTAAATCTATTTTATCCCATGTTTAACCTTTTTAATACATGGTGTTTTATCTAAAATTTGTCTCTAGACAATCTTGTTTTTTTCCTCCTAATTTCTTTTCTTAGTAGTAAATTGTTGTACCTGTTTACTATTAAGTAGTGTTTAGTAACTATCTCTTGTTGTGTTGTGACACTTTTACAGTTCTGATCTCCAACTGGCAATTGCCCTACAAGAACAAGAGTTCGAACACCAACCTCAACGTCCAAGTCCTCACAATTCACAAAAGCCATCCCTTAGTAGCCATTCGAGGCTTGTCACTGGTCCACAGGTGAGGCCGGATGTTGAATTTATTGTTTTAGAAACTATTAACCATACACATATTTTCTTGCTTGTCATTCTCTCTTGAGACAACCAGAAGCACATCCAGCGTATAGCCATCAAGATCATCTCTGTCAGATGAAACCTCTAGTAGTTGAGGAGATGATGCTTTTTTATATTTGCAATCAGTATGCAGTTTCTCTACATCGTTACAATGAAAAGTTATTGTAAATTATTTTTTTTTCTACATTATGCAGTTCCCTTTCCTAATAAAGGTACTGGGTAGTGGAATAAGTAGAAAAATATTCCTGCAGGCATCACTTATAACGATGACTCACGACCATGGTTCAAAATCGTTGTCATGGTCACAGTCAACTCTGAAAACCATTATGACGCAGCATCGTGTTGCGGTTCAGATTTTTTTACCTCAAAAAAATATGAAAAAATATCCAAAAAATCCAGAATATTAAAAAGTGCCCATTAAGGAGCCCGTGAGCTTTTATGGCAATAAAATATATTAAGGGCCCATTCTAGGCAGAGGCCATCTTTTTAGTGGCTTCATTTTTCTTTAAAGTGTATTATGGATTAAGTAAAAAAAAGTGAAATGGAACCCACGAATCGAAAGGGTTCAATTGGGGCCCCACCTTTTCTGATAAAAAGGGGCCCACGAGCTTCTTTTTCACCATGTTTGTACCACCGTCCCACTTTAGGGAAAAAAAAAGTGGCCACAAATAACCATGTGGCAGCCTCACACAATACGAGGTAAGAACAACTTAAAATGACCCATTTGACCCTTTTCGCATTTTTGCTTTTCGATGCTTCTCAATTCTGAACGGGAGAGGAAAAGAGGGAAAGAAGAAAAGAAGGAAGGAGAGGAGAGGAGGGGAAAAGAAGAGGAAGAGAAGTTGAAAGGGATGGCACGGCGGCAAGCAGTGGCGTGGCTGCAGGCGGTGAGCGATGGAGGGAGGGAAGGAGAGGAGAGGAGGAGAAAAGAAGAGGATGAAGAGAAGAAAGGGACGGCACAGCGACAGACGACGGCGCGGCGGCAGGCGGTTGGCAATGTGCACAAGCAGTTGGAGCTCCCACTCTAGATACTTCTCTCTCTCTCTCACTTTTTTTTCCTTGTGCAACCAGCCAACCACATCGTCCTCCTCTCTCGTTTCTCTGTTTTTGTTTTTGTTTTTGTTTTTGTTTTTTTTTTTTTCAACCGTTATGGCCGACCCCACCTAGTGGGAAAAGGCTTGGTTTGGTTTGGTATGGCTGATATAGTGGCTGATATATCAGTATGGACCGTTATTTTGACAATAACAGCCGAATGGGCCGATATTTGGCAATATTTTGAACCTGGCCATAACGAGTACCATTATTTGGAAAATATCGCAATAGTATAGGCTCGTGACTCGGGCAAGTGAGCAACAAAATTTTGAAAATTAACACTGTATTGTAAATCATTTTTGGGGGTTGAATCAAATTCGTAAACTGTAATATTTGAAAATTGGAAATTATAAAGAAAAAGTTGAAAACAGTAGACAGAATAATAATCCATCTATTTTTGTCTACACCATAATATAGTTGCATGGAAAATGATGGCATCACATTAATGAGAACGTGATTGACATATAAATAAATAAATATGTACAAAAACTTTCTTTAAAAAGGCTAACTCATTGGGACTTGTAATCTGCAATCCTGCCTAAAACATGTAGTGTATAAGCTACAGTATAAAAAATCTCCAAAATTTAGTGCAGTCCATTCGTATAAGATGCAATTTGACAAGAGCATGTGTCACAGGGGAAGGTGCTCACTATTGCAACCTTGAAGTTTTGGGTTTGAAGTCATTACCAATAAAAAATAAAAAAGATGCAACTTAACATGCTTTCACATAAGTAGAGAAACTGAGAGAAAAAAGTTCATGTGCTTATGTTCGTCAATCTTCCAGATACAGGATGGGTGGCCTTGTGGGCCTGCCAACCGTGCATCAAGATGGTAGCAAGGGAAGTGATTTTCTGCTGCTCTTAGCTGCTTCTGCAGTTATTTTGAAGAGCGGTAGTGCATCGCTATTCATATCAACCTATTAACTGTTCTGCACGCCTTGTTCTTGGTTACAGTACCCGCTAGTTGTGCATTTTGCTTTGCCAGTGGCATGGAACTAGTTTTAAGATGTCTTATTACAAAAATACAAAAGAAGAGGGACCTCTTTTGTGTCCTGTGTTCCAGATGGACATGTCCATTTGTCAACCAGACAGTTGCCTCTGGTGTAGCCTTCTGTATACTCCAAAGTTTAAAGGTGCCATTAGAGTCATGGTTGAGATATGCCTAAAGAAGCTTGATCTACTGCTGTATTAAAGCTAATCAGTACTCCGAAATCCAGTTATTTATTTCCATCTTCCATCAACATCGGTTCCTCACTGCATGCTCCTTATTCTCGTATTTGCTGTCCACCCCCCCCACACTTTCCATCTTCCATCAACATCGGTTCCTCACTGCATGCTCCTTATTCTCGTACTTGCTGTGTCACCCCCATAGTTATTAATTTTGTTTCATTTCGGCCGAAATTTTTCGTTTCAGTCAAGTGTGAATTTCGGTCAATATCGGCCGAAATTCGGGATTTCGGCCGAAATGTAATTTTTCGGTCGAAATGAAATTTTACAAAATTAATTTTTTTCTTACTTTATTTACACATATATTTTGTATTTCTAATATTTTCACAAAATATAATTCCAAAAAAAAATTACTATAATGGATTAAATCTATATTTATTACTTTTTCTATTTTTTTACTTATATGTATATATATTTTGTTATATTTTTCCCGAAATGTAATTCCGAAAAGTTTCGCTGAAATCCCGAATCGGCCGAAACTTTTCATTTTGTAGGCCAGAGCGAAATGACGTCCGAAACGATATTAACAACTATGGTTAACCCACCCCCACCCCCCCCCCGACAACAACACACCCCCCCACACATGGTTCAAAATAGTGACCGCTACACGGCGTAGTGCTCGCATTATCGATCGTAGTGGTTGAGGCCGCTACACTATTTTGAAAAGAGCAGTGCTACGGTTTAAAACCTACTAAAGCCAAGCAAATTTAATTTAAAATACTGGTTTTCCTATATTTCTTCTCCGCAATAGCCTTTTCTAAAGTTGTCTCTACTCTTATATGGTTCCAAATCACTAAAAAACACAAAATTGGCTACTACAAAAGATTCAAAATTTTTAACTACTTAAAAAATTCACACCACTTTGCTACTACGTATCACCCGCTACGTAGCATTTTGGTCATTGGCTGCAAAAAAAAACCCCCAAAATTGCCTACTTGTTGTCAAAGCATATTCCAAGGTCCATTAATGAATTGTTGGCAAGATTAAGGTCAGTCTTAGCTATTTACTCACATGCCCATTGTAATTGCTGTACCATTGCCTCAATGTATCTGGGTGCAAATCTTTTTGTATGTGCTTGGGTTTTATTGAGCGACAGGGCAGTTTTGAGTGCCATATATTACATTTTTGGCTTATGGCTGTAGGTGATGGGGCTTTTGAGTTCCTGTTCAACATTTATCTCTCACGCTGAATTTGTTGTAGATTTCGTTAATGGAATACTGTACATTGTTATTTCTGTTAAAAAAAAGAAGAAAAACCAAATCGGTTCAACAGAAAAGCATTTGAATACCCTAAGTGGAGTTGGACACTGGATACTCCACAAAAATGAGCATTTGAATGCTTTCTCAACTATTTCTCATCTTCAAGTTTTATCTACATAACGAGTTAAGATAGAAACATTGTTAGTTATTTAGAAAATAAGAAATTACAACTTAGGGTATGCTTAGTTTTGCTCCACTTGCTTTCTTCTCCTGCCTCTTCCTCTATGAGTTATTTTAACTAGCCAGGAATCCAACCTGATCTCGTGATAGCCTAGGAATTGTACCTCTTGCCCTTTTGGTTTAATGATGCAAAACATGTGATGGTTGTGCATGTGATTGCATGCATATAATCTCTCGGTCATTTTGTCAAGGTTTTAAAGACCTGGCCAGAACTCAGTCTTAACTAAATATAGTAATTATCTATAGTTCTCAGAAACCTGAATGCTGCGGAAATCCATTCTCCCCACTGTTGTATTCTATTCACTATTTTATATTTTGATCTAGACCACAAAATAATTAAAAATAAAGATACTCAATTTTTTTTTATCAGCACAGCTTTTCCCTTTTTTTTACCAAAAAAGAAAAGAAAAAATAGAACATGAAACAAACTGAGATATTGGTCTAGGTCTCATATATTGGCTGATGTGCAAAAGTTTCATATTTGATTTATTTGGGTCCAAAACCGCGTTTTAGAACCTTGCATCTAGCCATCGAGCCTCTTTTCATTTTATTTCTTGAAGCAATAAATGTCTGTTTCCAGATTCATACATGCTTTAGTCTGAACATTGGGGTTTTTTTTTTTTTTTTTAAATGTATGTAGAAATGTTTAGTAATTTGACTTTTGTGGCTAACATTTGTAAACATAAGTTGCATTGGAGAATCAGTTGCTGGCTTGTCACAGCCTTCTGATAATGTTGAAAGATTCACAAGCCTGTTAATGAAATATACATTCTATGTTGAAGCCTTATTCCTTTTCCTTGCAAAGAACCAAAGAAATGGATCCATGAATGAAAGATGCGTGGCTTGGAGTATTATGCTGAAAAAGACACCTTTTGCAGGTACCGAGGAGCAGCAACAATTCTTCCGCTAAGCAGGATTCAAAAGCAAAAGACAAGTGTGTTGTAATGTAAAGAAATTCTGCATTTAGTGTAAATGATGTATTTCCCTCACTTTGGCAATTTGTTGTATCCTGCCTGGTTAAGGTTACACGCCTTTTTGCTGATTTTCGTGAATCTCCAATCAATTCTGGCTGTACATAGAAGCATCAAATGCGATAGCTAGTTATTTCTTGCATTTTATTTCGGATATTTTGCGGCCATTGGAAGTTTTCCTAACTAGAGAGACTTTACATTCCTGTTATTAATTGTGAAAAAAAGAGAAGCAAGAGTGGGGAGATTGGAACCGTTTAAATCCTTGGAACTCATTTGCTTGCGCTTGCTTACTAGTAAATGTTTACCCAAGGCAACGCAGGATCCTCCGGGTGTGATTATGACCTAGAATAAAACGTTTCAGGTATCAGGTTATTCAAATGCATTAAAACTTCATTTACATGTAACCCAAGGATATCTCTCTCTCTCTCTCTCTCTCTCTCTCTCTCTCTCAAGATCCAAATGAGACCTTGCACTTGCAGAAGAAATGCTGGCTATATTGTCTTCAGACCCTATAAAGAACAGGGGAGTTTTGCGATGCCTACCCTGCCGGCCACATTCAGCACTCGCCAAAATGCAGTGGGTACTATGCACTCCATTAGGAGGGCTCTAGTTGGACATGACTAACAAAATTTTAGGATGCTGAATCCGTCAGTTGTGGATCATTATTGCGAGGTTTTTTTTGTGCTTGCAAATTCTTTCTTTCACACGGCGTGACTGGGAGTGTGCAAAACCTCTCTAGATCTAGAGATCATTATAATATCCAGGACAAGTCTTTATAGTGCTTGCAGCTTGGACTTGGATCGGATGCACCTATGCTGGGGTTGGGGGTGAAATGGGAGGATTGGGAGTTGAGGTTGCCTGGAAGCACAAGCTCTATTGTCTTAGCAACGTTCTCATATGGAGGGTTCCTTTGAAAGTCCTCACAAGGGTCGTATTAAGTCCTCCGGGGAAGGCAGGTCCAAGCCTTGGTTGAATGAAACGGAGGTATTAGACTGGAGCCTCGGTTGGAACATAAGGCTCTCGATCAGTTAGAAATGAGTAATTGGAAATTTTACTTTTTAGATTGTTTTGAGTGCAGCTAGGGCCCGTTTGCTCGGTATTGATTTTCTAGGAATTCACTATAAAGTTGGTGTAGATGGAAAATTATGATGAGTGAAAGAATATAAGATGGAGATGTTGATTCCATCCTCACTTTTGGCTTGGTAATCAACTCCTGCCAAATGGGAGAATATTTGATAGCAATTTGTAGATCTTGTTCTTTTGTTAGCAAGGCGTCGACTAAAATTCCTAAGAACTTAATACAAAGGAAACAAATGGGCCTAAAATATCCTTTTGAGGCAGCTCACCCGGAATTATCTTTATACAGCCCAAACACCTAAGGTGGGGTTCAATTAGATTCTTACTGCTCTATAATTATCCCTTCCCCCAGTACAATTGCTGGTTCAAGCTACACTCCAATCAGAGCAAGGCTCATCTCAGATTAATCTATGTATGAACATGCGATTGACTGCATCCAGTGAGGTTTACCATGTCCCACATGACAAACGACACCAATGCACGCAGGAGAAAATTGTACTGTACAAAACACCTGAACAATATGCATTAGACACATTCAACATCAATAGAATAAAAACATTGGGACACAAATTTACATCCTTGGGAACAACGATAGAATATTCATATGATGGCCGCTAAATTGGTTGGCTGAGATGCCCTTTTAGACTTTAGGGTGGGCCTCCCTATTATTTCTTGGGCCCCACTTGACTCCTCATGTCTGTGTAAGCTGTGTATATGCGTATAGAAGATCCCAGTTCTCCAATCAAAACTTACCTAGTTTTCAGCTAACTTTGGATTCGAGTGGCATTTCACCCTTAGCCACAACTCATCCGCTAATTCTTCAACATCAGTCGGTTCGGACCTTCACTTAGTTCCCTTAATGAAGCCACTGCCTAAGAGTTGCCGGCTCATTCTTCAACAGGCACACAGTAAGAGATTTCTCCCTCCACTGCTCGGGAGCTCATGTTTTCATATTCTATTTCACTCCCCCATCGTGGGTTTCTTTTCACCTTTCCCTCACGGGTTTTTTTTTAACAACAAAACATCCTTTGTTACGTAGTCACGAGACACCACTGGAAACAGCCCAAGCCACTGCTTTATTTTAGGTACCTAATGAGGCAATCTAGGCCCTGACATCCAAAACCCTCCGAGGACTTCTGAAGGAAAACAGCATTGGGCACCGAGTACTATAGCTGTGTGGATGGGACCATGCTACATATGTAGGACTTTTCTTGGGGCCACAGGATCTAGCAATAAACATTTAATGGCAGGAAGGAGTGTATATATATAGGGTAGCTTGTCTGTTTGCCTTTAGCTTTTTCTGGCACATTTAAATGTTTTTGGTTGGACTAGGACGGTGAGCCATGGCTATTTCTCACCATGCAGATTCCAGAGGTCCCTTTCTTGACTTTAATCGGTACATGTATATTAATAGCTATAGTCAGCTGGTTCGTAGCCACAAGAAAATAAAGTCTTCCATTGGTTATCTATCCAATGAGTTTCTATTATGTCCTTTTCATTTGCAGCGTATCTTTGGAGGATATCTGAATTCCCCTCCCCCACGAGGCATCGTTTGGGAAGAAGGTAAAATGAGGGGAAGAAAAAAAAAGAAGGAAAAATGGAGGGAATGTTGAAATTGAGGGTGTTTGGGAAGTGGGGAGGGAAAGTGGGGGAGGAGAATTTGGGGGTAAAATTAGTGTGGGGCCCACTCCAAAATTTTTCCTTCAAAACTAAGGAAAATGCGAGGCAAAGAGGGGATTTTTTAGAAAATTACTGAACTGCCCTTTTATCAAATTGAAGCTTTTGCAAAAGTAAGGATAAAATGGTAATTGTTTCTCTACCTCACAAACAAACAAAATTATACTTTTTCACTTTTCTTCTCTTTATCTTTTGACTATTCAAACAAGATAAGGTAAAATAAATTTTTCCTGCCCTCCCCCTCAAATTTTCCCTTCCCTCCCATCCCCCCTTCCCAAACATAGTAAGTGTCCCACATCCTCTCCCGCAGGCATTTTGGAAGCTTGAATTTAATTTGGAATTTTTTTTTGGGTACCCAAGCTAAGAATGCTGGGAC
Organism: Umbellularia californica; assembly: GCA_028538565.1. NCBI lineage: Eukaryota > Viridiplantae > Streptophyta > Magnoliopsida > Laurales > Lauraceae > Umbellularia > Umbellularia californica. Next base: position 14,404,975 of record JAPQWN010000005.1, read on the forward strand.
CCAAGAGAGCGCGCGCACACACGTGGAAAGAGGAAGCCCACATCGTGGGAAATAGAGCCCAAAAAACATGGAAAGTGAAGACCACGTACACATGTGAAAAGAGTGGCATATCCAGAGATCAATCCTCAGGGCATTTGGGTGAGATACAGAGTAGCCAACCAATTGAGCAACCCCTTGTTCTCATAAATTTGGAAGCTAAAAAATAACAGTATGTTGGAAATTCTTAATATTGAGACTTGAGAGGGACACCAACTAACATTGCTCTTAGAAATCAACAATGGAAATTCCCTTCTAAATCCTCTCCAATAAGACGCTATTCTTATGTATCTAGGATCTTATGTTCTTCAGGAATGCCATTTGATATTTCAGTTCCCTTAATTAGCCTTTCTATACATTAGAGATGAAAATGCTTACATTTCTCTCATAAGAAGGGAGAAGCAAGCAACCAAGGTAGAGCTAAAAGAAAAAAATAAATAAATAAATAAAGAAAGAATGGGATCCACAGGTGGGACCATGAAGAAAAAGACAAGGCAACCCCCTCGCCGGGCCTAGAAAAACCCACTGCCTGGGCCAATCACAAAGCCCACAAATTGGGCCAAAATAAAACAAACAAAGCAGCAACAGCTGAAAGCAATACACCGACTAAACTGCCCATGGGGGTGACAGTGTTGAGATCTTTTAAACCTTTGGCAACTTTTCTCCAGCAACTTTTCTCCAGGTGCTAATGTCTTCAATAGAGTGGTAGCTCACATTGGCCTTTAGAGCAGTACCCACCATAGCCAACTTCCGAGCTTCAAATCTTTGAGTCCAAGACTAAAATTACCTTGAATACTTGGTAAGCATCATCTGGATTTTTTTTTTCTATCGGAGGGGTTCCCAATCCTTTAGGTTGGATTAATCCTGGGCCCATAGGAAAGCGAGGTAAATCCCCCTGTAATCCCAGTGTGGTAGTGCAGCATCATCTGAAAATTGGATAAATGGTCTTTTGGATTTGGGTTTGTTTTAAGTTTAGGTCAGACCTTGCCCACTGTATGCGTCTGAGTACGGCCCTTGCAGTTTAACCTATGAGTATCCTACCCGAATGCCCAAATATATAATTGTGTGTGTGTGTTTATTATGTTTATTTGTTTGAGTTGCATAGAGTTTCAAGGAATTTTAAGAAATGTATTATGAAAAGCGGCTTAAATTGAAGAAATGAAGGTAAAGATTCTTTAATGTTGTCAAATAATATCCTCTTTAGTGAAAAATGAGCTAAGGGGAGATAGAAAATGAAAGTCGAGACATCACCTTAGTATATCAAATCCTAAGACAGTAAGGTGGGATCCACCTCTACACCTTATATTTTTCACCCATCCCCTCTTTAATAATAGCCCTTCATCTAAACCCATGCATTTTACCACGTATTGAATTCCATGCAACAGACAGACCCTTATGACATGTTTGTACAGCCGATTTTTCATAGAAAATGTAAGGATTCTAGGATTGGTATTCTGTGCATGCTCTAATAAAATCCATGTTTGGTGAGGTTCCTCGCAAAATAAATTTATTTGTTGGTGGAGGGTTTGGAAACTCTTTTAATTTTTTTTTTCCGCAAAACTGGTTTTCCTTGGCGCATACACAAATGCGTGGAGTTTACGCAAGGGTATGTTTTTGTTTGCTGCAAAATACAACAATGATTTCTAAGGAAGTGAGGTTTAATTTGTTAGTTGAAGGCAGGTGCGATTTCCAAGTTCTAAGTTAAAAGGTTTTTCAGTGTTTGTGTGGAATTCAAACTAAAACCTGAAACCCAAAGTGTAGAGGACCATTTTCTATAAATTTCCATTAGAGGTAGGAACACATCAGTACAAAACTAGCAAGGGCATGTTTATATATGCACATATGTGGAAAACCTCCTCTTCTGCGAAATTCGAATTTTTTTTTTTTTTTTTCTAAACGTACTCTTAGGAAATGCTTTTCTGCGGAATTGTGGAAAGCTAAGCTCAATTTTGTGCTTCTCCTCATGGAATCTTGGACACACCAAACGTAAAAATGTTCGCCGTGGAAAAGAGGCCAAGTTTTCCATTCCTTTTTCGCAAAAACATGGATACACAAACCTATCTTTAATGTCGATCTGTTTGTTTGTATAGAATACATAGGAGCTCATTGTCAACTTAGCTCCACTAAAAGATTATTAAAGAGGTGGCAAGTGAAGGATATGGGTGAGGAGTGACGGATATAAGGAAGTTATATACATCGGATCTTGACTTTCTTAGCATTTAAATTACTAGGGCAACCACTTCATTTCCTTTCTTTTTTCGATTATTATCCATTGAACGAAAAGTTATTTGATGGCCATTTTTTACTATTCATGACCTTTGATTCATCACTTCTGACCATTTAAAGAAATACAAACCTTGGAATCCAATTAACATGAAACAAACAATATAGACAGAAACTATTGAAAATAATGTTTTTAGGTTTCGTTTTTTATGCAGAAAATGAAATCGTCGGAAACTAAAATTCTATGAAAACATTCACAGAATCATGCTTTTTACATAAACATGCTCTGAGTAATATATTTTTAGGTAAATATGAACTTTGAAACACAATTTTACTGTATGTTTCGTAAAATATGATGAACATGGGCGATGTGGCAAGTCATAATTGAAAGCTTCATCTTTTTGGTGAATCCCACCACCTCAGGTGATCCAAAACCCCTGAAACCAATTCAACTTGACAGGCAAGTCAGAAAAAGTCCTCCTTCGCACGTGCCAGTCTGTTCTCTTGAGTCTCCTCTCCTTGCATGTGTGAGTCTTCCTTTTCACCCTCCACATATGTGAGTGCTCCCTTCCTCCACATGTGCGGGTGTGCCTTCTCCTAGCTTGTGCCAATGCTCTCTCCCCGAGTTTGTTGGTACTTTCATGGATCCCAACACTCTTGGGTGGGGCTAATAGAAGTACACTTAACTTGACAAGAATGAAACCTGAGTCCCAAGGCTTTACTATAAACGGTTCCACGCCCTTTAGGGGTCGTTTGTTTCCTGTGATAGTGCTTCACATGTGTAAATGACCCACATGTGAGTCATATGTAAATGACTCACATGTGCATCAAATTCCACTGTTTGTTACTAGCATAACATTTCACATGTGAATCTATGAATAGGTTGTATATTGTTTAATGATATTTCAATATCCAAGCAACATCAATGGTTGAAAATTGGACACATGATCGTGTTTGAGCTTCTGAAGAATATGAACGGTCCTGATTTTACAGATGGGGCCCAGAACATTAAAAAAATATAAAAAACGGACTGGGTATGTTAGTAACAATAGGTTGTACGTATATTGTGTGATGATATCTCAACCTCTATGCATCGTCAACGGTTGAAAATTGGACACATGCCGTCTTTGAGCTTCTGAAGAATATGAACGGTCCTGATTTTACAGGTGGGGCCCAGAACAATAAAAAAATCATAAAAGGCGGACTGCTTATGGTAGTAACAATAGATTAATCTAACGGCTGTTATTATGTTGATGGTATCTCAACCTCCATGGATCATAAACGGTTGAAAATTGGACACATGGCCGTGTTTGAGCTTCTTAAGAAAATGAACGGTCCGGATGTTACAAGTGGGGCCCAGAAAAATAAAAAAAAATAAAAGGCGGACTGCTCACAGTGGCACTATAGCAGTCCGCCTTGTAACAGTGATATGTGAAAGAGTTTCACACCTCTTGAGGTGTGAAAATTCAAGGCAACTTTTGACATGGTTTTCATACCATTTACACATGAGATTTACACATGTGAATCAAACTCACACAAAACAAACGTGATATATGCGTAATGGAAACGCATGTGATTTAATTACATATGTAAATGGTGAAAAACAAATGTCCCCTTAAGGATTGGTGCAATGTCACTAGTATCTCTAATGTTTTGAGAGTATCTAACAATGGAAATGTTCTCCTTCCATAGCATTACATGTGCAGCCTAGCTCCATGGAAAGGTTTTCCTTTGATTAGCGCTGCAGTCCCTTTGATAATCTTGCCATCCTATGATCCGGTATCAGATCTAATTTTTAACTCACGGAACCTTCCATCACTATCGGATCGAATCTTAAAAAAAAAAAAAATCTATAATTTTCTTTTTCATTTTACCCAGGGATCTTTAATGCTTTTGAGTTTAGGGCTGGGATCATATGGCGGGGCTGATTTTTCGTCTCCCACTTGTCCACAAGTAAAGCTTTTCATTTACCCCACTCTTATTAATAGATATGCATTGTAGTGGGCCCCACGAGCTGGACTGCATACCTAAAATCAAATCCAAACCCAAACAATACAGGGTTATGGGGCCCCTCCATCCGGGCCATTTCATTCAGCTAAATATTTCGCTGACATCATGCCATTTGCCACCCAACATGGTTTCAATCTCATTCAACCCATGCATTCAAACCTCTAATGCAGTATATTTTATCTGTAGGAAACATCAGATAATTAGTGCATGGCATCAAAGCTTTTGGGTTGTCTGTTGGGAAGTGATGAATCTATTCAGAATGCACATGTTATCTATTCATTGCCTTTTCTTATCAAATATTTTCGATCTATAAAAAAAAACACAGAGAGAGAGAGAGAAGCATGGAGAAAATCATCAAATCGATGGTTACAAATATAAATGGAAGTGGGTAATAAGATGGTTTAAACACCAACTTAAGCTTATAATCATGGTTGAAAAATTAAAATATATTAGCGAGGGCTAAACTATAATGATAATGAGGGAACATTTTATTTGTACATCACATTCCTGTATACTTGCAATTGTATGATACAAATCGATGTTTAAAGTATTAAAAGGAGATATTTACCAAAAAGAAAAGTTATTAGAAGGAGATAAATAGATGGGCTGCCACAGGACTGTGCTTTGAGTTGTGAAGTAGTAGATTGTAGTCAAGTTTAATTTTATATACAAAAGACAGAAACTTGCATCAATTTGAGGTTCTCACTCAAAACTCTGAAACTCCCTCTCTCTCTCTCTCTCTACATGGGCCCACTGGGTTCAACAAATACAGGGGCTAGGTTTTGGGGTTTTCTATATATTGATTAACTTTTTATCAAAAGTCAAGTTTAACGAGAGTTAAGAATACTAAGGTCATTTGTATCAAACGGATGGTCATATTTGTAACTCATTCTTTATCATTAATTATTAGTCATATCAAGACTTTACGTTAAATGGTTTACAGCTTCCAAATATTTTGGTTTTGGTCAATGGCCAATACAAAAATCATCTTATATCTGATGGGGATGGAGGGTGTCACCCACATGTGACAGAGGTGTTTTCCATTTTCTTTATCTTTCCTCTTATGAGATGATGGGTAATAAACCTCTGAGTGGATTTTAAGTGTAGTGCACAACAGTTAAACGTTGCCCAGGGACATCAGTCTTTATGTGTGCCACACTGCATGCATCTTCCTATAAATAATTAAATAAATAAGCTTTGCCCATTCCTATAAATCATAAGATGGTGCCTTCTCCTTAAATCCTGGCCACTCAAAATAAAACTGCTTTTATAGTTCCGGTGCACCGCATATAATGCATTGATTATGTGACTTTTGGCATGCTTGATGGTAATTTTGTTGTGCGAGCCTCACAAGAGGGGGGAGAGGAATTTACGTGGTATGATTATTCAATAGTAGGTTTCGCGCTTATGCACGCACGCACACAACAAATGATATCAGGTGCTGGGTTGTGTTGTACGATTGATGGTTTTGTCGTTGAATCTTTAGAGATACAATCACATAAAAAGATGAAAAAGACAAAATGGCATACATCACCAGGTTATAGTTGATCAATTGTGGGTTTTGGGCTTTGGCATGCACACGCATAACAAATTCAGTGTTTGATCTTTATTTCTATATGCCAGAATTTATTATTTCTGCACCACTGCATTTTCCGTAGAAGATCCAGATTCCCCCTTCTTGTTCTAGTGGATAAATGGTCAATATGGCAGCAGCTGCAAATAGGAAAAAGAAGCTGTTGAAAAACAAATGCAGTAAAGAAAGAAAGAGAAAAGAATAGAAGGGAATCACATCTGGGCCTGATTGGGACTGCTACTGCTGCTCCTGACTTCTCTATTTATTTCACAAATTTGCAGAGAAAGATGGTGACTGCCAGTGCACCCTCCCCTTTTTAAGCCTCAATTTCAGAAATATTGAATGAAAACTGGAAACCCATAATAACGCCCCTCAGTTGCCAACTACCTATTTGTGAGCTGTGCCCCTCTATAACTGTCGCTTTCCCTTCTCAGTCATCCATCTACCATCTGTCACATGGGACTCTCTCTCTCTCTCTCTCTCTCTCTCTAGTTTTTGAACTTTCTTGATGGATACAGTTGTAGGATTTGGATAATTAGATTTGGATCACTCCTTTCAAATCCAAACTATAGTTACTTGGTTTGGAGTTGTATTCATTGGATCTGAGTTTGCTGTAGTATGGCAGCAACTCATAAATGGAGACTTGAGTCGTTATAAATCATCATTTTTTAATTTGCTTGATGCATAGTTTGAGTTTTAGTATCTGACACACTAATTCAAATATGTTATTTGATTTGCTAGTTCAAATATATAAGTTTATTTTTATACAATCGCATTTCACAAAAAAAAAGCAGATTAGATAATCAGTGGTCCCAAAAGATCATTTTAACCGTCCTTGCACCAGATCTGTCATTTTGCCTGAAAATATATTTTTTTAGCACTTTCTACTAGCGTCCCTAGCGACCTTAGTTTTATAACGTTAAGGGTCGCTAGGGACCCTGCGGTGTTACAAAGTAGAACAAAATAAGGTTTTTTGTCTTCTCTTTCGTTGTCAACGTTTAATATGATTGTGTAAGTAGATGGGTTGGGCTTCACAGGAGTCGACAACCTTAACAACTGATGAAAGAGCATCAAAGCTTCCTCCCCACGACCACTCTCTCCTAAACAGGACATTACAATGTTCCAAAAGAGATTATCATTTTCCTTCATCGAAAAGAGAACTTTAAAAGCTTTATCAACTAATGAATGATGGGTGTAACAAGCCATAATAGTATTCCATGTACCCAGATCCCTCCACTTAAGTCCATTGAAAATCTTCTCTGCCTTGGTCAAATCCTCGAATTTTGAATGCAAATCTATTAACGAGTTCTGGACAAAGACATTTCCTCTATTTTCTTCATCCAGAAGCTTTACAATTAGAGCATGAATTTGATCTGCCGTCACTCGAGACAGCATATCCGCACACTCACTCGAGATAGCATATCCGCACACACTTTTAGCATTATGCTGAAAGTATGGGAATTAGGTACTACCCCCAATGCAAAGAAATCACCATAGCAACTACAGAAAAGCTTTAGAGCTTGCAGAGACACGCGATTCAACGAGTAACAAGAAATCATGGCTGTCCACAAGACTACATTTTGATGGGAAGAAGGAATGGAATCATGCGCAAACGACTTGGTGAAGAAAAAATAACCAGTTGACAACGAAAGAGAATACAATAAACCCTATTTTGTTCTACTTCGTATACATCGCAGGATCCCTAGCGACCATTAACGTTATAAAACTAAGGTCTCTAGGGACGTTAGTAGAAAATGAAAAAAAAAAAAAACATTTTCGGGCAAAATGATTGATCTGGTGCAGGGACAATTAAAATGATCTTTTGGGGCACTGGTCATCCAATCTGCTTTTTTTTTTTTTTTTTTTGTAAAATCTTCTTTATTTTTCATACAATCGCATATTTTTTCCTCCCAATATTACCCAGACATCTTACCAAGGTCAGATGACTCTTGACTGAATTTGACAGGAGTTCATCAAAAATCAAAACAATACAAAAAGGAAGAAGAAGAGGAAAATGCACTTTAAACTACAGTTAACACTCAAATGTTGCTTTCACTTTAGTTAACCTATGGAAATAAACTATACCAATCTATATAAAACCGAGAAATGTTCTTCAACGAGCAACATCATGATTTGTCCATATCCCTAGAACCCTCTCATACACGAATGATTTAGCACAAGGCCTAATTTTACTTCGATCAAGCTTTTACCCATCGTTGGATTGAATCTTAAAATAAATATATATAGTTAAAAGATAACTATATTTAAGGCTTTAGAATCAAGAGCTATGACGAACTTTCAGAATTGATAGATATTGTTAAGATAAACATTAAGAATTATATGTGAAAAAAAGAGGTTGATGTTCCTAAATATTAACAAAGCCAGGCAGTAACACCAAGGGGTTGGCTGACTGGTCAGGACCACGGTTTTTCCCTCTTTCGAAGCTAAAGGTCTTGGTATTGACCCCCGGTTCCCCTCTCTTTAGGAACCGAAGGTTGAGTCCACTTGTGCTACCACCTAGGGGCAACATGGGTTTTATCCGGCTTCTCTTTGAATCCGGAGGGAATAAATAGTCCAGTTCAAAGGGTTGGGAACCCTTCGTTAAACCCAAAAAAAAAAAAAAGAGCCAGGCAGTAACATATAATTTCTTTTCATTAAATTAAATTGGACGCATAGCATGCTAACATTGCCACCAACCCCACTCAATACAATAAAGCTCATCTTTAATCTTTGGGGATTTAACGGGAAAAACCCTCCTACACGGACATTTCTTTAATTTGGCCCCAATAAAAATGGGCAGACGAATAGGCCCTAAATTTACAACTCCCTTTCTTTTTTTGTCTTTTAGCGCTATAGTCGATATCGACCATCCCTGCATGTCTACTAAAGACCGAAACCCCTTTATTCGCCATTCATCTACTTCCTCTTTTCCCCCTTTTCCCCTTTCTATTTCCCATTGTGGTTGTCTACACCCCCTCATCCCCAGTCAGTGCTGGTTGGAATTCAACGGGGACATTCTTTTCACAAATGAGTTAAAAGAAGTCAAATCTTGGATTTTTCAGCTTCGAAGAGGAAGATGATTGCTTTTGAAAACGGAGATTGGATTACAGAAGAAGAGCTGTTGTTTTGGAAGGGGCATTGAGGAAGATGGGATTTGAATTGCGACATGGGGTTTTGGGGGGTGAATGGAAGTCGAAAAGAGGGGATTTTGTTGGGTTTGAATCGAAGAAGGGTAAAAGGTAAAGATTTTTACAGACATTACTTAGAAAGTTGGGATTATGGGAGATGGGCTTTCATCTTTTGGGCTATAGCTGAGTTTGGGCTATTAGTATTTTAAGCTAGCAGCGTTTTTCATGGATGTAATTATGAGAATGAAATGCTCTTGTTTTCTTTCAGAGGCTCGTGGAGATGCGTTTTTCCCATTGCAAAGAGATGTAAGGAATCAAGTGGAAAGAGGAAGGGAATGCAAATTTGGAGCCCTTAAACCGATCATTTATCTGTATCCATATCAAGATGGAGGGGTTTTTTTAAAATAAAGCCCTTGAGAGAGAAGTAAGAAATTTGGAGAAGACGTAGAAGAGAAATACAGTCGAATCTTGTAAGAAATTTGGAGAAGCAATGAGCCACAAATCTGTTTTGGGGTAGTTTCCATGAAGGTGTTCGATGAAATGACGAAGAGAAAGGAGAATGAGATTCCACACTCATTTCTCTTATTTTTCTCATGGGAAAGAAGTCTGATGCTGTTGTGGGGTTTGTCATTTCTTGATTTTGCTTACTAAGAGATATTGGAGGAGAGAAATTAGAGAACATAGGTGGGTTTTCATTTCTTGATTTTTGTAAATTTCAAACAGATTTCATGTATATATTTTTTGAAATGTAAGGTCAAGACACAATGAACTTGTAATGTTGTGAATGGTTTCCCCCTATTTGAGATATTTGAAATGTGTTTGAGATGTACGAGTTCTTGAGCTTTTGAAATGCCTGAGTGAAGGGCCGAAACCTTCCCCACCAAAACTCTATACTAATGTTTCTCCATTTTTTTCATGTAGTACCCATCTTCATTAATATTTGTAGCATTGTGTTTTATTAACAAACATCTCTTTCATATAGAGAGGAAGAACTAGCTAGTATTTGTACCATGGTATCTAGCAACGATTTAAATAAAGCATTGGATGAGGGAACTTGTGAAACTTGTGGGTGGTGGTTGTGGAACTTCTATGGTTTTGGGCAGTTGGATTTATGTTGTAGAACTTCATGTACTATTATTTGAAATTGAATGGTTTGTTAATGTATGGTTGTTAATTGAATGTGTGAATGGAATGTATCAATGTATTCAGAACAATGTTTAGTACAATGGAATGTACCATTGTCTAGTTTGTTTAACATGACCAATAGTCGATATCGACTAGTTAGCTGAAGCCTAAAAAACACAGTCATAGTCGATATCGACTATTTAGCTGAAACATAAAAAACACAGTCATAGTCGATATCGACTATTTAGCTGAAACATAAAAAACACAGTCATAGTCGATATCGACTATTGTCATAGTCGATATCAACTATTTACCTGAAACATAAAAAACACAGTTATAGTCGATATCGACTATATTATAATACTATAACTTACTAATTGTAGCTTTAGATGGGGTTAACTAATCATTTTCAATAATTAAAGTGGAAAAATAAAAACATCAATAATGGGACAATACAAACAACCATTATATTATCATAGATAAGTTCTCAATAACATATAACCCCAAAAAAGGGCGATCCTTATTAAAGGGAAAAGCATGTTTAACACTTGTGCCCTTCCAAAAAAATGCTTCAAAAAAATGTATAAGCCCATCACGGCTACATCTTCTATCAATCACATTAACACCAAATATCAACACCAATCAAAATGGACATGATGACATTAACATGTGCATCCCCTTTCTAAAAAAATCTCTTCCATGTGGAGATTACATTGTTAAGACGGCTACATCTACTATCACATTAACACAAAATATTAGTACCAACCAATGAGGAGTTCACATTAACTCTTGCATTCCCCTTCCAAAAAATGCTTCAGTAGATTGTACACTGTCCAGAACGGCTGTATCTTCTATCACATTAACACTAGATATTAACACCAACCAAAGAGAAGTTCACATTAACTCTTGCATCCCCCTTCCAAAAAATGCTTCAGTAGATTGTACATTGTCCAGAACGGCTGTATTTTCTATCACATTAATACCAAATATTAACACTAATAAAAAAAGGAGTTCACATTGACTCTTACATCCCCTTTCCAAAAAATGCTTCAGTAGACTGTACGTTATCCATAACGGCTGTATCTTCTATCACATTAACACCAAATATTAACACCAGTAAAAAAGGAATTCACATTGACTCTTGCATCACCCTTCCAGAAAATGCTTCCACCGATTCAACTAATACCATTTTCATCCTTTAACGTCATAATAGAGAGTTTTGGTGGGGAAGGTTTTGGCCCTTCACCCAGACATTTCAAAAGCTCAAGAGTTCAGACATTTCAAACACCTCAAACACATTTCAAACATCTCAGATAGGGGGAACCATTCACAACATTACAAGTTCATTGTGTCTTGACTTTACATTTCAAAAAATATATACATGAAATCTGTTTGAAATTTACAAAAATCAAGAAATGAAAACCCCACCCATGTTCTCCAATTCCTCTCCTCCAATATCTCCTAGTAACCAAAATTAAGGAATGACAAACCCCACAATAGCAGCAGACTTCTTTTCCATAAGAAAAATAAGAGAAATGAGCATGAAATCTCATTCTACTTTCGCTTCGTCATTTCATCGAACACCTTCATGGAAACTACCCCAATACAGATTTGTGGCTCATTGCTTCTCCAAATTTCTTACAAGATTCTACTGTATTTCTCTTCTAGGTCTTCTCCAAATTTCTTACTTCTATCTCTCAAGGGCTTTATTTTAAAAACCCCTCCAGCTTGATATGGATACAGTTAAATGATCAGTTTAAAGGCTCCGAACTTACATTCCATTCCTCTTTCCACTTGATTCATTACATCTCTTTGTAATGGAAAAAATGCATCTCCATAAGCCTCTGAGAAAAAACAAGAGTCTTTCATTCTCAATAACTATATCCACGAAAAACGCTGCTAGCTTAAAATACTAGTAGCCCAAACTCAGTTATAGCCCAAAAGATGAAAACCCATCTCCCAAAATCCCAACCTTCTAAGTAATGTCTGTAAAAATCCTTACCTCTTACCCCTCTTCGATTCAAACTCAACAAAATCCCCTCGTTTCGACTTCCATCCACCCCCCAAAACCCCATGTCTCAATTCCAAACCCATCTTCCTCAACTCCCCTTCCAAAACAGCAGCTCTTCTTCTGGAACCCAATCTCTGTTTTCAAAAGCAATCATCATCCTCTTCGAAACTGAAAAATCCAAGATTTAGCTTCTTTTAACTCATAAAAGAATGCCCCCATTGAATTCCAACCAACACTGATCGGGGATGAGGGGTGTGTAGACAACGACAATGGGAAATAGAAAGAGAAAAGGAGGGAAAAGAGAAAGAAGACGAATGGCGAATGAAGGGGTTTTGGTCTTAGTAGACATGCAGGGATAGCCGATATCGACTGTAGCGCAAAAAAAAAAAAAAATGTAAATATAGGGCTCATTCTGTCTACCTAATTTTATTGGGGCCAAATTAAAGAAATGCCCATGTAGGAGGGTTTTTCCCGTTAAATCCCCTTAATCTTTTGATCTAAATCAACAAAACCAACGGCTACAAACGAATGGCCTTGAATCTCATTTTCATGTATTTATATAATATCACTTACCAAAAGGTTCTGGCCCCACAAATATGCCACGTGTCTTCTATTTACACGAAAACCAGGAAAAGCTGAGTGTGGCTGTGGAGACATCTCATCACATGCCACCCAACCGGTCGTCACCACCACCGTTACAGCACGTAACGCATCCGACATTAGAGCCATTACAAAAATCAAGATACATTTCGTAACCCGCTACAAAAATATCAAAGCCTCTTCCATCAGCGACTCCAATATCCGACGCTCCATCTCGAAAACGACGGCCTCCCTCTCCTCGTCCACGGCCGAGTAACAGCACCAGCTTCCACGGCCGCCGCTCTCCCACGGCTCCAGCTCCACCAGCCCGTCTATGTCCTGCTGGGTCTCGCACTTGGCCGACCCAAACCCGCCAACCTTCGAACCCACCTGTTCAACAAGCTCCTCTCTCTTAAACGCCCAAGGCTTTCCCCTCTGCAGCCATGGTTTCATCATCAGGTGAAGCTGGAGAGTCATGCATAAGATTTCATCCACGAAGTCGAATAGGAGCCGCCGATTCGATTTGTGACTGAGTGGGCCATCTGATGACGACGACGATGATGATTGGAAGGAGTGTTCAAGGTGGTCGAAAAGAGAGGGGTCCAGTGGATGTGATGGGGAGAACCACGATGTGAATGGAACGGTTGGATGATCTTTGGAGACAATCGTACGGTCGAGGATTGTTGTGACATAGATAAGCTCTGCAGCAGAGTCAGAGAGGGTGGTGGGGATGCTGCCGTTGTCTCGGTCGAGAAGAAATGGTGGCTTGGTCTTTTGTGGGGGCTGCTGCTGGTCTTGGTCGCACTGATGATGATGATGGGGGCTCAATGCAGCACTATGTAACGGCGAAGTAACGACCGTTTGGAGCTGCATGGATTGAATACAAAAAATGAGATTTTTATATTCTATAAAAACAGCACTCTCTATTTTTTTACAATTACAAATAAGGGTCTGATTTCTTTTAATTTTGTAGATAAGCATCTCTCTATTAAATTATATTCTAATCAACAAAAATAGAACAGTAATAGATAAGTCGATGATATCCAACATAAAGATATGATTCCAATTGAATTGATTAAAAATGATTAAACACCTCGGACCGGGTCAAAATCGGGCTAATCACAATCGTAATTTATGGCCTAATAGTTAAATGGGCCTTCTTTGTGTTTGGAAGATACATTTAGCACAAAGGCCGTGTATATTTTTAAATGGGTGGACCTAAGCTGGACCTTTTGGCCCATGGGATGAATTTAGGCCTAATTATTAGACCTGATAACTAAAGAGGCTGCAAAAGTTTATCTAGGCCTTTGGGTGTATTCAAATGGGTTCATGGTCTCTCCTTTAGGTCACCACTTACACAAGTGTTGATGTTGCCAAGCTCATTCATGAACACACCAACCCGTGTCAATTTAAGAAGATTAAATGCATAATTTTTAAAGCAAAACACACCGATTATCTTTTATCACAAAATTCATCAAATTTTTACTATGAATAAAATCTAGCCTCTGAATGCTGATTATACCAAAAAGGAAATGATATTTGACTAGGAGTGTAAGGTAGTTATTTGGGGAAATAAAAAAGAAGGTACGTTGTTACTTGTAATTGTCGTACATTGATTACTTAAAAACATGGCAATTGTCCTGTCCCTTCTTACTAGAATAATTAAAATGGATTTTGCCTACTGTTCATCTTTACAATATCAGGTATATTGGATCATACCAGCTTCTAGATTTCAGGCAATAAGATATATGATCAACAAAATTTACGTTATATTGTATATTATAAATGATTTTTTTTGGATAGCTAATCGTATAGTGGACTTTCTCCCTCGCGTAACAGAAAAAATACAAAAACCATAGATAAAAGAAACTTACTGGTGTTTCAGTGGCGTTTGATGAAGAAAGGAATTGAAGGCGTAGTGCCTTTGAAAAAGGCGTCTTGCGTGCGGTCTGGGTCGAGTTGGGAGACTTCGCTCGTTGAGTGAAGCGCTCGCAGTTAGCCTTTTTGCACTTTGTAGTGGACTTTGGCAGTGCTTTTGCCTTGGCCTCTTCGGACTCTTTAAGCAATAGTGATTCCAACGTTGTTGAGGTTGATGACAATGACGAACATGAACTCTGATACGACTTAGAAGATGATAGTTTTGGCGATTCTGAAATGAAAACGGATATGGGTTCCTTGTTTTCAGTCCTTTTGATCTTCTTCTCCAAATACCTGAGTCGAGGAGACCAAGAACTCGTCGATTGCTGTTCACTTCTCTTCGATTCTTCACTCAATCTAGACATTCTCTTCGTCTTCTTTCCACTCTCATCACAGCTTCTGTTTCTGCAACTGACGTTTGTGATATCCATACCCACTCTTCTTTTAACGCTCTCCTTCACCTGCTTCACAATCTCTCGCGCTCTAGGACTTCTACTTTCCTCTCGAGATCTCCCTTCTCTCACCACCAACTTCTTCTTCGAAGAAGAAGAGGTCGAAATAGAATCCCGCCTTGAAACACTTCTGCTGAAGTAACTGAACTCGGGCATCTCTAGATTCTCCTTGTTGAGTTGCAGAGAGAGCCTTGGATCAACATCTGAGCCTCTTGCAGCCGATATTCTTGGAGTATCGGGCAAAGAACGAGTACCCATTTCGATGTTATCTCTTATCTGCAACGGCCTTAGATGAGAGGATAAGGTTCGTCTGTGCATTGGTGGGGAGGAGACTTGATCTGGTAAGGTATCAAGACCCATTAAACGGGCAACAAGGTTGGGTGTCTTAGACCGTTGCAAGCTAGTGGTATCTGAAGAAGAATCCTTCTCTATAGATTTTGGCATACATGGAATCTGATAGGAAGGAAGAGAAACCAGAAGTTTTAGCAATAGAAGAAGGTCATTATAACCCAAAAAAAGAAAAAGAAAAACGAGCACATGGGTCTTGTCAGTTTACCTTTAAATCTTCTCCAATAGCTGCTAGAGCAGCTGATGAAAACTCCAAATATTCCAACTCCAAGCTGTTTCGTGGTGCTTCTAAACCTGAATTAAAAAACACCCACCAAACCTTATTCCTTCAGAAATCTTTTCAATAGAGAAAACCCACAAAACAGGGAGTTCAGTTATCTACCTTGAAGGGAATCTGTGTAAAGTTGCTGTTGGTGATGAAAATCGAATAGCTGAAGGACACCAGTCATGCACCCAACACTCTCCTTCTCACTTTTCCTGAAAGATCGGCTCCAGTACTTGTCTGATCTACCCATTACTCAAAAACTTCAATCGATCTCCAAGGAGGAGAGGAAAAGAAAAGGTGTATTGAGGAAGTGGATGGATCAAGGGGATGGGGACTTGATTCTGAATAAGGAAGAGAATTTCAAGCAACAAAACGTTGTGGGTATCTTCTCTTATTTATAATCTTGAGTTGTCAATGTGTTTATGTTATTTGTTGGGAGTGATCAGGTGTGTGTTTTCACAACGTTGGGAAATGGAAGGAGAGAGAGAGAGCAGTTGATGACGATTCATATGACCACGCGTCTCCGATTGTCACTCTTTCGACACGATTTCCGAGCCGAGGAGGCTCTTTTTTATGACTTCGTTTTCTGATTCTATGGTCTTGTGTGAAGGTCATTTCAAACCATGTACTGCGTTTTCAAATGAATTTTTGTGCAACGAGATCATGTAATTCAAGTTTAAAAAGAAAGAAGAAATAAAGGCATGTAATTGAGCCATTTGTCTACAGTTCTATTTAGTAGCAAAAATTTGAAAGAACTTTTGTGTGGAGAGATACTAATATGGGCTTTAATAATTGAACTCGTTTGATAATTTACTGAGTTAGTAAAAGTAATGTAAAGTCTCAATTTTTCATATAAAGGGTTACATCAAAAGTATACATCTTCAAAATTGCCACCTTCTTAAAAAAAAAATTTAAAAAAACAACCTCATTTCTTTACAAGATTAACAAAAAAAAAAAAAAAACACCAACTTTTCACGCAAAAAATAAAAAAAAAAAACTTAATACCAATCTACTAAAAATAAAATACAATCATAAGCCCCTTATATTTTATTTTCTATTGATTTAATACCTTACATCACTTTTACTTTAATTGCCAAATAGGCCCTAAAAAAGCACGTAGAGTTTTAAAATCTTAAGCATTAATATAAAGACTGTTTTAGTCTTTGAAATTAAAATTTTGTTTTCTAACATTGAATTTGAGGAGTTAAAGTGTACAAGTACTGTTTTTTGGTTGAAAAGTGTACATGTGCCTGGAATTAAGTTTGAAATCTACTGAGAATTCTAAAAGCCGACCCTTGTAAGTCAATAAGTAGGGTTCAAGTTTTAAATTTAATCCTGTTAAAGTCATTGCCCATGTGTATTGGCGTTGGCCGTGTCACTTCAAACAAAGTTCCACCGTTATGTGATAGTGATATATATATATATATATATATATATATATATATATATATAGATTCAGAAGAGGAAAAGCAGATGTTATACTTAGGCAATTAGTCATGAACAATGCAACTATGAGTCCCAACTTTGATTTTATTGAGATTTTGCACAGCAACCGTATACACGTTTAAAGCCCGTCCACACATTTGGACCTTGACATAGGCTTATGAGCTATATAAGTGATCTGAATTGATTAAAAAAATAATGAGAACATCATAAAATCTCTTTTCCTTTGACATTATATGCATTATGTTATATATACATATTTTAGGTAGTGGTGGCAAAATGCTACCCAACCCACTAACATGACTCAGTTTGACCCATCAAACCTGAACCGCCAAATATACAGGTTGGTCGCGGGTTAGGTTTTTCTAACCGGTATAAAAACGGGTTAGGTTAGGGTTGGCCCGCCAAACCCGGCTGATCCATCTAATCTAGCTCATATTTCTAACCGAAGTCCGAAAATATTAGGAGTTCATTCCGTTTCAAATCTTCATGAATCTTAATGACTTTCTAGTTTCCAGTTCCCTACTTCGTTTCTATAATTAATAGTTTCCATGGTTAAGGTCCCTTGCTCATCTAACTACTTTTAATCATTTTAGGGTAAATGTTTGCATGAAAGAGTCCGGTGGTATATTGGTTAAGTTGGTCCTTTGAAATTCTTAATGTACTGTAACCCACATTTCAATACTGACCCAACCCAGTTCACAGTTAATGCAGGTTAGCCTGACCCGAGACATCATGGGTGTGGGTTGTAGGTTTGCAAGCCGTTTTAAAAATGGGTTGGTCACGGGTCGAGGTCCAAAAGGTGCCCTACCCCACCTCTAACCCAACCCGGCCCTTTCCTGGCCCTACTTTTAGGTATACATATGTTCATTCAAGCAATTTATGCCCAGCCTTGTTTGGTCAACTCCTTGCCCTTGTCGCTCAACCCGAACTTAAAAAAATGGTGGGAGGAGTGAAATTGTGTGGCCGGAACTGGGCCTTTCCGGAGCATTGGCCATCTATCGGGTTTTTTTCAGTGAACTTCTTTAATAAGAATAATAAATAAATAAATAAATAAATAAAGGGTGTCAAAATAATGAATTACACAGGGAGAATTTCCTTGAAATGATATTCATCAAACTACCCTATGTCAGGGCCATTGAAGTATGGCCCTAAATTTAATAATTTAATTGGATGATGTCAAATAGAAGGGAGAAATGTGATCTCCTCTATCCCCATGTCTCCTTAACTTGAGCATCATCCTTTGCATAACTGACTTGTGGCCTCAGCCACACTAAAAATTAGGGACAATTACCGTACAGACGGTCTTAAAGCTGATAATAGCCCCAGAACGACCCAAAAATATATATTTACCGCAAAGCTATTCGATCTATAGGCTACAATATCCTAGGGATGTAGGATATCCAACAATCACTTGAACAGTCTGTGTATTTATTTTTTTTTCTTTTGACTGTGGGACCACCAAACCACCATTGAAACCGTTGGATGGTTGAATGAGTGTAAGATCTAATATCGCACGGTTCGTGCGATATCCTACATCCCTAGAAAAAAAGAAAAAAAAAAGGACTGTTTAAGTGTTTCCGCTTCTGATCTTGCGATATCCTACATCCCTAAGATTTAATATCGCACGATTCGTGCGATATCCTACATCCCTAGAAAAAAAGAAAAAAAAAAGGACTGTTTAAGTGTTTCCGCTTCTGATTGTGGGATATCCTACATCCCTAGAAAAAAAGAAAAAAAAAGGACTGTTTAAGTGTTTCCGCTTCTGATTGTGGGATATCCTACATCCCTACGATATTGCAGCTTGCGATATCCTACAGTTCGAACAGCTTTGCGGTAAATATATATTTCTCAGCTGTTCTTGGGCAATTGTCAGCTTTAAGACCGTTCGTATGGTAATTGTCCCAAATTAGGGATATCCTTATCCGACAAGTAAAAGGGCAAATGGACCAGTAATATGCAGACTATATATGTACACTTTGTAAGATACATTTCAACAAGTAGCTGATTGATACATAGTCACTCTCCTTCCAGCGTTGGCCAAACTTATACAGTGAAAGCATCATTGAAACAAGTAGAATGATTAACTGAGTTTTAGTTCAATTTTGATTGGAAAATAAATAAATTAGCGGTGGTCATTTCCCAAGGCATGCTAGAGTCAATGTTTTGGCCTGATTTCTCAAGGCCCACATACTTCCAACAAGTAGGTAACTTGGGCGGGACCAAATCATAACAAACCCACATGACTTGATCCAATTGTAAGTGACCCAATCATGCTTTTTCGAGTTCCAATTAAGCTTGGGCCAAAATTCTCCAAAACTTGCATGAAAGCTCCATTTAACTTTTAGACCAATAAGTCAATGGTTAGGTTAATTGCATGTACCAAATATTCTTTTGAAAGCCATAATTATTTGGCAACAAAGGATTTGACTCGATTGAGTTAGATCACTCGGTTTTTTTTATCAATACTTCGAGTTCAAATTATCCTATATGCAGGCCGGGTAGCGTTTCAATTGGGCTGACCCACTCAAGTTCAAATAAGCGTTTGGAGCACTGAAAATGGCGAATCGGTTGTGTTAGTCTGTCACGTGTTTCTTCTAGTGCTGTTCGTAACAGAAAACTGACACCAAAATAAAGAAGGAAGGGGAAAATGCATCTCTACTGTACACTTGTCATCACTGGCCATCAAGTGGGGGCCGAGATTGATTCCTTCCAGTAGTAGATGCCAAATGTAGCCTTGAATCCTGGGCCCTGACATGGAGGCATTGCAAGGCTAATTTGGTCATTTCAGTTGTAGACAAGGAACAACTAACAGCAACTACCAGTTATTCTCATGCTTACCCCTGCCTGCTCATGAGTTCAAAATTCAAAAGACACTGCTCACTGGTCACTGCTGACTGATGATGGAGGGTGGTCCTTTTGGCAGAAGTTGGTTGATGGGTTGGTAAATATTAGGTGGACAGTGTACTTATATCCGTGAAATGCAGACTGTTGACTGATCCATGTCAGCAATCTAATGGATCATGGCCATCCATTCCATGTGGGGGACAATCTCTTTTCTGCTTACAGAATTCAACCAAAATGATTCTATATCCCTCTACGTAGAATGGAAGGATTGGAACTCCACGTTGAACCCACTCATTTAAATCTCAAGCTGCTGGCCCGGATCCTCTGGGGTTTTATCTTGAATTAAAGGACTGGTACTCCATGGTAGGGCCTATTTATCAAAATCCAAACTATCAGAAATTAACGCCGTTTAGGAATACGGGGTGTCCTCATATTTTGCATCAGTCTATGTTTGTACCACTATTGGATTGACCATTTGATAAATATTGTGATTAACACAATTTTATTATGCACATTCATTATCACGTTTTTCTTCAAATAGTCAATCCAACCGTGGCAAAAAAAAAACTCATAAACTTTAATGATACCCCCATAAAACTAAAGGATGTTTATTTTTGAACGCTTTTAATTACAATATTAGTTGGTCCTCACTTTAGAGTTTTATTAACTCAGGATCTGTTTGGTTTAAAGCCTCTAAGGATTAAGGTTTCTCATTTTTAGCTCCCTATCCTACTATGGGATCGATGCCTTTTCAAATCTCACCCTGATAGGAATCGGTCCCACACTAAGATTGAGCTTAATTTAATAATAGATCAATAATGCAAAAGATTATATTAGTTATGTTACTAATCATATACTCAATTTTATAATGGGACAAAATCCTATTAGATTAAAGTTTGAGAACATCTCATACATATATTGGTAGAGTATTCATCTTTGAGCGATTTGAAATCTCAATAGAAGAAGTACGAGTGAGACACACCAACACGGTCACCGTGGGGTAAACCCTCAAAATGTTTGGTAAAACTGCTTGTTAGGTGAAGTGGAGTCTCAAATTAAGAAAGAACAGAATATTAGGGGGTCTAATCATAGTATGATGAAATTCTGTTTTTAGTAGCTTCATAAGGAATCTTTTTTACTATTGGCGTAAAAAGTAGATCAGCTTTTTCCTTTTACTGGCTTGAGAACGTTGCTTTTTTACTTTTCTCTCTTTTTCAAAATGAAAGAGAAATTTTTAAAATTTTATACATTTAATATTACCCCTATTCTTTTCATATCTGGTAAATGGAGGCTTCCCCACTTCACCGTACTAGTAAAGTGGCCAAACACATCAGTGAGGATCCTGACCGGTAAAGTAGTAGGTTGTGTATGTAATGAAAAGTAATAAAAAGATTTTTTATTTTAATAATTGACACGTTGGAAGGACAAAGTAAAGAGCAAAGGAATCTTTTTCTTATGTCGTCCATTTACCTTTTGTCATTCAGAAAGATAAACTTTCTGAAATTAAGAGATCCGAGTGAATATCTCACCCAAAATGAGAAGACAGATTCAAAGTTCATAAGTTATGAAATTCTAGAATGATATTGTCTTACAATAAATTGGATCTTGAATTTATTTAGTTAGCCATTCCTACAAATTTTTTTTTTTTTTTTTTTTGCACTGAGTCATTTCTCTTAAGATTCAAACTCACGACCGATTGGTTCTAATACCATCTTAAATTTCTTTAACTAACCATTCTTACCAAAACCTCAAGGTGTTAGCAGAGACAGCGGAAATACTTTTCAATATTCCCCCTTGGGTGGAGCCCACTCTTCAATATTGGAGGTATGCTAAAGTGACTTTTTTTCAACTCAAAATTTTATGTTTGATTAACCCAGTGGATTCTCAGGATTTATAGATTTCGAAAATTCCCCCTTCTACTTGCTTTTTGCCTTAGTTCTAAACTTTGTTTGATGATGATATCACGATGAAATAGATTCTATGAGAAAATTACAATTTCTTGCCATATGGGATAATGGCATTTTCATTAAAGTGTACCGGTTTCTCATCCAAATGGTGGAACTGCACGCAAATTTGCTTGTAAAACTAACTAGCAACAACACCCCTTGCTTTTTAAAGTGTACCGGTTTCTCATCCAAATGGTGGAACTGCACGCAAATTTGCTTGTAAAACTAACTAGCAACAACACCCCGTGCTTAGCCTGGGGCAAAAAGTAAGATATTACATTTTTAATTTATGAGATATCAAAATTAATTATAAACATATGAAAATATATTCATACATATTTATATAAAAACACTCGAGACATCTTCAATCATAAATACAAGTGTTATCTTCACATTGGCCAATGGTCATTTCAATCTCTCCGCACAAATTTCTTTTCTACTCGTTTGAAGTAGCACCAATACCCTTTTAGAATCGATCAAACCGTTTTTTAGCTCTAGATTTAAAAAAAAAAAAATGTATAAACATCTTAACTTTAAAAACCATAAATTATGAGACTTGAAAATGACATGCTAGTGTTATTTAATCCCAATAATAATTGGCCCACCATGGATCAATGTATAAATCTCTTAATTATGAGTCCATATGGGCACACGGAAGTGTAATTATGGTGGGGCAAACCTAGGGTCATTTGTCTATATAATCAGATCAGAAAATGATGCCTATAAGATTTAATAAAAAAAATCCAACCTCAAAACATTTTTTATTACAAGCCCATCTATGAGGTGATCTACTAGAAGATTGAGTTTGATTTTCGTTCACGTGTGACAATCTCTGAATAGAGTAGAGCTCTAATTGGAAACTAAAAGAAAATGATATTTTTAATGAAAAATTTATCAGTATAAATTGTTGAAAGGTGAGCTCCAAATATTAAAATAAAAATATGACAATCTTGAGAAGATGGAAGATAGATGGTGTTGAGAGAGAGAGAGAGAGAGAGAGAGAGAATAATCCATAATCCATATGGACCTAGAAAACTAATATCTACGCATAATCTATGAGTGGGTCTCACTGAAGAAAGAAGTTAAATGTGCAGGGCCCACTAATTGATTTGTATCCATTAAGAAACCAAACAACGGTTAATAGGCTTGCATCCCTCCATCAGTGGGGCCCACTCTTACAAAAAAGGGATTAAGAGAAGGCCATTATTATTTCATCCAATACTAGAGTCCGATCTTGAAATATATTCAACACAAACTGGTGCCCACTACTGGATACATCCATTTAGGGAAAAAAAACTGAAAGAAGAGTAAAGCAACAACAGTTTGGATTTCAATCATTGATAAGGCCCACAAAACGTATTTAACATGGGACCCATTGATGATTGAAGATCTAAGGAAAAGAAAACAAACAGATTGTAAAGATTTGCTTGTAATTTGGATAATGGCAAAAAATAGGACTCCAATTGAAACGTTGATAAAAATCTCTTATGAGAGAGGTTTTAGGAGAGAAATAGTAGCCCTCTTTGAAAAGAGAGACTATTTAGGGATGATGTGGCACCCCTTACAGCTCATTTCCCCTTTGCTTTAATATATATAAAGTATCAATCAAAATACCATGTATTAAAGAACGGCTCTTTACCCGACTAACAAGGAGTGTCAGTTTTTACCTTACTACCCAGGGTTTGAACCTTGGGTACTTCACCTCTTCCCACTTGTGTGGGCTTTCTTCCCACGTATGTGGGCTTCCTTCCCACTTGAGCGAGTTACTTTCCCATGTGTATGCTCTCTTGGGTCTCAGGCCCCTTGAGTGGGGTACCAAAAAAAAATACCATATGTTACAAACTTTGTGTGTCCCACTAGCCTACAAAATGCAACGGGCTTTTTGTGTAGTGATTAAAAAAATAGTCCACTGAATGTTTTAATGTTTTTCAAAAAATGGATGATAATAAAAGTTTTATTTTGATAATTTATCTGATGATCTTTAATTAGGTAGCTAATGGTATCTAATAGACATTTTTTTTTTTTTGGTAGCTAATCTCGAAAGCCCTATTGGCTGGTCGAGCAAGGGGAAACATACTTATTTCTTCACTTGTCATTAGATCCTTTCCAATGAGTTTTCCTTCATGTTTCTCTTTTATTTTTGTTAAAGTAGCTTCACATTCCCAACTTAAGTAATGAAGAAATTAGGGTTTTCAGGTTCATACACAACCTTATTTGAAGCACTTATTCCACAATTGAGAGGTAAAAGCATTTAGAATATACCACTTTCTACATATATTTAAGCAACACCGAACAAAAAATATAGCATGCTGCAGAAAGCCAGAAACTCCCTTGAACAAACATTTCGTTAGGCAAATTAAGAATCCTAAATTTGAATATAAGATTTTTGAAAACCATCCTTTTGAAATTTTTTTTTATCACTTTTGGTTTTTGAAATTCTAAGAATTCTAACTTCTTGAATGCTAGGTTGTACTTGTGCATTTTGAAAATCACTTGATGATGTATGAAAAACTCATTATTCTCACCAGACAAGAATTCTCAAAATTCCCCTACCCGATCAAAACGATAATGTTTGTTTTGTTCTAGTAGAGTAAAAGGTGCGGTAAAATAGCCTCAGCCAGCCAAAACATTTACCACACTTATGTTGATTTGGTTGGTAAACAATGAGTGAAAAAGTAAAGTTCTAGCTACCAAAAAATCTACCATTACTTAATAGTCGTCATATATTACAATGTAAAGTATGGTAAAGTGCCTTTCCCATTAATTTTACCAGACCACAACCCATTAACTTTACTTTACCACACAAAAATAAACGTCATACTTAGTAAATTTTACCAAACCATAACCCATTAACTTTACTTTACCGCACAAAAACACAAACGTCATACTTAGTAAATTTTTCCAAACCATAACCCATTAACTTTACTTTACCGCACAAAAACACAAACGTCATACTTTACCGAAAAGTTCACTTACATTACTTATCATTCATTTTCTATTAATTTGACATTTACTTCACCCTTACTTTACTGGTAAATAAAATAAGCATACCCAATATTCCAATTGAAAGTACAAACACCTTGACAATTTACCTAGAACCAATCTCAACAGATATCATTGCATTATGATCGGCCAACAATAATCTAAAATAGGAGTTGATCACCTTTTTAACAAATCGGTTAGATTCGTATGAGCATTCAATGTGATTATTATAGGTCTTCTATTCGAGAAAAAAGTGATTAATATATTAAATTTAGGTTAGACCAATTATCAACTCAGTTGTTAAGTAGTTGTTCGTGCATTTTCATATCACCAATAGGTTTTGAGATTACTTGCTAGTATCTCTGTTATGGCATCAGAGTGCAGGACAAAAATGCCCCATGTCTCTGATGGACAGCGACATTCGGCGCCGGGATGCTACCGGGGTCGGCGGGCGTGGGAGCCCGTTGGGTACGACCCTTTCGCGCCCGTGGGGGCCGAAGGCGTGTATTAATATTTTTTTTGGGTGGGTGTGCCAGATTTTCTATTTTACTTGGAATTGCAAGTGGTGATCCGGAGATCGACCTTCGCAAGTAAAAAGAAAATCAACTTCTTTCAAGTTTTTCATTGCACAAATATTTAAGAAAAGAGACATTTTCTTGGTTTGCCGTAAAAGGCGATTTTGTTTGGCATTTATAGCCGATTTTGGCGTTTATAGCCGATTTACAATTCTCATCAATAATGAAAGACAAGAGTTGTGATTTTTGTCTCTTTTAGAAAAATACAAACTACAATGAAAAGCAAGAAAAGGAAGATCTAACTTTCAAGAAAAGCCACGTCTAAGCCATTGGAGGCAGCGGGAGAAGGCAAGGACCTTGGGGGGGAGTACCCCCCAAGGGACTTTTTGTCACCTTGTAGTGGTGCTTGATGTAGAATTTCTGCAGAATTTTCTCTCTTTCTCTAGACTCTGTCTGTCTGGAATTCGGGATTCTCTGCACCTTTTGATTTTCGATCTTCGGTTTTCCGTTCGTCTTTTTTCCATCCCTTTCTTCTTGGAAAGCTCTCCTATTTATAGGCTCTTGGTAGCCATTAGGAGAGTTTATGGGCTTTAATGGCTTTAATGGGAGGAGTTACAAGATTTATTTCTTGATTTTGCAACTCCTTTTTCCTTGAATCCGATTGGCCGATGGAGATTAAGGGCTTTTAATCACCTTAATTACCATAATGGGAGGAGTTTCATGGCTTGAATGCCATGACTTAATTGGTTTGTAACTCCTGGATGCTTGCTTCTGATTGGGCCGTCCAAAGAAATGAATTAATGACTGCAATAAAGTTAGTCAATTAACTGCATTAAATGGTCGCCGAGCAGTTGAAGAGTCGCGGGCCGCGCCGCGTCTTTTGGGATTCTTTTGGAGATGATCACCGATGGATCTACATGCTGATCGACATCGGATGACCGTGTAATTTCAGACATTGATAGCTAGCAGCGGGCCGGTGACATCTGTCTTGTCGATTTCTCGATCGATCGGACAGAAAGAGCACTTTTTAGGTCAACCGGTCGGCGATCTTGGAGCGATCAATGATGATTTTATGCTTTTGACGGCGGATCTGAGATGTCGTCGGATATGAGTCAATTTCAAGCACTAAAAATCACATTTTCAGGAAACCACAGGGGCCAAAGTGCGCGAAACGCGAAAAGGGAAAGAAAAACGGGTCACCGGCGAAAAATCCGGTGACCCGGACTTCCATGGTCGCCGGCGACCATGGGCCAGGGTCGCGGGCTGCGACCTTGGGGGTTTTTCTCCCCTTTTTGGTCCGTTTTGCGGTCTTTTTCGTCGCCGTTTTCTTCTGTATTTTTCCTGACATTTCTTCTCATTTATTGGCTTGATTTCCCTGTAGAAAACCTGATGAGAATCCTTGCATTTTTAGAGTGCAAAGTTTCCAATTTTCCGGGAAAGCCGAAGACTTTGTCGCGTAGAGCTGCTGATTTTTCGCCAGAAGCTGAAACTTGGTCAAACGATGTCGGAATGACCTGAAATTTGAGGTGAAGCCTCCTGAGCAATAAATAAGACCAACCATAGGCTTTTGTTTGAGTTTTGAAGCCGTTTGGGGTCCCGTCGCTAGTAGACTTGATTTTGCCGCGAGGGAGATGCCGCGCGTTGATGTGCGGTCAAACGATGTCCGATTGACCTGAAATTTGACAGGGAACCTATTGGAGTCATTTTGAGATGATCCACAGGCTCTCTCTTGGAAACCATGGTCCCGGGGAGCTCCGCCGCCGGTATGCTTGATTTTCTTTCAGAGCGTCGAAACCTGGTCAAACGTTGTCGGAATGACCTGAAATTCGACGTGCAGCTTTTTGGAAGCATGTTGAAGCCACTCATGCACTTGGTTTGATGAGCGAAGATTTCGGTGGTTCCCGCCGCCGGGAGGCTTGATTTTGTTGCTCGAGCATTGATGGAGGGTCAAACGTTGTCGGTTTGACTTGAAATTTGGCATGGAGCCCTTTTGAGACATGCTGGAGTCATCCGTAGGCTCTGATCAAAGTTTTGACGTCTTCGATGATGTCGCCGCCGGGAGCGCCAATTTAGCTGTCGGAGAAGCGAAGTTAGGCCAAATGATTCTGAAATGGCCCGAAACTTCTTGTGTACTCCTCCCTTAGCTGTCTTGAAGGATCTTGCAGTTTTTGTTTGATTCTGACAAGTTTTGATTTTTTGGAGAAGTTGCATTGCCTATTTATGGCAGGTTGCGACTTCATGCAGCTTTCTTGATGTTGAAGAGGCAAAGTGACATTTTTGGTGTCAACAGTCTCATTGTGTGTTTGTGCATACCCAAGTGCGTAGGGCAAGAAGACCCCATGCCACATTTTAGTTTTGTGCGGGCTTGTGCTTCGGATCCAGGTGGTGTCTCGCATGGGGGGGGGGGGGGGTGGGGTGTGTTACAGTCTCCTATCATCAATTGGTTTTGTGATTACTAGCTAGCAACTCCGTTATCATCAACCTATAAAGCCGTGTGAATATTTTTGTCAAGAGAGAGAGGGAAAAGCTTTGAGTCCTCATTCATTTATGAAGGATTTTCTTTGCTGATAACCCTCAATTCTTTGGGGCTAATACCTAAATTTTAAATATCTAGATCTCAAGGTTTCAACCTTCATTTATGATAAATAAAAATTTACTCTAATGAGAATTATGCCAGCACTTGGATAGGAGGGTTTGCATGGCCTAGGGATTAGTTATTGGCTGTCCAAAATCGAGTGTCCCTCAGGCTTAGGGTCAAAGGTTCCTATGCTGAGCTGGGCAGGAGATGCCCTGGGTCATAAAAAATAAAGATTATGCCAGCATGAATTTGTGCTGCATATTTTTTACTTGAAGCAAGTATAAAGAATGAAGATATGACCCAGTCAAGAGCAAATCAAGTAAGAATCAATCAATTAATTCAAAGCAATCCATATCTAGAAAAATAGCCTTATCTACTGCTAGCATGATTTGTATTAACCTCTGTTTAGACAAGATTTAAATTACTGTGTAAATCTGTAACTGTCGTATCACTGAAAATCAGAAACTGATATACTGTAAATCTGTATATAAATACAAAACACAGAGTACTCTTTCGGTATTAAGAAAGAGATTCCAAATTTCAAATTCTCTTTATGGTATCAGAGCTGAGGGCTTTCACCGAACAAGCTCTTGTGTGATCCTCCTTTTTTGCTTCCGCCTTCTTTTTCTTTCTCAACCATCCAATCTTCCTACTCTTCTTTCTAACATGAATGGCTTCTCCTTCACCTACCAAGAAATATCCATATCCATCAAATCTGAACATCTCCATTAAACTGTCCCAAACCAATTACCTTCTATGGTGTACCCAAATGCTTGGTCTCATAGAAAGCCAAGACATGATGAGTTTTGTTGATGGAACCCTTACTGCACCATCGGAAACAATCACCGCCCCGGATAGCTCGTTTCCATACGGCACGAAGGAGATTGAAAACCCAGAGTTTCATCTCTGGCGCTGTTTTGATAGGCTGTTACATGGCTGGTTAACTGGAACAATGAATGAAGAAGCTCTGAGTCTCGTCGTTGGTCTGAATACTACTCATGAAGTACGGGAGGCATTGAATAACTCGTTTGTACAGGGATCACAAGAATGAGAATTCCATCTGCAACAGCGTCTTCAACTTCATAGAAAGGGTACGTCCACTCTTTGGTTATATTTGGGATTTTAAAAGCATCTGTGATGATCTTGCAGCTATTGGTAAACCAGTTGAGGATAAAAAAAAAAGGTTTTCTGGCTGCTTAATGGGTTAGGACGTGACTACCAGTCCTTTGTTACAACCATGCTCAAACCACCCACTCCATCTTATAATGAGGTAATTCCACTCTGAAGGTTTGAATCCAACCTTCTATTTAAGCCTTAACACAGGCTAAGGTCCTATCTCAGATTATTATATGCAATTAAAAAGGAAATTATGCTAAGCAAATATAACCAATCACCACACAAAGAGAGGCACATCGATTTACGTGGAAAACCCTTATCGGAAAAAAAAACCACTGGTGGCAAAAGCCACAGAAAGCAATGCACTATGAGAAAGAAGATTACAAAGAACTCACAAGACCTGACCCAGTTGAAACTCAACCTAAAAGGACTGTGAAGTAATCGCCGACGACCCGTCGTTCACCTTCCACGTACTAGTTTGAAACCCTCCTTGAATGCCCCTTCAAGGAGATTCAGAGAAGAAGAATAAGAACCAGAACTTCCGCGCAGACAGCCTTGCAAAACTTGAGAGAAAGAATAACACTTGATGCACATTTGGTGATAGCTCTCCAGTCCCCTTTGGATGCAAGGGGTTTTTGAATCGTGCAGGAGACTCACTGAAAGAAGGAAGAACTTCTAAAAGAAGTAGAGAGCTTCAGCTTGATAGAGTCCTAAACAGTTCTGGACACAACATCTCGCTATAGCGAGCAGGGACCTCGCTATAGCGAGCTTAGTCCCTGGAAGAGCCAGAATAGTGGCTTGCTATAGCGAGACCAGGTTCTAGAAATAGTCAGTTATTTTCACAATACATCTCCAGTAGAAATCTGCAGGGGATCTTCAAGTGCAAGAAGGAGTCTGTAAAATAGATCACACGAATCCAACAGAAGTCTTTCACCACAATGGAGTTCCTTCACACTCCTTATCTAAAAGAAATAGAAAATATAACTCAAGAAGGATTGAAAATATGAGTTTTGTTCAAACTAAGAGAAATTGCCAACAAAAAATAGCTAACAATCTCCCCCTTTGGCAATTTGTGAACAAAACTCTTAAAACAAAAACGACTCTCTCTAAACACACATAAAGACAACCCAGGAAACAGATGATCTTCATCAGAAGGCCTATCACAACCTGCACAAAAACAAACCTTGTCAAAGATCCATAACATCACATAAATGATAGTAATTCAAAACAAGTGAAATTTAAATTTCTAGTCAAGATTTTAGAGTAAAGTGCTAAATATAACAAAAATCAGTTCAGCCTAACTTCCCCTGAGATAACTAAACTACTCTCCCTTTTTGTCACAGAATTGACAAAGCGCTTGCTCCCCCTAAATCATATGATCTCTTTATCCTCGAAAAAAAAATCTCACAAATGCAAAACTCAATCAGGCCAACAATCGAAAACCCTCGATGATTAAATACAATAATTTGCAAGTCATGAGGCAACACAATTTTGGAAAATTTCTCATGAGTGTAAATTGTGAGTGAGATGATCTCAAATGTAAACCACAAAGAAATCGTAGATCGACCAGAAATCAACAATCATCAGGTATAAAGCAAATTTCACACCTTTCAAAAACATTCGATCTGATCAGCAATGAGATGTGAAGCTCCCCCTTAATGGTACATAGTTTTATTTTATATATATATATATATATATTCTGAGCCCAAAATTAGAGATTCTCATGAACTTCTTTACATATAAAAATGCTCAAGTTCTAGTGCTCATTTTTTATAGAAATTTCTGAACCCTATAGGATACAGTTCCATTACGTCGGTCTACAGAAATCTCTACGCACTTTGGGTCACATATATAGAAATAGACATTAAGAAGAGAGCATAGAGAAGTGGAAAAATCATAATCGATGCTTCGAATAAGTACAAAACCACTAAGACCGTGAATCCTGTCAATCCTAGAGTCTCATTGACCCTAAGTGAGTGTCCAAGTGAGTCATCGTGTACTTGTGGACATGATCAAAGATTTTAAATCGTAAAAGAAAACTCAGTTCGAAAATCCAACAAATTAAAGTGCATCACATGCAGGATAATCTCAAAATTAGCCCGAATGAGTATGCATGTGCTATTCAAAACATGTTTTGAGGACTAGTGGTTTAGGCCACTGCCTAGGGACTTACGGGGAGGGGGATCAACCTTAGTATTCTCAATTTATTTAGACAGTGTAGTGTAGACCACATTACAGTTTAGGTCAGTCTTACGAATCCAAACAAGCTTCGTCTTAACCTGTTGAGGAGAAGAAGGTTTCTTCCTTGTCTGGTTTCTGATATAATTTCTTCTTTTATTGCAATGTGGTCTAATGTGCCCTTTTATACCGCAAAAATGACAAATCGGGATAGTTCTGGGTTTGGACATATTATTAGATGAATTTGAATTCCCATGTTTAATAGTTGGAGTTGTTAGAATACCAGAAAATAAGGCTAGTCCTTTAACAAAAACAGATTTACCTGATTGAATGGAAGTTGATGATTCCGGATTAAATCTAAGTCCAGTCTTTTGTTTCTCACTCCTTTGTTGCATCAAAATTACATCGAGAGTCATGGAGCCCTTATTTATTCTTTCAAGCGAGGATTTGACAGAGACTAGCTCGGATAGTGTCATCCACAATTTGCCACATACATCATTCTTTTCAGCTTGTAGCAGATTGTAGTCAGAGTGCAAAGATTTCAATTCCATTGTAACTTTCTCTAACTGTGCAGTAAGTAGATCTTTCTCTTTTCCTGCAGCAATAATGTTGTCAGATAGAATTGCACGCTGGGTTTCTAACTGACTTACCTTTGCACGGACATCATCAAGCTCAGAAGAAACAGATGGGTTTTGTGATTCAGAAACCTTTAACTTGTGAGGGAGCTTATCATTGATGCGTGACAGTCGTAAGGAATCTTTCAGAAGTTTTTTATAAGCAATTTCAAGATCTTGTTCTTCGTTAGAAAGATCTTCACACCTTGACTCGTCATCTGACTTGGAATCCTTGTCAGATGACCCCTGCTCAAAAGAGAGGTTAGTAGACGACATAAAAGCAGCAAATTTAGCAGATTCAGATTGTGACTCAGATTCACTAATTTCATCTTCTGAATCTTCTTCCCAAGAAACATTCAAAGCCTTTCCTTTGTTTCTTTCCATCCGATTTGCACATTTAAAAGTAGGGTGACCAAACCCTTGACATTCAAAACATTGGATAGGCTTATTGGTGTTCTTAGAAAAAGTTTTCTCATTCTTAGGCCCTATTTTTGGCTTAATCATAGGTCTATTTTTGGAAAATTCCTTTTTGAGGTTCTTTTTATTTTTATTTAAATATTGCTTGAATTTTTTGACAAAAAAGGCCCTAAGTTCTACATTATCAAAATCATTATCAGTCTCATCAACATCATTGTCCTTGGATGATATGAGAGTAATTCCCTTGGATTTCTTATCAGAACAGTGATTTGCTTCAAAAGTTTATAAGTTTCCAATCAATTGTTCAACTGGCAGATCATCAAGATTCGTATATTCCTCAATAGCAATCACTTTAGACTGAAATCTCTTGGGCAAGGACCGAAGAATTTTCTTTACCACCTTTTGGTCTGAGATTGGTTCTCCTAAATTAAAACTTGAATTGACAATAGGACTCAGGTTGGCATAATAGTCGTCAAAGGTTTCTTCATCTTTCATTCAAATTGATTCAAAGGCAGTTGTCAAGTTCTGAAGTTTAGTTTGCTGAACTTTATCAATGCCTTCATGCACTGTTCTCAAGAGATCCCAAGCCTCTTTCGCAGTGGTACAAGTAGAAATTCTCCGAAATTCAGAGTGACTGACGCTATTATATATAGCATTTATGGCTCTATCATTCCAATGGGTCTGATTCTTTTCTCCCGGAGTCCAGTCAGCCTCTGGTTTGGGAACACTTTTCCCATCAACTACCACAGTTGGTGGTTTGTAACCATTCATGACTGTTAGCCAAACATCACGGTCAAGAGAACGCAGAAACGCAGTTATTCTTACCTTCCAATAAGCATAATTGCTACTGCCTTCAAGCAAAGGAGGTTTGGTGGTAGAAGTGCCTTCTCTAATGAATTCCATAGAATAAATCTGAGTGGATCATACTTTTAGAAAAGCGAACTTGCTCTTATACCACGTGAAGGTTTGAATCCAACCTTCTATTTAAGCCTTAACACAGTGTCCTATCTCAGATTATTATATGCAATTAAAAAGGAAATTATGCTAAACAAATATAACCAATCACCACACAAAGAGAAGCACGGCGATTTACGTGGAAAACCCTTCTCGGGAAAAGAACCACGGGTGGCAAAAGCCACAGAAAGCAATGCACTATGAGAAAGAAGATTACAAAGAACTCACAAGACCTGACCCAGTTGAAACTCAACCTAAAAGGACTGTTAAGTAATCGCCGACAACCCGCCGTTCACCTTCCACGTGCTAGCTTGAAACCCTCCTTGAATGCCCCTTCAAGGAGATTGAGAGAAGAGGAACCTTGAATGCCCCTTCAAGGAGATTGAGAGAAGAGGAATAAGAACCAGAACTTCAGCGCAGACAGCCTTGCAAAACTTGAGAGAAAGAATAACACTTGATGCACACTTGGTGATATCTCTCCAATCCCCTTTATAGAGGATGCAAGGGGTTTTTGAATCGTGCAGGAGACTCACTGAAAGAAGGAAGAACTTCGAAAAGAAGTAGAGAACTTCAGCTTGACAGAGTCCTAAACGGTTCTGGACACGACATCTCGCTATAGCGAGCTCAGTCCCTGGAAGAGCCAGAATAGTGGCTCGCTATAGCGAGCCTCAGTCTCGCTATAGCGAGACCAGGTTCTGGAAATAATCAGTTATTTTCGCAATACATCTCCAGTAGAACTCTGCAGTGGATCTTCAAGTGCAAGAAGGAGTCTGTAAAATAGATCACACGAATCCAACAGAAGTCTTTCACCACAATGGAGTTCCTTCATAGTCCTTATCTAAAAGAAATAGAAAATACAACTCAAGAAGGACTGAAATATATGAGTTTTGTTCAAACTAAGAGAAATTGCCAACAAAAAATAGCTAACACACTCCTTCAAAGTCATGAAACATGGAATATGATTCATTGCATTGAAAACCAATCAGCACAGACAGTTGTTTTTGTTGGTTAACATACCAACAATGGAGCAAAAAATAAAAAAATGGGGACAGTCTACCAAGGCAAAATTCACATCTGAAGGAAAAGGTTTTGTTCCAATTGGACAAAATAACAAGGCAGAACAGTTAAGTGGTGACAAAACTCAAGAAGTCTTGCTTGCTAAGAATCACTCTTATAAATCTTCTACTACTAATATTGTCTGTCAAATTTGTGGAAAGCATGGACATCCTGCAGTTAAGTGTTGGCACAGTTTCAATCAAACTTATACTCCAGATGACATTCCTAAAGCACTGGCTGTGATGACGATTGGGAATAGTCATGATGCTAAATGGTTCCCCGATACCGGTGCATCAGCACATATGACTGGAGATCCAGGTAACTTGGTTAATTTTCAAAACTACAATGGACAAGATTCTGTCATGATTGGAGATGGAACTACTCTTAAGATTACTCATATGGGTGATGCAATTTTAAATACTCTCAATGGGAAATTTAAAATTTGCAATGTTCTTCTAGTTCTTGAGTTAAAGAAGAATCTCCTATCTGTGAGTCAATTTACAACTGACTATGCCTGTGTTTTTGAATTTTCAAATGGTGGTTTTGTGTTAAAAGGATAGGGACACTCGACAAGCAGTGATGAAGGGCACTAGGACAGGGGATCTATATACTTTGGATACACATCATTAACATGCCTTCTTTTCAAATAGACATCGATCAGCTCCAGAAAATGTGGCATTGGCGTCTCGGGCATCCTCAGAATAAAGTGGTTCACTTTTTAAATAAATCTTTTGCTATAAGCATAAGTAGTTGGAATAAATCTGGTGCTATTTGTGAAAGTTGTCAAGTAGGAAAGGCTTGTCGCTTACCGTTTATTTCTTCCTGGGACTTAAGTAATGAACCTTTATCTGTCATTCATTCTGATTTATGGGGACCTACGCCTACTTTATCTTTTACTGCTCATCGCTCTTATGTGATTTTTTTATAGATGAATACACTCGATTTACCTGGTTTTATCCACTGCTTAGAAAATATGATCTCTTTCAATGCTTCTTAAATTTTCAAGCTTTAGTGGAAAAACAGTTTGATAAGAAGATAAAAATATTTCAATCCGATGGAGGAGGGGAATATTTAGATGGAAGATTTCAGACCTATTTGACAAAAAAATGGGATCTTACATCATATCTCATGTCCTCACACGCCCTCTCAGAATGGTCTAGCAGAAAGAAAGCATCGCAATATTACTGAGTTAGGTCTTACCATGGATTAAAATCTCGACCGATATCGAGCCGATATCTCGCTGAGATATCGGTCTCGGCAAAATATCTCCAATAAATCGCAAAATATCGGCCGATATGATATTTATATCCTGTGAACCAATATCTCGGCCGATATTTTGATAATATCGGCCAAGATGATATAAAAAGGGTAAAAACCCTAACTTTTGCAACTTTTTTCCCATCTTCATCTTCTTCTCCTCTCTTCTCATTTCCTTACTACCCATAGCAGCAGCCATACTCCCTCTTGCATATTTTCAAATCCCACATTAATTTTTTGAAGAAAATATTATCTAAGGTAAGAGAAAATCAACCTAAAGCATTTTATTATATATATATTTTTTTTAATTTTTTTGATGAAGTATAGAAATCATTGGGTTTGTCATTTGTGTTGTGTTCTTCATTTAGAAGTTAGATCTATATACTTTCATGCTAGATCTACTTATACACATAATTTTGAACTTTTTTTCCAATTTTTTTAATTTTCGGATTTTTTAATATTTGAATTATTATATATCATTTTTTGGGGGATTTCATCATAACTATGTTCTTTTAATGATTCATGATCATTATATGGTGTATAAATGATTGATCTACATACTTTTATGCTAGATCTATATATTTAGGATTTTGAAAATGATTTTATTAAAAAAAAATTCTTAAAAATACTAAAAAAGACAGCGAACTAGACACAGACAGTACTTATAACTTAAGGTAACCGAGATTTTGATTTATTGTTGTTACTAATAGAAAAAAATATTATATTCCAGTATTTTCTAATATTCTGGATTTTTGGATATTTTTGCAATTTTTTTTGGATTAAAAAAAATTCACACCGCGACGACCGCGACGGACCGATATCCGCTACAGGTACTGATATTATATCGGTTTTTCGGCCCAGCCGATACTGCGACCGAGATTTTAAACCATGGGTATTACCATGATGAATCATGCTTGTGTTCCAAGGAAATACTGGCTAAATGCTTTCTCAACTGCAATCTTTTTAATTAATAGACTACCATCTACTGTTTTGGATATGCAATCACCTTACCAGCGTCTTCTCTATAAGAAGGTCAATTTTGAGTCCTTTAGGGTGTTTGGAAGTCTTTGTTATCCATATTTGAGAGACTATGCACAGGATAAATTCAGTCCCAAATCTCTTCCATGTGTGTTTATGGGCTACAATACTCGTCATAAAAGCTACAATTGTCCTTTTCCACCAACTGGGCGTCTATACATTTCAAGACACGTTGTGTTTGATGAGTCCTTTTTCCCATTTGCTAACCCACATAAGTTGCATATTCCTTTTCAGGGACCATGGGATATAACGACCTTCAACGGATGGGTTGACATTAAAGACCCTACTGTTTCACGTCCCACATCTCAGCTTTTTCATGGACCCACAACAACTCACCAAGAGGAGCCCACCCAGTCTACTCATGTACCAATGGCTACCCAACAAAAAGTGCCCAACCAGCCTCTTCATGGATCTATTGTTAACCCACAAGTCGAGTCCAACCAGTCCCTTACATTACCTGGTTTGATCCCTCCTCCCGCTGAATCCTCGAGTGACTTATCTCACTCGGATTCTACAAGGGTTGAGGAAGAGGCACATGAGGTTGATCCTCCATTTCATGGTGTTGATGGCCTACAATCGCCTTCCATATCTAGTCACTCATGTGTTGGTAGTCAATTACCTCCACCTTCACCACCTCCCACACATAACATGATCGCACGCTCCTAGGTTGGTATTGTAAAGCCTAACCCTCGCTGTGCCCATTTTGTTGTGACAAATATACCAGCTGAACCGAAAACTATCAAATCCGCTCTATGTGATCCTGGTTGGACCATTGCTATGTAAGAAGAGCTTCAGGCACTTCGTCTAAATAACACTTGGGAATTGGTCCCTCGTCATCATACCATGAATATTGTTGGCAGTAAGTGGGTCTAAAAGACCAAGCTTAAAGCTGACGGCAGCCTTGAATGTCTCAAGGCTCGCCTTGTTGCCAAAGGGTACGATCAGGCATGGTAGTATACGTCTTGTTCTTACTTCGCTATAATGAATCATTGGGATATTCGGCAATTGGATATGAAAAATGCATTCTTGCATGGCTATCTTTCTGAGCCAGTGTTTATGGAACAACCGCCGGACTTTGTTGATCCCACTCACCCCAATAGTGTATGTCGCTTGAAAAGGGCTCTTTATGGCCTTAAACAGGCTCCTAGGGCTTGGTTTGACAGATTCAGTGGTTTTCTACTTACCCATGGATTCTATTGTAGCACTGCTGACTCTTCAATGTTTATTTGTCGCAACAATCGTGGCATTATCATCCTTTTACTTTATGTAGATGACATGATTATTACATGCGATTGCAAGGAGTTTCTTGAGTGGTTCATTAAACAGTTAGGGACAGAGTTTGCTATGAAAGATTTGGGTTTTCTTCACTATTTTCTTGGTATTGAAGTTACCAAGACTCCTCGTGGTCTTCATCTATGTCAACACAAATATGCAAATGACCTTCTGACACATGCTGATATAAGTGTTTGTAAGCCAACTTCCACCCCTATGGTCCTTAGAAACTCAGTTAATTCCCTCACCGCTGACTATTCCAATCCCACTCTCTATCGAAGTCTTTTGGTGGTCTTCAATACCTCACAATAACAAGACCTGATATCTCCTATAGTGTCAATTATGTTTGTCAACACATGTCCAAACCTTCGATTGAACACTTTCAAGCTATTAAACGTATATTGTGTTATGTGCAAGGAACCACTACTCAAGGCGTTTAAATATTTTCATCAGGCTCTCCCACTCTTTCTGCCGTTTCCGATTCGGATTGGGCTGGATGTCCCTCCACTCGCTGTTCAACTACTTGTTTTTGCACATTCTTTCGCAACACATGTATTTCTTGGATGCTAAAAAGCAGCCCACTGTGGCCCGATCTAGTGCTGAAGCTGAGTATCGTGCCATGGCTTCCACAGCAGCTGAACTCACATGGCTATCCTATGTTCTACGAGATATAGGCGCTTACATTTCTGCTCCACCAATACTCTACTGTAATAATCTCAGTGCCTTATACATGACAGTAAATCCTGTATTTCATGCTCGAACTAAACACATTGAAGTGGACTACCACTATGTTCGGGAAAAAGTTGCGCTTGGATCTCTTGTCACCAAATTTATTTCCTCCTCAGAACAGCTTGCCGACGTGTTTACTAAATCGTTGCCTAAGCTGCACTTCCTCATGTTGTGTTCCAAACTGGGCCTTGTTCAGTCACCCAAGCCCAATTTGCAGGGGAGTATAAAGAATGAAGATATGACCCAGTCAAGAGTAAATCAAGGAAGAATCAGTCAATTAATTCAAAGCAATCCAGATCCAGAAAAATAGCCTTATTTACTGCTAGCATGATTTGTATTAACCTCTATTTAGGTAATATTTAAATTACTGTGTAAATTTGTAACTGTCGTATCACTGAAAATCAGAAATTGATATACTGTAAATCTGTATATAAATACAAAACACAGAATACTCTTTCGGTATTAAGAAAGAGATTCCAAATTTCAAATTCTCTTTAGCAAGATCTTACTTGATATCTGTGAGAGAGAGAGAGAGAGAGAGATTTCATTAGTGGTTTGAATTTTGAAGGCATGCTCCATCAAAAATAAATTTGTGCCCATGTAGAAAGTGAATTTCCACGTCTAAAGTTGAGGGCATGTTTTCATTATGTTGGAGCTTCGCTGTTTGTGGATTTCCGTTTCCATTTTTTAGGCATTGCCACAGAGGCATTGTTCCAACTCCAGATAAAAAGGTTTAAGCGGTTTGAGGAAATTCAACTCAAATTTTCCCCTTTTTGTTTTTAATGGAAAAGTAAATCACAAAATAGTGAAAAAGTGACACCAATGAAAATTGATTCCTCCTTAATGCCAACTCTTTTGTGGTAAGGAACATCACAACCATATATGGAAAGGCAGTTTTGTCGACTATTCTTTCTCTGCAATAATGAAAAAAGTTATTCTCCAATGATTTTCACAACGTTGTGCATGATTAATTCCTTTTTATTTCTTTTTTACTTTCAAAAACCATGAAGCACCAAACCGTAAATTTTTTTTATTTTTCTGCACTTTTTTCATAAAAAGGAGTTACACGAACGTGGAAAGCATTTTTGTATGAAAATAGAAAGCAGAAAATTTGATGCACAGTTTAGATTTGCAATTTGCACTTTTCTTGATCGAAAAGGAGAAATGGATTGTGAGTTGCAATTTGCACTTTTTATGCAAATTGTGAGACAGTGAAATTCTGGATTCAAAAAGCTCCACTGTGCCTGAGTGCTTTCATTGCAGGAAATGAAGTCGGCCTGATTTCGGAAGAGACAGCATAAAAGTTACCTTTCTAGTGAGGAATGCATAAATTTCGGAAAGAGTAATATAAATGAGATATGTCATGTCAATTTAATTTGATGTTAATAGCAGGTAAAATGAAGCAGTAGGAGTACTGTACGACCTATTAAATAGGTATTTGACTAGGCAACAGGTATCTGATCCCGGTTCCTGTGGAGGGCGCGGACTGGAGAGAATTTTGGGAGGCTCTTGATTTATATAAAAAAAATCTATGTTTTCTTTTTTTTTTTGAATTTTTTTTTATGAAGAAAACCCTTTTTAATTCGAGAAAAATGGAGTGTCTGGAGACTTCATAATTATGGCCAAGGGCTTTCATTTCACAATATCATGGAATAATTTGACATTCCACAATAATTTTGAAAAAACCTGACATCCAAATTTTATGAGAAATAGGCATTTAACATGACATCACAAAATGGAGGGAAATGATAAAAAAAAAAAAATTTGAAATAAAACAGTGGCTGGAAGCCCACTGGAGTTATTATAAAGTGTTCAGGACCTCTATCGCTTTTATCAACTTTAAGGGGTTTTTCATGAAAAGTTTGAGGGGGGATCTTCAAGTGCATCCATCCCTCACCATTTGTGGTGAGGGACACCCCTTTTAGGGAAGTTTCTAAATGGCATAAAATGAAAATAAAAATGAAAAAGAAAGGGCAAGAATAAAATCTCCTCTTTTATTATGGGCCATGCTCAAATTGTATTGTAATCAAGGTTGAGTTCACTATCAGGTTTTGCATTTTTTTTTTTCTTGAGTAAAAAGTCCTCGATCAGGTTGATAATATAAGACATGTGATTTTTTCCAATATTTACTCATACATTTTTTATAATGACTACTCCAAGGTGAGCTCAAGTGGATTTTGGTATGTGCTTAAGAGATGGCAAATTTATTTTGTGGTTAAGATTGTTAATAAATGGTTCATAAAGAGCCTTGTGAACTTTTGGTAAGTTAGACCCCGAGAAAATTAACCCCAAGGGGTTGGCCGGGTAGTCAAGACCACGGTTCCTCCCTCTTCCAGAGCTAGAGGTCTTGGCATCGACCTTCGATTCCTCCCTATTTAGGAACCGAAGGTTGAGTCCACTTGTGCTACCACCTAGGGGCCACAGGATTTTTACCTGGCTTTTCTCTGGACACGAAGGGAATAGTCCAAGCCCAAAGGATTGGGAACCTTCCGTCAGCACAAAAAAAAAAAAAAAAAAAAAGACCCCAAGAGAATCCCAACTCAATAGGTATTATAACCTCAATATAAAACCCAAATCCAGAATATATAAAAAACATGAAAAAGAAGAGGAAGAGTATCAACCAAAACCCTGGATTACCAAGTTGTTTTCAGGTCAGGCTAGTGGGTAAGAATGCAATCGTCAAAGTAGTTCAAAGTAAGTAACAATTGAACTTGAACCATACTCATTTATTAATTAGGCCACTGATTTTTCCAATTTTAGGTGGTACATAGACAATTGGGTGGGCAATGTTAGTGGGTACAAAATTTTGTGAGGGGGAGAGACAGAGAGATGAGGAACCCCAGGAACCCGTGAAATGCATGAACATTGAAATCATAGTATTCATGCATAAATAATGACATGTTTGAATTTGGTGGCAAAGTACTTCAACATTAAGGGCACGTTTGGCAAAGGGCGTGACAGAGGAATCCTCTTTATTTTCTGTGGTTTTGAGGATTTTCCA
Source organism: Umbellularia californica (assembly GCA_028538565.1). Taxonomy (NCBI): domain Eukaryota; kingdom Viridiplantae; phylum Streptophyta; class Magnoliopsida; order Laurales; family Lauraceae; genus Umbellularia; species Umbellularia californica. Next base: position 14,446,585 of record JAPQWN010000005.1, read on the forward strand.
TGTTTGTTTGGGAGAGGATTTTGAGAGGAAAGACATGAGTTTTCTTCTCATGTGAATATTTGCACAATCAGACCCCCCCCCCATCGGACCAAAGGATTCCTTGAAAGAGTGGAAAGGCGGAGCTACAGTGCAGCTACAGTGACGGAGACGGTAATGTGATCTTGGCCCGTTTTTGCATTTTTAATGCATCTTTTGGATCCCACAATCAAGATCCAAACCGTTAATAGTGTTTAAACAATCCAAAACGGCCATGTCACCAAATTTCAGCCGTTGATTCATCTTAGATCTTGAGATATTTGCAAATCTGTCCAAACCGTTAGATGACCAAATGCTGAGATCTGCTGGGCCAAAATCGGGATGGAGACCAGTCCCTTTTTTTCAATTTTCTGGTTCTTGTGGACCCCATGATCATGATCTGAACCGGTAGTTATTTCTACAAGGTCAAACACGGCTATTTGACCAAATTTCAACCGTTGATCTTTACAATATCTTGAGATATTTGCAAAAATGTCCAGGTACTAAAATATTAATTTCTTAATCCTATGGGCCCCCTTTGCATGATCTGAACCGTTCAGAATTTCTAGATGACCACAAACAACTTTAAGGTGAAAGTAGAGGTCTTGATTGTTCATGGATTTTAGAAATTTTTATAAAACATATTTATAACCATTGAATCATACATTCTACAATTTATAGGAATCCTCCCTCCATCCAAACATGGAACTTTCTTTGGGAATCCTACTTGAGGATTGTGGCTTTCTTTGGAGATGGAGAGAATCCTCTAAATAGCGGATTCTTCTACGTTTACCAAACGTGCCCTAAAATCAGAGAGAGAGAGAGAGAGACGAACATGAGGAACCCCAGGAACCCGTGAAATGCATGAACAGTGAAATCATAGTATTGATGCATAAATAATGACATGTTTGAATTTGGTGGCGAAGTACAGCAACATTGAAATCATAGTATTCAAGCATAAATAATAACATGTTTGAATTTGGTGGTGATTTGTACATTCGTCTCTTACCCTTCCACAGTGTCAAGGACACAAAAACTGGAAAATAACAAGAGAGGAACTGGTGTGTTTTGCAACTTAGTACTAATATTCCTAGAATATTCTACCCAAAAAAACACGTAAGTACTAATATTTGAGATGCAAATCATACAAGTACTGTAAAAATATGGAATGGCCAACCAACAAATGTTCTTGGTGTCCAAGCCTAGGTGCTTGGAGCTAAGAGGAACCCACATAAGTGGGAAGAGTAAGCCCACGCTGCAGGAAGGAAAGCCTATAAATGTGGACAAGATAGCCCAAATCACAGCATACAGTTCGGAAATTGGTTCTTGGGCTGTTGGGTGACTTGTGAGGTTGCCATCCGATTGAGCAACCTTTAATTGTCATGGAGTACGAAAAATATTCTCTTATGGGCGGACTGCATGTGCAGTCCAGCTTTATAGGGCCCACATGGACCCACTTTTGATTAGTGCAACCCTTAACATAATCATCTCATGATTTGGCATCATGCCTAATCTTACACTAATTGAATCTTCACTCACGGCCGGATTGAATTTAAAAAATATTCTATAGTTATAGGGTATTTAAAATAATATATAAACTTTTAGGTTATTAAATCAAAGTCTAGGATAATTTGATGGGCAGGTTTTTTTTCCTGTCACAGGGAGACTTTTTCATCTACCATTAGTATACATTTATCTAAATGGGCCACATAAGCTGGACCACATATGACCAACATGCAGTATGCTTGTAAGAGAACATTCTCACATGTTAGAACATTGGTAAGGTATCGCCTCATTTGAAATATCACAGCGAAAGAAAATCAGGGTCCCACCTCAGACTATCATTACAGAGAATTTTATACTAATTAAAGTTAAGTTTGTGCAGCACTGCAGAAAATTAACTTAATTCAGTTTTTCACTTTTCATTTTAGAGAAAAAAAAAAAAAAAAAAAACCATCAGTTGCATCAAAATAAAACTTTCTTTCTCTAGGGAAAAGCGCTCTCACTTTCTAAACTTTTCTTGCCATAAACATTACCTACATTTCACTCTTCTACCACGCGTGCACCTGGCTTCATCCTACTACAAAAAAATCCTTGCTCACTGTCATTATTTCTGCAGTTGCTATCCATTTCTGATGAATTATGATGCATATCACAGGTCCAAACATGGTCATATATAATCATTTTTTACCGAATGATTGCAGTTGAATATTCTGAAGAACTTGCAACAGTGGTTCAGGTGAAAAGGACAAATTTTGGGGGAGCTAACCTGTAGGCACCCTGATTTGTCACATCCAGTATGTGTACCTAGGACATGTTTGCAGAAGTGCTCTTTACTTTAAGGCTATTTGTTTTTACTTTGTTCATGACTTGACCTCGACCTTATTTTTTACTACCCCACAATGTAAGCGATAAAGCGAAGGACATGTGTGCAATTTGTTCATGACTTGACTTCGACCTTATTTTTTACTCCTCCACAATGTAAGCGAAGGAAAAGTTTGCAAGGGGGTTTCTACGCTTGGCTGTTTTTTCAGTGGAATTCATGAAATTTCTTTACGAAAGATTTTGAAATTATCAAATATAGTGAAATTCTTGAATGCAACTTAGTATTTGAGCATTCATAAGTTTCACCAAAAAGCAATGTGGTTGGAAATATTTCTAAGTTCTCAAAAGTCATTTGAGTACTTTCAGATAACTGGAGTTTTGAAATGCTTGCGAAGAAGCATGATATTTGCAAATGCCAGAGGACAAGATGTCATATCATGTCCAAAAAACTCAAATATGACAAATTTCTGCTAGAAATTCTAATAAAGAAACATGCATTTTGTTTCTAAAGAGAATTTAAAGTAACCTATTTGCTTGGTGGGAGAATTCTAAGAATTCTAAATGCTTCTCCTTAGGTAGAATTCCAAATACCCTCATTTAGCATTTGAAATGCATTTGTTTGCAAGAATTGTGAGAATTCTTATCTATGAGAATTCGGATAATTCCAAATGCTACCCCCCCCCCCAAAAGTAGATTTCCAAATGCTCAAACCCCATTTAAGCATTTAGAAGCTAGAATTCTGGGAATTCATAAGGCTAAAAGTGTCATTTCATGTAATTTGGAATTATGAATTCTTACATCAAATAGAGCATTTGGAATGCTCAAGGAACAAGATGTCACGTCATGCTAGAAATTCCTAACAAGCCCAATTCCTTGTCAAAAATACCTTGAAACAAACAGGGCTTAAAGGAAAGTACATTTTCATGAACAAGATGTTACGTCATGCTAGAAATTCCTAACAAGCCCAATTCCTTGTCAAAAATACCTTGAGCAAATAGAGCCTAAAGGAAAGTGCATTTTCATGTAATCTGAAATTCCAAATTCTTGTGTTAGACAGAGAATTTGAAATGCCCAGGGGAGAAGATGTCACATAATACCAGAAATTACCAACAAGTCCAATTCATTGTAAAAAAATGTCTTTAACCAAACAGGCCCTGACCGAAGCTTATTTACTATTTTCTTGCAATGTTTTATATGGTGGGATTCACTGGGATTGGTGATAATGTGACATGCTTGCGGGGTGTGATCCAGGGATCCTCAAGGCATTCTAATGTAAATTTAAATCCAATCTTTTAATACTACAAGTGTACAACTGTCTTTTTGAGACAGTGGCAAGTACAAGTCGAATCCCACATGGAGCACTACTGAGACAGTGGCAAGTACAAGTCGAATCAAGTACACTGGATTCTTTCAATTTCTAGCCCTTGATTACAAATATGGTAGGATTTTAGGGATACTAAACAAAGACAAACTGTAATCAATCAGATCTACTTACAATTACTACAATGAATCACTCAAATATGTAAATCAAAATGGTCTTATATGGTGCTCCACAATACCATGTAACTTCCAACAGTGAATATTTCATGCTAAAAAAAATCCAACAGTGAATAAAATCAAATTTTAGTGAAAAATAAGAGAAGAGAGGAAAATAGACTAATGTGTGTTAGATTATTAATGTCTTCTAAACACATTATTCATATGTAAGCCTACGCCAATATACAAAAGAATCTGACACTACCACACAGATAAGATGAATAAATAGTAAAAAGTGAAAAGAAATAAGAATCCCAAATCCCACCCCCAGGCAGTGGCGGACCCAGGATTTTGACTTTGGGGTTGGGGGGGGGGGGGGGCGGGCGGGCTTAAGATAGTCACTTGAAAAAGTCAATGGCTATTTTGTTGGTATTTCTTAATATTAACTTTTGCAAAAGAGAAAATGTCTTGCATTTACAAAATATCAAATTACATGATCAACTAACATTTTATTATCAAAAGTCATGATCACATAATTACAAAAGATTTTCTTTATATAAAAAAAAAAAACCCTCAAACAAAGCTTTTACAATTGCCCTCGACGGCTCTTCATGTTTTGAAACCTTTGCATGATTGTCTCATCATCAATGCTATTAAACCAATCATGGGAAGTGGGGACTAAGGACTTGGGCAATATTTAACTGGGGACTGGGCTTAAGGGCCCTAATGGGCTTTTTTTCAATTTGAAGCCCCCAGCCCCAACTATGTTAGTCCGCCACTGCCAACGCCTTCTCTTCCTTTGCAGTTTCCTGACAAAGGTATTCATTCTCTTTTACTTCTCTCTACTTTTCTCTCCCTCTCTCTAAACATTTTATTTCTTTTGCATGGGGACTGGGGAGTGGGGACTGGGGACTTGGGCAATATTTAACTGGGGCTGGGCTTAAGGGCCCTAATGGGCTTTTTTCCAATTTGAAGCCCCCAGCCCCAACTATGTAAGTCCGCCACTGCCCCCAGGTCCCAACACCTCCACCCACTAACAAACAAAGCCAACCTCTCTTTTTCAAGCTGGAGCAAAAATATTAGCTATGCTCAGAAGTCAGAACTTGCACCAAGTTGATTAAGATAACTCTCACTGATGCCTTCCTGAGCAACCAGCACATTGCTCGTCAAACTTGGTACAAATAATCAATTTTCCTCTTAAGTGACCCATCCACTAAAAAGGTGACAAGCCATCTACTTGATTTTTCAGTAGGTGACAAATACAAGGATCGACCATAATGACTGAATCAATGGACACCAGACATATCCAAAATATCCATCAAGGCAGACCATGGTTAAACCATAGGAATGCAACATATCTCGTATGGGACATATGCATATGCATTCACCAAGGATGGAAAGAAACCATACTCCACCTTATGAAGCCTAGACATCTAGCGACAAGATCCATATCCAGCATCATTAAGTAATCGTTGACATGGGTTACTGACCCACTTAAGTAATGAAAAAAAAGGGAGAGCTGTAGTAAAAAAAAAAAAAAAAATCAAGAATAGGGTTCTTTCTCAAGTTGAAAGGGAAACACAGGAGTAAAAAGTAGGGTCCCTCTTTGGAGTCGAGATCAGAGCATCTTAATTTTTCCATCATAGTTAAGATCGCTATTGAAGCCTAGCGCCTTCAGAGAGTGTCTGATTTCATCTAAATAGCTTGAAATTTTGGTTTACAATGAGAAAGTGGGTGTTCATGATCGCCGTTGAAGCCTTGGTGTCTTTAAAGAGTGTCTGATTTCTTCTAGATAACTTGAAATTTTGGTTTGTGGTGAGAAAGTGGGTAATATTGGATCGTGTTTATTTGATTTGATACCTCAAGTGTTGGGCATAAACTTGCGAAGAAGGATGGATTCAGTTCTCCCTTATTTTTATAGTGAATTTTCCTGGGATATTCCCCACAGTGTTTCCTTCTCATTGAATGGTTTGCGTAAAATTTCTTGTTGAGATTTCATAGGAGTGGCTGGTGCTTGCGTTTCTTTGGATGTTTCTCAATATTGTGAATACCTACTTATGGGGTTTTTTTTTTTTTTTTTTTTTTTCACACAGACAAGGCTTCGTTTTCAACAAGTAATCTCTCCAATTCGAGCAAGTTTAAAATGGGAATGAAAACAAAAGAAGAGCTCATGTCAAGCTCCTTTACAAAATGGGAAAATGGCACACATAAGAATCGTGAGGTAAAAGATGGATCATTCTTGCATATTGGGCCTGCAGCCCAAAAATTGGACAGTGGTCCACACATTCCATGCAATTTTTGTTGTTTCCTATTTATTATTTGGCTAATGGTTTGCTTTGTCTTTTTTAAGCAGGATGGACAAAATATTCATTTGGTAGATATTTGGTATCTAAATAATGAATAGCTTAGATGAAAACATCTCCGACCGCATAACTAATAGATTATTGGATTAGAGGCTTCAGTCTGGTGCAAGACAACGTACATAATACATATTCATGAAATAGGCTGGATGATCATCTCTTTGCTATTAGTATAAAATTTCTTATGTGAGAAGCCCTCGTTGGGATTCGTAGCTTTCTATGAGATTAGAAGTGTAGTCTAAAATATGGATCTTTTTCTCGTGTCTCAGGCATGGACTGGAATCAACAAAAGATCAACACGTCATATAGTCCGCTTTTAAGGCTGGATTTGAACCTTTGTTCTGTTCTCCACACGTTTTATATGCTGGTGGCTGTATGTACAGTTTGGGGAGTTTCATGACTGTTCTTAAATCCCTTCTAAGGTAGCATCAGATCTGTTTGCAGGAGACATCTTCCAAGCACTTGCCTGATATCCAAGTCGAGTATAAATCCAGTTTAGCCTTGTTTCCGGGTTGGAACTTCAAATCTTAAGCCAAAGCGACACTCTGATGCAATCAGTCCATTCTAGGTTCTAAGGACTAAAAATACCTTGGCAGCCTATAACAAGAACAAATCATGATACGTGCCCTAGGATTAGGGCTTGAGTGGAAATGCCGAAGCACGTGTCCGCAAACACTATCTAAGATCTCCACAAAGATTTAAACACGAAGACGCACCCCAACGGATAACACCAATTCAAATTGTATTAATCAAGTATGAGAAACAAATCTCTACAATGCAATATAAATAAGAAAAGCAAACTTAGGGGCTAAGAAAACCTAATCAAACTAGGAAACTAAGCAATTTTAGGAACTTATCCTAATTACAACTCTTAAATAAAATTAGAAATCTACCAACAAATAATTAGAGAAATATAAAAATATAGTCCCAAACTATCTTGGGTGGAACCACTTGTGGGCCTATCTGTTCTGCGCCATTTCCCTCAAGTTGAATGAAGAGTTCGTCCTCGCACTCGTGTCTTCTTCATGCTGCCCCAGTAGACATGGTGTACTTGAAGAGCTTCCTTTGTGATTTTGGATCTTGATCCTTTCTTTGGAGGCTTGTAAATAAAAGTAGAAACTTACTAACAAATAATTATGGAAATAAAAAAAATATTCCTAAACTATCTTTGGTGGGACCACTTGTGGGCCTATCCATTTTACGTCATCCCCCCAGGTTGAAAGAAGACTTGTGGGCCTATTCACAACTTTCTCTACCGTACATGTTGAATGAAAAATATTTTCCCGCAATCATTTCTTTTTAATGGTTGGTGTAGACTCTTTGAAGATCATGAGAGCTTCACCATCCTTTTCAGCTTTTATTTCCTCCACCTCTTCTATTCCTTTGTCTTTAGGATCATATTGTGTGTACGGCTCATCATATGCACCTTCCATGAAGTTCATTCATTTTGGACATTCAAATGAACGATGCCCCTTTGGTTTACAATGAAAACATGTGATCCTATTTTGGTCTTCAGGATTGGAGAAATATTTTTCCTAGGAACTACCATTTGGATTAGAATCCGGATTGATGGGGTCTTTTGTGCAGCCCATTTACATGCACATAATTTTCGAGCTTGAAAATTTGCAATGTCTTAAGCCTTGATGGCATGTTGAATGATCTCATCAACATCATCAAAATTCTTGAATGCAAGGATATGTTGTACATCTATTCTCAACCCATGAAAATATCAGTCAACTAAAACATCATTAGCCTCATTTAGACAACAACGAGCTTATATAATCATGAACTCTTCAGAATATGAAACAACTGTCCTGGTTCCTTGTTTCAAATATTGGAAACTTGAACGTGAATCACTTGAATAATGGACCGGGAGAAAATTTTGTTTCAAAAGATTTTTCATTTTTAATCCACGTTTCAACAGGATCTATGTGTTGGTTGTGATGATGTAAAAGAGCCTGAGAGAGACAGAGAAACGATTGGAAGGAAAGTGGTGCATCCATTGAGGATCGACCAATACTTTTATAATTAGATTCATCCTAATTACATGCTAAAAATCAGCAGTGATTACATACTAATTACAATCATAATCAATGAATGAAAGAATCATAATCTTCTATACATGGCAATATATCTTTAATACAGAATGGGAAGTCCCACACGTGGGAGTCTCTTTATAGGCCCAGATGGGCCTGGTGTACATGGGCCTTTTTATTTCTACACTCCCCCTCAAATTGATGTAGTAAGGCAGAAAACATCAATTTGCTAGTAAGATCATGATGACGCGGCTTGGGTAGAGCCTTGGTGAAGATATCCGCCAACTGATTAAAAGTGGAGACATGAGGTAAAGATATCTTCTCAATAACAACATACTGACGGATGAAGTGACAATCAATCTCAATATGCTTCGTTCTTTCATGAAAGACCGGATTGTTTGCAATTCTGGTAGCACTGGTGTTGTCACCATGAAGCGGGGTAGAACGACGAAGAAGAACACCGAATTCCCAGAGAAGACGGCGTAGCCAGATGATTTCAGCACTCGCGGAAGACATTGCCCGATATTCAGCTTCGGCAGAAGACTTAGAAACAGTGGTTTGTTTCTTGCACTTTCACGAAATCAGAGAGTCCCCAAGGAACATACACCAGCCAGTGGTAGAGCGCTGAGAGTCTGAACAACCAGCCCAGTCAACATCAGCATAAGCGGATAGACACAAAGAATTACCAGAAGGGTAGAAGAGATCATGGTGAAGAGTGCCTTTAACATAACGGAGTATGCGTAAAGCAACAGCAATGTGAGGTTTGTGTGGATTGCTAACAAACTGGCTAACCGTATGAACCGCGTGAGAAATATCCGGCCGAGTCATAGTTAAGTAGAGCAAACTACCAACTATCCGTCGGAAAACTGAGGGATCATCCAGGGGAGAGCCATCATCTGAACTGAGTTTGCAGTTTAATTCCATAGGCGTATCAACAGAGTGAGCATCATCAAGCCTGGATGAAGTGATCAAATCGGTAGCATATTTGTGCTGATGGACCCTAATGCCAGATTTGTTACATACAAACTGAAGCCCCAGAAAGTAGATGAGAGGACCAAGATCCTTCATTTTGAAGTGGCGAGTAAAATGAAGTTTGAGATCTGAAATGCCAGTAACATCATTTCCACTAATAATCATATCATCAACATAGACTAAGAGAAATGTGTAGCCTTTTGGTGTCCATCTAAGGAAGAGAGAACTATCAGAGTGACTTTGACGAAATCCAGCTTGAAGAAGTGCTGTCCGAAATTTATCAAACCAGGCCTTAGGAGCTTGCTTAAGTCCATAAAGAGCTTTCTTCAATTTACAGACATGCTGGGGAGGACAAGCATATCCAGGAGGTGGTTTTAAATACACAGTCTCACGCAAGTCGCCATGAAGAAAGGCATTTTTGACATCCATTTGCCATATGGGCCAGTTGCGAGCTGCAGCTACACAAAGAAGAGTGCGAACAGTGATCATTTTAGCCACTGGTGCGAATGTCTCTTCATAGTCAATCCCATATTCCTGCTTATAACCCTGGGCAACCAAGTAAGCTTTGTAGCGGTCAAGACTCCCATCAGAGTGAACTTTAATGGAATAGATCTATTTACTGCCGATTACAGATGCGCCATCAGGGGTTGGTACCAAATCCCATGTTTTGTTTGCTTTAAGAGCAAGCAACTCCTCAGTCATAGCATCCTGCCAGTAAGCAATCTTTGAGGCCTGTGAATAGGAGGTGGGTATAGGAACACTATCCAGAGAAGTGAAAAGAGCAGGAAAACAATAACGATCAGGAGCAACTGAAGGACGACTAGAGCGTCGCAAAGGTATGATATTATCAGAAGAAGCATTAATACCTGAGGGTGCAGTAGGTGGCACTAGAAGGGGATCAGGAGGAGAAGTCCCCATAGGAGAAACCGTGTTACGCCGGACATAGACATTGGTAATAGGTGGTGGAGAAGTAGGTGCAGGGAAAGTTAGCATAGAAGACACAGCAACAGGGTGATTGTCCAAACGCAAAGAAAAGAAGGGAATGTGTTCCAAAAAAATCACATTACGAGATATTCGCATGCGTTTTTCGGAGTGATCATAACAGAGAAGTCCCTTGTGTTCAGTACTGTAATCCAAAAGGACACATTTGACAGCCTATGGAGACAACTTAGTGCGCTCTGTAGAAGGAATGTGAACAAAGCATAAGCAACCAAAAACTCGTAAGTGAGAATAGGAAGGGGCATGACCAAAAAGAGTTTTATAAGGAGTCCTCTTTCCTAAAACGGAGCTAGGATGACGATTGAGGAGATACACAACTGTCTGTGCAATATCACACCAGAAGGTGGGAGGACCTAAGGATGCAAGAAGGAGAGTACGGATAGTTTCAAGAATATGTCTGTTCTTTCTCTCCGCAACACCATTTTGCTGTGGAGTATGTAGACAGGATTTTTGGTGAAGAATTCCTTTATCAGAAAGGAAGGAAGAGAATTCATGGGACATGTATTCGCCACCGGAGTCGGACCTAAGAATTTTTATTTCTTTCTTAAATTGTGTTTGAACCATTTTGTAAAACTTTTGGAAAAGAGAAAATACTTCATATTTGAAGCGCATAAAATAAATCTAAGTAAAGCGAGAATAATTATCAATGAATGTCACATAATACTTAAAACCTGTCCTACTCAATGTGGGTGCAATTCCCCAAACATCAGTGTGAATAATATCAAAAGATGACAACGCACGAGTGATGAATAGGAAAAGGCAAAATATGACTTTTACTCAAGCAACACGTTTCACACTTCGATTGAAGAAAAGAAGACACCATTTTATTATAAAAAGTAGGTTCTAAGCAACCATTTTTAAATAAAGAAAGTAAATAAGCATTGTTCACATGACCAAGACGACTATGCCACACAGTCCACAATTTATTGATAATAGGAGAAAATGAAGAAAAAATGGAATGATGTCCAATGTCCAGCAGAAATAGTCGACCACGTTTACTCCCCGTCGTGATCACCTTCCCAGTTTGCCGCCCCTGTATGACACAACCAGTGGAAGAAAAGTTAACACAATAACCATCATCAATGAGTTGTCCTACAGAAAGTAAATTAGCTGATAATTTAGGAACAAAGTAGACATTGGGAAGGTTGATGGACTGGCTAGAGGCACTAGATAAAGTAATGGTACCAATACCAGAAATGAGTAATTGGTCTCCATTAGCAGTAGTGATTTTGTCTTTGCCAAGGTAAGAATGAGAGTCTGTAAAGCTACTTTCTATAGAGGTCATGTGGTTAGATGCTCCTGAATCTAGAAACCAGGTGAATGGGGTGATAGATGCCGACAGAGAGATAGAAGAATGAAAAGCAGGAAATGCTATAGGAGAATGAGTTTGATACCGACTACCGTTAAGGCCCATAGAGGCGTATGCTGAGGTCACCGTGTTCTGAACCAGTTCTTGAATCTGGGAAGGGGTCATTGAGATGGACCCGGAAGAGGTGCTTCCCGTATCAAGGAAAGGAGCTTGAACTTGGAACGCAACGGGAGAGTTATGTTTGAAAGGATTCTGCTTCTGTTGGGGTCCATTCTTGCGCTGTAAACTGCGACAGTCATCAATAAGATGACTAGACCGTTTGCAATATTGGCAAACCAATTTCTTCCGACAGTTCTTGGCAATGTCACCGAAGCCTTTGCATTCATAGCATTGAGCAGGCTTCTAATTGGGGGTTGCCAGAAGAGCAAAATCAGTTGAAGGCGGAGCTAGGAAGGCCCTCGGTTCTTCAATAATAGCACGCTGCGAGTGGAGGCGAAGTTCTTTGCGAAGGACTCTTGGAAGTAAGTATCCAGGTTTGCAGAGACTTCTCTATTCATGAGAGCCGATCGAACAGATTCGAATTCGGGTCTTAAATTCATGAGGAACTAGCTAATGTGGGTGACTTCTTGTAGTTTAAGAGCCTCTGACAGGAACCCAGAAGAAACAGTTTGTATAATCATTGCATCCCTTTCAGTCCATAGGGTGAGAAAGCCATTGAAGTATTCCTGCACTGTCTTATCGCCTTGACTGAATTTTGCAATTTCACTATCTAAGTGAAATTTGCGGGCTTTATTTATTTGATGATAAACTTTCTTGAGATGAGACCACATATCAGCTGCAGCAGTATAAGCTTGAAGAGCAATGGTAAGAGAAGGATCAATAGAGTTAAGAATCCAAGTGATCACTTTAGCATTTTCTTTAGACCAGGTGGATAAGGCTTTTGAATCAGCCGTATTTGTAGTAGAAGGTTTGGTTATTGAGCCATCAAGATAACCAAACAACCCTTGGCCTTCGACAAAATTCTTTAGATGAAAAGATCAGGCCATGTAATTATTCCCATTAAATTTAACAGGACTAACATCGTACTTATCCATAGTAGAAGAGTAGTAACCGTATGACCAACAATTAATCAGCAATCAACAAGAAAAACAGCAATTATGCAAACAGTAGCAAAGGGTGGTCTGATCTGATATAAAAGTAAATACTGCAGGAATGATAGTAGTCAGTGCAGTAACGAGCCCAGATCAGTCAGTAATCAGCTTCAATCCGGAACAATTTGCTTGGATCCACAGCAAACAGCATCAAGCAATCAATCAATATGATCAGAAGTAGAAAATAGAAGAAGACAGCAGCATCCAGCACACACAGGAGCAAAAAATAGACCCAGGCGACCACAATTTTTCCTGCTGAATCTGGGCGTGGGCCCCACAGGATGATCTCAGCACAAATCAGATTATATCTCTGGAAAGGGGATCAAATCAAAAGTACCTCCTACAGTCCAAATCTGATGAGATTTGGAAAAGGATCCACAAAACTGGACGGTCCTGATGAAAACAATCTGACAGGATTTGATAAAAACCGACAAATGAAGAAGTGGATGGAAAATACCTCAAAGGTGATGAAAAAAATCCAGAAAAATCCTTAGAAATATCCTTAAGGGTGGTCGATCACAACTGTAGAGGTATCTTGGAGATTCGAAGATGATCCATGGTGGGCCACTGGTGATTAGTGACACTAACAGAGGTGAATTTCACGCCAGAATGAAGATCCACGTCAGGGGATTAATGAGAGAAGAAGATCAATCAATGAGAGGAGATGATTGATCATAACCAGAGCTCTGATACCATGTGATGATGTAAAAGAGCATGAGAGAGACAGAGAAACGATTGGAAGGAAAGTGGTGCATCCATTGAGGATCGACCAATACTTTTATAATTAGATTCATCCTAATTACATGCTAAAAATCAGCAGTGATTACATACTAATTACAATCATAATCAATGAATGAAAGAATCCTAATCTTCTATACATGGCAATATATCTTTAATACAGAATGGGAAGTCCCACACGCGGGAGTCTCTTTATGGGCCCAGATGGGCCTGGTGTACATGGGCCTTTTTATTTCTACATTGGTTCCTCCTTTTCTTTTGCAACTTGGCCCACCATATCGCAACATAATTGCAAAATCGAGTTGCCACTAGTGTGACTTTACAGCCCTCCATCATTAGCTTGTGTGCAAAAATATTCTCCACACACACTAACCAATCCATAAATTCATCTGATTTCAATTTTCCATCATATTTGAGAATCATGAGTTTAATCCCTAAATCTCGATCAACATTGAATGATGGGATAATGGAATGGATAGGGAATAATCAAGATGATTACTTGATCATGCCGATCAATCGAAGGGATCGTTCAACTCTGATACCATACTGATGCAGGCCCTAGGGTTAGAGCTTGCAAGGAGGTGTCAAAACACATGTTCGCAAACACTGTCTAAGATCTCCATAGAGATTTTAGCATGAGGACGCACCTCAGTGGATAACACCAACTCAAATTCTATTAATCAAGTCTGGTTAATAAATCTCTACAATGCAATATAAATAAGAAAAGCAAACTTTGGGGCCAAGAACCTAATCAAACTAGGAAACTAAGCAATTTTAGAAAGTTATCCTAATTACAACTCTTAAATAAAATTAGGAACCGAACAAATGATTAGGAGAATATGAAAAAAATATTCCTAAACTATCTTGGGTGGGACTTCTTGTGGGCCTATCCATTCTGCGTCATACCAGCAATCAAAGGTTCAATGTTTCTGCAATATACCAGACCGTTGACCCAGTTTTGGGGTCAACTAGAATCATACAGAAAAGGGAGAGCCGCCTTGCAGTGAATGACTACTTATTTGCCATGTCTGTGCTGAACTCTCATTGCCCATTTTGGCTAGTTGTTTGCGAAATATTCAGACTTGATTTAGGACTTGATTTAGGGATTGTTAAATGCAGTTCTTGTGTAGTTGAGTTTCTGTTTTATGGTGAATGCGGTCTAGTGTGATTGGAACTTAGGCTTGAATCCATTCATTGTCCCAAAACAATGGTATGCACTAAAGATATACTGATATCCTAACCAATTTTTAAGAAATATACAACATTCAAATAAAAATAACTACTGATATACACATTCTTATACTCGGTGTATGAACAGGCATGTAATCAATAAAATAAATAAAAATCTTATAAAAACGACAAAGATGGCCACCAACTTTGAGAGAGAAAAAAAGAAGAAACAAATGCATAAATCTGATCTTCCCTCATCTAATGATTATGCCCTTAATTCACATTTCCTGGAAGAAATTAAGAGGGACCAAAGTAAGGCCAGGTTTTCCTTGTTCCAAAGGCCAGGTTTTCCTTGTTCCACTTGACGAAAATGGTGACAGAAAAAATAAATAAAAGGAAAAAAAAAAAAGAGCTAAAATACCTTTAGTAGTGATGAGCCATACCGGCCAATATATCAGCTGTATCATGATGAGTGGAGACTTTTGAAAAATACCCATACACACCAATATGCTGTATCAATGACCTTTAGACCCCAGTACTATCATATCAGCAATATTTTGAACTTAGAAAAGGTTCGGTTACATTTTATTCAGAACATAAAGTTATGGAAAATATTTAAATTGAATATAGGGGCAGCTCCATTGTTGTAAAAAGAACTGAACTTCATACCTAATGATTTAGTTATGAACCTGATGCAAAGTAGAAGCAGTAGTCTACAAGGGGATTCAAGAACTTCAGCAACATTCCCACCACCAAAATGCACAGCAATGGTTTGAGCCTGTGGTATATCTTACTGGTCAATGCTGGGCATGTAATCACATCACTTCAAGATAAATATATCACACTACACAGTGCCTGAGATTTTCTCCTAACAAATGCCAACATCCTGTGGGGCCTACCTGGATGCATGAAATCGAAGGTGGCAGGGGGATGAATAGATTTAGCAGTGGATAAAAGATGGGTCCAGCATCAGTTTGTGCGTGTAGAAAGGTCATAGTGGAGGAGTGTAGTAAATCCTCAGTCAAAGGTAGCGGTTAAGCTTAGGTGGCTATATATCATGCAGATTTATTGTAATAAAATCCAACGGTGACTAATGTTTGGATCAGCGTCAATTTAAGACCAATTCCAATCCAGGGGTTAGGTGTCTGAAGAAATTTGATATATCACAGGTGGCCCTCATATGAAATCCGAAAAAAAAAAAAAGCATTAAAAATTAGTAGGGGGCATTTGGGGGATTTTTCATGTACAAATAAAAACCTTTCATGACTTCTTATGCAAAGGAAAGCTTTTGGGAAAGGGCGTTCCGAATCTCTGCTAATCCAAGGAAAAAGATCAAATCAACATCATAAATGAAGAATTGAAGCCGATATGCAACCATAGGTTGAGGGTTGCCTTTGAGTTGAAAATATTTGAAAATGAGTAAAATAATTAGGTCCTTTCTGCTTGTTAGGGGTCGGATTGAGTTCCAAATCATTAGTGTGTGTTTGGAGCACAGATTTCTCTTACATGCAATATTTGGGACATTGAAAGGCTCTTTGGGGTTTGTGTTTTCATGATAACCAATAGCCACTATAGTTATGTATTCAGTGTTGACTACTGTGTAGTAAGTGATTAGTAATTGACAAGGGACCTGTAAATCATTAACTAGTTACTAGTAAGTACTTAGTAGTAAATATTAAGCACTGACAATTTTTTTTCAGTGGTTTCTCAATTAACATTTTAGTAGGTTTTAATTTCAAATAATAGAGTAACAAAAAACAAATGCATCAGAATTGTTGATTTAAAATCAAACAACGATACAGAACCAGTATGACATTGAACTGATCAATACATTTATTGCAGTTACTAATAAAATAAACATAAAAATATAACATTTTCCAATATTTTGGATACTTTTACCCATAAAACAATTTGTTCCAATTGGATACATATCTCCATACTTGATACCGTATTTCTAAAGAGTGGCTGGCATGCCATCTGCAACAAATATTTAGATCTTTGCTCTTGTACTATGGTTGACATGAGTAGGTAGTTAGAAGGGAGGGAGGTAGTGGGGGATGGGACTTTGGGTGGTCCCCACATGGATTGTTGCCCATGTCAGGCCCATGTATCATGTAACTGTGGACCAAAATCAGTTAGATTGGATATCAAATGATCTAGATATTAAGGCTTTTGTGTGAGTTCACATGGGACCAAAAATCAGCTTGACCGAATCCCAAATGATCTACATACCGTGCATGTGTAACAGTTCCATCCAGTCTGGGATCCACATAAACATGTCCCAGTCCTTGGATGCATGCCTAGCCACATGTACTAACGTCCACAGGCTATTTCTTATATGAACATATAAACTATTTCTTATATTAACATATAAATGTTAGAGCAATATGTGGTATTAGATGATGTTGCTATGTTTTAGTTGTGTTCCATCATTACAGAACTCAGGTCTTATAAGTCTTAGCCACTGGGCTCAGGCCCAAGCCAACATGTGCAAAAGTAGACCTGCTATATCTTGGGTTGTGGGGGAAGGGTCCATTCAACACTTTACAGCCATAAATGAAACCCATATGTGACTTTCAAAGTCAAAGATTGAAGCAATTTTATTTTATGGTGACTAAAGCAAAATAGCATACACCGGTAAGCAGAGTCTCCAACGTCAGTTGTAGACAGCTAGACATTCTGCAAGTAACATGGCAGAAGTTTTACAAAATGAATTTGAAAAAAAAAAAAAGTGATCCAAGCATGCAATCAATACTAAATAATATAATTTGTTATATTTAACTCACTACTGAGTTGGATATTTTGCAAAACGGATAGTCAATTTTGCAAGTAACTGATATTATACATTTGGGAGGTCAGAGAAACCAGGAAATAGCATTAGGTTTGTGAGGTTTTTCAGAATTTTCTGCCTCAAATCATTATAACATTCCCCAGTAACTGATATTGACTTTGCAGGATATAGATTTTAACTTTTATCTGTGAAGGTAAATTTTGCAGGACCCCAATGAAAGAAACTTACATACCTGGATGGGGAAAACTATAATTTGATGAGTCAGGCCCAAGTGGCCCAGTCTGTGATGAGCCAAGGCTTAAATTAATGAAAGATCCGTTGGGTCCAATGGAGTCCGAGCCCAAACCCACTTCGCCTGGCCACGTCACAGCAGTCCGGGTCGCTTCGGAAGCAGGCAGGCCACGTCCCGCTTTTACCAAGTCGTGCGGAGAATAACACAACTGCCTCCCCAGTCGAGGACACCTCTAAGGCTCCTCGTAAACGGCGCTGTAAAGTCGTCCCCATCTGTTAGGGGAGCGACTATAAATTGTAAGCCCCACCAGCACTTGGGGGGCATGAGACAAATACCGAGGCAAGCAATATTCTCCCTTCATCTCTCTTCTCCTACACTTGTAATCTCTGGACACTTGAGAAATGACATATCCGGCAACCTCTGCCTTTCCAAAAGTGGACGTAGGTCACTGACCGAACCACTATAAATCTCTCTCTCATTTATTTCCACATTCATTACTCATACTTGACCGGTGGTGTGCAAATCCATTTTTGTGCATCATCATAATTCAACAAAAAAGAATCTATAATTCAGCAAAAGTTACCTTGAATGCATCAGAAAATGCAGAGA
This sequence comes from Umbellularia californica, assembly GCA_028538565.1. Classification (NCBI taxonomy): domain Eukaryota; kingdom Viridiplantae; phylum Streptophyta; class Magnoliopsida; order Laurales; family Lauraceae; genus Umbellularia; species Umbellularia californica. The sequence continues at coordinate 14,464,768 of JAPQWN010000005.1, forward strand.
GGACGTACATGAACATTTGTGGATTTGCCTTCCATTAGTCTGTTGCACTAAATGTATACATACAGATCCTGGCAATTTGAAGCAATCATTTAAGCAGGAAATATACAGGTGAGGTAAGGATGTTTAAACTTCCTGGTCTGAAGACTGTATGCTGGCACAACAATTGCAACCCAAACACACTGGCAACTAGAGTCCTTTCTCCCAAATGAAATGTCCCTAAACTGGTAAGAGTGTGCGCAACTTATAACCTGTTATAACATCTACAAGATCTGATTAAAATCCTTGTTGTAAAAGTGGGTATATACTTCCCTTGAATCATTAAAAAAAAAAAAAAAAAAAAAACGCGTACCTGGGAAGCTGTAACCAGAACAACTAAGCCAGAACCAGTTAGGTAAGAGCAAAGAAGGCTCCTGTGATGCATTTATGGACCTTCTGTCATTGTGTTCCACACAATGCATTTCATGCAGATGGATCACGGATCCCATGCCTTGTAGAGTATGATTTTGGTCATTCAAAGAAGGCAAGTTACAGGTAAGGATTTATTTAACTTCAACATGTCCTGGTTTACAGGATCCTTGCTGAAGAATGAATGCTGGCGCAACAGTAATGCCCCCAACTAGACCATCAACTTGTAGCTTTTATTCATAAACCAAATGTCCCTTAAAAGGCACATGCTAGCACTCATTTGTATCTAATCAAACATCCTTTCCTGATGGTAAAAGTGGGAATGGTCTCTGAACACCTTTGCTTTTCCCAGCCTTTTAGAAAAGATATTTTAGATGGGATCGCAGAGGTTTTGACCCTTTTTTTTCAGAGTTTGCAGACAATGAAAAGGCAAGTAAAGTTCTCAAGGACCAGAAAGTGCAACAAATGCATGAAAAGAGAAAAAGCTGTTCAATTCCTCAAGAATGTATAGATTTTATTGATTGGGGCAGCATAACAACTTTTTTCAGCTTTACAATCATGTCCTGAATTCATGAAATTCAACGTAAACAAAAGGAGGGTCTATGCCTTTAATCTCTCTTTTCGGCCTGAATCATGTCTGTTCTGAAAAGTGACTCATTCAAACTGGCCATTTCCAAAAGTCAGATGAGGAAAAGGAGCACTAAATCCATGGATTCAGCTTTTATACATCAATCATCTCCAATGGATGAAAAAATAAATAATGAGATGATCTACAACAGTTCTACTATGAGAGACCAAAAGTACAATTGATAAGTTTTTGATAACTCACCTACCCCTTTTATGGGACTTGAATGAAAACCCAGATGGCGGTGATGGCGAGAACTCGACGGGAAGTTGGGGAGGCTCCAGCTCTCCAGATAGCATCCCCGCCACTTCTTTGATAGTGGGGCGGTGAGCGGGCAACCGCTGGAGGCAGAGGAGTGCAACAGTGATGCAGACAAGCACCTGCTCCTGATCCAAACCTTGAAGAGAGGGGTCGACGAGGTCCATAAGCTTTCCAGCGTGAGAGAGATGCCGGGCCCAAGATATGAGGTTTGCGCGCTCGAATTCCGACATGGGCGAGGCTGTCATCTGGAGGGGCCGGCGGCCGGAGACCAGGACCAGGAGGAGGACTCCAAAGCTGTAGACGTCACATTTCTCGGAGAGCGGCCCGCCCCCGCCATATTCAGGGGCAATGTAGCAGACTGTGCCCCTCATACTGGGGGTACTGCTGACTCCGCCGCTCTTGGGGATGTCGCCGCTCATCCAGTCCAGGCTGTTCCGCCGCCCGAACCGGAATTCCCCACTCAGCCCTTCCATCCACCAGTCCATGCTGTTCCGGCTGCCGCGGCTCCTCCTCCCTCTCCTCTTCTTCTTCTTCCTCTCCGGCGTGTCGCCGCTGCCGCCCCTCTGCCACCAGGGGTCTGAATTGCCCCCATTCGCCTCGGCAATTCGCTTCTGCTTCTTCTTCTTCTTCTTGCTCAGCTCCTCGCAGAACTCCTCGCGCCACCACTCCCGCGCCCGGCGGCACTTCTCCTTCTTCCGAGTTCGGTCCTTGTCCAACGACGCCCACCACTCCAGCCGCCTCTGCTGCTTCTTCCTCCCGTCCGGTTTCCCGACGGCTGGTTTGTCGTCGCCGGCAGATGCTGACCCGACCATCCAATCACTCTTCGGCCTCTCCTTCCGGATCTCAGTCCCGATCCACTCCATCACGTAGTCCTTGACACCACCCGAATCCGAGGTCCCTCCGTTATCCTGCCGCCACCACCAGTCTTTGCCGGAGACGCTCTTCTTCCTCCTCCCCTTCCGGCGGCTCCCGTCCACGCTGCGTTTGTCGAAACACCCTTCCGAGCCACTCGTCTTCTCCAACACGTCCGACGCCGACGCGGCAGTGACCACCGTCTCCGGAGACGCTTCAGTCTCCGGGATCCTAGAGAAACTCTCCGGCGACTGCTCCGCCGCTGCCGCGACGCTTTCGCACTCTTCGGTGATCGATCCGTTGTCTGTGTCGATCTCCTTCCCCCTGGGCGATCCGGAGACTCGTACAGGCGGAGGCGGATCGATCTCGACCGTCAGATCGGTCTTGATCCTGGCGAGACCGAAATCGGCGATCTTGGCAGAGAAATTGCGGTCGAGGAGGATGTTGCTGGGCTTGATGTCGCCGTGGATGATCGGCGGATCGCAGATCGTGTGGAGGAACTCGAGCCCTCGGGCAATGTCGAGGGCGATCGAGAGCCGCCGGGTCCAGATCGCGAGCTCCGGGCACTTCCGGTCGATGAGAGCGTCCTGCAGGCTGCCGTTCGGCATCAGCTCGTACACGAGGAGTAGGCGGCAGCGGCGGCGGTCGGAGCAGAAGCCGAGGAGCGAGACGATGCGATCTGAGCCGTTGATATTCGGGGCGAGAGACAGCTCGTTCTGGAACTCGCGCTCGCCCTGGAGGGATCCGGCGTCCATGAGCTTGACAGCGACGTCGACGCCGGAAGGGAGAGCAGCGCTGTAGACAGAGCCGAAGCCGCCCTGGCCGAGCTTCCGGGAGGCGGAGAAGGATGCGGTGGCGCGGCGGAGGACGGAGTACGAGAAGCAGTGCGGAGGTTTCAGGTCTGAGGGGGCAGTCCTGCTCCGGGACAGCTTCCGGTAGATCACCGCAACGCAAAGGAGCACGGAGACAGCAACCGCAGCGGCCGCGGTCGGAACCAGGAGCGGAGAGTGTCGGTGGTGGTGGTGGAGGGGCAACGGAGGCGGCGGTAGCGGCGGCTGCGGCTGTCGAGATGGCATGGTGACGGAAAGACAAGAACAGAAAAAAAACGAAAATTCCCAATCAGAGAACAGAATGCAGAAGCATTTGCGATTTCTGCAATAAAAAGGACCGTTTGGATGTTCCAAGTATATTGAGAACGAGAGCGATAGAGTTTGCGATTTCTAAAGACCGTTTGGATGTCTTCAAAAAGTGAACTGAAAGCAGGGAGGAGGAGGAGAAGCAGAAGTCCGTACTTCTCTTCACTCCTTTCGCTCACACAGTATGTAATAATGGAAAATAAAATCTCCTCTCGCTCACACAGTATGTAATAGTGGAAAATAAAATGTCCGAATTCAAACATGTGTATTGCATATGTACATCAAGATGATGTTATTTTAGAACGAGTGGGTGTTGATGCATTTTGATCCAGACCGTTGATCTCTTTATACTTTTCCACTATATATGGCAATTGGGATCCTAAGTTGACAGCCTAAAATTAATTTCACTTTCAGGTCCGCCTCCTTGAATTCTAGCCAATCACATAACCCAAATTCTACTCTGATCTGGGCTGGGGATGACCAATTATTAAATATCTGATCACTACATGAGTATAACTGCTTTCTTGTTTTAAATCATACACTTTGATGGTTGGTTGATTCATTTCTGATTAGACTGAAATAGCTAGACATTGGAAAAAAAAATAAAAAATTGAAGAAAATAGGCCCCAACATAAAAAGAAATGTAACAAATATATATATTTTTTAGCAATATGCCTAGGGGTAGCAAATGGTTGGTTTGGGTAAAAATGGGTCGCGTTAATAAAGGGTATTTGACATATTTCTAAAATAAGTCAAGTAATTTCAACCCACACCCGATGGAGGTCAAGTTGTGAATAGGATTGCAATCAGGTATCCAATTTTCCGATTACCAGGAAGTTTCGACCCGCCAAGAACAAGGTCTAGAATCTATTTTAGGTTCCTATTGATAAACGGGTCCGGGTCCAAAACTCAATTTAGGTTCCGATTGATAAACGGGTCCGGTTCTTGGTCCATATAGGTTCTAACCCGTGGACCGAAGCCCCGACATATGAGTTTTTGATATTGTAAACTATATCTCAAAATTAGTTTTTCTTTATTTTTTTTTTATATAATATTGGAGTTTGTAGACTTGATGTACTGTTGTAAGTTGAATGATATGCTTAGTTCAAGGAAAAATAAAAAAAATGAAGAAAGATTAGAACCGATTTTGGAGCTATATTATAGTCCTTTAGGTGGATCCGATTCCGAAACTAAATCCAGATTTCCTTGTCGAAACCGTGTCTGAAACCAACAAAATAGGTTTCGAGTAAAAACCAAACCCGGAATTGGAACCGTTATTTAAAATGGGTCTGAGTCCAATATGGTTCCTACCCGGAACTATTCCGTTTGCAATCCTAGTTGTAAATCTTGGTCAAAATTCATTTTATTCCAAACATCAAAGCAAAATTTGAGTAAAGTTATTGAAAAATAAAATCCAAATACAAGGTTGGTTCATTCCATATGAGATAAAATTAAACTATAGAACTGTGTAAATAAATTATATATGCAAGTTGACACTAACTTAATCCATCTAAATAAGTTAAATGAGTTATACGGGTTCAATAGCTGCGCGCCCCCAATTAGGGGAGGGTTTTTGTAGTAGTTTTATTTATTTTTTTTTTTTTCATCTGAGGCAGGTTTGGTTTTATTGTTCTACCCCGCCCCGTCCTATATATAATATATATTTATTTATTACTAAAATAGAAATAAAATTTATATAGAATAGGTGGTGTTGCGCAAAGGCATTGGAAAAGAGAAGGTGGTGTATTCAATCTTGATTGTGCCCAATCCCATGCATTTTTATATATTTAAAAAAATTATAAGGCTTTAAATTCAGCCCCACCGCAAGCCAAATGGGGCGGGTTTGATATGACATACCAATGACCCATCACCGACATATTTAAATGAGGTAAACTCGAGAGGGGGCGAATTTCGATTTACTCCAACATGTACCAAATCCGCGCCCTTATAGCTCAGTTGGCCTAGAACCATAGTTTGCACCCAGAGGTTGTGGGTTCGAAATTACACTACCATGCTGAGACTACAAGGGAGTTTACCCAGCTTCCCTCCGAGCCCGAAGGGTGGGAATCCCTCTTATGGCAAAAAAATAAAAATAAAAAACATCCCTACAAAAAAACAAAATGAAAAAAAAATCTGAAAAATCCAAGTTTAAAATTTGATTGTAGAGCATGAATTTTTGGAATGAAAACGATGCTCGGGTATGTGATGTGTATTGTTTGGCCTTACATGCAGTGGTGCCACGTGAAATGTGGATGGCTTCAAGTATATGATACTCCTTCCTTACTTTCTTTGTTTTCTCATGTTATTCTTTCAATTGAGTATCTGAAAGAACAAACTCCCCTAGTTTTATACACACACTTCCATATCTGATGGATGTGTGGAGTGTAGCTCAGACCCAATAGTGTTTTGTCACAATCTAAACACCAATTGAAATCTCAGAATCAAACAAGTGAAGGAGTAGAAGAAAGAAAGAGAAGAGAAGGATTTTATTAATACCATGCCACAAGAGGTTAAAATGGCAGCTGTCATGAATCTGTGGTGGGCCCAGAAATGGATGAACAAGATTGTTGGAAAATGGCTATGGGTGTGTGATTTATTGTCTTCACGTTTTAGAAAACGGTTTCTTGAATGGGTTGGATTAGTAATTAAGGAAAGTAGGTCTGTTTATGGCTTTCTTTTCTTCCTTCTTTTTTTTTTTCTTCTAATATATTGTTATCTCGTGCAGCTTTTCATAGCTGGTTTTGACTGAAGGAGCATGTGGGAAGTAATGGATTTATTAACACTTCACATGCAGTGAGGGTTAGAGCAGCTAGTGGATCACATATTATTCTATAAAACTTATAGAATGAAAACAAAAATGTCAGGGTAAGATATTGTGGAAAGTGAATTAGTTTTTACTTATTGAAAATAGGAATGTTATGAGATACTGTTAAACATTGTTTTTATAGGTTTATCCAAATTCTTCTTCTTCTTCTTTTTTTTTTCCTATTTTCATTGTTATGGTATTTTTTTTTAATCATTTTAGTGATACTTACCTCAATATTACAAGCAGGAAGTTTTAAATATAAATCCCAATATTTTTAATATATTTGAGGATTAAGGATTAAGGATTAAAGAATGGGGGTGACCCGCACCAGATAGACTTGTCACATGACACCTAAGAATCATGAGGCTATGTATTTAATTACATGGGACCTTCTATTACTAGATGCCCTATTGGATACAAGAAACTCTAGAATCCATCCATGTGCTAACATTCAGATAATTTGGAGCCATCTAATCTTTGTCCAAGTAAAATCTTTATTTTGACTATTTATTCCATAGCCTAGTCTTGATGATTATCTACATTCATTAGACTTGACGATGATTCTAGTCATCTCATATTTGGTAAGATATACTGTTAAACATTGTTTTTATAGGTTTATCCAAATTCTTCCTTTTTCCCTATTTTCATTTTTTTTTTTTTTTTGTTTTCATTTTAGTGATACTTATCACAATATTACAAGCAGGAAGTTTTAAATATAAATCCCAATATTTTTAATAGATTTGAGGATTAAGGATTAAAGAATGGGGTTGACCCGCACCAGATAGACTTGCCACATGACACCTAAGAATCACGAGGCTATGTATTTAATGACATGGGACCTTCTATGCCCTATTGGATACAAGAAACTCTAGAATCCATCCATGTGCTAACATTCAGATAATTTGGAGCCATCTAATCTTTGTCCAAGTAAAATCTTTATTTTGACTATTTATTCCATAGCCTTAGCTAGTCTTGATGATTATATACATTCATTAGACTTGACGATGATTCTAGTCATCTCATATTTGGTAAGATATATAAGGGCACACAAATTCTATCACGTGTCCTATAAATCTTTATATTGGAGGTGAATGGTAGCGGTTGCTTTCTAAAAGGATGCAATTCGTATGGCCATGGAGCCCACTTAAATACATATCAATCACATGACTAGAGGAATAAAAAGAGTACGATAAAGATTAGATTTAAGTGGAACCACATACGCATCTGTGAAGGTTTCGATTGACCATAAGTGGCCCTACTACTACATAGTCTGTTGTTGAGTCTTCCAGTCAGTCCCCTGTTGTTTCCAGGCCTCGTGCAAGTTTTTAAATTACGGGTGGAAAAATTGTAACCTGACCCACTAACCCGACTTGTATTCGACCCATATTTCTGTATAAATTCGACCCACGTAACCCATTTAAATGGGTCAGGTTAGGATTGCCCCCATATCAAAACCGAGTATATATGGTTTGGTGTTTAACTCAAATATAACCTAAATACTTGAAATGAATTGTGCTTGGGTCAATGAATTGGGCTTGGGTCAAACCTCTACAACTTGGGTTGGGTTTGGATTGAGTTGCATGAGATGACCCACGTTGGATGTGGGTTATGACGGTCAGGTCAGGCTGTCTTGCAATGGGTGCGCCTTAGGTTACTTACAGGTTGGACTTTAACCTATAAACAATGCAAATCAACCCGACTCAATCAATTTTCCACCCCTAGTTGTAACTAGGGTTGCAAACGGATATCCGATTCTCCGAATGCCCGGAAGTTCCGACCTGCAAAAAACCGGATTTCGAATATATTTTAAGTTCCGATTCATAAATGGGTCCAGGCCCGGAACCCAATTTAGGTTTCGTTTGATAAACGAGTTTGGTTTTGGAACCATATAGGTTCCGACCCATAGACCCAGGACCCGACAGAAGAGCATTTGATATTACAAATTGTATATCAAAATCAACCTTTCTATTTGACATTTTTATGTATAATATTGGAGGTAGTAGACTTGATGTACTGTTATAAATTGAATGATATGCTTATTTTAAAAAAAATGAAAAATAAAGAGAAATTAGAATCGATTTTGGAACTAGATTCCAATCCTCTAGGTGGACCTGGTTCCGGAACTGGATTTGGGTTTTTCTATCGAAACCGGGTCTGAAACCAACAAAATAAGTTCCAAGTCAAAATCGGATCCGGAACCGTTATTTAGAAACGGGTTCGATTCTGTGCCAACTATGGTTCCGATTGATACGGAACCGTTCCATTTGCAACCCTTGTTGTAACATACATAAAACATTAGAAAATCATAGGTTTCACTTACCTACCCAAAATTCAAGTATGAGCCCACCCAAACTATATCCAATCTTAAAAAACCAGGCCAAAAGTTCAGGCCTGAGCCTCAAGACCCTCATCCAAAGTTACATTTTCATCCGGGCTTGGTTGTAAGATGAAGATTTGCATTGGCCCAAGTCTGTAGTCCTTAGACCAAAAGATGTGGGTCCATTATTGATGGCCCACACCCTTTATTTCAATGAATGGCCCAAAGTCGATTGATGCATTTAAAACCTTTAACGGCTAGAAGATTAAAACCCATTCAATGGCAACCTAAATTGGACCGTTGTAATTGAATGCCTCCATAAAGCCCTCTATAATAAATTTATACAAACATCAGAAATTCAGATGTCAACCATTACAGAATGCCCCTTATAATAATGATAGAATGTCAAATGGGTCCACAAGGGTCGGACACACTTAGGGCCACACTCCAAGATTGGGTCAGATGGGTAGGTGGCATGTTTGTGAGACCCACTGTTTATATTTATAACCAAGATTTGATCAGATGGACGTTGGTGGGTATCCTTTCGATCGCCATCAAAGGGATGGTTTAAGTAAAAATTAGATCTTTATTTTCCAACCATCCATTTTATGGTCATAGATAAGTTGCCCACAATATTTATTGGATGTAATTTTCGTAGATAGCCGGGTTGGTGACTATCAGGGGGTTTCCTATTTTGTGATCCACTTGTATGGACCATAAGTTGGGCCCCACCAAGTGTTTGCATTTGGCGAGCTCACCATAGAATTTCCCAATTTTAAGTAAGTCCCTCACTGTAGTTAAGACTTTAAATACTCTTCAGATGAACATAATGACCTCTTTGAGATATAAGGTGAGAAAATGAACAGTCAATGAAAAGTTTGCCTCAACAACATGATTGAAATTGAATTATTTGTTGAGAAATAATTTGGTGCATCTGGATGCACCATGGACCCCTACCAGGTTTTTTGCATTTTTCCGACCCTGTGGGGCCATTTTTTCATGGAGGCATAATTGGATCTCAACTCACCCATTGATTTTATGCCGACCATCTTAAACACAAATCTTATAAAAGAACAAAGAAAAAACTCTTCTTTTTCTGGCACTGGCCAAATTTTCCTCAAATCAAAACAGAGGGCCCATCATTAGATTGTTCATGTGTAGAAAAATGTGATTATTCTTCAGTCAGTGAGAATGGAAATTTTCTGGGTCTTTTGCAGCTTCATGAAGCAAAATCATAGCTAGCAGCAGCCTTTCAAATGTCTTCTGAGTCTTTTCTCTCTCATTCTGGTGTAGCTACTTCTGCTGCTGTGTTTTTTACTGACACAGGCTGTGGGTTTCCTTTGCTTGCCCAAGCGGTTTTCTCTTTTCAGCTGACTGACTGGCTTGTAGGTTTTCTTTTGGTTTTCCATTTTGTGGTTAGCTCTCCCTCTCTGCTACCTTTTCTTGGGCTGCAAACTTTGCAAAGCTGCCACCCACAATCACCACCCCCTTCTTTTTTTTATTTGCTTATTTCTCTTTGCAATATACCTACTTTTTACTTATCTTCTAAAAACCAATGTGATTTAACAATAAACATCAAAGCGACACTAGGAATGGTTTTGAGCCATTTGAACTTAAGAAAGTGGGCCCTGCTAAGGGGCAATCTTTTATTGGACACATAAGTCAGAGAACTGCATTGAACTCTTTTTAGCAGGAGGGCTTCTAGTGGCACCTCAAAATTTACACTCCCCACCGCACAACTAAAGGAAAAAAAGAAGAAAATTTTCCTCAACTACGCCTCTTCCTTGCCCCCACCCCCCCTTGTGGGGAGGGAGATTGGGAGAGGGAGAAGAAGAGGGAGGGAGGGAGGGAGAGAGAAGAAGAGGAAGGGATAGAGGGAGAGGAGGGAAAGAAAATAGAGGGGGAGGGAGGCCTGCTGGGGCTCCCTTCCGGCTGGAGACGGGGTGTGGGGGAGGGATAGTTTGGGAAAATTTTTATAAAGATGTTATTGTGATTCATGTTCTTTTTTTTTTATTTTTTTTTCTTTTTCTGAGAAGCCCTCCAATCTGAAATGGCTGTTATTGTCCCACTGACCATGACCATGGCCCATCAGAGGTAGGGTCCACCATGTGATAGGCTCAGAAGTCAGACCTCCCTCACCCAACCCACAAAGTAGAATCCTTGATAAATATTTATAGTTGGGTAATGTTCAGGTGAGAACTAGTTCTCACATATTATATGAGAACTTTTTTGTGGAGCCCAATTGTTGGCCCCATTTGGGGATGAGACCCCCCCCCCCCGGCCCTCCCCCAAGTATCAAGTTTGACCCCAAACCTATGCCCCTAATTCCTTCATCTGTGGCCCACAAGTTTAATGGCTTCATATTCAAAAAAATATTCAACCCTCGATCCAACGGTTCAGTCCATTCAAATGTGTGCCAATCCTTAGGATTAGTGACTATCAGGGGGTTTTCTATTGGTTGCTAGGTTTGGATGGGTTGTTAGTTGGGTCCCGCAAAAAAGTTCTCATATAATAGTTCTCACTTGAATATCAAACCTATGCCCCTAACCCCTTCATCTGTGGCCCACAAGTTTAATGGCTTCATATTCAAAAAAACATTCAGCCCTTAATCCAACGGTTCAGTCCATTCAGATGTGTGCCAATCCTTAGGATTACTGACTATCAGGGGGTTCTCTATTGGTTGCTAGATTTCGATGGGTTACTAGTTGGGCCCCACAAAAAAATTCTCATATAATAGGTAAGAACTAGTTATCACTTGAATATTTTCCATATTTATATATGGATATACAAATGCTAACTTTATTTCCAACTTTGAAAAGTTCAGGACCTGTGACATACATTAGATAACATATCCTTTTTCCAATGCGCCTGTGCCTTTTGGCCTTTTTCATGTCCTTTCCACCTTTACATGCGGAGGAGAATGTAGTTGTTGGTTTGGAGAGGAAAACGACGGCACAGACACTGCAAAAATGCTTCGAGACATTCCAATTTCCAAACAACACCATGACCGAGGACCCATCAACCATCCCTCTCAATCCCATTCAACGGCCAAATCTTGACAAGAGTGCTGATACCAAAGATCACAAGTGTATGGGTGTCCTAGCATATGAGGGCCCTCAGTTTTTTTGTTTTTTTTTACAAGAATGTCTGAAAGTTGTATCTAGTGAATCATGAATGTCTGAAGATTTTAAATGCTGAATGTTTGAATGCTACTGAATTCCTTCATTTTTTTTATTTTTTATTTTTTTTCATGCTGAAATTTCTGTTGGAAGATTTTATACAACTTGAATTTCATAAAATCATAACTTCTAGGAGGAAGTATGAATCCTTTGATGCTTGGATCGCTGAAAATTTCTGACATTGGAGGATCGATGGTCTATGAAAGTAGAGCATGTTTCAGACCCAAGCGTCATCCTAAGGGCCTGTTTGGATAGCCAAAAAATAGAGTAGAGTGAAGTTAAATGGGCCCTAACAGTCTAAAATCTCTAACTCTACCCTGTTTGGATGAGTCGGGCCCAATAGATGAAGTAATGTTGTGAGCCACATGTACTCCATTTCACTTCCACTCAAAATACTTCAATATTCTTGAGTAAAAGTGGATTCTATTCAATACCTTAACTTCAAAATAAGCATCCAAATGGAGTGAAGTGAAGTACTCTACTTCAATTTCAACCTACTTTTCTTCACTCCACTTCACACGTGAAATCCACTTCATTTTACTCCACTTCTCGTTTATCCAAACAAGCCCTAAGGCTTTAAAACTTACTTCATCAATTTATTCAAAAATTAATGATTTATATATATATATATATATATATATGAGAGATGCTCTTACTTTATTATATATAATATTTAATTTTTATAATATTTATAAAATTTTACTATTTTTATGATATAAGTATAAAAAAATAGAAGTGGTCTCATATAAAACCATGTTAACACCACTCCTTTTGGCTTGGGGAGCTAAGTCTTGACGTGCATAAGCATCAGAATTTTGCTAAATTCCAAAAAGTTAACCGTGCTGATTGTAAGTATATATAAAAGATACACATCATATCCTTACCCAGGATGTGATGTCAATAAATAGAAGAATCAAGCACCTAACAATAACTAAGAAAATAAAAATCACCTGGTGGAGTTGCCACAGCTGATGTCATGACACCTGGTGGACCTGCTTCCTTGAGCAACATGTAAAACAATCTGGACTCTCTCCATCAATTTGAATTGACGTATGCAAATAAACAGTAAGTGTTTGTTCATAACGCCTCCAATAAGTCTGCGATGTACCTCATGCTATGCAATTGATGATAAAAGCTAATCAATCGCAAGCAAGAGACAAAAGGCTACCAGAACCATTCATGTCGAGAATCTACTGCTTTCACATTAGTTGATATCAGAGGCATGGTACCATAGAGGGAAACGAAGTCATTGAGACATTTATTCCTTGTCTTGCTGTGACCTTTCAAGCTACTGATTCCCGAGGCTCCAATCTCATATATCTTTCCTGTACATGTGAGAACGATTTTGTTGTGAGGTTAAAAAAGAACTCTGGACTTCAAGTAAAACCAAGTAGTATTTGGTTTGAAAACTTTAGGTAAAACTGTTAGATATCTGTTCAGCCTTATGTTTTGGTAGGGTGAAAAATCAAGAACATAGGCGGCGGGTTGTAATTTGTCCAGTTTTTGCACAATGCCACGGTAAAGATAAGAAGCACTTAAGGGAGAAAAGAATATCCCATTGTGGTCATTTTACTGATACACAGAATACATAACCATCCGTTCTTTTTTATCAGTAGTACATAATCATCCTTTCTATCAAATATTGAAAACTGATTATGATTTGGGAATAATATCCAGATGCCCATAAATTGACTGGTGACTACAGTAACTTCTCCAAGGTGCATGTAACCAAAATAAGTTACATATAAAAATATAGCTGCAAAATCAAGCTAAAAGAAACCAAGGCATCCATATATAGTTCCAGAAAAGGTAATGACCGGAAACGGATTACTTCGTCATGTTGTGCAGCATCCAATTCAAGGTTTTTTTTTTTTTTTTTTTTTTTAATATGGTTGGACATGTACACAGAAGACCAGAACAAAGAAGCATATAAACCTGCAAAAGCATACAAAAGTTTCTCTCAATATTACATTCCGGGCCATATGACAAATGCATGTATGAAAATCCATACAATCAATGCACATGCACGTACAGAAGTCAAGTGGTAAAGTAGGAGTTTAGTTACAGTTATCTTTTTGTTATTATCCTTCAGTGATTTAAATAAATGGATGATGCCCAGCTAGGAAGGAGATGCTGGAGAGATTTGATTGATCAGTAGCCATTAGCCAAGGAATCGTGCCAACTTCACAAAGTATCTAGCGAAGGATTACACTACTCTCCTCAAAACTGTGTAGCACAAAGAGGATTTCTTCCCCTCTTGGTGGGCTTGGGCCCCTATCACAGTGTTATAAATGGACACATGCAACATCTCAACAATACTAACACTCTCTTTTAGAATAACATCTGCTTCATTGTTAGCCCCTCCAGAAAAATGGGCAAGGATTGTATTTCAATGCAACATGGAAGATAAATAGATAATATGGTCCATGGACTCTTTTGCCTGACAGTGCTAGATCTCTCTACATCCTAGGAGTACCTCATGTTGGAAGGAGCCTATATTTTTTGAATTTCGGGAAACATCCACCAAAGTGGAAGTGTGAAGATTGTCTGAGATTTTCACAATTATGCATTTACTTAATTTACTTATATTTTCATTTACACATTTACTTTTTAATTTTTTTTTCTGAATGGCCAGTTACTCATTTGCTTGTAAGTAGTAATGCATGAAGTTGGAGTTGGTAGCACTTTTTTAAGTACACTGAATTGCATTGTGATGCAAACGGAAGCTCTGTGCCGACCAGCACTCATTCAGCAAGCTAATCTGACCTACTCGAAAATCTTCCAATGCAACATTTCATTTGTTTACTCCAATACCAAATTGAAGCAGTTAGCATGCCATTCCATTCTGAAAACAAATATTTTCAGAAATACTATGAATTTCGGCCAAAAGAAGGAAAGTTCTAGCAATAAGAACAAAATTCAGCACAATATTCCACATAATTCAGCCCAAGAAAAGTCTAACAGTTCTTACGAATGGTAATTGGTAAGTCATTTCAAGAACTTTGGTTCTTCAATGATCAGAACATCAGCTCTCACGTACTATACACAGAGACACACATTAGGTATCTCCAATCTTCAAGTGCAACCAATTTGCACAACAACAAATCAACAAAAAAAAGGGCCCCACTTAGTAGAATTCCAACTTTCTAGTGAATTTGAAAAGATTTTTATCAAAATGAAGAAAATTGAATTAAATACATATGATCCGGATTCCTTCAAGCAATGAGGATGCCACCAAGCACGCTGAATAAGCAGCCCCACTTGAAATTATATATAAAACATAACAAATTTAAGCCGTATGTGTTTCCCTTCACCAGATAATGGAAGAATAAACAAGGTATAATTTGTGTAAACAGTATCAAGATTGAGCCTTAATCTCACATCTTCACTGGAGATGTAGGTTTTCAGCCCACAGTATGGCCTCATGTCCAAAGAAGAGAATTAATTACCCAAAACTTTTCACATGACTTTTTCATTCAAGTAATATTGAAAAGTAAAAACTCTGACAACCACATTTGCAAATTTATTGAATTTTCATAAGAGAAACGAGACAAAGCCCTATGCTAAATCTAAACAAACCACCTAATAACTCATTTAACCAAGTCTTAGAAAAATAACAAAGTAACAGAGTTCCAATTTACTAAAGGAAAACAACAGCTCCCCAACACTTGCATGAAATTCTTATTCAAGAAATAGTCAAAACTAAGGAATCACGTAACGCCTTTACATATTTATAAAATTCACTATTAGAGAAACAAAATAGAATCCTTTTTTTTTTAATGGTAAACAAAATAGAATCCTATGCTAAATCTAAACCGCCCACCAACATTTCATGAAAGCCTTAGAAAATTAACAAAGTAAAAAGACTTCCACTTAACAAACTTCTTCGAACACTAGGACTCCAGAAAGACATACCCTACAAAATAACGTCTTTTGGAATTAGGAAAGAGGAGTGGCATCCTCAAATTGGGATATGCAAAACCCATGGTACTTGCCGGTCTGTGACCCCATTTCCATGTCATGCATCACATTCTCACCCACAAAGAGGGGCAGGCATACTGCCACCTAATGTTATTATTTTCCATCCTAATAATTCGGTACGAATCCAATAGCTTCTAATTTATTTACGTTGGAGATTTTGTTCATATTCACAATTATAAACATTCATTCATAAAATATGGATAGTTTACTTGCACAATTTTGGAGCATGAAAAAAATCTTTGTTGCCTTAACAGTGTATATAGAAGCATGTAGTCTCATGAAAATGACTCGAGGAAAACTAGCAAAGCACTTACCTTTGACCCATATAGGAGGAGCACTAGTGGCATTAGCGACCAACAAAGACATGGCAATGTCTTCACAATTTCTGCACGATCACATATGGAACTTGTTCTAATAAGATACATGGATGAGGAAAGAAGCAAGTATCTAATCAGATATAACTTAGATTAAATATGATATATATCTGCTGGGGCCTACCTGGGGCCCCATAGATCTTTCGGGGTGGGGGTGAGGGTGGGGGTGGTGGATGGAAAGATCCACTCATGAGTCATGATGGACCCAAATGTTAGAAATGGAGTCAATCTCATGCCTCTATATTGGAAATTTTTTTGCCCCTTGATCCAATGGTATAGTCCATTTGACTATAAGTGGGGTCACGTGTGTGAACAGTTCGGATGGATCATAAGGTGGGCCCACTGGAAGTTCTCACCATACAACGGTGAGAGGAGTTCACACAAGAAATTGCATACATATGGAACTTGTTCCAAGATTTAATTGCACAAATTCATGAAATGATAAAAGGATGGGTAAGCAGATTTGTCTTCACAAATATGAAGGTCTCAAAATTCCATGTAGGAACAACTAGAAGTAGGACCAGGCACACAAGCAAGATTCTGAAAAGGAAGCCATGACAGCACCAAGGTAGAAGGGTTCTACAAGACTACAACCACAGTTTTGAGAATACCTTTCTCTGGTTACATAATCATGAATAGATGAGGGCATCTGATAGGTGTACAAATCCAAGTACTTTTGATGAAAAAATGCTGCTTTGGAGACCACCATACTGTAAGTACCCACCCACCACACTGACCACCAACCACCATATCTGTAGTATGCCACACCATCTTTCTGCAGTAAACAGAAGCAACAATATCAAGAGATAGAATCTGTGTAAGGAAACATCCAGAGGTGTTTCTGTGAGAAAAACATAGGAGCTGTTTGCATTGTTGAGATGGGGTTCAGGAATCAGGACAACGCAATGTTGCCCATCCTGAGTTCAATTCTCTACTGGATATAATGATACGTCACTGATATGCCACACTTCCCAAGAAATAATAGAGATAAAAAGTGCTGATGCTGAAAATAGAAAGTTCTGCACTGAGCGGTCAACTTCAGAACCGTATGCTTTTGGCAATAAGGTGTCGCTCAGTGCCCAATGTTGGCAGACAACCACATAGGGTTAGAGCTCCATATTCTTACTTCATGGTTTAGATAATAACTACAGATGAACTATTGCAAATGATAGTTTAGCAGGTGAACTTGCCAGTGATTAATGCAACAAGGCATAACTGCTCATTTTACTAAGAGGCGCTCACTAGATCAATCAAAGGAGCTACTTATATGAAGTAAGAAACCTTTTAAACAATCACAGAAGAAGAGAGCATCCATCAATTTGTAAGACATTAAATTGACACAGCAAACAGAATAGACTAGAGTACAGAGAGAGTGCTATGGTGTAGCAAAATTACAGAGTTATGCAAACATTATTTCAATGTAATAAGACCGCAGAAAATCCAAAGGGTATTGAAAGAGTACAATGGTGTAGCAAAGTTACAGAGTTTGGACATATTTTGGAACAAAGGGATTGCAGAAAATCCAAAGAGAAATCCAAAAGTCGAGGAAAAATGGTTTACTGATCCCCAAGACTGCATCAACCTATTGATAAAACTAAAGGAAAATCAAAAGCACTTGGTTTGGATAGATCACATGAAAAGATTTCCAGAGAAATTATTAGTATGCCTGTAAGATCCCGAGCCTAATTAATGTGTTCATTATTAATTAATTGTATTTATATTTAATTAAGTGGGATTAGTGGCTAAGAGAGTTGGGTTTAGTGTTAGAATAGTGTGTGAAGTTTGGTTTGGCTTAGAGGGAATTTGGGCCTAGTAGGGAGTGGTTAGCAATTTTGGGAGAAATTGTGAGGGGTTTTCCATAAATTTAGAATTCTTCGATTTTGGGGGTGTGTGTTACAGCATGTGAGCTCAAGTCTCCAATGTAGCAAAAGTATAAAATAAAATAAAATAAATTAATCGAGTGACAGCATGGCAACCAGCATGACATAACTCACCTCTTTATCCAACCAATGCATGCGTGGTACAAAACCCACCATTGTATCCGAAGCACTTTGCCATACAGTAAATGCAAAATCTAAAGTAGAGCAATGGACAATTACATCATCATCAACTGAGAAGATCGCATCCGTTCTGAGGTCCTTGATTGGCTTAAATCGATTATTCAGATTATCCTCCTCATTCAGGTCAAACCTGAAGTTAGGTTTGTGGGCACTTTGAGACTTTGATAGCACAATCTTGCTAAGATAGGCTTTCAAACTCTCTGACGGCGGATCACGTTCACTCCAGACTACACGTATTGCATCAGTCCCCCTGCAAGATGCATAATGGGCCACAGCTTGCTTGAGAAGAGAATTGCGCTTCCAAGTGTTAATTAGTACTGTGTAGCCACCCCTATATGAAGTACCAAAAGATCAAAAGCAATATCACAAGCAATTGAGCAACTTCTAAAATATTGATTAGTTAGAAAGGCATTCACAAAACCAAGCAAAAAAAAAAAAGAAGGTTCAAGAAAGTCTTTGGTGAAGCAGATCCATCAGATCAAACCAAGGTCACATTGTGGCCAAGCCTCGACTTTTCTGTAGGTGTTATCTTGAACTTGGGATCCATACCCATTTTTAGAGAATTTGGATCCCAGTGGGACAAACAATCTCTTATACATGCTGTTTATCCACTGGTTGTGTAAACAGTCCCTTAATAGGAGTGTAAGGCTAAACAGTCCCTTATTAGGGTCTGCATGATCAACATTAGGTTGACAACCTGTATGGGCTTATGACCACTTAGAACAAGCCCTAGGCCTGGTCATCCACCAGTCTGTTTGGGAGAGACAAGGATCCCTTTGGTTGTGTGCAACCTATGTGCAGGTTTTAGTCCTTTCATGCGCAGGCTTTACTTTCTTTTTTTATTCTTGAAGCATGTGAATGGCTAGGATTTATTTCATTGTTAATTTTTGTTAGATGAACGGTTTGGATTGTTAGTAGGGTTTTAACTTTAAGCTCTGTCTACCCATATTAAAAATGCAATTGAACTGCTGGCAGTCATGCTTGCTGTGTTTGGACATTTTGCAAGAAGAACTTGTCCATTGGGATGTATGGAGTGAAATAACCCCTATCCCTATGATTTGGATAGAGAGCCCATTCTTCACCACTTTTGATTGGTTTGACGAGTACCTTTCCCCTTTCTCTTCCATTATTGCTGTCTAAAAGGAAATCCAGTCACAAAGGTTGATGTCCCAGCAACTAGTAATGAGTTGCAGTCCATGACTTGCATCTGGGACTACATCATTTAGACCCAGTAATGGGTTGCACAAAATTTATGAAACTGTATTTTTTTTTTAAGTTACGACATTGTTTAGTTAAAAAGTTAACTAGAAATGGGAACAATAAACAAATTAATGAAAAATATCGACAGGCAATTTAGAAAGCACTTTCACTACTCATACAGATAGCCAAACAGATGTCACTCAACAGGTACGTATTTGCTTCAGCATGAGAATATCTGCTCCTAGAACAGATTGCACAAGCAATATCCACAATAAGCCCCATGAGGTCTTCATTTTACTGCTTTTGCATTAGTGGGTATAATTTCGGCATTCTTTGAGGGAGGCAAATGAGATGGCTGATTCTTTAACTAAGATTTTTTCACCTAGTAACTACTTAAACACAAACACTCATACACTACACAAGTCCTTAACCAATAGGGCAACAACCGGGGATTGGTCCTTGGTTGTCCCTTTGGAAAGGAGATGCCTAACCACTGAACACCGTCAGTGGGTTGGCTTAACTGAGGTATCGATGGTTGGCAGTGGGTAAGCTTAATCCTATGTTGTAATCAATCTATTAATTTTCTTGATACAGTGTTCTAACTTACAAGTCTCCAATGCCATGCTCATTTTCTGATGTATTTCTCTCCTACTTTGCGTTTTAATAAGATATCTACCATTACAAACACACAAGACACATACACACTAACACACACACACACACACACACACACAGAGATTTTCCCAACAGTTACAAGTTACCCTAACCATCCAGAATGGATGCATCTATTTAAGATTTCAGATCTTTAAAAAGGGCGCCCATAGTGCAACGTGAGCTCCCTTGACCTAATCAATAAAGTCGATAAAATTAACTATATGTTATTACACTCTTATGAATATCCACATAGAACAATCAAATAACTCCTTTTCAACATAAACTGGTTACCTGCCTATCACCGATATCATCTAGATCTCCTCCTTGACCTCACCACCTTATTGCTCTTTCAATGAATCTCCTTTTCAAGTCCTACAAATTCAATAAGAAGCAGGCAAAAGGGTCCTTCCTAAAATCCTAATATCAAACACCACTTTTTGGTACCATAACATTCAAGACCCCAATTTTTAACATCACAGTAACATTCAAATACACCCAAATAGATAGTTAAACAAAACCCTATACTTTTAAAACATCATATGAACATCCAAACGCATCAAAAGAGACAATTAAACAAAACCCCACTAAAATTCCAAAAACAAACATCAAAACGCACAGATTCAAACACACCCCGAAGGAGATGAAACGGAAGAAGAGGGTCTAGGGTTCCAGCCCATCATCGAGCCGATCCGGCCGGCAATGACAAGTGTGGCAAAGGCGATGCAGGCGGCGAGGAGGAGCTTGACCCTGGCGCCGCTGAGTAGGTGGCGCCGCCGCATCGGCAGAGAGCGACTGTGGTAGACGCCTCTGGTGGCGGCCTTCTCCTTGGCCGGAGAGTAGGGCACGGCGGCGGAGACGCCGTCTCTGAGTCCGATGATGGCAGACATGGCTCACCTCCATCAATGGACGGCCCAGATCATGACCGTTGGATCAGAAGTAGAAGCTGGTGGTTCTTCTAGGTTGCGGAGGTTGTTCTGTTTGTTGGGCTGCCACAACAAATGGCTATGTTAGATGCCTTTTGGACTGGTATAAGAAGGAAAAATCTGGAGAGAGAGAGAGAGAGAGGTAGTTGCTTCTGTGGTACAGATAAAGATAGAGATGATAAATTTACAGATTAAAAAGAGGTTAGTTGGTTGGTGAGAAGTTGAGAGAGTCCGGGAACTTTCAAGGCAACAACTTGGAGAGGGGAGGTTGCGATGGGGAAGGCTTGATGATTGTTCAAATTCTCATCTTATATAGTAGCATGTTTGGATGCTTAGGAAATTGAGGGGATTTGGAAGGTTGGAATGTCGGTGAGGAATCAGCAATCTAAGTAATGCATGTAGTTTATTCTATTTTATATTGACGTGATGTAACAACATATTTAAAGATGAGATATCATACAATCGGGAAAAACCTTAGGCGACAACTATATTGGTTTCAAGTGAATTATTTTTTTAAATTTCCAATAGTTAAATAAGAGCCCGTTTGGTAACTCCACTAATTGAGTCAAGTGAAGTAAAGTTGATTTTAAAGAAAGAATAAAATATAAGTGGGTTATGATGGTATTTTATTTTTAGTTATTTATTATGGAATATTTTTGACTTTTTGTAAGAAAAGTGGAGTATTTTTATCTTTTAGTGAGTAAATGTAGTTGCTTTTTTGACTTTTTTGGGAAAAGATGGAGGGAATTTTGGTAAAAGGTGCTTTTGATGGGATGTTTAAATTGAATTAACTTTACTTGACTTTAGAAATTTAGTGAAATTCTTGTTAGAAATTCTACAATTGAAACTTTTGTTCGAATCTTTGGAAAGAATGTAGAACTCCATGATGTCGAGCATTCCAAATTCTATGTTGGCTATTTTTTCTTATGGAGAGGACTCAGAGCTCATGCACTGTTATATTTATTAAAATGGGGACTTTTAGTGTCCCTAATCTACAAAGCAGCAATCAGAAATACTAATTTTAGCCACCGTAGTTGATTTTTGAAATTCCATCTATTAAAAATGGAATTTGGGGGGATTCAAAATATAAGGTGTGCCGAATGTATAGAAGTTTTAGTCTAACTTCTACTTAAGATGTCCCATTATCACACACATCACTAGACCCTTGTGGTGCTCACCTTCGAAATCTAGACCAATCCAAACGATTGTCACCTATGGAAATTGTCCATAAAGAGTACCCTGAGTACTCGACTATGGGGCCTATCTAGGGCATTGCCAACAATGTGATTTGCAAATATGCAAAATATCGGCCCCACTAAGTCATCATAACCTCTTGATATATGTCTCTCAAGTTTAACGGTTTTAAAATGCATCATTTACTTGAATTTCAATCCAACAAGTACCGGTAGGATGAGCATCGAATTTTGTTTAGTGAAAATTCAGGGAGAGTGTTTGTGTGTGCACATGCTCGCGTGCGCGCTAACCTGATATAAGTGGGTCAAGTGGCCTAGAAAATAGGGTGGATTATACATAAGAATCATATGGATGGTTCTCACTTGAATATTTTTTAAATACATAGGACAATTTTCACTCTAGAGGTACCTTCCATAGTTTATATAAGAGGTAAAAAATATATGCCTTGTGGAATCCATGGAACATGTTAATCATGGGGATAGTATGATGGAAAGGTCTCATTGTGGATAAGATTAGACAGGATTCATTTATATCAGACTATTACTCAGCCTTGAAAAATTAAAATTTACTAAGTTACGTTTTTTTTATTTTTTTTATATAAAATTCTGTGTGGAGGTGTTTTCTCTAATGCCGAGGTTATTCCTAATCTGGGTAATAATATCAGGTAGGAGCTACGTCGACCTCATTCACCCAGTTCGGCAGCGCGCCAGCTGACACCAGTTTGGAGTTGGTCCCGGTAAATATACCGGCCACGCTCCTTCTGGGCTCTGCATCGAGCGTCTCGGTAACAGTACCCGACCTCGAGCAAACCTGACCTCGGTGACACCCACTTCGGTCCACTTGACCGAGGTGGGCATTGAGCGTCTAATCTCCATTATGAGATGGGACGGCCACATTACAAAGAGCCCTGACAAATAGGGTGGCCGCCAGCCATCGATAAGAGCTCTTTCCTATCAGCTGATCACATCCACATTTATGTGAGGGATTTGAGGAGAGATCCGATGGGACAGAACCCTCACCTACCCCCACTAAGGGTCTTAGGTATGGGCCGATTGGACAAGTATCCTCACCTACCTCCACTATGGAGCCTTCCACTTCCTTCTATATATACCTGCATGGTAAGCCATGAACAGGTACGCAATACACAATACACACTGTGCTATCTTGCCTGAACATTCTTCCCCACTTCACCCTAGTTCAGTGACTGCACTAACTCATGCGTCGGAGTGCCTTTGGCTGGCAGCAGCCCGGGGCCCTGACCACTATTTCTTCTCCCTTTCAGGTTTCAGGCCATCGGCGACGTTCTTAAACAGTTAAACAGGATCTTCATAAACTCCACTATCACCTAAACCAAGTTCGTAATTTTTAGGCACACACAATTTGGCGCCGTCTGTGGGAAACAATTTGAAAAAACCATATTTTCACCCATATTTTCACCTTGAAAAGCTATGCCTCCAAAGACTAGGAAGGGAAAGGGCGTTGGACAGTCCAAGTCCATACCGCCAGAATCATTTATGCCCATCATGCCGCCTCCACTGGTGACGAACCAGGCGGAAGCGGCTAGACAGACACCGTCGGTCCCTCCACAGAGGATGGTCGATGGAGAACCCGGCATGGGAAGCGTGGGATCGCCTGTCACTCAGACACATTCCTCATCGAGAGGTGCAACAGTATCTCGTCACAGCCCCGTTCTGGAACGAGTTCGGCCGAATACTTCCCTGGCGGAGCGTCCTCGTCAGGACATCATCTTATTGGAGCAGCCCTGCAGGGATGTTCCCCCTCAAGAACGTTCCTGGCAAGGCAAGACCCCAACACTGTCCAGATCACACCCTCGTCACCAAAACCAAGTCGAGGAGGACCACGTGCACCTCGACGACGAAAGTGACGACAATATGGCCCTGGAGGAGGACGACGAGGCACACGCCGAGGCGATCAGGGCTCAAAACCTCATTATTGAAGAGCAAAGAGCCCAGATCCTCTAGCTCCAGCGCAGCTCAAAGGGAAAGAGAAGGCCCCAGCCGGGATTTCGCTCGTGCCTCCTGCACAGCAGCGAACCCGGAAGGTCCCCAAAGCTCGGCCAGACTTGAGAGAAATCATAAACAATAAGAGGCGTGACCGAGCCTACGATGAAGGCTCGAGCAGCACTCACGCCAGCGCTGACCCTCGGCAGTAACGCTAGAGGCCGAGGAGACAAGAAGCTGACCCCGAGATGAGGGATTATATCAGCCAGCAAATAAAACTGGCTATGGAGCAGAACGTGGAGTTTGCTGGCCTCACCCGAGGTCGGCTAGCTACCAATGACAGTGACAACCATGGTACATCCCCATTCACTAGGGAGATAAGAGATCGCACCCTCCCCGATGAGTTCAGCGTCCCGATGTTCAATCTTTATGACTGCACCTCGGACCCTGAGGGGCATCTCCGCCACTTCACCCAGAGGATGACGGTGTGAGGCGGCGACGGCAACCTGGACTACAAGGTCTTCTCCTCCAATTTAGGTGACCTCCTACTTCGGTGGTTCTGCGCGCTCTCCGAGGGATCGATTTCGAGATGGCAGCAGCTCTGAAACTCCTTTGTCGAGAAGTTCCAAGCACACCGGGTCATCCCGAAGACGGACTCCGACCTGATGGCCACCAGAATGAGGCTAGCCGAAAATATCACTCGGTTCGCTAAGAAGTTCTGGACCATTTACAGCCAGGTCGAAGACGCCAACGACGAGGTCGCCATCAAGTCCTTCCAACAAGCTATGTTGCCAGGCAACGAGCTCCGGAGGGACCTGGTGCAGTTCCCCGTGGTCTCGGTGAAAGCATTGATGGCCCGGGTGAATCAGTTCGTTGAGCTAGAGGAAGACGAAGTCCGAGCTCGGGAGAGCCATAACTTCTGGCAGGAGGGCCGGCCCTCCAAGAAGGACAAAAGGCTAGCCAAGAGGGAGGTGAACCGAAATAGAGAACCATCTAACTCGGCGGTGTAGACACCTCATTTGGCCCCCTATGATAGCCCTAAACACCTGTCATATATATATGGTGCCCCCATTTCACCCATGATTGAATGGTTAATGGCATAATTAAGATTAATTAATGACGATGAAGATGCTTGTTGAAATTTTTATGCTTAGTTCGACAATATTTAGAAATTCGTGAGAGAAAAGGGCGAATCGTGTTGAGATTTCGAATCCAACCCACCACTCATACAAAGAATAGGCTACAACACTATCCAAGTCCCATCCAGACTACATAGGACACACTCAGGTTGATCCCAAAGAGATTACACTTAGTTTACCTAAGTACAATGCGACTAGTATGATTTAAACAGCTAGAATCTTTGACCCAGAGACCCCTATTGTTTCCTGAACTCTAATCGCTAGAACGTATGGACCAAAAGATTCTACGTTCCGAGAGCTTTCCGTTGATATATAGAACGTCCAAATCCGATGAACGAATCAAAAGATATGGTCGTCGGAAGATTACATTGCGAAAACCCCACCAGGCACATACCTGGGCGCCCATGTAGGTGCGCCCATGTCCCAGAGTTGCACTTGGGCGCCCACACAGGTGCGCCCAGGTCCCTAATTGCCCTAGGAAAGCACTTATGTGCATACTTAACTGCATCCCGCTCTACCTTTCGTAGTTCCGACCCGATCTCAACCTAAAAAACGAACCGGAACCAAACCCGGGCCCATTTGACCCAAGACATGACATGGGCGCACCTGTGGGTGCGCCCAAGTCTTGGAACCAACTTGGGCGCCACCCCATGTGCGCCCAAGTCCCAAGATACCTTAAAAATGCACTTTGATGCATACTTAGGTACGATTGACTCTACTCTTCGCAGTTTCGACTTGGTTTAGACCCAAAGACAATCCGGAACCGGACCCTAGACCCATTAGGCATCAAAATGAGACATGGGCGCCACCATGTGGGCGCCCAAGTCATGGGACCCACTTGGGCGCACCTCCATGTGCGCCCAAGTCTCCGAGAGCCCTAATCTCACTTTGGTTTGCATGAAACCCTTGGAAACTCGTGCAAGTAGTAGCCCTAACCCTTCCTCCACGTCAAAATCACTATAAAGAGACCTCATATGCTACTTTTGCAAAGGAGGCTACCAAAAGAGAGAAAAAAAAGTAGAGTAAGAAAGAGAGAAAAAGAGAGAGGTCATAAAGGAGATCTCTAGATCTAGAAGAAAGGAGAAAGAAGATTGCTTTGGTTCTCCAAGATCAGCAATGGAGAAAGCCTCCCAAAGCCATGGACTTGCGAAAGAACTTCAACTTAGGACTTAAAGAACACGATTCGAATCGGTATTTATAGGTTTCTTTTGTTTATTTGCTTTACACCATCATTATTGTTTAGAAATATGTTTAGGATCATGCACACATTGTAGATCTGCATTAATAGTACTATTTTACAGTAGATCTGATATTCAGTATTCATTCCTCATTAGAAACATGCTTAGGATCATCCGTAGTTTGTAGATCTGCATTATTTTCATCATTCTGAACTCGTGATTAGAATAGATCTTGCATCCATATTGTTTTCATTAGGAAAAATCCGAATCTGAAAGGAAAAGTGTTAAAAAACAAGAGAAGAGTACTTGGGCGCCACTGTGTGTGCGCCCAAGTCCTAAGAGTGGGATTTTGACCCTAGTCTCATCCCGCTTGCAATTTCTCTCTCAAATCCGGATTTCTATTCATATAAGTTAGTATTAGTACCTTCGGACTTGTGACTTTGTATTCAAAATCGCGCGAAAAGCATTGAAAAAGAAACAAAAGGGGAAGAAAACACAGAAAAGCACTTGGGCGCCCATACAGGTGCGCCCAAGTCCAAAATTGGAGATTTGACTCCCGTTTTCCATTTCGCGCGCATTTTGCTTCGGAAATCCTAGTCCATCTTTGTATAAGTTGATATCAAAGCATTCAGACTCGTTAAAAGTATTGAAAGAATCGAAAAGGGACCAAACATATCATTGAAAAGAAGAAAAAGCACAGGAAGGTACTTGGGAGCAACCGTAGGTGCGCCCAAGTCCAAAAGTAGGCTTTTGGTCCCTATTTGTTCGATTCATGTGCATTTTGCTTCTTGAATTCGAGTCAATCCTCATATAAGTTGATATCAATGTATTTGGATTTATTAAAAGTATTGAAAGAATCGAAAAGGGACCAAACATATCGTTGAAAAGAAGAAAAAGTACAGGAAGGTACTTGGGAGCAACCGTAGGTGCGCCCAAGTCCCTGCAAAGGGATTCACCCTCGAATCCTTGTGCTTGCATTATTATTTTCAAGTCCGGAAGCTTTGACATTAATAATCTACAATAGTACATTGCATTTAGTCTCAAATTGCTAGAAATCATATCGGGACATCGACAGAAGTCTGAAATACATCACAACCCGCAGGGGGGACACTTGGGCGCCACTGTGTGTGCGCCCAAGTCCCACAGAGACACTTGGGCGCCCCTGTAGGTGCGCCCAAGTCCTCGGCTTATTTTCCGGCCCGCATTTGCTGCATTTTGCGTCTCGTTTAACATGCCATTCCACAATTGTGATGATTTCCATTGATTGCTGAACTTCTAGACTTCGAATCTTCAAATTATCATACTTAGGTTGCATCGTTTGCATAAAATACCAAAAAAATCATAAAGTCATAAAACTCTTCCCTTCTCATCTTGCTCTTTAGTAATTAGAGAAGAGAACAAAAAAATTAAAAGAAATAGAAAAATACATAAAAAGAAAAAGAGTAGACATTAATTAAGTAGAAAAACCCTAGATTGTTCTTTAGGATAGCTCACATAGTTTTTGCATAAAAAACCAAACACCAAAAAAATCACAAAATCATAAAACACTTCTCCTCTCATCTTGCTCTCTAGTAATTAGAGAAGAGAACAAAAGGAAATTAAAAGAAGTAGTAGAATTATAGAGTTAGACATTAACTAGGTAATCCTAGGTTAGTCCATTAATGCTTGAGTGAATTAATAAACTTAATCAACCCTCATCTAAACACTCAATTAATTCGAAGCAATTAATTAAATCACGCAATTAAAATCCACATATTTAATTAATTAATTAAATCCCTAAAACTTATTAACAACTCCTAGTGAAACCCCTGATTAAATAAAACATTAATCAATAAGCCCCAATTAAAATCCCGATTAACAAACCTAATCCATAAGCTTTAATTTATTAAAAGAAATTAACTTAAAGACACCCTAGAAGATAACAAACTACTAGACCGACACTTGGGAGCAACCACAAGTGCGCCCAAGTCACCCTTGACACTTATGAGCAACCACAGGTGCGCCCAAGTCACCCCAGACACTTAGGAGCAACCACAGGTGCGCCCAAGTCACCCTTGACACTTAGGAGCAACCACAAGTGCGCCCAAGTCACCCTTAACACTTAGGAGCAAACACAAGTGCGCCCAAGTCATCTCAGACACTTAGGAGCAACCACAGGTGCGCCCAAGTCATCCCAGACACTTAGGAGCAGCCATAGGTGCGCCCAAGTCACATTTAGTTTGGGAATCACCGAATCCCTATTAATTTCAAACTTCGACCCATATCAACACACTAGAACACCCTTACGATTTGAAACAACTATAGCCAGTAGCCCAAATTAACCTAAAAGATTAAACCGACTTAAACCACAAAAACATCCACGTAGGCACCAATCTCTTAACACTTAGCCTCCCATAATCATTAAGAAATCTAATTAATTGAAACCTAATTTAATCCCAATTGACACAACACAATAAAAACACAGTTAATTCAAAGAACATCAAACGATAAACATTCAACCTCAAATCAACCCAAAAAGAAAAGAAACACGCAAACCAGACACTTGGGAGCAACCACAGTTGCGCCCAAGTCATCTTGGAAACATAGGCGCCACCGCAGGAGCGCCCAAGTTATCCAGGGACTTAGGTGCCACCACAGGTGCGCCCAAGTCCATTTCCGTTCCCTAGGACCACCGAATCCTCATTCACTTCGAATCTCGATCTAGATCATTATCTCAAAACTATCACAGAATCAATAACAACCTTTAAATCAAAACCTTGATCAACTTAGACCCGTCCGGAACTTCAAATCGAGCCAAAGTAACCAAAAGATTCCAAATTCCAACTTGGGCGCCACTACTGGTGCGCCCAAGTGCATAGGAATACATAGGCGCATACACAGGTGCGCCCAAGTCCTCTGTCACATCCAAGTTGAGAACCTTGGTTTCGTTTCGAATCCCGGACTTAAGACTATAAAATTAATCGACCGAAAACATAAGACAACTGTTAGAACAGAAGCTTACATTGATTAGAACCCTAAGAAACTCCAAAAGGAGCTAACACCATTGCAAGCAATCGAACCACGCAGAGCAGCCACTTGGGCGCCACCACAGGTGCGCCCAAGTCCCAGAGTGACCTAGGCGCCACCATAGGTGCGCCCAAGTCTTCTCCCACTCCCGTTTTGCTAGTTTCAACTTCCTTTCATCATTTAAAATAAAACCCGAGGCTCCAGAACCTTTAGCATATTAAAACAGAACCTTAAAACACTCTTAACTCATCCCTAAATAACTCTTAATCAAACCACAACTTTAAACAAACTAAATCAAATTAATAAGCCGTTTAGCTTAGGAGCTATCAAACTTAGACAATTTACACGCTAGCATTAAATCGGATTTCCTCATTAGATAGATTAGAGCATTAGGCTTCGTCCCATCACTTTTCCTGTTCCGTTAGGGGACCGGGAGAGCTAATGTGGGCGGTCTAGGACCTTAGGTTTAGGGTTAATCCGATGATCAGTAATAAAGCATTAATTACGTAAATCCAAGTAAAATCCTCTAGTTAGGCCCTTCTAGCCCCAATGTCAAAAATCCATAAAAACTATAAAACCAATAAAATAAACACAAAAAGATTTTTCCTTTATTTCTTTGTCCACCTCAGGTGCCAGATATTTAATTGAACTTAATGATAAAAGGGAAAGAAGAACTGATTTCTAAAATTGAATAAATGAGAATGACGAGATGAGATGAATGATTTCGCACACACTTTTAAAACAATCACGGCCCATCGGCCACTCTAAAACAAATATCGGCCCATCGGCCACCTTTAGTCAATTACGGCCCATCGGCCTTTCACCTTTATCACTCGTGTATCGCACACGAAAAACACAGAAATCACAAGTCAAAGTCTCATTTGCATCATTGTTTTGGTTTGCAAAGTCAACCTTTAAACCCTATTTTGCCAAGGGATTTGAAGGGGGTACCCGGGAACGGGGCCGATCCTCTTCTTAAATATTTGGCACCTCCCCCCTTTTATTTTCTTTATCTTAATTGTTTTACTTTACTTGGATATACTATGATTTTGCTATGTGAGGATTAATCTTTATTTGGACTTTAACGCGTAACCCTGAATTGACCTTATATTAAAGAGACCCAAAAAAACCCAAATTAATGTGACAAGACAACCGTCGTGTGTTGCCGGCAGCACATTAGACGAGAGGAAGGACCCACCTATTTATTTTCTCCTATTTTTCTTCGGCTTTCGTCGAAGGACGGTGTTACGGCCGTTACCGTAGCTGGCGATCGTGATCCGTCGATTTTGAGGGTAGTCGGAATCCTCACTTTCGATGTAAAATTTAAATAGCACATGTATAGATGAATGGAGATCTTCCCAAGCCCATTGGTTGGCACGGGGGGGTCGAAAATTCACATCCGACAGCCTGGCGATCGTGATGGGACATCTTTTGTTGTCTTGTCACGAATTTGGGTCTTTCTGCAGTTCTATTGTAGGACACGAACATCCAATCAATGATCAGATGTCCGTGTCCCATTCAGTTTAGGGTTATTATAAGTTTAGTCCCAAATTAAACCTAAGGTTTGAATGAACCGTCCACTAAGCTTTCCCCCATTACATCATAAGAAACAAACCTACACCAACACTCACTACCAAAGAACATAAAACGTGCTTTTCTCATCCCCCCTTCTCTCTACTCTCATCTAAATATTTCTTCACAAATGGAGGGTTACACATTCGGAATGTCCGATCTGCAACCCCTCTCTCCCCCGCTGTTGACTCGCACTGCTGGCGGATCACACCAAACACCACAAAATATAGAATCATCAAGGATACTAGATGGGTACTTAGCATCTTCAAGTCATGACCCACAACAGATAAGACAGTCTCTTTTTGAAGGAGGCCCTATCCCGGTCAATACCATTACAATGGGAAAGAATCATTCTAACATATCTACCCCATCTCATTCGTCAGGAGAGAACCAATTCTCCTCACATTCAGGAGTAACTTACACGAACCTAGTCAGCCCCACCGGCCAAGTTATAAGATATAGGGTTCACGACAATGTCTCGTCAAGAGATCACTCTCTCTGCGCAAACAACCCTGTTGTCTCACAGGTTATACCCTACTCTTCCCTAATCAGTCAGACCGAGCCAATCACGTCTTCTATCCCACAATATGGGATGCCTACTGATGCACCTATCACTACCCCGGCTAGAGCTATCGCACCATCCCAGACTCTCACGATAAACGAGAATCTATATCGACAGCCGAGTCATGGTTTAGTAAACCCGGGTCTGTCGGCGACATCCAACACCTCGCACCAAAACCCTTTGGCTCATATGGGAACGCCAGATGTCTACCAGCAACGTGAGGCGGCTCGACCTCAATTTCAAGTAATGACTCCTCCGCCAATCAATCAAATGAATTACAACCCTGTGACGGCTAACAACGATATATTATATCTCCAGCCGATTCAATATGAGAGGACCTCTCCTGTTTATCAAAATCAGACCCCCCTAACCTACCAAGTGCCTAATTCAAATCAGGGTCCCCCAATCCAAAACAGTCAGGTTATCAATCCATCAGGCGTTAGAAATTCTTATCAAACATACCCAGGAAACGAGCCACGCTATCAACAGGCATATCAACCGTTCGCATTAAGTCCGATGATTGATCAACACAGAGGACAATCAGTTGGTTATGGAGGAACTCAGTTGAACCAAAACTATCATCTTATTCAACAACCATATCCCCGAGAGCAATTCCAAGAGCCGGCCTATGCCCCAACCCCACTAGGACCTCAAGGAGGATACCAACCACAGACAATCCAATACCTAGATCCTTTAGCATTTAAAGAATTGCAGAAAAACGTAGAAGAACTTAAAAATGAAATTAAGAAGAAGTCCTCAAGCTCGACTGGAAGAAAGCTAGGTTTCTACGATTTTACCAAAAAAGAAGAAAAGGAGAGATCACCTTTCCCTGTCAGAGCGCCTAAATTCGTACCCTATGATGGGACAACCGACCCTCAACACCATTTGGTTTCGTTCTGCAATAAGTGTCGCGCCATCGCTGACAATGACTCTATGCTCATAAACTATTTTCAAGAATCTCTAACGGGGGATGCACTAACTTGGTATACGTCTGTACCTTCTCACGAAATTAATACATTCGAGGATGTAATAGAGAAGTTCCTAGCGCGATACCAGCACTTGACTAAGAACAAACCCCTTTGGCATGACTTAGCGAACCTCAAACAAAAGAATAACGAGGATTACGAGGAATTCGCAGTGAGATGGCAAAATCAATTTGCGCGATCAGATTGCAATATGCAAGAGGAGGAACAAGTGAGAATGGCCATATCAAACATGAAGGATCCAATGAGGGCTTTGATGACGATCGGCGAAGTAGTTAGCTGGAGTGGCTTGTACCGTAGATTGTCTAGGATGAAACAAAACTTGGACGAAGGAGTGTTAAACACCATTATTGACCATAAGAAAAACACGCGTAGGATAGGCACAACCACCCAACCAGAAAGCCGTGCAACCCCTGAGGTAAGCTCAAATCAAGAAGAGGTTTACCGACCATACCAAGAACATAATAGTGTCAGCTTTAACCAACACCAAAATCAAGGGCAAAATGGCAATCCTAATTTCCAGGGTGGTAACCCGAATTTTCAAAGGAACAACCAGAATTATCAGCGGAACAATCAAAACTTCCGAAACCCTCCTAGAAACAATCAAGGCTATGACCCACCGCCAAGGAACCAAGGACCCCCGGTGAATCAAAGTCAGAACCCCGACCACGCGCAATCGGTTCCGAATTCAACTATTCTGCCACCAAACCAGAACGCGAATCCTCAACCCAACTACGGTACGGTTCCCTTCAATTACAATAGAGACAACAATGGCAACCAAAATAATGCAAACAATGGAAATAGAAGGAGATTCGGACCCAAGAGGACAAGCTACCCATCCCTGCCACAACCTTGGACTGCTGTCTTCTGGTCTCTTCTAAATCAGAACGCCCTCCGACTCCCACCAGAACGACCGCAGGCGTGGTCAGAACACCTGGATAAGACCAAGTTTTGTGCCTACCATAGGATGCCGGGGCATGACCTCACCCAATGCTATACAGTTAGAGATCTGATTTACGACCTTAATGATGAAGGTAGGATTGATTGGAATAATATTAGGCCGATAGGCACAAGCGACCCACGGAATACCCCTCCTAATCAAAACGCTACCGCTAATCCAACACAGAATATTCCAAACATGCAGATTTATACAAACCCGCTACCTCAACATGGGCCATCAACCTCTGGACAAGCCTCGCAAACTCAATTGATAAACATCGCCATGATAGAACACCAATACATTGATATCGCGACCCAAGGGAGCATAAATCATAATCAACCATGCCATGATGATTTCTTTGAAGAAGAAGACTATAGAAAATACATCACGCCATGGGATGGAAAGACGAAGTTCAAAATCTATAACTCCGGAATGGACGCGATTGTCGATTCTCCTGACCTTTACAAAGTAAATTTTGATGAACCAAATGACCAAGGACCACCGATCCTCGCGAACTCTAGATTAGATCCTCACCCGGATGCAAATGCATCTCAAGCCCATCTCCGATCCGGGCGAATTCGTCCTTCCCGATTACCCCCTCATCCGGTCACTCGAGATCCAGAATCGCAGAACCCCAACACTCAAGTTGAGGAAATAGTCGATGAAAGAGCCCATATCTCGATAGAAACGGGAATAGAATATGATCTCTTAGGACACCTCACGAAGATCCCAGCTAAGGTATCCGTCCTCGACTTAATTAAAACCTCACCCAAACATCAGCAACAGTTACTTGAGGCTATTACGCGGTTGCAAGTCCCGGTAAATATAACTCCCGAAGAGTTGAGAACTACCATCGCAACATTAGCCCCGGGAACCCCTTTTCCTGCCCTTACGTTTACCGAAGAAGAACTAAAAGAGATACCGTCTGAAGCGAGGACATCTCCCCTACATCTAACGATCAAGATAGCAGGAAAGGAAATATCAGGAGCTTTGGTCGACACTGGCGCATCATTAAACATATGCCCATTGAAAACCTACAAAGCTTTAG
Source organism: Umbellularia californica (assembly GCA_028538565.1). NCBI lineage: Eukaryota > Viridiplantae > Streptophyta > Magnoliopsida > Laurales > Lauraceae > Umbellularia > Umbellularia californica. The sequence goes on from JAPQWN010000005.1 coordinate 14,499,124, forward strand.
GGCTCACAACAAAAGACTTAACTCCGGCCCCCATGGTGGTGACTGGTTATGATGGGAATAAGAAAACAGTATGTGGAAAAGTTATGTTATTAGTACAGGCGGGTCCGATTTCGATGCCAGAAGAATTTTATATCATGGACATCCCCGCCACTTTCAATTTAATTTTAGGACGCCGATGGTTGAATCATATGAACGCCGTCATGTCAAGCAGGCATCAATGTGTCAAATTCCCCCATTTAGGCAAGATCATAAAAATGATGGGGGACCCACCTGTGATCGAACCGGAAGAACTCCAAATACTCCCGACCTTACAACCCGCTCCCATGACGCCAGAGGTCAAGATTCATGGATACAGAGTTGACCCTCTCATCTCCTTAATGGATATGGACCCCATGCAAAATATGTTTCATGAATTTTCCCCCCTCCAAAATCCAACAACAAACAATCGGAATCAAGCGCCAGGATGGACTCTGATGAGGAAGATGGGATATCAACCCGGATTTGGACTAGGAAAAGACGGGGAAGGTGCTATCAACCCCTACATACCAGATCCTAGAGCAAAAGCAGAAGGATTAGGATACGATGCACATAGTAATATGAGAGGTAAGCAAGAGGACTGGACTTTAGATGAACACTTTATAAGGCACGATAAAACTCTGGATCCCAATGCATCACCAACTAGAGAGGGACGCGACAATTTGGATCCGAACGATAAAGGTAAGACTGTTCTAGTAGAAGATTGGGAAGACTCTACGTCGTCTGAAAGTGAGACCTACGAGCAAATCGTTGGCACTTGGAGAGAGTTCCATTCACCAGAAGAAGTGGATGATGTAGATTGCACTGTCAATCTAAGATTCCAGACCCTATCCTGCAACATGTTGACTACAAACAAATCAACTCGTTTACCCAAAAAAAAACGCCGATTGCCAAACTCAGAGAAAGTCGCGAAACATGGGAAATTGAAGACCCTACTCGCGAGGAAGTGGTATATTGGCCCGTTGCCTGGCACCACTGGCGAGAAGACCCCTCTCAAGAAGACCATGAAGTTTGGGAAGCAGATGACCAAAACGACCATGAAGTGGTATACCGCCCCACTACCTGGCTACGCCAGCGGGGAGGATCCTCCTTGGTAGATAGCCCATCTTCAAACTCACCTGTACCATATCATTTCGAAAATCCAAAAAAATTAGAAAACCCCAAAAACCCCAAAAAATTAGAAAATAGAAAACCCAAAAACATAGGAACCGTATGAGTAGAAGACTTTAGTCCTCATCAAAACATGGGCAATCTAAAGAGATGGAAGTTACCTCCGGTAGAGCGGTCCCGACTAGAGGAGATTATGACCAACGTCGATAAGTTAGGCTGTGAGTCTCTACCGATCATTCCAGAGCCCGAACCCTTAGTGCAACCTACAAACGCCAATGATGGAATGGGTGTTTATGAACTAGTGGACGCCGAAGAAGGGGATGACGAAATCTCTGAAGAATTTGGGAGAGTAATCAAGAAATTTGATGAAGAGACGCAAGTGGCTGCTGAAAAGACAAAGGAAATAAACCTAGGGACGGATGAGAGACCCAAACAAGTCCAAATCAGTGCATGCCTAGAACCTGACGAAGAAAGTAAAATCCTTGAGATCCTAAGAGAGTATCAGGACGTGTTCGCATCAGATTATAATGATATGCCCGGTCTTGCACCCGATCTGGTGGAGCACCGAATTCCGCTAGAGGAAAATGCTAAACCCGTCAAACAAAAGTTGAGAAAGATGCTTCCCGACGCTGCCCTGAAAGTGAAGGAGGAGGTTGACAAGCTCCACCAAGCTAAATTCATTAGGGTCGTATTATTCCCTCAATGGGTCGCCAACATAGTTCCGGTAAAGAAAAAAGACGGACGTGTCCGAGTTTGTATCGACTTTCGAAATTTGAACAAGGCATCTCCCAAAGACGATTTCCCTTTGCCTCACATTGACTTGCTTGTTGATAATACTGCAGGGCACGCCATGCTATCATTCATGGATGGTTACTCAGGGTACAATCAAATCAAGCTGTCACCAGAAGATCAAGAGAAGACATCATTCACTACACCCTGGGGGACCTACTGCTACGTTGTGATGCCTTTTGGCTTGAAAAATGCCGGTGCCACTTATCAGAGAGCCATGATGGCGATATTCCACGACATGATACACGATTGTGTAGAGGTTTACGTAGATGACATTCTAATCAAATCCGAAACCCGTGAGGATCACATGGTAGCCCTTAGGAGAGTCCTTCAACGATCTAGGGACACCCAACTGAAGATGAATCCGAAGAAATGTGTTTTTGGAGTATCCTCTGGCAAACTCCTGGGCTTCATGGTAAGTAACCGGGGAATCGAAGTTGATCCTTCTAAGATAAAGGCCATCCTTGAAATGCCGCCCCCGAAGAATCTCAAAGAATTGAGGGGCCTCATAGGACGACTACAGTTCATCAGGAGATTCATTTCACAGCACTCCCAAAAATGCGAGCCCTTTTACAAATTGCTAAAAGGAGGTGTAAGGTACCACTGGGATGACGACTGCCAGAAGGCATTTGAAGATCTGAAGAAATATTTGTTGAGTCCTCCCGTCCTGAAGCCCCCTATAAAAAATAAGCCTCTCATTTTATATGTGTCAGCGACAGAATCTGCGATAGGCGTCGTCCTGGGGCAACATGATGAAACCGGTCGAAAGGAGAACGCTATTTATTACTTGAGCAAATCTCTATTACCCTACGAAAGGAAATACTCCCCAATGGAGAGGACTTGCTTAGCCGTAGTTTGGGCGGCTCAAAAATTGAGACACTACTTTCTAGCCCACCAGATCAAACTCCTAGCAAGGATGGATCCTTTGAAATACATTTTCGAGAAGCCAGTAACTTCGGGAAGAGTTGCGCGATGGCAAATGCTCCTAGTCGAATTTGACATAACCTACGTCACACAAAAATCCATAAAAGGACAGGCGATCGCTGACCATCTAGCACACCTCCCCCTGCCTCAGTACGAGCCAGTTAGAACTGATTTCCCTGACGAGAGCATTTTGTTTACATATGTTGAAGAGGTTAAAGATGATGATTCATGGACTATGTACTTTGATGGAGCTTTGAACCAAAATGGAAAAGGAGTCGGGATAGTGCTATTATCCCCGGAAGGGGTTGTCATACCAAAGGCCTACAAGATCGGATTTCCAGCAACCAACAATGCGATGGAATATGAAGCTTTGCTAGCGGGGCTAAGAGAGGCCCAGGCTCTAGGTGTCATGAAGTTGAGAGTCTTCGGTGATTCCAAAGTTGTTATTTCCCAAATAGCCGGAGAATGGAAGGTCAATGCCCCCAAACTTGCACATTACCACGCAAAGGCAAAAGAATTGATGTCTGGTTTCAAGGAAGTTTCCTTCCTCTACATTCCTCGAGCCTTGAACCGCTTGGCCGATTCATTAGCAATTTTAGCTTCCATTATAGAAATCCCCGACAACAAAGATTCCGAAGAATTCTTGATTAGAAGGCTAGCTTCACCGTCCGTCAAATCGATAGATCTAACCAAAGGGAACCTTGCTGAAGCTCTGCAGAAAATTTCGAAGGAAAAGGGTAAAAAAGTCAAGGCCAAAGAGTCCGATCAAGAAGAGAACGCCAAGCCAGTAGAAGGAGTCCTAGCTCGCATACAACATGATGATGACCTAGTAGACGATCACCAGTGGTACTACGATATCTGGAATTACTTACATGATGGCTACATCCCTGAATACGCCAGTCGATCGGATAAAAAAGCATTGAAAGAAATGGTTCAAAGATATGTCATAGTCGCGGGACTACTGTACCGCAGATCTTTCAGTGGAATTCTCCTACGATGTGTGACTACAGAAGAAGGGCAAGAAATAATCGAAGAGGCACATTCAGGAGAGTGTGGAGGACACGTCAATGGCCAAATGTTAGCTAAGAAGATCATCCGTTTAGGTTATTATTGGCCATCCTTAGAGTCGGATTCAGTCCATTACGTTAGGAGATGCAAAGAGTGTCAGTTACATGCCGACCTAATTCATGCCCCTGCATCATCCCTTCGCCCCACCACAGCTCCATGGCCTTTCTCGACCTGGGCTTTTGATATCATAGGACCCTTGGCCCCTACTTTAGAAAACACACAAAATAAAGCATTCATATTGACAGCCACAGAATATTACACTAAATGGGCAGAAGCAGAAGCATATGTTAATATTAAGGCTACTTCTGTGGTCAAATTCATTAAAACGAATATAATAGCCAGGTTTGGCATCCCTAAAGTATTCATAACAGACAATGGACCCCAGTTTATATCCCAACAAATGAATGAGTTGTGCACAAAATATGACATTGAATTGCATCATTCCACCCCATATTACCCCCAAGCAAATGGCCAAGCCGAAGCAACCAACAAGACTTTACTGAAGATCATCAAAAAGACTGTGCAAACCACCAAAGGTAGTGATTGGCCAGACCGTTTGGTTGAAGCGTTGTGGGCATACCGGACTTCCATAAGGACTCCTACAGGAGAAACCCCATACTCTTTGACCTACGGAATGGAAGCAGTCCTTCCCCTCGAAGTCCTTCACCCGTCGCTACGCATCCAGCTAGATGAAGATATGACAGAAGACCAGAGGAGAGAAGCATTGCTACTTCAGCTAGACCTACTCGACGAGAAAAGAATGAAGGCAGCAGAACATGCACAAGTATATCGGAAAAGAATCGCCAGAGCCTACGACAAACATGTCAAAGAGCGGAAATTCAAAGTTGGTGATTTCGTCTTGAAGCGCATCGCTCCATCACAGCTTCCGCATCCTAAAGGTAAGTTACGACCCAATTGGGAAGGCCCTTATGTAGTTAAAGAAGCATATTCTGGTAATGCATATAGACTAGTAAATGCAGAAGGGGAAGAGCTCCCCGATCCATGGAACGCTATGTACCTGAAAAGGTACATAGTATGACCCTCCCTTACTTCTCACGGAGTATGGCCCTCCTTGTCCCTTAGCGTAGTTGTAGAAATCCCGTAAGAAGACAGAAGAGATGCACTCTAATCAAACTTGGAACTCGAACACACACCGGCACTTAAAAATACACAAAATGGCGAGTCTACCCCACACGGATTCGACACGGTTAAGGCCACCCAATGTGAAGGTTTGTAGGTGAGATTGCCCATGTCATGAAAGCTTCTTCACCGTTTGCAAAAAAAAAAAAAAAAAAAAAAAAAGGGAGCTTTGTGACTAGTCTGGGTCCGTAGCCTTTTTAACTCGAGCCAGTAAGCTCGTAGGGGTATTTAAATACCTAGTGCCCTAAAGCCACCTGGTTTGGGAGTCACTGGCCGAATGCTCGTTACATGGGTTAATTAGAAAGCTTAAGGGATCCAGACATTGCACAGTCATATGGTTAAAAAAAAAAAAAACGAAGAAAAGAAAAAGTCTAGTTAGGGGTCTTGGAAACAATAAAGGTTTTGTGACTAGCTCGGGTTTGTAGCCTTTTTAGCTCGAGCCAGTAAGCCCGTAGGGGTATGTACATATCTAGTGCCCTAAAGCCACCTGGTTTGGGAGTCATTGGCCGAATGCTCGTTACATGGGTTAATTAGAAAGCTTAAAGGACCCGAGCATTGCACAGTCACAATGGATCCGAAAAAAAAAATATATATATATATATCTTAGGCTTGCTAGACTGACATGGGCACTCATCAGGTGAACTAAGCAGAAGGTAGTTGAACACCACAACACTAAGGTAGCACGGTGACTCACCGCCCTACACACAAACATTACTCACAAATGAGCCCTAGATGCGGTCAGATGCTCTCCGAAGTTCGACCGAAAAGACTAAGCAGCTACAAAAGGGGCCCATGAGGGCTCGACCTCCAAAGGACGGTTAGGGAAGACCATGTTGCCACTTAGGTGACAATTATGGATCGAGAAGCTAATCTCCTTTCGCACTCTCACCCACAGCCAGAATAGACACTAGTCTTATGCTGGGGCATTTTTTTGGTTTATATATACACATGAACAAATGCTTAGCTCACACGGCTTCCCAACTTGGGTCCTCATCGCATACACAGTTGCCACGGGCACTCACTAGGTTGCACACACACTCACCTCATACATGTTTTTACTACTAATGACTTTTAGTTGGATGCAGAAAAAAAAAAAATATATCCCCTAAGGTATGAATTCAATCTTGTTATTCTCAAAGCTTGAGTGCCAAAATGGCCCCCTGACATTTTTACCGAGAAAGAAAATGCCACCTTAGCCAAACTATGCAGGGGACCTAAAAATATTAAACTAACAAGTTTGTTTTGAGACCTTGCAGGGAAACCAACCCCGATTACATTCATAACATCCCACAAGCTGGGGCATTTATTTACTATATACGGGTACTATTTTGTGCACAATTCCTCATGACTTGAAAAGATCAAAGTTACGATAAACAAACTGGGAAAATATGAGTTATGTCTGTTGTGTTATCCAATGATGAATTTGATTATAGATGTATGCTGTACACACCCTTTATGACGTCACATATGATTGTAGTATTGAAAGTGCAATTATCTTGAACCTCTGCCTTTATACTTATAGCTAACAATGTGAATGCCTTAAAACATAGAATTGTTTAGGTCACAAATGTCACGCACTCAGGCACCCCCTATTGTTTGAGAACCTCATTCTGTGTTTCTTACTAAGTTTAGATTGATGAGAGATTGTGCTTATTCTCTTTTTGTTATATGAAATCTCGCTTCATTAACTCTAAACTACTAGTGATCCTTCCTATGAGATCCATGCTCAGAACACAAATTTCGAGATATTCTAGAAAATTTTCGGCAGCACTTCCCCTTGTTTTTTGGACCCTGGAAAATCTCAGAATACATAAGGATCTGTTACCTGTGAGAAGAACACTTCGTATATTCCCCCGGCACCCCACAATGACCCCTCATCGATCAACGACAATCCTATAGCACTTCTTATAGCATCAAACACACTATCTCAACTATACATACATAGTATACATACGCACAACATACACATACATATCAGCTCCCACCATGAACCGAAGATAGGGAGTAACAACATAAATACAGGACCAGGACATATGAATACAATATAGAACAGGGATACACAAGGAATACGTCCCTAGGAGATCAATCAGAGAACAATAGCCCTATGAAGCGGCCCCATCATGACGAGCCGATGAAGCAAATGAAGACGGACCAGGGGCACGCTGAGAAGGAGCTCGGGTCGAGTCCGAAAAAGCATAACCTCTCTCTTCCGCCCTCCGGCGATATCGATCGAGGCGCCTCCGTAAATCAGCAACCACCTCCTCATGACCTCGCGCCATACGATCCATGCGCTCAATATACTGATCATGAATAAGGGCTCTCTCCTCGCCCACGCTGAGAGGCGGAGGAACAAAGGCGACAACGGCACCACTCTACAAGACGACATTTTAAGAACACCTTATATTCAACAAACCTTACAGCAGTGAACGCAGAACTTAAAAGAGGAGGAAAGACCTTCACCTGCGTAGAGGCCTCGTAGCTCCTGAGCTTGGCACGCAACTCGCGAACCTGCGTATCACCAGATTACAAATCACATCAACAACGGATCTGAGGAATCAAGTTTGAAATGTCACATGGGAAAACCTCATACCTGTGCCTCTGAAGCATCTCTCTCGACAAGCGCCTTGTCACGCTCACTATGAGCCTCCGCCTAGAATATCACAAAAGCAAACAACCAGGGATCGGTCATTATACAAAAGAAGAACGTGATAAAAGTCTAAACCTCACCAACCTGCAACTGGTCCATCTCAGCTCGCAGTGTCTGGAGCTCGCCCTCCAATTTGATTCTTGTGGCTTCGGATGCTGCCAAGTCCCTGTCTCTCTGCACAACGACCAGAGGCCATAAACATCAACTCAAAATGAACAACCAAGTTAGTGACCTTATACCTCGGAGGTGTCCACTGGCGCATCAATAACAGCATCACGTCGTTTTAGCTCCTCCTGCAGGATCTCATTGGGTAAGATAAAAGAAATTGTTAGGCTCAAAAGGCTACTTCTACAATGGATGGGGAATAGTGATCTCCATGCCTCTTTAGCTGTCAATGATGCCTGTAACCTCACTGTCATAGCTTCCTGAAATAAATAGGATAATAACATGACACGGTGAGTGGATGCCTTAATGCATGACATCAAGAGTCAAGACTCCCCAAATCACTAGGCTACGACCTCAACAAACATTACCTTATCTCTCACCAGCTCTGTCAACCGAGATACCTCCTCACGAAGGGCTGCCTCAACATCGGAAGCCGCTCTCCTAGAGGTCCCCTACCACAGAGCATAACAAGTACAATTAGGAAAGAAGGATAAGACAATACGGTTAATAAATCCGGTGAGATTTACCTCGCCTAGATCATTGCCTAACGAGCGTGTCCCGCGACTTTCCGTTTCTACAGAGGAAACCATCTGAAATAGAAGAACAACATATTGGATCAGATCGAGAATAGGGGATCACATCTAGGCAGGTGAAGATTAATTGATTACCCGAAGTGACAACAACGTCTCCATCGCCTCAGCACAATTTCGGATAGAATGGGAAGACCCGCCGGAATACGACTCGGGGATTATGTACCGGTGCGTGATATCCCTCCAACGCCGTTCATAATCGCCCGTTGCTTCTTCATCTGTACCAAAGGCAGGTGCTTTCCCCCCTCCATCCCAATCATCAATCTCGGGCTGATGCGGGTGAGAATGACCAAATACTGCTTCGCCCCATCCCCTATATGAATGACTCATGTTAGGTTCGGGAGGTAGGACAACCTGATGACCACCGAACTGGCGAGCAACCCGACTCACGATGAGCCTAGAAACGATCTGAGGAGCGTGTAGCCATATATCTCTTGCAAATAAATGTGCCCCATCTCGCACTACCACTAGCTCATCTTCAGGGCCGCCTTGGTAAGGACACCAAATGATCTGAAAAATAGGAGAAAGCATAACCCCGAAGGATATCAACTGTTAGCAACTCGAGGTAGGAGAGTGACCGATTCCGGCTTAATTCCAAAGCGAGTTAATAACTTAAAAGGAAAAGGAGGAAAGAACGACTCACTTCTCGGTCCATTAACTCATTCAAGATAAAGCGATAGCCCTGCTCATCAGGCCTCATCCTCAAATCCTTGGTTCTTTTTGCCAGCTCTGTAGGGAGGACGTCCGCGAAGCCCCGTACAGTAGCATTCGGATACCACTGCGCCGCCCGGGGAGCAAGGCTCAACCGCACTGGCAAACGCTCGGGGCGACACTGCAGGACATGCTCCCACATCCACACCTATCTCTAAACGATTGAATCACTAGTGAGGCGAAATGTTCAAAGCAGAAGATTGACAAATATGGGAAGTTGACTCACCTGAAGGATCGGAACAAAACCCCGGAGACTCCTGTGGCCCCTCTGCACCCGACATCTATCATCCAGGCTATGGAAGAGAAAGGCGAGGGCTGCCGCACCCCAGGCATAATCACCTACTCGGCTCAAATCGTCCACAAACCTGAGCAAGGTGCCAGACGCTCTGTTGCCCGTCGCATTGGCAAATAAACATTTCCCGAAGAAATAAAGAAGGAATGCGCGTAGACTCTCGTCCTCGCCTTGCCTAGCCGACGATAGCTGAGGACGTCTCAATGCGACATCAGGTCGGGTCCCCTGTTTCCCTGCCAAAGTGACAAAGATGTTCAATCAATAATATTCATCAATTTACGGAAAGTAATGCCGGAATCATGGCTTGCTACTCACCAGTCACATAGAAGGTCTCGCAAGGAATCCCCACCCTCTTTCGACGATAGTACCCATCAACGGGTACCTCTCTACACTCGTGCTCTGCAAATGAGAAGGGATTATAAATGTTGGCCACCCAAACAACGAGGGGTAAGAATAAACTTGAGAATTTACCAGTGGTGAAGACGACGTCATCACCACCCCTCTCATCCTCACTACCCCTCTCGTCCATTGGATCATCACTATCATCGGACGCAAATAACTCATCCAGGGGTGCTATATACTCCTCATCATTGGAGCTGCTAGCCACACCCTCACCTCCATCCATCCCGGCATCCGGACAAATAGCATCGGCTGTGCCTGTCCTCGCCCGCTCGCCGGTAGTCGGGGCAGGTCCGTTGTCCCCACCCCTGACCGATGAACCTCCAACAGCTGCCATCTGCGCCTCGTGACCTGCTAAAAACTCCGCCTGATCACGAGACCAACCTGGAATGCATAAGAGACAATAGTGAGTAAGAGAACAAACGAATCGAAATTACAAGGACAAGGCTAGAATGCTCACGATCTAGGCTCCTCGCCCTCGCCGGACCATAGGCTTCCCATAGCCACTCAATATCAATCTGGCTGGAGCCAAGATAAGGCCGGGCACCAAACAATCGCTGGAGCAAGGGCCGAACGAGCTCAGGATTAGCATCTGTCGCACCAGTCGAGGCCGGCAGACCGCTCACCCTCAAACCCCAGCATCTCGCTATATCCTCAAGGGTGATGGTCATCTCGCCAGTCGGGAAATGAAAAGAATGAGTCTCATCCCTCCATCTCTCCGAGAGTGCACTAATAAGAGCGCGATCAGGGCGGAAAGCGACGATTGACATAAAATCCCCGAAACCCATGGCCCGGACATGATCTTTCAGAGTGTCAGGCAGCACCGTCCACCACTCTTTCACCTTTAGCCATCCCACCCGCATTCGAGCGAGGGGGACATGCTAAAGTTGAGGGAAGCATCACAATTATTAGCCCAATAATTGAAGATGAATAATGACTAGAGGCAATACAAGAAAAGAAGATACAGCTACCTTGCCCGCCTTTATCTTGTCAGCAAGGTGGGGGTCCTTCGTGGCTCGTGGTTTCTTACGCCTTTTTCCGGGGCGGGCCGCTGTCGGATCCATATCCGTCCCCTTGGCAAGCCCAACGCCAGGATCCTCCATGGGTCTATCTAAGGGAACACTCCTCGGGTCTCCCGATGGACCCTCTGCCGACTCACCCGTCATCGGGGCCCTCTTGCAAGCCAACCTCGTCTTCATCCTGCACATTTGGAGAGAAAAGAAAGCGCATATGAGAAGTGGCAAGTAAGAAACGCACAAGTGACGAAGTAAAGTTTGCAAGACTTCACAGTGAATACTATGCAAAGCAACCAAGCTGAACCCAAGGGAGACATTAAAATAGGGAAGCATTGACCAAACGATCCCAAGGTAAACCAATCCAAGAACAAAAGTGAAACTGATAGCCAAGACTAAAAATAATAATAATAATAATAATATAACATGACAAGTGAAGCAAATCCCCACTCAAACTAAGACACCACCACCATGACCCTTGTCCCATCATGATCAGAACCACCACTCTATTCATAATCATCGTATCACCCCTACACACGCATCAATCACTAAAATAACCTCACTTCGTCCTGATTAACCGAAACAACCAATGGGTTCGGCCCCACCAACGGATCTTTTCGGACCTCACCGAATCACATAAAACCCCCAAACCTTGCTCACAGTACCCAAAATCATTGCCCAGGTTGGTTACTAAACGACCACCTGTGTGGGGGGGGGGGGGGGGGGCTAAGAATCAAGATTTTCCTTCCAAGGCTATGATGAACTCCATCTACCATTCAAATTCAAAACTCCACTGAACTCCACATTTACTACTTCTACAGAACACCCATGGCCATGACCAAGTCCAAAACTCCATTCTGCAGCTAATTAAAAAAAAAAAAAGGGAGGAGAAGACAGTCAAGAAGATGAGACCCACGTACCTGGGCCATTCAAGGGCAAACTCCCCTTTCTTTTTTTTTCTCTTTTCCCTGTTCTTCCTCAGCCTACTCGGCCTTCACCTGCAAATGGCAGCAGCAACACATTAAAAAAAAAAAAAAAAGGGAGAGAGAAAAGAGAAAAGAAACAAAGTAAAAGAAAAAAAAAACATACCTGGGCCCCCTTCTTCTTCTCCCTTCTCTCCCTTCGTTCTCTCTTCCTCTCCTCACTCAACCTGCCCCTTCACTCACGGTTTTCACCTGCATACAGCAGCAACAGGAGTTTCAAAAATGGAAAAAGGAAAAAAGAAGAAGAAGATGAAGTCCACATACCTGGCCTTCTTTCCCTGCGGTTCTCTCTTTCACTTCACCATTGCTGCCAGCTCCCTCACTTGTCCCCCACCTGCAACAATGACAGCAGCAACACATTAAAAAAAAAAAACAGAGAGAAAAGAGAAAAGAAACAAAGTAAAAAAAAAAAAAAAGAAAAAAAAAAGACATACCTGGGCCAGGGGCTGGGCCCCCCTTCCTCTTCTCCCTTCTCTCCCTTCGTTCTCTCTTCCTCTCCTCACTCAACCTGCCCCTTCACTCACGGTTTTCACCTGCATACAGCAGCAGCAGGCGTTTCAAAAATGGAAAAAGAAAAAGAAGGAGAAAGAAGAAGAAGAAGATGAAGTCCACATACCTGGCCAGGGACGAGCTTCCCCTTTCTCTCCACGCCTCTGCTGCTTCTCTTTTTCTTTATTCACCTGCAACAATGGCAGCCACAGCAGAGTTCAAGACAAAAAAAAATAGAAAATGAAGAAAGAAGAGAGAATAGAAGAAAGGAAAAGAAAGAACTACATACCTTGAACTCCTTCTCCTCCTCCCCTCAATCTCTTTGCTGCATCCAAGATCTCCACCTGCAACAATGGCAGGAAGTAAAAAAAAAAAAAAAAAAAGAAAAGAGAAGAAGAGAAGAAGGAAAATAGAAAATGGAAAGAGATGTCGAGACCCACTTACCTGAACACCGGCGAACCTGCGCGCTGCTGCTGCCTCCCCCTATTTCACCAACTCGTCCCTGCCTCACCTGAAACAGCAAAAGCAAGAAAGAAAGGAACGAAAGAAAGGAAGAGAGGGAAAGATGAACAAAAGAAAAGAGAAGAGGGGGGAAAGTCCCCAACACGTGTAGGCAGTGCCCAAGGCTGGGCGCTGAATGGCCCAGCCTCCTTATCAGATGGGGGGGCCCTCTCTAAGGGCGACCCACCTCTAAATGGCCCATCTCTCTCGCCCAATAACAATAATAAAAAAAAAAAGAAAACTGAAAAAAAAAAAAAGGGAAAGAGGGATTAGAGATCAAACCTAACATTAAATTAAGCCTCAAGAGGGATGAAAATTAAAACATGATTTACCCACTGATTAAGTTCAAGTCAATCTTTATTAATAATAACTACAATCCAACCTTGGCAAAATCTGACTTAGCTTGATTACCAACCTCGACACTAGACGAAGCTCAGGATTATCGGCGGAACATCAATGGCCCATCTCTACCTACGAAGAACAACGGTGCAAACAACATGCAAAGGTCGGTTGATTCAAAATACATTATGGATTCACCATAGGTATCATATATTAATAGTTCATGCATCCAAATCCCTGCATTCATCCACATATTCCACATCATCATACATCAACTAAAATACACACACGCATAAAACAAAAATAAATAAATAAATAAATAAAATAATAAATAAATAAATCTAAATCAACTTTTATTGAACTCCGATAAGAGTCATTAATTAATAACTATAGCAATGAACTACATCAAGTGAATCCTAAACATTGACTAAAATAGAGGTCACGACCCGCGCTCCTAATACCCTAGATGGGTCTATCACTAACTGAGATGGTCCTAATGACCTGACCTCTCGTAAAAAAAAAAAAAAAAAAACAACTAGACTAGGGTGATGATTTCCGTCTTCTATAGGGGGTGAACCATGCCGTTAAAAATAGGAAAGCGAGCCAACCGCGCCTCCATTCCTAAGATGTGGGTCTCAAGCCGCCCCTTCACTTCCTCGAAAGCATTCAAAGGGTCCCGAAGAGCATCACCAATCTCCCGAAGCAGCCTGAAATCGTCCAGATGAACGGTGTACACTGGATGGATAAGCGCTGAAAGAGTGGTGTTTTGCATTTCGAAATACTTTCTATAGCGCCTCGGGACGGCAGATTCAGCTTCATGTGGGCAGGACATTGTCATGAGCTCTAACTGATCCATCCGCCTATGTATGGCGTTAAATTGTTCGATAGGAGCTCTTTCACTAGCAGTTTGCATACCCTCCCAGACCTCAAGCATCGCCTGAAGGTCCATCATGCTCCACAAAAGGGACTGGAGTACGTCACTAATGAAAGCTGGCAAGTCTCCCAGAAGTCCATCGTAGCCACACAACCTGTTAAGAGCGGTCCTCCCTACAACGCACAAATCTCTGCACAATCCGCATATTTTCTTGTATTTCATCACCAGCAAATCGTACTTCCCACGCTTGGCTTCGACGAGTTGTCGATCCATCACCTCCTCAAACTGGAACACGCAATCGTAGGTGGCAGGCATGGATGACCCGTGCTGGAGATAGAACTCAATTCGTTCCTCAGAGTCATAGTAACCTATCCTTCCATCCCCCGAGGACCAATACTCGTCCCCTGGTGAGTAGGGCTTGCAGGCAGGAGTACCTCCAGCACCATCAATCACAAACGAGAACATTGGAGCGCCAGCCATTGGAATAGAACGAGACCTATAAACACATACACAAGGCATTAAAGACCTTTCGTTGAATTGAAAATAACCCAAAGAGGCTTAGATTGAAGGAATCACTACAAAAATAAAAAAAAATAAAATAAAAAAAAAAGCCCACTTGGGCGCACCAAGGGCGGCGCCCAAGTCTGTCCCAAGGAACTTCTCCCGAAAGGTCGGGGTTCAGTAATGGAAATTATATCAAGCTTTCCCAAATCCGTGCTAAATACTCTTAGAAGTACTGTGGGATTATTCTAACCCGTTTTAAGAGCCAAGAGTCCAAATTACATACAACATCTAAACACAAATAAAAAAAAAAAAAAAAAAAGAAAGGGGGTGACACAATGATAACAAAGGAAACATCATAAGATCAAAGTAAGAATAATGAAAGAGTGATGAGCTAAAACACAGGATGAGGACTAAACAAGTATAAATAAATTATAAAATTAAAAAAAAAAAAAAAAAAAACAGCACACACACTTGGGCGCAACTAGGGTGGCGCCCAAGTCCACTTCAGGGACTTCATCGCCAATGGGGCCCGGTTCAACCTAGGATTATCCATCACAACCCCTGAAATCCGTGGGGTAAATCACCAATGGTACTGTTCGGTCACTTTCAGACCATTAGAAAAAAAAACAAAAAAAAAAAAAAAAACGTGCCTCCTTGTCAAAGTAACTCTAAATTAGACACTCATGCAAAGCAACATCTTTGTTTCTTTTGAAAAAAAAAAAAAAGAGAGAGAGAAGAAGAGAAGGAAAATTAAAGATGATACAACCCAAACAAAAAAAAAATATATATATATAAACAAATCTGAATTTTAAGTTTGCATCATGCCAAAAGAGAGAACAAAATAAACTAGAATATATGTTGCATGAACTAGAACCAACAGAGATGAAAGAGTGCTTACTTGGGAGCAAGAGAGAGATCAAAGACCCTTGAATTCGGAATTTGGAAGAGTAGGAAGTGTGATAAAACCCAAAGGCAGCCATTCCTTATATAGATTAGCGTCTTAATTTGAAAAGAAGACGGACTGGCACTTGGGCGCACTCCTAGTGGCGCCCAAGTCCTTCTACCTCCCAAACTTTGTAAGAGTGCCACTTGGGCGCACTCCTAGTGGCGCCCAAGTCCCTTCACTTCCCAATTTCACTACACAACCAATATCTCGCGTAAACGCATCATAGAATCCTAAACCAAGTAGGAGAGACTACTTGGGCGCACATAGAGGTGCGCCCAAGTACCCAGAAACACATGGGCGGCCCTCCATGTGCGCCCAACTATTTTTTTTAACCCGGGAAGCCGCGCGATGCACAAGTCTAGACCATAATGACTCTATGATGATTGATGACTAAAACAAACAAAAAACAACAGCAAACAATGATTAAAAGAGTGTAATAAAAGGAACTAAGCGGCGAAAATCCGCGCACCGGACATCACCCCTTCGCAGGGAAAATCATCATACACTTTAGTCCCATCACGCACACATTATGCATTGCATCCCATGTCATCTCCATCAATGAAACTAGAAGTGTTACCTTTACAAGTTATGAAACTGAGCACTAACAAAAAATGCAGAATCTTTTAGTGTTTGTTCAATGCAGGTTTCCAAAGCAAAAATGAGAGCACCAAAGGTGATTTAAGCAGACTATTGGAGATGAATGGCATGAACTTTCAGCAAATGAACACTGAAAGAAAGCAGTAATGACCTCTATCAACGGATTTACAAAAAAAAAAAAAAAAAAAAAACTCTTGAGGTAAGTATCCCTAACCATGATTTTCATGATTTTACCTCACGTCTGGAAAATTGAGTCGCCGTAGGCCTCCCTTAAGCGCTTATGATCGGTATGGCGACCATAATACTGTGTTATCACGAATTGTGGTGTTTGCTGACTCAAGTCTTGACGTTGGAGGATGGAATCCGTGTAACTTGAAACTCTCCATGATAAGCATGAAATGATGATTGAATCTATCCCGGGTTCTCATCTAAGCTGGGTGAAGACCAAGATCCCTAGAGAGTGACAGTTATTCCGGTGAACATCTTCCATTGATTTAGCTTTTTCTATGCATACCTGAGTTTCGAAAATAAAATCTCTTTGTAAAAACAAAAAAAAAAAAAAATATGCATCTCATTCTCACATACACTTCACACCATTGCTTGAACTATGTTTATGATTGCTTTCAAGATCCCCATTATTACTAATCAATTTTAACTATGCCTTGAGTATTCAACTGTGAATGAAAGTTAAAAGACATTATGTATGACAAAATTGAATTGAACTCTATTACAAGAACAAATGAAATTCTAATAGTGACTTAGCCAATCGAAAGACCAACTTCTGATTCAGACCACCGGGGCACAGTTCCCATCATCACTTTAAATTAAGCAACCGGGGCACAGTTCCCAACCCGTCACGTGGCAATACCACAGGCACCGAGGGACAGATCTCGGATTTCCAATCAAATCAGTAGGCACGTAACTTCTTGTTTTTTCCTTTTTCCCCTGAATCAGAATTGATCCTAGAAAAGTGAACCTCACCCTTAGAACGAGTTTGCAATTGCATACATCCGTAGGTGGCCACTCCCGCGAGCTCAAAGGCTCCCGTGAGTCATGAGTGTTGTGTCTACTTTCTTTGGAGTACAACTCTCCATGTGTTGTTCTCCAAAGAGGGGCATACTGTAGACACCTCATTTGGCCCCCTATGATAGCCCTAAACACCTGTCATATATATATGGTGCCCCCATTTCACCCATGATTGAATGGTTAATGGCATAATTAAGATTAATTAATGACGATGAAGATGCTTGTTGAAATTTTTATGCTTAGTTCGACAATATTTAGAAATTCGTGAGAGAAAAGGGCGAATCGCGTTGAGATTTCGAATCCAACCCACCACTCATACAAAGAATAGGCTACAACACTATCCAAGTCCCATCCAGACTACATAGGACACACTCGGGTTGATCCCAAAGAGATTACACTTAGTTTACCTAAGTACGATGCGACTAGTATGATTTAAACAGCTAGAATCTTTGACCCAGAGACCCCTATTGTTTCCTGAACTCTAATCGCTAGACCGTATGGACCAAAAGATTCTACGTTCTGAGAGCTTTCCGTTGATATATAGAACGTCCAAATCCGATGAACGAATCAAAAGATATGGTCGTCGGAAGATTACATTGCGAAAACCCCACCAGGCACGTACCTGGGCGCCCATGTAGGTGCGCCCATGTCCCAGAGTTGCACTTGGGCGCCCAGGTCCCTAATTGCCCTAGGAAAGCACTTATGTGCATACTTAACTGCATCCCGCTCTACCTTTCGTAGTTCCGACCCGATCTCAACCTAAAAAACGAACCGGAACCAAACCCGGGCCCATTTGACCCAAGACATGACATGGGCGCACCTGTGGGTGCGCCCAAGTCTTGGAACCAACTTGGGCGCCACCCCATGTGCGCCCAAGTCCCAAGATACCTTAAAAATGCACTTTGATGCATACTTAGGTACGATTGACTCTACTCTTCGCAGTTTCGACTTGGTTTAGACCCAAAGACAATCCGGAACCGGACCCTAGACCCATTAGGCATCAAAATGAGACATGGGCGCCACCATGTGGGCGCCCAAGTCATGGGACCCACTTGGGCGCACCTCCATGTGCGCCCAAGTCTCCGAGAGCCCTAATCTCACTTTGGTTTGCATGAAACCCTTGGAAACTCGTGCAAGTAGTAGCCCTAACCCTTCCTCCACGTCAAAATCACTATAAAGAGACCTCATATGCTACTTTTGCAAAGGAGGCTACCAAAAGAGAGAAAAAAAAGTAGAGTAAGAAAGAGAGAAAAAGAGAGAGGTCATAAAGGAGATCTCTAGATCTAGAAGAAAGGAGAAAGAAGATTGCTTTGGTTCTCCAAGATCAGCAATGGAGAAAGCCTCCCAAAGCCATGGACTTGCGAAAGAACTTCAACTTAGGACTTAAAGAACACGATTCGAATCGGTATTTATAGGTTTCTTTTGTTTATTTGCTTTACACCATCATTATTGTTTAGAAATATGTTTAGGATCATGCACACATTGTAGATCTGCATTAATAGTACTATTTTACAGTAGATCTGATATTCAGTATTCATTCCTCATTAGAAACATGCTTAGGATCATCCGTAGTTTGTAGATCTGCATTATTTTCATCATTCTGAACTCGTGATTAGAATAGATCTTGCATCCATATTGTTTTCATTAGGAAAAATCCGAATCTGAAAGGAAAAGTGTTAAAAAACAAGAGAAGAGTACTTGGGCGCCAATGTGTGTGCGCCCAAGTCCTAAGAGTGGGATTTTGACCCTAGTCTCATCCCGCTTGCAATTTCTCTCTCAAATCCGGATTTCTATTCATATAAGTTAGTATTAGTACCTTCGGACTTGTGACTTTGTATTCAAAATCGCGCGAAAAGCATTGAAAAAGAAACAAAAGAGGAAGAAAACACAGAAAAGCACTTGGGCGCCCATACAGGTGCGCCCAAGTCCAAAATTGGAGATTTGACTCCCGTTTTCCATTTCGCGCGCATTTTGCTTCGGAAATCCTAGTCCATCTTTGTATAAGTTGATATCAAAGCATTCAGACTCGTTAAAAGTATTGAAAGAATCGAAAAGGGACCAAACATATCATTGAAAAGAAGAAAAAGCACAGGAAGGTACTTGGGAGCAACCGTAGGTGCGCCCAAGTCCAAAAGTAGGCTTTTGGTCCCTATTTGTTCGATTCATGTGCATTTTGCTTCTTGAATTCGAGTCAATCCTCATATAAGTTGATATCAATGTATTTGGATTTATTAAAAGTATTGAAAGAATCGAAAAGGGACCAAACATATCGTTGAAAAGAAGAAAAAGTACAGGAAGGTACTTGGGAGCAACCGTAGGTGCGCCCAAGTCCCTGCAAAGGGATTCACCCTCGAATCCTTGTGCTTGCATTATTATTTTCAAGTCCGGAAGCTTTGACATTAATAATCTACAATAGTACATTGCATTTAGTCTCAAATTGCTAGAAATCATATCGGGACATCGACAGAAGTCTGAAATACATCACAACCCGCAGGGGGGACACTTGGGCGCCACTGTGTGTGCGCCCAAGTCCCACAGAGACACTTGGGCGCCCCTGTAGGTGCGCCCAAGTCCTCGGCTTATTTTCCGGCCCGCATTTGCTGCATTTTGCGTCTCGTTTAACATGCCATTCCACAATTGTGATGATTTCCATTGATTGCTGAACTTCTAGACTTCGAATCTTCAAATTATCATACTTAGGTTGCATCGTTTGCATAAAATACCAAAAAAATCATAAAGTCATAAAACTCTTCCCTTCTCATCTTGCTCTTTAGTAATTAGAGAAGAGAACAAAAAAATTAAAAGAAATAGAAAAATACATAAAAAGAAAAAGAGTAGACATTAATTAAGTAGAAAAACCCTAGATTGTTCTTTAGGATAGCTCACATAGTTTTTGCATAAAAAACCAAACACCAAAAAAATCACAAAATCATAAAACACTTCTCCTCTCATCTTGCTCTCTAGTAATTAGAGAAGAGAACAAAAGGAAATTAAAAGAAGTAGTAGAATTATAGAGTTAGACATTAACTAGGTAATCCTAGGTTAGTCCATTAATGCTTGAGTGAATTAATAAACTTAATCAACCCTCATCTAAACACTCAATTAATTCGAAGCAATTAATTAAATCACGCAATTAAAATCCACATATTTAATTAATTAATTAAATCCCTAAAACTTATTAACAACTCCTAGTGAAACCCCTGATTAAATAAAACTTTAATCAACAAGCCCCAATTAAAATCCCGATTAACAAACCTAATCCATAAGCTTTAATTTATTAAAAGAAATTAACTTAAAGATACCCTAGAAGATAACAAACTACTAGACCGACACTTGGGAGCAACCACAAGTGCGCCCAAGTCACCCTTGACACTTATGAGCAACCACAGGTGCGCCCAAGTCACCCCAGACACTTAGGAGCAACCACAGGTGCGCCCAAGTCACCCTTGACACTTAGGAGCAACCACAAGTGCGCCCAAGTCACCCTTAACACTTAGGAGCAAACACAAGTGCGCCCAAGTCATCTCAGACACTTAGGAGCAACCACAGGTGCGCCCAAGTCACCCTTGACACTTGGGAGCAACCACAGTTGCGCCCAAGTCATCTTGGAAACATAGGCGCCACCGCAGGTGCGCCCAAGTTATCCAGGGACTTAGGTGCCACCACAGGTGCGCCCAAGTCCATTTCCGTTCCCTAGGACCACCGAATCCTCATTCACTTCGAATCTCGATCTAGATCATTATCTCAAAACTATCACAGAATCAATAACAACCTTTAAATCAAAACCTTGATCAACTTAGACCCGTCCGGAACTTCAAATCGAGCCAAAGTAACCAAAAGATTCCAAATTCCAACTTGGGCCCCACTACTGGTGCGCCCAAGTGCACAGGAATACATAGGCGCATACACAGGTGCGCCCAAGTCCTCTGTCACATCCAAGTTGAGAACCTTGGTTTCGTTTCGAATCCCGGACTTAAGACTATAAAATTAATCGACCGAAAACATAAGACAACTGTTAGAACAGAAGCTTACATTGATTAGAACCCTAAGAAACTCCAAAAGGAGCTAACACCATTGCAAGCAATCGAACCACGCAGAGCAGCCACTTGGGCGCCACCACAGGTGCGCCCAAGTCCCAGAGTGACCTAGGCGCCACCATAGGTGCGCCCAAGTCTTCTCCCACTCCCGTTTTGCTAGTTTCAACTTCCTTTCATCATTTAAAATAAAACCCGAGGCTCCAGAACCTTTAGCATATTAAAACAGAACCTTAAAACACTCTTAACTCATCCCTAAATAACTCTTAATCAAACCACAACTTTAAACAAACTAAATCAAATTAATAAGCCGTTTAGCTTAGGAGCTATCAAACTTAGACAATTTACACGCTAGCATTAAATCGGATTTCCTCATTAGATAGATTAGAGCATTAGGCTTCGTCCCATCACTTTTCCTGTTCCGTTAGGGGACCGGGAGAGCTAATGTGGGCGGTCTAGGACCTTAGGTTTAGGGTTAATCCGATGATCAGTAATAAAGCATTAATTACGTAAATCCAAGTAAAATCCTCTAGTTAGGCCCTTCTAGCCCCAATGTCAAAAATCCATAAAAACTATAAAACCAATAAAATAAACACAAAAAGATTTTTCCTTTATTTCTTTGTCCACCTCAGGTGCCAGATATTTAATTGAACTTAATGATAAAAGGGAAAGAAGAACTGATTTCTAAAATTGAATAAATGAGAATGACGAGATGAGATGAATGATTTCGCACACACTTTTAAAACAATCACGGCCCATCGGCCACTCTAAAACAAATATCGGCCCATCGGCCACCTTTAGTCAATTACGGCCCATCAGCCTTTCACCTTTATCACTCGTGTATCGCACACGAAAAACACAGAAATCACAAGTCAAAGTCTCATTTGCATCATTGTTTTGGTTTGCAAAGTCAACCTTTAAACCCTATTTTGCCAAGGGATTTGAAGGGGGTACCCGGGAACGGGGCCGATCCTCTTCTTAAATATTTGGCACCTCCCCCCTTTTATTTTCTTTATCTTAATTGTTTTACTTTACTTGGATATACTATGATTTTGCTATGTGAGGATTAATCTTTATTTGGACTTTAACGCGTAACCCTGAATTGACCTTATATTAAAGAGACCCAAAAAGACCCAAATTAATGTGACAAGACAACCGTCGTGTGTTGCCGGCAGCACATTAGACGAGAGGAAGGACCCACCTATTTATTTTCTCCCATTTTTCTTCGGCTTTCGTCGAAGGACGGTGTTACGGCCGTTACCGTAGCTGGCGATCGTGATCCGTCGATTTTGAGGGTAGTCGGAATCCTCACTTTCGATGTAAAATTTAAATAGCACATGTATAGATGAATGGAGATCTTCCCAAGCCCATTGGTTGGCACGGGGGGGTCGAAAATTCACATCCGACAGCCTGGCGATCGTGATGGGACATCTTTTGTTGTCTTGTCACGAATTTGGGTCTTTCTGCAGTTCTATTGTAGGACACGAACATCCAATCAATGATCAGATGTCCGTGTCCCATTCAGTTTAGGGTTATTATAAGTTTAGTCCCAAATTAAACCTAAGGTTCGAATGAACCGTCCACTAAGCTTTCCCCCATTACATCATAAGAAACAAACCTACACCAACACTCACTACCAAAGAACATAAAACGTGCTTTTCTCATCCCCCCTTCTCTCTACTCTCATCTAAATATTTCTTCACAAATGGAGGGTTACACATTCGGAATGTCCGATCTGCAACCCCTCTCTCCCCCGCTGTTGACTCGCACTGCTAGCGGATCACACCAAACACCACAAAATATAGAATCATCAAGGATACTAGATGGGTACTTAGCATCTTCAAGTCATGACCCACAACAGATAAGACAGTCTCTTTTTGAAGGAGGCCCTATCCCGGTCAATACCATTACAATGGGAAAGAATCATTCTAACATATCTACCCCATCTCATTCGTCAGGAGAGAACCAATTCTCCTCACATTCAGGAGTAACTTACACGAACCTAGTCAGCCCCACCGGCCAAGTTATAAGATATAGGGTTCACGACAATGTCTCGTCAAGAGATCACTCTCTCTGCGCAAACAACCCTGTTGTCTCACAGGTTATACCCTACTCTTCCCTAATCAGTCAGACCGAGCCAATCACGTCTTCTATCCCACAATATGGGATGCCTACTGATGCACCTATCACTACCCCGGCTAGAGCTATCGCACCATCCCAGACTCTCACGATAAACGAGAATCTATATCGACAGCCGAGTCATGGTTTAGTAAACCCGGGTCTGTCGGCGACATCCAACACCTCGCACCAAAACCCTTTGGCTCATATGGGAACGCCAGATGTCTACCAGCAACGTGAGGCGGCTCGACCTCAATTTCAAGTAATGACTCCTCCGCCAATCAATCAAATGAATTACAACCCTGTGACGGCTAACAACGATATATTATATCCCCAGCCGATTCAATATGAGAGGACCTCTCCTGTTTATCAAAATCAGACCCCCCTAACCTACCAAGTGCCTAATTCAAATCAGGGTCCCCCAATCCAAAACAGTCAGGTTATCAATCCATCAGGCGTTAGAAATTCTTATCAAACATACCCAGGAAACGAGCCACGCTATCAACAGGCATATCAACCGTTCGCATTAAGTCCGATGATTGATCAACACAGAGGACAATCAGTTGGTTATGGAGGAACTCAGTTGAACCAAAACTATCATCTTATTCAACAACCATATCCCCGAGAGCAATTCCAAGAGCCGGCCTGTTACAAAACAAGGAAGTTTTTGCTTGGACACCATACGAAATACTCGGCATCGACCCCGAGGTCATGAGCCACAGGCTGAATATGGATCCCAGGCACAAACCTGTAGTCCAAAAGACTCGCAGGACCGGGATCCAGCAAGCAGAGGCAGTGACCGAAGAGGTAAAAAAACTGTTGGATGCTAAAGCTATCAGAGAAGTCCACTACCCTGTGTAGTTAGCTAACACAGTAGTTGTCAAGAAGAAGAATGGAAGCTGGAGGATTTGCGTGGATTTTACCGACCTCAACAAAGCCTGTCCCAAAGACAGCTTCCCCCTTCCAAAGATAGACCAGCTGATCGATGCCACCGCCGGGCACGATATGATGAGTTTCCTCGATGCTTACTGATGTTACCATCAGATTCCGATGCATGGGCCTGACAAAGAAAAGACCGCGTTCATAACACCCAGAGGCATCTCCTGTTACAAAGTGATGCCCTTTGGGTTAAAAAACGCTGGTTCCACTTACCAGAGGCTGGTAACAAAGATGTTTCAGACCTAGCTCGGCAAGACGGTCGAGGTGTACATTGACGACATGGTCGTCAAGTCTAAAAGGTCGCAGGACCACTTGACTGACCTGCATCAAACCTTCGCCGTCCTCAAACAATACAAACTCAAGCTGAACGCCTCCAAATACGCATTTGGCGTCGGCTCGGGCAAGTTCCTGGGTAGCCTGGTCACCAGACACGGAATAGAGGCCAATCCCGAGCAGATCTCGGCGATCCAGGCCATCCAAAGTCCGACCACGGCATAGCAAGTCCAAAGGCTTACAGGGATGGCAGCAGCACTGAACCGCTTTATTAGCAGAGCTTCAGATAAATGCCGTCCCTTCTTCCAACTCTTGAAGAAGAGCTCGAGGTTCCAGTGGACTCCGGAGTGCGAAAGTACCCTTCAAGAGCTCAAAGGATACCTCTCTTCACCTCCCCTGCTGTCCACCCCAATGCAGGGCGAGGTCTTATACTTGATCTGGCAGTTTCGGACCATGCAGTGAGCTCGGTACTCATAAGAGAAGAAGACAGGCATCAAAAGCCTATCTACTACGCGAGCAAAATCCTGTTGGACGCCGAGACAAGATACCTGCCATTAGAGAAGCTTGCACTTGCGCTCATTAGTACCTCCCGCAAGCTCTCCCACTACTTCCAGACATACTCCATAGTGGTTGTGACGGAACATCCACTCAAGTCTCTCTTCAGAAAATCAAACTTCTCTGGAAGGGTGTCCAAATGGGCTGTTGAGCTGGGACAATATGATATCCAATATCAACCCATAATGGCAATCAAAGCCCAGGTGCTGGCAGACTTCATTGTGGAGTTCACCTCTCCTAGTTTGGCATCGAGCCAACTCGACACCGAACTGGGGGGCAAGGAGGTGGCGGCAACCACCGAGATAGAGACAGAACATGAGAGGTCCTGGAAACAATTCCTCGAATCATCCTGGAAGGTCTTTGTCGATGGATCCTCGACCTCCAAGAGGGCAGGCGCAGGCATTGTTCTCCAATCTCCGGAGGGCCTTGTCATCGAGCAAGCCCTGACTTTCGACTTCAGAGCATCTAACAACGAGGCTGAGTACGAAGCACTGATCGCAGGACTGAGCAGCGCAAAAATTCTGGGGGCACGGCAACTAGTGGTCTTTAGTGATTCACAGCTGGTGACGAGCCAACTGAATGGAGACTACCAGGCCCGTGATGATAGGATGACAGCCTACCTAGCCCACGCCAAGCAACTTCTCTCTCAGTTCCAAAAAGCTGAAGTCAGGCAGATCGGCAGCGATTCCAACTCCCACGCCGACGCGCTCGCCAACCTGGCCTCTGCTGTCGAGGCAGGAAGAAAACGGACTGTCGAAGTAAAAGCACTAGACAGACCTAGCATAGAGCTCTGCCCACCTCAATAGATCATGTGTGCCGACCTCGGTCCAAGTTGGATGGACGAATTCATTTCCTACCTCAAGGACGACCAGCTCCCTGAAGACAAAAATCAGGCCCATAAAATCAGGATGAAAGCAGCTCGGTTTTGGCTCTCTCCAGATGGCAAGCTCTATAAAAAGTCCTACAATGGCCCCTACCTCCAATGCATTCATCCGAGCAAAGTAGAAGACTTCCTTTATGAAATCCATGAAGGGATCTGCGGCAGTCACATTGGAGGTCGGTTACTAGCTTACCGAGCTATCAGCCAAGGCTACTGGTGGCCCTACATGCAGAAGGACTCCCAGGTCTATGCCAGGAAATGTGAGAAGTGCCAGAAGTTCTCTCACCCTCTCCATCAACCAGCACACGACCTAAGTCCTCTCTCTAGTCCATGGCCTTTCGCCCAATGGGGACTGGACCTAGTGGGACCTCTCCACCGAGCTCCAGGGAATAAGAGGTGGTTAATAGTAGCCACTGACTATTTCACCAAGTGGATAGAAGCTGAAGCATTGTCCTCCATCACCGAGAAGGATACTAAAAACTTAGTATGTAGGAACATCGTGACAAGATTTGGAGTGCCTCGAGCTTTGATCTCGGACAACGGGACTCAATTCGACTCCAACTTCTTCAAGAACTTCTGTCAAGAGCTTGGCATCAGAAACTACTACTCCACTCCAGCATACCCCTAGAGCAATGGACATGCTGAAATCTCTAACAAGGTAGTGCTTGACGGACTCAAGAAGAGACTGGACCGAGCCAAAGGGAGATGGGTAGAGGAGCTTCCGAGTGTCCTTTGGGCATACAGAACTACCCCAAGGCGCTAGACCTCGGCCATGCCTTTCTCCCAGGCCTACGGGATGGAAGTTGTGATTCCGCTAGAGGTCGGCCTCCCGACCCTTAGATCGGAGCTATTCGACCGAGGCCAAAACGATGTAAACCTCGCCACAGAGCTCGACCTGGCTGAGGAACGAAGGGATGCAGCAGCCATCTGCCTCGCTTCCTACCAGCAGCAGCTGGCCAGAGGATACAACCAAATGGTCAAGAAGAGAAAGTTCTCACCTGGAGAACTGGTCTTGAAGAAAACGCTTCCAGCAGATAAAAACCCCACCAAAGGAAAACTAGCACCGAACTGGCATGGGCCATTCAAGGTGACCTTGGTAGCTGGGCAGTCTGCATACAAACTTGAGGGCATGGAGGGTAGAGAGCTACCACGCCCATGGAATGCCACACACCTCAAGAAGTACTACTTTTACGTTGTACTTAATTCTGAAAGTCAATAAAATCAGTTCTTGTCGAAGAATGAGTTTTGTTACTTTTGAAAATTTTCGCCAAGTTATGAAACTCGGCATATACACATAGCTCGGTTACGAAACCGGCTTGCATCAGGCTCGATCATAGGACTAGCCACTCTCAGGTCGGTTACAGAACCAGCTTCTTTGGCTCGGTCGCAGGACCAGCCCCCTAGTTCTGGTTATTAAACCAAACTCAATGACTTCAGCTCTGGTTTTGGAGCCTAGCTCAGTCACCTAGCTACAGTTATGAAACTTGGCTCTTTAGCTCTGGTTGAGGAACCGAGCTCAGTTATTTGTCCTTTTCCCTTTTACTTGTCTTATCTTGATTGCAAGACCAAATACAAAACAGGAAAGGAGATAGAAGGAACAAAAATTCAAACACATAGATTGGTGCGGAAAAAGGTTTCATTATCAAAATAGTGTGTTTACATGTACAACTGAAAAAGAAAAAAAATACAATCTCCCCCCAAGTACAGAAAGTAAATAAAAAGACAGCATCATGACAACCAATCAACATCGATGACAGAAATTTCGCCAGTCTCACCACCATCGCCAGCAGGAGAAGGAGGAACCTCCACATTGTCGGCCCCGAGATCTACAGTTGGGGTCTCGGCAGCTGGAGCTTGAAAAGTCTCTTGAGGGATCTCGGAGGAAACCAGGGGCTCGGCATTTGGGGGATCAAGAGAGGCCTCGGTGAATGAGGGGGAAGGCGACTCGGGCTCTGGGCTAGGGAGCTTGGGCAAACTCTGGTATATGGGGTGATCCTCGGGGATCCCCATCTCTCTGAGCAAGGCCAGACAACCCATTTCAAATAGCTCCTCTCCCAGCCCTACGAGTTGATCTTCATACTGTTTGGTCGCCTGGGCCACCCCATTCTCGAAAGAGGCATCGATCTCTGCTTGCCACGGGACCTCGGAGTCGGCTCTCAGTTTAGCCGAGGCTTCCTTTTCGGCCTGCAGCAGGGCGTCGACCTCGGCCTTTTCTTTCCTCAAGGCCTCCATCTCGGTCTCCAGCTGGCCTGCCCTCTTTTCTTTCTCGTATGCCACGGCCCGGAGCTCATGATTTTCAGCACTTATCCTCGTGATCTCCTCTATGGCTCCCTCATTTTCTTCGTTCAGCTTGGCATACTCCTCGCGTGACCTCCTCAACTCCTCCGAACTTCCCTCCAGAGCTGCTGCGAGCTTTTACCTATCGGATTGTAGTGATTGGATCATAGAACAGCTCTGGCGAGACTTCTCCAATGCCACTTGAGACCTCTGCACAACCTGAAAGAACGAAAGAGATAAGAGTTAGCAGAGCTCAAAGCACGTCTACAAAATTAGACAACTCGGGATGCTTCTTACCAGCAGGGCCGACGTGAGGTTTGACATATGCAGTGCGCCCTCATCCATCTTCCTCAGCCGGTCGATATCTGCCGGGAGCGCACACGCACCCGCCAGCGCCGCCGCAACTGCCGAACTACCGGATAGCCTATGCCCGGTTGTCAGCGGCACCCCTGGCCCAAGGAAGAGGGATGGCCTCCATGGCTCGAACTCTGGAGCATGGGGCACTAAGGGCTGAGCAGGGCTCTGCCGAGACGAACCCTCGCCCATGGGCGTCACTGGCATCCTCTCTTCCTGTCCCTGCTCCACCTCTGTTCTCCGTTCCTCCCTTCTCTCCTCCTCTTCCTCGTCCTCCTCGGTCCCCCGCCTCGGCTCCCTCCTCTCCTCCATCAGGGTCAACCGAGACGCCTTCTCCTTCCGAGGTCTGGATTGGCGCAGGTCTTCACCCCTTGCCTTCTTCGTTTGTCTCTCCTCCTCCCTCACTTCGGCAGACTGGTGACGGGAGGAGCTAGGAGGTGGAACCCTAGGGGCATCCCTCGAGGAGTCAGCAGGCCTCAAAGAAGAGGAGGCCCGCTAGCCGAGAATTTTCTCCCTGAGGTTGGTGGTGGCAAATCCCTGACGGCCCCTCTCCATCTCTGCTGAGCCGGAAGGAGGTTCTTCAAAAACTTAATCCCGGTCGGTGGTGGAGGAGCTCGGCTGTTGCTCAACCGACTCTGGCGCATAGCTGGCCCCCGTCACCAAAAACTCAAACCCCCTCTTCGAATAAGATTTGTATCTCGGCTCGTACCCCAAGAGGAGATAAGCAGTCCTCCCTTGGTGACCTTTGTAGCGCTGGATGGTGTCTAGCCAATCGTCGTTCCTCCTCCAGCAAGCACGTTGAGCTGCCTACTTCCTCTCACCGACCTCCGCATGACAGATAGAGAAAGTGTTAGATCGGCAGAAAAAGAAAACGAATGAAGGACTCAAGCTATTGAGCTCGGCATTTACTTGGGAGAACCCCAAAGTGTCGAGGTACCCTATACCTCCTCTCCGCCTCGTATCGTCCGCGCTGAACTCCCAGTTATCGGCAACGAACAATCTATCGCTCCCGGCGTGGCGCATGGAATCCTCGAGGGAAGTGACAAAGGGAACCATCTTCGGTTTTCCCCGGAGGTAGTAACAGTGGTCGGGCTCCCCTGTCGATTTACAGACATCATAGGCGTCTTCGATATCGTGCACACCGAGGTGGATACCCAAGATTCTATTTAGTTGTGCCACCCCCATTATAATCTTGTAGCTATTCGGCATTAATTGGTAGGGGGAGAAGTGCCATGTTGCCAAGCATTCCCTGAGAAGAGGGTGAACAGGGAATCTGACTCCTCCCTTTACTACCGAGACCAGAGGAAAAGGCATCCACCCGTCTCGGTAGGAGTAGCCATCCCAGGGGTCTTTTGGGTCATCTAGCCTAGCCCGGACGTCGTCCGGGATGCTGTACTTCTTGTACTTCTCCATAAAGCTATTCATGGCTCCATTGGTGTCAGCCAGATAGCGGTACATTAACCGAGGGCTGACCAACACATTAACCGACAAATCAAATCAGTTCAGAAAACAGCTCTCTGGATTTCTGACCGACAACCCATCGGTTAGCTCTTTTTATAATGTCGGTCAACCGATGCCTAACCGACACATTGACCGACCAGAGAGTATCAGCAGATGTTTGAAAATAAAGCTCTCTGGAATTCTAACCAACACTGTCTCGGTTAAACTCGGTTCACTGTCGGTTAGCCAACACCTGACCGACAGGTGACCGAAAGGCCAAACACATAGAAATTTCTGAAGATCTGAAGAATTTTAAAGAGCTGAACAAATTCAAAGCTTTTAAAAAGAAATATACCAAGACTGAACTGAAAGCTTTGAGAACTTAAGAATATTTTGAAAAACCATGCATAACTTTGTAAAAACAAAAACCATGAAAGAGAAATATGCATGAGGATCCTAGAAAGAAGAACATGAATGAATGAGAGGACAAGCTTATGAAGATGAATGCATCCTATCAAATTGCAACAAAATAAACACTCTAACACCTTCAGCTTCCTCAACCTGGCGAATGAGAGTCCCCTCCTTGTCACGAGCCTCCACAATGGCAGTCCATTTGGCAGCAGCTTCTTCCTCCAAAAGCTCAAGACGCTGCCTAGCCTCGACAACCTCCTTATCAAGGCTGTCTAAGTCTTGCTTCAGCCCCATGATGGATAACTCGGTAACGTTTTTCTCCCGAACGACCTGTTTCCGAGTCTTCGTGACCTCAGTCAGCTCAGCTTTGACTTTGCTAGATGGCTTTATAAACATCTCATCAAAGAAGTCACCATCTGGGAAACTCTTGGTCTCAGTCCACTTGTTCCCCAAAGCAATGACTTCATCAACAAAATCTTTGGCGCTTGCGATGTCCAGACCGACTTCTTTGCTATCAGCAAGGATGTCCTGTACATGCTTGATCATGCTAAAGCCATCTTCCAAGTGATCTGAAGAGAGAGTCTCAACCCATGAGCTCAAAACAGTCTTCAACACCTTCCTTGCATACTGAAGGTGTGGTGCAAATGAGGATTCGCCATGAACTGGCGGCCGACTGCCCATGTCATGCTCCATTGGAAGAGTAATCAATAAACTCTTTCCAACCAAAGAAGCTGACTCGTTGAAGGAAGAAGAAGCCCCTACTCCTGGATCAGCCGCAGGTATCCCCTGTTCTAGCCCTGAGGAAGACGGAGGAACTTCCCCTGCTGCTTCACAATCTGCCAAGGAAAAGACAAAAAGGTATGAATATAATCTTATAAAAAAAATCAATATCAAGATTAGTATTGCAAAATACCTTCTTCGACGACTGGCGGAATACTTTCTGCCTCTCTGAGCTCATCCGAAGCATCGTCAAAAGTTGCGTCCATGGATGGCTCGAAATCGTCAGAATCCTCTGGCAAATCAGCTAACAAGAAAACAAAAGCTACATGTTGGCAAATGACAGCACAAACAAAAAGAAAAAAAAAGAAGCCAAAGCAATCATACCAGGTGAAGGTTCTGGAACCACTTCAGAGTCCCTGGGTTCTTCCTCAGATGCCACGACTGGATCCGTCATTGCCTCATCGGCCGGAACCTCGGGTATCACAGGGTCATCATCCTCTGCCAAAAGAAAGAAAGTAGCGGATCAAAACAAAAATCTTTCATAAAAGAAAAGAAGTAGCAAAAGAAAGAAGGAGGATCATACCAGCTGTCTCCTCTTCTCTGCTCCTCTTTTCCGGAGGCTCGTCAGCATCCTCAGACACCTCCTCAGCAATGGTGAAAGGAACTTCAAGATCAGAAGGACTATCGTGCCGTCTCATGTTACGGCGTTGTCCTCTCCTCCTCTTGCCTCGGCAGGTCAATCTGCTCGACGATCCTGCCCCACTATCAACATCAGGCCTCTCACTAGAGTCCTCACTGGATGGCCTACTTTTCTCAGTAGACTCCATGGAAGCATTCGTATAACAGTACCCAACCTCGAGCAAGCCTGACCTCGGTGACACCCACTTCGGTCCACTTGACCGAGGTGGGCATTGAGCGTCTAATCTCCATTATGAGATGGGACGACCACATTACAAAGAGCCCTGACAGATAGGGTGGCCGACGGCCATCGATAAGAGCTCTTTCCTATCAGCTGATCACATCCACATTTATGTGAGGGATTTGAGGAGAGATCCGATGGGACAATACCCTCACCTACCCCCACTAAGGGTCCTAGGTATGGGCTGGTGGGACAAGTATCCTTACCAACCTCCACTATGGAGCCTTCCACTTCCTTCTATATATACCTGCATGGTAAGCCATGAACAGGTACGCAATACACAATACATCGTTTGGCCTAACTTCACTTCTCCGACAGCTAAACAAGTGCTCCTGGCGGCGACATCATCAAAGACACCAAAACTTTGATAAGAGCCTACAGATGACTCCAGGATGTCTCCAAAGGGCTCATACCAAATTTCACGTCAAACCGACAACGTTTGACCCTCCATCAATGCTCGAGCACAAAATCAAGCCTCCCGGTGACAGGAACCACCGAAGCCATAATTCATCAAACAAAGTACATGAGTGGCTTCAACATGCTTCCAAAAGGTTGCACGTCGAATTTCAGGTCATTCCGACAACGTTTGACCAGGTTTCGATGCTCTGAAAGAAAATCAAGCCTACCGGCGGCGGAGCACCCCGGGACCATGACATCCAAGTTGGAGCTAATGGATCGTCTCAAAATGACTCCAATAGGCTCCTTGTCAAATTTCAGGTCAATCGGACATCGTTTGACCACATATCA
Organism: Umbellularia californica; assembly: GCA_028538565.1. NCBI lineage: Eukaryota > Viridiplantae > Streptophyta > Magnoliopsida > Laurales > Lauraceae > Umbellularia > Umbellularia californica. The sequence continues at coordinate 14,531,934 of JAPQWN010000005.1, forward strand.
AAGCTCGGCATTTTCCCCGCAGCAAAATCAATTCAAGCATCGATGGGACTACAAACGGCTTCAAAACTCAAATAAAAGCTCATGGTTGGTCCTGTCCACTGCTCAAGAAACTTCACCTCAATTTTCAGGTCATTTCGACATCGTTTGACCTAGTTTCGACTCTTGATGGAAAATTGGCTACAAAGTCTTCGGCTTTCCCGAAAAATGGGAAACTTTGCGCTCCGGTTTTGCGCGGGTTCTCATCAAGTTTTCTCCATGAAAATCAAGTCAATAATTGAGGAAAAATGTCAAGAAAAATACAGAGGAAAGAAGGAAACAAAAAGAAGGAAAAACGGCCGAAAACGGAGCTCGGCGACCAAAAGGGCCAAAGCCCTATGGTCTCCGGCGACCTTGGCCCAAGGTCGCCGGCGACCCTGGCCCAAGGTCTCCAGGCGACCCTGGCCCAAGGTCGCCGGCGACCCTAGGTGCATGGTTACCGGCGACCCTGCAAATCCGAGTCGCCGGATTTCGCACCAAACGGCCCGTTTTCCGATCCATTTCGCGTTTCGAGCGTTCCTGCCTCTGTGATTTTCTGAAAATCCAATCTTTGATGCTTGAAAACCACTGATCTTCACCGACATCTCGGATCCGCCGTCAAAAGCATGAAATCATCACCGATCGCTCCAAGATCGCCAACCGGCTAACCAAGAAAGTACACTTTCTGTCCGACCGATCGTGAAATCGACAAGACAGATGTCACCGGCTCACCAACATCAATCAATGTCTAAAATTGCACCGCAATCCGACGTCAAACAATGTGTGGATCCACCTGTGATGATCACAAGAAGAATCTCAAAAGACGCGGCGCGGCCCGCGACTCTTCACATGCCCCGGCGACCACTTAATGTCGTTAATTGACCCGTTTATGACAACTTACTGCGGTCATTAACTCATTATTTTGGACAGCCCAATTAGATTCAAGCATTTGGGAGTTACAAATCCGAGCAATTATGGCATTAAACCCATGAAACTCCCATCATCATGATGATTAAAGGCAATTAAATGCCCACTATCCTTCATCGGCCAATCACAAGCCAAGAAAAATGAGTTACAAAATCAAAGAATAAAACTTGTAACTCCTCATCAATTCTCTCATCATGGCCATCAATGCCCATAATCACCTCATGGCTACCAAAAGCCTATAAAAGGATGTGGGTTCCAAGAAGAATGCATGAATAAAATCCGAAGTGCAATCCCAAGCTCTGAAAATCTAGAAAATCCAAGAGAGAGACGAAGTCCTACTGCTTTGCTCCCAAAAGCACTACAAGGTGATCAACGTCCCTTGGGGGTCACCCCCCCAAGGTCCCCTCCTTCTACAACATGGCCTAAATACGGCTTTTCAGCCCGTTTACTCGGTTTTTCATTGGATGTAGGACCTCCTCTTGGTCCTTGTCCTTTAAAAAACTGAGGTTAGGAGCCAAGCCGAAGAATCAAAGCATCAACTGTTCTCATTTGAAGGACGATGGCGAAGTCCATACATGACCTGCGACCGTCGATCTCAATGTGTCCTTACAATCTCCTGAGAAGTTAGATCCCTTTTCTTTCTTTTCTATTATAATTTGTATTTTTTAAAGAGACAAAAAGAAATCACAATTCTTGTCTTTCATATTTGATGAGTTTTGTAAAATCGCCTTTCACGGCAAAATCGCCTTTCACGGCACAAAATCGCCTTCCACTGTAAAACAAACAAAAAAACGCCTCCTACGGCATTCTAAAAAACAAACTTGTCTCTTTTCTTAATATTTATGCAATTTGAAAAGTTAGAAAAAAGAATTGATTTCCTTTCCACTTGTGAAGGTGAATCTCCGGATCATCACCATTCCAAATTCCAATTAGAAAGTACATCTGGCATACCCGTACAAAAATGTTGATACCCGCGATTTCTCTCCTCTGCCGAGACCCAGGTCAGCCCCTGGGGTGCGGAAGGAGAGGACGAAAACCTCTGATCGGGTCCATCAGAGTTGACTTTACCAAATTACCAAAACCAAAACTTTCAAATTTGGTTCGCTTTACAATATAGATAACCGTGGGTGACGCCCTCTAAACCCACACAAATGCATAGTACCGAATAAATCAGATGCGGATTTCAAATACAAGACGTGGGAAGCAAACTCACACCTTATGCCGCTCCACCAACTCCCATGTGTAGGAGTGTAAATCCACAGTGGGCCCACTTATTTAAAATCCGAGCCTCTCAGAACTTCTTAGCATAAGCAATGACACCAAATTTGACCCCAATAGGAGTCGGTCCCACCATAGGATTGAGCATTTGATGAAAAATGTGATTAATACAAAATGAAAATATATGATGTTGTATCACTTTTTCTTTATCTTCACATTGTCAATCCTATGGTTGGATGAACTCCCATGGAGGTAAAATTTGGAGATGGCATATGCACTTGTAGGGGGATTATCTTGAGCTGCTTAGATTTTTAATAGGCGAATTCCACTTTTGGAGTTCCAATTCTTTAAATTAGGATTTCCCTAGATCAAAGCTTAGAGGATTAGACTTAGATGACTAGGTACCTGAAGGTCCAGCGGCCCAAACATGAAACCATTCATGAGAGTTCCACTTGAGGTTTGAGTTTGGCAAGATCCAAATTGCACTGATCTTAATTTGATACTAATTAGAATTTTTTGGTTGAATTTATTAATTTAAGCTCTGTGTATCTAACAATCGTTGGAAATCTAAAAAAAAAGGTCATGATTATTTAATTGGACTAGTATAGTGGCCGTCCCAATTCCCATGGGCGGACCCATGTATTAGCTAGTGGGGGCTGAAGCCCCCACATGATTTGAAAAAAGCCCATAAGGGGCCTTGGGACTTCAAGCCTTTCTCCCGTCAAACTCTCTTCTCGTCGACTTTGAGCCCCCACCAGGTCCAATAAAAGCCCATAAAGGGGCCCTCAGACTTTGTGTCTTCTCCAATCAGGCACGTTTCTCTTCAACTTCAAGTCTTCTCCTGGCCTCATTATGAGTCTGAGTCTTTTCCTACCCTCTGAACCCTTCCAGCATTGGCGCATTGGCATTGGTTGATCACACTCTCTTAACTACTTACAATGATATTATTTGATTTTATGTACAAGCAACTAAACTTTCTTAACAAGGCAGGATTCTCAATGGACTCAAGTCGGACTATATGTGCTTGAGCTCAAGTTCCAATTTTATAAACAGGCTACTCTAATATGTATCTTTAGATGTATTATTTTCACCTTATCATTAGTTATCTAAAAGTTATTTTATACATAGACTATTTTAATTGACCATCATCAGCCCCCTCAAAAACGAAGATCCTGGGTCCGCCACTACGAATTCCCACTGCACCTCCAATTCTCTCCATCCATGGCCTTATGTTTTGTTATAGCCTAGGATAACACTCTAGAGCTCTCTCCAACTTTTATGGCCGACGACATGCAACAGGCTTGTAGACCCACTAGGACCACCAACAGATAAAAGGGAGACTTTTACTTAATTATTTACCAAAAGATTCGGTCAGTGGCAGCCTGGCAGAGGCATGTCAGTTTTTATGGTGTGAGCAAAAGGGGTGTTTCAATAAAAGTGGGGCTCTCTGTAGAACAAAAAAGGATTGAGGGGCTTCATGTTAAATCAAAGGGGATTTCTAAAAATTTAGGTGGACCATGACTACCATCTGCTATTGTACTTAGGGTTGCATATGGATATTTGATTTTTCGAATATCGATCTCAAGTACTGAATTCTAAATAAAGTGGGTATAAAATCTATTTTGGGAGCCTCAAGAAATTCGATTCCAGTTCTGAATCCATGCATGTAGGATCTGGAACATTTAGAATTGGGACCGGATCTTGTATATTCCATCCCAATATTGATTCTAATCTAAAACAATTACATTCACATATTATCATTATGTATAAATTTTAAGAGTCACCATTGCTTGAATTATACTCATATTTGGGAGTCTAGTTGGTTTTAATCATACACCATTTAGTAGTCCTATTTGTGTATTCAAAAAAAATTATTTTGGAGCTCTTTTATCCAATTATATTAATGCACTCCACATTTTATATCAAATCTTGATCTAAAATTGTATCTGCCAAGTTGAAGTCGGATTTAGATGCAACACGTAGGTTTTGAATAAAGATGGATTCGAGTTCAGATCCATTTATGGCTCTGCCCCGGACCCAACCCGCTTGTATCCTTCCTTGTATTGCCCTAGTGTTGCTACCTATGCTCAATCTACTTTCTTCATATAAATATATTCCCGTCAATTTGTACCTAACTCAATTTGACACTAATCCAAATATAATTCATTGTTGAATTTAGTAACGAGTAATTTGTACTTTATATGCCATCAAACTTTGAAGTCCTTAAATTAAGAGACAAATTAATGTGATTAACACAAAATTGGGCAACCCTATGCCTTCGTGCTTATCTATTTATGTCCGCACTCCTGTTGGTAGTAAGACATTCAAATACTTCAGGTACTCCCATTTTAACCCCAAGGGGTAGCTCAGTTGGCCTAAGACAATGGTTTGCACTTGGAAGTTGTATGTTCGAAACTGCACTACCACACTAGAGGGGTTACAGGGGATTTTATCCAGCTTCCCTGGCTTTCCTTTAGGCCCGGAGGGATTAGTCCAGTCCAAAGGGTTGGGAACCCTCCAATAGCATTAAAAAAAAAAAGTACTCCCATTTGAGATGTGCAGAACAAGTTCTATCACAAAAAATGTAAAGGTTTCAGCGGTGGCCAACATCTATTTTATTAGTGTTTAATTTGAAGCTTAAAATGTATTAGAACACTATATTTACTACCTTTATATTTTATTTAACCATTTTATTTACATCTAAAACACTCTACAAACAATAAAAAAAAATGAAAATGTATGATTTTTTGTTCTCTATGTATGTTTAAGAACCTTTTGTTTTAATAAAAAGGTCGAAACAGACTAATATGTAAATGTAGTACAAATATAAATTGCCCAATACATAAAGGTTTTGACTCTAGCTAGGGTGTTCAAGGGTGGAGCCGGGCCAGTCCAACGCTTGTTCAAACTCAGCCTGTTTAAGTACCCGGTCTAATGACATTTAGGATCAAGCCATTCCATTTTTAAAAGGGAGATGATCCTATGAGGACCATTCTTACTATGCTAAGGACTAATCCAAACAATTCAACCCATGCTTTCATCCAACTGTCCTACTTCTAAAGAGGACTGTTGGATGAACTGGATTAGTCCTTAGCATAATGAGTGAGGATGGTCTTCATAGGACCGTCTCCCTGTTTAAATATATGAATCACTTTATGTTAAATGTTGTGCTATGTAAGGATGAGCCTCTAAACATTTATAGTCATAAGCCCACTTTATTTAACAATTGGGTCTAAAAGTTAAGACAACCCAAATCCATTCCAATGTTTGGCTGAGCTCCAATCAGAGTTGAGTTGACCTAGCCCAATACCACTCCTAACTTAGTACCCTAATCGGATTTTTTTTTTTTGGGTACCCCAGCTATCGGGGTTCAAGCGTGCCTGCCCGCAAAAATTCACCTCTCATTGAATGTGGCGGTAAAAGTACAACTAACAAAATAACACAACACATCCTAGAAATGAAAGTACAACCTACAAAATAACATAACACATCTAACATCTTCTCTTTAGGCCAAGTCTAATGTATTATCGCGTCATGTCTGATCTTATTTAAGGTCATAAAGTAATGAAAAGAAATGCCCCTGTGCATTTACCTTTCATCCTCTTTTGGCAAGATGTAGTTTGATGGGGCCAACCTGGGCCTTACTGATGAGGGAAGCAGGGGGATGGAAAGTGCCATCTTGGATCGGCCTGAATATGAAATTTGGGGTTAATCCCATGCCTCTAATTCCTTTATTTGTGGTCTATAATTTTAATGACTTTATATTAAAGAAAGATAATCTAACCCTCAATCCAATGGTTAGGTCTATTTGAATCAGTGCAAGACCAATGTATCCATTTTAATTTAGAGGACCACGTGTGTGTGGAAAGATTGGATTTGTTATAGCTTGGCCCCAGCATGGTATCTCTCTCCTGTAAGACGGTGAGAGGTAAAATGCACTATGAGTATTTCTCTAAATCGAAAAGCGAAAAAAAAATAATTTCTCCAGCAAATGCTTACATTCACATACACGCCCTTCCTTATTCCTGTCCTTCAACAACAGATCTACAATTAGGTTTTGGTCCCCTCTTGCTCAAATTCTTCAACCACAGATCTATAAATAAGTTTGGTCACCCCCTACTAAAGTCCTTCAACAACAGATCTACAACTGGATTTTGGTCCTGATATTTCTCCGGTGAAGGACATGTCTCACCACTAAGCTATGGATTGGCAATCTTACACGTCTATTGCCTATTTCTCAAATGCCCCCGAAGTTTGCAAAAACCCCTTATATTTAATTATTCTTTTAGCAATTCTCATTTTGTCCCCCAGGAAATTCCTTTTTTTCCCCAGTGGTTGTGGCTTCCGAGGTGTATTTTTTAGTTCCACTCTTGCACACGAAAGATCATTCTTACCACCCTTTGGGAAATTTTTAGGAATTATTTCAAACAAAAATACTAAAATTGAAGGACTGTTATAAGATATGGATCTTCGGTGGATGCCCACTTAAGATGAGTTAGGATTAAATTTAGGATTTCTATCTTATGAGGCTACTTTGCCTATAAATAGGCCTCTCCCTATTGTATTTGTACATATAGTTAATGAGATAATAGCAAATCTCTCCCTTCTCCCTATAATCTTCTTTATCTCAGTCTCTCTCCTTATTACAACACGTTATCAGCATGAAAAACGAAAATAAAATAAAACTCCAAGCAAAGCCTTCCTCGGCTTTTTATTTTGCTTGCATGCATTTTGAAAAGAAAAAAAACAAGTTGCTTGGTTTTTGCCCCCTCAAAGCCTTTCTTGGCTTGCATGCAACACAAGGTTCGTTTCAAACCTTCACTTTAGGCGATCCATCACCCATATGCCTCGGTTTGCATCCTCTCCAAGCCTAAGTTCTTGAGAAGCCTATAACAGAAATCACCTTTTATAACTCCTGTTTAAAGCCGCCAAGGAGTCTCTTTTCTCCTCTATCGGGTCACGCGCCAGAAGCTATCCATCTCTTGTTTATTCTTCACTGCCTCACGTACTTTTAATCTTGGAAAGCGTGCACGAGGAATCCATCTTGTTATTGGGTCTGTCCATAACTTTTTCATCCGACTTTGATCGACGAACGGTTTGGTTCTGCAGATTCATGGTGATGAGCATTACCCAATAGACGCAACAGATCAGCATCTCAACGGTCAGAAATTTTCTTGACTACAATCACGGTAAGTGGTATCTAAAACATAGTTCAAGTTCAATCTATTAGAATGCATAAAATCAGTTTATGGTACTTATTTACTATAATTATAAGTGTTTGGTTACTATTCACCTTCTTGCATGATTTTTTGTATTTTTTTTATTTAAATTTATCAATAGTATGAATAGATCACAAAATGGAACCAGAAGTTCTAAATGTGAACCTGAAGTTCACTTGTCCATGGACCTGCAGTCCTAGAAGTTGGAATATTAGTATGAACATGTAGATTCATATCCATTAATCAAACCTGAAGATTTGACAGAATCAAAAGTTCTGATAAATTGTTAGAACCAGAAGTTCTACTTCAAACCTGAAGATTTGATAGAACCCGCAGTTCTAATTTCATGTGTCATGAACCTGAAGTTCTAAATCAAGCCTGAAGTCTTGATAAAACCAGCAGTTCTGATTCTCAAAGTTATGAAGCTGAAGTTCTAAATCATGCCCGACGTCTTGAAAAAAATCAGCAGTTCTGATTCTCAAAGTTGTGAACTTGATGTTCTAACTTTTCTTTGGCAAATTTCTTTTAAATTCCTTCTTTGATTATTTCTGATGTTAAATTTTCATTGTTTTTGCCCTTTACTTTATTGACTATCTACATACGGCTAATTTCATATATATATATATATATATATATATCTTAATATAGTTGTTGCATGATGTCAACTCTGGCTAAACTTGACTTTAGAGCAGTTAACATAAATGGGGACAATTATTTATCTTGCCAATTAGATGCTAAAATCCACTTGCAATCCAAGAAATTAGGAGATATCATAAAGGAAGGTAACAAGATGTCCCTAGAGGAAAAGGCGTTAGCCCTCATCTTCCAGCGCCACCACATACATGACGACATCAAAAATGAATACTTTGATGAGGAAGACCCAGCAGGCCTATGGAAATCCCTGAAGGATATGTATGATCATCAGAAGATGGTCAAATTGCCAGCTGCTCAGAATAAATGGTTAAACCCGAGGTTACAGGATTATAAAACAGTATCTGAATACAACTCTGCCCTATTCAATATTATTTCCAGATTAAGATTATGTGGTGAAAAGGTTTTGAAGGAGCAGATGTTGGAGAAAACGTTATCCACTTTTCATGCTCAAATGTGCTCCTACAGCAGCAGTATCGAGAGCGACTTTTCTCCAAATATTCAGAACTTATCTCATGTCTCCTAGTCGCTGAACAAAATTCCATAGTATTGATGAAAAATCATAACTCCAGACCAACTGGATCTTTGGCAGTTCCTAAAGTAAATGCCAGTCTTAGCTCAAACAGAGGCAGAGGTAAGGACAATGGCAAATATAAATCCTCCAGTTGAGGTGGACGACATAACTCCTCCAGGCGAGGTGGTTTTCAAGGCCATCCACCAAAATTCAAAAATCATTAGAAGTGGTCTGGCCTTCAGCATAAGAACAACGAAAATCCACCGGCAAATCCTTCCCACCGTCCTGATGACACATGCCACAAATGTGGAAGAAGTGAATATTGGTTACGCACTTGCCGTGCACCAAAGGAAGTGGTGGAACAATACAAAGCATACAAAGCCTCTATTCATTCAACAGAGACAAATAATCTAGAAGGCTGGAATTGGGATAAAATGACATCAGAGAGGCCTCCAATTGACATTACAAACTTGGAGACTCGTGACTTCTTTGAGGATGAAGATAACCAACATCTGGAAAATAAGGCATTTAATAATCTTTTGGGGACACCACCTGGCATGGTCTATAAGACCCATGATTCTTTGAACATCACAAACTTAAATTTTTTTTAGTTCATTTGAGATGCATGCTTTTTAGACTTTTTTGTTTTGATAGAAAACTTCATTAATGTCCTAATTTATGGTGAATTTTTTAAAAAAATTCTAATCATGTGATTGCATAGTTATGATGTTTTTTATTATTTTGTTTAAGGTATAGATCATGGAACTGAGGACAATCTTTATTTGGTAGATAGTGCCACAACACACACCATTATGAAAAATTAGAAACTTTTTTTAAAAATGATGTCCATTCCACGAAAGATATCCACAATAGCTGGACCTGTGTAGATAATTGAAGGCTCCGGAAGAGCCCATATGATGTTACCTAATGGTACCCATCTATTAATTAAAGATGCTTTGTTCTCAAAAGGTTCCCAAAGAAACTTGATTAGTTTTAAAGACATTAGAATGAATGGGTACCACATTGAGACTGTAAGTGAAGGTAACAAGGAATACTTATGCATCATTACTAGTATTGGAAGCCAGAAGCAAATATTAGAAAAACTAAGTGTACTCTCTTCAAGGTTATATTACACGACAGTATCCAATGTTGAATCACATTCTATTATGAGCAAAACAACAAAGTCGAGCCCGAAGCTTAGTGATCCTAAGGCTTTACAGCTTTGTCATGATAGGTTAGGTCACCCTAGGGCTACTTCTTGAGAAAAATCATCGATAACTCTTTTGGGCCTTCCTTAGAGAACCATCAATTGACTATACTTAGAGGGTACTTATGTATCCCATGTTCACAAGGGAAATTGATCACCTGACTCTCTCTTACTAAAGTTGTATACGAATCCTCATCCTTTCTACAAAGGATATAAGGTAATATTTGTGGACCCATCAATCCCCCTAGTGGACCTTTTAAGTATTTTATGGTTTTGATCGATGCCTCCACCCGTTGGTCGGATGTTTGCCTACTTTCAACTAGGAACGTAGCATTTACCTGCCTATTAACTCAAATAATTAAACTAAGGGCTCACTTCCCTGATTATACCATTAAGCCTATAAAAGGGCGTGTTTGGATGTGTGGTGAAGTGGGGTGAGGTGAGGTAAAGCCTCCATTATTCAGACAATAAAAGACAATGGGTCATATCAAAAGTACACAATTTCAAAATTCCCTCCATCTTTTTTAAAAAAAGTAAAAAAAGCAACCTCCTTTCTCCACTAAAAAATAAAAAAGCTACACTTTTCTATACAAAAAGTCAAAAAGATTCCATACCAAACAACTAAAAACAAAACACCATCATAAGACCTTATATTTTATTCTCTCTTGATTTAATGTTTCACTTCACCATACTTCAATTCACCATACATCCAAACAGGCAAGACTTGATAATGCAGGCGAATTTACATCACATGTTTTTAATGATTTTTGTTCGTCTATAGGAATTGTAGTTGAACATCCCGTCCCTCGTGTCCACACCCAAAATGGCTTAGCTAAATCCATGATCAAGTGCTTCCAACTTATTTCTAGGACTCTGCGGATGTAGTCCAAATTACCAGTTAGTGCTTGGGGACATGCTGTGTTGCATGCAGCAATGTTAATCCGACTTCGGCCCGTAGTCTATCATCAATATTCTCCTGCACAACTTATATCAAGACATCAACCCTATATTTCTCACTTGCGCAAGTTTAGTTGTGCAGTTCAAGTCCCAACACCACCTCCTAAGCGTACTAAGATGGGACCACAATGTATATTGGGAATATATATAGGTTATGACTCTCTTTCGATTATTCGATATCTAGAACCAAGGGCAGAAGATGTCTTCACTGCTCGTTTTCCCGATTGTCAATTCGATGAGATAATATTCCCGCCGTTAGGGGGAGATAAGATAGTTTCTGAAGAACGTATTGTTCCTTTAGAACAACTCATTCCTGAGGAACGACAAGAATTAACAAGGAATACTTCCACTCTATCTCATCTGGATCCACTAACTTCGCAATGTGAGAATGAAGTACGGAGAATTATGTACTTGCAAGAAATTGCAAACAAATTACCTGATGCATTTAACGATGCAGAAAAAGTGACAAAGTCACATGTGCCAGCTATGAATGCACCCGCCAGGATTAATGTCTCTGTAGGACGAAGTCAAAATACAACAGCAAAAAAACCTGTGATACGCCAGAAGCATGGCAGACCTATAGGTTCAAAGGACCCAGCTCCGCGGAAAAGGAGAAATGAGCAATCATCATCATATCCTCTTGAAGAGGCATGTAACGCTTCTGAAGAGGTTCCTCCTGAAGGGGCATATAATGCTCCTGAAGAGGTTATGGCAAAGTCCGTTCTCTCTAGAATAATGGAAGTCCCTGGTGAGACTTTGGAAGCCCCTGAAGAGGCACCGGTACCGGAAAATGAAGAGATCTCTATACTTTACAATTATTCAAGAGAGATGGAAAAGAAATGAGATTATCATCGATGACGCATTTGCATATGCGGTAGCTACACAAATATCAAAGGAAAATGGTGATAATGATTAGGACACAGAACCACGTTCTATAAACGAATGTCGACAAAGAAAGGATTGACCACAATGGGAAAGTGCCATCAAAACAGAGTTAGAGTCTCTCAACAAATGTGGTGTATTCGGACCTATAGTACAAACCTCAAATATGTTAACCCTGTAGGTTACAAGTGGGTGTTTGTAAGAAAAATGAATGAGCTGAATGAAATTACCAGATGTAAGGCACGATTAGCGGCACAAGGTTTCCTGCAGAAACCCGGGATTGATTATGAGGAAACATACTCCCCTGTTGTGGATATAATAACATTCAGATATTTGATAAGTTTAACAGTTTCTCAAAATCTAGAAATGAGACTCATGGATGTTGTAACTGCTTACTTATATGAGGATTTAGACACAGAAATTCACATGAAAATCCCGGAAGGATTTCCTTTGCCTGAAGCAAAGTCAAGGAGTACGTACTCAATCCAATTAAGGTGATCATTGTACGGCCTAAAGCAATCCGGAATAATATGGTACAATTGTCTTAGTGAATATTTGTCTAAAAGGGGGTGAAAACAATCTCATTTGCTCGTGTCTATTTATAAAGAAATTCTTGAAAGGATTTGCAATATTAGCAGTTTATGTGGATGATAAAAATTTGATAGGGACTCCAGAAGAGCTCAAAGAAACTGCTGATTATTTAAAGAAAGAATTTGAAATGAAAGACCTTGGAAAAACGAGATTCTGTCTCGGCCTACAAATCGAGAGAAATTCTAGTGGGATGTTGCTCCATCAATCTAATTATACCGAGAAGGTTTTAAAACGATTTGGTATGGACAAGGTACAGCCATTAAGCATCCCATGGTCGTCTTGTCTCTATATATAAAGAAAGATCCATATCGTCCCATCAAGGAAAATGAAAAGGAATTGGGTCCTGAAGTACCATACTTAAGTGTTATTAGAGCCTTGATGTACTTTGCACAATGCACTAGACCAGATATTGCATTTTCTGTGGATCTACTTGCCAAGTATAGCTCCGCACCAACTCAAAGGCATTGGATTGGCATTAAACATATCCTACGAAATTGCGTGGAACAACTGATTTGGGAATATTTTATTCTTGCTATCATAAAGATTCCAGTTTTGTAGGACATGCAGATTCAGGTTATCTCTCTGATCCTTATAAGGGTCGATCACAGACAAGTTACGTGTTTCTAAATTGTAATGCCACCATTTCTTGGCGTTCTACTAAATAGACTTTGGTAGCTACTTTCTCCAATCATGCTGAGATTTTGTCTCTTTATGAAGCCAGTAGAGAATGTATATGGCTAAAATATTTGATTCAGCATGTTCGTAGTTTTTGTCAATTACCATCTATTGCAAGTATACTAAATATTATCTATGAAGATAATGAAGCGTGCATAAGACAAATTCAATAAGGTTTTATTAAAGGAGACAAGACTAAGCATATAGCACAGAAGTTCTTCTTCACTCATGAGCTTCAGAAGAACAATGAAATTGAAGTCAAGCAAGTTCGTTCGAGTATCAATCTGGCTGACCGATTTACCAAATGTTTGCCAAAATTAGTATTCCAAAAGTTTGTAAATGAGATTGGCATGCGTAGAGTTCATCATCAAACTATGTGAATGGTTGCTATCATCAAGGGGAGTGGTTTATCAGAGAGCATCCTGAAGTGTGCTACCCGCGACATTTGTGCGCTGTACTTTTTTTCCTTTTCTAGGTTTTTTCCCACTGGGTTTTTCTAGTTTAAGGTTTTAATAAGGTAGTATTATGCACGTCCAACACCAGTTCAATGATCTTGAAGAATGTGGTACTATTTTTTCCTTCGCTTTGGTTTTTTCCCATTGGATTTTCCTTAGCAAGGTTTTTAATGAGGCAAATGTCATTGAATGATGGTCATCCAAGGGGAGTGTTATAAGATATGGATCTTGGGTCGATGCCCACTTAAGATGAGTTAGGATTAGATTTAGAGTTTCTCTCTTATGAGGCTACTTTACCTATAAATAGGCCTCTCCCTATTGTATTTGTCTATATAGTTGATGAGATAATAACAAAACTCTACCTTCTCCCTATAATATTCTTTATCTCAGTCTCTCTCCTTATTACAACAAGGACTAATACTAAAATTGAAGGACTAAAGATAAATATCTACAAGTGGCCATCAAATGGTCTCCTTTTGTTAGATAATAATTTTCAGCCAACATATCAATGAACCAAATTATTAAAAAGTTATCTACAGCCTACATCTTTAATACTCATTATCATGTTCTCTTTTCCAACCAATTTAACTATAAAATCATAGGAGTTACAAAAATGCCCCACTCTACCTTGTTTCGGGGGATCAAAAGATCTCACCCCCCGTGCCTCATGTATGGTGATGGAGGCTTGAATCAATCATCTTTCTAACAACTTTATCAACCACTCACAAGTTTTTATCATCTAAATGAGTGCACATCAATCTAGCGGTCCAATCCATTTAAATGGGTGCCACGCTTGGAATCGATGAGAGGAGAGTTCCTATTTTATGGTTCACTCTGATAGATAGGCCCACCTGGGGTTTTCCGGAGCTAAAGACAAAAAAAAAAAAAAAAAAGCCATTCTACATTGGATCCATCTTTAACTCTTTAACTAGTTAGTTATTAACCCACCAACTAGGCCGAGTGTCCCATTAAAAAATGAGGCAAACGCATGTAAGAAACCAGAATCCATGGCTTATTGGCTTTGAGTCAACTGTGATATTGTTTACATTTGATTTATACTAAGAAGAAAAACCATCAGTTGTAAACACTCCAAGAAATGAACAAACAGCTATAAATTAATAGTAAGATTGTGTTGTTAAAACCCACACACATACAGTGACAACTGTAAATGAAATGGAATCCCCTTCAACTCTCAACAGCACAGCAGAATAATATAAATCAAAACTATATATAAAAAAGAAAAATCAAAAGCCACAGACAATCTCTGCAGACACAACACAGAGGGTAAAAATCTACAAAAAAAGGCAAAATAGAAGAGAAGGGTTATTTTCGTCACACCACAATAAAAAACCCTAACCAGGATAAGACCAGAACCCAAGCAACACCTGCAACCGCCTTCTCCGACCCGCCCCTGTAGAAGCTCTCGCTCTGCGTCGTCGTCGCCGGCGGCGTCCCCGACTGATCTGGGGCGGGCGGAGGCTCCTCATACAGCGGAGGAGGCGGCTGGTTGAGGCTCGGAGGCAGGCCGCGGCCTTGCCCCACGACGATCTCGAACCTCATCCCGCCCTCGCATTGGCCCCCGTCGTCGGCGTCGGAGAAGTAGAACTGCTTCCCTCCTATCGTCAGCGGCACCGCCACCGTCACCGGCGCGGCGGTCCCTTTCCCTGAGAAGAAGCCCGACGTCTTGTTGCCGTAATCGTCGTCGGCGCTGCAGGCATTGTATGTCGTCTCGTTGTAGGTTTGCATCACCGTGGTGTTGTCGTTGGTGTTGAATACTGTAAAGAGAGAAGAACAAGAAGAGATAATTTTACAAATAGCCCCCTATAAATATTTCATCTTTCAGTTACACCTTACAATTACATAGATATCATTTTCTTGTTTTTACAAATAACCACATTCTCAATCATGATATCTCACTCAACCACATTAATGGGGCTCTACGTAAAATTGAAAGCACTTTTTTGAGATAAGGTGAAAATGTAAGGGCTTATTTGAGAGTCTCCCATTTATAATGGTGTCCCAAGCTGAGTGAGATTTCAATTACTGCTTGCATGATTAGATCTATCAAAAATAGATGAAGATAGAGAGAGAAGAGAGATTTTACTGAGAAAGTCGCCGAGATTGAATGTCTGATTAGCGGCCCAGAAGGAGTAATTGGTAGAGGGGTTGTTGGAATTGGCATTGAAGAGCCATCCAGCTGGGCCACCCACTGTGTGATTGGTGTAAGGTGGAAGAGAATCGGACGCTGCAGAAGCCATCTGGAGAAGAAGAAGAACGGCTGAGATTGCTACCTTTGCCATCATCCCTTCCATGACTCCTACACAGAGAGGGCGTGGAGGAGATGAAATGGGAAAGAGCAGGTCAAGACTACATGTACAAATGGGTGTCAATAGTTATATAATAGAATAAATGAAATCAATGATTTGATGCTGACCGTTGGATGAAGATCGGTCGGTGATAGGGACTGGATGGAGATTAGAAGATTATTAAAGACTTTATGCAAAGGAACAGAAGGAATACTAACGTCTACTGGTTAAGATGTCACATACTCACATGGGAGGAAAGCTGTCTTGGGTTGCTATTTGACTTTCTCCCATTGGAGCAGATGGTGGCAATCTTGTCCGTTGGTTAGATGGGCCCCACATTTGATGGGAGGAGATGGTGGATGTGGATGGGCCCATAAAAGGTAGAGGTCCCAAAGACCGTTAGAATTCTTTTGAGTGGTCAAAAGATGAGAAGAAAGATGACAAGCAAATGACAAAAAGAAGAAAAAAAGAAAAAAGAAAAAAGAAAAGTGGGAAAATAAAAGAGAAAAATAAAAGCATTGTTCATTCAATGAACATGTTTTCTTTTTTAACGAAGGGGAAAAGTTTCAGAGGAATCATGTGTTGTGTGAATTCTTGAATCTGGACCTGGCTCTCCCAAGAGAGTTTTTTTTTTTTAATCTTAGAAATAAAAAGGGCAGTTTGCCCTCCTTTGTTCTATAGCAAAATAAGGTTGTGTTTGACAAATCTATTTGTTGTTTCTAATTGCCTTTAAATTCTTTGAAACAAATTTTAGACTCTTTGGTATACATTCCTCCATCTCTATTTCAAATGGTAGATTCCTTTGTTTCAAACCGGCAAGAAAATGAGAACATTTCAAACAGACGTTGACTTCTAAAGCTGAAAGATATTCGGGTGAACAGTGATTGGGACTCCCTATGGGCTAGTCGGGCTTATAGTTTTTCTTAAAATTCTAAGAGAGTAAACTAAGATCCAAACCATTAGATAGATTTAAAAGGTTAAACACGGCTATGTCTCAAGATCTCAACCATTGGATCATCGTCAATCTTGAGATATTTGCAAAACATCTAGATGCTTAGATCTACTTTTTTTCCTTCTATGCTCCAAGCTCAAGATCCAAACCGTTAACCCTCTTTGGAAGGCTAAACATGTATATGAGGTCAAATTCCGAGACTTGATTTCCTTGTGGGTCTCAATAAGCTCGCAAGATGCTTTCAATCGATGAACTTTTCGTGCATTCACTACTCCACTGGGTTGAGAACGTTTCCATATGTCCATATGTAGTCTGGTTTTTTATTTGTTTCTTAGATTCTGGGATAGTAAATCATGACCCAAAGCATTGGATAGATCAAGAAGGTAAAAGAAGGTAAAACACAACTATATATCAGTCCAGATTTAATCCGTTGGATCATAATATATTTTCAGATAATTTCAAAACAAAGAAAAATAAGATACAAGTTTTTTTTTTTTTTTTAATTTGAGACCCAAAAGAAAGATCCAAATCGTTAATTCCTTTTGTAAGGCTAAAAACAAATTTAGGTCAAATTTCAAAGCTTGATTCTTTGTGGATCTTAAAAAACTTTCAACCGTTGATTTAAAAAAGTCTATTTCAATTAGTTTCTCTATGCTACCAAACAAGGTATTTCTAAAACATCTATTTCAAACAAGGCCATTTGAAACTAATCTGTTTCATGTAGATTTGTTTCATATAAATAAGATTTGCCAAACAGGGCCATCTTACTTTTGGGCATCCAATGAGAAACTGCCCATAGTTCAATCCCGCATGAGTAGGTTTTCCTTCTAGCGGGTGCAGGTTTATCTCTATTAGGTTTATGTCTTGTATTTCGGTTAAACTAGATTGGTTCATTGGGTTGGCCAATGATCGGGTTCAAGGTCAAGGGTACTTTGGTCATTGTAACCATAGGCTCTAGGAGTGAGAGAGGTGAGGGCTCTCTCTTTCGTGGTTCCTAACTACCAAAGGGGCATATGTGAGAGCAAGATTGAGACCTATGCGAAGAGAGTATGTGAAGTTTTAAAGGGTTTGAAATCCTTGTAACGAGTTGCCCGTAGACGCAGGCAATTGCTGAACCCCATAAATCTCTCGTGTCATGTGATTGCTTGTGGTTAATTGATCGTGTGTGTATTTTCTTAATTAAAATTTTCCAACAATTGGTATTAGAATGAGGTTGAAGATCTTTGGATTTTGAGCGAGTTCCTCGAGTTTCGCTTGAGATGGAGATCGATCAAGAGAGCCTAGGGTTGTGCAATCGATCAAGGGAGGTTCGAGATTAAATCTTAGAGGGCACCGATCATTCAGACCAATCGCAGAAGGCCATTGCTTAAAAGTACAGATCAGTGTTGAAATCACAGCGCAGATCCATTGCAGAGGAGTCAACTGAACAAAGAAGAAGAAGCCCGACGTCTGCGCACAGATCGAAGAAGAAGCCCCGACGTTTGCTATGGAGATCAAAAGATAAAAGGTGGGAAATCCTGATCAAAAGGAAGAGAGATCGGCTGTTGATCTCAAGGAAGGCCACATAGATAGGTCCTAGTTACGCAGAGATTTCAGAAGCAGCAGATAGTTGCAGATTGGAGAATCCAATCTCTACTTGGAAACAGAGAGGCAGAATTGAGGTCTTTCCATCCTTAGTCGCTGGAACCGGAGACAGAGAAGATAATAGACGAAGGACAGGGCTGGTTTTTAGCGATCACAGTTGCAGAGGTCGTCCATCGAAGAGCAGGGCCCAGCAAAGATCTACAAAGGAGACAGGCTGCAGAGATAGATAGAACGATCTTTCGATCATAGAACTCTGAGAGAGGAAGATCAGAGGTTCCGGCCCTAGTTATTGGTTGTCGGAAGTGAAAAAGGGGTTGCTAGCTTTGCAGTTCGCAAAGCAGAGCATAGAGGAGCGACTGCTATCCGTAGTTGTTCGATAGACAGAGCAGTCATCGGACAAGACTCGGATTGCCCGTCCACTATCGCCGAGGAAAAGGCCAAGAGATCCGATCGGGTGCTGTTGTAGAGATTCTATTGTGAGAAGAATCGACGAGGAGGAGAAGAAGACCCTATTTACAGGGTTGGTTTCAGGTTGGTTTGGGTCAGATCAGACCCAACCGACAGTTAGAAGCACAGTTCAACAAAGCCACACTAGGCAGCGCTGACTTCAGGTCGACGTTAGCAGTACAATCAACAGCCAGAGTTGACTAGTTCAACAGTCAAAGGCCAATCACGAATTTCGGGGTCATCCAGAAACATATTTAAGCGCAATTTCTTTTTGCACACTCATGTAGACGAGATTTACAAAGTTAGCGGAGCAGATTGATCGTTTGATGGGATGAAAAAGGGCGATTTTAAAGACACATGTTATCTGATCACATGTGATGTCGTTTATCTTGCCAAAGTTCATTTAGTGAAGAAGAAGCAAGCAGGAGTTGATGCCATGCCTACATTAGCAGTGGTCAAACAAAGGTCTTAATAGATTATAACAGGGATCTGTGCTTGGTCAAACAAAGATTTGATCATTCGGAGGCAAAGGTTGTTATGTAGTTGTAGAGTCCTCAGGACTTGGATTCCCGATTCGTTTTCACTTGCATGTTCATTGTGAATGAATCTTCGTAGGGGTGCTGAAGTCAAGGCAATTGGAAGGTTGGATAGTGAGTGATTCAGGCATTGACATCACTCGGACTTGTGAATGGATTCGAGAGTCAAAGTTCGAGGTGGAGTTTGACGAGAAGACAAACCTTGCTCAAAGTTCAAGTGTTGGTTCAACATTGCACCATTGGTGCAGGGAGGTACCTGTCAGTGAGGTACGGGAAGACATTGCTGGTTATCTTTAAGGTGGCTCGAGTTCTACAGAATCCAAGCTAAGTGGAGATTGTTAGGTTTATGTCTTTTATTCTGGTTTAACTAGATTAGTTCATTGGGTTGGCCAATGACCAGGCTTAGGGTCAATGGTATTTTGGTCATTGTACCGGGGCTTTCTTGGGGGCCAAGAAAGCAAAGATTATTTATCGATATAATTGGTAACCCTAAACTTTAGAAGTGAGAGAGGTGAGAGCTTTCTCTCTCGTGGTTCCCAACCATGGAAGGGGGTATATGTGAGAGCAAGATTGAGACCTATACGGAGAGAGTATGCTAAGTGTCAGAGGGTTTGGAATCCTTTTAATGAGTTGTCCAATTTTTTGCATAGTGAAATTCTCATAGTCCCGTGGACGTAAGAAATTATCAAACCACGTAAATCTCTTATGTCGTGTGATTGCTTACGGTTGATTGATCGAGCGTGTTTTGCCCTAATTAAAATTCCATTACACTTATCTCGTGGCTGAGGTCTCTCATAAGTCTCAACTCCCTTGGCTGGGTAAATAAAAAGAAAATAACCTAATCAAAACTTGACCCTACCCGACTAATTGTAGTATGACTCGTGAGCCCAACCTAAAACTGACTTTTTAATTAATAACATGGTTGATCCCTTTGACTCTAGAGTTGGGTCCATGTTGATATTTTTAGCTTGATTTGGTAAATGGATCAGGCTTTAGACGTGACTATCAATTTAACTCACACAACTTATTGCCACTCCTAGATTATATTACTCAATTCAGATCACCCAACTCATTGCTACTCCAAGCTTAATCTTTGATGCCATTATAAGGCCAATTCCCATCATCCAATAGTAGTGATTTTTTGTATTACTAAGAACTGGACAAAACTATCCTATGACTGCTGGATAAATATTTCCTTACTTCCCGTTATAGTTTATAATGTCTGCATAATCTGTTGGTTTGGAGGTATTCATACCTTCTTCCTAGCGCCTCATCAACAATTGACATTTTATGTTGTTTTTCACCTTACATCAGCAAGTGAGTGAAGCAGTGGACAACTGGAATGGGAATTGGAACTACAATCATTGGACTTTTTTTTTTTTTTTTTTTTTGCAAAAAAGGTGGTGGTATTTTATTAGTAAAGGGGAGTTACAACTGTGACTGTAAAAGATAGATACATGTTGTTGAACATGTATTGGTGGGTGGAGAAAACCAGAGCCACCTGACTAACAAACGAAACATAGGGTAGTAACAAAACGTTTCCAAAAGAACTACTCCAAAAGGGATATCTGAGGTGCCGTCCTTGTGCCATAGAAAATCCAAAGTCGCTGCTGTCATGTTAACGGACTGTCTGGCTGCAGCAGCCTATTGATGGCCGCTTCCTGGTCTAATGTACCTCCTTCGACGCGTAAGTGTGGTGTACACTGTTGTTCCTGCCATCCATCCAATGTGTGTTTGAAGAAGGAGTTGGTGTAATAGGTAGCTCTTGATTGTTCTTTTGCAATCACTTCCTTTATCACCAGAGGGATGGGTACGATCTCGTTGGCGTCAATTGGGATAGTGTAATGTGCTAGATAATCTGCCACTCGATTTGCCGACCTTTTGCAGTGATGAACCGTCCAGCTCGCTAGAGTTCTAAGCATGCGCATGGTTTTTTTTCCATAAAGGCATCATGTCCCAAGTCAGGTGATCGGAATTTTTCATGGTAGTGATGAGCACCAGATAGTCTCCCTCAGGTTGAATCCCTGGGTTAGAGCTTGTACACAATAAATTCATGCATAAATAAAGAAATGCACTAAAATTCATTGGATACAAATTTTCCTCCATTTAATGGGAGGTTTTACATTCAATTTTATGGGTACATCATACTCCCGATCGTGAGAACTCATCGATCGTTAATTACATCCTCAATGGAAAACCTCTGATTATCGAGACATTGACTCAATAAAATTTACAAAGAAAATACATGAATTAAATAAATAAAATTCATAAGTTCTTTCTCTTCGTCTTTGCTGTCAGAAGTAGTTCTTTAGATTCACCTGGATCTTTGTGATCATTTCTCGATTGGGTTTATAAATTGATGAATTTGATGATGATGATTTTTTTTATATGGAAATGGGCCACTCCTCATATATATATATATTTTTTATTGGCCCATCATAATGGATTTGAAATGGCTAGGCCTCATTGTTGAATGAGTTGAGTTGGATTAGTTGACCCAAAACCTTTGGTTAGATATATGGGCTTTGACCTTTTCTCTTAGAGATGTTTTTTTTTTTTGAAATTTGAAAAGTGGTGGTTTGGGCTCCCTTGTATCAAGGAGAAGTTTTTAACTTCTTTCCTTTTATCTCTTTAAACATCTTATACCCAGTTCATACGTAGAAAGTTTGAATTGCTGGGAGATAGAAGAAACTTGCATTAGGAATACAAACAACTTGTGGGGATCAAAAGTGGGGTATGTTTGCCTTCCCTTTTCTTTTATATCATTTAGTATTCCCATTTGTATTGACTAAAATTTAATGTCAATCTATATATATATTTGTTTTATAAGATCACATTTCAATCTTTTCAGCATTTTGTTTTTTTAAAACCAGTATTGCAACCAAAAAAAAAAAAAAAATTTCGGGTCATCATCATATTCATATTTCTGTTAAAATCAGGGTTGTAACTTAGTCCAATTTCCAATCATTACTTGGGCTGATTTTGGTCTATTGTTCTAACCCCGATTTGACCTATAAATATTGGCATGGTTTAGACTTGTAATTTTGTCATGATTTATGTTTCTAATTTAGGCTTGTAATTGTAGCCCAGTTATGGCCTATTTTTGATCTATCATTCTGGCCTGACTCGGGCCCAAAATTGGCCTGACTTGAAATTATAATTATGGCCTGAATTAGGCCTAAAATTTGTCTTAAATTAGACCCCATATTCTGACATGATTTGGACTCAAAACCTGGCCAGATTCAGGCCCAAATTTTATCTTAGATTAGACCCAGATTTAGGCCCAAATTCTGTCTTAGATTAGACCCCATATTTTGACATGATTTGGACTCAAAACCTGGCCAGATTCAGGCCCAAATTCTGACCTGATTTGGACTGTAATTCTGGCCTGGGTAAGACCTAGAATTATGGCCTAAGTTAGGTCCAAAATATGTCTTGAATTGGACCTAAAATTTGACCTAATTTAGACCAAAAAATAAAGCCTGAATTAGACCCAAAATCTAGTCTTATTTAGATTCAAAATCTGGCCTTATTTAGACCCAAAATGTGGTCTTATTTAGGCCCAAAATCTGGTCTTATTTAGGCCCAAAAAATTTATCTTAAATTGGACCCAAAGTCTGGCCTTATTTAGGCTCATAAGTTTAGATTGATTCTGGTCCGAGTTGAATTTGTAATTCTGATTAGGCCCATTGTAATTGTTATTTTCAGTCCCTTTACAAAATTGTTTCTAGTCCAATCCCAATTATATTACAACATATTCCTAACCCGAAAATAGGCTGATTTATGGACCTATTTTCTGATTGGATATATATTAACATTGTAATGGCTCGTTGAGACCCATTTTATAGTCATTTATACTCTAATAAAGTGGTCTGATTCTGACCATTGTTTGGGCCACAGTTCAACCCAATTTTAGCCAACATTTGGGCTATAACTCAGGCCAATTTCAGCCAATATTTGGAAAATATTTCAGGCCAATTCTGGCCAATTTTTGATTCATAATCAGCCTTATTTTTACTATTGTTCGGGTTGATTGTCAACCCATTTATAGAAACCAGTTTAGGCCAAAGTTTCACCCATTCAGAGAAATCAGTTTGGGTCAAGGTTTAGGGGTCGAGGTTTAACCCATTTAGAGAAAACAGTTTGGGTCAAGGTTCAAACCATTCAGATAAAACAGTTTGGGTCAAGGTTCAACCCATTTAGTTAAAACAGTTTGGGTCAAGGTTCAACCCATTCAGATAAAACATTTCAGGTAGATTCCCGCAGTATTTTGGGACATATTTAAACCCATTTTTAGCCTTTGTTTGGGATAATTTAAAGTCCATTTATACCCACTATTCAGAATGATTAAATGTGGAAATTTAGGCTGTTTGTTTGGGTGGATTCATTTTTGTGAGTTGTTTGTTTGTGGAGTTTCGTTGTTGCGCATGGACTATTTTTCAGGGATTTTTATAGCTGCACAGAGGCCCTAGTTTAAGCTTATAACATGGGCAGCCCACACTACCCCAAGTGTTAGGCTCATAACCACATCAGCCATCTCGTTGCATATGAGTCACTCAGCCATCATTTTGTTCCTTAACAGATCATGAAATGTTAGCAAACTCCCATTTGAATCATTTGGGACAATGTAGCTTGAAAACCCATCACAAGTTGTTCCAATACGAATTGAACTGAACTCAGTCATGCAGTAGATCAGCTAATCTTTGCCAATATACATATTTCAAGGTGGGCCAATCATCAAATTCCTTAGCTGTTATGGTGCATTCGGATCTTCAAGTGGCATCTTCAATGGTTTTTTTTTTTTTATTCATATCTCTAAATTTTGATAACTCAATGTAGAAGCTAACAGATAAGACATGACGCAGTAGTATCCATGTGCTTCTGATGTTGATTCTTTTAAATTCTGTATGAGAGTTAAGATGTAGAAAAGCACAAAAAATGGGTCAAAATTATCCCTTGATGTCTGCTGCCATCATTGTTTCATGACATCATCATGGCTATAGAATTTCTTCCACATCTCAGTTTGGACAAGAGAGCAGATTCCTTCTTTGGTAAGTATCTGAATCTCCAATTTAATGGTGACTAAATGCACCACACATAAGAGGTTCGTGGAGGGCAGAGTCTTTCTTTAAGTAAGGCTTTGAATCTCTGTTGACACCAAAAAAGTCACTATATCTCCTCAACATCAAGAAGCTACATGAAACTGAATCCTGCTACAAAACAGGCAAAGCTACTTCAAGCATCCGATCTTGTCAGAATCAGACAAAAACTGCGAGATCCTTCAAGACAGCCAAAAGAGGGGTATACCTGAAGTTTCGGGCCATTCCGACATCGTTTGGCCTAACTTCACTTCTCCGACAGCTAAACAAGCACTCCCGGCGGCGAAAACCACCGAAGCCATCACTCATCAAACAAAATACATGAGTGGCTTCAACATGCTTCCAAAGGGCTGCACGTCGAATTTTAGGTCATTCCGACAACGTTTGACCCGGTTTCGACGCTCCGAAAGAAAATCAAGCCTACCGGCGGCGGAGCACCCCGAGACCATGACATCCAAAGCGGAGCCATGACTCCAATAGGCTCCCTGTCAAATCTCAGGTCAATCGGATATCGTTTGACCACATATCAAAGCTCAGCAGTTTCCCCGCAGCAAAATCAAGTCAAGCATCAATGGGACCCCAAACGGCTTCAAAACTCAAATAAAAGCCCATGGTTGGTCCTATCCACTGCTCAAGAAGCTTCACCTCAATTTTTAGGTCATTCCGACATCGTTTGACCTAGTTTCGACTCTTGACGGAAAATCGGCTACAAAGTCTTCGGCTTTCCCGAAAAATGGGGAAGTTTGTGCTCCAGTTTTACGCGGGTTCTCGTCAAGTTTTCTCCAAGAAAATCAAGTCAATAATTGAGAAAAATGACAAGAAAAATACAGAAGAAAAGAGAACAAAAAAGAAGGAAAAACAGCCAAAAACGAAGCTCGGCGACCAAAAGGGCCAAAGCCCTATGGTCGCCGGCGACCCTGCAAATCCGGGTCACCGGATTTCTCGCCGGAGGGCCCGTTTTCCGATCCTTTTTGCGTTTCTAATGTTCCTGCCTCTGTGATTTTCTGAAATCCAATTTTTGATGCTTGAAAACCACGGATCTTCACCGACATCTCGGATCCGCCGTCAAAAGCATGGAATCATCACTGATCGCTCCAAGATCGCCAACCGGCTAACCAAGAAAGTGCACTTTCTGTCCGACCGATCGTGAAATCGACAAGACAGATGTCACCGGCCCACCAACATCAATCAATGTCTGAAATTGCATCGTAATCCGACATTAAACAATGTGTGGATCCACCTGTGATGATCACAAGAAGAATCTCAAAAGACGCGGCATGGCCCGCGACTCTTCACATGCCCTGGCGACTACTTAATGTCGTTAATTGACCCGTTTATGACAACTTAATGCGGTCATTAACTCATTATTTTGGATGGCCCAATCAGATTGAAGCATTTTGGAGTTACAAATCCAAGCAATCATAGCATTAAACCCATGAAACTCCCATCATCATGAAGATTAAAGGCGATTAAATGCCCATTATCCTTCATCGGCCAATCACAAGCCAAGAAAAAGGAGTTACAAAATCAAGAAATAAAACTTGTAACTCCTCTCATCAATACCATAATTTCTCTCATCATGGCCATCAATGCCAATAAACCACCTCATGGCTACCAAAAGCCTATAAAAGGAGGTTCATTCCAAAGAGAAAAACAACTTTGCAACCTTTGATCTTTTTTTCAACTTTCCACTGGTCTGCACACTTGCATTCTTCCGAAGAAATCTTGACGAAGTCCTGCTGTTCTGCCGCCAGAAGCACTACAAGGTGATCAAAGTCCCTTAGGGGGCTACCCCCGCAAGGTCCCCTCCTTTTACAACATGGCCTAAACGCGGCTTTTCAGCCCGTTTACTCGGTTTTTCATTGGATATAGGACCTCCTCTTGGTCCTTGTCTTTTAAAAAACTGAGGTTGGAGCCAAGCCGAAGAATCAAAGCATCAAGCGTTCTCATTTGAAGGACGATGGCGAAGTCCATACATGACTTGCGACCGTCGATCTGAACGTGTCCCCACAATCTCCTGAGAAGTTAGATTCCTTTTCTTTCTTTTCTATTGTAATTTGTATTTTTTTAAAGAGACAAAAAGAAATCACAATTCTTGTCTTTTATATTTGATGAGTTTTGTAAAATCGCCTTTAACGGCAAACAAACAAAAAAACGCCTCCTACGGCATTCTCAAAAACAAACTTGTCTCTTTTTTTAAATATTTATGCAATTTGAAAAGTTAGAAAGAAGGATCGATTTCCTTTCTACTTGTGAAGGTGAGTCTCCGGATCATCACCATTCCAAATTCCAAGTAGAATAGTAAATCTGGCATACCTGTACAAAAAGTTGATACCCGCGTTTTTCCTCCTCCGCCGAGACCTAGGCAGCCCCCGGGGCGGAAGGAAAGGACGGAAATCCGAGGGTCCATCAATCTCCATTTTGATGAAAAGGAAGTGGTGAGAAAACACACATAAGAGTTTGGTGGAGGGCAGAGACCTTCTTTAAGTAAGGCTCTTAATCTCCACTTTGATAAAAAAAGGAAGTGGTGAGAAAGATGAAGATGAAGATGGTGAAATGAAATGAAGGAGATGAAGTGGGCACCCATTAGGTAGAGGGCGGAAACCTTCTCTGAGGATTCGAATCTCCATTTTAATAGGAGGAAAATTGCAGCATATGAGGAAGATGAATATATTAGGAAGATGAGGTGGGGGAATGAAATGATGGAGAGATGGACTGAAAGTAATGTGGTGGCTGGAGGGCAGAATCCTTTTAAAGTGGACTCCGAATCTCCAATAATGGTAATGGGGAAGATGAAGCAAGAGATGAATTTATTTATTTATTTATCTTTTGCCTTGTCTACTTCTCTGTCTTCTCCTTTTGTCTTTTTTTTTTATCTATATTCTTTCTCCTCTCTGTTAGAATGCAATCCCCTTTCTCTTTACTTCTCCTCCTTTTATTTCTTTGTTTGAGAAGTTATGCAACTTCCCATGATAAGAACGTAAGAAAGGGGTGGGAAGTTTTAAAAACTTCCCACAACAATCTCTCTCTTTCAAATGTACATTTGAATTTTGAGGAATAAAAAATAATTTATGTAGGGATTTGAAACTTAGACCTTTGGGATGATGTGCATTAGCTTCCACCACTTTACTAATAGCTACTCATGTAGTTTCTTTACTAAAAAAATATTTTGAAATTTTGATGACTCATGTTATTGAATCATGCTAATTTAATGGGCTTAGATCAATTTTCATCTGCATCTTTTGTTTGGCAAAATTTTGACATCAACAAATGCCCCCTCGAGTCACGTATGTGCAAACATTTGTACATGTGGGACTCGATTTTATTTTTTTTTAGCAACATAACATGTATATAATTCCCTTCCCCCCCGTTTTTTTTTCAGC
The DNA here is from genome assembly GCA_028538565.1 of Umbellularia californica. Lineage (NCBI taxonomy): Eukaryota > Viridiplantae > Streptophyta > Magnoliopsida > Laurales > Lauraceae > Umbellularia > Umbellularia californica. Next base: position 14,559,552 of record JAPQWN010000005.1, read on the forward strand.
AATGTGGAAGGAAAAACAACCGGTTTCCAATTCTTTGACAATTCCTCGTATGCATTTGCGAGCCCCCTTCGATCCAATTAATAATTTCAATGGGATGAACTGGAGCGAACCTGCTCAATTCTTGATTTTCTTGAATCTGAATAGATTGGTCTCCCTAAAAAAGACAGTGATAACTGGACTCCGATCATACAGAAATCCACCAGTTTTTTGATCATATGCTTAGAAGCCACCTAGATGTATAGATCAGTTGACCGTGTTGTGTCCCCATGTTTGCTATGAGGATGTCAGTTTTTTCAGTACATTAGGAAGGGAAATTGTCAGTGGAAAACGATTACCCTGGGATTGGTAGGAAAAATTTAAAACACTGGGCTTGTTTGAAGCAACTTTGCAGTGGAAGTGTTGGACAAGGGATATATAGTTCATCCTTTTGAGGCACGCCTTCACAATGCCAGAATACTTGGAGGCCGTTCGTGCTTCCGAAGGAAGCTACTTAAGGGCATCTCATGTGTATAAGGCGTTAACAAAATACTGGTGCAAATTACTAATACATTTCATTTTTGGTGGGGTGAAATGTCAATTTCATTATATGACCTGTACCGTCTTTACGGATTGCTTATTTCAGGGGTCTTTTATGATGAGTTTGTACCTGATAATCTTTTTATCTACGATTATGAGGAGAATCTAGTCTCATATTCTGATATTGACCGTCGTGAGAAGAAAATCCTCCATAACCTCTTCAATGAATATTAGGTAGTCTACAGTTACAAATCAAAAGGAAAGAAAGCAGTTGTTTTAAAAGATTAGATAAGTCACTTTTACATGCCCCCAGTGGATGATACATCGGTTCGAACAATTGTCAAGGATGCAAGATCCAAAAAGTGTGCCTCTATGGGAAGAAAAATACCAAATCTAAGTGAACCTCAAAATCTAGAAGCTGCATGTAGACTGAAATCTCTTTCTCCCAATAGTTTCTTGGCTGCTTATATTGTTGCTTGGTTGAGTCAATTTGTTTTCCCTCACAATAATGGTGATACAATCAGACCCGAGACATTTGTCATGGCTGTTAAGATAAGCGTGGGCACTCCTGTTTCACTTGCACCACCTGTTTTGGCGAGTATTTATCGAGGCTTAGGGGCAATAGCTACTCATCCAGATGGGCCATTTTCAGCTGTTATTTCTTATCCTGTGCACTTTTTGCTCATTTGGTTGGGCTCATATTTTTCGGGGCTTTATTTGCGGCATGGCCCAAAAGATTGTAAAATGGCTTGGGAATATCTGATTGATGTTGTACCTGTTGATTTGAAGGGATTACCAGCGAGACATTTCTTCACTCGGCTTGAGAATATGTATTCACGCCCATATGCCTTCATTAACCAGACTCGTTCATTGATTGATCAGAATAATTTGTTGAAAACACATGAAATAAGTTTTCTTATTTCAATACGCCCTAGTTTACTTCCCTTAAGGCAAAACAGTAATCAAGCTAGGGTTGAACATTACAACCCATGTCGGTTTGCCAGATTCTTTGGTTTTGACCAAGCTGTGCCAACTTCCTTCTTCAACGAAATTAAGCGAGGAAATTTTCCCTTGGGTCACCTAAAAAGAATTTGGGAGCACCTTTTACACTCAAATACAGGGGTATCATTTATCATGCCGGGGGGTTTTAACTTTGGACAAACTACCCGTAAGTTTGTTAGATGGTGGAAAATTTGTTGGGAAGCTTATTTTAACCTCCAGAGCAGGGAAAAACTTTTGATAGATCCCAAGATTGATGAAATTTATAAGGCACAAGCTGTAGCTCGTATTGCATCTAGCAAAGTTTCAAAGAAGAGAAAAAACTTATCAGTTGGCACGAGTCCAAGTGTGCAATTGGCAACTCTTGAAGCAGAAATTGTTCTTTCTCCAAGAAGAGTTCCTGTTAATATTTCAGAGATGCTTGAACCTGCAGCGAGGCCCAAAGAAAATTCTTCTTCATCCACAGATTCTTTTGACTTAGACAGAGCTCCCACGAAACATCATAGATCCCATCATAGGAGTTCTTCACCCCCTTTGGAAGTTCTTAAGCAAACTGATGTTGTTGAAGGTGCTGACAATGAGTTACTTGATTATTGGGAATGAGAGGATGATCAGATTGATTATGACCTTTATAGAGACTTGCCCGAAGTCAAAGGTTTCTCCACTCAAGCAATCTCTTTTTCTACTGTGGCTACAGAAAGATTTACAGACTCACTGGCTGTTAAGGTAGCAAAACCCTTCCTTTATTTAACACCAGGAGCAAGTTCAAGTGCCCAAGTAGGTATATATATATATTTAGAATATTCATCTTAATTGATGATTCAAGTTGGATTTGCCTGATGAAGATGATTTTTGTTTAGACACTTCTTTTGTTGACAGGAACAGTGCTCAACAGGAATTTGTTGGAGATGGATACAATGTTATTTTTGATGTTGGTAGTGCATCACTTGGTAAGAATGATTCTCATTTCCTCTTTTTTTTTTTTTTTATCATGTATTATACTACATGAACATGTAAAACATTTTTTTTTAAGGTGCTTCTCCTAAAGGCAAAAATGGGACCCAAGAGAATTCTCCTGCAGATAAGAAGGATCTTGTTTCTGAGGTTGTTGGTGCTATATCTTCAGAAGATGTTATTGTTGGTAAGAGAAATCTCCCTCTCTCCTCTTTTTTTTTTTTGAAACACATATATATGTTATCTTTGGCATGAGAATAATAGAAAATTTCTTTTTACAGATAATGTAATTCCTTCACCCTTACCATCTTTACCTCTGTTGATTGTAGAGCAGACTGTTGTTGCAGACGCAGAGGAAGAGGATGCAGATGATTACGCTCGAATTGCTGCAAAAGTCATTCTCTCCAAATTGTTCTTGAGGTTCAAGCGGACGCCACTTGATCAACTTCATTCATTATCTTCCTTTGTAGACAAAACGTTCCATCTTTTGGAAGGCCTTCCTTTAGACCTTTCTGGAGTAAAGTCTAAAGTGAATGGAGTTTTGGGTAAAGCTCGGTTGTTAACTGAAGCAAGGGATTCAGATTCATTTGACGCGCTTCATCAAACTTTCTCAGAAAAGCTTGTCTTAATTTGTCATGAGGAGAAGCTGAAAGTTCAAAAGGTGGATGAAATCACATCTGCTAGTTTGCAATTGAAAGCTGAAGAAATTGGACTTTGTTCTAAACATGAAAACTTAGAGAAAGAAATCTCTTCCATTGAAAAGAATATTTTATCCCTCCAGGAACAAGTTGTCATGAAACATCATGAAGTTAATGAGATTCGTGACCATCTGTATAAGATTGCAAAAGAAACTGCAAGTTTGGACGATGCACATTTAGATTCAAAAAATTATTTGAATTTAATTGTTGAACAAAAACAGGATTTGGAAAGAGAAATTGCCCAATTTGTTCAGCAAAGGGAAAGCAAGCATCAAGCAACGACCAACTTGGAGTCAAGTTTGAGAGAGTTAATGCAAGATTTGTCCTCATGTGAGTGGATCTAAATTTGTATTAGATGGCTTCATTTTGTATTTGGAATGAATCACTGTAATAAATGATCCATTTTATTATTATTTTTTTATTCTCATTTTGTGTATTTTTATGCATAATAACGTTTTATAAAACGTCCATTAATAGGAGGAAGTGCTCGATCTTCATCTTGTGTAACCAATTGGTAAGCCCCATTGGTAAAGACTTTTTGTACTACATAAGGTCCTTCCCATTTTTGGTCGAATTTTTCTCTCGACAAACGAGAAATCACAATAGGTCTTTTTACTGTGAGAACTAAATCTCCTTTTTTAAATGACCTGATCTTCACTTTCTTATTGAATGCATTTGATGCTCGAGCTTGATATGCTTCCAATTTTTGTTGTGCTTCAAGTTTTTTTTCATCAAGTGCTTCCAATTCTTGAAGTCGAAGTTTGGCATTTTCATCATTGGTGAATGATTCTTGTATGGCAATTCTGAGGGATGGTAATTGTACATCAAGAGGAAGTATTGCTTCTCCTCCAAAGAGTAATGAATAAGGTGTATTTTGAGTTGGAGTACGGACTGTTGTTCGATATGCCCACAAGGCTTCAAATAATTTCTCATGCCAGTCTCTTTTATTTTTAGAGACTATTTTCTTGAGAAGTTTGCAAAGGGTTTTGTTAAATGCTTATGCTAGACCATTTGCAGGTGCATAAAATGCTGATGAAAAATAATGTTTGATTTTATATTTTTCACAAAATCTCTGCATTTGTTGGTTCTTGAAAGGAGTTCCATTGTCGGTAATAATCCTTTGAGGGATGCCAAATGGATAAATTATATTTACTCGAATAAAGTTGACGACATCCATAGCTTTAATTGCTTTGAGTGAAATTGCTTCTGCCCACTTAGAAAAATAATCCGTGGCAGCGAGTATGTATTGATGGTTAAGAGATGATGGTGGGTTTATAGGCCGATAATATCAAGTCCCCATGCTTCGAATGGCCATGATGCTACTGTGGGGTGCAATGGTTCTGGTGGTAGATGAATAAAATCTGCATATATTTGGCAAACATTGCATTTTTTAGCAAAGTCCATTGAATCGGCAACCATAGTGGGCCAATAATATCCCATTCTCTTCAAATGCATATGGAGTTTGGGACCTGATTGATGTGATCCACATGTTCCTGAATGCGCTTCATTTAAAGCTTCACGAGATTCAATATCTGAAAGACATTGAAGCAGTACTCCATCTAATGATCGTCTATATAAGATACCATTAAGTAGAACAAATCGCAGTGCTCTTCTTCTGATGTCTTTCTTATCTTTTGAGTCTTGAGGGAGTCCTCCATATTGTAAAAATTCGATAATTGGTTGTCTCCAATCTATTGTTTCGATTTCTAGTACTGAGATGATATTACTTGTTTCAGTTGGAATTGTTTTCAAGATTTCTTGAATATTTGGAATAATTCGCCTTTCTTCAATCTTGATTGGCAAATTAATCCTATTCGTTTGGGCTAGAGTTGCTGCCAAGTTAGCGAGCGCATCTGCTCGGGTATTCTGTCCTCTTGGTATATGATATAGTTGGAAATTTTGAAAATTCCCAATCAAATTTTTAGCTCTTTCAAAATATTCAATTAGTTCAGGTTTTCTCACTTCATAAATACCTGTTAATTGATTAACAACAAGTTGTGAATCTCCATGTACAATAAGAGACTCAACACCCATTTGAAGTGCTAACTCTAGTCAAATGATTAAAGCTCCATATTCAGCTATGTTATTTGTACATGGTTCAACCAAAACAAATGAATATGGAAGTATTCCATTTTCTGGAGTCAAGAATATAATTCCAGCCCCAGCTCCTGATCTTTGTGATGCACCATCGAAAAACATTTCCCAAGGCTTGCGAATTTCAGTACAAAAGACCTCTTCATCTGGTAAGTTTTCAGATAATGGTGAGTTATCAGGAATTGGATGTGCTGCAAGAAAGTCAGCCAGTGCTTGTCCTTTTACTGCTTTTTGAGGAACATAAGTGATTTCAAATTCCGACAACAAAAGCGTCAATTTTGCAAGGCGTCCTGATAACGTTGGCTTTGACATTAAATATTTCAAAGGGTCAGCTTTAGAAATGAGACGGATTGAATGTTCAAGGAAGTAATGTCGCAGCTTTTGTACTGCAAATATTAATGCCAAACACATTTTCTCGATAGGTGAATAATTATTTTCTGCACCAAGAGTGCCCGATTGAGATAGTGACAAGCATTTTCTTTTCCTTGTCCGTTTTCTTGGGCTAGGAGCGTACCCAATGAATGATCTAAAGCAGTGATATAAAGGATCATTACTTTTCCTTTTATTGGCGCTGCCAATACAGGAGGATTCGTAAGATACCTTTTTATGTTATCTAAAGCATTTTGACATTCTTCATCCCATTCAAATGAGACTCCTTTTTTCATTAACTTAGAACATGGTTGACATCTTTCGGAGAGATTGGAAATGAATCTTCGAATATAAGCCAGCCTTCCTTGAAGACCCCTTAATTTGCGTAAATTGCGGGGTGGTGGCATATTGAGTATAGCTTTCCTTTTATCAGGGTCAACTTCGATTCCATTATGTCGTACAACGAAGCCCAGGAATTTTCCTGATGTAAATCCAAATGCACATTTAAGGGGGTTCATTTTGTATTGATTTTTACGTAAAAATTCAAAAATTTCTTTTAAATCATTAAGGTGTTGAGATCTATCTTTTGATTTAACAATTAGATCATCAACGTAACATTCCACTTTTTTATGTAAGAGGTCTTTAAATATTTGAGACATATATAGCTCGTTGATATGTGGCTCCTGTATTTTTTAAACCAAATGGCATAACTGTATAACAGAAGATGCCTTTAGGGGTTCTGAATGCTGTGAGTTCCTGATCTTTTGGATCCATTTTAATTTGATTATACCCCGAAAATCCATCCATGAAGGATAAAGCTTCGAAACCAGTTGCGGCATCTACCATAAGTTCAGTGATGGGGAGAGGGAATTCATCTTTTGGACAAGCAGCATTTAAGTCAAGAAAGTCTACACAAACACGGATTTGTCCATTTTTCTTTTTGATTGGGACAATATTTACTATCCATGTGGGATATTTTACTTCGCGAATGAAATTGGCTGCTTGGAGTTTGTTAATTTCTAATTCAATTTTAACCGCAAGATCCAGATGAAAATGATGTTGTGCTTGTTTAATTGGTTGCTTAGAAGAATCTACTGCTAATTTATGAGTTGCTACTTTTGGGTCTAGTCTTGGCATTTCTTTATAGGACCAAGCGAACACATCTTTGTACTCAGACAAATAGGCAACATATTCTTTCATTCCATCATCGGACAATAACTTGCTTACATAAGTAATTTTTGGTTCTTCTGGAGAACCTAAATTAATTTCTACAAGTTCATCCACTGTTGCCTGGCCCCCGTCCTCTAGTGATGATGGTGCTTCCTCAGGATCATTTACTAATTCTTCATCTTCCTTTTCAGCATCTTGTTCTTCACCAGAGATCATATTGACAGTCCTGCATCCCATTTTCATGATGATAAGATTTTCCTTTTGATTTGTTCTTTTTGGTTTTTTTCTCTTTTTGTTGAACTGTATCTCTACCCATTTCATAGCCAATCATAATGTATTTTAAGGCCTCCTCTGAATCAGAATCACATTGATATTTTGACTTCTGTGTTTCTCTTGAGACCATGTGTTTGTCATAAACATCCTGGCCTAAGCTTAAATTATTCATCATTTTGATGAATCTTTTCTTATTTCTTCCTTTCTTTGTAATTTGCATTTGCGGGATTGACTTTGAATTTTCCCCTTCGCAAAATTGTGAGCCACAGAATGCCTGCTTAGGTGTCCCATACTTAGGATAGAAGTCATCATGCTTTGCCAGTGCCAATCGATCGAATACTGAGATCCGAGAGATCTGCGATATCTTTGCACCTTTTCTTTTAGGGGATAACTTTCTTTTTCAGCATCTTTTTGACTTCTCTTCTACCAGATATTTTGCATTAATCTGATAAGTTGTTGCCTTTTGTTTTCCTATACAAATAGGTTCAGGCTTGAGAGCATATTTTTGAGCTTCCGTTCTATTAGGAAGAGGCTCAATTATCCCCCCTTTTTTCAAACTACTTGGATTTTCAACGTTGTAACCCATTTTTTGCATCATTTTAATAGAATTTGGGTGATAACGACTAATATCCACCAGGCCTGTAGTTGATATTTCATTAGATTTCTCAGGTAACTTTGACGCTTCACCATGCACAAACTTGATCAGTGGATATTTTTCATTTTCTCTTAGGAGAGTTGGATTTTCTTCCTCTGGAACACAGGTATCTATTTTGGTTAGAGGGATAATGACTTCTTTCAAGACCTCCTTTGTTTCCTGAACTGGACACAGTAGAGATGTCCCTGATTTTCTCTGAGATTTAGGGATATATTGAAAAGTCGGTCTTCTTTTCGAGTCATCCTTTTTGCTTGATTTTGTTTGAGAATCCTCTTCGATCTTATTTATGGTTTTATACCCAATATAAAACTTTGCATCTGCAAAATAGGATTCTGCTTTGGTGAAAGGATTTTCGTCAGCAATCACCTTTTTCTAAATACCCTTGTAAAAATACTTGAAACATTGGTGTAATGTTGAAGGAATAATTCCATTATCATGCAACCAAGGTCTTCCAAGTAACACGTTATAAGATGTCTGAGCATCAATAACATGAAACACGCCCTTTGTAGTCAAGTCACCAGCTGTGAGTTTAAGCCTAATCGTCCCCAAAGCTTGTTGGCTACTTTGGTTGAAACCGGTTATAACCAAGTTGGAAGATTCAAGATCATTCACTGTCATTCCCAAAGATAACAATGTCTTGAGGGGAATAAGATTAACTGCGGACCCACAGTCTAGCATTATCCTATTCATTTTGACTTTGGCAAGAACCCCTTTTACAAATAAGGGTTTGTTGTGTGCCTTCGTCCCCAAAAGAAGATCTTCATCCATGAAAGAGATTGTAGCTAAACAGGCTGCACAAATATTTGGGCTAAATGCACCTCAAGCTCTGTCTCAGTTAGATGTACTTCATTGAGAAATTCATCGGGATCAAGGAGAGCTTTGATAAGAGCCTCTCGAATATGTTGTGAAAGTCTTAAAACATCATACGCACTTAGTGGTACCTAAATCTTTTTCAAATGTGCCAAGACGTCATATTCTGTTGGAGACTTTTCATTCACAACTTTCTTTGCCCCCTGCTGAGATTGTACACCTGTAACCTCATTTCTTTCAACTGCCTTTTCTTTGGATTTCTTTTCAACCTGTGTTGTTCTCTCTGGTAACTGTTTCCCTGAACGAAATTGGACTGGGCAGGATTCATTAGAGGCTTGCTCCACAATTTCTTCTTTAGGGGTGTCCTTTTCTTCAATTTCATTATGCTCTTCTTCAGTGGATTGAACCACGTGACCGATGCTGCTTTTAATTGAGAGTCAATTTGATTTTCATCTCTTTTCATTTCATCCTGGTCAGCAACGAAGTTTACCATCATGATCTGGATAAATGAGCCATCCCAATGATCAATTGTGAGACATTCATGTTCCTGTTCAATTTCTTCAATAACAACACCATTTGTGTTATCATTTTTCTTTAGGTGAGTTATGATGTGGATTATGATTGGATTGTTGGGATCACCATCCAAGTGTGCATACGGTGGAGGAACATAGCTCGTCCCTTCTTCATCCCATGGAGTGTTCTCAAAATTTTCTGGTAAACTAGGCTCTATCAAGAAGGTCCATGGTAGTCCTCTTTCAGCCAACTCCTCTTGTTGCTGGTAACCCAACTCTTCGAAGAACTTTAGCATTATAGATTGCCGTTAATCTTTCGTTTTCCTTTTCTTCATCAAATGTATTTTCAGACCAATCAGAGAAGTCTGAAAATTCATCCATATGATCTTCCAGCCATTGAGTTCTTTCAATGATCTCCGAGAGGGATTCTATATCTGAATTATAATTGACTTCAAAACCAGTATTATAACAAGAGGTAATTTCTACCTTTTTTTGGTTATCTTCAGCTTCATTTTTTTTGTTTAGTGGCTATGTGAGCTACAAAGAATTCAGGTGGCATATATTCCCTTAGTGTCACTGGGACTCTAATTTTTGATATGCCGATTGCTTGCTGGTAATGAGCTCTATGTTTGATCACATATTTACTTTTCTTTGCAAGCATTTCATTTTGATGAAGCGGGTTACTTTTTGAAACATTTGTCTTTTCTTGAGGAGAGTTTGAGGTAATAACTTCTAGAGTTCTGCCCTCACTCGAATTTTTGTTCTTTTTCTTTCGAGTAGTAATCTCCTCCCACTCCTGTTTTTCAAGGGCAAAAACAGGGTTAGCATCAGCAGTTGCTTTGCTTTCTATAGTCTGATTTCCTGCTAACTTGATGGTCTCATCATCTATCAGAGCTTGTATCTTTTCTTTCAAGATAAAGCAATCAACAGTTTTATGATTAGTCATCCGATGGTATTTGCAAAATTTTGGATGATCGACTTTATCAACCTCATCAAACCTTTTTGGTTCTGGTAATTCCAATAAATTTCTCTCCAAGAGTTCTCCAAGAAGATCTTCAACGTCTTCATTCGGAAAAGGGTAAACCTTCTCCATTCTTTTTTTTTAATGATGGACGTTTCTTTCCGGTGTTTTTCGTTTGTTCTGATTGAATAGGCTTATCCACTTGTTTGTCCTTGGATTTCCCGACTTCAACAACGACGACCTCTTTCTTTGGCTGTGCTTTCTGATGAGTTGTTCATTGTGATGGTGTCACTTTCTTAATTTTGGCAACTTCTTTGTTATGCCTTAAAGTGGATTTTTCCAGGTCATGAGTCCTTTGATTTAAGGCTTCAAACGTTTCCACAGGGGAGGCTAGAAGAGGATGTCGCGTCTCATGATTTAGACCCCTCAAGCAAAGTTTGATCTTTTGCCTTTCTAAGAGTGGGGTAGGACAACGGAGACTAAGATCTCTCCATCGTGATATGTATTGCTCTGCAATTTCATTGGGTCGCTGAGAGGCTTCAATGAGTTCTTCAATCCCGACTTCTCGATTAATGCTGTAGAAGTGTTGAAGAAATGCATGTTTCATATCCTCCCATGTTGCTATTGACCCAGCTGGTAGGTGTGAATACCATGTGAAAGCCGCTCCTTCTAATCCTGTTACAAACTGTCGCAAAAGGAGACTGGATTTTTCGCTGTGTCTCCACATAAAGCAACAAAATGTGCTAAAAATTCGCTTGGATCACCTGAACCGTCAAAATTTTCAAATTTGGGCATTGTATATCTTGGTGGAAATGGGACTTCATCCATGTGGGATGGATAGGGTTTTTGATAATCAAAATCAATTTTCCCAGCAAACGTTGTGACTTCGTTGACTGTTCGAAGCACAAAATCTTTAAGGGAATTTAGATCAACGTTATCATTTGATAAACTTGAAGACCGATGCTTAAATGGATTTTGTTTCAATGAGGCAATTTTTGCTTCCTTTTCATTTAACTTCTGTTGGAGTTCAGCTATCATCTCCTCCACTGTTTTAACTCCTTCAGCTCTTGTAATGAGAACATCAGCGAACGATTTTTGCGAAACAGATGGAGATGATGGAGTATTGACGTTATTGTGCACATGTGGCGGAAATTCTTCCTCCATGAAGATGGCCTCAGGTTGATTATAGAGTGGGTTACTCGAGAAAGAGGACTCTTCTGCTGAGCTTGAGAAGATGAAGAGTCAATTGAGTTGACAGATTTTGTTGTCCTCATTTTTCGAGTAGTCCTATTATTTTTCTTTCTTTGAGGCTTTGATGTGAGAACTACGAGACCACACCTTTGTGCTGAAGACGATCCCTCGCTTGTCCTTTTTGATTGACTTCGAGTTTGGGGGCGTGATTGACCTTCAGAGGTAACCATTACTACTACTGTAGTCATTGGGATCTTAGGCATTTTGAAAACGCTCTTAAGATTTGATGACTTTATTAGAGGTGCAAATCGAGATCCAAAAGCAGGGGTATCCTTTGCCATATGAATCTTGCCTCCAGCATGTGGCGTCTTCTTTAGATCAAATGGTGAGACACTCCCGAACAGCAAAGTAGGAGGGGCCAAGGCAGCTATGCGGATGATTTCTGGTGCCAATTTGACTTTGGGTGCTGCTTCAGCAATAACGATTACCTTGCGACTTTTGAATGCAACATTGATTGTTGATTCCATTTTCCCCAACATTTCCAAAGTGGGATTTAGTTAAAAGAATCAATAAATCTTTTCAAGATGAGAGGAAGAGTATGTCCCACCGGGTGTGCCAAAAATTTGTACACAATAAATTCATGCATAAATAAAGAAATGCACTAAAATTCATTCGATACAAATTTCCCTCCATTTAATGGGAGGTTTTACATTCAATTTTATGGGTACATCATACTCCCGATCGTGAAAACTCATCGATCGTTAATTACATCCTCAATGGAAAACCTCTGATTATCGAGACATTGACTCAATAAAATTTACAAAGAAAATATAGGAATTAAATAAATAAAGTTCATAAGTTCTTTCTCTTCGTCTTTGCTGTCAGAAGTAGTTATTTAGATTCACCTGGATCTTTGTGATCATTTCTCGATTGGGTTCATAAATTGATGAATTTGATGATGATGATTTTTTTTATATGGAAATGGGCCACTCCTTATATATATATATATCTATATATATATATATATATATATATTATTAGCCCATCATAATGGATTTGAAATGGCTAGGCCTCATTGTTGAATGACACTACAAGAAACTGCACTTTCAGCGACGAATTTTTTCGTTGCCAAAAGTCAGCAAAACGTCAGTAAAAGTATTTACCAATGAAATTACTTTCGTCGGCCAGACGTCGCTAAGAAAAGGTCAGTGAAAAGTTTCACTGACGAATCATTTTTCTGTCGGCAAAAGTTCGACTTTTACCGATGATTTTTTGAGTTTTACCGACGTTTTAAATAAGTCGGAAATATTATTAGTTTTCTAAAAATTTAGTAAATACTTTTACCTACGTTTATTTTCGTCGGCAAAATAAACAAATAAAATAAATAAAACATTTCTGTACTTTTACCGACGAAAATAAACGTCGGTAAAAAAAAAGGAAAAATAAACTAAAACAAAATGACTTTTACCGACGTTTAGTTTCATCGGTAAAATAAAAAGGTAGAATTTCAAAAAAAAAACTAATTTTACCGACATTTATTTTCGTCGGTAAAATAAAAAAGAAAAATAAAATAATTTTACTGACGTTTATTTTCGTTGGTAAAATAAAAAGGAAAAATAAAACAACATTTACCGACGTTTATTTTCGTCGCTGAAATAAAAAGTAAAAATAAAGCAACTTTTACCGACATTTATTTTCGTCGGTAAAATAAATAGGAAAAACTAAAAAAATAAAACGACTTTTGCGGACGTTTAGTTTCGTCGGTAAAATAAATAAAAAAAAATAAACTACTTTTACCGACGTTTATTTTCGTCGGCAAAAGAAATAGGAAAAATAAAAAAAATAAAACCACTTTTACCGACGGAAATAAAACGTCGGTAGAAGTGATTTTATTTTTTTTTAAATATAATATTCGTTTTTTTAATATAATTTTCCTATAAAGCTTTTTATACACCTGTATCAGAAGTAAACCTGTTCATTTACGTATATTTAATTTGAAAAATACATTAAAACAAAAGTTGCTAAATTACCCAACAACCATCGCCGTTTTTCATCTAATCATTCATCTCATTAACCAAATAGTATAATTAACAATAATACAGACCATATAAATATCCAATATATACATATAAAAAAAACAAAAAAAAAAAAAACTAAAACACCCTCAAAAGTCTGCATCCGACCGCAAATCGTCAATCAATCTGCAATGAAAAAAACAACATTAGAATCTTTTCAACGAATTAAATTATAAATGAAAGATAAACATGTATATATATATATATATAAATATCTTTTCCTAAGTTTTTCAGCGGCCTATTTTCCTGTCTAAGTGTTGAGAATCGGGCGGTTTTGTGTCTAATTCGATAACCAGAAGTCCGATTCACTAACCGTAAATTCCAACAAGTTACTTCGGCCTTGAACAAGGGTACCCGTGCTAGTTTCTGAGCTGTCCGATGGCCGATTCCCGTTTTCAACTTCCAACAGCCTATTTTCAAGACTAAGTGTTAAGAATCCAACGTTCTTAGGTCTAATTCGTTAACCGGGAGTCCGATTTACAAGCCGTCAGTTCCTGCAAGTTAATTTCAACTCGAGCGAGGTGCTTGTGCTAGTTCTCGATTTTTCCAGAGGCCGTTTCCTGTTCCGGACCCCCGGCGGGCCGTTTTAGAGCCTAAGTATTAGGAAAATCCGATGTTTTCGCCTCTAAAACTGTAACCGGGAGTCCTATCTGCAAACCGTCCGTTGCTACAAGTCACTCTACCCTCGAGCGAGGCGCTCGTGCCGGTTTCCGATTTTTCCAGGGGCCGGTTCCTGTTCCGGACTCCCGGCGGGCCGTTTTCGAGCCTAAGTGTTCGAAAATCGTCGATTTTCGCTTCTAATTCTCTAACCGTGAGTCTTATCAGCGAACCATCGGTCTCTATAAGTCACTCTACCCTCCAGCGAGGTGCTCGTCCCAGTTCCCGATTTTTCCGGGGGCCGGTTCCCATTCCGGACCCCCGGCGGGCCGTTTTCGAGCCTAAGTGTTGGAAAATCCGATGTTTACGCCTCTAATTCTCTAACCGGGAGTCATATCTGCGAACTGTCAGTTCCTACAAGTCACTTTACCCTCGAGGGAGGTGCTCGTGCCGGTTCCCGATCTTTCCGGGAGCCTTTTCCAGTTCCGGAACCCCGGCGGGCCGTTTTCGAGCCTAAGTGTTGGAAAATCCGATGTTTTCGCCTCTAAAACTCTAACCGGGAGTCCTATCTGCGAACCCTTCAGCCTACAAGTCACTCTACCCACGAGCGAGGTGCTCGTGCCGGTTCCCGATTTTTCAGAGGGCCTTTCCCCTTCCGGACCCCCGGCGGGCCGTTTTCGAGCCTAAGTGTTGGAAAATTCGATGTTTTCGCCTCTAAATCTCTAACCGGGAGTCCAATATGCGAACGGTCAGTTCCTACAAGTTACTCAACCCTCGAGTGAGGTTCTCGTACTGGTTTCCAATTTTTCTGGGGGCCGGTTCCCGTTCCAAATCCCTGGCGGACCATTTTCGAGCCTAAGTATTAGAAAAATCCGATGTTTTGGACTCTAAAACACTAACCAGGAGTCCTATCTGCGAACCGTCAGTTCCTACAAGTCACTCTACCCTCGAGCGAGGTGTTTGTGCCGGTTTTTGATTTTTTCCGGGGGTCGGATCCCTTTCCGGACCCCCGGCGGGCCATTTTCGAGCCTAAGTGTTGGAAAATCCAATGTTTTCGCCTCTAAAACTCTAACCGGGAGTCCTATCTGCGAACCTTCAGTTCCTACAAGTCACTCTACCCTCGAACGAGGCGCTCGTGCCGGTTTCCAATTTTTCCGGGGGCCGGTTCCCGTTCCGGACCCTCGCGGGGCCGTTTTCGAGCCTAAGTGTTAGAAAATCGTCGATTTCCGCTTCTAATTCTCTAACCGGGAGTCTTATCAACGAACCGTCAGTTGCAACAAGTCACTCTACCCTCCTGCGAAGTAGTCATGCCGGTTCCCAATTTTTTCGGGGGCCGGTTCCATTTCCGGACCCCCGGCAGGCCGTTTTCGAGCCTAAGTGTTGGAAAATCCGATGTTTACGCCTCTAATTCTCTAACCGGGAGTCATATTTGCAAACCGTTAGTTCCTACAAGTCACTCTACCCTCGAGCGAGGTGCTCGTACCGGTTCCCGATTTTTCAGGGGGCCGTTTCCCATTCCGGACCCCCGGCGGGCCGTTTTCGAGCTTAAGTGTTGGAAATCCGATGTTTTCGCCTCTAAAACTCTAACCGGGAGTCCTATCTGCGAACCGTCAGTTCCTACAGGTCACTCTACCCACGATTGAGGTGCTCGTGCCGGTTCCCGATTTTTACGGGGGCCGGTTCCAGTTCCGGACCCCCGGCGGGCCGTTTTCGAGCTTAAGTGTTGGAAAATCCGATGTTTTCGCCTCTAAAACTATAACCGGGAGTCCTATCTTCGAACCGTCAGTTCCTACAAGTCACTCTACCCTCGAGCGATGTACTCGTGCCGGTTTCCGATTTTTTCAGGGGTCGGTTCCCGTTCCGGACCCCCGGCGGGCCGTTTTCGAGCCTAAGTGTTAGAAAATCGTCGATTTTCGCTTCTAATTCTCTAATCGGGAGTCCTATCAGCGAACCATTAGTTCCAACGAGTCACACTACCCTCCAGCGAGGTACTCATGCCGGTTCCCCATTTTTACGGGGGCCGGTTCCCATTTCGGACCCCCGGCGGGCCGTTTTCGAGCCTAAGTGTTGGAAAAACCGATGTTTACGCCTCTAATTCTGTAACCGGGAGTCATATCTACAAACCGTCAGTTCCTACAAGTCACTCTACCCTCGAACGAGGTGCTCGTGCCGGTTCCCGATTTTTTCGGGGGCCGTTTCCCGTTCCGGACCCCCGGCGGGCCGTTTTCGAGCCTAACTGTTGGAAAATCCGATGTTTTCGCTTCTAAAACTCTACCCGGGAGTCCTATCTGCGAACCGTCAGTTCCTACAAGTCACTCTACCCTCGATTTTTCCGAGGACCGTTTCCCGTTTCAGGACCCCGGCGGGTCGTTTTCGAGCATAAGTGTTGGAAAATCCGATGTTTTCGCCTCTAAAACTCTAGCCGGGAGTCCAATCTGCGAACCGTCAGTTCCTACAAGTCACTGTACCCTTAAGCGAGGTGCTCGTCCCGGTCCCGATTTTTCCAGGGGCCGTTTCCCGTTCCGGACCCCCGACGGGCCGTTTTTAAGCCTAAGTGTTGGAAAATCCGATGTTTTCTCCTCTAAAACTCTAACCGGGAGTCCTATCTGCGAACGGTCAGTTCCTACAAGTCACTCAACCCTCGATCGAGGTGCTCGTTCCGGTTTTTGATTTTTTCGGGGGCCGGTTCCCGTTTAGGGGGTCCTATCTGCGAACCGTCAGTTCCTACAAGTCATTCTACCCTCGAGCGAGGTGCTCGTGTTGGGTCCGGATTTTTCCGGGGGCCGTTTCCCATTCCGGACCCCCGGCGGGCCGTTTTCGAGCCTAGGTGTTGGAAAATCCGATGTTTACGCCTCTAAAACTCTAACCGGGAGTCCTATCTGCGAACGGTCAGTTCCTACAAGTCACTCAACCCTCGGTCGAGGTGCTCATTCCAGTTTCCGATTTTTTCGGGGGCCGGTTCCCGTTCCAGACCCCCAGAGGGCCGTTTTCGAGCCTAAGTATTAGGAAAATCCGATGTTTTCGCCTCTAAAACTCTAACTGGGAGTCCTATCTGCGAACTGTCAGTTCCTACAAGTCACTCTACCCTCGACCGAGGTGCTCGTGCAAGTTTTCGATTTTTCCGGGGGCCGATTCCCGTTCCAGATCGCCGTCGGGCCGTTTTCCAGCCTAAGTGTTGGAAAATCCGATGTTTACGCCTCTAATTCTCTAACAGGGAGTCATATCTGCCAACCGTCAGTTCCTACAAGTCACTCTAACCTCGAACGAGGTGCTCGTACTGGTTTCCGAGTTTTCCGAGGGCCGGTTCCCGTTCCGGACCCCTGGCGGGCTGTTTTCGTGCCTAAGTGTTAGAAAATCGTTGATTTTCGCTTCTAATTCTCTAACCGGGAGTCCTATTTGCGAACCGTCAGTTCCAACAAGTCACTCTACCCTCGAGCGAGGTGCTCATACCGGTTTTTGATTTTTCCGGGGGCCGGTTCTCGTTCCGGACCCCCGGCGGGCCGTTTTCGAGCCTAAGTATTAGGAAAATCCGATGTTTGAGCCTCTAAAACTCTAACCGGGAGTCCTATCAGCGAACCATCAGTTCCTACAAGTCTCTCTACCCTCGAGCGAGGTGCTCGTGCCGATTTTCGATTTTTCCGGAGGCCGGTTCACGTTCCGGACACCCGGCGGGCTGTTTTCGTGCCTAAGTGTTAGAAAATCGTCGATTTTCGCTTTTAATTCTCTAAGTAGGAGTCCTATCAGCGAATGGTCAGTTCCTAGTGATGAAAAGCTTATTCAAGTACATCGCATCTTTGACGTATTCGGTTGCGTCAACCGATCTAATAAAAACAGTCCCTAAAGATGAATATACTAAAAAATTCAATAGGGACCGTCTAGTGATGGTAGTCCACCCATCACACATGAGTGTGCAACTCCTTTCTCTCCAGATCCTCTTAAAGGTATTCACCCAATCCATCGTCTCTTTATATTCCTCTTCAACACAGTAGTGGCCAATCTCATACGGTGTGGGTGGCTTTATACCCGGACCATGTTCTGCAGCAGCGTCCAACATGGTCTTCAAATAGGGTGAAGTTGCCTTATTTGGTGCAATGACTCCATCGAAGAAGAATTTCCCAACTGCCCTAACCAACCTGTTTCTTGCATAACCCATCTTCCCGCTTAAGGCTTTGGCTATAGAAGGTTGCTTTGCAGATGGAGACCTATAAGCAGCTGGGTCAATTGGACCCACACCTTATGGTCTACGAGCCTGTTGTGTGGGAGATTCGCTAGACTCTAACCAATCCGGTGGTCGACGAGTCTGTTTTTGACTAAACATCCGACGCAGCATCCCACCACCACCACTAGCTGAGCCACCCCCATCTTCATATTGGCCCCCTCTAGAAGCAGACTCATAGATCATTCTTCTCCTCTCTTCTTCCTCATTATATGATCTCATGCTCTCTCTCCTTGCTCTATCTACATCTGATTCCTCATCATCATCATCTGAGTCCCTAGGCCCATACACCTCTTCTCTACATGCTTCATACTCTGCTTCTCTCCTTTTCTCAGTTACTACTTTTTTTTGCTTCCCTGCATTTAATAATGCTTGCATTTCCTTCTTTAACTCTGGGGATACCTTGGTACACTTTGCCACATTTCCCGATTTATGTGCCAAGTGTTCCTTCAATCTAGTGATTCCCCCAGTTACAACCTTACCACAATAATTGCATTTAATTTTACTCTTTTTTCCATCCACATCAACACCATGTTGCCACGCTGGGCCAACTTCACGTACCATTGTTTTCTACGAAATAATAACACTAAACACATAATCCATAAAGCAAAGTAGTTTAGGATTTGAAACATAGAAGCTTAAAACAAAATGTTTTATATCCATTTTTCAAGTACATTTAGCATTAGAAACATACGCATGAGTTATACATTAAACTTAGAATAATAAAACAGCAAAATGTTAGACAAATCATCAAACAAATATATTTTAATATTGATTTATTAAAAAATCCGAAAATAAATATATAATAAATGTAAGTTTTTGGACATTCATCTAGTCAAATCTAACTCAATATATGGCCTTTGGTCCATGTATTGACTATTACACAATCACTTTAAAGCAAAAAATCTAAAATAATTCGGATTTAAATAATGAAAAAATAAAAAATACTACAAAAAGTGCTAATACTCACATTTTTTTGTTCCAAAAGTGTAGATCTATTTTAAACTAAAACATTATTAATGCATTTGAAGTTTTGAACACTAATTTGAAAAAATGTAAATGATATCAAGAAAAGCCCCAAATTTTTAAAATAAAAAAAATCTAGATCTACACATTAAAACACTAGATCTAGGGAAAAATTAGTGAGTAACATCATATCTAAGTAATCTAACTCAATATAAAGCCTTTGGTTCATGTATTAGTGTATTACAATTTACACAATCTTAAAAAAAAAAAAACCTATAATAATTCGGATTTAAATAATGAAAAAATAAAAAATACTACAAAAAGTGCTAATACTCACACTTTTTTGTTCCAAAAGTGTAGATCTATTATAAACTAACACATTATTAATGCATTTGAACACTAATTTGAAAAAATGTAAATGATATCAAGAAAAGCCCCAAAATTTTAAAATAAAAAAAAATCTAGATCTACACCTTAAAACACTAGATCTAGGGAAAAATTAATGAGCAACATCATATCTAACTCAATATAAAGCCTTTGGTCCATGTATTAGTGTATTACACAATCTTTTTTTTTTTTTAAAAAAAAAACCTAAAATAATTCGGATTAAAATAATAAAAAAATAAAAAAAATTACAAAAAGTGTTAAAACTTGAATTTTTTTGCTCCAAAAGTATAGATCTAACACATTTCAACCATCTCTAAGTTATTTTCATGTTGAATCTTGAAAAGAACTCCAAAAACCAAAAAAAAAAAAAACTTACCAAAGAGGTCTCTTGACTCTTGAGTTACTTTGATTAGCTTTCCCCACATATAAATCCACCCAAAAATAGCTTAGATTTAAGCTTTTCCATGCATTATAAGTTGAAAAAGCCCTATTGTATGCTTAGGAAGCTCTCATGAAGAAGAAGAATGGAAAGGGAGGAAGAAGAAGAAGCAACCCACTGAGCAAATGAGTGAAAAGCGCAGAGGACAAGTTTTTAAAAAAAAAAAATTTCCGTCAGCGATATAACGGCCGTTATATTGAATATAACGGCCGTTATAACGGTATGTCCGTTATTTTCAATATAACGGCGATATTTTGGCGATATTTACTGTTATATCGTAACGGGCCGTTATATACAAAATATCGTCACGTTAACGGCCGTTACCGTTACATAACGGCCGTTATGTAACGGTAACGGCCGTTATTTTAAACTATGGTTCCTACAAGTCACGCTACCCTCGGCCATTATGTAACGGTAACGGCCGTTATTTTAAACTATGGTTCCTACAAGTCACGCTACCCTCCAGCGAGGTGCTCGTCCCGGTTCCCAATTTTTCTAGGTGCCGGTTCCCATTCCGGCCCTCCGGAGGGCCATTTTCGAGCCTAAGTGTTGGAAAATCCGATGTTTACGCTTCTAATTCTCTAACCGGGAGTTATATCTGCGAACCGTCAATTCCTACAAGTCACTCTATCCTCGAGCGAGATGCCCATGCCGGTTCCAGATTTTTTCGAGGGCCGTTTCCCGTTCCGGACCCCCGGCGGGCCGTTTTCGAGCCTAAGTGTTGGAAAATCCGATATTTACGCCTCTAATTCTCTAATCGGGAGTCATATCTGCGAACCGTCAGTTCCTACAAGTCACTCTAACCTTGAACGAGGTACTCGTGCCGGTTCCTGATTTTTCCAGGGGCCGTTTCCCGTTTCGGACCCCCGGCGGGTCGTTTTCGAGCCTAAGTGTTGGAAAATCCGATGTTTACGCCTCTAATTCTCTAACCGGGAGTCATGTATGCGAACCGTAAGTTCCTATAAGTCACACTAACCTTGAGCGAGGTGCTCGTGCCGGTTCCCGATTTTTCCGGGGGCCGTTTCTTGTTCCGAACCCCCGGCGGGCCGTTTTCGAGCCTAAGTGTTAGAAAATCCGATGTTTTCGCCTCTAAAACTCTAACCGGGAGCCCTATCAGTGAACCGTCAGTTCCTACAAGTCACTCTATCCTCGAGCGAGGTACTCGTGCCGGTTTCCAATTTTTTCGGGGGCCGGTTCCCGTTCCGGACCCCCGGCGGGCCGTTTTCGAGCCTAAGTGTTAGAAAATCGTCGATTTTCGCTTCTAATTCGCTTCTAATTCTCTAACCGGGAGTCCTATCAGCGAACGGTCAGTTCCTACAAGTCACTCTACCCTCTAGCGAGGTGCTCGTCCCGGTTCCCAATTTTTCCGGGGGACGATTCCCATTCCGGCCCTCTGGCGTGCCGTTTTCGAGCCTAAGTGTTGGAAAATCCGATGTTTATGCTTCTAATTCTCTAACCGGGAGTTATATCTGCGAACTGTCAGTTCCTACAAGTCACTCTAACCTCAAGCGAGGTGCCCATGGCGGTTCCCGATTTTTTCGGGGGCCATTTCCCGTTCCGGACCCCCGGCGGGCCGTTTTCGAGCCTAAGTGTTGGAAAATCCGATGTTTATGCCTCTAATTTTCTAACCGGGAGTCATATCTGTGAACCGTCAGTTCCTACAAGTCACTCTAACCTTGAGCGAGGTGGTCATGCCAGTTCCCGATTTTTCCGGGGGCCGTTTCCTGTTCCGGACCCCCGGTGGGCCGTTTTCAAGCCTAAGTGTTGGAAAATCTGATGTTTACGCCTCTAATTCTCTAACTGGGAGTCATATATGCGAACCGTCAGTTCCTACAAGTCACTCTAACCTTGAGTGAGGTGCTTGTGCCGGTTCAAGATTTTTCCGGGGGCCGTTTCCCGTTCCGAACCCTCGGCGGGCCGTTTTCGAGCATAAGTATTGGAAAATCCGATGTTTTCGCCTCTTAAAATCTAACCGGGAGTCCTATCTGCGAACCGTCAGTTCCTTCAAGTCACTCTACCCATGAACGAGGTGCTCGTGCCGGTTCCTGATTTTTTCCGGGGCCGTTTCCCATTCCGGACCCTCGGCGGGCCTTTTTCGAGCCTAAGTGACAGTTGATTTTACATCAAGAGCATGCCCTTCCAAAACTTTTACATCAGAACTAGGTATCTCACAAGTGACAGTTGGTGAGCTTGGAGCTATATGCATTGGTTCAGGTCCTATTAAGCAGATAAAATATGAACCCCTTTGGTAATGGATCACAATTGTTTTTTGGGTTCTCTAATCTATTAGTTTTTTGGGTTCTCTGAGGTGGGACTCATCCTTGAGTATTCACACAGTCAATCTGCAGCACTAGATGACTAATGCATGAGTCTAGTCCTAGGAAAATTAAATATGCATATGGTATCAAATTGTGACATGATCAAGGCAAACAAGCAAGACCTACATCTGGAAATGATTCAATTGTATATGATAACCTGTGTGCACTAACACATTTAAATCTTGCCGATCATCCATACTTCATGCAACTGTGCAGTCCAAATTACCAAGAAAGTGAGGATGATTATTGTTATATATTCAAAACCAAAAAAAAAGGGTTGTCTACCTGCCCTTAAGAGCATCCATCATGATTTCCAGTAGCGGTGCCATCACTAGCAGAAGTGGTCCCTCCCGTTATGTCGAAATAGGTGGTCGGATCTATCCCTGCCGCAGCTGCCAACTGTTGAACAAGGGCCTCAAGTGTAGCATGCTTCCTGTCCTGCTCAGCCTGCCTCTTAGCTTGCTCAGCTAGCTGCTCCCGCAGGGCGATCACCTCAGGATCCAGTGCCCGAGACTGTGTGGAACATGCAGAGGTCCTAGTGTATATCCCATACCCTTTTAAATATCCCGACCTCTTTCCAAGCACATCAACAACAATCTGTTCCTCAGTCATCGGAGCTGTGACAGAGGGCTGCGACTGCTCCTCAGTCCGCTGCACCAAGGCCTCCTGCCATTTAAATCAATAAGGGATTTAGAATGCTTTTATGGCATTATTGATCATAATTGAATTAATAGCATACGTACATGTCTCTGCTGAGCCACCTCATTTACCCACTCATTACTTTTTCTCTATAGTGGGTGTCGCGGAAGAACTGAGTAATAGGCGGCGCTTGACCGGCATTCTGTGCCATCTGTCATTTGAAATGGCTTTGTATTAGATATGAACCCAGCTACATATTGATAAATTAATAAACTTAATCAAGTTTCTTCATATGAATATAATTAGAACCAAAAGAGATATCCTCGATGCAAATGACCTAGAGCCACTAGCATGATTATATGGCAGCTTGGCTCGACTCTCTTGAGCTTTTTTCGACTTCGACTACATAGAAAAACAATAATACAGTAGCAATCATTTATAAAATCATTACCAATAGAATTACGTTGGAATATAATTAATTGTTATAGATAACATCCCAAAGTTTCCTTCCAAGCTGGTAATTCCCAGCACTGTGAGACCATCAACTGCCAATCAGCCGGATCACAACCCCCCGCCTGGTGGTCCTGGGGTCGGGGAACCCCCTGCTCCAACAACTCGAGATAGTGACTATGCAGCTCATACTTGCAACTCCTATACAAAACCCCGCATTGGCGGTCAATGTCCGCCCTGAGCTGCATATCGCCCTCGTAGTCCCCGATATCAAAAATTTGCTGCAATTAGGGGAGAGCCATATAAAGATTAGTAATAACAAACTATAATATATTAAGCTGCAATTGGTGTCAGACAAGCATCCAGTCATAAAACTTCATCGGATCAAAATTTGAGTCTACATTTTTATGAAAGTAGCTCTCAACTTCATTGGAATTTAAATTTCTTTTATTGAAATGGTAAGTCAGATATTCTCAAGAGCAAACTTATAATATAGTCATACAACAACTATCATAGATTTTCTCCAACATTCACAAAATACTTTATAAGCCAATTTCATGCATGTCACATACCCAACATCATCTCTAAGAGTGTATCAAAATGAAATTCATAAGTATCAACATCCCATATAATCCTATTACAAGACATACAAAAAATTAGATGAAAATAAAATAAGCAAATCATGATTGAGAGAAGACATTTGTAATAGCTTCTGTGACATTCCAAGTAACAACACATAAAAGTTCGCATGTTTGTGCCAAGATTTAGCTATCAAAATGATGTTTCTTCAAGATGGGAACATCCATGGTGAGCATAGTATTTCAAATTATTTTTACTATGAAAGATAATGATTCCTATATCAATTAAACAATGAGGATAGCAATTTCAATAACTTTGCAGAGATCCAAATACAAGTTAGCTCAGAGAAAGCAATAAAAAAAACATTAATACACAAACTTAACCACCCCAAGTAGAATAACAACAGCACCCTACCCCAACCAACTAATAATACTGATCAATTAAATACTTCTCTGTCATCCAAAAACCAAATCAAATCCATCCAGTAAAAAATCAAATGACAATAAAAACCCCAACAAAAAAGAACCCAAAACACAAAGCCCCACCCAAAAACACCTAAAAGAAAACAAAGGAACTTAGAAAACAAGTACCAAAGAGAGGGGAAAAACCACCCCTAATTGATATCCTTATTCATCGCATTAGATTAGATTGTGGCTAAGAAAACGCCCCAAATTCCTACCTGCATTCATCAACTAACCAAAATTCTAAGACCCATAATTAGTTTGAGATGAAACCTAAATGCATGAAGAGATTGAAAGTCAATTGAGCAAAAGAGCTAATACCAAGAACTTGCTTGAGCAGAAAACCAATTCCCGCACTCGAATAGCTAGAGCGAGAGAGAGAGAGAGAGAGAGAGAGAGAGATGGCAGCTGAGAAGGAGAGCGGGAAAGAGCCTTATGGGTGAACATCAAGTGGACTCCAATATGAGTGAACACTATGCACAAGTTGTGCATGGGATATTTTTCCTACCCTTGGTCCTTGTTACGAGAGAAAGCTAGAGGGATATGGAGACCAAAGGGGTGTGGAAGAGAAGGTGGTGTTAGAGTAAGGTTGATAAAAATTGAAATAGAAATTGATTTGAGATAAAAATTGGTTGATATTTCTCGTTGAAGTTTACCTGAACTGCAACAATGAAGGCAAGCTTGATCGCACTGTCACGCTTCTTCCATCCATGGGGCTTGACTAGGGCAACCTCTCTAATGGCTAACCCAAGATGGTTAACCAGTGATGGGGCATGTTCCCCTTCTGGCCTATGACTAGAGATGGGGATCGGGACTGGGATGTTATGACCCAGTTGTCTTCTCAGCTTTGTCACATTCTTCCCTCGCGTAACACCCCTTACACGGCTCGGAACCTCCGAGACTGGGGCTGATGCTTGTAAGATGAAAGTGATATATGAGTTAGTGAACACAAATCATTAAATTGAGGTGAACCATTCTGAATCTTAAAAGGTCATAATTTTCTCACCTACGCTGCTCCCGACTGTATGAGGACTCGTCGGAAGCTAGGATGGCTAAGGCTGGGTCGGCGAGGGCTGTGTGGTCAGAGGCTGAATCGGCAGAGGCTGGGGGGCTGCCAAATCAGGGGTGCTCCCTGATCCTCCAGACCGTGTAATTAGAAGAGCAGCCGGCGGAGGCTGTGTCGAGGCCTCAGGTGTCACCGTAAGTGAAGCTGCGATCCTCCGAGCACATTTCACCCTACTTTCCCGAGGCATATCTGCAATCTGGCATAACGCAAAGTGACAAGGAAAATAAATAATTATTAGTAAAAATAAAAAATATTAGTAAAGTGAATGTCAACAATTTACATTAAATGAAAATGGAAATCATATTAGCATGAGTGTCACCGTCAAAACTAATATTTTGAAGTACACGTCATAGACATTCACAGAAAGATTACCTCATCCGATTGAGACCAAAATGTCTCGTCATCTACATCATCTTCGCGGGGAATGTAGTTCTCATCCTTATCATTCACACTAACATTCCTCTTTCCCTTCTCGTTTGTCCCTTTAGCCAAACTACATGCAGTCGGCGGGAGCCCTAGAGATGCAAGTTTTTCTGCATTCTGCTTAATTGTCTTTTTTCTCTTTAATAAATAATTGGATGCTTGCACTTGACGGGACAACTCTCCTGGTTTGACCCATTTTTTCCCTCCGTTTGGCATCTTTTGCAACTATGATATATAGAAGTAAGAATAAAATGTGAAATGTAGAAATGTCTTATCCATATATGAACAAATCATAAGAGAAAATGAAATTGAAGACAATGTCATTATGTAAGACAAGATTTTTATTAATTTACTTAATCGTTACATATGCAAAACCTGAAACAAACACTACATGTCATGTTCCATGTCATCATCTTCCTGACTATGAACATCATTTTCTTCTTCATCTTCGTACTACGCCAGTGTTTCATCCTCGTCTTGGCCATCCATGTCTCCTGACTCATCACTAAGAACGATCTCAGGATCTAGATCATCCCTAGAGTATTGGACACTAGTACCATCGACAAGAACTGGGACAACAAATGTCGTTTCGTGTTGCTAAAATGCATAATTAGGCACATCGTCATCGTCATCGTCGTCATCCCGCTTAGCGGGTACATCCCATACTCCCCGATGCTTGACCCGCTCTACAACTCTCCAATTTTTTCCTTTGCTGGTGTCATTGACGTAGAAGACTTGTGTCACCTGACTTGGTAGGACAAATGGATCATCCGTACACCAACGATCCGTGATATCAATGCTTGTAACATGGTTTTCGATGTTTATCTTGTGCTTGGTACTAGTGTTGTACCATTCACATTCAAACAAGACCACCTTACCCCCGTTTCGATAGGACAATTCCCAGACTTTGCAGATGTAGCCATAGTAGTCATGCTTCACCCCTTGGTATTCCCCTTCCACGACCAATCCACTACTCTGGCTCGTACGGCATTTCTCACGGTCTTTAGTGTGGTATCGGACACAATTGCAATCACATCCTTGATAAAGACTCACTAGGGATCTAGGGCCATTTGCTAATGACCACATCTCATCAAATGCTTCCGGTGACCCTAGAGTTCGCAATTGATTAATCTACATAAGCAGATTAAGACAAATGTATTAGACTAATGTTATTTGAAGTGCAATCCAATAATATGTAGCAATTAAAATGATGATATTTCATATGTCTTACACGCTGTTTGAACCATCCTGCAAATTCTTTTCGTTGTATTTGACCGACATCTCCAGTTCTTTGATCTTGCACTAAATGCTTGTGTTCCCTACTCAAGATAGCTTTTAATGAATAAGTAAGAGTAGAGAATGAATAAAGGAGTTAACAAGCAATGCAAGAATAATTTACTAGATTGAAGCACATACTTTAGATAGGGCTCCACCTCGGGGCAATTATTCAACACAAACCATTGAGCCATGTCACGCATTTTTTGAGAAGGATCATGTGCTCTTGGCATCGGTCTGATGGGACGGACGGTTTGTGTGAATACCGACATCCCCAGGCCACGTTCGCCACCATCATCATAGCGCTCTACTCGATCAGTCTGCCTTAAATACATTCAGCAAAAAGTGAGGCACTCTTTAACAATGTAAGCCTCTGCGATCAAACCTTCAGGCCGGGCTCGGTTGCGAATGTACCTTTTAGGGTCTTCAGAAACCTTTAGATAGCCAATGATAACAATTACGATTTTCAATGCAAGGCAGTTAGTTGCACTAATACATAAATAATTAATCAATAGTCATCAACTATTACCTTTCTATCGGGTACATCCACCGATATTGCACCGGTCCACCAAGCATGACCCGCATGGCAAATGAACCGATAGATGAACCATCACATCAAAGAAAGCAGGAGGAAAAATCCTCTCCAACTTGCACAATATCAAAACTATCTGCTCCTCCAATTTTTTCAAATCATCGTGTCTCTGTGTTTTAGAGCAAAGGTCTTGGAAAAAGCTGCCTAACTCAAACAATGTTGTACAGATATCCTTATTCAAAAAGCCGCGCATGCCAATAGGAAAGATGCGTTGTATAAGGATGTGGCAATCATGGCTCTTTAAACCAGCTAATTTATCATTTTTCGATGTTACACACCTTGAAAGGTTCGCCGCATAGCCGTCTGGGTATTTGATCGACTTCAAGAATTCATAAAATCCATCTCTATGTTTTGTTTCCAAAGTGTAAGAGGCATGCGGCTTCGCGCTGGATCCATTGCCCCTCTCCACTAGATGCAACTCTGGCCTGATGCCCATATTTTTCAAATCCTTACGTGCTTTCTCGGTGTCCTTGTTTTTGCCCTTTATGCCCAAAATTGTTCCAACCAAAGCTACACAGATGTTCTTCTCAATATGCATAGGATCAAGGTTGTGTCGGAGTTTTTTGCACTTCCAGTAGGGCCATTCAAATAGGATGCTTTTCTTTGTCCAATTCAGTTCTCCGGAGTCACGCGGTCTTTTGTTATTCTTGCCAAACTTGACCGGCGCTAGTTCTTCTAGCTGGTCTAGTACCTTTTGCCCTGATAAATCCAAAGAATTCTTTTCATGCTCAAGCTGACCGTTGAAGGCCTTGCTTCTACTCCATTGGTGGTTCAGTTCCAAGTATTTTCGATGGCCAATGTACCCAATCTTATCTTTCAACTTCACCCCTAACGAGCTGTCGTTACACGAGGGGCAAGCATTATAACCTTTTGTACTCCACCCAGACAAGTTACCATACGCAGGAAAGTCATTTATCGTCTACATTACAGCCGCATGCATTTGAAAGGTCTGTTTAGTGGAGGCATCATAAGTCGATACACCATGATCCCACAGCTCCTTCAACTCATCAACCAAGGGCCTAAGATATACATCGATATCGTTTCCCGGTGAGCTTGGTCCTGGAATAAGTAATGACATCATCAAAAATTGCTCCTTCATGCACATCTATAGTGGCAAATTATAGGGCATAAGTATGATAGGTCACATGCTATAAGAGGTGCTCATGTTACCGAAATGATTGAATCCATCTGTGGCTAACCCCAGCCTCACATTACGTGTCTCTTGGGCAAACTCTGGATATTTCTTATCAAATTCTTTCCATTCCACTGAATCAGCCGGATGCCGCGCTATCCCATCGTCAACGCGTTTATCACAGTGCCATCTCATCTCTATGGCTGTCTTCCTTGACATATACTATCTGCGTAACCTCGGTGTCAATGGGAAGTAACGGAGCACCTTATGAGGGATCTTCTTTCGCTTGCCATCATTGACCTTGTACCTAGGCTCTTCACATTCTGGACATTTATCCAATTGAGCATTCTCCTTCCAGTACAACACACAATTGTGTTTGCAGGCATCTATGTTCTTGTATCCCATGCCCAAGTCACGTAATAATTTCTTCGCCTCGTAAACTGAGGCCGGCACCACATGACCTTCAGGTAAGAAGTCCTTAAAAATCTGCAGAACCTTGTCAAACGACTTGTTGCTACACCCACTTTCTACTTTCACATGCAATATCTTGATGACAAACGATAACAGAGTATCTGAGCTTTTGCATCCTGGGTACAGGCCACGCTGTGAAGCCTTCAACAAATTTTCAAAATCATGCACGTCATCCCTCTCTTGAGTATCTTCCTCCAAGTAAGTTCCCCTACGATGGTCCTCTAACAACTCATCATATTCATCTTGATTCTCTTCCGATTCATCATCACTCTCATCTGAATCATCCGGTTGAGCTATAGGTTCCCCGTGAAATATCCACCGTAGGTATGAGACCATCATTCCATGAATGTGCAAATGACTTCTCACGGTTGCATAGTCCTGCTTTCGATAGTTACAGCAATCGTTACACGAACAGTTAATCTGCCCCGCCCCGCCCGAATTCGCCTTTGCAAAATCAATAAATGAGATCACCCCAGCTATATACTCCGCACTAAATCGGTTTTGATAACGTAATATTCAACTCCTGTCCATATCTGACCTAATCACAAGTAATTAGAGATTAGAAATAGAATCTGCTCACCAAGTCACATCATGTAATGTAAGTGGAGAATTGCAGTCACCCATGATAGGCATCTATCTTGAAACACTACAACAAAAATCATTTTTCGCGGCAAATATTTCACGAAATTTTGAAATTTTGTCACTAAATATTGTTTTTCGCGACGAAAATTTCATTTCGTCGCCTAAAACGAAAACAAAAATTATTTAACGACGATAATTTTCAAATGACGCTAAATATTGTCGCGAAAAGTTTGGCGCCAAAAAATGGAGTTGGCGCCATCTAGAGGTAAAATTTTGCCGACGAAATTATTTATTTGGCGACAAGCTGTTTTCGTCGGTAAATAATTTATACCATATTTTATTAAAGAATTTTCGCGACAAAAATATATCGTCGCAGGATCCCTTAAAAATAATCCACTACGTAAATATTTCGTCGCGGAATGCATAAAATATGGGACGCGCGGGCTAGCTTGGCGCTTCATTTTTTATAACCATTGGGCGACGAAATGAAATCACATAAAACGGAAGGAACACCTCGTCCATTTCTCTCACATCGGAACGAAGGCGCAGCACCTCTCCCTCCCACGCAGACCTCGTCCATTTCTCTCACACCGGAACGAAGGCGCAGCACCATCACCTCCTCTCCCTCTCGACCTCGGCCCTCTCTCTCTATCTCGCAACCCCCTGTACAGACCCATCTCAGAGGCATCGCCCCTTTTCCAGTCTCTCTGCTCTTCATCTCTCTCACACCTGCAGACCGTCGTCCCTTCTTCCTCCACGCGCAGACCACACCACCACCTGCAGCGCAGAGCCCCATCATCTCTCCCTCTTCTCCCTGCACGCGCAGAACTCATCCCATTCACAGGTAAGAGCCTCTCTCCCTCTTCTCTGCATCACCATCGCATGCCTCGGCACTTCCCCTGCACGCCAGTGCACCCTCTCCTCTCATAGAGATCTCCAGATCTCCAAGAAGGATATCTGTTTTTTTTTTTTTTTTTTTTTTTTGTGGGGGGAGGGGGGGGGGGATGAGAGATTGGATTTGGGGGGATGTTTCATGTTATAAGATTGATCTTGGATCTCAATGATTCGAAGGTCGTCGGTTCTTTCACATTGGTTGGTGCTAATGATCTTTCATACATGAGACGTTTGCAGATCATGGTGCTAATGATATTTCATACATGAGACGTTGTCAGAGACGTCGGTCCTTTGCATATTTTATTTGATTTTTACCTTTTCATTTAATATTCACAACCGTGCAATTTGTATATGTAGACGTTTGCAGATCATAGGCTTCCTCATTTTGGATTCATTTGGGATATTGGGTTGTGGGGTTTGGGTTTTTGTTATTATCTTCTAATGGGTGGGGTTTAAGGTGGCAATTGTTAATTTGATCAAGTCGATTGGGTTTTATTTTACTTGAACTAAAATGTCATTTGTAATCTAGTTTTACAATTTGAGGTGTGATTAATGGTTATCTTGGACGAATTTGATCTCAAGTTGGTGAAAATATTAGCCTCTTATAAGAAAAGGGCCAATGGATTTTATTTTTTTTGTTGTGACTGAATTAATCTTCTGAGTTGCTCATGAAGAAGTAAACACCACCTTCAAGAACCCAGATTCAGTTCAGAACTTTAGCCACTTGGTACTATGATGAAGCTTTGTGGTAGCTTCACAGAACAGATCCTTGTTTCTGAAATTTGGTTAATGTGCTGGAGGTCTGGGTTGAGAAAGCAATAAGCCATCTAAAACTGCACAACCTCCTGTTCACACTGGCTAGTAACGTGGAGCATTTGATATTACTTTTGGGGCTGTTTTAGCGTTCACCTTTTTGGTGGATTGGATGGGACGAGAATATGTGCTTATTGTTGCAACCATAAAAGTTGCAAGTTTGTGTCATGTTTACCAATATAAGAAGGGGGAACTGTTCCACCAAGTTCATTTTCTGGGACATGAAGGCTGACAAAAAAAGGTTATGAGAGCATTTTGCCCTCCAAATACCCATTACACCATTACAGAGCTACAAGAACAAAAAAGGGGTTATGAGAGCATTTTACCCTCCAAATACCCATTACACAATCAGGGCCACCCAAGGAGTTGCTTTATCAACCTGTTGTTTAGCTAGACCATCTGCTAAGGACAAGGAGTTGGCAGACCTAATCACATGACAACATCTAAAGTGTCCCTTTTGTGTTCACTATTTTAGGGAAACTGGTTTTGAGCTCCCCAAGGAAAGGCCAAACTCAGTTTAAGAGTATTGTCGGAATGATTCACTGTGATGCGAATCAATATACAAATCCACAAGATCATATTTAATCCATCGGATCCTATATGGCCTTTTCAATTTGTGTTATGATTCCCACCCATTTATGTTGTATGAATATGGATACATTAATCAAAATCTAGCACAAATGTAAGGTGTTTGATGCAACATAATTTTAGCTTAATTTAAATAATTGTATAACTTAAATTAAAAAATTATACTATAAAAAATAGATTAAAAAATTATCACCATCATCATTTCAAACTTAAAAGCCTTATCCCATCCATTTTTTGTCAACTTTTTTTTAAGTTCGACTTCTCCACTTATCCCTTCAAAGGAAAAAGTTATCCGGCACCCCACAACCAAACGTGTCACTTCTAATTCCTTCCTAGTAAGTCCTTGTCGGTTTCCCTTTCATCCTATGACTTGACATTTCAACACTCACTGCCTTCATGTTAGGGTTATTCCAATTTTAGCTCATACCATACTTAATTTTCTCTTATGTTGTAGATAGTAGATTTTCTCTTATATACTCATGGTCCTAATTCTAAACTACTTGTTAACACAACCAATTTAGCATCTACATCTTAGCCAAATATTTTGTCTTTTTTTCTTTTTTCTTTTTTTTTTCCTTGTCCTTTGTTGTCCAGCACTCAACTTGATTCAACAATGTATTTCTAATTATTATTTTATAAAAATGTTTGTTTAATTGAAGTGACACTCACTAATCACTCAATCCACCATGAGTTTGCTCCACTTTGGCTACCATTCACTAGTCTGAATTCTGAACTACATTATCTTCACCAAACCCTTCAATTTCTTATTGTTTTTTTCCAGAATTGTAGAGTTATATCAAGTAAAAATAATAGGTAATTGGGATCATCCCTATAGTAATCGGATGAGCCGGATTGTAGACATGAAAAAGTAAGAACTCAATAGGACCTTGCCCCTCTTTGTTTGATTCGGGGGGTAAGGTCCTATTGAGTTCTTACTCTTCGGGTTAGGCTTTGTTTGATCTATTCCATAACATAAAAAAAGTTGGAAATTCATCCAGTCAACATAATCATAATATTAGATTCATAGAAATGATAAAAGGATGCTTTGTTTATGATGATGTTTTTGAAAAATGGAATCCCTTGATTGATTCATAGTATCTGTTCCGCCATAGTATGAGGGCCCCTTCCGAAACAAGAAGAAAGAAGGAATCAATTGATTTTTTGGATGACACAGGATTTCTACTGATGAGACATCCTGCAAACCATTTCTATACTAATTTAATTGAACCTTACTCTACTCTATTCTATAAAAATTCTATAAAAATAAAATTTCATCAAGTAAAAAAAGACTCTTAATGTTCCGGTTGAAAGGGGAAAATCTTGGATTTTCCTCAAACAATGGTACTCAAACAATGGAGCAATCAACATATTCAATAATTTAATTTTGATTTCAAGATAACATAGCCACCTACCATCCATTAATGGCCCTTTGTGATTCTTGTTTTGTCACATATGAGTTATATTTGTGTTTTTTTTTTTTTTTTTTTTACCGATGTTGTGCTGTCCATCACTTTTCTTTGAGATTTTTTCTTGATAGATTAAATGTTGCTCTCCTCAAATGGTTTCCTTGGGAGGGGAGATTGATGAAATTGATTTAATTGCAAGCCCTCACTCTTGGAGAGAGCTTGAAATTATATTGACGAACAGAATAGAAAACACCTCCGTAAGTAACTGAAGAATGTAGTTTGTGAATGATGCGAAGGAGTTTGGTTTCACCATTCATTCTCTCTATGATAATATGTTAGTTTCCTTTTGTCATAATTTCACTTTAATCTCATGTTGTATCTTAAGTTTATATGCACTGAATTTATTATTGCAAGGACATGCTAATGTTCACACTTATTTGCTCAAAAACATTTCATGTTAGATTTCATGTAAATCTATTGGGTTTCCTCCTATCCAAACAAAATAATCTCATCGTGTATCCAAAAAATGGTGCAGGATTTTTTTACTTATGTATGTAACCTAGCACTAATGCACATAAACTCAGATATCAATTTTAAATGTTGCTTATTCAGTTAAGTTTCATATCTGAACCATTCAGATATTGGTTTCCAGATTAGAAGTTAAGACAGCATTAGTTAAGATGGAGAAAAATAGAATAGACTTTTATTGTATTTTGTGATCTTAAGGGCATTGCGTTATTAGCTTAGATGTTCCTGCAAACAGTTATTTATGCTGTGCATACTCCATATAAATGCGCTTTTATGTTCCACTTATTCTGAAAACTGGACATTTTTGTTTCTTTGTCACCAATGATGTGTGATATTTAAGATGAGAATAGAATGAAACTATATTTAACTGTGATGTTGTAGGCCACTAAATATGGACAAGACTTGGATGGATTGCAGGAATAAACTTCGACCGGAGTATAGAAATGGGGTGAAGTCGTTTATTAAATTTGCCATTGAACATATGGGTGAGCATAGTAAGATTTGGTGTCCGTGTTTGAGATGCATGAATGTAGAATTGCATACTTATCCCACCGTCCAAGAACATTTGTTATTTAACGGAATCATGACTTCTTACACGGCATGGATACTCCACGGGGAGCCAATGCTTATGAATGTCGAGGGTGTACATGATGATGATTCCGACGATGAGGGGGGAAGTGTTCATGGTGGAATCTCTGACACGGAAGACAACCCTCATGATGAGTTGCCCGAACTTCTGGAAGACATATACAGGGGGGGTTTTATGGACAATGAGTTTGGGGATCTTGGATCTGACCATGGTTTTGATAGTGTTGGGCGACAGAATGTCCAGAACTTTGAAAAATTGTTGAAAGATGCCCAGCGTGCCTTATATCCAGGTTGCACAAAGTTTACATTGTTGTCATTTGTCATTAAGATGCTGCATGTAAAGGTGTTGAATAACTTGAGCAATAAGGCATTCAACATGGTGATGATGATAATGAAGGATGTTATACCAGAGAGTGATATGGTTCCGGGTTCCCTTTATGAAGCAAAGAAATTCTTACGTGAACTGGGTTTGGGATATAAATCCATTCATGCTTGTAAGAATGATTGCGTGCTTTTCAGAAAAGAAAATGAGAATCTTGAAAATTGTCCAGAATGTGGGGAGTTTTGATATAAGCGCAATGATGGCAAGGGTAAAAAAATTCCAGTCAAGGTGTTGCGACACCTCCCACTGATCCCAAGGTTGCAGAGATTATTTATGTCAAGGAAGACAGCTACAGATATGCGGTGGCACAAGGAGAAGCTTGTGGATGATGGGGAATTCTCGACGCACCCCGCCGACCGTATAGAGTGGAAGGATTTTGATATGCAGTATCCTGCATTTGCCCAGGAGTCCCGCAATGTTAGGTTAGGGCTGGCTATTGATGGGTTCAACCCCTTCGGTAATATGAGCAACTCCTATAGTATGTGGCCTGTGATGCTCATGCCTTATAACCTGCCACCCTGGAAGTGTATGAAAGAACCATTTTGTATGATGTCTTTGCTTATTCCTGGACCACAAGCACCGGGAAAAGAGATCGATGTGTACATGCAGCCATTAATGGATGAGTTAAAAGAGCTTTGGAATGACGGTGTATTAACTTATGATGCATCCAAAGGAGAGACTTTCCAGCATATGGTAACTTGTCAGGATGGAGTACTAAAGGTTATATGGCGTGCCCCACTTGTAACGAGGATCCATCATCACAAAGGTTGAAAGATAAGATAGGGTACAGGGCGCTCGCCGTTACTTACCTGAGAACCACACATGGCGAAGGAGTAAGCTCTTTAACGGTAAGTCAGAGAACCGAATGATTCTAGTGGAATTGTCGGGGGAACAGATATTAGAGCAATTGGATTGCTTGACGAATGTCAAGTTTGGGAAGCATCCACTGAACATGAAAAGAAAGCGCTTGCCAGAGGAACTGAACTAGACAAAGAAAAGCATTTTATTTGAGCTACCTTACTGGAAGAAACTGAAACTTCGACACAACCTTGATGTCATGCATGTGGAGAAGAATATATGTGACAACACTCTTGGAACAGTGATGGGCATAGATGGGAAAAATAAGGACACGGAAAAAGCTCGTGTGGATTTGGAGGGTATGAAAATTAGGAAAGAATTACACCTACGCAAGCGTGCTGATGGGTCCTTTGAAAAGCCCCTTGCGATCTACACATTGTCCCTAAAGGAAAGACATGATTTCTGTGATTTCTTGAAATCGGTCAAGTTTCCTGATGGTTATGCAGCAAACATTTCAAGGTGTATAAACACCAAGGATGGTAAGGTATCAGGACTAAAAAGTCATGACTGCCATGTGATTTTACAAAGACTTTTGCCGATAGGAGTACGTGGGCATCTTCCTAAGGATATTTGTACCACATTGTTTGAGCTAGGCAATTTCTTCGAGCAGCTGTGCTCGAAGAGATTAAAATTGAAGGACTTGGAGTCATTACAGGACCAAGTAGTTTTAATACTATGCAAGATGGAAAAGATTTTTCCACCAGCATTCTTCGATGTTATGGTCCATCTAGCCATTCACTTGCCTCGTGAGGCCATGCTTGCCAGGCCAGTGCAATATCGATGGATGTACCCTATTGAAAGGTATAAATGCCTAACTTTCATTTAAATTAAAAGTTCATCTCTGCTGCATTTTCATGCTAACAAAAAATAAAACTCTCATTTTTTAAGGCAACTAGGAACTTTAAAACGGTTTGTTCGCAATCAAGCTCGACCTGAAGGTTCAATTGTTGAGGCTTACATTGTCAAGGAATGCCTTACTTTCTGTTCAATGTATCTACAAGGGGTAGAAACTGTATTCAATCGGGATGAACGAAATGATGATGGTGGTGAAGGTGGGCCAGGGCTAGGGGTATTCTCACAAAATGTTCGTCCTTTCGGTCAAATAAGAAATGCACCTGAGGTGTCGCAGAAGGAACGTGATATGGCTCAGTGGTTTAATTGCATAATAGCCCGGAGGTGGCACCTTATCTAGAGTATGTGATCATATATTACGCATGAGCATTACTTGTAATAGTGTGTGTTGATGCTTATAATTTATTAATTACCAATGACATGTTTTCTAATTAGGAAGCACAAGAACCTATTAATGATGCAAAATAGTTATGATATCAACCAACGACAACAACGAGAGTTTCCGAAGTGGTTTCAAAAATGGGTAAGATATATATAGTTACCTCATGTATGATCAGTTTAAATTGTAGTCATTCATTATGTTATGATTCACTCTATATATATTGGTGATGCAGATGAATGAGTTACGAAGTCAACAATTAGCAGAAGCTACAGATGAACTTTGGTCATTGGGAAATGGTCTAAATCTGTTAATGAAGTTTTACTCAGGTTGTATGTGTAATGGGGTTCGATTTCACACTAAAGACCGTGACAACTGACGTAAAAGTCAGAACAGTGGGCTGGTGGTAAACGGGGATCATGAAGGGAAAGCTATTGACTTCTACGGCTATTTGTGTAACGTATGGGAAATGACTTACATTTTTGGGTATCGGGTTGTCTTGTTCCGTTGCGAGTGGCTTAACCTTGGTAGTGGGCGAACTGTACAAACCGATGCTCATTTTACATCAATCGATGTAAGAGGTCGATGGTATCAGAACGACCCCTTTGTCCTACCTAGTCAAGTGCAACAAGTCTTTTATGTGAATGACCCCAAATTAGGCCCACATTGGCAAATCGTCCAGCGGATTCAACATCGAGGAATATGGGATATACCAGAGTTGGATGATGTAGAATCCAATGATGATGGACCATCTATTCAAGATGATGCGTTCCAACAGGAAAAAACAATTGATGTGGTCCCCATCATCGTTGAAGATCTAGATAGGATGGATCAACCACGGTATGATAGGTCTGATATTGATCCAGAGATTGTTACAAGTGGAATACTCTCAGAGGCAAATAGTCGAGAAGATATGGTGGTTGATGATGACTTTATCAGCGATGACGAAGATGAGACATTGGAGGAGTATTGTGATGAAGTGGAAAATGATTTACATAGTATAGATGACTCTGATGCAGAATCTGATTTGTAGTTAATGTTTATTTGTATAAGAACCACTACTCTATAATCATAGCTAAGATCATTCTTATTTTGTTCGACCTTCTTTTCTATTTACATGGATATTGGTAATATTACATAACAATGCACTGTATAATGAATTGTTCTTAGATAATGGTAAGGTAAATAAATTATGTTTTTTAGATACTTTTTTTTAAGCAGGTCACATACATGGCACCTTCTTCTTGACTTCGCTCTCGATCTGCACCGGCATCCGCACAACTGTCTACTGACACCGCTCT
This sequence comes from Umbellularia californica, assembly GCA_028538565.1. Lineage (NCBI taxonomy): Eukaryota > Viridiplantae > Streptophyta > Magnoliopsida > Laurales > Lauraceae > Umbellularia > Umbellularia californica. The sequence goes on from JAPQWN010000005.1 coordinate 14,598,011, forward strand.
GCCACCAACTGATGTGATTTCATCACCATGCATACCAACTCCCAATTCTCATACGGACTGCAATAGTGTTGGTGAGATTGCAAATCTAATCATGTAAGCTTCATGTTTTAGTGCATTTATTGTTTGTACTAACTAGGTTTTATGTGAAATTTGTAGGTTCTACAACCCGACGGGGGCGGGGGCCAACTAAAGGGTTTCGCTCAGAGCGTGCAAGGGCCAAGACCGGGGGCAAACTATTGGTTCAGTTCAAGAATAATGTGCCAGTTGGGATAAATGCCTCAGATTTTGTAAGTGAGATTGGGTTGCAAGTTAGGCACGTCGCCCCAGTTAGGGGTGTGAGGAGATGGAAAGAGATTCTAGCTGATGTTAGACAAGTCATCAAGGCTCGCGTATTTGTAAGTCTAAACTTGACAACTTTTTGATGTATAAAGGGTCCTTAAATAATCGATTAATTTGAATTTCAGACAAAGTATGAGGTCGTGGATTATGACACTAGTGATGATGTGCGGGTAGCTGTTGATCGTAAGTTTCAAGCTAGGTACAGGGATTGGCGCAGCTTGATGCACAATCATTACAAGAATTGCTTGAAGGAGGAGATTGATCCCAAGACCGTACCCTTTGGAGGTGTTGACAAGGATGATTGGGTGTGGGTGATCGAAAATGTGTATGAGGATGAGAAATTCCATGTACCAGGCTATGTTTTACAACTTTGTTTTCAATCCTTACTTCTGATATGTTGTGTTTCTATTTAGTCAACACGTACAGTAACTAAAACTTTATAGCTCACTTGTTATTCCTTGTGTACAGGAACGCTCTATGAAGAATATTGAAAGTCGGAAGAGATTACCTTACAATCATTGCATGGGTTCCAAGTCTTTCCAAGCTGCAATGCATGCCTTGGTGAAGTGTTTTAACTTATAGCTTATTAAATTTGTGGTTGTGTAATTCTGAATTTGTTATCACCTATCATGAAATCTTAATTATGTACTAACATCGAAATTTATGCAAGTAGGCGGACCCCGAGACGGGAGGAGCCCCACATCGTTGATTTTTATAAGGAATCTCACTACAATAAGAAGAAAGCCAAGTGGATGGACCAAAAATGTCAGGAAATACATGTAAGTACAATGATAAGTCCTTAAAATTCCTTAAACTTGGTCCACATGTGCTTCTTATTGTTGATCCTTGGAAAACTCCAAGAAAATAATGACAAGGATAATAAGCATCCTAATTCAATTGGAAATGATCATGTCTTCTCTGGTCATTTGAATGGTAAAGGCTAAGTTTACATAAGACAGGGGGGGCTGGTATCAGTTGTTTTAACTCTCCAACAAGAAAACAAGGGGAAAAAAAAAAAAAAAACAGAGTAGCAGTTGTTCCCCTCTCCATCAAAATTCTCTGCGATATCTCTGTTAAAACTCTCTAAACCATGCTATCATTGCAAATAAATTATATTCAACTCATGGCAATTTTCAGTTTGTGATAATCTGCATCTCTCTTTTAAGATAGGGGAGATTCAAAGGTTTTATCTTATGGTAATTTACTTTTACTTCCAGGACCTAGAAAGGTAATAATGTGTTCATAAGTGATTTTATTCTTCCTGTTAAGCAAATTGAAATCTTAATAAATCAAAGCGAATGATTATTTGAGGTGATTCCCACTGATGAATTTAGCTTGGATTCATCTACATTTCTTATAAGAATATGTGCATGTGAATGAAGTATTCTTTCAGTTCAGGCTTTATCCTTTTTTATGAACCTATGTTCAATGGAGCTATGTTCTGTTCTGTCTGCTGGTGTCTTCTGCTGGGTGCTTCTTCTGTTATGCTGAGCTTCTGGTAGGTGCTGTGGTTGTGGCTGCAGAGTTTTTGGTTTTTTTTCTTCTACTGTGTCGTGCTGCATGCTCTGCTGTTTTGGCTTTGGTTTTGCTTCATCTCTATTGTTCAGTCGTTTTGCTGCTCTCAGCTCCTTTTCAAGGCAATGTTCTCTTGTTTGTGCTATACTGCATTTTCTACTGTAGTGGCCTGCTGTTTTTCACTTGCAGTGTGCTGTTCTGCTGCTAGTTGCCTTCAGCTCCTGCTTCTTCTTTGTGTTTTTGGTTTCTGGCTGAGTGCTTTGTTGTTGTCCTGCTGCTGTGGCCTGTTGTGTGCTGCCCTGCTGCTTGCTGCCTTCAGCTATGGCTCCTGGTTTTGTTGTGTGCTGTGTTGCTAGTCCTGCTGTTGTGGTCTAGTGGCCTGGTAGTTGCTGTGTGCTGCTCTGCTGTTGGCTGGTTTCAGCCTTTGTTTCAGGGCTGTGCTTTGGTACTCCTTTTTGTTGTGTGCTGTCCTCAGTCTTCTTTGCTGCTTTCAGTTCCCTGTTCAGGGTGTGCTTTGCTCTCCTCTTTGCTGAGAGTTGTTCCCTGTTTTCCTTGAGTTTCTTTTTGTGGGTGCTGTTTTTCGCTCCTGTGTGGTGGTTTCTTTGGTTGTATTTTTTCTTTCTTTCTCCCCCTTCTCTGTCTTTTGTATTTTTTGGTTTGTTTTTGCTGCTAGGTTGGTTGTTCTGCCTCCTTTGTGGCTTCTCTCTGTTTTTGGGGGCCTTTGGCCTTTCCCTTCTTCTTAATTCAATTTGCCATTTAGCAAAAAAAATGTTTTGTTCTGTCGATGAAGTTTTAGGTCTTACCTAGAAAGTACCTACTCTTCATTGATTTATTTGTAATTTGTGTTATATATATATATATATATAGGGATTTAAACCCATGCACTTGCACTTGCACATCATGTTTCTTACCAACAATGAGCTACAGCTAGGGACAATTGTTTTTTTCATTTTTCATGTCTTATCTCTTCCAGCTGGTGCTTCTTTGCTGTATACTTTTGGGGCTTGCAAAAGTATAAATTGGTATGAGAGCCACCTGCTTTCATATCTTATTAAGTATCCAGAACAGTTGACTGCAAAACAGTATAAATTGCTAATTCCACGTCTAGTCCTCCTTGACTGCAGACGCCTAGAATATCTGCCAAACGACAACTATGCTTTCTTCAATCCTTGACTGAAGACAAACCAGCCCCTTGCTGGAGTCTTATCTCTTAATTTAACTTGCAATTCAACAACCAGAAGATAAGGAGAGAGGGAGAGAGAGAGAGAGAGAGAGAGAGAATTGCAAATATTTTTACCAATAAATTTCTGACTCTTTCTATACCAAGTGAGAATTGATTATGTTGCTGAAAAACCACCAAACAGCATGAATTTAGCTCCTAAAAACTGTCATTATGGGAGTTTTTGGATAAAACTATAGGAAAACCTCCATCTTCTATGTTTATCTTTCTAACTACAATGTAGAATGTAGATTTTGTTATGTTCAACTTAATTTTTCAACTGCAATATAATTTAACTTATTTCAAATGGAAGGAAAAACTTGTAGCAGAACGGGAGAAGTGTACGCAGGAGGGTGCGATCCAATTGACTCAGGAGCAAATATCAATCAATGTCCTTGGTGGTCGGTCTGGATACCTGAGAGGGTTTGGAAACGGTCCGAAGCCCACGTCTACAACTAAGAGTACTAGAACGGACTCAGAGGATGGTGAACGTGGGGTATTGCGGGCTACCGTGGAGAGATTGCAAAATGAATTAGGAGCTCGAACTCAAGAAATAGAGCAGATGAAGAATAATCAAGTAGCCATGCAGCGACAGATGGAGGAGATGATGCGGTTGGTGGTGAGAGTGACGGGATCAGACATGATGACACGGGGAGGAGTGCTTACTTCTTGGTCAGTATTCCTAGTTTCTTCTCTGATTGAATTAAAGTGCATCCACTAAGTTTAAACCATTCCTAGTTTCTTCTGTAATTGAAATAGAGTTTGCATTAGATTTTGTTTCCTACTTTACTCTATGAATTGATGTTTGTGTTAATGAAAATGTATACGTACCAAAGAAATTACGAGTGGCGATTCCCGACTTCAATGCATTCCTCATGCAACATAAACATGTAATTTAATCTCTTGTATTTTAATATTTAAAATATAAAAATCTTTGAAATCAAACTCAAAGACTTTCTACTCTCATCATAAGACAGGTTTGATGTCACAAAATATAAACCCATCACCGAGCCATATATATACAGGACTTGGTTGGTGTGACTCAGGTTGTTCATGTTTAGCCCTGCCCAAGCTAACCCCTTAGGGCACATTTGTTTGATGTATTTGTAATGCAAATTCTCTATGTAAGGAATTCTTAACAATAATGACAGCGGTTCTTTTTTATTTACATTGTAGGTGAACTTTCTATGAGATGACTTTAAAAATAAGGTGTAGAGTCCTTAGGCTAAACAAGTGTACACTTTTGTGAGGAACCCCAAGCCCTAGATTAAAGCCCTAGATTGTGAGGAACCCCAAGCCATAGATTAAAGTCCTTAGGCTAAACAAGGTGTAGAGTCCTTTGGCTAAACAAGTGTACACTTCTATGAGATGACTTTAAAAATAAGGTGTAGTAATATGGCAAGCAGGTACTAAGGATTTTATGAGAACCAGAAGAAAATTCAAAATCTACTTATGAACTAATGGATTTTTAGAAAAAAAATTCAATGGCCAAAATATTTTTTGGCAGGGTAAAAATTGTTACCACAATATGAGTAAACACATTTATCACACCAATGATGTGAACTGGAACTATAGAAATGAAGTTTTCAGTCTTAATTTTAGGCAGTAATGAAATCACTCTGCAGATATAATGCAAATGAGAACTCCTGCGTAGTAATGTCCTTAGGTACTAAGGATTTTATGAGAACCAGAAGAAAATTCAGAATCTACACTGAGTTCATGTATTTGAGTTTAGAAAACGAAAACTACAGGTTTGTTGGTTACTTATGTTTTCTTTACTCTCTCTCTTGTTATTTTTTGGTTGTCTCCTTTAATTTACATATTGGACAGTGGATATCTCTATTGGAATGATTGTTTGATCCGAGGATACAAAAATGGTCTATAAAATTTCTAAGTAATAGAGAGAAATCTTAAGAGCAGAACATTAAAAAAAGCAGGGTACTTGTTTCCAATCATGTTTTAGATGTCCACACACCTCGACCATTCTTCGCTAACCCAAAATCAGAAATTTTTGCCTCATAGTTCTGCAGAAAAAAAAAAAAGAAGAAAAGAAATCACATTAAGAAATTGATCTTAAAAGGGGTTCATTCTCCCTTAGACAAATACAGCTCAGACTAGCCAAGTCTCTTTACCTGTGCACAATGAGAAACTGACCGCATGTAGGTAAAAATAGTTGTAAGTTTGATGACAATAAAGTTATAAAAAAAATCTGCATTGTATAGGTACATTGATGGCTCAGAACTAACACATGATCTGCAATTGGCCTGACTATCACTAAGATTAGAGGATTGAGGCCTTAATCTTTGACTTGAGTTCACTAGGGGAAGAAAATTCATTGCTCCGATGGCATGCGTTTTTGCATTTGTGTGCACAGGTCAGTAGGTTATATTCGTATTTTGGAGGAACATATGAATGTGAATCTATACAGTAGGTTCATGAGCTGATGTCAGTGTTGGGAGATGCTTGTTTGGAAAAATCTGGTATTGGGTTTTGTTGATAAGGAGTGGGTGATTTTCGTAGAATATCTGTATGGTCGAAAAGAAATGCAATCGAATTTCTGCAGGACTTCATATATTGATATGCCATTTGGGTTTACATAGCTTGAAACAGATCTGTATTTGAGGACCTTTGCTGTTACAGTTGCAAAGTTGGTACTGTAAAAGTTAAGTAGTTTAATTGACTGATCAGTTAGTTGTTGGCTGTTGTTTGGCTTGAATTTCTGCTGAGTTTGAGTAATTAATTTCCACAGTTAAGTAGTTAAGTAGTTTAATTGACTGATCAATAGTTAAGTAGTTTTTTTCTGATGCAAAAGTTTCACATTTGCTGAAAAAAAAAAAAACTAAAATGATTCACATGTTCATAAGAATCTTTGGAGAGAACTTACACTTCATTGAATTGCATATTCACGAGTCCCTGTACAATAATAGCTATTTATACATGTTCAACTGAATAAGATCATAAGCTTTAAATTGTTGATCCTTCTCTCCTTTTTTTTTTTTGCTAATTGGTAAATTTGTATTGAAAGAAAGAAAAGGGAGAAGAAAGAATACATCCAATGATAGCAAACTGAAAGGCCAACCCTATATACGGGGGGGGGGGGCCTAAAATCTCTTTTCTACTGAGCCTACTAATCTCCTTGAAGCTCTACCTTTCTCATAGGATAAAGCTTCCCTGCAGGGCAGGTAAGAGAAGCTGAATTGTGAGATAACAAAATCGGCTAATAGAGAAACAATGCCAGCTCTGAGGGCCTAAGAACAGAGTCCAGGAAAACTGCACCCTGGGGCCTTCTCTCCTTAAATCTTAACACTCCAACTAAAAACTTCCCTAAATCTTAACACTACAGCTAAAAACTTCCCTAAATCTTAACACTACAACTAAAAACTTACCTAGATTAAATCCCTGAAATCTCTTCAGTCACGAAATATCTCTGCAGCGGGATCACCTTAGTTTTAGTGCAGTCATCCATACCTACAGCCTACAGCCATTAAACCGACTCATCCCCATACCACTGGAGATCGTATGAGATGTGAATATCTCAACCAAACCTACAAAGTGGTAGGGTTCAAACGGGTTTGGATAGAGAGGATGGAGATGCAAGGTGGATTTTGTAGGTGAAGGGTTCCTTTTATCTGATTACTAAAATAACCATAAAAAATAAAGAGGGTGTGAGGACTGTTGTCATTGCAGTAACATAAGAGATTCTTGTCATGTGGGGGTTCACATGAACGTGGGATTGATTAATTTGATAATATGATAGTTTTGGATGAAGTGGTGGATCTGTCACGATTTAAGATAATATATGTGTCTTTGTGTTTTGTGTACATACTAATTGCTAATTACGATCAGAGAGAGATACACATGGAGAGAAGAAGGTACAGTTAAATCTATGGAATCATTTATGTCTTTGTCTTTGTGTTTATGAGTTTTGGTCCCCTTGATCATTGCTTTATTTTTTTCCCCAAATGTGTTTGGTTGGAAACCAATTTTGGGATGCATTATTGTCCTGTAGAGAACAGCCTTTTTTTTTTTTTTTCGTTAGGCTATGCACACATAAAAAACAAGCCCATAACACACTTTTACATCGAAGCACAAACTACACGATTATCTGACCGCAAACTGCAGAACTAAAATGAATTCATTCCTTTTTTCTTTTGAAATATTTTTTTCGTAGTTTCTGCTGAAATATTTTTTTTGTAGTTCTTACACATGGTTATGTATTTCATTTCTAGTTCTCATTTGTTTTCATTGTATATTGAATGTCTCTGTTTTGTCTGTTTTCGTTTAGCATAATACATGTTTTCAATGCATCACCCCCCTGTGGGGTACCAAAAATTCAAGTAGCATTCCCCTCCCAATCAGTGGTTCTGCTTCAACTTATCTTCATCCAGCCAACATTCTTATCAATATGTGTACTACATATTGATAAGATATGACTATTAAAATATGATAGAGACATAAGATATATGACATTTCATGGTCTCAATTAAAATATGGCAGTTTTAATATAAGTGATTGATCTTAACGAAAAGATCAAAACTCTGAAGAAAGGCACATGTAAATAAGGCGAATGATGGCCTTTATTAGTGGAGATTGGGCCCCCTGTTTAGAAACATAAGGCTTAAGTTCTTTTACAGAAGATTTTTTTTTTTTTGAGGTGAAAATTGTATTAGAAAAGAAACAGAGAAGAGGAAACATGGAAATGCATTCTTACCTTCTTAACTTGAATGCACTCCTCAAAACCTTCCTAATATGGAAACATTTATATCTTTGAACTCATCAATATCCTTTCCTTTTTTCTTGTTGTCCTCTTACTTCTTCATTTCTTCTGTCTTTGAAATTTTTCCTTGCCATTACTCAGATTTCATTTACTACTTGGGTCTCACTCATATGTGTGAATACTATCTACAGATCGTAGCTTTCTTCTCTTGAAGCATGAAGGAATCGATGAGTCTGTTTTTTCTCTTTTTGTGGGTGTCCTTAGTTACTGCTGTTACTGAAGGTGGATTTTTTGCTATTCATGAGCCTCATTTTCTTAGTGGATTTGGTTTTTTGGATTCTAAGGATAGTGATTCAGGTTTGTGATCTTGAATCAACTTGTTTTGCTTCAAGTGAACTTTTATTTTTTAATTTCTTCTGTCTTTGAAATTTCTCCTTGCCATTGTTCAGATTTCATTTACTACTTGGGTCTCATTCATGTGTGTGAATACTATCTACAGATCGCAGCTTTCTTCTCTTGAAGCATGAAGGAATCGATGAGTCTGTTTCTTCTCTTTTTGTGGGTGTCCTTAGTTACTGTTGTTACTAAAGGTAGATTTTTTGCCGTTCATGAGCCTCATTTTCTTAGTGGATTTGGTTTTTTGGATTCTAAGGATAGTGATTCAGGTTTGTGATCTTGAATCAACTTGTTTTGCTTCAAGTGAACTTTTATTTTTTAATTTTCTGATACTTTTATTTTGTCTCACTTACTTTGCTTTTGATTCCCATGTTTAATTCCTAACATTTTTTTTTTAACACAAGTTGAGATCAATGTAATAGAGGCCAATTGCTTGAACATCTTTTTGTTTTTCATAAGAATATTGTACTTACACTATTTTGGATGCTATATTTTTACTTCAATTAGTAATGACGACGTGGCTAAACTTGTGGGTTAGATTTAATAGTTATATGTTTCCTAATGTGTTAAAGGAGCATGTTTTGTACATTTTTGATTAGTTAAATGAGCAGACTTTATTGTACATTTTATTTGAGATGAATGAGCAGGTTTTATTGTACATTTTGTTTGATTTGAATGATCATGTTTTATAGTACATTTTATTTTTGTCGAATGGGAAGGTTTTATTGTACATTTTATTTTAGTTGAATGAGTAGGTTTTATTACATTCAGCGTAAAGGAGGTTTTTGAGGCAGCAGGCAGTAATTTATAAAATAAATATATTATTTTTAGCCTAATAAGAATAAATATATCTTTGCATATTATCCCCGAAGTATATAATTTGTCGCCTAAGAGAATTTGTGGCAAGGTTAAATATTGGGTGACAAACTAAAATGGTGGCCTAATGTCTACAAATTATGCGCGACAAAACTAATTCTTCGCCTATTACAACTTATGGCAATTCATGCACTATTTAGCGACAATATAGTTTTGTCGGTAAAAGCAATAATTCAGCGACGACTCCATTTTGTCGCCAAAATCCTTTTTCACCATTTTTTATCCATTTTCTTGCAATGAATTATGGATATTTGGCGACAAAAAATATCATTTTTGCCGACATAACGTGTTGTCGTAGAAAATTGATATTTGGCGACGATAATGTGTTGTCGTAGAAAATTGATATTTAGCGACGAAAATGTGATGTCGCAGAAAATCATTTTTGCCGACATAATGTGTTGTCGTAGAAAATTGATATTTAGCGACGAATAATTCTGATCGTCGGCAAAACAATTCACCGACGCATAATAGGCGACGAACTAGCGACAAAAATGATTTCGTCGCAGAATATATTCTGCGACGATTTTTTGATTTTTTACGACAAATATTTGCGTCGCGAAAAATGATTTTTGTTGTAGTGAAATATGAATCTGTTATTATCTGTTTTCAGCTTAATTCACATGTTTTCTTTCTCTATAAATATCTATTTGATTTTAGGATGTGGTAAAGTTCTGATTTCAACGTCTATTAAAATCTTTAAAATTGACAAATAACTCATCTTCATTGAGTAAAAGTGGACTCTACTCCAAACATTTACTTCACAATAAGCATCCAAATGTAGTGAAGTAGTCTACTTTAACTTCAACCTAGTTCTCCTCATGTGAAATCCACTTCATTTTACTCCACCTCTCGCTTATCCAAACAAGGCTAACTTTGGAACTTCACTAGTAAAGTGGAGTGAAGTAAAGCCTCCAATTTTAAGACAATGGTGATATCAAAAGCAAATATTTTCAAAATTCCATCCTTTTAAAATAAAAAAGTCAAAAGACAACCTCCTTTCTCAATTAAAGGATAAAAAAACCCAGAAAATATCATCACAACTTACTTATATTTTATTCTTTCACCTTCTGAGGCTTTACTTCACTTCATTCTTTCACAAGCAAGCATTTGAGTCCCAACAGGGTCAAAAGCTTGGATCCTTTTTACAGCATGGAACTGTTACATCCATGTATAAGCCTGTATAGTTGTAAGGGTCACAAGCCTGTGGGGTTTTAGTTAGGCCCTTTTTTATTTTATTTTGTTAATACATTTATGTTATGTAAACCAATAAAACAATATTAACATAATACACAGCACACCATGTGATAAAAGGATTTTAATTATTTTTGAGTCCTCTAAATTTAAGATCCGAGACCAAATGTCCTAACGAGCATTGAATAGCCAAATCAGCACACCCCATTTAATAAGCAGTTAGGCTCCAAATTGGAGTTTTCTGTAGCAAGGCCATCCATCATTGTTCATAAAAGTGACAAAGACACCATTCTTCTTCTACTTCTACCTCCATGAAATAATAATGACAAGTGATAATTCCTCACTTCAATCACAATTTATTACAAGGCATGGGTCAGAAATTGCAATGAACATAGTAGAATCTTCTCATCGCAGTCCAAATATGCATGATAGATTCTGATCAAAACAAAAATGTACAATTCCAAGCCAATTGACACTCCACTAGCTTGAAATCACAATCTCCATAGTACTGAAACTTCAGCAATGGAAATGGATGGCACCACAAATAGAAGTCTGGTTGCTCCACTTCAATACCTCACTCTTACTCATTCAAGGTTATCACACGAAGTCAACTTGGATTTGGCATTTCATGGTTGTAACGAATTGAAGGACATTGTCAAGCTGTTAAAAGGATTCTATTGTATATCAAGGGTACTACATTATGGTCTTCGAATCACTTGGTCCATTTCAAACCTGTGCGGCTTCTCAGATGTAGACTGGGCAGGTTGCCCACTAACAAGGCGCTCTACCACCAGGTATTGCATATATCATGGTGTGAATTGCATTTCCTGGGTCTCTAAGAAACAACCTATTGTGGCTAGATATAACAATGAGGGCGAATACAGATCACTAGCATCCACAGCTGTTGAACTCACCTAGATCTATTACATGCCATTTGATTGATATAGGATTTTTCCTTTAAAAAAAAAAAAAAAAAAACTCCCATACACTTCTGTGACAACATCAGTTCTCTTTAATCCCAAAGCCAACCTACCCATTCATGCCAAAACATATAAAAATTAATTACCACTTGGTTTGTGAAAAAGTGGCACTAGGAGCTCTAGTCACTCATTTCATAAGTTCCTCAAAATAAGTGGCAGTTAATTTTACAAAATCTCTCCCAATGCAAGTATTTCACAACTTAAGAAACAAGCTAGGGATTGTGCTGTCACCACTCACTAGCTTGAGGGGAAGTGATGAAGAACAAGATCACTGGGTCCATGAATCCAATACTAGTGAAGGAATTGGATCATTCAAGCGTAGCAATAGTAGTGTAGAAAAAAAGGGTACAAACTCAGGATGTTAGCACAGTTGAGAGAATGGTGTGTTGTATCTCTTCAAGGCAAATTAGGAGAGTCAATAGGAACTGGATTTTTTTGTGTAATTTACATGTGTAATTTCTAATTTCTGAAACAATATTTGGGCCTACAATCAGAGAACCAAACTACAAAGGATCACGTTCTCTTTTATTAGACTTTGGTCATATTTAACCCCAAGGGGAATTATGTTCACCGAGGACATCTTATAGAAATTTTTTTAAGTTTAGTGACAGAGGCTCATGTATGAGTTATCTTGTGCATAATTGAAGAGGTTATGAGCTGAAAGGAGAATTATCCATGACAGAGTTTCCCAAATAGGTAAAGAGATGAAGTTTATGAAGCTTGGAACAAGGCCTGATACTTTCGACATTCTGGAGGAAGTTTATTTGGATTTTTCCCCCTCTTGTAATGATCAAACATGGGACATTCATTATCATCATCAAACCTTGTTGTCGCAACTATGTTGGGAATTGGGATCAGCTAAGACATTGAAATGGAAACAAAAGATCCAGAAAAGGATACGTAAGAATAAGATTGCATAAAAATAAATAGCTTCTGTGACATTACCACATACTAAAGAACAAAAAAAAAAAAAAAAAATACAAGTCAAGAACAAAGCAAACTGAAATACCTTTTTCGATTCTCTGTTACAAAAAAGGGCAAATGCTTTTGGAGAAGACAACCCCAAAAGGAGTTGACCATGTGCTGCGTCTGGAGAAACGACCGAAAAAAGGGAACAACTCGTGCTGGCTTTGGAGAAGACGACCGGAAAAGGGGGCACCTGAGTGAGAGATGGGTTTGCGCCTGATAACAGAGATGGGTTTTTGGAGACGGAGAGAGCGAGAGACAGAGAGCAGAGAGAGACTGACAGCGAGAGAGAGAGAAGAGAGAGACCGAGAGATAGAGAGCAAAGGGAGACTGAGAGCAAGAGAGAGAGAGAGAGCAGAGAGAGACCGAGTGAGCAGAGAGAGCAGAGAGATTGCAGAGAGAGAGAGAGCAGGAGAGACCGAGACCGAGACCGAGAGCGAGAGAGAGCAGAGAGATCGCAGAGAGAGAGAGAGAGAGAGAGAGAGAGCAGGAGGACCGAGACTAGAGCGAGAGAGAGAGAGACCGAGTGAGCGAGAGAGAGCAGAGAGATCGCACAGAGACACCGAGAGCGAGAGAGCAGAGAGAGATGTTTTTGGAGAAAAGGGGTTTTGGAGGCGGGAGAGGGAAAAGGAGTGGGATTTGAGAAAAGTTAAGAGGGATTTACCGAGTTTTTGAAAAACGTCGGTAAAACATTATGATTTAAAATTCTAAAATAATCTTTTACCGACGTTTAAAATAAAAAACGTCGCTAAAATGCAATTTTACCGACGTTTTTGGGAAACGTCGGTAAAAATATCTGATTTTTTCCCTCCCACAGCATGTAAGTCAATCCTCTAATAACCTTTTACCGACGCTTTTAATAAAATCGTCGTGAAACCCTGGATAGAAAACGTCGGTAAAAGTGCAATTTTTACCGACGAAATAATATACGTCGGTAAAATGTATTCTTTACCGACGAATTTATGAAAACGTCGCTAAAAGTGCAGTTTCTTATAGTGTGAGTTGAGTTGGATTAGTTGACCCAAAACCTTTGGTTAGATATATGGGCTTTGACCTTTTCTCTTAGAGAGATTTTTTTTTTTAAATTTGAAAAGTGGTGGTTTGGGCTCCCTTGTATCAAGGAGAAGTTCTTAACTTCTTTCCTTTTATCTCTTTAAACATCTTATACCCAATTCATACGTAGAAAGTTTGAATTGCTGGGAGATTGAAGAAACTTGCATTAGGAATACAAACAACTTGTGGAGATCAAAAGTGGGGTATGTTTGCCTTCCCTTTTCTTTTATATCATTTAGTATTCCCATTTGTATTGACTAAAATTTAATGTCAATCTATATATATATATATATATATATATATATATATTTGTTTTATAAGATCACATTTCAATCTTTTCAGCATTGTTTTTTAAAACCAGTATTGCAACCAAAATTTTTTTTTTTTGTTTGTTCATCATCATATTCAAATTTCTGTTAAAATTAGGGTTGTAACTTAGTCCAATTTCCAATCATTATTTGGGTTGATTTTGGTCTATTGTTCTAACCCCGATTTGACCTATAAATATTGGTATGGTTTAGACTTGTAATTTTGTCATGATTTATGTTTCTAATTTAGGCTTGTAATTCTAGCCCAGTTATGGCCTATTTTTGATCTATCATTCTGGCCTGATTCGGGCCCAAAACTGGCCTGATTTAGGCCCAAAATCTGGCCTGACTTGAAGTTATAATTATGGCCTGAATTAGGCCTAAAATTTGTCTTAAATTAGACCCCATATTCTGACATGATTTGGACTCAAAACCTGGCCAGATTCAGGCGCAAATTCTGTCTTAGATTAGACCCAGATTTAGGCCCAAATTCTATCTTAGATTAGACCCCATATTTTGACATGATTTGGACTCAAAACCTGGCCAGATTCAGGCCCAAATTCTGACCTAATTTGGACTGTAATTCTGGCCTGGATAAGACCTAGAATTACGGCCTAAGTTAGGTCCAAAGTCTATCTTGAATTGGACCTAAAATTTGACCTGATTTTGACCCAAAAATCAGGCCTGAACTAGACCCAAAATCTGGTCTTATTTAGAATCAAAATCTGGCCTTATTTAGACCCAAAACGTGGTCTTATTTAGGCCCAAAATCTGGTCTTATTTAGGCCCAAAAAATTTATCTTAAATTGGACCCAAAGTCTGGCCTTATTTAGGCTCATAAGTTTAGATTGATTCTGGCCTGAGTTGAATTTGTAATTCTGATTAGGCCCATTGCAATTGTTATTTTCAGACCCTTTACAAAATTGTTTCCAGCCCAATCCCAATTATATTACAATATATTCCTAACCTGAAAATAGGCTGATTTATGGACCTATTTTCTGATTGGATATTGACATTGTAATGGCTCGTTGAGACCCATTTTATAGTCATTTATACTCTAATAAAGTGGTCTGATTCTGACCATTGTTTGGGCCACAGTTCAGCCCAATTTTAGCCAACATTTGGGCTATAACTCAGCCCAATTTCAGCCTTTATTTGGACAATATTTCAGGCCAATTCTGGCCAATTTCTGATTCATAATCAGCCTTAAAAAACTATTGTTCGGGTTGATTTTCAACCCATTTATAGAAACCATAGGTCAAAGTTTCACCCATTCAGAGAAATCAGTTTGGGTCAAGGTTTAGGGGTCGAGGTTTAACCCATTTAGAGAAAACAGTTTGGGTCAAGGTTCAACCCATTCAGATAAAACAGTTTGGGTCAAGGTTCAACCCATTTAGTTAAAATAGTTTGGGCCAAGGTTCAACCCATTCAGATAAAACATTTCAGGTAGATTCCAGCAGTATTTTGGGACATATTTAAACCCATTTTCAACCATTGTTTGGGCTAACTTAAAGTCCATTTATACCCACTATTCAGAATGATTAGATGTGGAAATTTAGGCTGTTTGTTTGGGTGGATTCATTTTTGTGAGTTGTTTGTTTGTGGAGTTTTGTTGATTGCGCATGGACTATTTTTAAGGAATTTTTATAGCTGCACAAAGGCCTTGTTTTAAGCTTATAACATGGGCAGCCCACACTACCCCATGTGTTAGGCTCATAACCACATCAGTCATCTCGTTGCATATGAATCACTCAGCCATCATTTTGTTCCTTAACAGATCATGAAATGCTAGCAAACTCCCATATTAATCATTTGGGACAATGTAGCTTGAAAACCCATCACAAGTTGTTCCAATACGAATTGAACTGAACTCAGTCATGCAGTAGATCAGCTAATCTTTGCCAATATACATATTTCAAGGTGGGCCAATCATCAAATTCCTTAGCTGTTATGTGCATTCGGATCTTCAAGTGGCATCTTCAATGGTTTTTTTTTTTTTATTCATATATCTAAATTTTGATAACTCAATGTAGAAGCTAACAGATAAGACATGACGCAGTAGTGTCCATGTGCTTCTTATGTTGATTCTTTTAAATTCTATATGAGAGTTAAGATGTAGCAAAGCACAAAAAATGGGTCAAAATTATCCCTTGATGTTTGCTGCCATCATTGTTTCATGACATCATCATGGCTATAGAATTTCTTCCAAATCTCAGTTTGGACAAGAGAGCAGATTCCTTCTTTGGTAAGTATCTGAATCTCCAATTTAATGGTGACTATGCACCACACATAAGAGGTTCGTGGAGGGCAGAGACCTTCTTTAAGTAAGGCTCTGAATCTCCATTTTGATGAAAAGGAAGTGGTGAGAAAACACACATAAGAGTTTGGTGGAGGGCAGAGACCTTCTTCAAGTAATTCTCTGAATCTCCATTTTGAAAAAAAAAAAAAAAGGAAGTGGTGAGAAAGATGAAGATGAAGATGGTGAAATGAAATGAAGGAGATGAAGTGGGCACCCATTTGGTAGAGGGCGGAAACCTTCTCTGAGGATCCAAATCTCCATTTTAATGGGAGGAAAATTGCAGCATATGAGGAAGATGAATATATTAGGAAGATGACGTGGGGGAATGAAATGATGGAGATGGAATGAAAGTGATGTGGTGGCTGGAGGGCGGAATCCTTTTAAAGAGGACTCCGAATCTCCAATAATGGTAGTGGGGAAGATGAAGCAAGAGATGAATAAATTTTTTTTTTTACCTTGTCTACTTCTATTTCTTCTCCTTTTGTCTTTTTTTTCTCTCTCTCTATTCTTTCTCCTCTCTGTTAGAATGCAATCCCCTTTCTCTTTACTTCTCCTCCTTTTATTTCTTTGTTTGAGAAGTTATGCAACTTCCCATGATAAGATCGTGAGAAAGGGGTGGGAAGTTTTAAAAACTTCCCACAACGATCTCTCTCTTTCAAATGTTTGAGTGGGTCAAATAGCTCTCATTAGATCATTTTGTGGGGCATACATTTGAATTTTGAGGAATAAAAAATAGTTTATGTAGGGATTTGAAACTTAGACCCTTGGGATGATGTGCATTAGCTTCCACCACTTTACTAACAACTACTCATGTAATTTCTTTACTAAAAAATATTTTGAAATTTTGATGACTCATGTTATTGAATCATGCTAATTTAATGGGCTTAGATCAATTTCCATTTGCATCTTTTGTTTGGCAAAATTTTGACATCAACAGAGCTTGTTCAGGATGATGGAGTGTTGGTTAAGTGGATTAGGCTCCTTTGCAAGGCTAATAATTTAGCTTCCAGTGGATGTTGAACATGCACTTCCGAAGTAAAGGCCATGAGGACATTCCCATAAGGGTATGAGGCCCCACCTTTGGTGGGCCCTCATTTTGAACTTGAATACTATTAATTATGATAATGTAGTATAATTGTACTAATTAATAGGGGTTAGTAAGGGTATATAGATATTTTTCTAAGTTTTAGCCTATTTTATAGGATTTAGGCCTATTATGTATTTTATAGATCTATAATGTGTCTTTTTTTAATTTTTGTAGGGTTTTAGGTGTTTAGGCCCTTACTAGTAAATAGGTTTTTATAAAGGGGGTTTTCCACACTTGAGAACATTCTAGAATACCTACCAAATGACCTAAATGCCTATGTACTTATTATTGAATTCATGAATTTGCACATTTACGTATCATTTTAGGTTGAATTAGGGATTTAATTAGGTGAATTGCATCATTATTCATATAATTTTATCATTTCGTGCATTTTCACCTAGAAATGTAAATTTTCATACTTTTCATATATTTTCTGCATTAACTTAGAATGTTTTGCAAATTTTCTCCGAAGAGTCCCAGCTGGAGTATAACTCTATCTGAATGGGTCCCGCCTCAATATGGGCTCTTCAGTATTTGATGTGT
This sequence comes from Umbellularia californica, assembly GCA_028538565.1. NCBI lineage: Eukaryota > Viridiplantae > Streptophyta > Magnoliopsida > Laurales > Lauraceae > Umbellularia > Umbellularia californica. The sequence continues at coordinate 14,615,500 of JAPQWN010000005.1, forward strand.
TGAATTAGAATGTGCAGAAAATGAGAATTACATGCTTCTATCATGGAACCCACTTCCAAGCACACATTGTCATCCTGGGCCCTACATTACTGAATTGAAGTAAATTGAAGAATTCACCATGTGGACCCCACACACAAGCCATATGCAAATTAATCAAAGGAGGGATCCACTCATCATGTTAGTGAAGAGTCTTAACTACAGTAGAAGACTTCTCATAGGGTCCACTGTCCAAGCAGATGAAATGTCCCACATGGTAGGGTCTGCAGTAGTTGTAAACTTGAAATTATTAATGGATAATTCAAAGAGTACAATTCTGAATGGAACAAAAGAAGAAGAGTTTGAGTCATCCACATCTGATGTCCTTTCAAAGATGAAAGTTGTGTAGAGATAGAATTCATTGCAAATCAAAATTTACAAGTTAATCTCGTTTTTCTCATGATAACTCATCTTCAAATGGCCATAACTTTCAATCTGACTGTCGGATCGATGACATTTACTTACTGTTGGAAAGCTTATTCAGAGTAGATATTCGTGGAGCCCAAGAACGTGAAAATCAAAGCTATATTGACAAAGTTATGGGCCCAGAGATTTTCATGTTCATTTTTAGACGGGATTGCAATTAAATCCATACTGTTGATAATCAAATGCAACACATCTCTTGTGGGACCCCATCTGAAGATTAACCAAGAAAGAGAATCATCTCAAAGCCAAAAGTCTTTCCAAAAGAAAGGTTAGCTTGGAGAATAAGAAAGAATACCTACAAATAAAGAAAAAAGAGAACTAAAAGGGTGGTACTTCTTTACTAAAAGGGGTTTGCAAAAAGCACAAAAGGAGATATGATGGAGACCTGTAGGAGACATTCCATACTTCCAAGGCTCTCCCTCTCTCCTATTCCTTTCTTTTTCTCTTCCTTTCTTTTTTTCCATTAGTTTATTTTTGGTAGCCTTAGGCCATGTCCAAGGATTTATTGTGAAGGAGAAAATTTGTGAAGGAGAAGTTGTAAAGATGCAATTTTTAACGATAAATCAAGAAGCATTCTTTGCAATGGCGGGCTAATTTTCTTGATTAGAGTTATGGATGAAGATAAGTAATTGTCTTTTTATTTGTTTAGTAATTCTAATTTGTGTTCCATGATTATGTGCTTAATGATTAATAGGCTTGTCTTCGTGCCCTAGGCAAATCTCTATTTTTATTTCTAAAAATAAAAATTATTTTTTAACTACTCATGCTTAGGTAAAATAGGCCATGCTTAGGATTTAGATCTTTTAATGGTTTATGCTTACTTTTGATGTGTGGTGCTTAAATTATTTTTATTCTTTTATGAGATGAAGGAAGTCTTGAGTTTTGAATTTTTATAAGTAAAAAGGGATTTTAAAAGTTAGATTTTCCAAATTAAAAACATTGATTTGTCTTTGATTTGAAGTAAAAATTGGAACAAGTTAGGGTTACTTGATAAATAATTGGTGCATGCTTATTGGATTCCTATGCTCTAATCACCTTTATTAATTGGTAGATTTTGAATTTCTAAATTAGTTGCTTATTTTTTTACCTAAGAACTCAAAACTTTTCTTAATTGTTAGTTAATTAGTTTTCTTAATTTAAAATTTTCTTTAATTAGCTCCATGTGGGTTCGACCTGTTCTTACCGCTGTCTCATCTAGACACCCATGCACTTGCAGTATTTTATGATTGATATTGATCACATCACTTATCCACATTCCTATGCAATAAAAAAGACCCTTTTGGTAATTGTCCCAAAAACCCTAGGCTATATAAGCTAAACTATTGCATTGGAAAATGAACCCTAAATTTACTTTCATTTATCCTTAATTTACCTCTCATTTCACAAAACCCTAGCTAAAACCCTAAGTCTAAAACCCTAATTACAAGAAGAAGAAGGAGGCCATCTTCTACCTCTCTTATCAATCTCTTTCTCTTCTATCAATCAAGGTCAGGCTCCTTCCTTAGCCAATTTCCATATGGTTTTCTAGGATTTTCTTTATCCCTAGGTTTCTTTTCTAAGCTTTGGTTCTCTTGTGGAATGGGTACTTGGTTTGGTAGATTGGATTTGGTTTGGATAGCTTGGATTGAGTCTTCTTGTTATTTTCCATTGCAAACCCGGATTTGAGGCAAGTGCAATATACATACTTAGCATAGAATGCATGTTTACTATTTTTTATTTTGAAAATTTTATTCATATTATGCTTAGAAATATTTACATTTACTTATGAGCTTGTTTATTTAGATAATGGCCATTAATGGATGGATTCCTTGCTCATTTGGAAGGTTGACGGGTCAATGGGTTTGATAGGTTGTTGGAGTGGGCTTTCACTAAAATGTACCCATAGCCAATGAAGAAGACCTGTAACATTTCCAGGACCTGTAACAGTTCCTGGACATGGAAACAGTGAGGTTCTGTTTTCCTTGCGTTAAGACTGGGACCCAGGTGGGTCACCCGATGGCCAATCAGATCCGTGGATTTGAAAGAGGACCCACGGGCGACCCTAAAGGGGCTAGTCCCATAGGGAGTGGACACCCCTAGCCCACTATCCATTAGCTTGATCAGCAGAGGGCATGTTTAAAGGGAAAAACCAGTTTTGCAGCAGATGGTTGCGGGACCCACTAGATGATCCGATTGTAGATCAAGTCCCCACATCTGATAATGGACCCAAGGGCGAACTTGATGGTGGTGGACCCGTGGGGATTGGGTCTCATCTGGCTCCATATCTTAGGATTACACAATATTGGGTGTCATGCACAAAGAGGTTTTCTATTTTTAATATCAGACCATGGCGGGGCCCACTGAGTGATTGATCACAATCTGGACCCTAGATCTCGTACTAGGGCCCTGGGCGACCTTAATGGTGAGGTCTGATCTGGGTTTGGGTCAGTGGGGCCCACGATTTTGTGTAACTCAATGTTCCAGGCGAAGGCACGTTTTGGTGAATTGTTCAGTTGCAGAACGTTGTGTGTTGATTGAAGAGAGGTTGGTGATGACGTGTGTGGATAAGTGGGAAAAGGAGAGATGAGTGAGTGGTCTAGTGGCTTGTGAGGGTATGAGAAATTGTGAACATCCCATGTGACAGAAATGTGGAATGAATGAATGGTCCTGTGGTCTGAGGGTACATGGGAAACCATGGCCACTTTTGAATACTTCACCTTTTTATGGTTAGTTGTACACTTGGCCCATTAGTTCTAGAATGTGGGAATAAAAGTAAGGATGAAGGGGGTTGACTTAGTGACCTGCGAACCTGGGCTTGTTTTAGATTAATTACTCTTACCCATTAGTTTTTAAGAATTATAATATAGCCCTAGTTATTTCCATTAACCCAAATTAGATTCTTATATTATTTTGGAGAGGGGGATTATTTTGGGGTAGGGGCCCATTGACCATCCAAATGGATTTCCATTAATGTGCCAAGCACGAGTCAATGGTGTGGCTCAACCTTGACTCATGGGGCCACTAAGTAGGGTCTAAGGTTTGGGTTTAACGACGATTCGATCCTTAAATATTGTCGAAGATGCCCATAACTTCAGGAGCACCAAATACAGTATACTTGACATCTGAAACTTCATTTAGGGATCCAATTAAATGAAATGGATCTGGACCTGAATGTCGGCCATTACTTAGGATTGGACCCTTGATGTTCCCTTTGATTCAATTACTTGGAGTTTATTCCACTTATTATATTATGTCACTCTTATGTCATTGTCATTGATTTATACCTGATAATTAAATGAAAAATGAAGGACCTAAACCTAGGACTTCCTAGAAGTGACCTAGTGATGTAGTTTGGAGGCATTTGACCCGTGTCTATGTCTAGGCAGGCCCGCATACGCCCTAAGTTGTATGTGTGAACCCTAGAATGGAGAGGTGGCTGTGATTAGACTTGTAACTCATCTTGGATGAGTATGGATTGTTTGATGTTGGATTGAGATTGGTGATCTCTCTTAGATTATTTAGACTAAGGCCATGGCTTAGTTGGCCCTGGTATGAACCCAATGATTGGTACTTGGACCTCTTAGGAATTTGATAGAACCTTGCTTGTGCAAGGCAAGCCTAGACAAACACAGTCTTGTACCTTAGTTTCCTGAGTCGGCACGAACATTCACTCGGTTGTTCTAAGCTCAGCCTGTTGACTGATCATCACTGGTAGGAGCTATTTATGAGTGTTGAGTGGGCTATCATGATGAGCTGTGTTTTAGACGGACGGTGTGATACCGGGTCCTATTTATTGAGTGATGAGTGTTTGAGATTGATGAGTAATTTGCAGGGTTAGTTATCCCCAGCACTAGTGAGATCTCCCCACCGCGACTGTGTTCAGTATGGGAGGGCCGCGGCATAATATCCCGCGATATCCAGCTTGTGTGAATATGCCTTGTTGTGTAGATAGATTGGCTTATCTTATTTTTCTGATTTTAAATGTTTATCTTGCTCAATTGCTTAGCATTTGTACCATGGATATTCTTATTGATCTTATTACTGTCTCTATTCCTTTGATGCATACATCCTATGTTATTTGTACACTGTAACTTGCCAGATCCTTGGATCTGACCCATTCTTGGTGCTTAGGTGATGATCCCGATTTTGAGGACGACGCGCTCGTCGAGGTGCCCATAGCCGGAGACTATAGATGGGGACCAGCCGACTAGGGGGTCGAGCTCCTATACCAGGGGCTTGAGTGATTATCTTTTTTTTTTTTGGGTTTGAGTGTTTTTATATGGTGAGCGGGGAGTTAGTCTAATATGTTTATAAATATGTTCTTAATTATACTTTGAGATTTAGGCTAGACTTCAGCCCTGCTACACTTGATATATCTCTATGATACCGTATGCTTCCGCTTTACTCTTTACACTTCCGTAAATTTTAACCATTGATTATATGTCGGTTAAAAACTTTTAAATTAAACCTCACCGCGGACTTACGATCTTGGAAGTTCCCGAATTTTTACGGAAGTAGCGCGCCAAATTCGGGTACTTTGACTGTTTTCTCGGTATTTAGAATTAGGGCATTACAAAAGGTCTCTCGCAACCCCTTCGACACTAGCCTTGCTTGTTGTGTCATCAAAAGCCCCATCAAAGTTAACTTTTATACACCCTGGTGGTGGGGGCACCCAACAATCAGTTGACATACTTGTACCTATACCTGTATATAAAAAGGATAGGTTAGACTCCATCATTATAGCTATGGTTCTAGAGATGATTTGGAATGGGTGAAGAGGGCATGATTGGAAAATGTATAGATTCCTGGCCTTCCACAGTTGCCAGAAAAGGAAGCATGCAAAACGTCGATCATTTTGGTTTGGACTGCACCAAAATGAGGACTGGACAGAGTCGATAGGGAGCTGAATGTGTGTGGGTGACGGTGTTTGAGCCCATAGCATTTTAACAAAATCGCAAGTAGCAAATAGGTAATCCAATGTTTCTGGAGCATTCCAGCATAGTGGACATGTTGGTTGTATAGAGGAGTCCCATCGACTTAGCCACTGCCTAATCGGTAAGCAATCTAGGAGGAGTTTCCAAATGAAGAATTTGATTTTTGAAGGTAATAGCATGTCCCAGATGTTCTACTAAGGATATGAGGGGCCGATTTGGCGTGATTGAATGTGCTTGTATAGGGCTTTGAAACTGCATGATTCGGCAGGCTCATCCTTCCAGCAAAGGATATCGTCTCCACCTAGGCCCAGGTCCACGATCTGATTGACTATGGCCGATGGCCACAGCGAGCCTAGTCTGGTGGAATCCCAAGTAGGAAGTGATGTCCTTATAGTGATGAAGTCTGCCACCAAAAGGTCCATGTCAAAAGTCCTCCCTAGCGTTATTAGTAGGAGTGCATGTAGCCCATTACTGTGTTTTAGGTCATGTAGCCCATTACTGTGTTTTAGGTCATGTAGCCCATTATTGTGTTTTAGGTGTTCACGTAAGGGACCATATGAAGGGACCCATATATCATCCAGTGCCCGAATTTGGGTCCCGGTACCAACGACCCATCTCTGGTTTGCTAAAATGGTTGCCTTGTGACGTAGGATTCTACGCCAGAGTTTTGAGTCTTGTGGGCGAGCCTCCACATCACAAAATTCCCGATGCCTAAGATGTTTTTGGCGAAGTACCCTGCTCCGCAATGCGTTTGGTGATGTTAGGAAGTGCTAGACGAGATGGGCGAACGCTGGCTTGTTCTGGACCTCCACTTCTCTGATCCCCAAGCCACCATTTATCCTCGATGTAGTAACAGTTTTCCAGGCCACTAGAGTCCAGCCTTTATGTTCGGTTTGTCCTGTCCATTGGAATTTTGCTTGGGAGGAGGAGATGTTTTCCTGAGAACTCCTGCATAGGACATTGCCCACCCAGTAGTGGGGAATTGCCATTTATGCAGATTGTAGTGGGATTTTACGGCCTACTAAGGACATTCCTACTCCTCTCCATAAGTGAATTCTGTTATGCAGTTTGGAAATGAGTAGTGAGATTGTGCTAGGCTTAGTGTTACTCACACTGATTTGCTCACCCAGATAACTGTGTTTGGTACACACCTTGCGAATCCCAAGAGAGTGTCTTACCATCCGGGTATCATCACTAGTTGTGCCTGAGCTGAAAATAAGAGCTGATTTTGACAGATTGGTGTGTTGCCCAGCTTCCATAGCATATTGGTCCAGGATCCTAGCCACCTTGTTGGCCACGATTTTTTTTTGTCCGAATAAAAACTAGCGTGTCATCCACATATTGGAGCATACGGATTCGCTCAAACCCTGGCCCCACTGCAAGAAAGAAATGTGGTTTCATCGCTGCCAGCTGGTATAGTCTTTTTGACAGAGCTTCCCCACATAGGATGTATAGATAAGGTGATAGAGGGTTGCCTTGGTGGAGACCTTGTGAAGGTGCAATAACTTTTGAATGATGGCCATTCATTGTCACCCTATAAGTGGTCGTTTTGATGCAATACATGAGGCGCATAACCACGTCATCTGAAAGGCCATGTTGATGCAAACAATTAATAAGGAAGGACAAAGACAGTTTATCATATGCCTTCTGAACATCCAATTTTATCACACAGTATTTCTTTCTGTGTCGTATCTTGCTCATGGAATGTAAAAGTTCCTTTGCGATAATAATATTATCAGCTGCTCTCTGGCCTGGTAAAAAAGCTCCTTGACTGCGGGAGATACATTTGTTTAACAAAGGTCTTAACCGGGTCACCAAGAGTTTAGAGATAATTTTATAAGTGACATTACAAAGATTGATTGGGCGGAAGTCGGAGAGTTTGTGCGCTCCGTCCTTCTTAGCAATGAGGATTATGGATGTTTCATTCAAATTAGGTGCAAACGTACCTATGCTGAAGAGAAATCGCACCATGTGTACAACCTCCCCGGCTAGGAGGTGCCAATAAGTGTGGTAGAACTTACCATTGAAACCATCAGGGCCGGGGAAATTTATCAGCACCTATTGCGAAAGTAGCTTTTCTGATTTCCACTTCATCTAGGACGGTGAGTAGCGAATGGTAGTCCTCGTCTGCGATCACCTTATTGATGAATAGAGGGAGAGTCAGTGGCTCCTCTGCTTCTGCGACCGGATCATTGTACAAGGTCTTGAAGAATGTGCTGCAGTGCCTCAGGAGATCATCCATATGTTCCAAGATGTTTCCGGCCTCATCTCTGAGAATATGGATAGTATTCCTCCTTGAACGGGTTTTGGCCGCCCGGTGGAAAAAATTTGTATTCTGGTCCCCCTCTTTCAGCCATTGGATCCGTGAGCACCGCCTCCAGAACAGTTCATGCTGCAAGCGCTTACGACAGAGATCCGATTGAAGATTTATTTCCGGTTGGTGAAGGTAGATGGAGGATTGGTATCGAGGGTTATTCTAGATCCCAGAAATCCGTAGCTAAAGGTGGTTAAGCTCCATAGCGAATGCTCCGCAGGTGGACCTTTTCCAGTTCTAAAGAAAGTTCCGTATAGCTGCAAGTCTAAGGCCGTTGATATAGTGTAGTATGATCCTAGCCCTTACTAGCATGATCACACCTTTCTGTTTTTTGTCCAACTTATGTTTCGTTCGGATAAATGAATTTTAATAGGTTCCACTCCTTCGTTTATATATTTTTTCCTTAAGGCAAATAGTTTTTGTTTATTATTCTACTTTGTGCTTTGCACCACATAGAAAATGGCATTAGGTTGAAAGGATTTACTTTTGATGCCCTAACATACATACATACATACATATATATATATATGGGAAATGTTCATATGCATCCATCTCTCACCAAAAATGGTGAGGGATGGATGCACTTGAAGACCCCATATATATATATATATATTAGATATCCTTAGCTAACCATTACTATCCAAACTTCTAGGTGTTAGTAGATGCAACATAAATACTTTTCAATATTCCTTAGGTGGAGTCCACTCCTCAACACTCCCCCTTAGGTGGAATTCGGTGGGCACAATTTTGGAGCATTCAATACTCTTCAGGTGGAGCCTACTCTTCGACAATATATTTATAAATATCTCTAAACTGAGGATGAGTAAATAAGATTTCATTTGTAGGAATGGCCTCGATTACCTTGCTTTAACAAATTACTGGTAGTGGTACTGGTACTGGCATTTAAATTTGCACGTAAACTAAGTGAATGGCAACCAAGTTCATATAGTCCAACAGGAGCCTCAGATTCAGTAAGCAATGATCTAAAGTTGTAGTAGTACTAGTAGCCAAACAACACCCCCTCACAAATTCTAAACACTAATATTTTTCTTACATTTTCCCATTCCCCCAATATTTCTTCTACTACACCTGAAGTATAATCATGTATTTTGAAACTTTTATCAATCCAATGGTGGGTCATATATGGATTGGATAAATCATAATCGGTTAAGTATAGGTGTTGATTGTCGTCATGATCAATTTGGATTTAATGAAATGAGCCCTGTATTGATAAAAGAAATAAATTTATATAGGGTTATTCTCTTCCACTAAGTGTAATTGTTAATGTTACATGTTTTATAAATAGAAATAGAGTTTATACATATAAGGATAAAAGAGATGGACAAAATTTTCATTTCGCTCTAAAACCCTATGGTGGTTAGAAGACTATTGGTTTTGTAGATGCATCAGATATTAAAATAAAAATGCAGGGGCCTATTTGTAAATATGAAAGCCTCAGGAGCCTATTTACAAATCCTACAAACCTTAGCGTGGTATATACAAAAAGCTCTAAAATTAATGACAACTTGTCACTGAAAATCCTCAATACACCAATGTGCATGTGTTTACCAAAGAACATTGATTTGCATATGAAATTAATCACAATCTCATGATTACCCTAAGTGGGTCCCACTTATAAAAGATCCAAATCAACAAATCAATTCAAATAGCTGGCTTATATATTATGGGCCCTCACCAAAATCATGAAGAGTTGACCCCATTGTTAGATTATGAAAATGTTAATTTTCTTTTATACTAATCAAAAGGAAGTGGGCCCAATTCATGTTGAATGAAATTTGGTTTGTATAGATCCTAACCCTATAAACTGATCCATTCCCCATAATAGTGATTATTTCTAAACTTATATTGATCCAACCATTAAATGGTTGTTGGATTTATGTATGGACCCCCATTCATGCTATGATTTGAGAATACCCACGATTAGATTATGGAAATGCAAGATTTCAGAAGTCACCAATTTGGAGGTTGGCTCCAACACAAGTTGAAAAAAAAAAGAGTAAATTAGCGAAAGGTCTCTCATAGAAGTCTTGTAAGGCCTCTAGTCCATCAACTTTTCTTCTAAGGCCTGTAGTTCATGCAGCTGGACATATTTCGATGAGAGGTCTCTAGATACAATTTTCATGATTGATTTATCCTTAAAACCGTTTTAGGCATAAATTTTTGAAATTTGAAAATTTAAATCTTGTATTATTCCTCTTCTTCTTCAATCCGGAGTAGATCTAAAGTTTTTCATTGGACCAAACCTTTTCATTTCTCCTCTGTAACCGCAAGTTGAGGAAGAAGACAGACGCATTGGTCTTGCGTGCATCACCAACAAACGCTCAGAGAGAAAAAGGAGTCATTTTATTTATATATCTCCTCGGGCTACGTGGATCATTGGAGGGACGAACTGAGCACTGTCCAGCGTCATTGGAGAGGGCTCATATGAAAAGATCAGACAGTAGGTGTCATTTTTTTTTCTCATTACACATCGGGTTGCGTGCGTCATTGGAACCTTTTGGTGGAAACCAGGACCACCAAAACCTTTGGGTTCCGTGCATTGGAAACGCAAGGGACCTTTTCTCTCCTTGGGATGCGTGGTAGGAAACTTGCTGTTGAAAACCCATGTGGTCACACATTCCTGCAATGTCTCGAGTGCCTCTTACCATATCAAATCAATACAAGAGAGAGGATGCTATTTGTTGGCCAATGTGCACCGGTGAATGGGTAGGGTGCGGGAGCAGTGCAGTTTGCAAGTTTGCGGGTTGCTGCAAATAATCATGGGGTTGGTCCTTCTACAAAGTATAGTTTTTGCCTTGCTTCTGGTTACAAAAACCAGAAAGAAGAAGAAGGGGATCTGGGCTAGGTTCAGGTTCTGTCCAGGTTTTGTAAAAAATGGAACCATCGCAAAAGAGAGGATTCCAGGATTTTTGTTGCATTTGTCGAGGAAGATCCTCAGTTGCATAGATTGACCGCCGTCATTGGAGAAGGAGCTTCTCGCTGTCCTACATAAAAGTTGCATAGAAGTTGCTGCACCATCGCCAAAGAAGGAAGGCAGCAGGGTTGTTATATCCTTTTTGACAAATCTATCTTAGTTTTTATTAAATTTATTTGAGTTTTTGTCAAATTTATCTCAGTTTTTGATAAATTTATATGAGTTTCTGTTAAATTTATCTGAGTTTTTGATTTTTTGTCAAATCTATTTGAGTTTTGCACAAATTTATCTGATTTCTGAAACAAATTTATCTGCATTCTCGACAAATCTATTTGAGTTTTTGGATATTTATTTGAGTTCTAGAACAAATTTATCTGAGTTCTGAACAAATCTATTTGAGTTTTTGGTAAATTTATTTGAATTTTTGAAAAATATATCTGATTTTCTGAAAAAAAATTCTGCATTTTGAAAATTTTAACTGAGTTTTTGAATGAATCTTTCTATGTTTTTGGCAGATTTATTTGTATTTTTTAGATCTATTTTTGTTTTTGAATTTTATTTGTGTCTTTTGAAATTGATTTTGAATTTTATGAAATAAATTTAATTGAGTTTTGACAAAAATACTTAAGTTTTTGACAAATTTTTCTGAAATTTGGAAAATTGGTTTATCTTAGTTTTGGCAAATGTATTTACTATTTTTTAAATTTATTTATATTTTTATAATTTTATTTACATCTTTTGAAATTTATTTGCGTCTTTTGAAATTTATTTACAGTTTTTGAAATTTATTTGGATTTTTTGAAATTTATTTTGATCTTCTGAAATTGATTTTCATCTTTTGAAATTATTTATATTTTTTGAAATTTATTTGGATCTTTTGAAATTTATTTGCATCTTTTTAAATTTCTTTGCGTTCTTTTGAAATTTGTTGCGTTTTTTGAAATTATTGAATTTTTTGAAATTTATTTGCATTCTTTCGAATTTTTTTATATTTTTGAAATTTATTTGCGTCTTTTTAAATTTATTTACATTTTTTGAAATTTATTTGGATATTTTGAAATTTATTTGCGTCAATTTCTCTGTGCTCTTTTGAAATTTATTGCGGTTTTTTAATTATTGCGCTTTTAAAATTTATTTGCATTCTTTTGAATTTATTTGTATTTTTTGAATTTTTTTTTTGTTTTTCATAATTTATTTGAAAATCTAATATATGGGATTTCATTAATCAAGGCCAATTAAATGGTAGTTGACCATTATTAATGGCAGGATAGGATTTTGAAGAAAGGGTAAATTAGACATTTTAGGTCTTTACATTTGAAAAAAAAGACCATTACACTATGAAAAAAGATTGTGGATCTAAGGCAATAAAGCGAAATGTTCAGGGAGCTGTCGCCAAATGTCAAAAAAAAAAAAAAAAAAAAAAAAAAAAAAAACTAGTTTGTATAAATCAAGCCCTTTAAGCTTGAATACCCCCCATGAATTGGTGATTATTCCATAGTTAGTACCAATTCAACCATTAATGGCCCATTGCATATATTTATTTATGGACCCATTCACGCCATAACTTGGAAAACCATTTAATGCTCGTCCTCTACTAATGGGAAACTCAATAAGAGAAAAAATAGGAAGTTCAAAAAAGGAAAAAACATTAGCCAACTATTTAGCTCCCTTTCCAAAAGGGATAAAATCTCCTCCTAATCAACTTATGTGATTAATTCTTCGCTTTTCATTGGTTGAATGGCAGTGCGTTTTTGCTTTTGAAAATGCTCCGGACGTTTTCTAGCGCTTCTCATATTTATATAGCTGAAATGTTCTCCCATTGCGCCCCAATCGATTTCAGTCTATCTACTCATCCTGAAGTTAGCTATGGCCCAACACACATGGAAAATGAATATGTCTACTCATCCATCCCTCTTGTACTTCTCTTGTACTTGAAACACCCTCAAAAGGGGTGTCCCTCACCAAAAATGGTGAGGGATGGATGCATATGAAGACCCCTATATATATATATATATATATATATATATATATATATTTGAGGCCATTCCTACAAAAGCCCGAGCTTGGCCCTTCAAGTATTGGGCTACAAAATGAGGTCCATTCCGGCTCATGGGAGTAGAAAGTAGAAATGCAGCCAAACAAGGGCTGAGCTCTGGTCTGCCCAGGTGGCTCGCCAAGCATGACTTTGTATTCTAACCTCTGAAGTCTCATTCACCGTCCACCTCTCTCTCTCTCTCTCTCTCTCTCTCTCTGTCTCACTTTTTTTAATTTTTATGACGACCCCCACGACCCGCTAATGGTTGATCATTATTTGTAAAACCACATATACACAACACCACCATTCACTAGCGCCGTGTATGGGTGTTGGAGAGAGGAGGCTTCTCTAGCTTCTAAGAATAAAATGCCTCATTAGGTAAAATGCACGTGGGATTTGCAGGCTTAAATATCTTGATCTACAATTACGTGGGTTGGACACAGATTAATCCACCTAATCGGTTCAATTGCCTGACACTCGTATATATAAACTTAATAAAGGTGGACTGGAGTGATTTTCTGAACAAAAAGTCTATTTGGACAAACTCTATGGATAAAATTTGGGACAAACTGTCCACGTGGTGGAACGTGATTGGGCTCTCTCAAAAGTTGAAATGCATTGTCTTAATAATGTTGCGCCACGTGGACAGTTTGTCCCAAATTCTGTCCATGAGTTTGTCCATATAGACAAACTGTTTTCTGAATGTCACTTTTGCATGGCCCTATTATGAATGTTTGGGCATCATTTTGGTGGGCCCAAAACAATAAATAGTGAAAGTGGGTCCACATGCATGTAATGGCCACACCTCCCCACCTTCCCATCCTCAATAAAAAAAAAGATAAAAAGATAGAAAGGCAAAAATATATTACTATGAATGGATTGTGATTAAGGCCGGGTTGACTTGTGTTAGGTAATATCAAACCAGTTATTATTACTAATTCTTTTTTGCTAAAGGGCAAATTGTATGAGAGAAAGAGGGAGAAAAACAAAGGGCAAAAAGCACCCAAAAAGGAGCCCAGAGGCAAAAAAAAAAAAAAAAAAAAAAACCAGAATCCAACAAAAAAACAAGACAGCCCAGGGAGAAGCGAACACAGAGCTCACGCTAAAAAGAAACAGAAAAAAAAATTACAAATCTGCTGAACAGAACTAACATAAAAAGGTTTATCTACCCCGCTTAGAGAGGCATGGAGAATCTCTGAGCAGGTTGGATTCGAGTTAAGCCTCAGTCATAAACCTCCCATATCCAGCTGGCCTGTTTGCCACCCCATATGAGGCCCAATGCAACAACTACTCTCACCTTTGGTGAAGCTTATAGTGATGCTAGAGAAACAAATGAGTAGACAAATAGATGGATTTTGATGTGGATTAAGAGTCGAGCCTAGTATGATCAGTAAAAGATTAAATGACAGAGAGCCTTAAATTTATTGGACTCAAAGTTTATGGCTCTATATAGTGTCATTTTTATTATTAATGACCTGATTATTGTCAATTAAAAGATGATCACAAGTTGAAAATACTGAGCAACTAGAGTCTTGCTTGTATAACAACTTGACTTTTGTCATTACAGGATAATAGTAAAATACAGGACGTATAGATGCGATCCACTCTGCAGTATAAAAAAGAGAATTTGTTAAACTATCATAGAAAATTAGCTCCATGGAATATTACAAGCCATCCCATTAAAGGAAATGAAAGCAAATAGTAAGGAAAAAAAATAAGGGAATTTGACATTTCAATGTCCCTTTAACACTCAATCCCCAATTTTTTTATGACTCTTTTGCCCTCGATCCTCGTGGGATCCAAATGTTAAAAGCTGAAAAGCGACTTAGATCAACCATGATATCATGAGATACAGGGCAAAAAAGTAAAAAAAAAAAAAAAAAAAAAAAAAAGAAAAGAAGGTATACTGGAGTCGTTATCATGGGATCCATGGCAAAAAGTGAAAAAAAAAAAAAAAAAAAAAGTGCACTAGAGTCAAACGACTCGACATTTAGAGACTTTTAGTCTTGAAATTGGAGATTGAGTGTTTAAGGGGCATTGAAATGTCAAATCCCCAATAAATAATTCAAAATCATTTTCCCTGATTGACTGCTATATACCACACGTGATGCAGTTGAGAGATAGATGAAAATTCTTAGGTTATTAATATCGATCTCCTAAAATATGGGTTTGATGATGATGATGATGTGACCATTGTGATAGCTTAGATCAATCTACAACCTGGCTATCCACAATCTTGGTCACAATGATCTAGAGAATAATATGGGCTGATTCGCTATGTGCATAATATCAAATGATCTACAAGATTTTGGTTCTTCATTAGCTAGAATGTTGTGTAACTTCGATTACAATCCAGGATTTCATAATTCAATATTCAGATTGCTAATAGATCAGGATTGAAACAGAACTCGATCACCCCCGGTGAATGGAGATCATTGAAATGAGAACACAATCTATGAACCACAAAAAGCAAACTGCCACATAACGATCCAAGTAACCCTAATGACGATGTCATGAAAGGGATGATGATGGTGATGACAACGAGGACGACGCCATTGTGATGATGGTGATGTTAACAACAACACACAGGCAAGCATACATGGTATAGAAAGATACTCCTCTATGCTATCTAGAACTAGAACTGGATTTTGGACTCATGGTCATTACTTTCATACTGTCCAATTAGTAGCTGTTAAATCGAATGTTTAAAAAGAAAAAAGGGCCAGCAGAGATCTAATTTTTGAAGGCGATGAGGTCCAATTACTTTCTAGCTACCACGACTCTCGTCGCCTTCAAACGGGGTTAGTGCGCGCCACAAGCATTCCGCCTGTCTAATTTTTGAAAAAGATGAGAGGATCTGAAGTGGTGCACCATAAGTAGGAAAGTGTTTCGTGAAACTCATGACACTTTCACTGCTCATCGAGCACCAACAGTAGTACGTTATTCACATGGCCGCACTTTGTCCCCATTTCACACTTCACAAGTAATCCTTTGGTAGCAGCATCCCATGCTTTTGTAATCATCATTTATCTAAAATAATGATTTCATACCTAAACTTGTTTAGGTGACACTTAGACAGATGGGAGAGAGAGACATCTTTAGTGCTTTTCTTTTGTTGCTCCCAATAAACACCAAGAGATCGCCCATATAAAAATATAGATTACAAAAAGAGGTAATGCCGGGAATTCGAAATCTCCTCCTTGATACTGTTGGTAGTCATGTTTTCATCATAATGTTCTCTTTATATACATATTTTTTCCATTAACAAACACCAAAGGATCCCACCCAGAAACCTTTGCATCAGTTCATCCCCTCAAGCCATATCTCATCCACATCAAGAGAGAGTGTCTTGGTCCCTCAAAGATTTCTTCCTCAACCTCATATCATATAGAGAAGGAGAGGATCTTTGTTCTCTCGACCCAACCAAAGATCATATTCTCCAACAGAAGATCCTATCTCTAAAATGGAAAGCAAGAATTATGCTTCACCACAGAATTTGTATTTCCAGCAAGGTGATGATCTGGAAGAGAATTATGCTGCACCACAGAATTTATATTTCCAGCAAGGTGATGAGCTGTGCTTCCAGACCTCTCTTCCCCACCACACCGACAAAATGCAAGACATGCTTGCCAACCAGCCTCCCATGTCTGTTGACACCTCTCACGACCTTCAAAGTGGCAAATCGAAGAAGTTGGGTGCACCCATCTTCCATGATGCCGAAGGCGATGAAAGCCACGATGTTAAGAGGAAAAAGAACATCCATCGGATCGTTGAGCGGCAGCGCCGGCAGGAGATGTCGATGCTCTACTTGTCGCTGAGATCGCTGCTCCCACTCGAATATCTCAAGGCAAGGAATGTTGGCCTCTTCATTATTTTCTGTTGTTCATGTTCAAGGAACTGGGTTTTACTTCTGTGGATTTTTTGCAGGGCAAGAGATCTATCACTGACCACATGAGCGAGGCTGTGAATTACATAAACCATCTGAGGGCGAAGATTCAGGAGCTAACAGAGAGGCGAGAGCAGATGAGAAGGCTTATCACATCCTCATCCAATTCAGGATCTCCACAAAATGAAGCTTGCCTACTTTCACCACACATATCAGTGAGGGCTACTTTAAATGGAGCTATAGTTGCTATTGTTGGCAAGCAGGGGCATGAAGTGCCGCTTTCGCGGGTGATTGCCACCTTGGTAGAGGAAGGCCTTAATGTCATCCGTGTTTCAACTTGCATAAAGAGGCAGTCAATTTACAGTATTGAATGTGGGGTACGTACGATTTATCTATTGTTGTTGAATTATTGGAATTCCATGCAAGATTTGAATTTTGCTAAGGTTTTTGGCAATTTCTATCACAGAGTGATGATCCAGGAGTCGATTCATCTAGGGTAGAACAAATACTGAGAGATTCAATTTGCTATTCAAATTGAGCATTCAAGGTAACTGACGATTATTAGTAACTATTTTCATTGCCTAGCTACTGCTATTTTTTACCAGTGTGAGCTCAGTCATCTCATTAGGGTTAGGGTTTCCTATTTGTAAGTATACTCATCAGTATTTGGGATTAATACTTGTAAAGCAGGAGTCTCTCTCTCTCATGATCATCAACTTGTTATCTACTGCTCACAAAGGGATGCTTCTAACCTCATTTCGCTCTTCCTTAGTTTCTGTTTGGCAAATGGAGGAGAGGAAGTGTTTGCTTAACTATACTTGTCTTATCAATCTAATGTGAGATTTGTGAGTTATATATGGTGTTCAATGCAGCTAGCATCATGGGGGCTTCTGTCTAGATATATGGTTGATCAAGACACCTTACTAAGGCATCATAAATTACCTAAAAGTAAATTTATTTTCATTTTTCCTTGTGATATGATTATTTTTGTGCTTAACAGAATTTCATGGAATAGTAAACCACAATGTGAACCACAAATAGTAAACCACAATGTTTTGCTTTCTCTTGCATGGTTTTTAGATGAGAGTATGATCATATTTACTCAATGGGGATGATCATATATATGATGATTTTAAAGGAATTGATTGCCCCTTATTTTGGTGCTCCAATGGACTAAATCATGGTTTCAAACTTGTCAATGTCAAAGTCAAAGTGTGGCCCCTTTCATCTCTTTATCCAATTTAAAAGAAAATCTATTGTAAACTTAAACATAGATCTTCATTCTTAATGGTTTCTGAGGTGTTCTAGATGTTAGAAAGGTCAGAAATATTTGTGTTTTTAATGGAGTTACATGCAGTCAGCATACTAGTTGCTTTGGTAATTCCCTATAATTTCTTCTTGTGTGGATAATTAACTCCCCAATATTGCATATCTCTATAATTTAGGTTCTCGAAACTAACATCCATATTTACCGTACCAGTACTTTATTCTCTGTTAATCAGTTTAGACCTTCAAGTTGTAGGTATGGGATTCTTTTGTGATTTTTATAAATAGAAGGAAATGGTTTGAAATTGATACTTCATTTAATTCCTTTGTCACGTCTCGGTCCCGAGGTGCAACACAAGTACTTCCGTGATATTATACTTGTCTCGAGTCAAGTACAACATCATGAAGGAGAAATCTTCTCTTTTCCACTTGTGAGTCTAGCTCACCAACACTTGTCAATACTATTTAATAGTGGAAGCATCTCAAATAATATACAACTAGGTACCATTTCTTTGAATAGTCCGTTTAAAGTTAAAGTTTATACAAAAGATAATTACACATTTAAACAAAGTAGGGATTATAAAATCAACCTACAACGCTAAACAAAAGTATACTCATAACTATCTTCTGAATCTAGTATGACCCACACAAAAACGGGTTAGCCACACCCTCCATTTAAGCTCTTAAAAGAATTATCCACATCGCTCTCCGTAGACCACTACATAGGCCCATTATCCGGCCATTCCTCTAATCTTGGAGGAACCTCTTCGGTCTCCTCTTCTCTCTCCTGGGCCTTCTCAGGCTCAGGAGCTGCACATGCGTTTGTGACTTCAAGAATAGTATCTCAGCAAGTATAGGCATTAATAAGGAAATACATAATGCATCAAGTTGAATTAAAGACAATTGATTAAAAGATGTCAATATCCAGTAATAACTAAGCAATTGAGCAAATTTGAATAATTTATGCTTTACGAATCAACTGGATAATAAAAATACTAATTGGCTACTACATTGAGCTCATCATCTCAATAGAGAGCAAATCTAGTCGGGATATTACTAGTGTCCCGGCCAAAGACTGACTAGCTACCCAGGCCTGGAGTTTCGGTACTCCAGATGACTTACTGCAGTAGTCTCGAATAATAAGCCGAGTATAGCCCCGCCGGGTATCACAAGGCCGAAGCTAAGTAGTGCTGACTCAATCGAATCAAATAATAATTGAATGTGAATAATTTTCCATATCATATAATCTCATAATCTCAAATCGAATCGAATCAAATAGCAATGGTTCACATTCATATTAATTCAAGGAATCAACCCCGAATATAGTAATCGAATTAGAAATCCACCAATATATAATGCTTTGATAAACCAACTTGAAGTCAATGATAATATTCAACTCAATATGAAATGTAATGAATTTAAAGAATCAAGACAATTACTAGCCAATCCTAATCTAACTATCCATTATTCATCACCATCCAATTCGATATAGGTTTAGAAAATCCATATATTACTATTCTAATTAGTGTCACATTATGTAATTATATACAAAAGATTCACTAAACTAATATCCATGGCATGGTGATAGATTTCCAGTTAGGAAACATGAGTTTACCCCATCCTCTTAAGATATTTCATGCTCTTAGAGGTTTCCGTTGGACATGAAATGGCTAAGGTGCCAAGGTATAGCCCTACAAGGTCTCCTTGATGCTCTTTATGGGAGTCTAATGTTCCAAAACCTAAACTATATGCATCTAGGAAGAACATCTTTTTTTTTTTTTATATTTTATTTATCTATTTCTCCATTGAGATTATGATCAACTACTTCACTCCTGATTTGACATCTATTGAACAAAGTGAGAACCTTTGTAAAAAATTAATATTGCAGGTTGCAATGGTCACAAGGTATGTATTGGCTTTTACTTTATAGTGCCTCAAATATACTTATTTCGAACTAGACATATACCACTTGTACTTTTTGACAATTACAAATGCCTTATTTCTACAACTAAGCACCTCTACTAATTTGAAAAACTTAGTCAACAATTTTGACCACAATTCTGTGGCAGATTTTTTATTGATTTATGAATTTCCCTAGTTTGGACAAGAATTTATCTCATATAAATGTCTTTGCCAAGCTTACCAATGCTCATATTATTAATGATTTTAGAAAAGACATTTTTCTCTATGAAATTGACAAGGTTATCAAGGATATGGATCCTTTTAAATATCCTGGGCCTGATGGGTTTCATGTCATGTTCTTCAAGCTCCGCTAGTCGATTATTAGTCTGGACATCTTGTTGTTGAAGATTATTTTAAATATGACAAGATGGTCCAACAATTAAAACACAATCTCATCTCTCTCATCTTGAAAAGGGAATGTCCATTTTATCTGGATCATTTTAGGCCTATATACTCCACTAATGTGCTCTACAAGATTATATGCAAATTATGGTGAATAGGTTGAAGCCCATTATGCCTTCTCTTATTGACCTAGCTCAATTTGCTCTTATCCATAAAAGAGCAATATCAGATAATATCTTTATGTCTCATGATTTAACTAGGGGTTTCCACCTTAATAAGAATCCTCTTTGTATGTGCTTAAATGTGGAACTCTACAAATCTTTTGATACTCTCAACTTGGATTTCATTGGAGTTGCTCTTTTGGTGTCTCTTAATTTTCCTTCTCATTGGATCCAGCTATAATTATGGTATGCATTAAGGAGCTCTTTTTCTTCATCCTTATAAATGATAAACCAAAAGATTTCTGTAAAAACAACCAAGGTTTAGCCATGGTTTCTCCTTATTCTGTTTCATTTTTCCTATTGCTCTGGAAGTCTTCCGAGCAATTATGAAAGACATGGTTTAGAATGGGCTTATTAGTACTCTCTTCAAGCAAGGATCAGTTTCTACTTCAAATCTTTTTTTTTTTTTATTGATAATGATATGATATTTTATGAAGCTAACCTCTTGTATGCTGGATTGGCCACCTTAAGTTTTTTTAAGAGAATTTTTAAGAGTTTTAGGGTTGGATATCAATTAATCTAAAAGTGCAGCTTATTTTGCAAACATGTAATTGAATCTTCAAAGGGAGATCTCCAGCATCCTTGGTATGCTTGTGGGCAACCTTCCTGTCAAGTATCTTGGACTTTCTCTTTACTTTAGTGTTTTCTGCGCCTCTCTAGGGCCTCAATTTAAGATCCGAATCATTCAATATTCTTGTATTAATGATACATATTAGGATATTTAATTTTATATTAATTCTTTATGAATATTGAGAAATTTATGAAAAAAATGTGAAAATGAACCCTAAATAAATAGCATACCTCTGGTTGCACTCATTTGCTCATTTGAAAAAGGTGATTTTGACAAGCATGATAATGTGTTTTTCATGTACAACACTTGCACATGCAATACTTGCATATTTGAGGTTTACACATGTAAATCTCATTTTCCTATCACATGTAAAAGGCAAACAATCCCTTAGGATTTTCCGCCTTGATGCTGATCTTTCACTTTAAGGCCATTATCTTTATAACCTCTCTTCTTTGATTAAGCATGTTCATGGGGTTTCTAATCATTGAAGATCAAGTAATTGTAACTTTGGTGAACTGTTAAATTCCTCAAGTGGGTCTTAGAGGGCGAAGTGGGTTTTCCAAGGCTTTCAGATCACAGTCCCTCTTCATCCTTCTTGATGCTCCTTCTCTCCCCAAAAAGACTCCATTTAGTTTCTTCAATGCTTTGTGCAAGGATCTTAGGTTTTCTTATGGCATTCACGAAGCTAGGAATATTGAGGTCGTTCAACCTTGGAGATGTACTCCAACCTCCTCTCCATCTCTCTATATCAGACTAGAAAATATCTCTGCCATCCAAGAGGATCTTTTTTTCTTCTTCTTCTCCTCCTCATGTCGAAAGAAGAAACTTGCTAAGGTTCCTGTGGATCACTTGCTTTGTCTTCGGGAAGATATTACTAGTAAAAAAGCAAGGGAATCTAGGCTAAATCATCATGGATCGTCATAAAATTGCAAAAAGCTTCTGAACCGTTGATCATCCACAATGCTCTAATTGAATCCAAAATTGGGTGAAGAGTCCTGACATTGATTTACATCAAGGTTGGAAAAATCATGATTCAGACTCGACTCGGCCACTGTGAAAAAAAAAAGAAGACTCGGATGGAGTCAACGAGGAGACTCGAAAGATTCATGTTTATTTAAGAATAATTTTAACAATATTTTAAAATAAATCCATTACATATAGAATATAAATAAACATTTATTTACATGCATTAATGACAATCAATTCAAATTAATAAATTTATGGGGTTTTAACGGGAAAAACCCTTGTAAATGGGCATTTCTTAAATTTAGACCCAATAAAACCGGGCAGACAGAAGTGGTCCCATGGGCCACTTTCGTTTTTTTTTTTTAAGCTTTTGTTTGCAATAGTCGATATCGACTATCCAGTCTTCATACAAAAGGGCAAAACGCCCCTTTTTTTCACCGTCTTCTTCACCTTTTCCCTTTCTCACTGTCTTCATCACCTTTTCCCTTTCATCCTCTTGACAGTGGTCCCAGGCGGTGGTCCCAGAGAAAGATTCACGCCAACTCTTCAAACATTCGCCACAGTTTGACGCACATGGAGGTATTTTGTTTTTCTTCTCGTTTTTGTGCCCTAAATTTAGAAGGGAGTCAGCTTTTTTTGATGGTTTTGATCGTTCGGAAGGGAAAGACTTGCAATCAAGATCTTCAGGGCTTTGAAGAAAATCATATAGCTTGACCTGGTTCCAAGCAAACTCAATCCCTTCATACTCATCAAAGGCTCTGTACTTGCATCACAATCCACCATTTTAATCGACCCATTTAAGAGATGAAAAGGGGCAAGTTGGCAATTTGGAGAAAAATCCCATACACCGTCTTTCAAGAACCTTTGCCAAGGATTTTCATTGTACTGCATGAAGGAAAGAAAAAAAAATCAACCCAACTATCAAAACTCAAGAGCAAAGCAAAACCCATTAAAAAAAAGGAAAAAGAATTGATTTTTTTTTTGTTAATACCCTTTCAGTTTCAATATCTTTATCAACACTCAGGAATCAGAAATCCAAAACCATAAGCACTTACCAACACGCTCTTTTGGAGCATCTCCGCTGACTGTTGAGTCAGATCCAGTGAATGCACGTCTTGGGGTAGACTGAAATGCATCCTTAGGTGTACTTGAAGGTGTTAGATTGCTTGTTTGTGATTCAGGAACTTTTATGGTTTCTGAATTCCATCTACGCTGCATCTTTGAAGGCTTATTGTTCACAGCTGGTTCAAGATTTGTGAACACAACATAAATTACAAAAGATCATAACTGCAAGCTTTGTAAAATTTTAGGACCCCATGCCTTGCAAGAGCAAGCTTTAAAATTCTCTCAATCCTATACTACCTTGCAAGTTTGATGGCTTTGAAAGCTACAAATTTGGATCTTAAAGCTTTTAACGATGACGATGTAGAGATTGCAAAGGATAAATAGAAAGCAAAGAACAGAAGAAACAAAGGGAAAGACACTAAATCTGGTACACTTTGAGGAGGCTAAGGCCCCAATTGTCACTATTCCTGGTATAAAAATTATTCCAAACCAACAATGAATCATACTGGAAATATTTTTTTCTGAGATGAGTCAAAGAAGAACCTTTCTAATAATATTCCGCAGAAATATTCTTAATTAGCAGAATTACCAGAATGATATTTGTTAGCATTCTTGAATTTGCATAATTTTGTGAAATACGCACACATCCATATATTCATTAAAAAGGGTCCCCCTTTGCTGAGAACCGGTCCTTGTGGGGCCCACCGGGTGGGGGGTGCGATGTATGTGGGGGGTTTTCTCCCACTCACGGCCCTATGTATGGTGACAAAGGATCCACTTCTACAAACTCAGAGTAATCTAGTTCAGAAGGCTTAAAACCCATCATTCTACTTTTACTGATTCTTTTTTGAAACTTTCTAAGTTTAGAATGGCATGAACTTTGTAATTACAAGAAAAAGAGAGAGATGCTATAAATCTACAGAAGTTTGCCCATTTAGAAGGGATTATTCGACTATGAGCACTGCCGTTTGTGGAAGTTATTGTACCATCCTGTTTATGACATTAACCAAGTTACATGTCGTGCAAACGTTATGGGTTTTCTGAAATCATAGTAAATTGGTCTTGAAGTACGGTAACAATTTCATGAAATTACCGACAAGACCCCCAACAACAAACTAGAAGTGGATCCCCTCTCTTTGGTCTGAGGATGAAATTTTGCTTGTTTGATTCATAGGATTAATGCTTTTTATTTTTAGTGATTTATCCTCCTTTAAGAAGCAAATGTAGCAAGTGCAGTTTACTCATCTAAAGAAACTGCTAATTGGACACAATCACAATCATCTAAACTACACATCACTTCTCTAAACATGCATTGGATATATGTTTTGGTGGTTTACTCTTTGCCACTAATGTTTTGTGCCCAAACAAGCAAGTTACATACAATTGTTCAATTGTTGTCTTTATTTGCTTTTGTGTATGTGAACACTCCAGTTAGATGTGGTGGTTTGTTAATGATCACTCCATAGAGACAGATGTAATGTGGTATTATAATATGTGGGCACTCCAGAGAAAGTAATATGTGGGTATTCTAGAGAGAGTAATATATTGTGGCATGGGAAGGGAAAGTAGAGCATCTTTCCAACAGTTGTCCTAAATTAAAAAAGAGGTAGACATCTTCAGAAGGCTTCAAATTAGATCCCGAATCCTTTTGAATAATTCCAATCCAACGTAAACAATAAACACCTGTACACTTTCATCTTCCCATGAACATCTGAAGGGTTGATAATCTTTCAAATACAAAGAGGAAGTATATGACCCTTCACCCAAGGGCAAACAAACTTGCATTGGCTGGAAGATATATACGCGCAGTCCACTATTTGGTGATACAAACAGTTGATGCAATGTGGCCCCACATGGATATCTTATCATTCAAAACTACTAGTGATTTGGTGGTTTTAAACCTTTGACTGACAACTTGATAAGATGCTGTTAAAAGAAAATAAGTTGTCAATTTATTTTCAAACTAAAAGGAATGCAAAACTATTGGATGCCTCCAGTAATAACTATGCAGATAGGACCATACATTCCCTACACTTTTTTGTGAGAGTCCAAATTCAGGTGCTACAACAAAATGGGCTCCATTGGCAAATCTGTTAACCTATCTATTGGTCTGCCGCAACTTTTTATCATTGCCAATATTAAAGCTGTAGGTTCTAGAGTTCAAGAGTGGAATTATCCATTGTTATTTTTTTTTCGTAATTGAACCTTTGGAATCCTTATGACCTGAACCTCTTATGTACTGCGTTCAATGCAACCCACATCCTTGTAGAATTGCAGAGCAATATGATTTCATCTTTCTTTTGTGTGTGTGTAACCAATTATGTACATGCATGTATATTAGGCGAATAAGGAGGTAGGGAGGAAGGGAGATGCACAAAAATAGAGGGAGAGGCACAAAATTATGGAACATGTATGGGTGCTTACAGATGTCCAAAAGCAATATGTACGGCAGACGGGTCTACACCACTTGGCTGGCATAGATCGTATGGTCATAGACCATGCCTTAATAACAGCTTTGATTGAGAGGTGGCGCCCAGAAACAAATTCATTCCATTTGCCATCTGGGGAAGCAACTATAACACTTGAAGACGTTGGCAACTATAACATTTACCCAAAAGGATATCCCTTACTTCCGCTCGAGAATTGTCATTGAGTTATTCAAGAAAAGTTGGCAAGTGAATGCTAATCGGTTGAATCTGCCTGAGTTGTTGAGCCTACCGAGTCGATGTCATTTTTATTAGCTGGTTAATTTAGGAAGGTCTTGGGTAGTAGACGGAGAGGACAAACATAAATACTTACTTTTTTGGAATCATAGTTGAAAGTATGGATGGAACTTGTAAGAAGTAGTGGTTGTGGAGTTGTTCTTATATGATTTTGATATAGTGTGGACCTTCATTTCATATTATTGAAATTTCTTGGGTATGGAACTTTATTTGAATGTGGTTGTCAGTGTCTACTTTTTGCTGAATGTGTGCTTGAATGGAGAATTACCAATGTATAATTTGGATTGTGACTTACAAACACTAAGCTTGGAAAAAAAACAGATTCATAGTCGATATCGACTATCATCATAGTCGATATCGACTATTTAACTGAAACATAAAAAACACAGTCATAGTCGATATTGACTATAGTCATAGTCGATATCGACTATTTAACTGAAACATAAAAAACACAGTCATAGTCGATATCGACTATAGTCATAGTCAATATCGACCATTAGATGAAACATAAAAAACGCAACTGTTTTTTTGGTAAGCTCGACTAGTTGTGTATCTAGATGGGTCATGCCAGTAGTAAGGCTGGAAAAACAAAAACGCCAATAACGGTCGGACATCCCCAAGAAATTAATAGTTATATTTTATCATAGATGAGTTTTCAACATATATTAACCCCAAAAGGGAGTTCGTCTTTACAAAAAAAAGGTACCAATATAACACATATGCCCTTCCAAAAAATGCTTCAACAAAATATACATGCCCATCACGGCAACATCTTCTATCACATGTACACCAACAAAAAAAGGAGTTCACATCTTCTATCACATGTATACCAACAAAAAGGAGTTCACATTGACTCTTGCATCCCGCTTCCAAAAAATGCTTCAGTAGACTGTACACTGTCCAGACGGCTGCATCTTCTATCACATGTACACCAGTACTAACACCAACAAAAAGGAGTTCACATTGACTCTTGCATCCCCCTTTCAAAAAATGCATCAGTAGACTGTACACTGTCCAGACGGCTGCATCTTCTATCACATATACACCAGATACTAACACCAACAAAAAGGAGTTCACATTGATTCTTGCATCCCCCTTCCAAAAAATGCTTCAGTAGACTGTACACTGTCCAGACGGCTGCATCTTCTATCACATGTACACCAGATACTAACACCAACAAAAAGGAGTTCACATTAACTCTTGCATCCCCCTTCCAAAAAATGCATCAGTAGATGTATGCATCTTCTATCACATTTGCACTAAATACTAACACCAATAAAAAAGGAGTTCACATATAGTCTTGCATCCCCTTTCCAAAAAATATAAACAAGAACAAAAAACGAGTTCACATTAACTCGTGCATCCCCCATCCATCTTCAAGTTTGCGCCGGTGGATTGCGGCAACTTTGTCCATTGTGCCCCCTCTCCTTACAATTACCACAGGTGACTACCCTCCGTTGGCGGCCATGTTCCTCAGTCCGAATCCTATTTTTTTCTTCGGCCTCCCTGGCTATTTAGTAGCAAGTGGTGGCAAAACTCGTTCATCAGATGTGTGCTCCCATTGTTTATTGTCACGGGTAGCATGCAATACTTCACTATACGTCGTACGATATACACTTGATAGATACCAATCTTCGCAAAATTCATATGGATCATAGTTTCTAACTCTCATTGAAGCCAATGCATGAGAACACAGGATCTCCAAAATCTCCCATTTTCGACATGTGCAGGTCCTGTGTTCAAGATCGACGACGTCGACGTACTCCGCAGATTGTACCTGAAACTCAACTAGACCAGCCACACGAACATGCAATCGTCGAGCTTCTTCACTTTCTTTTTCCAAAACTTTCTCTGCATAAGGTGTTAGACGGCTTGTAACTGCTTCCGATTCAAGATGGCGCTTCTGGTAAAATTCCATTAGCTTGGCCCGTATTTCCTCGACCTGTTTTGTAATAGGAAGGACCCTCGTGTCCCTTAAGAGGCCATTTGTGCATTCTGCAGCGTTACCAGTGAGCATGTCATACCGCCGTCCTTCTACATATGCATCAGCCCAACGTTGCCTTCCAATTGAATCAACGTAGGTGAATGCCTCTTGGTTGACTGCCCGTATATCAGTCATATATGCATCATACTCACACGATCTGTTTGCTTTGGCGGCACTCCAAAATTTCATAACAATTGCCGCATCACTGAAAGCTACTCTAATATTCTCGGCAATGTGTCGACAACAATAACAATGCCTTGCAGAGGGTATGGTGTTCAAGAGTGCAGGAATAAGACCCTTTTGACGGTCTGACACAATAGTCAAACGCTATATGTAGGTTTGCAAGGAACCACTCCCAACTATCACGTCGTTCGGCTTCCGCAAAGGCAAAAGCGATGGGGAGGAGCTTATGATTGGCATCGTGTGTAATATCAACGAGCAAGACACCGGGATACTTCCCTCGAAGATGTGTCCCATCTATAGCAATCATTGGTCTGCACGTACTAATGAAAGACCTTAGACAAACTCCAAATGCCCAAAAAAACCTTCTGAAACGGTCCTCGAATGTGGTGTTTATGTTTGTTATTGTGCCTGGATTGGTCCTCTGCAATTCAATACAGTAGCTAGGCAGCATTTGAAAGGACTCCTTGTAAGATCCTCGCATTGCACGCAGGGCTATCTCCTTTGCTATATGTGCCTTCCTGTAACCAATAGTTGTCCCAAATTCCATTTGGTAGTCGTTCATGATCTCTTTTGGTTTCAGATTGACATTTTGTCAAACTCTGTCTATGATGAACTCCGCAATTAGCAATGCGGACGCCTGTTTATGTGCCATCCCCATCATTGGCTTCGAGCATCTATGGACATGATTATAAGTACGCACTTTGAATTGTGGTCCTGATTCCACGATAGAGGCATGAATACGCCAAGGGCAATTATGATCTTTACAGCATGTTGTCACTTTGTACATGTTTGTCTTCAAGTGCTTCAGAATAAAGTTTCCATAAATTGCAAACTTAGCCACAGTCTTCCGAAATGTGTCTCGATCAGGGAATTTACGGCCTACCCACATTTCACGTGCTGAATTGTTTCCAATGTTTGCATTAGATTCTTCAGGTACCATGTTGTCTATGAAATTAACACCTGAATGTTCACTTGAAGGACATGCATTGTTGACTGGATTTGCATCGGCAACGTTGCTTCTGTTCGAGCCCATCACAATCATTGGGATTTTTCCGGTGAAATTATTTTCATCAAAATGATTTTCATCACCATCCTTTGCACCATCCTCTATATTATCAACATCAATTTCTTGACCTAAGGTGGCATGCGGACTTGTAATATTTCGAACAGTTGAAAAATGCATGTCATTATCTTCTTGGAGATCGATTGTAGGAAGCTCTTGAACTGTTGTCCTATCTTTCACTTCTTTTCCCTTGCAATTTATCAATACACTCCTCGATTTTTTAAGTAAACATCGATGCTTGTCATTCCTCTGAAACCTATAGTGCATCAACATATAACAAAATGTAAGGGATTAGGATTAATATTTGATAAAGCATAATTTAGAATACAACAAATTGACATACCCATATTGTTCTCCTCCTTTACATTGTCCATTGTTCCAACTTTTAGAAACATATAAGTAGATCCCATTTGTATCCCGACCCGCTGCTTTGATCATTCTGTTCACATCGTTATCATCTTCAATACTAGCCAGTGAAAATGCACGTCCATTGTGATGAAGATATTGTATGCTTAAACTTTCAGTAGATGAATCCCAATTAGATGCTTCAATTGCTTCGGCAACCAATGACTCATATGTTATGTCGATTGATAAATACCTCATCTTCTGCTTTCCTCCGTTATAGACAGGACGCATAATATCAAATTCAAAGTTTCCATCGTAGTGCAATATGATTAGAACCTCGCACTCTAACATTCTGTTTATAAAAAAAAAAAAAAATTTAGTTTTTAATAGTGATAGGAACAAAGGTAAATATGTAGCATAAACAATACCCATGGTGAAAGGCCAAATGTATGTTTAAGGCAAATGTATTGTGATATTCCAAGGGTTGTACTAATTGTATTGTTAAACAATGCCATACAGAGACTATGCACATTTTAAACCCTCAACCAAAAAAAGGATTATGAATACTAAATAAGATAGTATAGCTGTAGGAACATTTCCACCTTTTATAACAATTTCATGGGACAAGGCAACTGTGCTATTAAAATTTCTAGATCTTGTCAAGGAAATAGATGAAAAGGAATTAACATGGGGCATGGATATTGTGTTTTAGTTTAGGTTAGGGTAAATAATACAGTGAAGAAGAGAAGTGATGTCTTTTTTGTCAAATACATGCACATTTAATACCCTAAACCCAAAAATGTATGCGACAATTAAAGATGATAGTGTCACTTTAGGAGCAAATATCCACCGTTCAAAACTCTAGATGCGTTGTGATTGCTCACCAGAATTTAATTCATAAAGTTATCACTTCGGGTTACAGACAAAAAGTAAAGTCATAGCTTAAAGTATTAATGTGAGCATAATTTTCCATCCACAGTTTGGAACCCTGCCTCAATTGCCATAGAAATGTCTCCAATTCCTCCATTAACTGCTGGTAGAATTGCCCAGTGAAAGGATAAGATGATTATCACTTTATGGTGCATGGACATAGCAATAGATGTTCAGGAATATGAACCTCCTAAAACCACATATACTATAGATAAGGATGTAGAGCGCTAAAAAAAAGGGGATAAAGCTAATTGGCTAGCCTTTATGATCATCAAGGATTTGATTCCTCTAGAATTACATGGGACCATCCTATCTAAAGATTAAGCTAAGGAGTACTTACGGGCAATAGAGGAACATTTAAGAGGTTTTTTAAGGTTCTTATTAGCTCACTGCTATTTGAGTTCACTTCACTTCGATATGGTGAGGCTAGTGGTGTACGAGAATACATCACTAAGATGAGGCGTATAATCACTAAGCTAAATGATTTGAAACTAAACATTAGTGACTCCTTGGTCCATTATGCGATAAACTCCATGCCGGACCGATTTGAAATCTTTGAAGGTTAGCTACATCATAAGAAAGAATGAGTGGACCATAGATGAAGTGTTAGCCATGCGTGAGGAGGAGGAGAGTAGGCACAGGAAAAATAAGGTTGAAAGTGTGCAATTTTCTGGGACAGTAAAAAAGTGCACATTTAAAACCCTAAACCCAAAAACATATGGAAAATCAAAGATGATAGTGTTTTTTTAGGAGCAAATATCCATCGTTCACAACTCTAGAAGCACTTGGGTGCCATTTTCTTGGACAGAGCAAGGCCATTCATTAATTGTCTAGGGCTAGTAACATATAAAAAGAAGAATATGAATCAACAAGTTGGGTGAATGCCAAGTTTTTGGGAAACTATAGAACTAATAATAAAGATTCAAGTGTGTACCTACCTCTTAAAAGAGTGCAACCACCACCCTTAAAGGAGTGAACAAAAAGCAGCAGCTCTTGTTCGTCGCCATGCTGTGTTGCAGACGTGAGACGAACGATGAAGAGGAGAAAAGAAGACGCAAAATTGGGTATTTAACTTATGAATGAGCGTCGATATCGACTATAGTGCTAAAAGACAAAAAAAAAAAAAAAAAAAAAAAAAAAAAAAAGAAACGTAACGTTTGAACCTCTTCTGTCTGCCAGGTTTTATTGGGTCTAAATTTATAAAATACCCATTTACGAGGGTTTTTCCCGTTAAAACCCCTAAATTTATATATGCGAGAAAAGTATTGTAATAAGAAAAATGAAAGGAAACATATTGCACATTACATAATTTGCTAGTCTAAATATTGAATATCAAAGTTCAAATATAAGTTTCAAATTATATTCTAATCATCAAAACTAAATTGTTGACTCCAAGCACCATTCATGATTTCTTATAAATAAACATTAATTATTTAAAATTAAGTATGCCTATAAAATGGTTCAGAATGCAAACACTTAATAAAATGGGATGACTTGGCATAGTCTCCCCTATATTTGACTTGGTCATTCATTAAATCGATATGACTCAGGAGAGTCAAGACTCGACTCGAGGAGTATTCCAACCATGATTTGCATATACCGATTTTTATTGTGAAACCAAACCCCCTACCTTATTGGTTTCACTTTCAAGACCCGAACCGTTAATCTTATTAAGAAGGTCAAAAACGGCTATGAGGTCAATTTTCAACCGTTGATTCATCATAATTTTGAGATATTTGCAAAAAACTTCCACAACATAAAATTTTTTATTTTTATTTTTGTGGGATCCACAATGAACATCTTAACTGTCCATCATCTGTAAAAGGCCAAAAAACAACTAGCTGTTCAAATTTTAAGGCTTGATTCATTATAGATTGTGAGGATTTTGTAAAAAACTTGTGACGGTTGATTGTAGTATCAATAAATCCAGTGGTTCATGGTTGTTTGCCGAACTTAGAATGCCTTGAAAGGTGCCTTGATTGAGAGAAATTCTCAGTAAGAAAAGCATTATATAAGAAAAAACGCCGGGTACATTTTATATTATAAAAGGTACAAGTCCTATGGACTAAAGTGAGTTGTCATTAGATGATCCATCTATGCCGCTAAATGAACAGTACATCAGATCTGAGATCTCATGCACTCACGTTTTCGGCGTGCGTATAAAAATATATAACTAGTCTCGCTCACCGTCCACTTTTCTTCCTTACTTGATTTATTTATTTATCTCACCTCTCCTTTCTCAACCCTCATAAAATAAAATACTTGGGGAATAGGGTGTGGCAAAACATGACTTGACCCCCTAGCTAATTATTTTACCCATCTAAAACTTTGTCTTCCCCACAATTTTTTCCCTTTTTACATAACCAAGGGTCATCTCCCGCCTTGTCGAACCTAAGAGGCTTTTGCCTGGGCCCAAAGTACACTCAATTTTGGATAATCGAAAACTAATCTTTAGGAGCACATGCAAACCCTCCTATTTGCATGCACCGCATAAAAGAATGGCAAATACCCTAAATTTTTTTAACCTAAAATTAAATGGGTTGGTCCCATTGGATACAATTGATCCACCTTGTAATCTCTTCAATTGCCTAAAACCCCTATATCAACCTAATAAAGAGGGGCCAATAAATTTTTATTGAGGCAAAGTGATTTTCTGAGTGTCACTTTTGCATGGCAATAATAAAAGATAAGGTGGGACCCCATGTAATGAAAATAGACTTTCTTGTTAAGGACTTAAGGTCGGATTCGCTTTTATTAGTGGGTACAGGTTGGATATATATGACCATAATTCAATAAACAAGTTGGACACAAGCTGGATTCCAACCCATAAACCACCCATCTCCACCTGACCCGTTTGCCACCCTAGAGACCCGCTGCAAAAACTACTCTTGCCTTCGGTTGAACTCTCTCAGTGATGCTTGAAAAACAATTGGAGGTTTTCTTTTTTGGGTAAAACAAGAAATTCATTAAAAGAGAGAGCAAAGATAGGAGACAAAATAAAACCCAAAAAGAATAGCAAAAGAATAACACGACTGCATTTCCCATGGCGGACCCCGGGTTTTTGTTTAGGTGGGGCTAAACTTTTGCCCGACTTTGCTAAAATTTTTAACATTAATAATACCAAAAGAGAAAATATATTGCAGCTAAATAGACACAAAACTCCTTTTCATGCTCAGATTTCCTTGCCCATTGAAGGTTCTTCCAACCTCCCCTCCTAAATTCATGTGATCATTAATTTATCACAATCAAAACAGCCTAACCTCATCTCCTAAACAAATGCTGGTGATCATTAATTCATGATCATCAAAACAACGTAACATAATATTTTCTTTAATCCTAGGTAATTGGATGCCCTGAGACATGATAATTTGGGTGAGCACCC
The DNA here is from genome assembly GCA_028538565.1 of Umbellularia californica. NCBI lineage: Eukaryota > Viridiplantae > Streptophyta > Magnoliopsida > Laurales > Lauraceae > Umbellularia > Umbellularia californica. The sequence continues at coordinate 14,649,048 of JAPQWN010000005.1, forward strand.
AATTACTTTATTTGGGTTCCCAAAGGGGTTCTATTTGGATCTAACGAATTTGGTTGCATGCACTTACCTTACTTTATTTAGGGTTATTTGGTAATAGAGAGAAACTAACCACGAGAGGACCGGCGACGACAAGTTCGATCGGCGTGAAAATGATCTAGTACTTTCGGTGGAGAAGAAGATGGAGAAAAAAAGTATTTTCACTAAGGTTTTGTGACATGGGGCAATCACATGATTTAGATGTGGGGCGATTGTTAATGGTTATATAAAAGGATAAGTCCATATACACTAAAATCTAAGGTAATTTCAAAATTGACCTGGGGCGGCAATGTAGGTCCGCCACTGTGCATGTCTATTGTTATAAAATTGTACAGCTAAATACAGGGCACTTGGCATGGGGAGTGACCCATCACTATTATAGAAATGAAAAAAAAAAAAAAAAAAAAACTCTATGAGATACTACAAGCCGTCTGAAATGAGATTATGAAAGTACGTAAACAACAAATAAGGAGGAATGAATCATTCCAAAAAAAAAAAAAAAAAAGCCATGAGCTGTATAGTATTTTCTGCAAGTCATGTTCAACTGTTTAACTCCATGAGTATTTACTTCTCATGTTTAGAAGATCTCATGGGATAAAGGTTTCATGATGATTATCATGGCAGCTTAGATTAATCTACAACTCCGTGATCTATATCTGTGTGGGGTTGCTCAGTTGGTCGACAACCCGGATGTCACTTCCTTATCCTGAGATCGATTCTTGAGTATGCCCCTCTTCCCACTCGTGTGGGCTCCTCTTCTGAAATGAGTGGCCTTCCTTCCCACTTGGGTGGGCTCCTCTTATGACATTTCACCTTGTGTGGAGTACCTTGGGTCCCTCCCTCTTCCTTGATTGGGGTTAAAAAAAAAATGAAAGAGCATGGGTCTCTTCTCTACATATGCATAATATCATATGATTTTCAGGATTCTGGTTCTTCATTTAATTCATAAATTAGTTAAAATATTGTTTCTCTTTACATTTAATTCATAAATTAGTTAAAATATTGTTTCTCTTTAATTGTGATTGAAGGTTTCATAATTTAATACCCTGATTGCTAATAGATCAGGATTGAAACATATGAAGGCCCCACTGGTAAACTAAAATGAATAGAAACCTAATCATGGAGAATACTTCAAAAACTTAAAATAAGAACTAAAAATATAAAGTAACCGTAATATCTTTTACCAACTATTCCTAATGTAATCCAACCTTAATCTAATTAATATAGAATGAACTAAAAATGGTTAGTGTCATTTTGCTCTGCTCCACCTACAATGATCTCTGCTCCACCTTCAATTGCAGTTGGGGCAAAGGCTAGATGAGATCTTCATAGCGTGGCTGGGAAGTTTCCCATTTTATATGCCATGTCTCTGTATTTATTTATTTATTTTTGGTAAAAGTGTCTGTATTTATTTAAAACTCAGATTAAGTCAGTCAAGACTCGGTTGAATAGGGATGAAGCGCGAACTCGTTCGTGTTAGACCTCGACCCTAGATCAACATGTATATTTATTGGCCCCTAGGGATTAGTTCTCGTATGTCTAGAATTGAGTGTCCCTCGAGGTCAGGGCCTAAGGCTCTTGGGTTGGACTGAGCGGGAGATTCCCTGGATTATAGAAAAAAAAAAAAAAGAAAACATGTATATGTACGGGACCTGAACCCAAACCAAGTCTTGTATTAATCAGATTTATCCTAATTATTGAAGATGGGACTCATGCATGCTGATCCCTTTAGTGTTAGAGACCCTTCTCTAGCCACAATGTGTTGTGATAATATATTATTATAATTTAATATGTTTTATATAATAATGTTAATCTAAAATATGATTAATATATTTACATACATAATTCATTCAATATACATCCTGATTTTATATTCAAAATATATTATTATACATTAAATACATTATACATTTGGGTACTGTAACCTAGATATGCATGACAAGACACAAATCCATTCTTGGGACCCAAAGTGTGGACCCAGACTCAGGCCAAACTACCAATTGGATCAAATTGGGTCCATAGCCGGACTTTTAATGAATTTAGATTGGGCAGCATTACATTGTCTAATCCGTCTGATTTTTGGAAAATGGCTAATCTAAAAAACTTTATTAGATCCAGACCGTAGCGTGCCACTTTAGATTTTGGAAATTTTTTTTTGCAAGGATCATGGTCCACTGATAAGTAGGAAAGTGTTTCGTCAAACTTACGACCCTTTCAGTCTCATGGAATACCAAGAGTACCTCGTTGACATGGCCGCACTTTGATCCCATTTCACACTTCACAAGTCATCCCTTGGTAGCACTACCAGCATCCCATGCTTTTGTAATCATCATTTATAATTAAGTACTTAATAAATAAAAGTGTTCCCACGGGAGGAATCGTACTTATGGCTCTTTTTCAGGGATGTAGAACTCCAGTCATAAGTCATAAGTCATAAGTCCAACCTCTTCGTTAAAACGGCTTCTTATCTGAGTGATAGTGTTAGTTTTTACCTTGTTGTCTGGGGTTCGAATTCCAGGTACGTCACCTCTTTCCATTTGTATGGGCATTTTTCTCATTTAGACGGGCTTTTTTCCCGTTTGCGCGGGCCTCCTTCCCACTTGAGTGGGCTACCTTTCCGTGTGTATACAAGCTTTCTCTTGGGCCCCTTTGGCTGGAGTACCAAAAAAATAAAAAAATCCAACTTCCTCGTACCCGCACACCATCTGGATGTCAGTCACAGGTTCCAAACTTGACGCCCATCCAAATGTGATTCACCATTGGATTGACATCCTAAAGAACTGTGTTTTTTCAAAACCGTTAAACTTGAGGGCCATGAATTCAAGGTTAGAATGGTCTAACAAACTTGAAATTTTGCACACAAATAGGTCTCATCTGGATCTTTTGATCCGCCACCTCTCCATGATTGCGGTGGGCCTTGGTGGTCAAACAGAGCACGCGGCCCCTCGCTCAATAGTGCTTCCATAACTAGACATGTTTTGGGTAATGCTGAGAGAGGGCCGCATCTTTAGTGCTTTTGTTTTGTAGCTCCCAATAAACGCTCGTACACTGCCCCATATAAAAATATAGATTAGAAAAAGAGATTATGCTGTGTATCCGAAATCTCCTCCTTGATACTGTTGGTAGCCCTTGCTTTCGTCCTGATGCTCTCTTTATATATGTTTTTCATTACCAAACACCGAAGGATCCCACCCAGAAACCTTTGCTTCAGTTCATCCCTTCAAGCCTATCTCATCCACACACAGAGTCTTGGCCCCTCAAAGATCTTCTTCCTCAATACCATATCACATAGAGGTGGAGAGGATCTTGGTTCTGTAGACCCAACCAAAGATCATATTCCCTAAGATAAGATCTCATCTCTCTAAAATGGAAAGAATGAATTATGTTGGACAACAGAATTTGTATTTCCAGCAAGGTGATGATCTGTGTTTTCAGACCACTCTCCCCCACCACACCCACATAATTCAAGGCATGCTCCCCAACCACCCTCCCATGTCTGTTGACTCCACTCATGAGCTGCTTCAAAAAGGAAAACCCAAGAAGTTGGGTGAACCGATCACCCATGATGCCAAAGGTGATGAGAGTCACACTAGCAAGAAGAAAAAGATCGTCCACCGAGACCTCGAGAGGCAGCGTCGGCAGGAGATGTCCGCGCTCTACATGTTGCTGAGATCGCACCTCCCACTCGAATATCTGAAGGTAAGGAATGCTGGTTCTTTCATTATTTTTTCTTGTTGATGTTCAAGGAAGTAGGTTTTGTTTTTGTGGATTGTTTGCAGGGAAAGAAATCCATCTCCGATCACATGTGCGAGGCTGCGAATTACATTAACCATCTGAAGGCCAAGATCGAGGAGCTGACAGAGAAGCGAGACCAGATGAGAAGGCTTATCACATCCTCATCCAATTCTAGATATCCCCAAAATGAAGCTCGCCCACTTTCACCGGACATATCATTGAGGGCTACTTCAAATGGAGCTGCAGTTCTCATCGTTGACAGGTTGGGGCATGAATTGCCACTCTCACGAGTAATTGCTGCCCTGGAAGAAGAAGGCCTTATTGTCATCAGTGTTTCAACTTGCATGAACACACAGTCGGTCTACAACATCGAATGCGAGGTACATACCATTTCTCTATTATCCTTGAATTATTAGAGTTCCATATAAGATTTGGATTTCGTTAACCTTTCTGGCAATTTCTACAAATTTCTACAGAGTAATGGCCCAAGAGTCGATTCGTCAAGGCTAGAACAAAAACTAAGAGATTCAATTTGCTTGGCACATTGAGCATTCAAGGTAACTGACTATTTCATTGCCTACTGCCATCTCTTCAGCAGTGTAAGCTTAATGGTTCTCATTAGGGTTAGGGTTTCCAATTTGAAAGTATACTCATCAGTGTTAGGGTTTCCCACTTGTAAAGCAAGAGCACTCTCTCTCTCTCTCTCTCTCTCTCTCTCTCTCTCTCTCTCATGATGATGAACTTGTTATCCACTACTCTATAGGCTTGCTTCTAACCTCATTCCACTCTCAGTTTCAGTTTGGCAAGGGGAGGAGAGGGAAGTGTTTCCTTACCCCTACTTCTCTATCTATCCAATGTAAGACTTGTATGAGTGATAGTGTTCATTACAATATGGGGCATTGTGGTTTCTCTCTGGATGGTTGATGAGGACACCTTGTTAAGGCATCCTAAATTACCTAAAAGGAACTAACTTCAATTTCTCCCTGTGATATTATAATATTGGTGCTTAATATAATTTTCAAATAAATTCTTGAGAAGTACTTCAACAGTAATCCACCATGCCCGCTTTCATTTGCATGGTTTTCAACTGAGATTATGATCATGTACGTGTGTACACAAAAGGGATGGGCATATGATGATTTCTGGAATTAATTGCTCATCAGTTTGGTGCTCCAATGGTTTAAACCATGATTTCAAACCTCATGGAGAAACTGTCGCGTATATATGGTCAAAGCCTTTGGCCCCTTTTATCTCCATTTTCCATGTAAAAGAAAATCTATAGAAAACTTAAATGTAAATCCTCGGTAATTCCGTACACTTATTTTTCATTCTTCCAAAATTAAGGTCCATATGTACCTTTAGACTTTTAACTTGTTAGTATAGCATGCCTTTCTGATTCATTTTCTTGAGGAATTAAGGTCTATATGTACCTTTAGACTTTTTACTTGTTAGTATAGCATGCCTTTCTGATTCATTTTCTTGAGGAATTAAGGTCCATATTTACCATGGCTGCAGTCATTCTCTCTCATCCAGTGTATAACCTTCCAAGCTGCTGTATAGCATGCCTTTCTGATTTGTAATAGGGTAAGTAGGCAATGGTTTGATACTGGTACTCTATATTTGTACCTTATTCATTTATCCTTCCTTTTACTAATTTTCATGTTTTGTTGGCGACTTGTTTAGAGAGAGAGAGAGAGAGAGAGAGAGAGAGAGAGAGAGAGAGAGAGAGAGGAGTGGTTTTCAACCTGCAGAGAGAAGAAAGGTTCATTATATAAAAATTGGTTTCTTCTTTCTACTATAACTATCAAATTTGATGGGACTTATCCTCATGAAAGAACAAAATGCAGTTTGGTATCATACAAATCAGTAAGAATGATTTTCATGCTGCAAGAGCTTCTCATTATCAAAGTTTTAGGCTGTCTTCTGTCTAGTACACATTCAACAGGGTGAATTTGAAAGATAGATGCAGGTTGGAATTAATCAAATCAATAAGCGTTATCTATACATAAGCATTATGGAAACAAATCTCAAACTCTTTTTGTTTTTTGGTTGCTGTCTCTTTACCTGGCTGCGAATTCCAAATCCAAGTGGAAACAAAATAAATATAAAAAAAGGATTATCATAAAACTCTCTTTTTTTTTTTTTTTTGGTAGGCTGTCTCTTTAGCTGGCTTGTATGTGTCTTTCAATTAGAATCCTAATGCTCCTTATGGGAGCCAATGTCCCTACTACCACCCTACATGTGTGGGGGCAAAATATCTTCTTTTTTTTTTTTTTTTTTTTTAAATTTATCTATACACTTCTCCATTGAGATTATCATCAGCTGTTTCACTTCTTATTCATTGTCTCAAGTTACTCTATGAGACCCTTTTGAAACATATATTTCATATCGTAGGCTGCAATGGTCACAGGAACCTTTGCATTGGCTTTCATTGTATGATGGCCTGAAACATGCTTATACCCAATATATACCACCTGTATCTTTTGACAATTAGGCATGCCTTATTTTTACGAACAACCACCTCTATTAATCTTAAACTATTAGTCAATCACTTTAACCACAAGTCATTAATCATGATTAACTTTGATTTTGCCTACTTGAAAGATTCACTTGAATAGTGATACTGTTACCATAAATGTTTTTTCAGGCCATTACTAATCAAAGGGAGATTCATAGCTAACAGTTTGTGTCCATTAGAGGTGGATCCATTGCCTAGAATGATCAGAAACATGTTATAGCTGGCTGCATATAATCTCTCTCTAAATATGTATTATATGTAGTACATTTTAGAGAGAAGTATGTATACACACATAGATCTTAATACATGACTAGGTGGATCACAAGATTCTCCAAGGTATTGGGTTGTGCCAGATCTGACTAAAGTAATAATCATTCCCACCACCTAAAAGCACGATGTAATCAAGCGATGAAAGAACTCAAATTAGAGTTGAAACTTGGGCTAGTTCCACTACATTGGCAACGCTTTTGTTGGTAATTTGGTGCATCATCTTTTTACAGTTGCACTGATGTTTTGCTTATTCTACCTTTTTCTTTTTCTTTCCTTGTTTTGGATTCTGTGGCCTTGCACAAGTTTATATAAATAGAGGGTGACGTTATTAGTTTTTAAACCTTGTCCTACACCTAACATAACCTTGCTTTTTAAAGCATATGCATAGAATTTAAACATAATTCGAGACTGTATATAGTAACTTGAAACTCAACCATATTAATGCAGCTCAATCATATTTAAAGTTACCTTTCGAGTCAAGTAACCAACAAACTTAGCTTGACTAGGTCTTGATGAATGATTGTTGTGTTTTTGTTTGTTTAGCTGGAATTACAATATGTAGTTTTGCGTATGCCTTTGAAGCGTTTAGATGTTAATGTTGAAATTAGGTGGGTCTCATGGATATGTTTTAAAAACTTTTGACCCACTTGATGCAGGGATCAACTATCCATAAGGCTACAAACCCAATTCGAGATCCAAGACCTCAATCTCGTCAACTATGATCAGTAAAACACTATCTCCAAAATAGAAAATAGCCAACAAGCAACTACAAATCCACAACATACAAGGAAGTAGATAATACCTTGGAAGCTTGGTTGTGCTCTAATGGAAAAGTTGACAACTTGCTTAATGCAGAACTTTTATTTGCAGTTAATTAGGATCTCCAAGACCTTGTTGTCTTCCACGCTATGACCCACTTCAGAACCACAATGGAAACCAGAAGAGAAACTAGAAGAGAGAGGGAAAAAGAGGGCGCGTGCAACTCTTGCACTTGTTGGGCGTGAATCCCAAGGATGATATTAGCATGGGTTGGACATCCAAAACTATTCCTTTTTTATAACATAAGCAACCTCCTCTTACTATTTATTATTAGAAGTCTTATTCCCATAATAATTAGTACCTTTCTATTTTCTTTCATTTTGAGTTCAAAATAGAATTAGTTAATGATTTAATAATGGGCTAGCGTGGGGACCACTAGGGATTCCATAGAAAGCTGACTCTAACTGAGATACCCCGACCACACATCTCATGTGCAATTCGGACCAATAGTTAATTGCAAATAACTCCACTATATAAATGCAACTGCACTACAGTCTCAAGAATATATTACAAGAATACCCTAAACTTCTCTATGACCACAAGTAGGTCCCTCCATCTATATCAATGGATCAATTGGATTAAATCTGTTCATCCAACTTAGATTCATATCTTATTATCCTTGAGATCCAATCAATTATAGTGATCATCAGTACTATCCAATTAACTCTTAATTGAGCTGGGTGCGTACTTACCAATGATAAATCCATTAATTGACACAAGGGGATAATCATGATAGATTCCATCTTGACCATCGAATGTTCCTACAGTGCTACTATCACGTACCCAAGATACCGAGGTGTTAACTTATAATTGGCTTCACTCATTAGTGACTCAAAGGAAATGAATAGATAGAAATTCGAATTCATTGATGTCTCAAAATTAAGACCCTATTGCTAGGAAATTATGAGAGCATACTTTAAAGTAAAGATAATGTTTCATAAGGTGCTTCTCATGGTCCTTCAATGCATCAAATGTACCAACACAATGATCAAGAATCTTATATTCTGAATCTCATTGTGATCAAAGTGCTGTAACCTTGTCAGATGAAATGCCCAATCTCATCACCGGTTGTGAATCAATTTAAGTATAAGATTTGCGACACATGTCTCCCATATGTGGATCTCATCCATACACACATGTATTACATCTAATATACTTGTGGACTCTGGTTCATCTCATGAACTATCATGTCATTTGCATTGATTATGTGCAAGAAGTAACAAATACCATTCATCTGATTAAAGGAAAATATGATTATATTGATAAATAAAGAAATAAATCAATTTATTACATCAACTACTAGATTGAGACCATATAATCTAACAGTTAATCCATTGGAAACATTTTAAAACGTTACATACCAAGTTGAATATTCGAGACAACCAACTTACTAGACCATTCGCCCAAGTCCAGTTTTAGGTTTCCAAACTATGGTTAATAGATATCAAGTACTTTCTAGTAAATGAAGAATTTAAGCACGATGACAGTCAAAATTTCTTGATGAATTTCTGCGCAAAAGAGTTTCTTGTCGTGAACTCATTAAATGGTTTTATACTCAGAATATGAGATGACAGTTTTTATGTAGTTATATGGACAACTTTCAAACCATCTCGAGATATAAGGCTGACATGATGACGATGATAAGTTTCTCAGCTATAGTAAATACTGATAGATATACATGGATTGAAGCGAAACCAAGGGACTCTTACATAAGAACTAACTAAATAACACGTGATTTTAGCAAAATCATTCCTTCATTGGCATCGTTGCACACATAATATAGATAAAATGATGAAGCAGACATTTTTTTAATGTTATAAGCATCTTATAAAGGTTTGCTACTCATTGCATATTGATTTACCTTGCATTTGAATCTCAGATCAAATCAATCTGAAAGATCCTATTTGCTTTGGCCACTAGTTTTCTATTCAATGTGTTACTTAGGTGCGTGAACCTATTATTAGAAAATAAGAGGCATCAAACTCCAAAATTAGAGGAGTATACTTTTCTGTAAAGGAACATGATCCAGTTTGATGTCTTACTATTATAGTATTGCAAAATCCTCTGAATAAGATGGTGAGATCCACCTTTGAATATTATGGCATGTGGGGGCACCCTTTAAGGTGTGGATTGCACTGAGAACTGCCATCACCTCAGCTCAATATTCAGATCACCCAACACAAAGTGGATTAGTTGGATCATATCTCATTAGGGTTGTCTGTGGACCACAAGAATGAAAAAATTATTTAAATCATATCCAACTGTTCTTGTAAAAAAATGTTGGGACTGCTATCATTTAAAAAGTATGGACTCTCTTCTAGCAGTTTTTTTTTTTTTTTAATTAAAATGCATGGACTCTATGTTCCTTGTCAATATTTCAATGAGCATTGAAGCTTTGGAAGAAGCCTCACTTCTTGCTTAAAAGTATCGTCTTTTATTCCTATAACTTTTCGAAACTAACTATATATACTGTTCCAAAACAATGTTGGAGTGGGCTTTGCTTATTAGAGATTATTTTAGAGAAGGCTGGAGATGGAACATAGAGCCTGTTCTTATCTTCTCAAAATGTAAAATGAAAATCAGACTATTTGCTGATTTTTTTCCTTATTCTTTTTTTTTTTTGGTAAAATGAAGTAACTGCTATGTTGAGATTATCCTAAAATGGCTCCTTACCTTTTCCCTTATGAAAATGAATTGACAGTGAGAATTGATGCCTACTTCCTTATTCTTTCTCCCTCTTATTAGAGCCCCATGTACCTAGAAAAGAATAGGAAAATGCCAAATATGCAGTCTTTGTTAAAAAAACATCACTATATATCTATTTCCACTCTAAGGTTGAAGTCAACTGTTTGGTGCAACTCATTTTTAAATTTGTATAGTTATGTAGCATTTTAGGGCCTATAGCATGCATTTCCAGCCTCATATTTGTGGAAAATGGAAGGAAAACTCCTAATCGTTATTAAAAGTGGCATATCAAAGTTTTTTTTATAGAAGAAAACCTTCATTGCTTGCTGAATAAAGATTACATCACATAATCGATAAGAACTTGTTGCATAATAAAATCTGGTGCTTGATACCACCAAACCCTCGTGTCCTCTACAAATTTGGTATGTCTAGCAAGTTTACGAACCGCTTCATTACCCTCCCTACCCACATGAGCCACTTCATAAATAGTAAAATATTTCAATAGTTGTATGATCCCATCAATCACGTGAGGCATGTCAAAGTTAAAAGATGCACTTAGAGATGATTATTTTCATAGAGAAGTTTTCTTTCATGGGGCCTTGTGATTTAGGACTTCTGACATTAGAGACTAACAAACAAGGGCTTTGCTCATGTAAGAACACCTCTCACGACCGTGAGAGGTAGCTGGATGGGGCTCACTTGGGGGCCCACTAATCATGGGACGAGGGGATGGAAAGATTAATATGAGTAGGCCTCAAATATCAAATTTGGGATCAATGTGATGCCCTTAATCCCTTGATTTATGGCCTACAAGTTTAACTATCTTCTATTAAAAAAAAAGTTCTTACGTACAGGAGCAAATGCCAAGAAATAATAACATAAAACACATTATACATATCTTTTTTTTTTAATTTTATGTAAATAATTAACACAACATACATGTTGTAAGGACCCGAACTCAGTTAATAATTGATTTAGACTTAATTATGAAGCTTTGTTTATAATATTATGAAAAAAAAATATACATACACATTATGCTGTGATAATTTGAATGCTAACGAACTCACACTGTGAGATTTGAGGAATTCAGGTCCTATTTATCAAATATAAAATTAAGGCAGACATTATTTCACAATAATTTGAAGTTTCTAGATAAGGTTAATTACGATAAGTAATTCCACTTATCATATGGACCCTAAGTTCTAATTGGAGTGGCTCAAAATATGAAGCTAAATTTATAATCCAAGATATTTCCATAGATATATATTTCCTTGTGAACTAACCAGGATAACTTCTAGGCTTTTTTTTTTTCCCTTCATTAAGAACCTAGTTAATCAATGTTTACATAATCATTTTCTAACTGAAGTTTCCTATTCTATATGTAGCCACCTCTTCTCCCTTGCAAGGATCCAATTTTCATCTAATTATCTTGCCTTGTAGAGAATTAGCTCATCCATATAGCTCTACTTATGAGTAAGCTCCTTTTTCTCATTCTAGATCTATAGTCTTAGAAGAAGAAGAAGAATATGGTTTGAGGCTAACTCCACCATGGCTAAATCCCCAAGTACTTCTAACCTTCCAGATATGAGCATACACTTCCATTTCTCTTACTCTTAGGCTCCGTACATAGTTCTACAGTTGCACTCTCAAAGACCAAAGAAATCAATCCAAGCATTCATAAAGAGGGAAAGAATTTGAATCAACAAATGGGGCCACTGAGTACATCCTCATGACTTCTGGTTTCCCAAATTGAGCTAAGCTTTCTGGTTTAGTTTTGTTTAAGCACATTTTTCATTTCAGTAAATTTCTTATACAGGTTTGAAGTTTTTAATCTCTATTTTCATGTCTCGTTTCATCTGCTTGTAAGCTTTCTTATATTTTATTGGAATCAAACTCTTTCCAGTACATTTGATAACTCCTTTCATGAGTTAGTATTTTACTTTTTTAGGGTTCATGTATTTTTAGTAATTTTCTTAGGGCCCGTTTGCTTGCATGGTTGAATTCCTAGAAATTAATGGTAAAATGGGTTTCATGGAAAGAATGTCAAAGAGGTGAGGGATTGATATGCATCTCCCCTGGATTCATTTTCAATGGGGAGATTTTTTTTATGGTCATTTATAGATCTTCACCGCCCTTTCTTTAATTTTAATCCACTATTATGAATACATTTTTTTCGGGTGCCTTTGCACTGGAATCCATGCAAACAAATGGGTCTTACATGGACGGACCTACATGCACCTCCCCAGGTCTAGTTTGAAACTGCTAGAGAATATATGGGCTTGAACCTGTCCCACTTTTAACTAATAAATAGTCACCCCACGTCTAAACCGTGTGATCGCCCCACGTCGCCAAACCTTGGTAAAAACACTTATGTCTTTTGACATTTTCTTCTCGCCGAGAGTACAGGATCATCTCTGCTTCGTTCTCTTTCGACATCTTCTTTATATTGAGAGTGTGAGATCGTCTTCACGGTGATTCTCTCGTGCTTAGACTCTCTCACCAAATAACCCTAAATAAAGGAATCCCCTCTTTCTGATGTAGCATAATTCTAATCACTCTATACCTAAATTTGAACCCTTAATCTTCAAATCCTAATATAAACCTAAGTCCTAAATCATCAAATCTGAGTATATCTACAAGATGACAAATCACCATTTGACACACTTTAATCTTCAATTCATACATAAATTGGGTCTTAAAGTTCATGTGTGGGTAATTTGAATTACATTTAAGTGGTGATTTTTCTTCTTTGCCATGAGCTCATGACCAACTATAGGGAAGTATTTTTACAGCTAAAGTAAGTACATGCAACCAAATTCTTTAGTCCAAGTAAAACCCCTTTGGGAACCCAAATTGGGTAATTGGGTGCTCACCCAAATCATTGTTTCAGGGCATTGCCTAGGATTAAAGAAAATTCCATCTTAGGCTTATTTGATGGGGATGAATTGATGATAATCCGAACTTAGTAGAGATAGTGGGAAGACCCTTCAATTGGGCAGGATATTTGAGCACGAAAAAAAAGTTTTGTTTCTATTTAAATGCAATAAATTTTCTCTTTTGGTATTGTTTATGTAAAAGAAGTTAGCAAAGTCGAGCAAAAGTTTAGCCCCACCCAAATCAAAATCCTGGGTCCACCACTGGGGTCCTATGCGGAATATGTTTTGCACAAAAATACTTTAATGAAAAAAAATATTCCAATGTTTAAGATCAACCAAATCCAACGATGAAGATTCGCAGAGGACCACTTTTTTTTTTTTGATAACATAGGGTTCTTAGCCCTTTGGGCCAGAATAATCCCTATGGGCCCAGGAGAGAAAGCCGGGTAAAATTCCCCTGTAGCCCCAGTGTGGTAGTGCAATTTCGAACCCACAACCTCCGGGTGCAAACCGTGGTCCTAGGCCAACTGAGCTACCCTCGGGGTTCGCCGAGGACCACTTGTTAAGCTGTATTTTGATTGAATGTTTCCTCTACGTAAAAACATCACACTGCTTTTACATTGATGAACAGGAACATTTGTAAAATCCCATATCAATGCATTTCAAAATTCTCTTTTAAAGTCCCAAAACCATTCCGTTCCAATTCCTAAGCAATCCATTTTCCAAATACATGCAACAAAAATATCACATGAAATTCAAAATACCAATGAATAAAATAAAATGGGTGTCGATCCTTGATCTAAAACAAACCACAAAAAAAAGGATAACATATTTTTCCATGGAAAAGAAGCCTAGTTGTTGACATTCATGGCTGCTGCTGAATTCTATTCAAAGAAGAGATAGAGAGTCACTGAGATTTGATTGACAGCTCACACAAGAAGTAACTTTATGGGTGATCAGCATGGATCCTGATCCTCTACAGCTTTCAAAGCTCTATGATGCTTTTATAATATTGCAGGTGAGAGTTTTTGGGCCTACTAACATCTTTAAAGGGCTTTAGACTTTAACGTTGATTTAAAGTCATGAAATGGATTTAATTATCATTGGAATTATTAAATTCATCCTTCTTCTGCATTCAGGGAATACAAATGGTATTTTTACCATTCTACTAAAGTCTAGAAACTATTCAGATGATGATTTACCATGAAGATTCTATGAATCTGGGATCCAAAGCAATGTTTTTAAGAGTAATTCCAGTAAAGATTGTTTATTTAGATATAAGTGACCAAAACTTGAACAATTGTGGGCCTAGGGCTCACCTGAATGGATTCTCATGCAGAGTTCTCTGCAGTTGCCCAGGTGGGCTAACAATACCAAGTCCAAACCGCTCAAATTCCGGGTTCTCTATGGTGCATTGTATGTGGGCCACATTTTCATTCCAAAATGAGTTGTTCCCACTGCCAGATGATCACACAATAATCTAACAATCCACACATATGGTGGCATCTGGTCTCACGAAATCTTGGGCCCATAAGAAACCCTTTTTGGATCATTTTGGGAAAAGGCCCGTAGGGACAGCAATTCCTAACCCGACCCACCAGCCCGACCCGAACATAGCCCCCTAATTCAGGGTTTGAGTTGACCTTCTATATTTTTGGTTGGATTCAGCTTGGAGTTGGACCTAACTTACAAATGGCTTGGGTTACTCGCCTTGTCAATTAAGTGTTTAGGTTCTGATTAATAGATGAGTTGGGTTTGGATTTGAGATTATAAATACCACAATACTGAACACGATTTAGGGCAGCAATTTCTGGCATGCTCCATTGCCTAGATCAAACTTTCCCAATGATTAAGGTTTCAGCTTGACCTTTTTTATTTTTTGGTTTGGGTTTAGCTTCAGGTTGACATTTTGGGCACTAACAAATGGGCCAGGTTATCTGTGAGTCCCTATGGAGCTTATTTTTTGATCTGGTTGAACGCCACAATCGAATCTTGATATGGATCCATGCATATAGAAAACTGAACATTTGAATCCCGATCAAGATTACATCCACATATTAAAAACATATATGTTTTACGGGCCTGCATGGCTTGATTCATATTGATATCTGAGCCTACTTAGAAATCACATACCATTTCATAGCTCCAGTAGTGTTTTTAAAGATTTGTTTTTAAGTCCTTTGATCCAATTTTTACAAGTGCACTCCACATCCTGTTTGGGATCTGAATCCGGAATTGGATCCTTTTCTTTAAGTTGATGCGGCCATGGTTTGAGCCTGGAGCCAACCCGTTTGCGGCCCAACTGTGAGGCCAATCCTACAAACCATCAATTGGGGCCCATTCCTGAAGTTCAAATGCTCAAAATCACAGTGCCCCACTATTTATTAGTCCATGGCTAAATTCTAATTCAATGGGAGTGGGCTTCCACATGTGATTTGAATCCAGTATTTTAATGTATTATGAAATCACAATGCAAATGATGACAAT
The DNA here is from genome assembly GCA_028538565.1 of Umbellularia californica. Classification (NCBI taxonomy): domain Eukaryota; kingdom Viridiplantae; phylum Streptophyta; class Magnoliopsida; order Laurales; family Lauraceae; genus Umbellularia; species Umbellularia californica. The sequence goes on from JAPQWN010000005.1 coordinate 14,664,474, forward strand.
CGGACTGTGGGCAAGAAGATAAGACAATTTTAGCCGTTTTGTCTAGCAGCCTGCAAGGCCCAGAAAGGGGAGAAAGAAGTGTTAAATCAAATTGTGTTTCATGACCATTTGGAAAATGGCACCATACCCACTAAGACTGGAGTCCCTGCCAATCAATCAGGGCCGTCCAACTGATATGACCACTGAATATTGGACAGCGTGAACTTGCCCCCAATGAGTGCCATATTTGTATTTAACAAAAGCTCTCCTAAATCAAGTTTAGATCAAACATGAAAGCTTTTGGCTTAATGTTTCAGACTTCAAGAGTCAGTGTGATTTATGCTGGAAAATACAACATTTTGAATGTATTCCCTTTGGAATCTATATTCAATTAAATGGGAGAAAATGTATTACAAAGCTATCAAAAACATAATCCAACCACCTGATTGATGATATACTCTTACATCTAAATTTAAGATACACTACAGGAAAAAAAAAAGGAAAAAAGAAATTGGCACTTGCTTTGGTTTAGATCTATGGGGAAATATCTTGAACTTGAAAATCCCATCAAGACATCGCATTGTATAGAGGAAGGTCGAGAAAGAAGTACGTCCAGACATGTCATCTGTTGGTGGATTTCGTTATTGAAGCATTGGGTAAGACACCACAAGGGGAAGCTTGAACAGAGGCCTAGATTCCAAGGTAAAGAAGAAAGACCTGTTAAGGTCATCGAAAACTGAATGGGAAACCAAATATGACAGAGACATGTAACCCACTTGAGATTTATGTGTGAAGTTGTTCATTCAGAACGTGGCAATAAGAACACAAAGCCCGAGTTCTCACGAATTAGTGGTGGCGGATCAACATCAACAATGTCAATCTTTTCCATTGACTTCGATATATCATCGACTGAAAATGGTATGCTGCATCACAAGAAAATTTAAGTGAGTACTTCTAGCTTTCCCCAAGTCATTCAGTTGAATAATTAAAATTGTCTGATGAATGTGACTATATTTTATGGCCCATAGGAGATAAAGCTAGAGGGATGCTTAGCTCAAATTTCATGCATGTATCTTGTGGATGTAAATGAGTCACTGAAACTAAAGGTAAGTCAGCTAGCAAATTTGGCTTAATGATTTTTTTATTTTCTTTTACCTTGAGTCGTCATCCAATAAGAAAGAATTACTGACTGCATTGTTTGAATCTTCAGTCATCAATACCCTCATGCTTGATATAACCTGTTTGATGCCGAGGCATGATCAGATACCAAGGATTCAAGGATAGAAATCATGAACATCATGACGGACCGACATTGATGATGATCTAATCCATTTTGATTAATGGAATGAAAAATGACTTACTTCTGCCGAAACACTATGTGTCCCATACTTGTCATCCCAGTACATCGTACTGATCCGGTAAAGCTGTTGTATACTGAGCACCTGAGAGTGCACTAAAACTGGTTAAGAAATTCAGCACAAAATGAAGCTCTTCAGAGTCACAGCTAAAAGCATCACTTACAGGGCACAGATCATGGCTTATTTCATCTAATGTCTTCTTGGGCTTTTGATGTATGACCTGAACCAGATAATAAATATATCAAGAAAATTCGGAATCTTGGTAATTAGGTCAGCAGAGACCCTAGTCACCCATTAGTCTTCTATTCTATTAAAGGGTTCAGATTGTCATATTGTGGAGACTTTATTGTCATATTGAACAGTGCCCTTAATTTTTTTACGCTTAAAATGTTTGACCATTTTCTCTCCCTTGATTTTGAAGCCCTAATATCGACAGCATTTGAAGATGAGAGAGAGAGAGAGAGAGAGATGACTCTGTTACAACATGTAAAGAGGGTTTTATTGACTTCTACTCACAAGGTGGACAAATTTCACATCGCTAACCAAACAGCACAATGTTTTGTCTAATTCTTTTGTCACGGCATTAAAAAAGCATTATAATGTTGACTGTTAAGGTAGACGAATGCCTTTTCATCTAATTAGTGCTCTCTTCTCAATGGTTTTAATCCATGCATCTGACTACTTTAATGGTAGCCTCTCCTTTGATGTTCCTTTCTTTGAGCAACATATGGTGATCATTGCATTCAATGTGGACCTTCCTATTCCTCATTTTTTAATGAAGTGTTCAATAAACCCACCAAGGTTAATCCTTAGCCAAGTGTTGTGAGAAGGTTCCAAGCCCAAAACGAGAAGGTTGGCTTCAGACAGACAGTTGGCCTTAGAAAAAGAACTCACAAAACCAAATTTCAAGTATGCTTTTGAGAGAAGTAGTACTCAGCCAATCCCGATTAGATGGAATATGGTTACAGCAAATAATGAAAATGATACTAAGTAACGTTTCAAAAATCAATTTCAAAGAGGGATTTGAGCATGTGATGAAATCTTTATGATTTGTTTGATTCTGACCAAAATAAAGGACAGACACAGGTGTTCCTCCAAAAACAAACATGAATCATGGTGATGACTCATTCTCCAGAAAAAGGTAGTCATTTTGACAGAGTTTAAAAGCTTTCTTTTATGTTTGAAATAGAAAGACACTTCTTTTCTTCAGATTAGAAAATCAATTAAGTGTTATGGATGAAAATAAGTTACCAGGAATCCAATAGCCTGCCTGATATGCTTCAGCTCATCCCATGCTGATCCTGCATACTGCATTCCTTCATTTCAGGATACTGGAAAAATAAGAAAAATCTGAAAAATGGTATGCCAATGGAAAAAAAAATTACCTTTTCTGTTGCATTACAGCACCAAAGCTCTAGTTCAGCTAATCCTGCTTTAACATATTCACCATTACTGAATGAGCAACACTCTCGCCTTAACAGAAGGCTGGAAAAAAAAAAAAAAAAAAAACCGAGGCTGATCAAAACAGGTTCTCATAAACAATGCAATACAAACTACAAGGCCATCCCTATACCTGTTGAATAGCTGTACATTGATGAAGGAAAATATCTGTGTAAAAATCTTGCGAACTAAGAACGGGGGCACCTGAATAGAGCATATGGAGAAAAGACTTAGGATATGAGAAAAATAAAAACTCCAAGCTGTTAAATAGTGTTGCAGTTGGACTCCTAGGTTAAAAGACATGACAACTTGCTAATTCATGGAAGCAGATCCATTTATAGCTGAAGGGAGTCAGACACAAAGTTGGGAGTTAAAACTGGACCTTAACCCATTAATAGATAAGGAAAGAGCAAAAATAAAGGAAAGACAGATCCAAGGAGACCAACTGACATGATTAGATTTCAGTGTGTTCAAGCAAATTCCAAGACTATTCACAATCCCTTGCCAATGACCAATCAATGCTTGCTGAGCTTGAGTAGTTACAACGCGGAGACCTTTAACCAAACTTGCTCTGGAGGTTCTTGGTGCCTACATGGTCCATACAACACGGGAACCAGTTCATGGTTCAGTAAAAGAGAAGAGACTGAAAACAGTATACTGCCAACCATGATAAGAAAATATTGTAACTTTCATAGTTTAGACACCCAAAAGATAATACTCCCATGGAAACAATAATTCTAAAGCTTTGCTCAGTTTTAATTGAAATCTAACTGCTCTTTCATAAATTTCATAGATGTGTTTCATCCATTTCAAATGTTGTGTAGAAAACGAAATTACATCTACATGAACTAAGATGGATATCATACTGAAGCCATATGACCATTAAACCATTCCAAATGTTACCTTTCTAAATTTGATTAATGATATGATACCTGCTAATCCTATTCTCAGGATATTTAAACCAGACGTGTCATTTTGGTCTCGGGTCCCTGTCGTTGCTTACTCATCAACTAATAATCATTACCCTTTCCCAACAAATTTAGAATCTAACTGAATTAAATACCTGTATGCACAATCCAAGCAAGGGAGAAATTTCTTTCTTTAGATTATCCCGGATCATTCCATAGATCTTTTCTACATAGGCTGTAAGTTGCTGTTTAAACAGTAAAGCTGGGTATTTGGCTTCAACTTGGCGCAAGGTATCTATTCCCCCACTCAAACCGCCATTTGCAAAAGAAAGGTCAGCACCTTGAGGAGCTCCACGGAAACTCTAAACAAGTGAGAGCCAAAATGAACAAGTGTAATCATGAAACAACTTATTCTGTAAAAGCATAAAACTCAATAAAAGAGAACTTATAAAATATCAAGCAAGCACAGTCTGTGACTAAACTCAAGTGTCTTTGCTATATAATCAACAAGGATGGCAACAAGGTGGGTATAGGTCAGGTCCAGCCACATCCACAGCCCTAAAAAAAACCGTCATTGGTCTCGTTTCAAGGTGGGTCCCAATCCTAAAACCCTTAACCAGACCCAATGAAGTCACAGGGGATGGGGTCCGGGTCTTGGTCCTGGTTCAGGTCCAAGTTGGGTATCACGAGGGAGAGAGAACATGAAGTATAACATAATTATAATATTTATGTATATACAATATACAACTGTCCATGTGTCTGGAACTACATGACACATACCCAAATATTTCCAGGTTAAATACAGTACACCTGAACATGGACCTCAAAATTAAATAGGTTCAGATTAGGTATCCATATACCCTATTTTAATGGGTGTGGTCTGGGTAAATAGTATCATTGCCACCCCTACTTGTCAGCTAGTTGAATTATAGGGTTCTCATGCATTCGGATGTGCATAGTGTACGTCCTGAAGACTTCATTCCATACAACTGGAGACCCACAGTTTGTTGATCAAGTCTATTCATCTGATGGGACCACCATGGATGGAAGATAACATAAAAGACAGAAGGATTCTAGGTATCCGATCTTTCTCCCTTGTATGGTAACTATGGACTGCTGCTTTATTTTCTTTTCTTAGTAAGCATCTAATTTTCAAGGGCACTCTGCTTCTTTATTTTCTTTCCTTAGTAAGCATCTATTTTTCAATGGCACGACATTACACAACATCTCCTAATATATCCAGACCCTATAATTTCTCCATTTATAATAATAGATATAAACAAACTGACTCATACTTGAGTCATCCTCCCAAACAGAGAAGCTGATGATGATCGACGGCGTTGTGGAGCCAACCCAGCTGCACCACTTGCTTTTAGTGTATGCTGGAGAAGCAGCAACAGTGTGGACGCATTGGACAGCCAGTAGGACAACACATCATTGTTCTCTTGGGTCTTCAATGAATAGAGATGAAGGTTAGAAGGGTATCTTATCTTTAAGATTACCAAGAGATCACAGTGTAAAAGATCACAGATCAAACCTCGATTGCATGTCCTATTGTCTGAATAATCCGATCAAAAACACTAGTACGTTCAACTTCAAAAGATCTCCACTGGAGAAGGCACTTATAGATAATACAGGCAGCAACAGGTCTGCTCCCTGAGAAGCCTAAATGTTGAGCAATACACCTGATCAACAAGTCTTGATTCTCCTGTAAATGGAAACAACCAAAATTTCCGTTCAAAACAGCAACATTTTCAATTTCTTGAAGCCTAACTAATAAAGGGCACTTCTAGCCATCTAGGTTTTCCATCATGTGGGCAAAAACATGTCTAATACTCCAGGCCACATTTCCTTAACATTAAAGAATATTTACTGCAAAGCATATACCACTAACTCTTTGATCTGCTTTCTTTTTTCCAGATAAATGTTTTTACATCGAAAATGTTTAGATTTAATAATCAAATGAAGTTATCTAATATTTACATTTTATCAGGCTTGACACCACTTTCGGTTCAGTATTCAAAATAGACAACATGTATCTATGTCTAAGTTACAGTTTGTGAAGCATGTTGTATTGGGAACAGGATGGAATAACTGAAGATGAATATTTCATAAGGAAACATCAACCTGTTGCTTCTCATTGAGTGATTTTTGTGGTTTCTCCTCTATTTCAGAGGGGTCCCTTGGTGTAGATACAGCACTTTGTTGATCCTATGACATTTACAAAGATGAAAAATTACAAACATGAAAGTATGCTTGACAAATGAAATAAAATATCTAATATCACTGAGGTTTAAGACAGCTTACGGTTGTTGTTTTTATATCAACGGTCAAAGTAGGGCCAGCTTCAGAACTCTTCTGTTAATTAACAGATGGAAATACACCACATAAGAACATGTAACATGGAAAGAATTGGCCAGTTATTTTCAGAAAATCATCTGCTGGAGTCACCTGAACAGTAGATTTAGTGCGTCCTGATGCATATTTATTATTGGGTGCAATGGAAAGAGCTTGTTGACGAAGAACTTTATTTTCTGATTCTAAGTTAGAAAGCTTCTCTTCAAGCCTGGTTAAAGAAGAATACATATACCATTCAAAAAAAAAAAGAATGCAGAAGGGTGGCACAAATATTTATGCAGATGAGGAATCATGGCAACTCAATACAAGGTTCAAGAATCCAAAATATTAATTAAAAAAAAAAAAGACTTGAAATGGAATTGTCAGTTCGCAACAAACCTGACAAACCTGAAATGTTTATATATATATATATATATATAGTGTACAAATAAATCAGATACTAAAGATACAACGGGAATAAAAGAATGACATAAAAACAAAAATATTTTAATGCATTTACCAAAAAACAGTTTAAGATGTATCAATAGAATTTAGACTCCGGACAGTGTGAAATTGATTCATACTCATAAGTTGATGCATGCCCCAATCAAGTAAAAGAGGTAGCATGCAGGATACAGCACCTCTACTTCTCCAAGATCACACAAAGGAGAAATAAAAGAGGAGATTTAATCACCAATGTAGCACAAGCCTTTGTCTACCTGATGGATATACTCAAATCATCCAGACTCCACACACCCATCCACACAAATACTCTTAAGCAGCAAAGTTTATAAGATTAAGTTGTTCACACACATTTGGTATCCTTGATATGAGTGGATTACAAAGAGGGAAAGATGAATAAGGAAACTACATCTCTATCCTATTTAGAGTACAGGAGTAAGATCTATCTCATCTCTAGACTACAGCAGAAATATGGGCCTTGGGCTGTGGGCCTTGTCTCTATGTGAGTGAATGTCTGGTTCTCTCATATTGTTAGAATACTGGAATAATGATAGGTTGAATTTTCCCAACAACTAAAATTCATTGTTGGATCCGTACATGGTCTCCATCTAACAGTTGATTCTTCTTTTAACTTCCACTTCAATCTTCATAGATGAACCAATGGCCAAAATTACACCTTAGATTGTTGATTGGACCTCAGTGCTGAGATCTTTCTCATGGATCTTCTAATCTGATGGAAGTCTTCTGTTCCATCTTTCTGAAAGGTTCGATTGTCTAATTAAACTTGTCCATCTGAACACCATGATTCTCTGAGTAATTATTTACCTTCTTCCATAAGTTCCCTTTTTACGAATTTCTCTGTAAGCAGTTTTTGTTCTTTTATGAGTGGATCAGGATCTTCTATCATAGAAATGACTGTAAGATTGTCTCTCTGTATCCTTATATGATTAAATCTACCATCTCAAGCTGTATGAATGGCCCTTCCGTGGACAATTCATCCCCATAGTTCCTTTTCATTTAGCTCATTATGAATTCCTGAAAGCTCAGCTAAAGCTAGGGTGAATAGGAAAAGTTGTTATTACAAATGGTTTAGTTTCTTAGACTTTGTTGGCTCATATTGTCATGGCCTTTTAGCCCTTTCACCTCCTCGATTGGGTGCTCTACTTTGCACATAATTTTTTTTTATTTAATGAAATGTCATTAATCTTAAAAGATAATGTCTATGGGTGTTCTTTAGATTCTTCTACCATAGTATCATCCCTATAGTACTTCGCCGGGATTTTTCACAGTGTATTCTACGACCATCATATCTTACTTAGCTAGTCAATTCAGACATTTCACTGGGACCGGGCATAGGATGAGATGAAAGTGTATGAGTTCTTTAGATTCTCCTTATGGTACTTTGTCGGATTTTTCACAGTGCATTCTGTGACCATCATATCTTCCCTAGCTAGTCAATTCAGACATTTCACCACATTTCACAGGGACCAGGTTTAGGATGAGATGAAAGTGTATGTATCATTCAAAAAAGATTTCTGAACTTTCAATTGAATTTGGCATCCCCTCTGGAGATCGACCCTCCCATTAAATAGAATTCCAATGCCTTGATCAAGGCTCCACATGTGCATCTTTTTTGTTTACAATTATACACTGTCTAAACATAACAAAAGAATATCCTATGCTAGGAAACTATTGTTAAGTTTGGTCCATGACCCATGAAGGGGCCCAAGGCCCATCAGTCAATCCAGTCCAGCAAGCTACATCTTACATGGATTGATTTGGTCAAATATTGAGATAGCTGTACATATTTTAGTAAATGATTGCTTTCCTAACTTAGATTAGTGATTAATGTAATTACCTAGTTTCCTATGAAAGGCCCTTGATTAAGGCATGTATATTTCTATATATTGATGGTAGTTCTCCAAGAGAACTCACGACAATACAATTAGTTTTTCCAAAAACTCTCATTCATCTTTGTATCTTGCAATTGTGAGAATGACATGGTATCAGAGCCTTGTCCAAGGAAATCTTGTTTTGTGATCTTATATAGCATTAAGGCATTAAGGCATTAAGGATAGAGAGAAATTAATCTCTCTTGTGAAGATCGACAGATCAAAGATCTGTTTCAAGGAGTTCAGACGCTGCAGCATTATCATCTTCATGGTGGCCCACCTCTGATCATCAAACCACCATCAGAGATCTATCCAGCCATGGTCGCCTGGATTTTCTAGGAATATTGGAGATTTTTTCAGATTTTTTCAGCACTTCCAGGTTGGTGATTTACTTATTCTAGAGATTTTCCAGATTTTTAATATTGTTTTTATCTAGACCGTCCAGAATCTTGAATCTGTGGTAGAATTGGATCATTCTTCTTCCATTAGAAGCCAGACTATTGTGTTTCCTCAAATCAGTGATCTGATCATTGTTCAGATCCACCAGTGGGGCCCACGTCAAGGATCAGCACCAATTTTTCAGGTCGTCTGGGGTGTTTTTGGCCTGATTTTACTGTTCTGTGTTCACTGGTTGGTCAGATCTTGGCTACTGCACACTCATAGTTTGTTATCAACTTTGAGACTTCATCTCTTCTCTGATTGTTGGATCTTCTACTACTTTTTTCACTGTTTCACTCAGCTTTTTTTGGACAACCTTAATTAAAGACGGAAAAATCTGAGGTTACCTTGATCCGATTTACGGGAAAAAATTACCCCGCTTGGTCATTTCAATTCCAGATTTACCTTGAAGCTAAGGAATCGTGGGGCTATATTTCTGGATCAGATCCTAAACCCACGGAAGATGAGAAGAAGATATCCACTTGGCTTACTAAAGATGCAAAAATAAAAACTTGGATACTGGGTTCAGTGGAGCCACATCTGATAATTAACCTTAAACCTTACCCCACTTCTAAAGACATGTGGGGGTATCTGAAGCAAGTGTACCATCAAGATAACTCAGCACGTCAATTTCATCTTGAATGTGCGATTGCTGAATATGCACAAGGGAACTTGTTAATCCAAGACTACTATTCAGGATTCCGAACCCTTTGGTCGGAATATGATAGTATTAAGTATGCAAATGTGGTTGCCGACGTTCTGATCGTAATTCGCGATCTTCAGGCCTCTAGTCAGCGGGATCAATTTTTGATGAAATTACGGAATGAATATAAAAGTATTCGATCTGCTCTAATGAATCGGAAGCCTTTACCTTCCTTGGATGTCTTCCTGAATGAACTCTTACGCGAGGAACAACGCATTTCGACCTCAGCCCATCTGGCTCAACAAAAGACTGAGACCTATTCAGTCGCATTTTCGGCCAATAAGGCTTCTCAGCCTCCATCTCGAGACTTGAGCAAAACACAATGCTACAGTTGTCAAAAATTTAGGCATTTTGCATCTCAATGCAAACAGAAAATATGTAGTTACTGTAAAAAGACGGGACATATCATCTTTGAATGTCGCCGCCGCCCACAACGTCAAAATCCACAGCATCAGGCTCCACAGTATCAGGCTTCGCTGTATCAGACTCAGTCTGCAACTCCACATGCTTATGTTGCCTCTTCAGATATGCCTGCTCCTACATCTGCACCCTCACAGCCTGGGCCCTCATCTTCTCTAACTCCTAAATTGGTTCAGCAAATGATTGTCAATGCCCTTTCTGCATTAGGTCTCTCAGGTACCTCGCCTCCATCTTCTACTTGGTTTCTTGATTCCGGGGCATCTAATCATATAACATATTCCCGGAACCCTCTCTCCAATGTGAAAAAATACAATGGTAATCTTCAAATACAAACTGCCAACGGAGGTACTGTTCCCATTACTGCCCTTGGAGACATTCCTGGTCCCATCCCTTTGAAAAATGTCTTCCTTTGTCCCAATTTAACTTCTAATCTATTGTCAGTCGGGCAACTTGTTGAAAATAATTGTAACATATCTTTTTCTTCTTCTGGTTGTGTTGTGCAGGACCAGATGTCCAGGAAGGAGATCGCGAGGGGACCTAAGTGTGGACACCTGTTTCCGCTGGATTTTTCTCAAATTCCTAGGACTAGAGTTGCCAATGATGTGTTTTGTTTTTCTATTTGAGATAACTGCCAATGTGGCATAAAAGACTCAGACACCCTAATTCCAAGGCTTTGTCCCTTATGTTAAATTTTGGTTTATTAAATAAATCTATTGGCTTATCTTCTTGTGTGCCTTTTGATTGTGCTACTTGTAAAATGGGAAAGAGCAAAACTCTTCATTTTCCTATTTCCACTTCACACAGCACTAGGTGTTTTGATTTAGTTCATAGCGATGTATGGGGAATTGCTCCAGCTCTTTCTCATGCTCACTACAAATATTTTGTGACTTTTATTGATGATTTCAGTCGTTTCACATGGATTTACTTTCTGCATTCCAGATCTGATGTTTTCACTGTTTTTAAAATCTTTTTAGCTTATGTTGAGAATCAATTTTCCACCTGCATCAAAATCTTGCGATCTGATTCGGGTGGAGAATGTGTCCTCTGATTTTCAAAAGTTTTTGCAATACAAAGGCATTATTTCTCAGCGTACTTGTCCCTATACTCCCCAGTAGAATGGAGTTGCTGAATGGAAAACTAGACATCTGCTTGATGTCACTCGCTCCCTACTTCTTGAATCATCGGTTCCTACCCGTTTTTGGGTTGAGGCACTGGCTACAGCAGCTCATCTCATAAATCGTCTGCCTTCTGCCTCTCTTCAAAATCAGAGCCCATATTACCGATTGTACCAGACATCTCCATCTTATGATGATCTTCATGTTTTCGGCTCCATTTGCTTTGTGCACAATCAGCTAAGTGTGTGTTTTTAGGTTATGCCCCCTTCCAGAAAGGGTACCTTTGCTACGATCCTCACATTCGTCGCTTACGGACCTCTAGGAATGTCGTTTTTTTTTTAACAACAATATTTCTTTCAACAACACCTTGAACCTCCTGACTCCTCTTTAGTGTCTTTACCTTGTTTCTCTGACAACACTTCAGTTGTTCGTTTTAATCCTAACTTTGTGTACCACAGACGGAATACAGACGCTCCTCCCAGGGATACCCCTCCTGATCTTCCTCCAACATCTAGTCCACCTCCGGCAGTTAGTCCTTTTGGACTTCCTACATTGCATCGCTCCACACGCATTTCGGTACCACCCGACCGATATGGGTTCTCCCATACTTCCTTAATGGCCACTTTGTCCTCTTCTTCCATCCCCCAATCCTATTCTCAGGCTGTGCAGGAAAAATGTTGGAACCAGGCTATGCAGGATGAGTTGGAAGCTTTAGAGAAAAATCATACATGGGATATTGTCCCCTCTCCTATGGGTGTCAAACCTATTGGCTGCAAGTGGATTTTTTCTCTCAAGTTAAAACCAGATGGCACTCTAGATCAATATAAGGCACGCCTTGTTACTCTCGGAAATCGGCAGGAATATGGCATTGATTATGATGAAACGTTTGCTCCCGTCGCTGAGATGACCACCGTACGCATAATCCTTGTTGTTGCTGCATCTCAGTCCTGGCCTCTCTATCAAATGGATGTCAAAAATGCATTTCTTCATGGTGATCTCAAAGAAGACGTTTATATGCGTCTGCCTCCAGGGTCATCCTCTAGGACGGGCATGGTTGCTAAGCTCCGTCGCTCTCTTTATGGTCTGAAGCAAGCTCCTCGCGCATGGTTTGAGAAATTTCAAGATGCTCTTCTCCGCTTGGGTTTTCATCCGAGCCAGTATGATCCTCCTATGTTCTTACATCATGCTCCATCTGGAATTACTGTTCTACTGGTCTACATTGATGACATTGTCATTACTGGTCCCAATGCACAAATGATTCATGAACTTCAAGCTTCTCTTCATTAGACATTTCAAATGAAGGATCTTGGCCCTTTACACTATTTCCTCGGTCTTGAAGTTCATCAATCCCCTACTGGTATAGTTCTCAATCAACACAAATACACGGTTGACCTCATTGACTTGGCTGGCCTTACTGCTTCTGCTCCAGTCGATACGCCAATCGAACTAAATGTCAAACTCAGTAAAGAGGAGGGTGACCTTTTTCCAGATCCTACCGCATATCGCCAGTTAGTGGGTAGCTTGATCTACCTCACGATCACTCGTCCTGATATCTCATTTGCGGTCAATCTAATGAGTCAGTTCATGACTGCTCATCGTCATCTTCATATGGCTGCTGTTCGCCGCATCATTCGGTACCTTATTCGCACACCGACTCGCAGGTTGTTTTTTTTCATCCAACAATCCTCTCTCTCTCAGAGCTTATTCAGATGCTGATTGGGCTGGTTGTCCCGATACTTACAGATCGACGACAGGATGGTGCATATTTTTGAGTGCTAGTCTGATTTCCTGGAAATGCAAGAAACATGACAAAGTTTCTAAATCTTCTACCGAGGCTGAGTACCGCGCTATGTCTGCTACGTGCTCCGAAATTCTTTGGCTCCGAGGTCTACTCTCTAACATTGGATTTCTTACAGAAGGAGCTACCCCCTTCTATGCCTATAATACCAGTGCAATTCGGATTACTGAAAATCCGATTTTTCATGAACGCACCAAACACATCGAGGTTGATTGTCACTTCATCCGCGATGAACTTAAACGTGATGTCATCAGCCTTCCACATGTCTCCTCTGAACTTCAAATTGCAGATATCCTCACTAAAGGTCTTCCCCGACCACGCCATCAATTCTTGGTTGGCAAATTGATGCTCGTCGATTCTCCCGCATCAATTTGGGGGGGGGGGGGGGGGGGGGGGGGGTGTTGTGTTAAGTTTGGTCCACTACCCATGAAGGGGCCCAAGGTCCCTCAGTCAATCCAGTCCAGCAAGCTACATCTTATATGGATTGATTTGGTCAAATATTGAGATAGCTGTACATATTTTAGTAATTGATTGCTTTCCTAACTTAGATTAGTGATTAATGTAATTACCTAGTTTCCTATGAAAGGCCCTTGATTAAGGCATGTATATTTCTATATATTGAGAACTCACGACAATACTATTAGTTTTTCCAAAAACTCCCATTCATCTTTGTATCTTGCAATTGTGAGAATGACAACTATACACATGTATTTTGACCAAATCATATCTAAAAGATAAGTTCAATTTTGGGCCCAGATCTGAGTCAGCCACCGCACAAGTGGGCCTTAGACAAGTTGTGTTTGACAGTATGAACTCTGATTCACTTCATTTAGTCACTCATTGAGGTTAAAATATGCCTTGAAGAAATGTGGGTAAGCCATCCTTCTTTTAAGCCACTAGTTAAGCCTGTTTGGGACCTCCAGATTGCTGGCAGCCAGCAGTTTGCCCTCAATCATAAGTTAAAAATGCTGAAGCAGAAGTTGACGATATGGAATAAAGAATTTTTTGGATATTTACACTCAAACATCCTTGCAGCTGAATCTGCTATCATTCTTCAATCCTTGTTGGACAACAACCCTTCAATCTCAATTCAAGAAGAGCTCTACGAAGCTAAATGCAACCTCTGAAACCTTTTGCAGGCTGAAGAAGTGAACTGGAAGCAAAAGTCAAGGATCAAGTGGCTAAATGATGGGGATCGAAATACCAAATTTCTTCACCTGGCAGTGAAGATCGGGAGCACCAAAAATCGCATTGATAAAATCAGTTTTAAAGGCGAATCCTTGGAAGATTTTTCAAAGATCAAGGAAGCAGCGATTGAGTTCTTTTCCAATTCCTAACAGAAAACTTCTTTTGTAATGGATCCAAATCTGTTTAAGATCTCCAGATCTCGAGTGTCAGCTCTCCACAATATCCAGCTGACGGCTATTCCTGATCCTGTTGAAATATATTCAGCAGTGTTTGGGACAAAGAGCTCTGGCTCACTTAGCTCTGATGGCTTCTCGGGCTCCTTTTTCTACAGCTGTTGGGATACTGTTGATGATTCAGTGATTGCTGCAGGCAGGAACTTCTTCTTCTCCAAAAGACTTCTCGAGGCCTCAAATTCTTTTTCGTCACCCTTGTCCCGAAGTCTGCTGCTCCTTCTTTTAGTGACTATCGGCCAATAAGTCTTCTCAATTTTATTTATTAAGTGATTTCAAAAATTCTGGCAACAAGGATGGCAATTATTCTTCCTCATTTAGTATCCCTACATCAAGTGGCCTTCATCAAAAGATAAAAAAAATTCATGAAAGAAAAATTCAAGATCATGTAGCCTTGGATCATGAGCTCTCTCAAGTTGAAAAGTGGCAATCAAGGCAAAGGGGTCTGCCTCAAATTAGATATCTCTAAAGCATTTTCTTCAAAGTCTCCCTTTACGTATGCTGTTGGTTCTTCCAATTCCTTCTTGTATTTGTAACTTTCTGAAAAAATGGACGAGGAATTTTTTGTGGTCTGGTGGTATAGTCTCAACCAAACGAATTCCAGTCAGTTGGAAAATCATTTGTCTTCCTAAGCAAGAAGGTGGCCTGGGTTTGCGCAATAATGAAGATCGAATGAAGCTTATGTTTTGAAGCTTGGGTGGACAGCTATCTCCTCTTCTTCCTTGTGTCCGCGGGCTCTTTGATTTAAAGGGAAGTATATCAAAGGCTTTTCTCCTTGGCACCCAGCCTCTAGTCAGTCAGGCTCTTGCATTTGGAAGAGGTTAAAGAAGCTTGCTGACTTCTTTTATCAACAGTCTCCGGCGATTGGGTGATGGGAAGTCAGTTAGCCTTTGGTTTGATAAATGGAATGGTAGATTTTCTATAGCCCAGCAGTTCCCTCAACTCACTTTCTCCTGGTCCAACACGGTTTCTGATCTTTCAATCAATCGTCATTGGCCCATCCCCAGTTTTTTCCCACTCCAGCTGCCAGTGTGCTTCAATCCATCAGAGAAAACTCTGCTCTTTCCTTGGAGCATGATGTCTTGCTCTGGTCCAGCTCTAATTCTCCTATGCTTCCTTTGAAGTTGGCTTGGGATTCAGTTCGCATCAGAGCTCTCCAAAAAATCTGGTCTAGGCTTGCTTGGAATACCCTTCTTAATCCCTCTACTTCTTGCTTTGCTTGGAGATTGTTCCAGAACAAACTTCCCACCAGTGATTGGGCGCAATTGCTTGGAGTCCATTTGGATTTGGTTTGCCTGCTCTGTTGTTCTCATCAAGAAACCGCTTAATTTCTTTTCTTCAATTGCAATTTTGTAACTGCTGTTCGGGATTGGGTCTTGTCTAAATTAAACATTTCAGCTGCCCACTGTTAATCTGCAGCCTCTCTTTGGAATCTCTTTTCAGCCTTCTCTTCCATTAAAGGAAAAGATGGGGTTGGGTGCCATCTTCATCATCATCATCTTCAGCATATGGAAGACCAGGAACTTGGCAATTTTGAACGACTGAAAGCCTTCTCTTGAAGCTGTTTTTTCTCTTATGCAGTCTGATTCATCTCTCTCTCTCTCTCAAAGATTGCTTCTCTCTCTAGTTTAGCTTCGGATTCTTTTGGTTTTTTTTTTTTTTTTTTTAATTTGAGCTCTCCCAACAGTAGGTAGCCCTGTTTTATTGCGGGCTATTGCTTTGGGTTTCTCTTTTGGTACTCTCTATTCTGGACCCCTGTTTTCTTTTTGGTCTGTCCCCCCACCCCCGAAAACACCCTTTTCTTAATATAATTTTTCCTTCCAGCAAAAAAAAAAAAACCCTTTCAAAATCTGTTTGTTTTTTTTTTTCAAATTTTGTGTGAGCGAATAAATTATAAATAGGAGTGGTTCTCTAATCCTAGGGACAACAATTATACCATTTGTTTCCTTCCATCCTTCTTCATTCTCTCTATTTCTTTTATTTTCTACTGTAGAGTTTTTTCTGGCCTCTTTAGTAAAAACCCTTGATTTGTCTAACTCAAGTTATCCAACTTGGATAACTCAAGGTATTTCCCAAAAAAAGCTTTAGGCTTTCAAAAAGAGACTTATCCAACCTCTTTAAGTTGTAAAAGCCCTCGCACAATGAATCTATACCATAAGTAGTGATAGTAAACCTTACCAACAGCTTATATTTAGGTAAGAGGGCCAACATGAAGAAAATTACAAAGATAGAATACCATAAGAGATTCAGAGAAATCTCTATGCATGGATCAAATGAAAATAACAAATAATGGAGGTGGAGAATTTTGGGTATCTCCCAATGTAGCAAACCCCTCACTATGTATACTTCTTTTTGATAAGATTGCATAGCTCAAAATACAAAGATAGGATATAATCTTTATTTAGAAGGATTACAACTAAAACTAGTGTCAATATTTCTAATAGATAAGTTAATGTGGTAAAATAAAATATGTTACACTGCTGGACTACACAAATTTTTATGCATCTCCATTTGTATAATTGTCTTTAGTTATATAGTCTGAATCTGAATAACAATTAAACTAGTCAAAGATAGGGAGTAGAGGAACAAATAGAAAGTTATGGATAATAGATACCTGGTTAAAGACTCTTGAAGTTGATTTCCTTTTCCCTCCATTTCTTCCAATTTCTTTCTTGTTTCTTCACTGGTTTGATGTGCTTCAACATATTTCCCTTCAAATTCACTAGCTCTATTGGTTTCTGACTCCAATGAATTCTGTAAGGTACATTGTCAATACAAATAATCAAAGAAGGCCAAAAATACACGCAGCTTAACCAAAAAGACCTGCTACTTTGTTCAATTAAGCAACATTGATATATATTGCATCTTTTGTAATGTAGTGAGCTATGTGAACTGCATGTCATGGATGATATTGTTAAAGGTGATTCAGTTTACGAAATTCAATAATCATCTACACCTGATGCTTTTCATGGAAATTGGCAAAATGAATCAAGGAAAGTAGGGTGCTGGCTTCTAAGGTTAGTATGTTTAAACATACTCTGTTGGACCAAATGAGAGGGCTAGTTGACTGGCTAAAGAGGGTACTTTATAACCCATAGAATCTATGAAGTGATATATTTTTATGGTGGGTGAGTATTTTAAGATCATTTGTTCACCTTGTAAATATAACTAAGGACTTGCTCATAATTATGGCATCAAATACTGTTTTCCATTACAGGTAACGGCTATTAAACATTGATAGAACTTACAGAGTTACCGACTCTAAGTTGCTACTAAGATTTAGGATGCAATATATCAGAGAGACTTCACTCCTAAAGTACACATTCTTAATAAATGATGATAAACACCCAGACATTGAAGGTACCTTTAACAGTTTTAGTTCAATTACCTTCAATTGTTGCACCTCCGCTGTTAGGGAATCAATCTTTTCAGTATCTTGGACAACGACTGGTGTTTCTTTGATAACTGGAGGTGCCTCTTCAATGGCCTTCCTTGCAGCTTCTCGTTCATTTACAAGCAACTCATTTGTCTCATCTAATTTGCTTTGCATGGCTTGTAATGAGTTTTGCAGTTTGATAATCTCGTGACCTTTTGCTTCCTCCAAGTCAGTCTGCATGCATATGCTATAAATGTAAGTATATTTCTGAAATATGTTAGCCCCTGTTTGGCATCTCTATTTTTAGCCTCTACTTCTCTAAATCTCTAAAGCGGGCAGATTTTTTTTTATATAGAGGCATTTGGCAGAAACTTCCAGCCTTTTCCCACTTTAGAGAATTAGAGACTCACAGCCCCATTCTTTGCCCAGTTCAAAAATAGAGGGAAACAAAAAATAAGAGGGGCAGCTACAGTGGACTGGGTGGCCACAATGCCTAGTCTCGTTTTTATTTTTTTATTTTAAAAAAAAAATCTACCAGAGTAAATCAAGATCCAAACCGTGAAATTGTTCCTAAGATCAAGCACGGCTATGGGACCAAGTTTCAACCATTGGATCATCACCAATCTCGAGATATATGAAAAAAAAAATGAGCCATAGATCCAAACCGAGATATATGCAAAAAAAGTGAGCCATTGGATCATCACCAATCTTGAGATAGTATTTTCTGGATTCTGTGGGCCCCGAATGCAAGATCCAAACCATGAGATCTCTTTGGGAGGCTGCACATGACTATGTGGTCAAGTTGTAAAGCTTGATACCTTGTGGATCTTAAGAAATTTATGAAAAACTTTCAACCATTGATATTAAAAAGTCTATTTAAAATAGATCCTTTCATTACCAAACACTCCTTTTAATTCTAGCCTCTTTATTTTATGGCTCTATTTTGATGGGTCTATCCAAAAAAGAGTAGAGATACCAAACAATTAGTATGATTTCACTCCTCTAAATAACCATTCAACTAAGTCAACCATTGCAAAATAAAGAATAAAATAAGAACAAAGAATCAGTTAAGTCATATATCAACCAATTTCCAGTACACTAATTGGTGCATTTGTAGAAGGATTAAGTTGGCAACCAATACAACAGTCATGGGTTAGAGGTTTTTTTTTTCAAAGAGGCCCTTTTTTTTTTTTTTTTTCAAAAGAAACGAGGAGAACGAGGGGGGGGGGGGGGGGGGGTGGGGGGGGGTGGGGGGGGGGTGTGTGTGTGGTGGGTGGGTGTTGTGGGTTTATCCTTCATAGAACATTATTATTACCCTTAAGCGTTTCTCCAACTGCAAACGCCATGTGAGATCTTCCACCTGTTTTTCGAGTTTGTCCTTTGCTTCTTTAAGTGCACCGGTTTCTCTTGCAGCCTGCAAAAGTCACACATGTATTTAAATTGGATCATGAATAAAAAAAAGGGCAGCCCAGTGTACGAGGCTCCAGCCACTGTGGGGTCTGGGGAGGGTCAGATGTATTTAAAGTTGATGATGAGATCAACAGAAAAATATCTTGAGAAAAATGGTGCAACATGTAATTTAAAAAAAAAAAAAAAGGCCCAATTTAAGTGTTTGATGCATTCCATGATGTGGAAAGCTTAAGATAAAACACATCAGTCATAATTATCTGTAGTTGAAGACCTGGTGAAACTCTGTTCAACTCACAACTCCATTCAGGCAAGATGTGAACCCATCTTTCTAATAGCTTCGAGCAAGAAATTTATAAATTTGTAGAAACTAGCATCAACACTGTTGCATATCAAAAATACATCAGCTTGTCATGAGCCCCATTTCCAGAATAATGAGCAAAATACCCCTTCCTGAAGGTAGTTTTTTAAGATGTCTCATGCATTCTATACAGGCCGAATTAAAGATACGAGTTTTTACAGCTACTACAGATAACATCTCTCAAAAATGCACCGGCTTGTCATGAGCCCCATTTCCAGAATAATGAGAAAAACACCCCCTTCCTGAAGGTAGTTTTTTAAGATGTCTCATGCATTCTATACAGGCTGAATTGAAGATGCAAGTTTTTACAGCTACTACAGATAACATCTCTCCTTTTTATTGCATTCTGGTATTCTAGATATACTAAATAATCAAATTGAATGTGTGATTTTAAAGCATTCTTTACATGCTAAATCTGTGACAAACATAACCAACTATACATCTATAATTAAGTGTCAATGTATACAATTACTCAGGCTCCATGTGTAATACCTTGGGTCTAGATAACATAAACATGCCCAACCAAAATACAAAAATATACGAGGCAGCAAATGTAGATTCGAAAAAAAGATTACTCAGTAATAACACATTTATAAAATCTGCATCTTATTGGAGTGAACTCCATATATATGATGCACGGATACTTCAAAATGGGCAACATATTGGTGTTGATATAAAGTGTTATACCGTTCACTAACAACTCGAGCTTTTGGTTATCCAGGTTATTAACATGGTATCAGAGTCTAACATCACGAGTTTGAAACCCCAAGAGGCATGTTACCTCCATCTATCTGTTGGATTTCAAATTTGAACAACATTTCGTTCGCGGGGTGGGGAGGGGGGGCGGCGGCGGCTGTGTTGTGTTGATATAAATTGTTATGTTCTTCACTAAAAGCTCGAGCTTTTGGTGTTATTGGTTATTAACATGGTATCAGAGGGCCAGAGGTCACAAGTTCGAAAACCCTATGAGGCATATTACCTCCATTTGTCTATCTGGTCTATTCCGTTCTGTCTATTTGTTGGGTCTTGAATTCAAACGGCTTCCCATTCGAGAGGGAGTGTTGATATAAATTATTATACCATTCACTAACAACTCAAGCTTTTGGTGTTTTCGGTTATTAACAATTGTGTCGTATCATATCCATACTTAACTTTTTATGAGTAAAATCCATGTCCCTGCCATGCTGGCATGTTCATGTTGTATTCATGCCATATCTGGGCATCATACTCCATATCATGTGAAAGGACACGTAAAATAAACAGATGCTCCAAGTCCCAAAGACCACATTTGTAATTTTACTATGTAAAAGATGGACATATCTTAAGAGATTTGAGTAGATATGATTAGATTGCAATCATCCCTTCATATACGAGAAAATTTTCATCCATTGATACATGTAGAAAGGTGTGAACCTGATCCATTAATATTTGGGCACACGTCACCACATTCTTCAGTCTATTCGGCTTTCTCTCTCTCTCTCAATTATTATTGTAGATCCAATTTCTATTCACCTGACATGGTATCAGAGATTCAGAGGCATAATTTTTTGTCGTTTCTTGGGTAGGGCCATTATCCAAAGGTGCTTAAGGCTTTCAATATCTAGAGTCTCCAGGACCCTCCCCTTTAGTTCTAGAGAGCCACATGAAAGAGTTCCAGAAGCCTTTCACTTTACAGCTGTGTTGAAGGCTTTCAAAATCCTTCAACCTCCAATTCGAAATACCCATTCGAAAGGTATTTCAGAAGCCTGTAACCAACCTCCAATTGGAAATACCCATTGTGAAAGGGTCATACTTCCTCACACAGATATATGTGCATAAGCCATGCGGAAGGCTTTAAGAACCTTTGGCCTCCAAGGCCTCTAATTCGTCATTGCGATATTGCAAATGTTTTGGACCAGGTTCTATTTACGCTCTACTGATTGTCATCATATTGTGGTTGTACTGACTACTGACTACTGACTCTGTTTGGACATTCTTCCCCACCCCAACCCGAAGAATTGGCCCATCTGAAGAGCAAGGAATCAAAAGCCGTCACGGTCATCTTAGTCAAAATATGGGGATGAATGAAGTATCAGGTCATTCGCTTAGGGATTGACGACCATACTTAATATTATTTCAAATTTCAAATTATCATTACATATAAGCCCCTGTAGATTTGCTATAATTACGTAGAAGTCCTACGTACTATAGAAATTACAAAAAAAGTCCCTCCACTAAGTAAACTAAGCGCAAAAGCATTTATATTTCCTACACTGCTGTCCTTCTCTTCCTCATGACCAATTATCCTTATTTACATAATTGGATTCAGTTCCTCTCTGTAGATCCTTTCTCCAGGCCATCGTACAAGAATGATTGATGAAGCTGTGGATGAGGAACTACAGCCCCTGACAGCCATTTGTACTTGGGATATTGTCTCAAATCCAACAGACATCACCATTTCAATAACTTCACTTTGCAGTCCCAAAATAGAGACTAATTTACAACTGGATCTTCTCCCAATTTATTTACATATGTTCCTGCTGATTGGTCTGGTTGACCTAATGCTCGAAGACCCCCCACTAGATGGTTCATGTTCTTGGGTATTTCATTAGTATCATAGAAGTGTAAATAGTAAAGTTGACTCTCCAAATTCCAGAGGCAGAATATCGATTGATATCATCAGCATGCCAGAAGAGATTGTAGCTGCACGGTCTTCTTACTGAATTACATTTTCCACCATCTATATTAACTTCTCTTTTTACAGTCAACTGCAGTGCTGTTCAAATAGCTACCAATTTTGTCTGCTGTGAAAGAACTAAGCATATCTAAGTAGATTGTTACTTGAATAAAAATGATGAACTAGAAAAACAAAACAATCACTCTTTGTAATGTGCCTGCTAATCTTCAAATTATTGATATTTTCCCTAGGCTCTGGCTTGATATTATTATAAATTTCTTATTCTAACTGATGCTGGTTAATCCTCCAGAATCAATTTAAGGGCCAATGTGAAGGGACTACCGAAAAAATTATTTTTGTAGACCACATTTCTAAATTTACTTCGTAAACAATTGTAACATACAGGAGGAGATTTTAGTAGACATGATTGGATGAAGATATCCCTTAATAAAGGGAACATATTTCATCCATTAATTGATATAAATTAGGAGCGTTCTAAGCAACACAGATTCACAACATTATTTTATTTTATTTTATTTCATGCATTCTCTCTTGTTCGATTGGTTATATTTCAGTTGTCCCTTAATGTAAGGGAAAAGATTTTATTCATTGATGTAAATAAAGAGGTTTGATCTCCTTCTATAGGACAAAGCTCACTGCATTCTTTGATTTCTTAATCTTCTACTTCCTCTTGTACGATTGGTGTTGTAGCCTGTAGATCCTCTTTCTAATTGTGTCAGATATCATAAATGTTGGTAGTTGGACTAACTAGTACCTTCCCTTCAACTAGAGAGAACCATTGCTTTATGTACATGTCAACTGCATGTTCATATTTTTAGAGCATGTAGTTGATAGTACAGTAACATATTTTTAACAGATAAAGTGCACTGATATAAACTAATTAAAAATATAGGAAAAATCAACTAATTGAATTCTTGAAATTGAAGCAGCAACAGAAATCATTCTTTCATTTCTTCAAGCATCAAATCAACTTGCAAAAAGAAAAGAGTACAGACCATTTTCAATTTTCTAAGCTCTCTCCTTGCAATCCTTCCCCTCCATCTGCATTGGGTAACAATTGATGCCCTCTTCAACTTCTTATAATATGATCTATCTCTGTGACCACGCCACTTGGCCTGCAAACAATTCTCGAGAGGGAAAATTTTGAGAACAACATCATAAAGAACATCAATCAGCATCTAAATGCAATACACTCACCTGAATAATAATTGCAGCTTTAGTTCTCTTTCTAAATCTGAACTCATTACGAGATGCCATTGCCCGAAAACCCGTTTGCAAGACAAGTACTGATAACCGTAGACTTATGTAAGATTTCCTGGCTTGCCATCTACGCATATTCTTCTGAATTTTCACAGCAGCTGCCTCCTTTCTCTTCTGTTCATACAATTTGCAAGCCAGTCGTCCTATAAATTAAGTTATAGCATGGTAAGTCAGAACAAGAACACAGGAAGTAAAACGATGCCCTAGAGTTATTATGTAATGCAACAATGGAACAACGCAGAGGTTATGCCGATAAACTCTGTTCCTTGTTCCTACCAATTAGTGGATGAACCAAACAAAAGCAGTGAAGGAGAATGCAAATCATCATTGCTAAGAACAACTCCAGATATAAGTTAACTGGTTTCAAGAATTTAAATGCAACTGAAGGTCATACCTCTAACTAATGATTGCACGCAAATACTAGCCTCCCTCAATGCAATGAAATGCTTTCGAGCAATATGCGTCCTTATTTGACGCTGAATAGTTTTTGCAGCATTTCTAAGTACCTCGGCTCTTCTGGTGTCTAACTCAGCCATCTGACCCGCTCTCAGAAAAACCTTTGTTTTACCTATCTGCAAAATCATATGAACACTTTACAGGTATCATTTAAGTTTCCTAAGCATAATGTTCATGGTTTTCTAAAATCCAAAGGAACTTATCAATATATTAGAAACATATCAGATAAATTTATCCACATGTATCCTAAGTTTCCAGAAATGTGATTTACTTTTCCTGACAGCCTTATCACTAAGTTTATGGACGTAGTTATGGATAACACGACTAGGCAAAGCCTAGTAGCAAGCTTATAAAGTAAGTTGCAAAACAAGGATGTAGTTCTGAGTCTCAAAGAGGTAAATGTTTAAATGGAGATTGAAATTGATGTTTTAAGGAAGAGATGAGGGAAAAGATCTTTTTAGAGAAAAAGTACAATGAGATCTGTGGAGTGGTGTTACTGTTGGATTACTATCGTTTTATTACTTGTAGGAGGAGAATTGTGAAAAAAGAAGAAGAAAGAAAGAAAAGAAAAGAAAAGAAAAGAAAGGAAAAGAAAAGAAAAAAGGCTCGAGAATCATAATGTACTCAGTTGTATACAATTATTTTCATCTCGGATTGCAAAGATGTTTTAAATTTACCTGGAACCCCTTCAGTCCCTTCTTGTCCAAAATCTTTTGACATGCAACTTTTTCATCATAGCTGAAACAAGGGAGATACACATGAAACTAATATCACTATGTCCAACTACTAAGGTCAAACTCACCAACAAAGACCTAACAAATACAGTTACATTAACTTCAAAATAGAACAAAAAAAAGTGCTTACTTTCCTTGCAAAACCTCTGGAGCAAGAACACCAAAGCGGTGAAGGAACTCATAAAATGTTCGGCGAGTAGGGTAACCAGCACAGCTAATCCTGATAGCTTCAAGAACACCCTGCAAAGACAATGAACAACAAGCATTGGAAGTTAGGAAATTGTTTCTGCTGGATTATATATAAACAAGAAGAATAAATACTTGAATTTTAGAATATACTCACACCACAGCGCAATTGTTGCATGACATTGACATTCTCAAAAATTGCAGGTTTCAAAAGATTGTTTGGCTTTACACATCTTATGTAATGAGGCTCTGTCGAATTCAGTGTTTCCATCAAGGATTGTAGTTGTAGCTGCATAAGGTTAATCCAAGCAGCAACAACTATTAACTTTTCATTTGAGGAAAACCTATATGACATCTTCTGTTGCAGGGTGTGAATCATATAAATATAAAAGTTTTTTCTGGCAGTTCATATCATATTTCATGAAAGACGACTACGTAAACAGAAAAGTAAAGCAAAGCAATCATTAATCTTAACTCATGCTTCTTCATCGTATATGACTATGTACATTGCTGAATATGATCCAGGTAGTCTCAGGAATAACGAGTGCAAGCCACAGAAAAACCTTATAGATTAACCATTCCATAATTTTCAAGGAAAAAGTGAATTTTACATGATGAAAAGATCTCTGTATTTTTCTGTTGTAGCAGACCTGAAGACTCTGGGGTTGTGGTACTAACTAGTAGATAATAATGACCTTCAACTCGGCTTGATTTCTATTGATCTCACCTTAAAGGAAGCCGTACATTGTCTTCTTCAAACCATAAGTTAAAAATCAGTCACAAAGGTTGTCACAGTAAGTCTGAAAAAGCGATCTGTAGCAGTGATGCCCAGCAGTTCGCAGCCATCACGGTCCTCGCAGTGTAAATATTAATTTGACCTCAATAATCTAAAAATTATCCAAAGAATCTAGAATATTGGAAAATGCTAGAACTTATTTATTTTTTCCATTTGAGTAAAGTGTATAATGGAACTCCAAAGTATATAGGTCCCGTATCACTTTTTCATCTTAAATTGTTGAATCTGTTGAAGTTTAATGAATGGGTCAAATTTGTTTCAAGAAATTTAGGGCCATTATAAGTTTTTTTTTTTCCTTTTATCTGAATTTTCTTTTACTTGAGTTCCATTTAGCCTTATCTTTAACATCGCCTTGTCCCGCAGTTTTTATTTCTCCAACCCTCCAATGGGGTTTTCTGTTTTGGTGGTAAAAAGAGCACAGTTATACTAATATTTGCACAGCACATAACTCTTGTATAGTACTTTTTACTTCTTTCTATTTATTTCTACTCCAATTTTCCCATGTAGTATGACAACTTTTTATTTTAGGGAAAATCCCATTAACTTTTTTTATACTCTTTTCTTTAAATAAGTACTCACACACCCACACACACACACTCACCCAAGTCCCTCACCATCAACAATACAGCCAAGGAATGATCCATCTTGTTTATGTGGAAGGGAGGTGCCTCACTAACTGAGCTACTAGTGGATTGGCCAGGAAAAGACTACACCTTCTAATTTTAGTGGTCAAAAAACTTTGAAATATAATTTCTAATGAAAAATCCTTAAGCTATTGACTTACGCATCTTTATAAATTTAAGAAAATCAAAATAAAGCTGATTCTCTTCAGATAGAACTTTCTACATACGAGATTTGGCATGTGGCATGACCACAATGCCCTTATTTAACATATTAACTAATCACCCAAGTTATGGGCCCCTTTTACTTTGTCTAAGCCGGTCTTCTTGGGACATCTTTAATAAGTTAATTTTGGCTCATTGCCTACATATACATTAGGTCTCCAAAGCTTGAGAAAGCTCAGCTTAGACAAAGTAAGATGAACTTACTTCTCTTGGACCACATATCAGCCACTCAAATTCACCATCTCATGGTTGGATTTCTTCATTGATTGCCTTGCAGAGAAGGCACACAATCGAGTTTTGCATACATTAGTAGAACAAGGGTGTTGCTTCTGTTGATGGTCTTCATGTGCTCCTTTGGGCCTTTAAATAATTGGATCATCTAATGTTTAAAACTTACTTTCAGATCCATAAGAAAATATGATCCATCTGTCAATCTCTGCTGTGCAGGCATCCACCATAGATCACCAAATATAACATTGATACATGATATCTGAACAGTGGGAAAGGTTTCATGGTCACTCAAAATTAAGGATCATCTGATGCTTCTACAGGCACTACTGAGATGATTGTTGTCACTTGATCCATCAAAATTCGAATATGAAGCTTTCTCCTCTTAATCTAACTCTCGTTCATCTTTTTATCAGTTGTTCTGTCATTGCATTGTCATCAAACACTAGACCAGAGTATTTAACTAGATGAGTTTCTTTGCATGCTGATTTCGTAGGGCATTCATCCGTGTAATGTCCATTTTCACCACATACCACACAATCTGATTCATTAGGACAATCAATTCTTTAAATACCCTTTTCCACCCCACTTGGGACAAATTATGACCTTATTTTTACATCGTGGAGGTGGATTAGACAAAGAAACCTTTCCTTTGTCATTTATTGGCATTGGGATTAGATGAGAATTCTCTTGGTGATCTGTTGATATAGAAGAGAATGCTGTTAATTGAAGATCATTTTGCCTATGTAGACCATTTCGAGGCTCTAAACTTCAAAGAGGCATTCAAATGTCTTTTAAGGTTGTCCAATCTCTCATGATTATAGATATAGGATCAAACCCATTCGTGTCGATGAACTTGCCTTAGTATGACTCCCGATTCTAGTAGTCATTGTGAATCTCAAAAGACACAAGACTCAGGATATAATGAAAGTAGAATTGAAAAGACTCTAAGTAGTCGGGATGGAATGAGAGAAACTGTTTGAGCGATGCTGTAAAAACAACAACATTTAATGGAACCGGTGAAATGGAAGACATAAGATGTATGAAACTGGATGGAGACTGAATTAAGTGCTGAATAATGTACTCACAAAATACTGTTACACAATGGTTGTATGGCTGCCAAAATAGGGCTGAGATTGTGGGATTTGATGGTGGATAGGTTAGGGGTAGATTGAGTAGCAAAAACAACAATTAATTCTATTGTTTGGGGAACTATAGGGCTGGTTAGATTCAAAATAATGGACAGGCTTGCTGCTAAATAACGGGGCCAGTTTGGGCCGATCTTGGGATTGTTCAGAAGCAAAATTACTGATGTCAACATAAGATAATGGTAGGGCAGTAAAAGAGATACGGACTGATTGATTAATGCTGGGAATGGACTAACCAATAAGGAACAAATGGTGCAGAAAATCTGGATCAGGATCACCAAGGTGCTACAGTAATAATGGGACTGAATTGATGACTGCTTTCTACACTCAATGCAGAAACGATGCAGAGAAATGGACTGCAAGTACTGAAATTTGGGCAGAAAGAAAAGGGATTTGGTGGGGTTTGGTCAATGTTTAGAGGATTTTTCGAAGGGCCTGTGGGTGGTAAAATTGGGTTAGATTAGGACTTGGACAGGGTTGTGATGACAGGTAGCCAGTATATTGCACAGATACCATACGCGACAATTTTTTTTGTTATTTTTTTTTTCCTTTTGTTTACAGTAATAATAGAAACATTAAAATTCACCCAAGACAATGAAAAATGAAATGGAAAAGAAATCCTATATGAATTGTAGGATGCAGGAATCTAACCTCTTTTTTCTTTTTAAAAATTTTCAAACTTAATATTATTTTATGAATAAACTGAACGAAATCAAGGGAAATCAAGGGGGATAACTTTTGGAACCTGAAAAAATTAAGAAACACCAAGAAAATCACTTACTCTCATACCATAATAATGGAGGGTGGGTAGATATGGAGTCTTCACACACATCTTGAAGCCATGCCAATGGAGTCTTCACATACTTAGAGTTGCCTAGAAGCCTTCACGAAAGGCTAAGAGAGTTTATTTCACTCAATATTGGAAAAGAGGAAAATATTCACTAATTTCTCAGGAGAGTCTTTACAACCTTTATACAAAGTATTGGCCAACAATCTCGGTTCTCAATTAGTGATATACCATCTAATTCGAGCAGCCAACAATATTTGACTCTTAATTAGATATTATAATGTCCAATCAAGGATCCTAAAGATACCGACTTACGTATCTTTCTAAATTTAAGAAAACCACAATAAAATTGATCCTCTCAAGATTGAAGTCCCTAAAATATGAGATTTTGCATGTGACATGACCACAATGCTCTTATTTAACATGTGACTAATTAATCACTTAAGCTTTGGGCCCCTTTTAGTGAACTAGGTCAATGCCAGTCTTCTTGGGTCTTCTTTGATAAGTCAATTTTGGCTCATGGCCTACATCACTACCTACTGTTGGTATCTATCAATTAACACTAGTACAAGAAAAAAAAAATCTACAGCAAAAGGGATTGCTAGGTTGTGCAGCTACTGAACTATGATTACAAATTTACAGATATTTTCTATTTTTGTTCCACATTTTCAACAGTTTCCAGATTTATAAGGGAGCATCCACTGCACCTAATGTCCTTTTTTTTTTTTTTTTTTTTTTTTTTTTTTGTTGTTGTTGTTGTTGTTGTCAACTGTTAAGTTTCATGTAGTCAGTTGAATGACAGCAGTTATTCATAGCGCCATTATGAGTTTTCAACAGCCTATACAGCTTACGATGATCTTCATAATAGAAAAATAAGTTAACTATATACCTTAAAGCGATTACCAATTGATGAAAACTTAGAAGATTTGCTCGTCTCTTCTGGGAGTGGTGGGAAAAGGCCTGATACAAAAGAACATTTGGAGGCACTCAACAAGTCTTGATGTTCAGCCACCACATAGTCTTTATTCTTGTCGAGAAACAAGTCTGCTTGATACTTGACCTGAAAAAAAAATGGCAATGAATAGATTAAAATGCAATAACAAGTTGTGTAATAAAATATTTGGAGGAAACAAAATTTACCTCGCCAGCATAATGAGAGATGGTAAAATCAGTCCGTGACAGTTTAGGCTTTACAAAACGCTTGTGAACCTTGAATGTCTGATAGAGCTTCTGACAAAATGTTTCATGTGTTGACTTTGGAAACATGCTGGAAATAGAACAAAAGCAAATCCAATATTAAAGAAAAAGTAAAACTTATCCTTTGTACTGAGAATTTTAATTTCCATATTTTTGTACTCAAATAAAACAAGAACTAGTCTCCTGTCATGATCACCTTTACTCAGAAGGATAGGAATAAAAAAAGAATATCATTCAAAGGTGAAAGTAAGACTGTCCTACCAAGCTTCATCAAGCAGCGCAATTATTCCTCCAGGTTTCTGTACAAGGAAGACACAAAGTAAATATATGTGTGAGAATGTAACATTTAGATTAAAAGAGAATTTGTCCAATCCCAAAGAACTAAAATTGAAATCCCCCCTCCCCACCAACAAAATAAAAAAACTTGTTAAACAGTCCAAATTCAACTTGGTCATGCAAACAAACGATACCTATGAGTCGGTACTCTAAAATTTCATATCAAAAATGAAACACGGGAACTGAAAACTAATTTGGCCATAGAGGATTGCATTAGCTATAATCACCCAATATAAAAGGAAGGAACATGGTTTTCTAAACTTCATGAAATAACACAGAACCTTCTTACTCAAATAACCGAAAGACCTGATGCAGAAGCTAATGGTCCAAATTTGATGGATCCTGTGACCGATCCGGCCCTCAATTATTTGGGTCACTATCGATCGAATGGCCTCTTGATCAATCTCAATTGGGGCCCAATCAAGCAAAATGGCTTAGGTCAAAATTTGAATGGACCTAAGGAAAATTAGACAATAAAAATTCTAAATTTAATGTGGACCTAAGACAAACTCAATTTAGTACAAACCAAACCCTTAATAGACACATAGCGACCCCAAGTGAGCACTAATCTACTATTGTGAGTCACCGAATGAGTTAGGGACTTTTATGTAAATATTAGGAAAGGTCAGGGGCTTTCATGTAAATCTTAGGAACTTGAGGGACTTTTTTGTAATTTTCAGAAATAATGAAATAACCACATAAAAAGGATCAACTTGTAGAAGATAACTCATCAAATATAAGGTCCAGGCCCAACTTAACTAGGCCCATGTATAGCTTGAAAATATCCCACGTGTGGGACTTAGTCAAAACAATGTACAGCAGATTTTCTATTCTTATTACCATGTATAGAAGATTAGGATATATTCTTTCATTATTCTGATTGTAATTATAGCATTATTACAGCCTTTGATTAGGCACAATGACAAGATAAAACTGGATATTGGATCCTCTATTGGGACAAGACCATTTCCTCCAAATCTCTTCTCTTCCTTCTTTCTATACTTCTACATGGTATCAGAGCCTCGGTTCTGGAGAGTTGGCTATTCTTAGTTTGAGAAATCCCTCATCTCTCATTGATCAAGTACTTCTTCCTAGGTGATTCTTCTCTCTATTGTTGCTGATATTGTCTGGAGTATCCCTGATCAACGCTGGCCCACCGCCGATCAATCACTTGTCGCCAGAGGCTTCCATGACTGTGATCAACAATCCTTCAGGGTTATTTTGAAGATTTTTCTAGATTTTTCCATCACCATTTGAGGTAGTTTCCACTTCTTCCTCTGTCGATTTTGCGTGTTATTTCTCAAATAGATTTCATCAAGATCCTCCAGATTTATGGATCTGTATCCAATACCCATCAAATTTCGATTAGAGGAAGTACACTTGAGCTCTTCCAAGAAGAGCAACCTTGATCTGTTTTTCTTAAACTGGACTGTTCTGTGGTATTTATTGTTGGATGATTACATCAGCCACTCAATCTGCATTTTTCCTGCTTGGTTAGTATAATCATCGCAGATAGATCAGATCAATTTTTTTTTTTTTTTTGCTGATTCATTGCATGCTGGCTGTCTATTGCTTATTTGAGGAAAAAATTCTCAAAATGTGGGGCTATGGTTTTAACTTGCTTGTTGATTTATGTGTTGAAAATCACTCCTCTCTCTCTCTCTCTCTCTCTCTCTATTGATTTATTATTCCGCTGAATTTGGAGATAAGAAAAAATATGATGTTATTCCAATTAAATTTAATGGGAATAATTTTATGGCCTGGTCCTTCCATCTAAAGAGTTTTGTAGAAGGCCAAGGGTTATTTGTTATCTTGATGGATCAATAACTAAGCCTACAACTACAAGTACTACTAACACAAAAGCCTTAGCCGTCTGGTTCAAGGAAAATGCTGAAGTAGTCACTTAGGAACTTAACTCTATTGATCCTCTCTTGCCGTGGCTCTTCAAGCCTATACTGCAGCAGCTGATATGCGGGTTCATCTCAAGAAGGTCTACCATCAAACCAATAAAGCCCGAAAGTTTCACTTGGATATTGAAATTGCTAAATATAGTCAAGGGGATAGATCTGTGCAGGAGTATTTTAATGGTTTTCTCACCTTATGGACTGAAAGGGATTCTATGCTGATTCAAACCGTCTCTTCTGGATTTCTGTCCAAGGCTCTTAAATTACAAGAGGAAACTCACATTAGCCAGTTTCTTATGAATCTAAGACCATAATTTGAATCTGTTCAATCTACTCTCATGAATAAAGAAGTCTCTGCTAATCTTGATACTTGTTTTCAAGAAGTCCTTCGAGAAGAACTTCGACTAACCTCACAATGTGCCATTCTTGAAGAATCAAAGGCCTTCCTTGTGCCTCTTCTTGCTGATTTTGTTACTCTGGTAACCCCAATTGAAAAGCCTACTCAATGTTATGAATGCAAAGGATTTGGTCATATTGCCAAAAATTGTTGCAAGAAACTGGTTTGCAGATATTGCAAATGCTCTGGTCATTTTATTGATGACTGTCGTAGCTTGCAACGAAGGAATGAGGCACAACAGAACAAGACTTCTTCCAATCTGCCAAGACAGAATGTTCTAGCTGCATTTCAGGCTTAAGTAACTTTATCTTATGTGAAAAACACCTCTTCCGGGGCTGTATCCATGACTCCTACCCAGATTCAAGAACTGATTCAAAACACGGTGACCTCAGCATATGCATCTATGGGCTTTAATAGTGGTCGGTATCAAACTCATTCTCCTATAGCATTTCCTAGCTTTCATTCTCTAGCCTCTCTTTCTTCCTCTATCACCCCATCCACATGGTTTTTAGATTCAGGAGCCTCAAACCACATGACATCTGTAGAACATAGCTATATAGACTCTCACCTTTACCTTGGAAAAGAAAAGGTAACCACTGCTAATGGAGATCAATTACTCATTTCTGAAGTTGGTACCATTACTTTATCTAGTGCATCTGGCCAGTCCATCATCCTTCCCAATGTCTACTTTGTTTCAAAATTATCAGCCAATTTACTTTCTGTAGGACAACTTATTGTTGATGGATATAGTGTTACTTTTCTTCCTCTAGTTGTGTTATACAGGGGCGACAAACTAGGTCGTCTATTTCTACTAGACATTGTACATCATTCCTTATTTTCTTCTTCTAATAATTTCAATAAATCGTGGATTGTGTGGCATCGACATCTTGGTCATGTGAACAATGCTCATTTAATTTCTTTGTTTAAGATTGGTTGTTTAGAATCTACTATTGATAATAAAATGATGTCCACTTTACTTCAATCAAAGTGTGAAACATGTTTCTTAAGTAAGAGTCATATTTTGCCTTTTCCTATTCATCATTCTCGTGCATTGGCATCATTTGACGTTTTTCACATTGATGTTTGGGGAATTGCACCTAACTTGAGTACGGCAGGGTTTTAAGTATTATGTGACCTTTATTGATGATCATTCTCGTTATACTTGGATTTATTTCATGCTCTTTAAATCTTAAGTATTTTCTATTTTCCAAAAGTTTTACAATATGGTCCAAACCCAATTTAAGAAAGCAATCAAAATTCTTAGATCATATTCAGGTGGAGAATACATATCTCATGATTTCTCTGCCTTCCTTTCTGAAAAAGGCATTCTTCACCAAAAATCATGCCCACATACTTGAGTTGCAGAAAGAAAGAATAGACACATTTTTTAAACTGTTCAAACACTTCTAATTGCATCCTTAGTTCCTCCCAATTTTTGGTGTGATACTGCACAAACTGCTGTGTATCTTATCAATCATCTTCCTAGTTTTGTTCTAGGAAAGACGACTTATAAAGCTCTCTTTGGTCATGCCCCTTCATACTCTCACTTGCATATTTTTGGTTGCTTGTGCTTTGTTCATCTTCCACCTACCAAGCGCACTAAGTTATCACCACAAGCTGCCAAATGCATCTTTCTTGGCTATAATAATGAACACAATGGGTTTTTGGGTTATAATCAATCCGAAAAACGCATGCGTATATCGCGTAATGTGATCTTCTTAGAACGTATTCCTTTCTCTTTTTGCATTTGGATAGTAATCCTACTACTGTGTCCTATTTGCCACAATTCCCTGAGTCTGCTTCTCCATCAACTATTACCAAAGTTTATGTTCGGCGTAACACGGTTCCTCCTGTGGTGCCTTCTTCTCCTAATCATCTCCTAGTGCCTCCTACTGCACCTTCAGGTATTAATGCTTCTTTCAATAGTATCATCCCTCTGCGACGCTCTAGTCGTCCTCCAGTTGCCCCTGAGCAATAAGGATTTCCTGCTCTTTTACTTCTTTAGATAGTGCTTCTATACCCACCTCATATTCATAGGCCTTGAAGATTGCGTACTGGTAGGATGCTATGAATGAAGAGTTGCTTGCTCTTGAAGCAAACAAAACATGGGAATTGATACCGGCCCCTGAAGGGGCATCTATGATTGGTAGTAATTGGTAGTAAATGGATCTATTCCGTAAAATTTCACTCTGATGAGAGTTTCGATCGCTACAAAGCCAAATCGGTTGCGCAGGGTTATTAGCAGGAATATGGGATTGACTATGAAGAGATTTGCATCAGTGGCTAAAATGTCCACCGTCCGCACCTTTCTTTGTGTAGCTACAGTGCAACTAGCTTATATAGCAAATGGATGTCAAAAATACATCTCTTCATGGGGACTTGCGAGAAACTGTTTATTTAAAGCCATCTCCGGGTTATGTTTGTCCTCCAAAAAAAGTTGCAGAAATCTCTTTATGGACTTAAGCATGCTCCCATGGCATGGTTCGATAAATTTCGGGCAGCAATCCTTCAATCTCGATTTCGTCAGAGTCATTCTTTTAGTTCCATTTTTCTTAGATGGACACTGAAGGGCTACACATTTCTTTTAGTTTATGTTGATGATATGATTATCAGTGGAAATGATGTTGCATGCATTACTGCTCTCAAACACCATCTTATTCGCCATTTCAGAATGAAGGATCTTGGTCCTCTCACTTACTTTCTGGGGCTTGAGTTTGTGCGTAACAAATCAAACATTAGGGTTCATCAACGTAAGTATGATACAGATTTAATCACTTCGGCTAGGCTTGATAATGCTAACATCTTTGATACGTCTATGGAATTGAACAGCAAAATCAGTACGGATGATGGCCCTCCCCTGGATGATCCCTCCATTTTTCGACAAATCATTGGTATTCTACTCTACTTAACTATAACTAGGCCGGATATTTTTCATGCGGTCCATACAGTTGGCCAGGTTGTTAGCAATCCCCACAAGCCTTGCCTTGCTGCTGCTTTACTCATACTCCATTATGTTAAAGGCACTCTTGAACATGGTCTCTTCTACCTGTCTGGTGCTTCTCTGCACTTACCAGCTTATACGGATGCCGATTGGGCTAGCTGCCCAGATACTCAGAGATCTACTACTGGCTACTGTATGTTTCTTAGGGTATCTTTGAGTTCTTGGAAGTGCAAAAAGCAAACCACCATTTCAAAGTCTTTTACTGAGGCAGGATATCGGGCAATGTCCTCTGTTAGTGTTGAAATCATCTGGCTACGCCGTCTTCTTTGTGAATTGGGTGTCCTTGTTGGTACTTCTACACCTCTTTATGCGGACAATACTAGTTCCACTAGAATCGTAAACAATCCGGTTTTTCATGAATGGACGAAGCATATTGAGATTGATTGTCACTTCATCTGTCAGCATGTTGTTACTGAGAATATAACTTTCCCTCATGTCTCTACTCATAATCAGTTAGCGGATATATTCACAAAAGCACTTCCCAAAACTCGTCATAATGATCTCACTAGCAAATTTATGTTTTGTGTCTTCCCACATCAATTTGAAGGGAAGTGTAGAAGATAACTCATCAAATATAAGGTCTATGCCCATGTATAGCTTGTATAATATCCCACGTGTGGGACTTAGTCAAAACAATGTACAACAGATTTTATATTCTTATTTCCTTGTATAGAAGAATAGGATATATTCTTTCATGACAATATAAAAGTGGATAGTGGGTCCTCTATTGGGACACGACCATTTCCTGCAAATCTCCTCTTCCTTCTTTCTGTACTGTTACACAACTGACCTAATTGGTTAGTTAGTTCTTTTGTGGCTTCTTGAAATTCCTCTTCTTTCTTCTCTTTTTCCTATTTCTTTCATTTTTAAATCTTTTTTTATCCTTGAATAAAACCCCAGATCTAGGAAGAACTAGGCTTGTAACTTGGGATCAGAGCTTTGAAAGGAGTACTAGACTTTCATCTTTCATCTCTTTATGGATCAGATTTAATAAAAGAGGATTGAAGGGGATTCCACTCCAGCCGAACATCATATACATGTTCGGCTGGGTCATTTCCATACCGTGAAGAGTCGACTGTGATGTCGACTAGTGGAGTTCCTGTTTTGGGCTAGGAGCAAGTATTTTCTGGGTTGGCTCTTCACTGTAAGAGGTCGATTGTAATGTTTGTTGCAGCAGTCTGTGGATTGAGTGTTCGTGAGCACTCTAGTCATGTCGACAGCACTACATTGGGCTTCAGTGACCTGTTTTTTATGTATTGAAAGTACCATGTATGGCTTCTGTGGTGTAATTTGGGTGTTGTTCGTGCTTCATGATAGTTGATTGCAGTTGCTGTTTGTGACAGATTTGAGAAATATACATTCTGTGTTTGAGTTAGTAAGTTTTTTTTTTAATGGAATCTAAAATTGATACCTCCTATGCATCAACTCTGCAAATTCCTAATATTGCAAGTATGAATGTCAAGATAACACCAGAACTCTTTAATGGAACGAACTATAAAGATTGGTTCTACTCTGCTAGAATGGCCATTGGGGGGTCAGGGAGACTCGGATACATTGATAGGAGCATTCAAGCACCCAATAAGGATGATCCAGAATATTCAGATTGGTTCTCTGAAAATATGTCAGTCATGAATTGGATTCTGAATTTAATGGAAGGAGGAATTGCAAAAGGTTTTAAATATTTGGATACTGCAAAAAAACTGTGGGGTTCCATCAAGACTGCCTATGCCCAGAAGAGGAATAATGCGAGAGTTTGAATTGAAAAAGGAGACTGCGGCATTCAAACAAGGTAGTCTCTCAATTGGCGACTATTATTCCAAGTTCAGGGCTTTAAGGAAAGAATTGGAGATGTATATGAGTCATGAACTATGTTGTGCCACAAAGGAAGGAAAGTTGGTAGATGATCAACACATATTCGAGCTATTGCGGGGTGTTAACCCAGAATTTCAGACTATTTGTCAAGATCCTTTGCATCCTATAGGCACAATATTTGCCTTGTTACAAGGAGAATAAAGTCGTAGGATGGTGATGGATGTCAAACAAGATATAGTACTTGATCGATCAGCCCTTGCAAATTGTAATGTGAGTAACACAATGACGAATACAGGGTATAGTGGAGGCAGAGTCCATGGTCCTGGAGGTAACCACATTGGAGGACGTGGTGCTGGTCGTGGACGTGGGCCTCCTGTTATTGGGCGTGGTTATGGTGGACAACGTAACACTGATCGTGACAAACTTTATTGTATCCATTGTGGATGATATCATCGTACCAGAGAGACTTATTGATATTTCAATGGTATGCCTTGGAGTGTGTCTGCATCACCAGCTGAAGTGGAACGTCCTCCTGATACCACAGAGCAAGAGACAAGCAATTAGCATTGGAAGGATGAACTTTCAGTTCTCCAACGGAGATCGGCAGCTTTAGAAGGCTTGCCTCAGGATTCATCAGCCAGTGTGACTTCTTCTCATAATCGTACGGCATGTGCATCTTCCTCCTCTTCATCTATGTGGTTTATTGATTCAGGGGCTACAGATCATGTGGCAGGTACATGTTTAGATTTTTTGTTCTAGACTGCTACCAATCAAGGAAGAATCGCTAATGCTTCCTACGCTCCAGTAGTTGGGAAACGGACCCGACCTTTCTTTGTCATTAATCCTCCATGTTCCTCGATTCCCTTTTAATCATGTCTGTTGGTGCTTTAACCAAAAATCTCAATTGCCGTGTCATTTTATATCTGGATTATTGTTTTTTTTAGGATCTGGGGATGGTTCAGAGGATTCATGGTGGTAGTGAGAACTCTTTATACCCTTTATCTGAACAGGACAGAATCTAAAGTTTTACAAACTGGACCAACTGATGAGAAGGTGGCATTGTCGTCTTGGCCCTGTGCCACTACAGTGTCTTGGGAATTTTTCGTTTTTGAACATTCAAAATAAAAAACGATAGTGTTATGAGATGTTATGCATATCAGTTTGCAAAAAATAAAAGAACTGTGATTTCAATGAATCTTAATAAAAGAAATACCAGTCCATTTGATTTAATTCACTCTAACATGTGGTATGCTCATGTTGTTTCTATTTATGGGCATCGTTTTTTTATTTTTTTACTTTTATTAATGATGCAACTTGGGTCACGTGGGTGTGTTTGATGAAATCAAAAAATGAGGTTTTGCATACTTTCAAAACATATTATAAAATGGTGTTATAAAAAAATATTATAAAATGGTTGAAGACCAGTTTAATAAGCGAATTAAAGCTCTCATATCAGACAATGGGGGAGAATATACCTCACAAGACTTTCAGATGTACTTCAATGAAAATGGAATTGAACCACAAGCTTCATGTACATTTACTCGAGAACAGAATGGGATGGTTGAACGTTAGAATAGGCATCTTCTGGAGGTTACCCGAAAACTCTTATTTGAAATGAATGTTCCAAAACATTTTTTGTCAGATGGTGTCTTAACTGATGAATATCTGATAAACAGAATGCCTTCAAGGCCATTGGAAAGGAAGAGTCTGATAGAAGTATCATGTCCTAGCATACCATTGTTCCAAGTTCCACCGAAGTGTTTGGGTGTACTTTCTTTGTACATGTCCCAAAACATAATCAGGATAAACTAGATCCAAAGGCTATTAAATGCATATTTGTGGGGTAACCTAGTGGTCAGAAAGGCTACAAGTGCTATGCTCCAGGAAAGAAGGTCTGAATCTATGTTACAATGGATGTGAGGTTTTGTGAAGAAGTTCCTTTCCATTCATCCACAAAAGAGGAAGTCATATATGAGAAAAGTGAAGAGAATAGCTTACATCTACTTGATTTAGTCACCCCTCTGGCATATCCACAATCAGTAGCTGAGACGGATACAAAGTTACAGAGTGTAGAACAAGAGAAAATCAACAAGTTAAAGGAGCCATTGCAAGTTTAATCCAAGGGAAGAAAAAAGGGAGACTAGTGTTCTCACCTATACCATCATCGTCTGATGTTCCAAACCCAGATCCCTCATCTCTTCCCACTCCTCCACCTTAGTCAGAGATTATCCCTCACCCAGGTACTTCCCCTTATGATTTAGATATTCCCATTCCCTTGAGAAAAAGCACAAGATCGTGTGTTACTCGCCATCCCATATAAAACTTTATTTCATATGATAGTCTATCACCTGTTTTTGCATATTTGTCTCTAACCTAGCCACTGAATGTATACCTAAACATGTTTCTAAGGCCCTCTCACATCCTAAGTGAAAGAGGCAATGATAAAAGAACTAAATGCTCTAAAGAAAAACCATACATGGGAGCTTACTACTCTTCCTGAACGGAAACGTACAGTTGGACGCAAATGGATATATACCTTTAAATACAATTCAGATGGCACAATTAATAGGTATAAGCGAGACTTGTTGCTAAAGGATTTACTCAGTCTTATGGAGTTGATTATTTTGAAACGTTTTATCCAATAGAAAAATTGACTTCTATCCGAGTAATTTTATCCCTGACAGCGAACTTTAATTGGCCTATACCAACTGGATGTGTAAAATGTTTCTCCATGGGGCCTTGAATGAAATGATTTACATGGATCCTCCACCAGGAATTGTTGTCAAAGGTCAACAAAATAAAGTATGTTTTCTTAAAAGGTCTTTATATGGACTAAAACATTCACCGTGAGCATGGTTTGAGGGATTCAGCGAAGGTGTAATCAAATTTGGGTTTACAAGGTGCGATTCAGATCATATTGTCTTTGTAAAAATGAGAAACATGAAAGTTGTTATACTTGTGGTGTACATTGATGACATAGTTGTCACACAAGATGACGATGGTGAGATTTTCAAACTAAAAAAATTTCCTCAGAACAGAGTTTGAGATCAAGGATCTAGAATTATTGAAGTATTTCCTTGGAATCGAAGTGACAAGGTCAAAAATTGGAACTGTCAGGTCTCAAAGAAAATATGTCCTTATCTTCTTGCAGAAACATGAAAACTCGGTAAGAAGCCTACAGACACTCCAATTGAACAGAACCATAGTCTACACCTAGAAAGTGGGGAACCGCTTGAAGAAAAAGGGATGTATTAGAGATTGGTGGGAAAGCTTATTTATCTCACTATTACAAGACTTGATATTTCCTATGCTATCAGTTTGGTAAGTCGGTTTATGGATGCTCCAATAACTAATAATTTAATAGCAGTGCATAGGATTCTTAGATATTTGAAAGGAACACCAGGCCAAGGAATTATGTACAAGTATCACGGTCATGCTATGGCAATAGCCTTCGCTGATTCTGACTAGGCTGGATCATTATCAGATAGAAAGTCAAGAATGGGCTATTGTACGATGATCAGAGGAAGTGTAGTGTCATGGAAAAAGCAAAAAGCTAGTTGTTACTGCCAAGTCTAGTGTAGAAGCCGAGTACAGAGTTGTAGCTCATGGATGTTGTGAGCTATTGTGGCAAAGGATATTGTTATAGTTAGGATTCAAGCAAAGTGGTCCAATGTGTATCTACTCTAATAGTGCATTAGTGATTAAATTAGCTAATAATCTTGTCTACCATGAGAAAACAAAACATGTAGAAGTGGATTTCCATTTTATCCGTAAAAAAAATTGAGAAGAAGGATGTGGTACAGGTACAAGTTCCTACTGAAGATCAGCTCGCAGACTTTTTCACCAAGGAAATAAATAAAGCTAAGTTACATTTTGTTCTTTCCAAGTTGGGCATATTAAATATTTATGCATCAACTTAAGCGGGCGGGGGGGGGGGGGGGGGGGGGGGGGGTGGTGGGTGGTGGTGGGTGTTGGTGGGTTTGAAGGGGGGTGTGAGTCACAGAATGAGTTAGGGACTCTTATGTAAACATTAGGAAAGTTCAGGGGCTTTCATGTA
The DNA here is from genome assembly GCA_028538565.1 of Umbellularia californica. NCBI lineage: Eukaryota > Viridiplantae > Streptophyta > Magnoliopsida > Laurales > Lauraceae > Umbellularia > Umbellularia californica. The sequence goes on from JAPQWN010000005.1 coordinate 14,705,707, forward strand.
AATCTTAGGAAAGTGAGGGACCTTTTCATAATTTTTAGAAATAATGGAATGGCCATATAGAAAAGATTGACTGACCTAATTGGTTAGTTAGTTCTTTTGTGGCCTCTCGAAATTCCTCTTCTTTCTCTTCTATTTCTCAAATAAAACCCTAGATCTAGGAAGATCTAGGCTTGTAACTTCTACTAGGCTCTACATGATCTACAAGTGGGACCCATAGCTCCACTAAAAGATGGACGTCTAATAACCCCTTCGGCAAGTAATTTGAAATTGGAAACTCTCCAATTGATATGAAAACATTTTCTTTCTTTACTAGAGTTGTAATGGGTAGCCTTGAACTTAGGAGTCTTTTAGGATGAATTGATTTGGTTTCTCCAGAAGAAACCAAAGAGACTGTAACCTAAAAGTTGTTGCCAAGTCACACTATTCTCTTCTTATCTGCTTTCCTTATTTCACATGCATTAGGATTCTTCAATTGGGCATTTTCTATTTATAATGAGTGGTGATGATGTAGTCTTAGATTTAGGGCTTTACAAATCTACATATACAATTGTGTGGTGACGTTACAGGCATTTTTTGTAATTTTTTTCATGTATTTTAATCAAATTAGCTTTTAGCACTTTCTTCTTCTTTCTTCTTCCTTGGTTGAGATATCTCCCATTGGACTGAAGGCATTGATGGTGGATCTAGTATCTACCAGCAATAGATAAGAGAATTACTCTCTTTTTCCTCGTTTTACAATTGATTCACTATTGATTGAAGATCAGGCCATTCGGGTTTAGGGCCATTAGGGTTTATTGGGCCAACAATCAATCAGATTTGGCTTCCCCTTGACTGTGTCAAGACCTAATCAAAAGCCTATAATGCTCAACTCCATCTCAATCTAGAAGAATTTGGCAAAGTCACATGCTTACATCATGGTTTTAATATGACAAATAGTAACACATTAAAGGATATATAGATTTTGCTTCTCTTCATTTAACAGCTCTCTAAAATATATATACTTCTAGCTTTAACAGTAGCAAATTTGTTGAATAAAACATACCATGATTTCACTTTTGGACCAAAAACAAAGAAAAAAAAAGTGTTTAACTCATTTTCTTCTATACTTCAATACACTTTTAACATTGTTTTATTGACTCTTATGCACACGCGTAAGTATAGCAGGTCAATATAATGCAAAACCATAGTAGATCTCATATGTTGGATATTTACTATCTGTTGGAAGCTACAGTACATTTGTAATCTTCTATATCAAATTTTTTTATTTTACTCAGTAATCACAAAAATCCTTATTTCTACAGTTGTATTTGATCCAAAATCAAAAGAATTCTGTAATCAAAAGTTGTGTAGTGAAACTTGAAAAGTGAAAAAAAAGTGTGATCATTCATTCTGAAGATTGTCTTTAAATGCAAGATCAAAATGTTGGAATCCTTCCTAAAAATGATGACCTAAGTGGTTATGCTATACAAGAAGAGTGATCAGAAGAAATTGCGAGGAAATGCCCTCATTGTTCTCAGTACTGTGTCAACGAAATCAAAGTGTGAACCATATTGTTGAATGCATCTTTCCATGTTATCCCTAGAGTAGACGCTTTCACAGAGGTTGCTGTGTTGGCTAACACATGAGCTTGAAGGGACCAAGGGAGCCACCACTTTTCTCAAAAGATACAGTTCTGTAAAATCCACAAATTTTGTATGTAATTCTCCTTGCTTACTTTCCTTTCCTCCATGGACTTTTGTCATCGATGAACCTTCCAGTTTAGTTTTGAATGGAACTTCCGTTAACCCTATCCTTAAAGAAACTAATCTTATATTCAGCATAAACATTAAACAAATATCTATAGTAACAACAGCACATTATAAGAATTATGACATATATGTGGCTAATAGGGGCTCCACTGAGCACCTAAAAGTTACCTAGGCTTTTGGGTTGTATCCAGTGGGTTTAGTCTCTTCTCTAGGTCTGCAAAAAAAAAAAACAAGTCCCACATCGGTGGGGAAGTGTGTGTTGTGGCTTATAGAGGCTCCACTGCACACCTAAAAGTTACCTAGGCTTTTGGGTTGTATTCAGTGGGTTTAGTCTCTTCTCTAGGCTTGAAAAACAAATCAAGTCCCACATCGGTGGGGAAGTGTGTGTGTGTGTGTGTGTGTGTGTGTGTGTGTGTGTGTGTGTGTGTGTGTGTTGTGGCTTATAAATGCTCCATTGAGCACCTAAAAGTTACCTAGGCTTTTGGGTTGTATTCAATGGGTTTTGTGTGTGTGTGTGTGTGTGTGTGTGTGTGTGTGTGTGTGTGTGTTGTGGCTTATAAATGCTCCATTGAGCACCTAAAAGTTACCTAGGCTTTTGGGTTGTATTCAGTGGGTTTAGTCTCTTCTCTAGGTTTGCAAAACAATAGCACATATAAGAATTATAACTTTTTAGAGTCGTCACTGTTAAATGGTTACTGGACCTAGGTCAGTGGGCCACAGCCCATGACAACTAAAGCCCAAACTTGTTGGTCAAAACAAGCCATGTGTGTACAGCTATGTAATCTTATTCCTTGCCTTCTGTGGAGATATGATTTAGATTGTAATTAGATTAGAATTACTGTAATCTAGAGATTTGCTTCAATCACTGTAACTAATATAGCAACATTATATTTATATAATGAAGATCGTGACCTTGAAGAGGATCATGCAATTCACAAAACAGTTTGTTTTCTTCTTCCTTCGTCTGGCTTTGACATGGTATCAGAGCCCTGAGTGAAATTAAACTCTATACAGAGTTTCAGAGTGAATCTTCTTCATCTTCCAAGCATTGGAAGACATCAGAGTGTCTGCGTGACTCTTCCTTATCTTCCTAGCGTTGGAAGTCGTCAGATCAGGGTGTGATCATACGTGGCCCACCCTAGATCCAAATCATCAAGCCTGGAAATTGCAACCATCTTGGTCGCCTGATTTTTCTGGTGTTTCTAGACAATTTTTGAGGACTTTTTGCATCTTAGAGGTAGGATTTCTATCTCTTCTTGTGAAATCACAGTTTCTGCAGTATTATTTCATCACAGCCGTCCAATTCTCTGGATCTTGCTTCTTTCTGCCTGCAATCTAGTTTGTTGGGTGCGAATTTGTATTCTCCATCAGCCTATGTTGGCTGATTGATCATTCAGATCAATTTTCTGCTGCTGGACTCCATCCTGCCTGGAATTTTTAGGTCGCCTGGCACCTTCTTTTTTGGGAATTTTTTTCTTACAGTGTTTTCAATACTGCGTACTACATTGGAACATTTGAGAGTCTTTTCTTCTCTGTCTTGCTTCCTTTCTCAGTTCATTTAGCACAGTGACAGCTTCCTCTACAGTGTGATACTTCTACTGCAATGGAAAAATAGGACATTGCCCTAATCAAATTTAATGGAAAGAATTACACATCCTGGTCATTCCAATTTCAAGTATATCTTGAAGGAAAGGAAATGTGGGGACTTGTTTCAGGGTTGGATCCACGACCTAAGGAAGATGAGAAAAAATTACTATCTTGGAATACAAAGGATGCCAAGATCAAGACATGGATTCTTGGTTCTGTCGAACCACAATATATTCTGAATCTCAAACCTTACAAGACCTCCAAGGAGATGTGGGAATATCTGAAACAGGTATATCACCAAGGGAATTCTGCCCGTTAATACCAACTTGAACTGGAAATTGCTCAGTATTCCCAAGGCACCTCGTCCATCCAGGATTATTATACAGGCTTTCTTAACTTGTGGGCAGAATATGATGAAATTAAATACCTTAATGTATCTGAGGCCACTCTTTCTGAGCTTCAAAAGTTACAAGAAACATCTCACAGAAACCAGTTCCTCATGAAATTGAGATCTGAATATGAGATCATTCGTTCCAATCTGATGAGCAGGGTTTCATCTCCATCCCTGAATGAGTGTCTCAATGAACTCTTGCGCGAGAAACAAAGTCCGCTCACTCACCATGCTCTAAAGCAACAGTCCTCTGGAAACTTTCCTGATGTAGCATATGCTGCTCCTGCCACCCCTAGTGTCTCTCACAGTCTGGGAGGTATCGTTCATCATCACACTTCGGCTGCTAAAGGACAAACCCCAGCAAAAGATCTCAGCAAAATTCAGTGCTTTGGCTGCAAGAGTTATAGACACTATGCCTCCCAATGTAAGACCAAGTTTTGTAATTACTGCAAATCAAATGGTCATGTTATTACAGATTGCAGAAGGCGGCCACAAAATCGTACTCCACGAGCATATCATGTCAACACTGGAGATGCCACTACTTCTAGTGAAAGTCCTTCAGCATCAGTTATGCCTTCACCACCTCCTATCTCCAATACTGCTCCTCAGATCACCCCTGAGCTTATTCAACAAATGATCATAAATGCCTTCTCTGCACTTGGCATTTCAGGTAATCATCAATCCTCTTCCTCCATTTGGTTTATTGATTCTGGAGCTTCCAATCACATGACTTCCTCCACCACTCATCTCTCCAACCTGCAACCCTACAATGGAAATTTGCAAGTCCATACTGCTGATGGTCAAAAGATTCCTATTACAGCTACTGGTGATATTATTCATTCATTGCCTCTCACAAATGTCTTTCTCTCTCCCCATCTAACTACAAACCTTTTGTCTGTTGGCCAACTGATTGATGATAATTGTAATGTTTCTTTTTCTCGATCTGGTTGTGTTGTGGAGGATCAAGTGTTGGGGATGGTGATCGCGAAAGGGCCTAAGTGTGGACGCCTGTTTCCTCTTGTTCTGCCTATCTCTCATAATAAACATATCTCTGTTTTTTCTTGTTTTTCTCCTCAAAATGTTTGGAGGCTCTAGCATAATAGATTAGGCCATCCTCATTCCAAATTGTTATCTTTAATGTTGAACACTGGTCGCATTAATGAAAATAAACTTTCTTTTAGTCACATTTCTGATGAGTGCTCTATTTGCAAACTTGGCAAAAGCAAAGTCCTTCCATTTTCTTCCAAATCTACTATGGCTTCAAATTGCTTTGACATTATTCATAGCGATGTCTGGGGGATTACTCCCGTAATCTCTCACACACATTTTAAATATTTTCACCTTTATTGATGATCATAGTAGATTCACATGGGTATATTTCTTGCATTCTAAATCTGAAGTGTTTGATTCTTTCCAAAAATTTATGGCTAACGTTGAAAATCAGTTTTCTACACTCGCATAAAAATTCTCCGGTCCGACTCTGGAGGGGAATATATGTCTCACCAATTTCAAACTTTTTTGCAAGCACACGGGATTTTATCGCAACGATCGTGCCCTTACACTCCTCAACAGAATGGAGTCGTCGAACGGAAAAACAGACATCTCCTGGATACTGTTCGTTCTCTTCTCTTAAAATCATCCGTTCCGGCAAAATTTTGGCCGGAAGCATTAGCCACTGCGGTTCACTTAATCAATCGCTTACCATCTCATCGCCTCGCCAATCAAACACCATACTTTCGTCTCTTTCATAAAGATCCTCTGTATACCCACCTGCGTATTTTTGGCTATGTGTGCTTCGTTCATCTTCCTCCTACTGAACGAACAAAATTAACGGCACAATCCGCTCAATGTGCATTCCTTGGCTATGCATCTCACCAAAAAGGGTATATCTGCTATGATCCTGTGCTCAACCGCCTTCGCATCTCCCAAAATGTTACTTTTTTTGAAAATCAACGTTTTTTTTCTACCCATTCCTCACCTTTACCTTCTTTTTCTCATCTACCTTCTTTTTCTGACACCATCTCATCTCCACTTCTTGTTTATGAACGACGTCGTCAAAGGGATGTTCCATTTCTGCCTCCCCCTCTCCCCCTCTCGCTCCCTCGCCGGCATCGGATCTTGCCCCTACTACATCACATACTGCTTCATCTCCAGTTCAGCTTCGCCGTTCTACTCGTCACTCCAAGCCTCCGAACAGATATGGGTTCACTCACACATCCTTAATTGCTACCCTTTCCTCCATTGCTATTCCTACTTCTTACTCACAGGCGGTGAAGCATGACTGTTGGCAAAAGGCTATGCACGAAGAATTAGCTGTACTTCAAGATAATCATACCTGGGATATTGTTCCATGTCCCTCATCTGCAAAACCTATCAGCTGCAAATGGGTTTTCTCAGTCAAGCTCAAGGCTGATGGATCGTTGGATCGCTATAAAGCACGGTTAGTGGCATTGGGTAACCGACAGGAATATGGCATCGATTATGAAGAAACATTTGCTCCGGTTGCAAAAATAACAACAATTCGTACTGTTCTGGCCATTGCTACTTCTCACTCATGGCCTCTTTACTAATTTGATGTCAAGAATGCCTTCCTACATGGTGATCTCAAGGAAGAAGTCTACATGCGACTTCCCCAAGGACTTACAGGGGCCTCGGGAGGAGATTGTGCGCGCTTACGACGCTCTCTATATGGTCTTAAGCAAGCTCCGCGCGATTGGTTTGAAAATTTTAGGGATGCTCTCCTTCATCTTCAGTTCTCTCAAAGTGCATCTGATCCTTCTATGTTCCTTCATCGCTCCTCAAATGGCATTACTGTTCTCTTGGTTTATGTGGATGATATCATCATCTCAGGTACAGATTCTGGCATGATCACCCATCTACAAGCATCCTTACATGAATCCTTTCATATGAAAGATTTAAGGCCACTCACATACTTCTTAGGCCTTGAGGTTCATCAGTCAGAGAAAGGTCTCATTCTCGATCAACACAAATATGCTATGGACCTCATTGAGATGGCTGGTCTTCAAAATTCAACTCCTGTCGATACACCTGTTAAGGCCAATCTTCAGCTCACACACGATACAGGTGATCTTCTTCCTGATGCCACAATGTATCGTCGTTTAGTCGGCAGTCTGATCTACTTGACTATCACTAGGCCCGATATCTCATAAGCGGTGAATTTGGTTAGTCAATTCATGACTCAACCACGCCATCTCCATCTCGTTGCTGTTCAACGCATTCTTCGGTATGTTCTACATACACCATCTCGTGGCCTTTTCTTTCCCATGGGCAATTCGACTTCTCTCATTGCTTACTCAGATTCTGACTGGGCTGGTTGCCCTAATAGTCGGCGGTCTACCACGGGCTGGTGCATGTTCTTAGGGGATTCATTGATTTCCTGGAAGTGTAAGAAACAAGATAAAGTCTCCAAATCTTCCACAGAAGCGGAATATCGCGCTATGTCTACCGCCACCTCTGAAATTGTCTGGCTTCGGGGTCTTCTTTCTGAGCTTGGATTTCCTCCATCTGGTCCTACACCTCTATATGCTGATAACACCAGTGCCATCAGGATTACTGAAAATCCTGTACTTCATGAACGCACCAAACATATTGAAGTGACTTGTCATTACATTCGTGATGAATTTGTGCGTAAAGCTATTACTCTCCCTCATGTTCCTACCGGACTTCAAATTGCAGATATATTTACCAAGGGCCTTCCTCGGCCACGGCACCAATTCTTAGTTGGCAAATTGATGCTGGTTGATTCACCCGCATCAATTTGAGGGGGGCGGGGGGGGGGGGGGGGGGGGTGTTAAATGGTTACTGGACCTGGGTCAATGGATCACAGCCCATGACAACTAAAGCCCAAACTTGTTGGTCAAAACAAACCATGTGTGTACAGCTATGTAATCTTATTCCTTGCCTTATGTGGAGATATGATTTAGATTGTAATTAGATTAGAATTACTGTAATCTAGAGATTTGCTTCAATCACTATAACTAATATAGCAACATTATATTTATATAATGAAGATCGTGACCTTGAAGAGGATCATGCAATTCACAAAACAGTTTGTTTTCTTCTTCCTTCGTCTGGCTTTGACAGTCAAATTAAAAATTGAATAGAGGAGCAAATAAGACAACATATTTTTTATTTTTTTTTCTTTTAAAATTTTACAAATAAACAACCATCAGAGAGAAGCACGGGACCTTTTCAATAAGATCCAACACATCCTGATTATCAACGAATTCTATGTAGCTCCAATCAATTGCCTCTTTTGTATACTCTTCCTGCTCCATCTTAAACACGTGCTGAGAAGTAGAACATGCAGGTGAATTAGATATATTGCAAGATTAAACGAATATTGACCTACCCACATAGGGTGTGAAATCTTACCTGGTTGAAATGCTGTTGCAGCTTCTCATTTGTGAAATTAATGCAGAATTGCTCAAAGCTGCACAATATCATATATTGTGGTTAAAAAGTGCAAAAAATTATGCTGATTTAAAAGGGGGGAAATACATATAATATCATCAATATTATATTTTTCCAAAAAAAAATTAAAAATCTTCTTTTATCAGTTATTACCTGTTGCTCTTAAAGCTTTCAAAACCATAGATATCAAGGACCCCAATCAGTGATTTTGAGTTCGGGTCTTGCCCAATTGAGGAATTAATTTTATCCACGAGCCTGTAAATAAGGACTTAAGAACTTTAACACCAGGTGTCTGTTTCTTGAGAGTTAAAAAAGAAAAACAGTATTCCTGCAAAAAAGAAACAGTGGATCCTGGTAAATGCTCACACTGCAAAAACTTACCAATCAAACAAGCGGGAATATATTGTCTTCGCTAAGCCATCCCTACTAACTGTAGCACCAAGAGGATCGAGGCTTCTTTTAATAACTTCTTCAGGGGTTATCATCACACGTTTACAAAGTGCATCTTCTAAAGCCTGAGGATCACACCTGAAATAAGAGTAGAGAAAAAGGTTAACATATGAGAAGCACATGATGAAAATCATACCATTTCCAAGATTTTAGCAACACATCATCGTACATGAGAAGCTCAGCTGTCATTTTGAGATGGAACTTGGATTTGTCATCTTTCAAAACTGAAGAATCAACTTCCTGCCCCTTAGCAAAATCGATATTACCAATATGAAGAATAGCAGCAATAACTCTAAAAATTGCTTCCTGAAAAAGAATGTCCATCAGGAAAACAACCCCTGTGATGGCTTTCAAAAAATAAAAATAAGCAAAAGATACAGGCATACAGCTGGTGTAAGTTGAGGCTCTACCTGTTCAGGTTCACTAATGCCAACAATATCCATAGCCCTCCTAGTGGCAAGATAGTCATGAGCGTCACTTACACCAACAAGCTCGTAACAGCTAGATTGGTTAAGATAGTGAAATGATTTAGGGTCACCTAATTTATACTTCTCAATGTCCTGGAAAGTTTTGAAAAAAAAAAAAAAAATTTTCTTCAGTGCTGTTATCAGTGAATGCACATAATGAAAATGAAAAGGCATTTATTGGCTCATAATTCAACAAAAAAGTGTGTACCGCAGGTGGCGCTGCACAAATAAGGTAAAAACAGTGGTAATTACGCTCCGGATCAGAAATTTGGCACACCCGGGATCTTTCAAGAAGGTAGGTTCTGATAGCAGCCCCAGATATCCTTCCTTGCTTATCAAATTGGATCTCAACGAATTTTCCAAAACGACTGCACCAGTATATATACATGAGAACACACTACAATATACACACTGCTGTCAAATTTAATGATATTCAGGGTGAACATACAGCACAAAAACAAAAAATTATTTAGATGTCAAAGATACAGAACAAAAAATAGAGACATGGTAACTAATGGAAAGAGAACAGTTCTTCAATTTACTTACCTATTAACCATCAAATTCAATGACATATCAGATGACCAAAACCAAGAGACAACAATTTTTTCTCAGAATGGAGTGTATTTTACAGTATCTCACCTGGAATTGTTATTTCTAACAGTTTTAGCATTGCCAAATGCTTCAAGAACTGGATTCGACTGCGGTCACAATAATTGGTGCAAAAAAATTCAGATTAATACTGAAATGATTCATAGTATTTCAACACAAAAAAAAAAAAAAAGAATAACTAATAAAAAAACACATATATTGATTTACAAATAAAGCTAGCTCATTATTCTTACTTCTAGAACTTGTTGTTCAACTGTCCGCCCTTCAGTTGCTACGCGCCCACCCATATATGCGAGATATCGCATAAGCATTTTTGTTGTTTCAGTTTTACCAGCACCGCTTTCACCACTAACAAGAATTGAATTACTTTTTCCCTCGTTAATCATTGCCCTGTATCCCACAATTCATTATCATAATATATACATCCTAAGTTGTGAGAACTCATACTTCCTCTATAAAACACAATTAGGAGCTCACCTGTATGCGACATCCGCAACTGCAAAAACATGTGGGCTTAGCTCGCCAAATGGTGCACCCTTGTATTCCTCCATCATGTGACCATCATAAAGATGTGGCAATCTTTGAAATGGGTTTATAGCAATAAGAATATTTCCAGTGTATGTCTGCATAATATTTAAAGGTTAGGTCAAATATGGCACTCAAAGATTAGAGGTATAGATCTTAGAACTAGCATTAGCTAAAATGCAAATGGCAAGGAAGAAGAGAAAATATAGGTCTAACTGCTTGCTCACATAAATTTCGTTGAGTTCATATCTAGTTGACAAGTTCTGCAGAACTCCAGGTTCATGCAAATAAGATAGCTTGGTCATGTCATCAACTCCACCCGCAGGAGCTTCCATATCCTTTGGGTAAAGTTTTGATAAATGTGAAACAACCTGAAAAATATTAATATGGAAGATAATCAAAATTCTGTATGAAGATAATTATCAACCAAAACAGTGGGGATTTTTTTTTTTTTTTTTTTTTTTTTGAGATATAATTGTGTTTGTCCTGCAACTATTTTTATGAATTTGAAAGAGAGAAAGCATCATAAGCTCATAAGTGTAAACTGAAACCACTGGTGCATACATTTGGATCATGTAACATAAGTAGAGAAGAGTTGGCAGTAGTAAATCTGGTTGTTGGGTTGCAGATACTGGAAAGAATTTGTTAAAAATAGTCTGCATAGGAAATGCATAAGTGTATATACATGTATAAATATATATATATATATATGAGTATAGTTATGCATATGGAGAGAGAGAGAGAGAGAGAGAGAGAGAGAGAGAGAGAGAGAGAGAGAGAGAATCTCTACTGTACTTTTGGAGAATTGAGTAAGCTACTACTCTACAAACAAACAATAAACAGAATGTAATTATGAAGATAATATAACTTCTTCCAAAAATTGTATCAAAATAAAAAGGAAGATGAAAAAGTAAATTGTAATTCTGGGACTAGCAAATCTTCGAAGAGAGAAAGCTATGAAGCAAAAGACATAAGATACAGAAAAGAAAATGTGACATATAACACACATATATAAACTTAAGGAGAGAGCCATTTTCAATTTAAAAACTGTGTTATAAGCCCACATGGATGATGCCAGTCATAGGGTAAAGGGGATGGGAGGGCCTTAATATGGACTAGGGATGGACCAAAACCAGCCCCGTTGTTCGGTCTGTACCCATCATTGGATTGAAACCCAAAGTCCAAAAGCAAAATATGTTAGTAAATCATCTGGTGAATGTCAGTTAGATTGTGATCAAGTTGTAATGTGCATCAATAAAATAGGCGTTAGGTTTTGTTAGGGTTTTGTATTTATCATAATCAGGCCCGGCCCTTTTGGAACAACTTATATAAGCATACATAAATACATCTAAATACACAAAGAGAGAAAGGGAAAAATTATTCAAACAGGCCAAACATCTTTTAAGATAGAAGTGGTCTGGCCTATTGGCAGGGCCGTATGCCAGATTACATATATAAGGATTGTAGAATTGACATCATAAATTAAAGTACTTACAGTTTTCCCATCAGAAGTCTGAATTTCAGCTTCTTCACCATTGATTTGAGAAACCTGCCCATCTAACCATGCTAATTCTTGATCTTCAACCCAAACATGAGAACCAACTATAATGTTTACTCGGGTACCCTGCAGTATTGAAAATTGAGTTCAACAGAATGACAATACAAAGAATGTTTACCCCTCATGTGCGAAATTATGCGAAACTATAGAAGATCCCCCCTTAAGATCAAACAATTCCATCAAATTGAGTATGATTGTATGTGATCTTAATTAGTTCTTAAACAGCAAAATGTACCCCATTTCTCTTCCCATCATCTTTTTACCCAAACACTGGCCAGTTAAATCCATTATATTAGAGAAAACATCTAAATATATAAATCATCAAATAAAACATTTCATTCTACATCCACAAGTTTTCATCAAATAAACACCCTTGTCATCAAATAGGAAATGATTACCACCCATCACCCCCACTAAACTATATCCTTCAAAAGTGATGGTCCCAGGTAGATCTCCATCATTTCACTATAACCTCCTAAGAATACAATACAAAGTAGGCAAACAGAGCTTTACACTGCATTGCGTAAGCTAATTCCAAGCAATTGCCAAGAAAGCAAAAAACAAAAACTGCTTACCATTGTAAAACCACGACGTCACAAAAGCAATCGTACAAAACTTAGAGTCCTTCCATTCCCTCGATCTATCAAACCTCACAGAATTCGCCTTCGACAATAAAAACCCATTTCAGAAAAAGGCCCAAAACATTCATTCCAAACAACATTTCCGATCCAAATAAACAAGAACAGCTTCTTTTACGAATCCCAACCGTTTTCTTCCATGGAAATGAATGGGAAACGATTACAACAAGTCCAACATTGTTTGGAATGGAGAGAAGGGCATTGGGGTGTGGGGGGTGGAGAGAGAAATCGAACAAGGAAAAGAGGAATCGAGGTTCTGAATCCTTCTTTTGGTTCTCTCTCTCGCTCTGTGTTTCCGGTGCTTTGGTTTGCTTGTGGCGTGTAAAGGTGACATTTTTCGAACGGGGCTTTGAATGCGCCTTCTCCCTTCCGTTTCTTTCGCGCGCTCTCTTTGTTCCTTTCTGTTGTGGAGTTCTTACCGCCAAGTCGGAGGAACACATGTGCATGCAATTGCAAATTTGCAATCTCCTTCGGAGTCTTTGACTGTGACAACATGTGGGAAGATGAGAGTGCATGGATGCATCTGGACCGTCTGTGTGGAATGAGAATTTGAATGTGCCATAGATGATAAATCACAGGCTAGCCCTTGGATATAATAAATTCATTTAAGCAATTTGGTGGTTTAATATTTTGATACTTGGTTTATTTTATATGTAATGAATTGAGGTTGTGGTTGCCTTTTTTTTTTTTGTTTCTGTTTTTTCCCTATAACTTAACTCAAATATAGCCTTAATATTAAAATGGATTGGGTTTGGGACAAGTTTCTATAGGTTGGATTGGGTGAAACAAGGTGACCCACATTGAATGTCAGGTTGTATGTAAGGATGTAAACAAGTCAATTTCCGGATGGAACCATGATGGACCTGGAACTGGACCCGTTTCTCTAAATGATGGTTCTGCATCCAATTTGGAACCTTTTGTATTAGTTCTAGACCGGTTTTAATAAGAGGACTTAGATTTGATTCTGAAACCAATTTTGACTAGAGGACCGAGATCCAATACCAAAGATGGTTGCAACTTCCTTTTTTTTTTTACTTAAAATAAAGATATTGACTGATTTATAAAAGTGCATCGAGTCTAATAGCTCCAAAATTAAATATTAAAATAACCAACCAAATTTTATTTTGAGATACAATTTACAACACTAAAGAATCATATGTTGAGTCTTGGGTCCACAAGTCAGAATTTATATAGATCCAAAATCAGACACATTTATCAATGGGAACCTAAATTGGGTTCTAGGCCCAAGCCTATTTATGAATCGGTGCTTAAAGATTCCAAACTCAATTTTTAATAGGTCGGAACTTCTAGATAATCGGAGAATCGGATGGATACCCATTTATCCCTGGTTTTATGGGCCAGGTCAAGCTAACCCCAAAACAGGTGTGACTTGAAATTACATGATGTGTTTCCAAAGCGGGTTGAATACCAATTAGAGTTCAGCCTGTAGATATGCCTTTTAAACTTGATCCATTTTAACATGATCCAACATGTTTGCCACCCCTATTTAAATCGCGACATGCCTGGGCAAGCTTTTCTTCCATTGTCATTGTCTAACATGGGGCTGTCAAAATGTCACACGACCCGTTAACACGACACAAACCCACACGATATTAACGGGTTAGGGTGGGCTCTTAATGGGTTCGGGTCTTTAATGGGTCAAACCCGTTAACACGTGAAGTTAACGGGTCGCGTATGAATTAAATCAGTAAACCGTTAACAACCCGCTTAACCCATTAAATTTTTTTGGTCCCTATGTGTAGCTAGAATTAATTTATATTCATAAAAAAGAAATTAAAATTTATTGTTTTATAGTGAGGTTTTAGATGGGATCCACTTAAGATCCTCACTTAAAGTTCCGGTTGGCTTATATATTTTTCTCCTTATATATATTTTTTTATGGATTTTCTTTTAATTTTTGAAATGAATTAATTACTTAACGGGTTAACGGGTTGAGTCGTATAACCTGTTAAATTAACGGGTCATGTTCATGTTGGATTCTTTAACCCGTTAAGTTAACGGGACGTATACGGATTGAGATGATTTTAACACGAATTCATTAACCCGTAATCCGAATTCGTTATCACGACACAATTGACGATCTTAATCTAACGTTAGGTTGGCTTTATATCCTAAATGACAGAAGGCATTCTTTTTTCTTTCTTAAATGTCAAAAAACTACATCTCATTTTCCTAAATGACAAAAGACAGTCATTTTTTTTTTTTAATTTAACCCCTCTTCTTTCCTCGTATCCTACTTTGCCCTTCACCTCACTTAACTTTTTATTAAAGTGTGTGCCATATCTGTAACCCAAAAAAAAAAGAATAAAGCTAAATCCACAATAGTGAATTGGATATCATGCAAACCATAGGCTTAATACACCAATAGAAAATTGCGGTAGCCTAAACATTGCACCCTCATCATCAGCTCCGGTATGTTGGATTCCACCTCCTATGGGATATGTTAAATTAAATTGTGATGAGTCTTATAATCAAATATCTAATGACCTTGGCATCTGATGACTCTATGAAGGATAATTAAAGAGGCTACTATATATAAAGATACTAACTTGGAATGTTAAAGGTTGTAAACATGTGAAAGAAAGCCCGAAGCAATGGCCAGCCCAACTTGAATAAGTAATGCATGTAGTTTACTCACTGATTTGCTCAAACAAAAGCATGGACCCCAAGTAAGTGATAGAAAATCCAGCTTGACCTGGCTCAATCAAATGGGCGGGCTCAGGCCTGACAAGTTTGCGATGGATTGGGCTTGCGGCAGAAACTTAAGGTCATGTAAGGCCTGGGATGGATATGGGCATGTATTTTTAAAGTTGGCCCAGGCCTATGAACACCCCTAATGTGAAAAGAAAATCTTTTCAGGGGTTCTTAATTTTCAAAACTATTCCTATGAGTTGTCCAATGACTCATAACAATAAAGTCAACCAACTCTAACGTCTCATAAACCTAACCCTACTTGAGTTTGCATTATGGTCACACAAAAAATCCGGTATCACCGCAAAACCGAACCAAACTGAACCGACCGAACCGGGCGGTTTGGATCAGTTTATAATAGATCAGTTCGGTTCACGGTTTGAAAATCATAAAAACCACTTACATTGGTCGGTTATCGGTTTGAACCCACGGTTAACCGCTTTAACTGAACTGACCGTATGCAGTAACTTAATATTGCTTTTTTACTATTTTAGCCATAGGGTTTCGTTTTTTAACTACTTTCAAAGTTACATTGCACAACTCCATTCTTACATGAACTCAATCGTCAACACTGCCTCAGTGCATCTCCTCTAATCTTTAAAATGCTTTTTGATACTTCATTGTATATGGAGGGATTACTGTACGGGGTGTTTTTCTTCCATTATAATTCATACCTCGTTTCAATGAAGTTTTTATCAGAATGCTTCACTTTTGAGAATGCTAGAAAAGCCAGTAGAGTCTAGCTTTTTGATAGTTAGTTCTGGTCTCACCTAATCAATGTGTTAAAAAACCTTCATTTCTGAAAAATACAGTGGGTTCTTATACAGATTCCGTTTGTGAATGACTTTTCTTGACATGAACTATTATTCTATTGTAATTCCAAATGGTATCATGTGGAATGAATGTTTCACTGCAAACTCTTTTTTTTTTCTTTTTTTTTTTTTTTTTGTGCACTTGCGTTTAGTCCAAACTCTCTTTTTGGAGTAGAATTATTTTTTTATATGCGTTTAGTCCAGTCTGGAATGTTGGATTTTTATGTTTGCACTAAACATTGGAATAAATGCAAAGGATGTGGTATAATTATTTTGAAATTTTCAATGTCTGATTTAAAAAAAAAATAAAATAAAATAAAAAACAATGGTTTAACCGACAGAACCGAACCAAACTATTTGGTTTGGTTTAAGCCCTCTCCATCGATTGGATCGGATCGATTAATTAAAAGACCTACAAGTTCGGTTTGGTCGTTGTGTGCAGCCCTAGTTTACATGTGGTGAAAGATTGCGTGCCTCCTATAACTATGGACTTTCTTCCTCTTTTACTTGGCTCATTTTGTTTTTATATGGGGGACCCACCTATGATCAACCATCCTTCAGTTGAGTTCCCATCATGATTCGATGATGGACTGGATTACAAAAATGGGGCTATAAACTATAAATCGAAGCCGCGTAAAACATAAACCCACCTGTGTATTGGCTTTGGACTAAATTATACCCCAATAGGAGTTGACTCCACCATCAGGTTCATCACATATAAAAATGTGATTTCATTCCATTTTGTGTGTTTTATCCATTACAAACATGATTGATCAATGGTAACCCCAACTCCTACTAAAGTGAAATCAAGTCCCTGGCCTAGGGAGACTTGTTTTTCTTTTGCATTTTATGAACGTTGACTTTGAGAAAAGAAATAGGGGATTTAACAGGAAAAACCCTCATATACGGGCATTTCTTTAATTTGGCCCTAATAAAAATGGGCAGATAAAATAGGTCCTAAATGTACAGTTCACTTTCTTTTTTTATCTTTTAGCACTATAGTCGATATCGACCATTGTCATGACTATTTACCTGAAGCATAAAAAACACAGTCATAGTCGATATCGACTATGTCTCTGAAACATAAAAAACAGCATACACCCACTGCATCTACATCATCCCCATGATATGGTGATGAGCGTGAGGGAGATTAAGATCCAGAGGGCTGCTACGGTGGAGACCCTTACTTTCAAATGCAAAACCCTTACCCACCTTCCTCTTTATTCAACACCCAAAATCCATTTCTCCAATTCCAATCTCTTCTTTCCCAAAACCCCATTTCCCCTTTCAACCCATTCACCCAGACCCACCCCTTCTTGGGTTCTCAATCCAACAACCCCACCACCTCCACCAATGCCTTATCATCAACTACAGAAGAGACTGCACGGTTTGCACCCGGAGGTTGTAAGTTCGAAACTGCACTACCACACTGGGGCTACAGGGGAGTTTACCCGGCTTCCCTCTGGGCCCGGAGGGATTAGTCCAGCCCAAAGGGTTGGGAACCCTCCGATAGCAAAAAAAAAAAAAAAAAAAAAAAAAAGACTACAGAAGAGACGACAACGAAGGAATCGAATTCCCCATTTGGGGTTCTCCCTTCTACTCAATGGATTGTTGTCATGGAGAAACCCCCATATGGGGTTTCTTCAAAATCAGATGTTACGTCAAGACCTTAGCCAAATTTTTTGGGAAGATGAAGCTGCCGCTTGTGACTTTTTACTGGCCTCTATTCTTGTTTACAGGTCCTGAAATCTTCATTTTAATGTGGGTCTCCGTTTTTTTGTAGTGAAAAGGATGCTATGAAGAAGAGATGATGATGGGCCGCGTGGAGATAAGGGAGATGCATGAGGGCTACAAATAGGGTGAGATGGAGGCTGATGGTAGGGAGATGGAAATGATGAAGGAGTGATGGGTTGGCTAGCTGGAGAAGACGAAGGAGAAGGAGGGAGAGGTCTGCGTCCTGGGATGGTGAAGATGAGATGAAGGAGATAAGCCTTGATGGGCCACCGCACTACACCTGCATACCCCACCGAGATTGCTTTCCTCCTTTTTCCTTTCTTTCTTCCTCCCCCTCTCCCCCTCTCCTTCTCCTTTCTCCCTGCACTGCCCTTTGCCACTCACTACACTCCACGCCGGTGCACACCTCATCCGTTCTTTGTTTCTTTGTTTCTTTCGAGCGTCGATATCGACTACAGCGCTAAAAGACAAAAATAAAAAGAGAAACCTAAAGTTAGGCCCCTTTCTATTTGCCCATTTTTATTGGGTCCAAATCAATGAAATGCCCATGTACGAGGGTTTTTCCCATTAAAACCCCAAAGAAATAAGATGTGACTTATTCACATCAATGGAGGAAATGAAAATAAAACCCATTTTGGATTTAAGTCAGGGTAGACTGGCAGGTATAAGGTAAGTGAGAACGAAAACTAAAGATGTATGGAAAACAACCAAAACACAATTTTGTCCAAGTGCAACTAATCCTATCTGTTTTCTGTCTGGAAAATGAATGTGAAACTTCATTGACTTCCTCATATGTGTGATGACCACCAGGTTCTTTCTTCCTCAATTTCGTTGAAGATGAAGTGCAGCACCCAACCCAAGGCTGCTTTTCAAAATTGAAATGTTCCACACATTCTGGGATTCATTCAATGCATCCACAGGTTCTGAAATGGGGTTCTGAAGTACAGTATTTTTCTTTTTCATAAATATTTTTTCTCTTTCTTTCCTTTTTTCTTTTAATAGCATGGCCAATAATTATCAAAAAACTTAAATAACTTAAATGCTTTATATGCTCTAAAAGATTAAAATAAAATCTTTTATGGCCTGTTTGTTTGCATAAAATACATATGATTTTTTTTAATCAAAATACATACGATTTAAACGCATAAGTATTATATGCAAATAAGTTTCGCCGAAGATCATTATTAAAGAGGTGAGTAGTGAAGGATTAGGGTACAACTAGCAATGCATAGGAGACACTAATTTTACTAGAATTTGATTTACAAGTGTGATAGCCACGTATTCATTTTCCATATTACTTTGATACAATTTCCATTAGTTATTAGCAACTTTTATATTCACCAGTGATTTTTCGTTTTTAACCACTTACAACATAGAAAAGTCTTTGAAATTACATGAAATAAACATGCCCTTGAGAAACTATTTAGAAGGGCTAAAATTAAAGGATTATATTTATGAGATAATAGGGAAAACAAATGAGAAAGTCAAACACGGTAGAAATTTGAACTAGATGGAGACCGTTTTGTCCATTTCATTTACTCTAGTTTTCGTATGCATCCAAACGAGCCTCTAGCATATAAAATCGCAAAGGTGTAGAGGGTCCCACCTAGGGCACGGCGTCTCAAGAGAGATGACGGATTGATAGGGCCCACTTGATTCATGGTCCCTAAGTTTCAAAAACACACACATGGCACTCGGTCAAAAAATGCACTTGAATGAAAAAACTTAAAATGGAAATTCTATGATCCTAATTTTTAATTGGGTTATAATTATTGGATGTGGTTGAAAACCTATCCAAATATTTTCCTTTCAGTAACCTGATTCCCTTGAAATCCACTGTCCAGTGGGCTCTGCCCCACCTCCAATGCATTTCATGCAGATCGCAAATTTAGGGGGCATTTGTCCATAGCCATGGAAGAGAATTAAAATCCACATTTAGGGGCATTCGTGCATAGCCGTGGAAGAGGTAACCCGCCTTTCCTCTTTCACGGCACTACACTCCGATCCCACTTGATAGGATTTTCAAATTGAAAGTGATTTCTGCTTTAACACAGGCAGAGGTCCCGCTTACTAAATCTCGATTGGATATCCAACTACTGTGATTAATCTAGTATTTAACCCTAATTCCGAATTAATAAAGCAATCAAACCACAAGTAGAGAAAGACACGAGAATTATACGTGGAAAACCCTAAAAGGGAGAAAAACCAAGGGCCTTATCGTCTAGGCCAACAGACAACCAAGCACTATGTAAACTTTGACGAATACAAGACACTTACAACCCTTTTCCCAGTTGTTGACTCAACCTAAGGACTGCGTCAGATCTTGCTGACATCACGTCACAAATCTTCACCGTGCTTGCGCAGAACCGCATTCAGGAAGGGGATGGAAACTAGACTCAAAACTCTAAATCTTCAGCACAGCAACAGCTTTGAAGTCTTGGGGGGAAAAGATGGATCTCTCAACCTTTCTATCTCAGGAAATTTGTCTTAATCAGTGTTTCTAATGGGTTGAGAGATGAAGCCTTTAAATAGTCTTCAATTCGTGCTTGAGAGGCTCTAGGAGTAGCAAGTTGCATCTTGATTGAAATAGGAAACAACAGTTCTTCAGGAATGGAAACTTCAAGGTTCGCTCGAGCGACAAAGGGAGTTCGCTCGAGCGAACTGCTCTCTGGAATTTCAAAACGCAAACTGTCTTCTGGTCGCTCGAGCGATATTCAGGTTTGCTCGAGCGAACCAGTCTCTGTCTTCAAGGACTCCAAGACAGAACGTTCATGGGTCGAGCGCACCAAGGTTGGGTCAAGCGATGTAACCTCTGTGATGGGTTCGCTCGAGTGAATGTGGGTTCGCTCGAGCGACCCATAGAATCCTTTTAGAACTTGAAAACTTCAGTCTTTTGGAAGTGGATCTTTGACAGTCCGAAAACTAAGAGAGATACATTATTAGAAACCCCAATTTTGTCCGGACTCTATGAATTTGCTAACTAAAACCCTAACAATCTCCCCTTTGGCAATTCATGGACAAAACTCTAATTACATGAAAAGATTCTACCCTTCTATCCTAAAGATCAACTAAGCAGGGAAAGTCGATGTAGAAGGATTCAAGACTGAGTTTCCTGCGATAACTTTCAAAAATAGATCAAGTGCAATATCAAAGATATAAAAGAGTAATCACTAAGAGGATCAAAGTTTAAATATAAACAGACAAAGTTCTAAAAGAAAGAAACAAATATAAAGTCTCCCCCTTTTTGTTCAGAATTGTCAATCAGAGAGAGAAAGTAGCAGTAAAGTCATTCAAAAAGTATGAAAGAAACTAAAACCCAACCAACAATAAAATAAGTGAAAAGTATCAAACGCAACAATAGCAGAAAGGTCATCTGGTCACTGATCTCCAGGATCCAAACGGGAGAGTATATCAGCCAACACTGCATCCACGTGTGCGAAGCCCTCAGTCATTTGAGCGAAACCAGCTGTGACCTGGCCACTCAAAGTGTCAACCCGGGCAGTGAGATGCTGTACCTGGGCAGCTACCTGATCATACAGATCTCCCTGAGGCTGTTGCTCCCCCTCCAAAGGATCTTCATCTTGGTCCTCCTCTTCCTCAACAACTGGAGGACCCACCGGAACATGAGCCGTGGATAAAGACAAAGTCCTAGAATAGATGGGGTTCTTGATTTTCATGATTAAATTATTTGCCCGATGAGAGACCTCTCGGAAGGTGAGAAAGTCTATGATCAAGACCCCGAATGGAAGGAGAGAGTCCTTCTTAGCAGATAATGTCTTGATAAAGCCATTCAGGATGACCTGAGGAATATCCATTGCGAGCCCAGTGCCAATGCAGAAGAGTAAATAACCCTTGGGACGTGTGATGTCTGATGTATGACCTCTTGGCTCTAAATTGTGACATACAAATCGATTGAGAAAACGATATTCGTCAGTCAGGTTGCCATGAAGAAGTAAACCACCTGGCCATCTGGTTGGAGCCCCACACAATGTAGTTGCGACATGGTCATAGTCAATGGGGGCTGGCAGCGCAGAAGGGATGGGATAAGCCGGATGCTCAACTTGAGGAATTGATAAAAAATCAGCCAGGTCAGTAACGTTAATAGAAAGAGCTTTTCCTCGAACAAACATTTTAACAGACCCGTCATCCAAAACATCCATATTGCAGTAGAACTCCCTGACCCAATCAACATTTATAGCAGTTGTATTAAACTTCACTAATGAAAACCAATTGTGGGTAGCCAAACTTCGAAAGACCCGTTTGGTGTGCAGTTCCTTAGCGACTTCCCTCTCCGATTCGACATTTCGATTAGCAAACTGAGCAAAGAATTGATTCGATTTTCCCAAGGAGGGGAAACGAGTGTGATCAAAAGATGAAGATGACGATGATTCCGCATGAAGTCTCTTCTTAGGGGCCATAGCAGACTGTAATCACACAAAAAGAATTCAATAAATCCATCTTGCCAAAAAATTGGCCTTCAAATGCCACAAAATAATCACACAGACCACGGCAACTTCCATAACCAAAACTTTACAACCAAACAGCCACAAACACAACATCCCTGCAAGGAAACGTTGGCCTCCATTTGCCAAAACAACATTCACAACTTCCATAAACCAATCACCGCTATCACACCATCCATCTCACACTCCGATATTCCACAAACCATGACAATCCATATATCTCACACAGCCATTCTCCTTCGCAGACCAGTCACACATTTTATCACAAAAGTGTGATCAAAACAGATTTCCACAAAAGTCAGATGCCAAACAGTCCATCAATCATCTCAAAATTTCCAGGATATAGCAAAAAGTATCAAAATGCCAAAAATTTCACAAAGGCATTACAGTCCAGGTGAATGGAAATGGGCAAGACACCATTATGGTAACACGAAGAACAAGAATATGAACAATAGATGCCATCCAAAAAGTGAAATCTATCCATAGTGCAAAAAAAAAAAAAAAAATGCATGCGTGATACAGATTGGTAGAATATTAGGGAGGAAAAAAAATGAAAAGAAATAAACAAGAAACCCTAATCGAAAAGATGATGCAAAACAGGAAAAAAAATGAGAATGAAACAAAAAAAAATGAAATAGAGAGAGAAAAAAAATACCTTAGTAAGCAAAAGGATGAAAAAGAAACAAGAAGGAAGCACTAGCACCAGGAAGAACGTCTGGGCGAAGACGCAGGTGAACTAGAGAATGGAGAAAAGAAGAAGGAAGACAGGGAAATGAATGGGTTCGCGGAATTTGAACCGTCAGGGTCGCTCGAGCGAGCTAGCATGGTTGCTCGAGCGAACTGTCAGGGTTTGAATCCTTAGGGTGCAGCGCACGAAAAATTCCTAACGGTCACGTTTCGGGCAAATCCCTCCATTGAACAATGTAGACAGGAGCACTTAGTCAAATTTCCGTAAATTTAAGCACACAGTGAAAAAAGTAAATTGAATGACCAAAAAAAAAATGAAAAAAAATAATAGAAAACTGAAGGTAGTGTGATCTTCTCCCCCTAAACCTCTTTGAGATGAACAAAATGTCACATGGGGAGCACACCCATCAACACAAAGTAGAGTAAAATAGTTTCCTCCAATTCTTTTCTCTCCTCCTTTTTTTTTTTTTTGTCAACTCACTTGAGCAGCATTTTCTTTTCCATATTTTTTTAAATTCATTCGAGTCCTCACCCCTTTTTTCTTTTGCTCTTTTTTTTTTTTAAAATAAAATGAGGACGGGTTAAGGCATCATTGGTGACTTTCACACTAAAGATCGTGGTAGCCTTCTCCAAGAGAAAATTACCAATCAATTGGAAGCTTTCACACACAACCGTAGGTAGCCATCTTCCTCAGGGTTAACCTTATTACCACAACATCTCTCAAGGATAAAGAAGGAGATAGCAGTGAGAGAATTGAAAATCGACCCGTGCGGTGTGAAAAAAGAAAAACAATGGTCATGTGTACAAGTGAGTGTGCACCTAAATAAACAGAAACTTATGGAGTGTAGGGAATAAGAGAAATCCCTAATGATTTTCGCAGGGATTCAAAGCGCGTAGCATCCAATGGTTTGGTGAAAATATCCGCAAATTGAGTTTCTGTGGGAATATGATTTAAAGAAATTGTTCCCTCTTCCACAAGATCACGAATAAAATGATGCCTAATGTCTATATGATTTGTGCGAGAGTGTTGGACAAGATTTTTGGAAATATCAATGGCACTCTGATTATCACAAAAGACAGTCATGGTGTCTTGCTCAATCCCATAATCCTGAAGCATCTGTTTCATCTAAAGAAGCTGTGTACAACAACTTCCTGTAGCAATGTATTCAGCCTCAGCAGTCGACAGTGAAGTCGAAGTCTGCTTTTTACTATGCCAAGCCACGAGATTATTTCCAACAAAAAAACAGCCACCAGAAGTACTCTTTCGATCATCAACACATCCAGCCCAATCAGCATCAGAATAACCAACAATGATCGTGTTGGTATCTTTGGACATCCAAATCCCATATTCAACAGTACCACAGACATATTTTAAGATTCTTTTCACAGCTTGAACATGAGACATCTTAGGGTTTGACTGTATCTCGCACAAACGCCGACACTGTAGGAAATGTCGGGACGACTAGCAGTGAGGTAGAGCAGACTACCAATCATGCTTCTGTAAGTTTTCTCATCTGTATCCAATCCATCAGCATCAAGACTAATTTTCACAGTGGTGCTCATAGGTGTTCGAGTATGTTTTGAAGATTGCATTCCAAACTTTTTCAGCAACTCCCTAGCATATTTTGGTTGAGAAATAAAAATGCCAGAGGGGGTTTGTTTAATCTGTAAATCCAGGAAGAAGGACAGCTCACCAACCATACTCATTTCAAATTCACTCGACATTTTATCAGCAAAGTTATCAGACAAAAGATCAGATGTAGAGCCAAAAATGATGTCATCAACATAGACTTGGGCAATGACAATATTGTTCTTGTCTTGTTTGATGAACAAAGTTTTATCCACACTTCCTCTTGTAAACCCATACTCTATCAGGAATACAGTCAGTCTCTCATACCAGGCTCTCGGAGCTTGCTTTAAATCGTAAAGAGCTTTTTGCAATTTGTAAACATGATCTGGATGATGAGGATCTTCAAATCCTTTCGGTTGTTCTACAAACACTTCCTCATTCAAAAACCCATTCAAAAATGCACTTTTGACGTCTATTTGAAACAATTTAATGTTTAAGAAACAAGCAATGGCCAGCAACAAGCACACAGATTCAAGTCTAGCTACATGGGCAAAGGTTTCATCAAAGTCAATACCCTCAACCTGGGTATACCCCTGAGCTACTAATCGAGCTTTGTTCCTAATGACTTGACCAGTCTTATCGGTTTTGTTTTTAAAGATCCATTTGGTGCCGATGACATTTGTATTTGTCGGTCTAGGAACAAGCTCTCAAACACAGTTCCGTTCAAACTGAGCTAGTTTATCATGCATAGCATTTATCCAAGAATCATTTACAAGAGCATCTTTGATATTTTTTTGTTCTAAAGAGGAAACATAACAGACATGACTTACCTCATCACGTACCTGTTTCCGTGTTTTCATAGGAGCTGAAACCTCACCAATAACTTTGTCCAAAGGATGATCTTTGATGACTTGACCTTTTTGAGATTGAGGATGAACAGATTTTGGAGATGCACTGTGCTCTTCAAATTGCCAAATTCTTTCAGGAACAGTAGACTCAGAGGAAGGTTCCTTTGATTCAAACGTATCAGCATCTGCGTTTGAGTCCTTTGGTGATTCTGAATCAGGTTTTGTTTGATTTTTAACTTGTTCAGAAGATGGAGAAAAGATCAGTCCCTCATCATCATCATCGGAGAAATAATCTGAGGTACCTGCATCATCCACTACCACATTAATGGATTCCATCACAACAAAATTTTTAAGATGAAAAACACGATATGCTTTGCTAGACAGTGAGTAACCGAGAAAGATGCCTTCATCACTCCTGGAGTCAAATTTTGATCAATGTTCTCTATCACGTAGGATGTAACATTTGCTGCCACGAAAGTATTTGATATTTGGCTTAACTCCGGTCCAAATCTCATAAGGGGTGGTTTTCGTTCCTGGACGAAGATATACACGGTTGATGACATACACAGCTGTGTTAACAGCTTCAGCCCAAAACCTTTGAGGTAATTTTTTTGTTGTGTAACATCACACGTGCCATATCTTGAACAACTCTATTTTTTCTTTCCACTACTCCATTCTGTTGAGGTGTTTTAGGGGCTGAGTACTCATGCTTAATTCCATGTTTGGTGCAAAAGGTGGAAAAATCAGAATTTTGAAATTCAGTTCCATGATCGGAACGAATCCTTGAAACACCGCCAAATTGCTGTCCTTTATTTGCAATAAGCAAAGTCCACAAGTCATTAAAGACAACAAAAGTTTCGGATTTATCATGTAAAATCTTACCCATGTAAATCTAGAAAAATCATCAACTGTTAGAAATATGTACTTTTTACCACCAATGCTTTCAAATTTTGTTGGTCCCATAAGATTCATATGCAATAGCTCTAAAGGTCTCTTAGTGACAAGAGAGTCAACCTTTTTGTGAGGAGCTTTTATTTGTTTTCCAACTTGACAGGGACCACACACAGTATTCGGGGCTCTTTTGAGTTTTGGAAGCCCACGAACAAGCTCAAGATTTGATAGTTTTTCCAGAACTTTGTAATTCACATGGCCCAACCGTTGATGCCATAAATCAAAGTCACTAAACACTGCTGAATTACAAGACATAGCTTTCTCAGATGAAACCACATAACAATTGTCGGAATTTCTTATCCCATGAAGAACAGTTTTTTCCTTTTTGTCCACAATAATGCATTCTTTGGAAGAAAAATGTACCTCACGTTTGTTATCACACAACTGACTGATACTCAAGAGGTTTGTTTTGAGACCATCAACCAAATAAATATTTTTAATGTTAGACATACTTGGGATTGCCACAACTCATTTTCCAACAACTTTTTCCTTACCTCCATATCCGAATCAAACACTTCCACCATTGTAATCTTCTAAAGATGTAAACAGGGCTTTGTTTCCTATCATGTGACGTGAGCAGCCACTATCCAAGTACCACACATCAGAGTTTGTAGTACTAAGTGCTGTAAGTACCACATTACAGCGTAAATCAGATTTTCGGACCCAGACTGGTTTGGTCTTAACCTGATGTGAAGAATTTTTAGGCCTTTTACGCTGATTTCTGTTGTAATTTCTCAGTTTATTACAGTGTGGTCTTATGTGTCCTGTGATTCCACAAAAGTGACATATAGGAATGAATTTAGGTTTAGACACATAGGAAGGATAATAACTCTGAGGATATTTAGCATTTGGATAGACAGGAGGCATGGATTTCATTGTAGTTCCTTGAACAAACACAGTTTTACCTTTGTCTTTTGATGAAGAAGAACCTACAAATCCAAGCCAAGATTTTGAAGAAGTAGGCAATTGACTTCCCAAAATCTCATTCAGCTTCATTGAACCAGTGTTCATCCGGTTGATAGAAGCTTTTGCCGAATCCAATTCTGTAATAGCCATCTTTAACTTTTCAACAAGATTGTCTTTTTCAGATTTGCAAGTGTTCAACTCGTTTCGAATGGTCAACAGTTGAGATTCAACCTTTTGAAACTGTTGCTGCAGGCGCTCATTCTCTTGACCTGCAAGAATCAATTTGTTAGACAATATTTCTCATTGATCTTCCAACTATTTTACCTTAGATTGAGAGTCTAGTAATGTAGCTTGTAAAGATATGTTCTTTTCTTCCATTGCTTTCAATTTCAAAGCTCTTTTCTCACTGATTTTGGACATACGAATAGATTCTTGAAGCAATTGTTGATAATCTTCATCTCCTTCCTGTTCTTCATCAGAAAATTCGTTAATGTCTATATCGTCTTCAGACTTGGATTCTTGCACAGGTGAGATGTTAGATAGAGCCATGAAAGCAACATATTTTCCAGACTCACTTGATGATGAATCCGGTTCAGAAATTTCCTCTTCAGATTCCTCATCCCAGGCAACATTTAAGGCCTTGCCTTTAGTCTTATCTCTGCGATTTGCACACCTGGAGGCAATGTGTCCATACCCTTGACACTCAAAGCATTTGATAGGCTTTGTTGTACCCTTTGATCGATTTGCAGATGAATTTTGCTCAGTCTTTGGTACAAACTTACCTTTCCCTTTGGGAGGAGCTTTCGGGTTCGAGGAGTCCTTTCTAAAAGACTTCCTGTTTTTTCAGATCTTGTTAAGTCTTCTAGCAAGATATGCTTCAAACTTCTCATCATCAGTATCACTGTCAGGTTCACTAAATTCAGGGACATCCAGTGAATTTAAGGACACTAGAGCAATGTCCTTTCCCTTTTTTCTGCTGACAGTGATTCGACTCAAAGGTTTGCAGATTACCAACAAGTTCTTCAACTGTTAGCGAATTCAGATCCTGGTGCTCCTCAATGGCAACTACTTTTGGACGAAATCGTTCTGGGAGAGATCTCATGATTTTCTTAACAACTTTGTTTTGAGGGACAGTTTCTCCTAGATTGTAGCATGAATTGACAATCTTGCACAGTTTTGTGTAAAATTCATCAAAGGATTCAGACTCTTTCATGCATATCGTCTCAAAAGCGGTTGTCAAATTTTGGAGTTTTGTTTGCTTGACAATTTCAGTTCCTTCATAAACAGTTTGAAGGAGATCCCATGCAGCCTTTGCAGTGGAACAAGCAGATACTCTATGAAACTCCGATGCAGTAATTCCATTATAAATAGCATTAATGACCTTGTTGTTGCAATTAGATCTAGTCCTCTCATCAGGAGTCCATTGGGCTTTAGGTTTGGGTTTTGTTTGCCCTTCAACAGTCATGGTGGGTTCAAGATATCCTTCCACAACAACATCCAAAACTTGGTCATCGATAGCCTTTATATACGCAATCATTCTAGACTTCCAATATGAGTAATTAGATCCATCCAGAAGAGGGGGCTTACTGGTAGATGTGCCTTCTCTATTGATATCCATTGGAGATCAGTAAAGAGATCACACAAAAGATTAGTGTAACCTGCTCTGATACCAATTGAAAGTGATTTCTAACCTTAACAAAGGCAGAGGTCCCGCTTACTAAATCTCGATTGGATATCCAACTATTGTGATTAATCTAGTATTTAACCCTAATTCCGAATTAATAAAGCAATCAAACCACAAGTAGAGAAAGAACGAGAATTATACGTGGAAAACCCTAAAAGGGAGAAAAACCACGGGCCTTATCGTCTAGGCCAAGAGACAACCAAGCACTATGTAAACTTTGACGAATACAAGACACTTACAACCCTTTTCCCAGTTGTTGACTCAACCTAAGGACTGCCTCAGATCTTGCTGACATCACGTCACAAATCTTCACCGTGCTTGCGCAGAAACGCATTCAGGAAGGGGATGGAAACTAGACCCAAAACTCTAAATCTTCAGCACAGCAACAACTTTGAAGTCTTGGGGGGAAAAGATGGATCTCTCAACCTTTCTATCTCAGGAAATTTGTCTTAATCAGTGTTTCTAATGGGTTGAGAGATGAAGCCTTTAAATAGTCTTCAATTCGTGCTTGAGAGGCTCTAGGAGTAGCAAGTTGCATCTTGATTGAAATAGGAAACAACAGTTCTTCAGGAATGGAAACTTCAAGGTTCGCTCGAGCGACAAAGGGAGTTCGCTCGAGCGAACTGCTCTCTGGAATTTCAAAACGCAAACTGTCTTCTGGTCGCTCGAGCGATATTCAGGTTCGCTCGAACGAACCAGTCTCTGTCTTCAAGGACTCCAAGACAGAACGTTCATGGGTCGAGCGCACCAAGGTTGGGTCAAGCGATGTAACCTCTGTGATGGGTTCGCTCGAGTGAATGTGGGTTTGCTCGAGCGACCCATAGAATCCTTTTAGAACTTGAAAACTTCAATCTTTTGGAAGTGGATCTTTTACAGTCCGAAAATTAAGAGAGATACATATTTAGAAACCCCAATTTTGTCCGGACTCTATGAATTTGCCGACTAAAATCCTAACACGAATCCTCTCCATCATAGAAAACATGCTTAAAAGAGAGTTTTCTCCCTCCAATCCTTATTGCACCAAATGGCAACAGGTGCATGGTCTCCCAACCTTTCAGTGGAAAGGGGCGTTGCACAAACGCTCCTTAAGAGTAAAACTAATTCGGTTCCCCTCATGCATTTACAAAGTCCATGAAAGGATATTTGAAACCATTACTTGATCGAGTGAGGCAAGTGCCATTTCGCCATGTTGGTGTTGGATGGGTGAGGGATCGAGTTAGCTCGACCTTTGAAGGTAAGGGCTATCAGCTATGTGTTCTGCCCAAACCTGATTGACCTGACTCATTTATCAATCAGGTTTAAAACGCCACCCAAGTTCCAAACCTTACAAATCTCTCTGGTTGGGTTTAGGCCCGGTTGACTGCTCCAAGTACAAAAGATGGATTTACTTTAGCCAGGTTATAAGTTTCAGAGTTTGCACAGAACCAGGGCGGACCCATGTTATGATGATTTGGATCAAATTCAGTAATCTGCATGGAGTTGAATCGGGTCTGCGCCATGCACCACATGCGTTTGACTGGTTGCCCCCACGTATGTGGGAATATCGCCCCGCATGTCCCTCCGACTAGTGTAAAGTAACTCCCAAAAAGAAAAATGACTAGTGTAATGGTTTCTCTTCACCCACAGGCATGAAATTTTGAAGCTGTAGATTAAGAATGTAAATAAGTGTGCATCACTGTGAAGAATCTCCATCTTAGATTGATGAATGATGAATTAGGTGGGAAGAGAGTAAACAAAGGTAAGGCTATTTCTTAAGAAAGTTGTCAGCAACGATGTGGTGGAATTTGCCACAACCTAGATATATATGTACAATTTTTTTTTTGTCATGTTATTTGCCGACATTGTTATTTGGATGATCCAACCATTACTACTGCTAATCACCCCTTCTTTTATCAACTTAAAATTTGATTGCAGGTCAATGCATCAACCATGGAAAAGGCTGGTAAGTTGTGAATAGATCGATAGATGTGTAGGGTCTTACACCCCATGGAGCTACCACTTATCCCAAAACCAATTAGTGATAGGAAACGGAACAACAATGGTTTTATGGTGAGGGCGAAGGCTCAACCACAATTATGACCGCTTAGGAGCGAAGGTGGACGTTGACCTCAACAAGATGCCCGGCCTTATGATGGAACGAATACAAGCAACACCCACATCATGCCACTTGTCCATTCCCTTGGCCTCTCTCCCAACCCATATCTCTTAATGCCCACCCCCACAACCCCATCATCATCTTCATCATCATCAAACCTGTCCAACAAACCCACCAGAATCCCATTTCAAATCCTCCCACTCCCGTACCGAAACCTCCCCCTCCAATTCAATTCAAGTAGAAGATCCTTTGCCTTGAGATCATGGGTGTGGTGAGTGAGTGCAACATAAATTTATAGTGTCATGTGAGTGTGTGGCAATATATATAGAGCATCTAAAAGTGTAATGATAATATATGAGGTGTCTTGTGGTGTGACTTGTTTGCCATGTAGTGCAACATGCCACTTTGTAATGTATGTTAGGTGCCCTTTTTATAAATAGTGTTAATAAAAATTAAAGGGTTTGTTTTATAAGAATTATTGTGAGTTGTGTTGTGTAGTCTTGGTCCATCTTAAGTTTAGTATACTTTGATATATGTCCTCCGGAAAGATTCTCTTCTCCAATCGAGCTTCTGCAAATTACTGTCCTTTTTCGTCGCCTGTCTTTGTCTGCCCCAACCAAACAAAAATCTCGAGTCCGCCACTGCACGGAGAGAATCAAACTGAACCCAACTTTTATCAGCTGCCATGGAAATGTTCACCAAAACCCAGAATCACAATGGCTTTGTGCCAAGTGTGGTCCTGCCTACAGGCATGCATCTCCATTCTCCATCATGTTATAGGCATTGATTTTTTTTTTTTTTTTTTTTGTGTGTGTGTGTGTAAGTCATTGTAGGCATTTGATTGTGAACGAGACAAAACAAGAAAATTAGAAGTCATCACTTGTCTGTGGATTTCATCATGACCCGTCTATAGCAGTATAGCATGGGCCACCAAATGGACGGTAGTTTCATTTGACCTCATTGCCATGTGGACCCTTCAAGCCCAAATTGGTGGATCAAAATCATATTCTAGCTGCCG
Source organism: Umbellularia californica (assembly GCA_028538565.1). NCBI lineage: Eukaryota > Viridiplantae > Streptophyta > Magnoliopsida > Laurales > Lauraceae > Umbellularia > Umbellularia californica. Next base: position 14,737,594 of record JAPQWN010000005.1, read on the forward strand.
CAAAGCACCGGCAGTGTGCCGCATTTTTTGAAATTCTGGGGGCATCAATTTCTCATACCTTGCACTTTGTATTTCCCCACATTTTCTGCCAACCTTTCAAACTGCTTCTTCTTATCACTTCTCCTTCGACTTCGAGGAAACCACACTCCATGACAAGAGAACACCGCTATAAATCATCATAAAACCCACCTCTGCTTCCCAATATTGTGTTTCCACTCTCTTAACATAGAAGATGGGAGGCAAACCAAATGCCTACCAACCCACAAAATTAGCTAGGAGAAACCCCATCAAGATCCTCTACATCTCTGATCCAAAGATTGTTAAAGCTAGTGTTTCTGAGTTCAGGACCCTTGTACAAGAACTAACAGGCCAAGGTTCCCCTCTCCGGATCACAAGCTCCCAAGAGTGCGCCATTGGAGCATCTGAGACTGGCATTTCAACTGGGACCAACACTGGCGAGGTCTTCGATGATGAGGTTTCAAGCATTGTGTCTTCATTCAACGACGATGATCATGAGAAGGATATGTTACGGACTATGGGGTTTACTTAGGCTTAAATTAAACCTCCATATGAACTCTGCTTATGTATGCATGTTGTAACAGGTGCTAAATTGGTGAAGTTTGCCCCTCAGTTATTTTCATTGCCTTTCTAAACAAAAGTACATGGGTTTATAGTGGTACAAACAGATGTACGTATACTCGTATACTTGTTTATATTCCTCGTTTCATATACAAATAGATGTATATTGAACTCTACTCTCTTAAAAAGCAGCACATTTTCACGCTCATATTGGATTCCGAGTCCTGTTCTGCCCAATCAGCACGCGCCACGTGCAGTGAGTTTTCCGTGGATGTTTTGGCAAATAGTCATCCCCCGTGTCACGCACTAATTTCATAAAACTAAAATTATGCATGAGATTAGGGGCAATTAAAAATTTTCATGCTAGCGAAATACACATGGCCTCCAATCATCCCACTCCCAATAGGTATAGATCTCATAAAGAGAATGAAACCTGATGTGGTGGGGAGACCAAGGTGACGTTGAAATGAAAGAACGAAACACATCAGACCCCGGTTTCTTGAACATGTAAATGAAGTATGATTTATTATAATTCAAAACATTAAAATTGTGGAGCTGAAATCTTTAAATGCTGAAAAAGCATCTCTTAATGAAGTATCAAAGGGTACTTTTTTAAAATTAAATTTTCTTTTACACTTTTCGATTTAAGAAAAATATGAAAAATACAATTATAATCAAACGCTTTTTTTCGCTCTCTTGTTTTACTCTCTTCTTAATTTTTCTAGTCCAATTATTAATCATTTAACACAAGATCAAGTTTACATATGAATATAATTTGGCTTGGATTTGAGTAAAATTCAAATTTAAAAACTTAAATTTTTTTTTTCAATCTCTAATGTTCTATACTAGTCCATGATGATTTCAATGCAGTTTTGAATTGAATAAAAATCAGATTTTCCCTTGAGTAAGAATAAGTTTGGAGTTTGGTGGTCGTAAATTAAAACCAGATTTGTATTTATTTTGACTTTGGACCTAAGAAAAAAAAAGAATTTTGAGTTTCAAATTATGTTGGCCCTACGTGCTTACCGGCCTCATTCCATCGTAAGAGAAAATTCTTGTATTTTTTTTATTTAATTCAATTGAAAAGTGAAAGCAGGTTTTTTAAGAAAAATTATATATATTTAGCAATGTATTTGGGTCTCTAATGATCTATACTCCATCATGATTTCAATGCTTTAGATTGAAATTGATTACAATATATCTAGCTACATATTTGAGAAAGAGTTATGTGTGAAACGAGTGAACTTTATATTTTGTTCATGTGTTTTTTATAAGCTTAATCTAATGGCAGAGCCAATTTATTTTAAAATAAAATCTGGCCATGTCATAAAAGTAGGGAATTTGCATTTGAGCGGTTTTGATTTCAATTATTATGTATTTTAGACGTAGAACTCGATTTCGAAATTGGAGTCTGATTCCACTATCGATCCAAAAATTGGACTCTAATCTCAAATCAATTTGAGAAATTGGATCTCAAATCAATTTCAAGAGATAAGCTCTATCAATCAAATCAGAGTCCACTTTTGTTAAGCTTCTTTATGTGAATTCGAATTTTAATATATATCTATTATGGATAGGTGTTTAAAGAGTCTAGATTAAAAAATCCACCTTGCTCAATAACTATATCCAACCAAGTTAAAATGAGTCTTCTTTAGGTGGATTTAGAATTTTAATATATCTATTATGGTTAGAAAATCCTTAATGTTTGTGATTTTTAAAAGTTGATCATTGATAGTGATTTATACATATGAGCTCCACATACAATAAACTTTTTTAAAGTCGGCCTCATATTCTAATTCCTAAAGACAAGGCCACATGCAATTTTGCAAATATTAATTTACATAAGACTTGAAGTTTCATACTCATTTATATAAAAAGTAATATTTACTTTGTATAAATGTCGGGCTGGGCTGTGCTTCGAACCGCAATAAATGGTATATTTATTTGCTTTATATTTATTTTCATATTTGTTTGTTTTATATTTATTTTCTCATTAATTAATATCTCATAAATTAGCCAAATTGGACGTGTTTTTTTTTTTTTTGGGCTCGGGCTTAGCGCAGGCATGCTTATAGATGTAGGATTAAATTTCAAAATTGGAGTCTGATTCCATAATCAATTGAGAAATTGGACTTTAGTCTCAAATCAATTTCAAGAGATAAGCTCTACCAATCAAATCAGAGTCCACTTTTGTTAAGCTTTTTTATATGAATTCGAGTTTTAATATATATTTTAATATATATCTATTATGGATAGGTGATTAAAGAGTGAAAATGAAAAAATCCACCTTGCTCAATAACTCTATCACACAAAGTTAAAATAAGTCTTTTATGTGGATTTAGAATTTTAATATATCTATTATAGTTAGAAAATCCTTAATGTTTATGATTTTTAAAAGTGGATCCTCGATAGTAATTTATACATGGGCTCCACATACAATAAACTTTTTTAAAGTGGGCCTCATATTCTAATTCCTAAAGACGGGGCCACATGCAACTTTGCAATTGATTGTTTGATTTCGATTTTAATATTAACTATATTTTATTTTATCTTCTTTCTAAAAAATAAAGATATATCTTATCCGTTAGGTTTTCTCTTATAAAGAAATTCATTATCAAATAAAGATAAGATTTGAACTTTTATCAAAGAAGCAAGGCCCACTTGCAGATCGGCCCAGCAGTGCCGTACCGTACCTTAATTAGGCCAGCCAATACTACCCACAAGCTGGCCCAGATGCCCATCCTAATCTTTTATTTTTTAATTTACTTATATAGATTAAAAGCGACTATATGAGCTTTTAGGGTTTTCAACTTGAAATAAAGTTGAAATTACTAAAATAAATACGTCAACATTGATGTTAATTTACATAAGACCTGAAGTTTCATACTCATTTATATAAAAACTAATATTTATCTTGTATAAATGTCGGCTGGGCCATGCTTCGAACTGTAATAAATGGTATATTCTTTTGTTTTATATTTATTTTCATATTTGTTTGGTTTATATTTATTTTCTCATTAATTAATATCTCATAAAATAGCCACAAATTGAACATGTTTTTTTTTCTGGGCTGGGCTTAGTGTGGGCATGCTTTGCTAGTAGGTATGATCCACCAAGGAGTTTCACTTTTCTCACCTTAATTTGATAAAAAGAGAGGAAAAAAAAAGGGCAATTCTAGAAAGAGATTGAAGTGAGAGGGCAATTCTAGAAGATGCATTTTTTTTTTTTTAAGAGAGCTGCTAATGCCATATCCCAAACTTCTCCCAACACATCCCTTTATTTTAAAACTAATATACCCATGTGTGAGATTACCAAAAATGACACCATTCATAGTTTCCTACCTCCCCCAATTTCTCTCTACACTCACCCACCCACCCTCACCCCCACTCCCACCCTAGCCACCACCGCCCCCTCCGATAGCACCGCTGGAGGGGGAGAGGGAGATTGGGAGGCAGTGGCAAGTGGAGAGAGGGAGACAGGGAGATGGAGAGTTGGGTTAATATGGACATAACCAATACATCAAAAGCCCCAAGACTGATAGAACGCGTTACGTTCTCGACCGCTTTTACTATAGCGGAAGGTAGACATTTTCTTCTCTTAAGACGGCTCACACTCTGCTCCAAGTAGCCCTCTCCGCAACAGCTTTTACTCTGGCGGTAGGTAGCCATTTTCTTAATTTTTTTAGATGGCTCTCACTTTACTCCAAGTAGCCCTTTCCGTGACTCGAACCCGAGACGTGGAGGTTAACTCTGATACCAAATATAATGGACCTAACCGATACCTTAAAAGCCCCAAGATTGATGGAACGCGTCAAATTAAGTCTTATAACTATTTAGGACCGTAACATAGGGAGAGGGGGAGAGGGAGAGGGACAGTGAGAGGGAGGGAGAGGGATAGAGAAAGAGGGAGAGGGAGAGTGGGTGGTGTCAGTCGGCGGAGGCGGACAGGGAGAGAGAAAGAGGGAGAGGGGGAGCGGGCGACGGGCTAGGAAAGGGAGATAAAGGGAGGGAGAAGGAGAGGAATAGGGACGATGAGAGTGGGGGGAAAAGGAGAGTGTAGAGAGAAGATGATGGAGAGAGAGAGGGCAATTTGAGGAAAAAAGGGTGTGTAGAGAGAAATCTTAGCAATTTTTTTACTTACTTGGGGTGTGTAGAGAGAAGGGATGTGCTGAGAGAAGTTTGTTCTGCGGCATTAACAGCTCTCTTTTCCATCTCCAATGAGAATCTCTCCAAAGAAGGGGGAACTAAATACGGCCAATAACGTGCATTACTTCGATTCATGTTTTATGCCTGATTCGTCTCACTCATTAAGCCTCTGTGACTTGAGTACTTGACAATTACACCAATTTTACACTAATTTGAATTATATTCATTTAACTATGAATCCCTATGTATTCAGTTACTATGTTATTCCATGCAAATAAATAGGCCCTTTCGATTTATTTTTTCTTGAAGAAGTTTCTCAATATGGTGAAATTGATGTGATTACACCATTAATTGACCTAGTTATTTTTCTGCCTAAGATTAACATTATCCTCACGAAGATCTTTCATACCAGAACTTTTAGATAGACATATCTTGGTTTCATTAAAAGTCTCTATATCATAACAAAAAATCAAGAGATCATCCACATACAAACATCATCACACAAATTGGATCCTCTAATTCAAAATATATACACTTGTCAGTTGTCACTCTCATTTATTTTGAAATAATTTGAGATTACCACATCATCATAATTTTCATGTCACCATTTAGGAACTTCTTGTAGACTTACACAGATTTGTTCTCAGCAACAAGTGTAGCTTTATATTATTACCACAGTTACATCTAAATTTAGTTACTTCCTAAGAGCCCATTTGCATCCAGTACTTTTATTAACAGTATGTATTGTTACTGGTCTCCAAGTTTAACTGCTGGACAATAGGTAATACACTCCATCATTAATAGTTTTTTGTCCAAAAGCCTGCATCCAAAGATTGCAAGGCTTCATCGAAGGATGTTAGATCTCCTTCTAGGCTAAAGGCAACAAAATCTGGCACAAAATCTTTAGCTGGTTCAAAATCAGGTACATTATATTCCTTCACTTTAGGTTTTATAGGCGGTGGTATAGAGATTCTGGTAGATTCAGAACCACCACTATTACTATATAGAAAAGAAAATTTATGCTCAAAATAAGCAGTGTCTAAAAATTCAATAATAGCATCGTTCACCAGATCTACGAACTCTAGACCTTACTACTCAAGGAATAGCCCATAAATGAAGCTGCAGCTGCATTTCCTGACTTGAGTCTTTGGATTCTTAATTTTGACCGGCCAATACGACCCAAAAGATTAAGATATTAGGAAGCGGATGACCAATCTATTTAACACCCCCTTGCAAACCAGATGCTGTTCGAATTCACAGCCCACATGTGCCTACTGACACTGACGTGATACATGCCTACGCATAGTACCTTAGGGAACAAGGTCCTCCCTGCGGTTCAAACTCGTGACCTAGCATGGCTTTGATACCATATTAAGTTCGACTAGCCAATATAGCCCAAAAGCTTAAGCTTGTTAGGAAGTGGAAGACCAATCTACTTACTTAACATCGATATCAACAGGTATCCCTAAGATATCATAATTTGGCTTCCTGCCTTTAAACAATTTAGATAGGAAAATTTTTGGTCTTTGAATGAGGAAACTTATTGGGTAAATAACTTGTTCAAAAAGTTTAGGACATAAAATGCGTTGGTAGACAAAAACCCTACTCTGGAAGTGACCTGTTCAACCAATGACGTGATGCATTTTGGAGAGAAAAAGAGACATCTTAGGACAAAAATAAAGAGAAGAACTAGTAAGAGGTTAGGAATTGGGGCAAACAATGGGTAAAAAGATGAACAAATGAGCAAGACATCATTCCTTCAATAAGCTACAACTTTCCAAGAAACCAATGCTTCATGAATGTGAAATACAAAACAAGGTCAGAGAGATATAACTATTGGATAGAAGTATATTTAATAGACAGTCCAAAATCTTACCAAGGTGGTAATGGTATCTTTCTTCAATAGAAACCTTGCTGGAGGTTAATGATGTCAAAACAAGTCAGAAGTCCTTTGAGAGTAGCTCTTCCATGCCAACTCTTCAGTTTCCTTCTCCAGGCACCTTCAAGTACAGAGTTTCAGGACCATCAGCACTATGGCCTCCTCGCCCTTCCGAAGAAACCCCATTTCCAGGCTCTTGCTTGACTCCACCCATCAGTCCCCTACTCACCAACTGCAAGACCTCCCCACTATTGCGTCCAAAATCAGGAAAGCCTCTGGCTGTGACCGCCCCATTACCTCCCACACCAGTCTCGCCTTGAAGCAGGTGAAGCCCGTTGTTGGCTCCAGAACTCATGCCCAACTGGCTGTGCAAGTATTGCTGCTGCAGTGTAGAAAGTGACTGCTGACCATACAACATGGACGACGGGGCTGCCATGAGTGATTGTGGTGTCATCTGTTGTGTTTGCTGATGCTGCATGTAACGCGCATCTGGCTGCATGGTAGCATTTGAAGGAAACTGCACAGGCACGTACACAAATTGAGGTTGGTGGTGGGCCAAGTGTCAAAACTATCAAAGCTGGCTCTTACTCAAGGTCCAGCCAGGCAGTGCCAATTTAGCAGTTAGACAATATCCTTAAATATTACACATTGTGAAGTTAAAAAAACTTGCACAACGACGGTTAAATAGCTTGTTAAAAACCACATGAAAACAAAATGACACCACCATTTTTCATTTTCATCACTATGTGATAGGCCCCACAGAAGTAGAAAACAGGGCGTCGAATTATACCTGAGCATAGGAGGGAGACGGTTGGGGATGAGAATCTGCAATTGTTGCCAAGTACATAAGGTTCCGTTGCAGTCTTGCTTGATTCCTGTAATGACAGAATAGAAAAGTAAAACATGACTGGAGCCATTGAGCCTGGACTCAATCGCATTTGAAAGGTCACCAAACAATTTCATAGGAACATGAGTAGAAAATAGAGGCTATTAGTTTTGGTTCTCTCAATATTAGAGACGCACTTATTTGCTTCCCTCTTATAAATTTCCAATTTACAACTGAGAAAAGATAGGAAGGATTTGAGAAAGAAATACAAACGGAAATATGAAAAATTAGGAAACAAATGTTCTCAGTTATGAAGTTCTGAAAATCTCTGATGTCAGAACAGACACGATTTGCAACTTCCACTAGTTGTTTGGAACTGAGGTTAACTAAGCCCAACTACTTATCATTGCAGGAGTACATCTAAGAGTTTGCAAAGAAGAGAAGCTGTCCTCTCTCTCTCTCTCTCTCTCTCTCTCTCTCTCTCTCTCTCACACACACACACACACACAAAGCCCACACCCGTTCCCGCTCACCCATACTATCACACCCCTACATTGTGAAGATAAGGGTTAACCTGTAGCCTGTAGGTCAACATAACCCAATGGGTCCGGTCAAATCTGCACTATTATTGTATAGTATCTTACATTACTGAGATAGGCAATTCTTTCCTTCTGTAATTGTAAGATTAGATTTTTTACTCGCAGGTAATTGTGACCTATGCATAGAAGGCTTGTATTATAATTAGTGAAATTCAGTAGAAGGAATGACATTGGTTCCTCTTCACAAATCCTTCTCTCCGGTTAAATATTTTAATACACAGATCCATATAATGCCCAATAAAGACCAAATTACACACCAAAACAAGACCAAAAGGATAATATATGGCATTCTTATCCATATACGTGATTGAATATGTATAGTATCATCTGGCAATCATGCTTGGAATACATAACGCTTCAGGAAAAAAATAAATTATGTCAAATAGTAATAACCATAGGTGGCATGATGAACACAGAAAGGATTGCAATGAAATAATTATTGAATAATTATTAATATATCTCAACAAAAGCAGGGAAAGACCTCAGAAAGTGCATGACTCTTGTTTTTTAAACAGAAAAGAAGTCCAATTTCCCACATTTTGGTGGAACCAGACTGATCAGTCCAAAAATAACTCATCAGGGAAAAGGCAATAGCAAAATTTCTTCATTCATGCATATGTGGCCGTGCAGATATGATGGGTTCCAATGATTTTGTTCTTATGTATGAAAAATAGTGACCAACAGTCCAGTTTCATGTGAGTGACAAAATGTAAAGCCAGTTTCATTGAGTGATTAAAGTAAGTGTTGGATCCTACAGACTGATCCTAGATGGTGCTGACAAGATCTCAAACTGAAATAAGCATGATAAACAACATCAAAATCTAATAGGGTGACTGAGACTTGCACCATATGGCATGGATATAAGGTCACACCACACCAATTTATGATTAAGGTAAAAATGATCTGTGGATCTGAGCAGTATTATCCAATGACATGGAGTGGATATAGGCATGATCTAATGGGGCAGAAATATCCTATCATTATCTTCTTGAAAACCTAATCCTTCTATCTTTTAAACCTATTTAAATTGGGTTCTTGAACTGTTCTAGAATCCGAAATTTGTGAAATTATAGAGCCGCTCCCTTTTGTATTTTCTTTTAAACAGCAGCACTCAACCTTTACCTTTGTTTAATTTATTTAATTTTTTTTTCATCATGCCTTTTTGGAAAGGAATGCAGGAATGCTGCACTGTTCAATTTCAGGGACAAATCTTAGCAGAATTGATGACAATGCTTTAAATCAAGTCTGTGCTGTGATTATTTATTATTATTATTATCTAGCATAAGTGATTTTGATCATGGCATGATAACATGATGACAAAACATCTATCTAGATCATGTTAATATTGTCATACCCAAGGGCTCCAAGCCACGTAAAGGGGGAGCTTGGAGCTGAGTACTGATTCCAGAAAGCAAGAGCTCAGGTATGGCTGGGCATGAATTGTCATGCCTCCAAAACTTGGGTCCCAATCATGGTAACTCATTACATTGACAAATATAGGAAGCACGATGACCATTTGTGAGACAAGCAATTGAAACTCTTACACAAGTTTATAAAGGTGCTTCCATCTTACATGCGTAGCAAAGTTATTGCTACTGCAGGTTGCTGGGCCTTGAGACAGATATGGGTAACATTTGAACAAGAGGGAAAGTGCCATTCAGTGATTGCACATAGCGAATATCTGAACATCAAATATAATCTCATTACGATTAGTTTCTAAGTATACGCATTGCTTTGGCACCCCAAGTTTAATTGTTGTTTACATTCAAACTGAAACATCTGCATGCAAAGGCAAGGAAGACATTTGTTGGATGTGGCCATACACACCTGGATTTCTTCCAAAATGCCTCCAGTGTGATGAGCGAACAACCGTGATCAGGCCAAATTCTTTTATGCGATTATAAGCAAACTGTTGCATCATGGAGGCTAATCCTAGATGGCACAATAAGACCCACCAAGGAATTAAAATCTAATCTATGGTGGACATGATTAAGATTTACATTGTATGATCTATGATACCCGGACGCTTGTATAGGCCCAACATATCCATGTTGGACCGATACGGCACTCTTGTAAGTACTTGATATTGCACTAACACTTTTAGGGTACAGGTTTAGCATATCCTACTCACCAAGTCTATTATGTCATATAGTTCTTGTAATCGTCTTTCTTCTCAACATAAAAAATGTTAGAAATGAATGTTATCATTATGTTAAAAAAATGATATAAATAAAAAATTAAGACACCCATATCTGTATCCATGTCTTAGATTTTTGAAAGTACAGAGTCATATGATATCCCTAATCCTGCATGTGTGTCCGTATCCGTATTTGGATATCATAGCATGTGGTAGGCATCACTGAGAAGCACGGACACAGACACGACACGACACGGCACGGACACGCCAACACTGCATTTCTCAAAAAAGTAGGACACGGACACGTCGGGGACACGTTAATATTTAATAATAATAATAATAAATCTAATCATATACTAAAAGAAAATATCATTTTAACTTTGTAATCAATTTAGCAATCAAATAAATAAAAATCCAAGTACCAGTGTACCATTGTAATATTTCCCCCTCCTTCATTAAGTTTCTCAAACTTGGTTACATATTTCCACAAAGGCTTATTTATATCTTCTTCAGTGGAAGGGGTGTGAGCTAGAGCCAGGAATAGAACTCATATTCCTAAATTCCAAAGGTGAAGAAGCATCTGATAAATAAAAAAAAAATTATTTGATATAAAGAACAGCAGCAAAAAATAAAGAACATCAGCGACAAGGACATTTGCAGATTTGCATATTCGCAGTGAAAAAAAAATAGCATCAAGGAGGTTTGCAACAACACAACAAAGAAGAAAACAACAAAAACAAAACATCTAATGATCAGAAAAACAGCAGCAGATTACAAAAAAATAGTACAGAAACAACAAACAACAAAAAGAGATTTGATAAGCCAAAAAAAAAAAACAACAGCATGAGAAAAAAAAAAGAAACAACAAAATGTTTTTCGTAGCAAAAACTGAAAAAAAAAAAAAAAAAAAAAAAAAGCGTACCTGATGAGCAGAAGCAATACCGCAACAGATCTTCTTATTTTCTTTTCTTCTTCTTCTTCTTCTTCATCTTCTTCTTCTTTCGTTAGGGCTGGACGGATGAATGGGGTTTTTTCTCTTTCGTTTAGGGCTGGATGAACGATTTAAAAGAGCCCCCTTTTCCTCTTAAGTTATAACTTTTTACAAACAGCCCCCTTTTCTTTTTTTTTTACTCTAACTTTTTTTTCCAATTAAAAGAGGCTAGCATGTCCCCCAGTGTGTCCCAAGCGTGTCCCCAATGTGTCCAGAATATAAAATATAAAAGAAGAATAAATAGGATACTCTTTTCGGCGTGTCCGACACGTGTCTGAGCATGTCTGTCAGACATAGACACGACGGCCCCGGAGAGGTGTCCGTGCTTCCCAGGGCATCAGTAGGTCAGACTTTTTGTGGGTAATATGTAATGGGACAGTGGATATACTCCACATTAACTTATGGGATAGAGACATTCAATCAATCTTTATCTCCTTACAAGCTTATCTCTGTATAAATTTCATTTTAAGACAACACTTTGTTATGCACTTGCATTTTCCTCAATCATAGCCTCATGAGTTCTTTGTTGTGAAGCTAGGATGTCCTGGCCCACATAAAATTCTCTACTTCAATTTCTGCCCAAAGGAGAAGTGTCATAAATTCAGTCAATCTATCAACCATAAGTAAATCAAATTAAGTTGACTACTTGATTTCTCATTTATATGCTTAAATTTAAGACATTATACTATTTAGTAGTACTGTGAGAGTAATATTGTGATTGTGATTAGTCTAAGCCTTCTATATAAGACGTGGACAATCCAATCATGGTGGAAGGTATAGCTTACTCTGCACACTCGCCCAGTTTTCCTGAACTCTGGCTGTCTAGGATCTGCAGAATCAACTGCTTGTTTTCATCCAAATACTGCATGTAAGGTTACACATGAAACAAAAAGAAAAGAATGCTGGTTAATTAGTGACAAAAGTTATGTGATTATTAAACTGAAATAAACAGGACAAGTGGAAGAAGTGTGAGAAAAGCAAGACAATCCAGGAAAATGAATCACTAACTGCCAGACAAGAAGCAACTAAGAGTCGGTTGAAAACTTCTATCATCCTTGGCATAAAATTTGGATTGAAAAGAAATAAAACAGTAAAAAACCATACACTCATGTACAATGAAAACACTGGAAGAAGATTCAGAAGCCTGAAATCTCTTGACCTAATATCCTTTTGGTGATCAGCAAGAAAATGTTGATTGATTAAGCAAGAAAGCCTTTGAGTCCTATGATGCATTTGGACTGCATCAACAGGGTAGAAAAAATCATTTCAACAGCTTTGATGGGCAATCTCATTTGTTTGTATTTCCTTGTCGTGCTTGTACATTGAGACGTTGAGACTTACTAAAGAGACAGACAAGTTTAATTTTCAAATATTTCGGTCCAAGAGGCTTCAGAATTCAGATGCCTTTTCAATGTTTCAAACAAAGGACATATCAGCTTTATTAAATTGAGGAATACTATATGCTTAAATTTTGAAGTTTCTGTCCAGGAAGTTTGGGGATGCTTTTTCGAAGTTTCAAAAAAGGCACACATCAGCTTTAGTAAATCGAGGAATTCTATTTATGCTAAAACTTTGATCATCAACCAAGAATCAACTTACCAACCACCATACAGAAAATCCATAGAATTTGTAAGAAAATTGTTTGACAGATCATCTTTCAATTTTTTTTAAAGCATCTTCATTTCTTTTCTTATTGGTATGTTCAAAGCAAGCATCTCTAGCGAAGACTTGGATTGAAGTGCTGAGAAAAGGCATAAAAGAATTTGGAGTTACAGAGAACATGGTCTTGGATAGGGTCAAGTGGAGATGCAGAACTCACAAAGGCAACCTGAATAGCTCAGACAAGGTTATGTTAAATGTGAAATTGACAATTCTCATGGTGGGGATGCGTCTAGTTTAAGGCAACATAAAAAGCTCTTAATATGCATTAGTTAGACAATTTATTAGTCAGATGGTTCAATTCAGGTTGTCCTTTCAAGGGATGTGTGCTGTATGATTCTATTTTTTCACATGGTGACTTTATCAGTGTCTTTCAAGCATCTTCATTTCATTTCTTCTTAGAACCAGTAATCTCATGGGAGCAAGTGCGCACACGCACATACGCACACACACCCACAGTCCCACAAACGCACAAGCACAAGCATATACAAGGAGAGGGGAATGAATAATTGATATACAAGCATCTTCATTTCTTTTCTTTTTGACATTATGTTCTGTTACCCACACTTGACTACTTTATTTATGTTTTTGGAATCCCAAAAATCCACAACCCACCATTGGCTTAAACTCAAAAGCAAAAAAAGAAACCTAATATCAAGGTTCTGTTTATTTTTTACTAATTCTAGATGAGTCTTGTTTGAAACAGAAAATGGGTGGTACCTAGATAAGTCTGCATTGTTGTAAACAAGACATTCCAAACTATGAAAACAACCATACAGGACACTTTCAATCATTAGATATAGAGAGAAAGGAACATTAATCATGATGCAACAAATTGACAACTGTTGTCAGTAAGGCCCTCCTACATATGGGGGTAGCCAGCCCGGCCTGGCCCAACCCTCAAAAGGGCTACATATCGAGGGCCTTTTTTTTTCACCTTAAAATGCCCGATGGCTGGGCTTGAACAAAATTTTTGCAAGTCCACCAATTTGAGGGTGGGCTTTGACAGTAATAGGTCTGGCCCTCTTATTTTTTTATTATTTATATATTATAGATTTATTTTAGCATATATATGAGTTTATTTTAACATGATTCGTATGTAATTCTTATTTGGGTTTTTATGTGATTCTTATATTAATCTTTTTAAGAATCTTATATGATTTTCATGTGATTCTACGTGATTTTTATGTAAATAAACCATGCATGATGGTTCTGAATATCGAAATCGTATCGCAAATTGTTCCTACTCATGAATTGAAAGGAATTGTGAATCGTAGGACTTTTTTATACTTTTTTCTAATAAAAATGAGAAATAATTAAAAATTAAAAAAGAAAAATAAAAAATAGATATTCATAATCCATCTATTTTTCCATTCATAGCAGTATAAATACAATATCAAGAACACCATGCCATATATTAATCTATAATAAATAGTAGGTGCAAATATTTAAATAAGTTTAAGGTATCAATATATATTTATTTTTTGTTACTTTAAAATTAAAATATAAAATAAAATAAAATCTAAACCGTCAATCTTACACGGTAGGGTATCTCTTGAAGTTAAAAAAAGTGTTCATGAAGAAAAAAACCAAAAAAATATTTAAAAAAAAAAAAGAAAATAAACACAAGCCTCATATATATAGTCAAACGCTTTAATCAAATGCATGTTATTTCTTCATCCCTAAAACCTCTCCAAAGCTACAAAAATAGCTAAAACTTTTCTTTAACTATTAAATAATAAAATAAAGAAAGAATAAAACAAGAAAGAAAAAGATTATTAATATTAACTTATTGATTGTAGCTATTCTCGCACAATCGGATTGCTTGAACTGTAAGATGAAACGAGCATCGAATCATAAGATTCGCATCTGAATCCTAAGATTCATCTGTAAATGTGATTCATTACATGGATGCAAATCATTTTCCTTAGGATTTGATAACAATGCATAATTCTTATGCAAGTTTTAGTTGTTATATATGTGGATCTGTTTGAGCATGACTTTAATGTGGGTTGTAAATAGCATGTGATCACTTCTCTTTAGTTATTCGGTCTAACACTCTAATACCTCATGTGGGTGTAACGGGCTCAACACCTGGTGCAGGCCCAACCCAGCTCACGAATCTGACCCAACCTGTGAATCCAGTTTGCAGATCTGGGGCCAAGCCAATGTGGGCCCAGTCAAATCCAGTAGCACGGTACTGAAAATAGGGGAGGAAGTTAGCGATTTGCAGAAAGTGGGGAAGGACGTGCAAAGGGGAAGGGGAAGTTCTCCCCCACGTTGGAGGATCTTCCCCATGATGGAAGACACGATGGAGGACACGATGAAGAACGTCCCAGATTTTAGGTGGCGGCAAGAGAGGAAAAAGAAGAGGATAAAAGGGAAGAATGAGGTATGCACAGGGGACGCTCTCTCTAAGCTTTTTTTCTTATCAAAGGGAAAAAGACTAACTTTAGCATCGGAGTGTATTCGATCGGACATCCCGATCGAATCTCACCTGGTTTCTGATTTCTTTAGCAGGATCCGTGCTGAACAACAGGGCACGAGGCTTAGAGAAGAACGAGCAGCACAAACAGCCCGCATCAAATCCGGTCCGACGAAAATTGACCTTACAATTGGCGCCGTCTGTGGGAACGAAAAGAAAAGCACTCACACTCTGCTGAGTTAATGTCGAAGCAGGAGCATCATCTAGGATCGCCGTCCCGGCCAGAGTAGCCTCCACCTCAGAAGGGGGTGGCGAAGCCCGGAGGACACTGAGAGGGGTTGGGTAACGATCACCACACCCGTCAGCCCAACGAGTTGGACTTTGAGTATGTTCAGTGTACGGAAAGCGGACATACTATTCCACCTGAAAGGGAAAAGGGGCGGATTCGGTCGGAGGTCCATCGCACAGGCCCCACTCGAGCGGAAGTTTCACCTTCTGTGGAGAAGCCGCGAGAGAAGACCCATCAAAGGCTGGGCAAGGGACTTCTGGAGAAGAGCCCGCCATTCGACACGTACACCCGCCTTGAGCAAACCTGAAGGGACGCCGTGCGGGATATGGCTGAGGGAGTTAGAAAGCAGCAAGAAAAAATTAACGACTTGCTGCGGGAGCTGGAGGACACCAGAAAACGTTCCCCGAATCCGGAGGAAGTTTTGGAGACCTTGGGCAAGGGGCACCAAGGACGAACGACAGCGCTGCAGTCAAGAAAACCCCTTTCTGAGTCAAGGCTTCGAAGCTCCCATGCTAGAACGGGGGCGGATGATGAAGGGAGTCGGACCTCAAGCTACCGACCAAGGAGGGAAGAGAGGAGCAGGGCCCGAGCTCAGGGCGCGAGAAGGGATGTTCCATCCCAAAGGAGGATTCCGCAGCAAGGCTTGGCTGAGAAGGACGTGAAAGCTCTAATAGAGAAGGCACTGATCGACAGAAGGGAGAATCCGACTAGGATGGGATGCTTGAGAAGTGCCCAAAACTTCGAAACCCCATTCTCGGAGAGAATAGAGAAAATGGATCCACCTAGGCGGTTTAGGATTCCAAAGCTAAGGGTGTATGATGGGACCTCGGACCTCACCAACCACGTCCAGCACTTCCAGCATTCCATGGCGTTATGGGCCGGGAATGAGCCCCTCATGTGCAAAGTTTTCCCATCAAGTCTTGGCGACCTCGCCCTGAAATGGTTCTCTCGGCTGGCCCCGAGGTCAATTGGCAGTTTCCGAGAGCTTGCCGGGGCCTTCGTCACGCGGTTTGTGACAAATTCGAAACAGCCAAAGGATGTGGGGGCGCTACTAACCCTCAAGAAGCAGAGCTCAGAGAGCCTGAGGGATTATAGCACCCGTTACTGGCGGCTCTATAATGAAGTAGAAGGGGACAACGAGCATGTTGCGGTGGCAGCATTCAAGCTCGGACTGTCAAAAGAAAGCCAGCTCCGACAGTCTTTGACGAAGCGTTCTCCAACCACCCAAGGTGAGTTGATGGAACGCATTGAGGAATTTATAAAATTAGAAGAGGATATGGATGTCAAGGAGCCGAGATGGGCCCACCCGGTGGAGGAGGAAAGCAAGCGGAAGCAAAGAAGAGAATTTGGTGAAAGGTCGGAGCGGAGGTCTGTCCGACCTGAGCCCCCGAGGTCGGCGTATGAGGGGGTTTACACCATATTCAAAGAGCCGATCTTCCGGATTCTGACCCAGATCAAGGACAAGCCTTACTTCAGGAGACCTTCAAAAATGGTCAGCGACCCCGGGCGTCGGAATCCCAACCTGTGGTGTTCCTACCATCGGGAACATGGACACTTGACAGAAGATTGCAGGGTCCTCAAGCAGCACCTGGAAGACCTCGTGAAGGAAGGACATTTGAGAGAGTATGTGGAGGATTCCCGACCACGGAATGCCCAGGGCAGCTCGGCCAAGAAAAAAATGAGGAGCGCTGCTAGCCAACCAGGAAAGGAAGAACCTGTGGGGGTGATAAATGTGGTGCATGGAGCCACCAACCCTTCTGAGGTAACAGCCGGATTCGTCCGCTAACAGAGGAAAATGGTTGCGCACCTGAGGGAGGTGTACCAAACAACTACCAAGCCAAGCATGGTTTGCCAGGAAGGACGGAAAGGTGGAGAAATTTCATTCACAGACGAGGACTTACGGGATGTGGTTCAACCACATAACGATGCATTGGTGTTGACTCTGAGGATACAAGAATATGATGTTCGGAGGATATTGATTGACCCGGGAAGCTCGTCAGAAATCATGTACGCCGAACTATTTGACAAACTTCGCCTAAAGCGCTCGGACCTAAGGTTGACCACTGTGCCTCTGTTCGGATTCAGCGGACCGGCGGTACATCCGGTGGGCCTCATCACGGTGCAGGTTGGAGCGGGACCAATTCATTCGGAGGTAGAATTTCTTGTGGTCGACGTGCCGTCACCCTATAATGCTATCATGGGCCAAACTTGGATCCATTGGATGAAGGCAGTCCCTTCAACTTATCATCAGAGGATCCGATTCCCAACAATGAAGGGGATGATGGAGATCAAGGGAGACCAAGTAGTTTCCAGGAATTGCCTGATAGCTGCAATCAAAGGGAAAGCCCTAAAAGTAGAAGAAGGCGATTGTCTGGACGCAAGGACAGAGCAGAAATAGCAATTACAGGCAGGTTGGTCGGAGGAGGGGGAGAAGAGGTCCGACCAGACCAGTCCGGCGATGGAGGAGCTGGAAAGATTTGTTGTCCAAAAAAGGGGTGTGCCATTCCCCGAGCAATATTGGCTGATTGGAAAGTCGATGACCAAGGGAGAACAAGATAGCTTGGCACGGCTACTCAATGAGAATGCTGATGTCTTTGCATGGGCTCCGCTTGAAATGCCCGGAGTCGAGCCTAAGGTTATCTGTCACCAGCTGGGGGTGGACCTCAAAGCCAAACCCGTAGCTCAAAAACAGAGGAAGCTAGCACCCGAGCACCAAGCAGCTGTGAGTGAGGAGGTTGACAGGTTGCTAAAAGCGGACGCTATCCGAGAGGTACAGTACCCAGAATGGTTATCTAACACTGTGGTGGTGCCAAAAAAAGATAACAAATGGAGGGTGTGTGTGGACTTCACCGACCTAAATAAGGCATGTCCCAAGAATAGTTTTCCGCTCCAAAAAATTGACCAGCTCGTAGACTCTACGGCTGGACATGAACGGATGAGCTTCTTGGATGCATATCGAGGTTACCATCAGATTGTAATGGCAGAGGCTGACCAGGAGAAAACGGCATTCATCACCCCAAAAGGAACCTTCTGTTACAAACGAATGCCTTTTGGACTGAAGAATGCGAGGGCAACATATCAGAGGTTGGTGACGAAGATATTTCAGAGGCTGATTGGGAGTACGGTGGAAGCCTATGTTGATGACATGGTAGTTAAAAGAAGGAGGGAAGACCATGAGGAAGACTTGAGGATGGTGTTCGGCATCCTACGGAAATACAAACTGAAGCTAAATGCCACCAAATATTCTTTCGGAGTTAGCTCGGGGAAGTTCCTTGGATATATTGTGACCCAAAAAGGGATAGAGGTCAACCCCGACCAGGTAGCAGCGGTACAGAGGTTGGAAAGACCATGCACGAGGAAGGAAGTACAGAAGCTAACAGGGATGCTTGCCGCGCTGAATCGTTTTATAGCAAGAAGCTCGGACAAGTGCCGACCATTATTCCTTGCTCTGAAAAAGAAAGCAAGACAGGTATCGGACGAAAAGTGCGACGAGGCTTTCGCGCAGCTTAAGCAATACTTGGGCTCCCCTCCGGTCTTATCCATTCCCGAGCAAGGGGAAGAGCTGGTGCTGTATCTGGCGGTATCTCAGCACGCGGTCAGTGCAGCGTTGATGAGAGAGCAAGGAAAGCACCATCAGCCGATCTATTTCGTTAGCAGGACCCTGCTGGACGCGGAAACCAGGTACTTGCCGCTGGAGAAGCTCGCGTTGGCTTTGGTGTGTGCAGCCCGGAAATTGAGGCATTACTTCCAGGCCCACACCATCAAAGTTTTGACCGAGCATCCGCTCCGATCAGTCCTTCAGAAAGCCGACCTCTCGGGAAGGTTAATGAAATGGGCGATAGAGCTTAGCGAGCACGACATCAAGATAGTACCTAGAAATGCGATCAAAGGGCAGGTGATAGCTGATTTCATAGCTGAATTCACTCACAAGGATGGGACGGAGCAAGGCAGTCCAGATCGGCCTTTATGTCGCATGAAAGGCGACCAGCAATGGCAGCTGTATGTGGATGGGGCATCCAACTCCCGAGGATCTAGTGCTGGCATAGTTCTCATAATGGCATAGTTCTCATAATGCCAGAAGGGGCGATAATTGAGCAGGCAGTAACGTTGGGATTCGATGCCTCAAATAATGAGGCAGAGTATGAAGCACTATTATCCGGATTAGCAATAGCCAAAGAGCTCGGAGTAAGAAAATTGCTGGTCCATTGTGACTCGCAATTGGTTGCCAACCGGCTTACTGGAGAATACGCGGCGCGGGATGATCGGATGGCGGCCTATGTTTCGGAAGCAAAATGTTTGATCCAGGAAATAGGAGATGTCGTGATAAAACAGGTAGCCCGGGAACAGAACTCATATGCAGACAGCCTGGCTTGTTTGGCTACTGCAGTGAAGTCCGAGCTAAGGAGGGAGATCATCGTGGATTTCCAGCAAGAAACAAGCATCGCGGGCCAACAGATCATGTGCATTAATCAGGGGAACGAAGGTCCGAGATGGATGACGCCAATAGCCGCGTACCTGACAGATGGTACTCTCCCGGAAGAACCTGATGAAGGCGTAAAGGTAAGAAGAAAAGCAGCGAGGTTCTGGTTGTCGCCAAACACGAAGCTTTATCGCCGGTCCTACTCTGGACCCTACCTCCTCTGCGTCCACCCAGCTGACGTGTCGAGCTTACTATGGGAAATCCATGAGGGGTGTTGTGGAAGCCACGTCGGGGGACAGAGTTTGGCGCACCGAGCTATGTCACAAGGATGCTGGTGACCGCATATGCAGAAAGACTCGCTGCAGTTCGTCCAAAAGTGTGAAAGGCGTCAGCGCTTTGGCAGGGACATTCATCAGCCAGCCGAGCATCTGAACATGATTTCGAGTCCTTGGCCATTCGATAGGTGGGGGATCGACATTGTCGGACCAATGCCGAGGGCAGCAGGTAATTTCCGATTCCTTATTGTGGCGACTGATTATTTTACCAAATGGATAGAAGCAGAGCCCCTAATTCATATTAGGGAGAGTGATGCCGAGAAATTTGTATGGAAAAATATCATCACCAGATTCGGAATACCTCGGGTGATAATAACAGATAATGGAAAACAATTTGAAGGAAAAGCTTTCAGAGGCTTATGCGAGCAGTTTAATATCAGTCACTATTTCTCCACCCCGGTCTACCCACAGTGTAATGGCCAAGCAGAAAGCTCCAACAAGACCTTGCTGGACGGATTGAAGAAAAGGTTGGACGAGGCCAAGGGAGCATGGGTGAACGAGTTGCCGAGCGTCTTATGGGCTTACCGAACAACTCCCAGGAGGTCGACGGGAGAAACCCCATTTTCATTGGCACACGGGATGGAAGCCGTAATACCCCTGGAAGTCGGACTGCCGACCACTCGGACAGAGACATATGATCACGAGCAAAACAAAGGGAGGATTGCTGAGCAACTCGACATGGTGGAAGAACGAAGGGAGTTGGCACTGATCAAATTGGCAGCCTACCAGCAACAGTTGACGCAGAGCTTCCAAAAGAAAGTCAAAAAGAGAGCTTTCCAGGTTGGAGACTTGGTCCTTAGAAGGATACTGCCCGGAACTAGGAATCCAAAGCATGGCAAATTGGAACCAAATTGGGAGGGACCTTATAGAGTCACTGTTGCGGGAAAAACGGGGGCATATCACCTAGAGATGCTAGAAGGAAAGGCGCTGCAGAGACCTTGGAACGTGGCAAATCTGAAGAAGTTTTATTTCTAAACTTTTTGTATTTAAAGCGGTTGTTTATCTTTGAAATTGTTATCCTATTTGTGCAAGTTTTATTATAGCTATGTACTGAACGCCAATTCAGAATTTAAAGTTTATGCAGGTTATTTCATGAATTGTGTGAAGTGTGGTCTTCGGGATTTTATATAACTTTGTACCAAAGGGTCTGTCCGTCATGAGCGTGGACCCGTGGTAAGGGCCGCGCCCTACCGGGATAACCACAAAAAGCAGGCTAAGGCCTGAGGAATCCAGGGCAGTAACAAACCCGCTACTTCGTACCGAAGGAATAAAAATCCTAACTGGGAAAATCCCTAACTAGGTATACTGCACTGATCTTCCCTCACCTGGTGTTGGGCGTGACGACGCAAACACCAAGCTGGGGGGAGTTCGGCAAGTGCCGACAGTGACAGTAGGCATGCACCATGCGAAATTACTTGAAGCACGAGAAGGAAAGCATTTGAAGCATTAGGGATATGATTAAAGAAAAGTGAATACATGGCGCATTTCCCCAAAAGAAGAAACAAAATGAAGAGTTTATCCAGACAACCAAACGAGCATTCAAGCAACCTGGGAAACATCGGGGGTAGAAGCAAAGGGATCAGCATCAGTATCTCGGACAACAGAAGAGTTGGGCTTTTCAGTAGGTTCTGGAACAGGGGCCTCGACGGGAGATGAGTGGCCGGAAGTAGATACAGTCTGGACTGCATACTTGGCCCAGAGAGGCGAGTCCCTAGGGACCTCAGCATCACTCAAACCCACGTCATAGCCGCGCTTGAATACAACGACTTTCATCTGCTCCACTTGCTCAAGGTACATAGCTTCAACCTCCTCAAAAGTAGCATCCTTCGAACACTCCATGGATTCTTGCATCTCGGCAACCTTGCTGCGAAGGGTATCAAGCTCTACCTCATTGGCAACCAGGCGGCTTTAGCCTCTACAAGGCTCAAAGCCTTGGAAGAATTCGAGGCAGAGGCCTCAGCCAGCCTCCGAGCAGCTTTGGACGCCACCAGCTCCATTTCAAGGCTTTCCACCCGCTTCCGACTTTTCTCTAAACGGTCCGACATGGTGAACAACTTTTGAAGCCCCTAAAAAAAAAAAAAAGAAGAAACAAAGGAAAGGGGGTTAGAGTGAAACTGATACACCTGCTCGGAACATAATTCAATCAAGAAGACGGAGACAGACTGACCAAAAGGCACTGCTGGATGCTGGAAGACATTAGATCCTGGTCAGATAAAGCCCCGTGTAACCCCATATCCGAAGGGAGGAGGATGGACTTGCCAAGCTGGAGCGCAACCGATAAAGATTCTGCAATCCCCTCACCAGAAGAAGATTGAGACCCAAGAAGCAAGCTCGGTGAACCCTTCCTCCCAAAGGAGTGACTGAGCTGAGGTGGAAGTGGGGCCAGAGAGTCATCCAACCGAGCAGAAAGCGAATCAGAGTCGTCGGCCGATTTCGGGGGCAACTTACCCTTGGGCTTCTTCGGACCAAGGTCAAGTGAAGAGTCATCTACGAGCCTGTTTCCCAAAGCCGAAGAGGATACCGGTGGAGGGGCTTTACCTGCGGCAGGAGATGGAAGATCCCCAAGGTTGCCGAGCAGGTCCTTGGCTCTGCGCGTCGACATGGTGGAAGGAGGCCCGTCGGGGTCCGAAGAGGAAGAACCGTCTGAAACTTCCAAGACGGGAACTTGTTTAGAGAAAGAAGAGGAGGATGTACTGGATGTGGCAGATCTTCTAAGGCTGCGCCTCCAATCAGAGGGTTCTTGCTCGGCAGACGGAGATGGGCCGGAGGACTTCTGAGAACTTGAGGGTTTCACATTGAGTGCCCTACCTCGGTTGGGGGATTTTGGAGTCTTTACAGCGGGGACTTTCCTCCAAAGAGGGCGGAGGGCTAGTCCTCCAGGAACTTCCCCAGGAATGTGCCAAGGAGGAAGGGCCAAGAAGCTATCATACGACCTTTCATAACCAAGCAAAATGTGGGCAGCTCGACCCCATCCGCGCAGTTCAGGAGGACCCCGGTACTCCAAGACAGTCTTCAAGTCAGCAGCTCGAAAGAGATTTTGGGGAATCTGGTTGATCGACTAATCTGCAGACAAAGATAAAATAAAATGTTGCGTGTGAGAAAACAAACGATATACAGGGTGGGAGAAGCATGAGGTAACAGGGGGCCGACCTGGAGAGCCTGGGGCTAGGGGCACTTCTCGACTGACCCAGCCCCAGGAGGTCGGTGCCTCCCAATTGCCTCCCACAACAATAAAGTCCCCTTTGCTTTGCTTATTTGAGTCTGGAAGGTAATGGACAAGGAGCTTGTTCTTGTCTCGGGATTTCAGGTAAAAGACAGATTTCTGGTTGTTAAAAGGGACCAGGGAATAGCAGGAAAGGATGTCGAAGACCCCAAGGTTGGTGCCGAGCAGTCTATTTAGCGCAGCCACTCCCATTACGATGCGAAATAGATTTGGGGCACATTGGGTTGGGAAAAGATTTGTGAGGGATAGAAACTAGATGAGGAGAGAATCTAGAGGGAAACGCACTCCCCCTTCTACAATAGCAATGGTAGGGAAAGGCATGGCATCCCGTGACCCACTTTCAAGGGATTCTCCGGGGAGGGGTGCCCTGATAAGAACATCCGAGGGGATGTGGTATTTCTGTCTAAACTCAGCCAGTTTCACCTGATCACTGATAAGATCCTTCAGGATCCCCATGTTCTCAAGAAAAAGAAAGAAAACCAGGGAAGCAAGAAGAGGAAAGAAACTTACAGCGAAGAGATCGAAAGCAGAAGGGCAGAACGAGATTAAGAACTACGGTGAAGGGTTTAAAAGGAGAGGGAACGACGATTCGCAGGAGGCACGCTTCCTCGGAAAAGACTTAAGAGTTTCGAAAGGGATGGAAGAGATAAAGATGGAGGGGCGCTTGGCGGCAGAATGGATAAGGTAATTAACGAAATCATGCCACATGGAGGTGCCAGCGTACCAAGCCCCCTTTCCTCGGGAATGGTAAGGAAAGGGAGGACTTGGGGGGGCAATTGTGGGTGTAACGGGCTCAACACCTGGTGCAGGCCCAACCCAGCTCGCGAATCTAACCCAACTTGTGAATCCAGTTTGCAAGTCTGGGGCCAAGCCAATGTGGGCCAGTCAAATCTAGTAGCACGGTACTGAAAATAGGGGAGGAAGTTAGCGATTTGCAGAAAGTGGGGAAGGACGTGCAAAGGGGAAGGGGAAGTTCTCCCCCACGTTGTAGGATCTTCCCCATGATGGAAGACATGATGGAGGACACGATGAAGAACGTCCCAGATTTCAGGTGGCAGCAAGAGAGGAAAAAGAAGAGGATAAAAGGGAAGAATGAGGTATGCACAGGGGACGCTCTCTCTAAGCTCTTTTTCTTATCAAAGGGAAAAAGACTAACTTTAGCATCGGAGTGTATTCGATCGGACATCCCGATCGAATCTCACCTGGTTTCTGATTTCTTTAGCAGGATCCGAGCTGAACAGCAGGGCACGAGGCTGAGAGAAGAACGAGCAGCACAAACAGCCCGCATCAGATCCGGTCCGACGAAAATTGACCTTACACCTCATATTCAGATTCAATTCCAATGACCCCCTTCTCTTGGATAGGCCATAGCATGAAAAACAAAATGCTACAAGATCCTAATGGCATGCTATAGAGGAAATAATGAGATGGTTTTTTTTTTCTTGTTCTTTTATATAGAATCCATTTATTTGGTTGTTATTTAAGTCATGAGAATACGATGCAATGCATTCTATCAAAATCATAGTTGTCAATTCCATTCCGGTTTGACCTTGTAATAGAACGTTTCGGCATTTCGTTCGATTCCGGTATTCCGTTCCAGAAAAGGCGCGATTGAAAAATGAAAAAATATATATAAAAGAATACCTAAAATTAAAAAAATAGTTGAATGATAAAATAATACAAAACATGCACATTTACATCACTTAAATTAAACTAGTTAAACTAGATACTCTACAATTGACCATTTTCTAGTTTTCACTGCATGTGAATGGAAGTATAAAACCTTCGCCGGAATGGGGCGGAATTGGGACAGGTATGACCGGAATGGACCGGAATGACCGGAACTGACTAGAACTGGGACCAGGAACTTTTATGGGAGCAATTCGTTCACCTAAGGCCAATTCCGGATAGAATGGAATTGACAACTATGATCAAAATCCTAAAATTAATGAGTTAAAGGATAAGATTCACCAATACCATTAAATGGTATTTTCTTGGACAGAACATGACTGCCTTGCCAGCACCCTCCTAAATTAAATTTTAGTGAAGTGAGATTAAGCTTGGACAAGGAAGGAGGGCTAACATCAGATTTAAATTCAATGCTGAATGGCTGGGGTGGGAAAAACTGACATTTTCTTCTCTTCAGGCCTTGGGCCAACCCTTGGCCTTTCCTTGGCCCATGAGGGCCAAGTAAGGGCCTAGATAGTGCAGGCCCTCAAGAGGGCTTTTGCCTTGCCCGCCTATATTGAGGGCAGGGCTTAGGAACCCTTGGGCCAGGCCTGGTCTGGCCCTTTGACAGCCCTATAGACAAGCAACAAAAGAACAGGGCAAGATTTAAGTGGTCCACTGTTTCTAAGAAATTAAGGTCACAACTTTTCTACCAAAATGCCCCTAACCAAACTCCCCCCCACCAAAACACACATCCACACCCACCCCCACACAAACAGACATTGGTCCCAGTGTGCAGTGTGACCCAAAAGATCAGTTATGACAGGATACAAGATATTGAATGCTTACTAGATTTTCTTTCATTAACAACAACTATAGTGGAGAAAGGGAAAGAGGCAAACATAACCCTGATTTTACTGAAGGATGTTTTAATATTTGTTCCCATAAGCCAACTCAGTGGTCATTAAATCAGTCTTATGGTTCATTTCAATGCAGTTTTTAGCATCAATTGCAATCTAGATATAAACATCTTATGGCAGAAGCGACTCATAGCAAATAAACAAGGTCAAATGCTTAACAACAATGACAAACAAACAAAAAAAAAAAATGGTGATCAGAGAACCATATTCCAATAAGAAAACCAAACTAATATAAAAACAGGAAAAAGAAAACCATGGACATGGAGCCATTCCTGAAAAGAACATCCATAGACTCCCAAACCTCAACCAAAAACAAAACCCATACACCCAACCTCAGTAAGAACCGAGAAAGAAAGGCCCCAAAGAAAAACAATGAGTAGAGGTACAAACCCATAAACCAATGTGTATACGAACCTAAAATCATCAAAACAAAGAACCATTTCACATCCATCACAGAACATGCAAATACCACAAAGAAAAACCTGTTTATTTTGAAACACACCAAATAAATCAATAGGAAATAAAAGCATAATCACAAAATAAGGTTACATTAAAAAAGAGAATAATAGGAAAGAGAAGTTAATAAACCTTAAAGAACCCAGTTCCAAATAAGGAAAGAAACATCAAAACAACAGATACCAATTTCACATCCACCATCAAAACAAGCAAAAGCCCATAAAACATACTTGTCTATTTCAAAGAACACTACCAACTCATCAGAATAGCTGAATAGGAACCCAAAATGCCAAACCAGAAAATGAAACAAGAAAGACCCATTACACACAGCAATACACAATCAAAACAACTGTAAAGCAAATAAAATAAGAGTCCACAATGGAAGAGTATAGGGAGAAATACCTGCTGAATCATATCTGTTGTGACGCTGTTCGGATTGAATCCTGCCATCATGGCCTGCATTTGCATGAGATTCTGATCTCTCTCTCTCTCTCTCTATCTCCGAGTAAAGCAGCTCCTATCATACAAGTAAGAACACAGCAGCAGAGCAGAGGAAGGCGCCTTATGTTGTGGGAGTTTGTTTTTTGGAACCCCTAAAAATGAGAGCATAGCTTGAAAGTGGGGCCCACTGGTTTGTCCCACGACAGGCTGTACGATGGGATCAACAGACTTGGTGTGTCGTGCACGAGTGGGGCCCAGCTGATGTTGGTTCCGAACCGTCCAAAGGGTTCCTTCTGATGGTGTGTTGGGAGGCAAAAGATGGGATGTCCACTCCAGCATCATCAGGACTGTGTTGAGGGTTCTCTTGGAGGTCAACCCATTTGGCAATAAGGTGGGCCCGCCTCATATGATGAACGGTCTGGATTGGAAAGCTGTGGGCCCAATGTTCTTAGAATGCATTGGGACAGAAATATCACTGTGGCGTCACGACAAGATCTCTGTAGCTCCGAGCCTAATCTTGGGGCGGTCACTACTTTCTGGACAAGTTATCTCAAGTCCCCAGCCCAAGCACTCAAGCAGGTTATAACCTGGTCACTGGGTCCCACCTCACTTCCTACACTCCACCATGCCAAATCGGAGACATTGTAAACAGGTGTGGCAATGGGTGGGGGCAGGTTCGAGTATTGGCCTAACAGAAACCGATCTTAGTCCTACCTTCTATCGGATCTAACCCCTCATGAATTTATAAACATTTTTACAGAGACTTTTATGAGAGGAAAAAAATCTTAGATGGCTCTGCACGAAGAAAGGCCTCCTAAATATTAGGATACAAATGTAGTTCCGTGGGACCAATTGCATTTTTTTATAATGACCGTAGGTATGCTTTTGCATCCAACAATTGCCCCGAAACAATCAAAGAAAACATAACTTTCGCAGAGTTGTTCGTACAGGAATGGACGCTCTGAAAGTTATAGTTTTACCCTTAATTTTATGCGATATCCTATGTCGGTTAGATATCTCGCAACGCGATATCGTATGGTTCCAGGATATCTCACAAATCTAGAGATTTTTCAGCCTCTTCCTTTCTTCCGAAGAGTCTATTGCTTTTCAATAAACGGAGAAAAACAACTGTGATAAAAACCATCTTCACTGAGGTCCATCTTCTTCGGTTCTCTTATTGTTTTTCCTCTCTTTTCATCCTACCATCGTGCTTCTGATATGGCAGCAAGACATCCTTCCAGTCCATTATCCTTTTTCATTTTTTGCAACTTCTTTTACAGAGAAGCTAGTGATCTTCAGTGGCTTAGGGTTACAGTGAAGAAGGGCCCGCATACCTCTTGTGATGACTGAAATGGATGGACTCTGCATGATAGAAAACTATACTAAGAGCCCTAACTTAGGAATCCGCAAGTGGAAACGATGAAGATAAAATAAAGTTTTCAATTTGTGGTGAATATGTGCTTTGGGTTTGAGCGGGTTCGAAGGTGGGGATTGTGCTATAAAATAGGGCCAATACCATGAGATATCCTACAGCCCTAGGATATCACAAGCTTAAGGGTAAAATCATTACTTTTAGAACGTCTTTGTACAAGCAGCTCTGTAGAAATTATGCATTTTCTAACCTTTTGGGGGCAATTATCACATATAAGGGCAGTTGTACAATTAATATCCCTTTTTTTAATATTAGAGGGGGGCGACGATATCGTCGATGATAAGCCCACAAAATTCACTTTAATTCATCATTTTATGTAGAATTGTGAACTTAATTAGGACCAATTGCACTTAATTTCAAAGAATTTCATGTTTTCATGCATATGAGTATCAAAATTGGAATTTCAATCAAAATCATTCAAAATAATCAATCTTGCATGAATTGTATGAAATCAATGGTTTGCATCACCCTAGGGTCACACCAATTATTCCTTTTGGTTTCTAACACACATCAACTTTGGCACTATTGCATGGTCCATTTTACACCATAATGCATTGAGCTCGGTCCCATGCATGGCATGCAAAATCTTCATACGATTAATAATCATTAAAGCTGTCTTTTTATCTTTGTAGGAAATTCTCATAGAGATGGGGCTTGCACTAGAGATAAAGCTTGGAAAGAAAAAGAAATAAAAGAAATAATAGGACCCACCTTGGCCTTGAATCCCAAGGCACATGAGTCTAGATACCCTATCTCAGTAAAACAGGGAAATATTGTTTTGGCCTATCCCTGAGCGCCACCTATACAAATTTCTTTTTTTTTTTTTTTTTTTTCATTCCAATGAAGCAATTGAGAGGGTGTAATTAGCTAACATCACATTTTGTATACGTGGCGCTCGGGGATAGGCCGAAACAAATATTTCCATATTTCGTTGAACTCAAGGCACACGACTGAGGGAAGGTGGGGTCCGCTTTGCAGCACAATTTAAACTCTTTTGGATATGATCTTCTACCCCCAAGTTTCCAAAGATGAGAAATCTCTTCCTCTCTGTCTAAGATTTCAAGTTCAAGCAAGAGATTTCTAGATGAGGAAGGAATTAGAGTTCAAGATGGAAAACACTTCAAAGAGATTTGAAAGAAAATTCAAACTTGTGAAGATTGAAAAGGAGATCAAGCCAAATAGGAAAGAAGATAAAGAAGCCAAGATTGAAAGCAAGTTGGATGTCCAAGATGGGTACCACATGGAAGGTCAAAGTGTTGCAAAATTATTCCCATTTTTCTCAAGGCAGCAACTTGTAATGGCCATAACTTTCAACTCGAGTGTTGGATTAGTGTAATGTACCCACCGTTGGAAAGCTCTTTTCAACTAGATATCCTTAGAGCCCAAGATTGAGTTAATCGGAGCTTAAATTAGGGAGATATGACCTTTGGAAGAGTGTTGGAATTTTTACTCGAGATGACAATTGTGCAAATGGAGAGGGGCCCACACATACAAAAATTTGCACAGCAAGAGGCTGAGATTGGAAAGAGATCAATTTATGTAATACTAATTGATAGGGCCTCATTGGTAAGTGCTTCAAGATCTCGTGTAATGGAACCCATGGTTATGGACCCGAATCTGTTACTGTTAGTATGGAACATTTTATTTTCCAAGTGAAATCCCCTAATATATGAAAGAATGAAAAAGTGCTTTCGTTGTTGTGGAATAAGAAGCCTTCGTATCTTAATGCATGTATTTAATTTATTCGGAGCTATTAGAGTGGGATCCACTTTTTGGGGAATAAATTCAAATCATTGATGAGATATATAGGAGGATTGCTTTGAGTGCAAGCTAAGACGCCAAGAAGAGACCACCCCCCCCCCCCCCCCCCAGTTCTAGGGTTCTCTAGTTCTTGTTCTCTACTTTTTCAGTTTTTTTAAGGTACCTTTGGGCTTTGTCCAAGCAAAACTAACTTAGGAGAAGATTGTAATGAAGACTATGTTACTGATAAATCAGTTATTTTTCTTTACAATGGCTAACTAAACTTACTGATTGAGGCTTGGGATGAAGCTAAATACTTCTTCCATGTTTATTTAAGTTGATCTTTTCTTGTTCCACATGTGTTTATGCTTTAATGTTAGTAGATCTGTTTTCATACGAGTAGATAACTTCCATATTGTATTTCTAAAATTTAAAACTATATAAAAAGACTTCTCTAAAAAGAGAAAGAGGACTGTAATGTTAAATCATCCAAATCAAAATGCATTAATATGATTTTGATTTGAAGTGAAGAAATGGAACAAGTTACAAGTTAGTTTTTTTTTTTTTTTTGGTTTAAGGGGTTGTTTGTCTACTCCCATTTACATATGTAAATGGTGAATATGCGTAATATTTACGCATAAGTAATGTTTGTCTATAAGTATTTACGCATCTTGTGTGTAAATCAGATGTGTGTAAATGGTGTGAAAATGAGGCCATTTTTACACAAAGATTTGAACAACTGTTCAAGTGGGAAAAGATAATACCAAAGCACATGTGATTTCAAAGAACACCAGTTGGAGGTGGACGGTTTGGTTTTGGGGCAGTTTCCGTGAAAGAGGTTTTGGGTTCGAAACCCCCCTCTAACACATTTAGAAAAATAATAATGAAAGTGGCATTTCCATCAAAGAGGTTCTGGGTTTGAAACCCCCATCCAACGCATTTATAAAATAATAATAAAAGATGCATAATGATTGATGAAACCTATGAATGAAAATCCTCTCTGCATTTCATCCCCTTTTATGAAGGTAACCTCTCTATTTCTCTCTATTGCCTTGCTATATAAAAAAAAAAAAAAAAAAAAAACTTTATAAAATCTATTTACTCTGTAGGTTTATCCTTTAAGAATTTGATTCTCTATCTTCTCTTCACCGTTTAGATTTTCTTTCAATATCTTAACGATTTTTCTAAAATTATTTATTATTGTATCACTTTAAAAATATTTAAATATGTATAAATGAATATAAGAGAAAAGGAAGAATGTACATTATATAGCATTATGGTATCATTAAAAAATAATGTAAAAATGTAATTTTATCTAACCATAATAAATTTGTGATACTTTTAATGTAATTGGACTTAGCAATAAAATACTCATTTTAAGAAATTTCTATAATTGATTAATATTGGCATAAAGCTGGTGAGATGCATGGGTTAAGTTTTATGTAAATTGAATAATGAATTAAGATAATATTGAACTAAATATTAATTAATAGAAATATTAATTATAATCCTATTTTTCTTTACTATCAGACTATAAACTCTTATTTCCTTAACCAAACATGTTGTAATGCATTTTTTTAAAGGTGATCATTGATAGAAATATCTATTTTTAAAAGTATATTTCATGTTGCAAGACATGTTCTTTTTTAAGAATTTAAAATGCAAATGAAAACTTTGATATAAATCAGACCTTTTTTGTCTCCTTTTTATATCATTATAGTAGAATATAATTTAATGATTAATAAGTAGTATTTACAAAATCGTTTAATAAATATAAACATATCATTGAAACAAACATAGAAAAATGAATCACATGTGTAAATGATGGGAAAATAGTGTTATTAGACAAATGTTGTAAAATGAAAACATATGTAAACGTTACGTACTTAAAATTTGAATATTTATCTTTTATATATGTAAATTGTATTTACATATCCCATGCGTAAAAGACATACGACCCCTAAAAGGGTGTTAAATGCTTAGTGGATTCCTATGCCTTGATCAAACTCAGTAATTGGTAGTGTTTATTTTCATTAATTGCTTGCTTTTTAGTTGCTTGCTTTTTATAGTATCAAAATCATCTTCTTTGTTACTTCAGTTTCCTTAATCAATTAGTTTTTTCAATTTGCTCCATGTGGGTTCGACCCGTATTTGTCACTGTCTCAAAAAGGCAACTGTGCACTTGCAGTTAATTTGTGTATTGAAGATCGCATGATTAGTTGCTGTCTCTTTTTCCCTCTCTCCTCTTTTTCATCTCCTCTAACTATGCACTCCCTTTTCCCCTTTCCCCTTTCCCCAAACCCCAAACCCCAAATCCCCTTTATCTTCTTCATCTTTAACAAACCTAGGGTTTTTCTAATTGTGTTTTTTTTTTTTTTTATCTTCTTCTCCTTCCTTGGACTTTTAGGATTAGGGTTTGGGCAAGTTCATCTGAAAGATGTGGGATGCTCAGAGCTTTGATGAAACTTATTTCTTGTTGCTAGAAACCCTTTGATGGGAATGCCGAAACCAAGTTTGAATGGAGGAAGGGCTTACTCTAGTTTAGAGATTTCGGCCAGTATGACCGCACCAGATTCCTTTTGATGGTCGTTGCTCGGGTGAATCAGTTGCTAAAAGCTTAGACCTATATCGAGTCTAGGTTGTTTGGGATGTTTTTTGCCATCTACGATGGGCCCAGCCGGCTGGATGCTACACAATATGTTTTGTGATCATCTGGGCAATATGTTTGTGAAAAGCTCCTCTCTCCACGGATCTGTTAACGTTTGAAAATACGTGTTTCTAGGCGGCGATATCGTCACCCATTTGAGTCAAATATAATAAAATCTGCGAGTGGACATTTTTTTTTGTATGCATCGAACTATGAGGTCCTTTTTGCATGTACGTGTCACGTAAGAGGTTTTTTCTCATAAAATCCTCATTTTTATTTCAAATCTGCTCTATGAGAGTATAGAATTGTCACATCCCGGTCCCGAATCACCCTGGCCTAGGGTAATCCCCGAGGTGAAACACACGTACTCCCGTGTGATTGTACCTGTCGCGAGTCAAACACAAGCACACGAAGGAGGAGACTATTCCACTCGTGAGTCGAACTCACTGATAACTATCAATCAACAGTTCATATAGCGGAAGCTTATAACAAATGATCATCATAACCCTGTACAATCCCATAAATAACATTCAAGTTTTAAAATCAAAAGAAGTTATACATTGATACAAAATGTTTGTCCAAAAGAAAGTTCTATACATCGTTATCAAAATACATAACAAAATGAATTGAATTTGGTGTGACTTCACAAAAACATTAGTCACACATCTACTATGATCTCAAAATGTCTTGGCGCTCTCCGAACCGAGGAGTCTCTACATGGGCCCTACCCCAGGCCACTCCTCTAGTCCCGAAGGTACCTCCTGGGTACCCTTATCTCCCTCCGCGGTCTCTGTAGGACCGGGGGCTGCGTCTGTGCCTGTGACACCAAGAATAGTATCTCAATACAACTATTTAGCAAGCATAAACAGTAAACAGGGATACAATGAAGTTTTTAAGGACAATTACAATTTGAGAATAAAAAAAAAATAAGACGAGTAAAAGAGAAATTAAATAATCCATTTTCATGAATAAATCCTATATGTCATTCCTTTTAAAACCATTAAAGAAACTATAATACAAATTTTGGCAACTACATAAAGCTCATCCTCTCATTGAGAGCAAATCGTGTTGGGATGTCACTAGGGGTCCGGCCAAAGATCCTCCTAGCTACCCGGGTCCTGGAGTTCCGGTGCTCCAGTCTGTCAACTGCGCAGCGACGTTCAATAATAAACCAAGACTTAACCCCGTCGAGTACCGTCCGGTCGAAGCTAAGTAGTGCCGACTTATTCAAATCAATTTCGTTTGCCATTCAAATCGAGTGACTATTCAAATATTTGGATACACCCAATGGCGTTATCCATATCAATATCACATAATGTATAACAATTGAAGAGCATTATATATATGACAATTTATCGAAAATTGATGTAAATACAATTCTCGTTTTCAATACTTAAAGCAATTATTTAACGACTATAACAATTGATAATAAATTATTATTCATATAATCTATTGTCATCCAATACAAGATTAATTTATAAAATCAACATGTTATTGTTTTCTTAGTGTCACTTATGATGATCTCATGTTGGATTTCTAAATTAATCCTCATGGCTTAACAATAGGTTAATGATTTCATTTGGGCTTAATTAGAAGGATTAGGGTCCCAATACTAAGACATAATGAAACCTAAGTTCCTATGGTAAGGGGGTGTACATCCTAATTATCCATTTGGGATTGATTAGGAGGGTTAATTATGGACTAGGAGTAATAATATACCTTTAATGAGCCATAAAGAGGTCCAGCAGAAAGGTTTAGGCAGTTCTACCGGTAGAAATTCCGGTAGAAGAAGTTCTACCGGTAGAACTACCGGTTGAGGCGTTTCTACCGGTAGAACTTCCGGTAGAGACAGTTCTACCGGTAGAACTACCGGTTTAAGCATCTGGATTTCCTTCTCCAGGCTCTCTGCCAGATTTTTGACTGTTTCTACCGGTAGAACTTCCGGTAGAACAGGGGTTCACAGTTTTCTTCAACTCTCTGTGTGATTTCGAGCCGTTTCTACAGGTAGAACTTCCGGTAGAACGTCTCGAGTTCAATTTTTCTTCTTCTTTCTATTTTAATCTCTTCCAAATGAGCTTCCTAGCTCTCCAAACACATACATAATACTTCCATACTTCCCAAAACAACTACAAGAAGAAATCCAACTCATTTACCTTCTTTAAACATAAAGACCCAATTTTATGGAAAGAGAAAGAGAACACTTGAATCAATTGAAAATGTACAAAATGCAACCCAATTTATGTTTATACTTGCCTCAAAGAAGAGCTTATAACTTCACACCCACTTGACTTGAGGAAAAACCCAAAAGCCCCAATGTTCAAACCCTAATCATCATAAATACATAAAAACTTGATGAGGATGCAATGCATGAATGAGGATGGGTCTATTCATCTCTAAGATGCTCAAAATCATGGTCAAAGGGTTTTGTTACTCACCTTTAGTAGGGATTTCGAATTTGAGATGGAATAGAGAGAGTTGGAAGATGTCCCTTGTCACAAGGTGAAGAAGAAATGGAGAAGATGAAGAGATGATGATTCACCCAAGTTATCAAAGTACATGCAAGAGTTCTCTTGATGATTGAATGAGGAGAGAAATGAAGAAGAGAAAGGTTATGGAGAGTTGCAGAGAATGGGAATGAAATGAGTGAAGGAAGGAAATGCCTTATATATGAAGTAAGAGTGGATTTGCAAACTAGCCCAATAGTTAAGGTCATTTCCAGATTAAGTCAATTGGGGTCCATCTTCTCAATAAGTGGTCAAATGAGGTCGAGCCTATTATGAAAGTTGATAAGATTGACGAAATACACGTGCTAGTGGCAAAATGACGCGCAAATGATGTACTTTATGAAAATCGAAAATTATGAAAAAGCTCTTTTAATTACATTAAACTGAGTCAATCGGTGTCAACTCATCTATTTTGGGTTCAAAACTCACCCAACTCAAATCAAATGCACCAATCAATAGTAATTCATCATAATTAGGAGTCAAGCATAATTAATTTGGCTAATACTCAATTAATTAGCAATAATCAAGGTTCATTAGGCTTGGGGTGTAACATTCTCCCCCTCTAGGAATCATTCGGTCCTCCGAATGAACAAACCTTATCAAATAGCTCGGGGTAGTGGCGTGCCACTTGCTCCTCGAGTTCCCACGTAGCTTCGTCCTGTCCATGGTGCTCCCATAGAATCTTCACCCATCGAATTGTCCTCGTTCGTAGCACTTGCTCTTTTTCATCGATGATTTGAATTGGACGTTCAACGTAGGTTGAGTCAGGCTTGATTTAGACTTCATCGTGCTGTATCACATGAGATGGATCACAGATATATTTTCGGAGCATAGATACATGAAAAACATTGTGAACACCTGCAAATTCTGGGGGAAGGCTGAGTCTATATGCTACATCACCAATTCGACTCTTGATCTCGAACGGTCCAACATATCTTGGTGCAAGTTTGCCTTTTTGCCCGAACCGTATCGTACCCTTCATCGGAGATGCTTTCAAAAATACTAAATCTCCAACTTGGAATTCGAGCTTCCTTCTTCGATTGTCCGCGTAGCTCTTTTGTCGGGATTGGGCAATCTTCAACTTTTCTCGAACTTGGAAAACTTTCTCCGCTGTATCAGCAACAATGGTAGGTCCATGGAAACTTCTCGTACCGACCTCTTCCCAGCATACTGGGGTTCTACAACTACGACCGTACAAAGCTTCAAAGGGTGGCATCCCAATAGCTGAATGAAAACTGTTGTTGTACGCGAACTCGCATAGTGCCAAGTGCTCATCCCACTCACCTCCGAAGTCAAGAACGCTTGCTCGAAGCATATCTTCTAGAGTTTGTATGGTGCGTTCGGACTGTCCATCCGTCTGGGGGTGGTAAGCGGTGCTGAAACTGAGTTTAGTGCCCATAGATTGCTGGAATGACCGCCAAAATGAAGAGACGAATCTTGAATCTCGATCGGAAACTATCGAAACCGGAGTGCCATGAAGACGAACAATCTCCTTCACAAAGAGTCTGGCCATGTCATTGAACTTCATACTTTTCTTAAACGGAATAAAATGAGCCGATTTCGTCAACCTGTCGACTATCACCCAAATCACATCATGTCTACGGCTAGTTAACGGAAGACCTGACACAAAATCCATTGATATATGCTCCCATTTCCACTCAGGGATGTGTAGCGGATGTAACAAACCCGGAGGCTTCCTATGCTCAAATTTCACCTTCTGACATGTGTAGCACTTCGATACGAATTCTGCTATTTCTCTCTTCATATTATTCCACCAGAATCGTCTCTTGAGATCTCTGTACATCTTCGTGCTCCCAGGGTGTATAGCATATTTGGCATAGTGTGCTTCTGTCATGATTGGAATTGTCAATTGCTGAGTCTTTGGCACACACAGTCGATCTCTAAAATATAGGACTCCATCTATCAATTGGAAATCTGGCTTATCAGCGATGTGGTCTCTAATCTTGGCCAATTCAGGATCTTCAAATTGTTCTTCCTTGATCCGGTTCATAATTGTAGGCTCTATCACTGACATAGCGGCTAACATCACAGAATCATCAACCCACTGAACTTCTACATCCAACTCTTCAAAAATATCCAATTCCATCCATTGAGTATCCATAGCTGCAGTCATAGAAGATTTTCTGCTCAGTGCATCTGCCACCACATTTCCTTTTCCTGGAATATATTTAATGGGAAAATCATAATCCTTAATGAACTCTAACCACCGCCTCTGCCTCATATTGAGGTCTTGTTGAGAGAAAAGATATTGCAAACTGCGATGATCCGAATGTACTTCAAATTGTTCCCCATATAAATAATGTCTCCAAATTTTCAATGCAAAAACAATGGCGGCTAATTCAAGATCATGGGTGGCATAATTCTTCTCGTGATTCTTCAATTGCCGTGATCCATAGGCTATCACCTTTCCATGTTGCATAAGAACACACCCCAGACCAACTCTAGACGCATCGGTGTAAATCACAAATCCTCCTGTACCCTCTGGTAATGATAAAACTGGGGCGGTTGTCAGCCTCTCCTTCAGAATCTGAAAACTCGCTTCACATTCCTCGGTCCAAATGTATGGTACATCTTTCCTAGTCAATTTTGTCAACGGAGCTGATATCTTCGAAAAATCTTTCACAAATCGACGATAGTATCCCGCAAGACCTAAGAAACTCCGAATCTCTGCCACATTTCTCGGACTCGACCAGTTAATAATTGCTTCTATCTTAGCTGGGTCTACTCTAATACCCTCTCGAGTTACAATATGTCCAAGGAATGCCACTTGTTCGAGCCAGAAAGCACACTTCTCTAATTTAGCGTACAACTGATGAATCCTCAAAAGCTGAAGAGATGTCCTAAGATGATCAGCATGTTCTTCTCTTGATTTGGAGTAAACCAAAATATCATCAATGAATATCACGATAAACTGATCTAGGTAAGGAGCGAAAATCCTATTCATCAACGCCATGAAAACTGCCGGAGCATTGGTTAGGCCAAACGGCATCACCAGAAATTCGTAATGGCCATATCTTGTTCTGAAGGCTGTCTTCTCAATATCTTGCTCACGAACTCTAAGCTGATGATAACCCGATCTAAGATCGATCTTCGAAAAGTAGGCTGCTCCTTGAAGCTGGTCGAACAGCTCATCGATACGAGGCAACGGGTACTTGTTCTTAATCGTCACTTGATTGATCTGTCGGTAATCGATGCACATCCGAAAAGAACCGTCCTTCTTTCTCACGAACAATACCGGAGCTCCCCAAGGTGACATACTCGGACGGATGAGCCCTTTGTCTAAAAGATCTTGCAACTGTTCCTTCAACTCTCTGAGTTCTGCTGGAGCCATTCTATAAGGGGCCTTCGAGATAGGGGCTGTACCCG
Source organism: Umbellularia californica (assembly GCA_028538565.1). NCBI lineage: Eukaryota > Viridiplantae > Streptophyta > Magnoliopsida > Laurales > Lauraceae > Umbellularia > Umbellularia californica. The sequence goes on from JAPQWN010000005.1 coordinate 14,776,296, forward strand.
GAATCAAGTCTATTGGAAAATCCACTTCTCTTAGAGGAGGCAGTCCTGGAACTTCGTCAGGAAACACGTCAGGGAATTCGCACACTACTGGAATCTCTTCCAACTTCGCTATCGGCTCCTTCTCGGTGATAAACGCGAAGTAACCTTCACATCCATGCTCCAGAAGCTTCACTGCATCCAAGGCTGACACTAGTCCATTGTTGGGCTTCTCTCTTCGTACACCCTCGAACACCACGTCCGTCTTGGGTTCTTGCACTTTGAAAGTGATTGTCTTGTGGAAGCAGTCAACACAAGCCCGGTGCTTAGCGAGCCAGTCCATCCCGAGAATAACATCAAAATCGTGCATCGCTAGGATTATCAAATCAGCTGGCATGACGAGTCCTCCAATCTGAATGCTGCAACCTGGGTAGTAGTTCTCACAAACTACCCTCTTACCCACCGGGGTAGTCACCGTCAAAACGAAAGGAAGCAACTCAGGTGGTTGCTGAAGATCACTGGCAAATCTGGGTGCCACAAATGAATGTGTAGACCCTGAATCAAACAAGGTCCTAGCATTTCTAGTACAAACCAAAATAGTACCTTCAACTACATTCCCTGCTGCTGCTGCTTGTTCATGGTCCAAAGCAAAAACTCTTCCTGCTTGCTGGGGTCTCTGTTTGGCTTGTTGTCGTTGTTGTTGCTGTTGCGGTCTCGGTGGTGCTGGTAGTGCCATACGTAGGGGAGGTGCTGCAAGTGCGGGTCTGACTTGTTGCTGAGGGAATTGCTGGGGTATTCCACCCTGAAGGTTCCTGTTTCTTGGACAAGTAGCTGCCTTGTGCTCCATCGATCCACAAATGACACAAGCCCCCGTAGTCCTCCAACGCTTCTCCGTAGGGTGTCCTTTGCCGCATGTGTTACATCTGGGTGCACCAATCACCACACCCTTCTGTTTCTTGTTTTGTTGGCCTTTTCCTGAAAATGATGAGCTTCTTCTGAAATCACTGCCTCTTTTCTTCATAGCTACTTCTTCTGCAGAATAGCCCCGATCTACGGCATCATCAAAGGTAACCGGTCTCTGAAATGCTGTCACATGCTCCACATATGCCGGGTTCATGCCTTCTATGAAGCGGTCCACCTTCTTCTCTTCGGTATCAATCAATTCTTCAGCATACTTGGACAACTGTTGAAAGATGTGCACATACTCCGTCATGTTCATCTGATTCTGCTGCAGAGTTAGGAACTCATTTTGCTTCTTCCTCCGAATGTGATCGGGTATAAACTTTCTCCGGAATTGCTTCTTGAATGTATCCCACACAGTCTCTTCAAGTAACAACTTGAGAGGTTCTTTGATGCCTTTCCACCAAATGTTTGCTGTACCCCCGAACATCGAAGCTGTAAGTACGACCTTCTGTTTGTTATCACAATTGATAGTCTCGAAGATGTCACCAACACGGTCTAGCCATTCATCTGCTTTGATAGCGCCTTCATTCCCGTAAAAGTCGGTGGCTCCTCTCTTCCTAAATCTCTCGTACAAGGAGCTCGAGTCATTGCCTCTCATTTGATTTGCTGCTTGTGGCCCTTGATTAGCCATCAGTAGTGCTATTTGCTCATTAGTCTTCGCAACTTGTTCTATCAGCATCATTAAACGTGCATCCACATTGGGTGGTCTTCGTTGACCACCACGAACGGGTCGTTGTTGCGGGATTCATTGTTACCGCTTCCTGAGCCGGATGCCATTTACCTGCAAAAGAGTTTCAAAATCAGGTTACAACTACACTCTATCTCTCTCTTACGCACAACTACTAGTAATAATACAACACTGATAAAAAACTGATCTCAACAATCAGTACTACAAATCAATTCTATCGTATCCTCACAACGATTTCTATTTGGTTTCTAAGTCTTTTAGAAAGACTGACAGGGCTCTGATACCATACTTACGTATGTCACATCCCGGTCCCGAATCACCCTGGCCTAGGGTAATCCCCGAGGTGAAACACACGTACTCCCGTGTGATTGTACCTGTCGCGAGTCAAACACAAGCACACGAAGGAGGAGACTATTCCACTCGTGAGTCGAACTCACTGATAACTATCAATCAACAGTTCATATAGCGGAAGCTTATAACAAATGATCATCATAACCCTGTACAATCCCATAAATAACATTCAAGTTTTAAAATCAAAAGAAGTTATACATTGATACAAAATGTTTGTCCAAAAGAAAGTTCTATACATCGTTATCAAAATACATAACAAAATGAATTGAATTTGGTGTGACTTCACAAAAACATTAGTCACACATCTACTATGCTCTCAAAATGTCTTGGCGCTCTCCGAACCGAGGAGTCTCTACATGGGCCCTACCCCAGGCCACTCCTCTAGTCCCGAAGGTACCTCCTGGGTACCCTTATCTCCCTCCGCGGTCTCTGTAGGACCGGGGGCTGCGTCTGTGCCTGTGACACCAAGAATAGTATCTCAATACAACTATTTAGCAAGCATAAACAGTAAACAGGGATACAATGAAGTTTTTAAGGACAATTACAATTTGAGAATAAAAAAAAATAAGACGAGTAAAAGAGAAATTAAATAATCCATTTTCATGAATAAATCCTATATGTCATTCCTTTTAAAACCATTAAAGAAACTATAATACAAATTTTGGCAACTACATAAAGCTCATCCTCTCATTGAGAGCAAATCGTGTTGGGATGTCACTAGGGGTCCGGCCAAAGATCCTCCTAGCTACCCGGGTCCTGGAGTTCCGGTGCTCCAGTCTGTCAACTGCGCAGCGACGTTCAATAATAAACCAAGACTTAACCCCGTCGAGTACCGTCCGGTCGAAGCTAAGTAGTGCCGACTTATTCAAATCAATTTCGTTTGCCATTCAAATCGAGTGACTATTCAAATATTTGGATACACCCAATGGCGTTATCCATATCAATATCACATAATGTATAACAATTGAAGAGCATTATATATATGACAATTTATCGAAAATTGATGTAAATACAATTCTCGTTTTCAATACTTAAAGCAATTATTTAACGACTATAACAATTGATAATAAATTATTATTCATATAATCTATTGTCATCCAATACAAGATTAATTTATAAAATCAACATGTTATTGTTTTCTTAGTGTCACTTATGATGATCTCATGTTGGATTTCTAAATTAATCCTCATGGCTTAACAATAGGTTAATGATTTCATTTGGGCTTAATTAGAAGGATTAGGGTCCCAATACTAAGACATAATGAAACCTAAGTTCCTATGGTAAGGGGGTGTACATCCTAATTATCCATTTGGGATTGATTAGGAGGGTTAATTATGGACTAGGAGTAATAATATACCTTTAATGAGCCATAAAGAGGTCCAGCAGAAAGGTTTAGGCAGTTCTACCGGTAGAAATTCCGGTAGAAGAAGTTCTACCGGTAGAACTACCGGTTGAGGCGTTTCTACCGGTAGAACTTCCGGTAGAGACAGTTCTACCGGTAGAACTACCGGTTTAAGCATCTGGATTTCCTTCTCCAGGCTCTCTGCCAGATTTTTGACTGTTTCTACCGGTAGAACTTCCGGTAGAACAGGGGTTCACAGTTTTCTTCAACTCTCTGTGTGATTTCGAGCCGTTTCTACCGGTAGAACTTCCGGTAGAACGTCTCGAGTTCAATTTTTCTTCTTTTTTCTATTTTAATCTCTTCCAAATGAGCTTCCTAGCTCTCCAAACACATACATAATACTTCCATACTTCCCAAAACAACTACAAGAAGAAATCCAACTCATTTACCTTCTTTAAACATAAAGACCCAATTTTATGGAAAGAGAAAGAGAACACTTGAATCAATTGAAAATGTACAAAATGCAACCCAATTTATGTTTATACTTGCCTCAAAGAAGAGCTTATAACTTCACACCCACTTGACTTGAGGAAAAACCCAAAAGCCCCAATGTTCAAACCCTAATCATCATAAATACATAAAAACTTGATGAGGATGCAATGCATGAATGAGGATGGGTCTATTCATCTCTAAGATGCTCAAAATCATGGTCAAAGGGTTTTGTTACTCACCTTTAGTAGGGATTTCGAATTTGAGATGGAATAGAGAGAGTTGGAAGATGTCCCTTGTCACAAGGTGAAGAAGAAATGGAGAAGATGAAGAGATGATGATTCACCCAAGTTATCAAAGTACATGCAAGAGTTCTCTTGATGATTGAATGAGGAGAGAAATGAAGAAGAGAAAGGTTATGGAGAGTTGCAGAGAATGGGAATGAAATGAGTGAAGGAAGGAAATGCCTTATATATGAAGTAAGAGTGGATTTGCAAACTAGCCCAATAGTTAAGGTCATTTCCAGATTAAGTCAATTGGGGTCCATCTTCTCAATAAGTGGTCAAATGAGGTCGAGCCTATTATGAAAGTTGATAAGATTGACGAAATACACGTGCTAGTGGCAAAATGACGCGCAAATGATGTACTTTATGAAAATCGAAAATTATGAAAAAGCTCTTTTAATTACATTAAACTGAGTCAATCGGTGTCAACTCATCTATTTTGGGTTCAAAACTCACCCAACTCAAATCAAATGCACCAATCAATAGTAATTCATCATAATTAGGAGTCAAGCATAATTAATTTGGCTAATACTCAATTAATTAGCAATAATCAAGGTTCATTAGGCTTGGGGTGTAACAAGAATGGCCAGGTTGGATTGGAACTTCTTTCATGTTTTTTGTCTTGGATAAATCATCTAAAGTTCTCAAGCAAGGAATGACCTGGCCAATGAGGCCCACCTTGCTTCCTATAATCAATTTAACCTCTTTCTGCCGAACCAAATCAGATATTCATCTACATACATTGCATAGGATAGAATTTGGTCAATCTTGAAGCCCTCAAAGTTTTAGGGTAAGATTCTTCACTTTACTCGCATGCTTCGTTCAAAATTTGTAGCCTTTTAGAGGAAATTGTAAGGTTATTTAATCAATTCTGAAGCCCACAAAATATTTTGTCACGATTTCTTTCGTTTTCTATTTTTCGACAAACATATCTACTAAAAAGACATTATGAATTCTAAGGCTTCATACTTTGGAACATATGCCTATTTTTGGTAATGACATTTTTTTTCTGGAACCATAGCTCTTGCATTCACATGACGCTCATTTTTTGGCTTTTTGTGAGAAGATGGTTGTACATGTCAGTTAGCAATTCATGGCTATGTCTAAAACAGAGGTTAATCTAGATGCCCCTTGCTCCCCATTACTTGGCACGGTTTGTGTTTGTGGAGACTAAACAAAGTTTGTTCCATTAGCCTCAATCTATAGTGGTTATTAGGTGCGGCCAGTGCACAAGGCGGGGCTCACCTCGGAGTCCATCCAAGTCGACCAAAAGCTTTCCCCCTAGTTGACAGGTTCCACCGAGTTTGCACCCATCAAGATGGACTGTACACCGTTGGATTAACTATATACCAATCTGAATGTACTATGAACGATTAAACTTGTGGACACCAAATAAGGATGATGGGTTGATCGGTTGGAGACGGTTTTCACAGAAAGGAAGGGCCCAGGGAGATCTTTCAATCCCCCCAAGTTCTAGTCCAAGTGGTGCCCATGTGAGCCCTACATCAAGGTATGCACAGTCATCCGATGCTCGAATCACACAGTGAATGACTACTATATAAATAATGTAAGTTGTTTTAGATTAGACAGCCGAGAACTTTTAAATGATTTGATTTTGACTGCATCCCATAGTTGTATGTTATAGTGCTAACAGACCCCACAACTCTACCCAACAAACGAGCTGGATCAAGAAAGAAACTTCAAAAGAAAAATAAAATTCACTTGTATGGTCACTAGGCCAAAATTGGCTTGAATTCAATAAAAGGCTTTAATTAGTTTGATCGCATGTTAAAAGTTAAAAAAAAAAAAAAAAAAGAAAGGAGAAGAAAAGTAAGATTCATTGTTCCATTCCCTTTATTTTGTATTTTAATTACACATTTTTCACATAATGCATATGAAAATGCCCTCTATTCCGATCAGATAGAAGGATTTGTTAGGAATGGTTAGAGAAAGCATTTTGATAAGGATTAGTTTAAATTAAAATTATCATTATGTTATATAAATTGAGATCATTCCTAAAAATGAATATCGCGGTGATTTTATCTCACTAAGTTCATTTCTTTAACGGCACGTTTGGCAAACAGAGTTCCATCGTTCAGCTGGAACCAAGCTATCTTCAAAAATGATTTTCTAAGAAGAGTTCCAAGTTCTTCAATTTTTTACCTGTCTTATTAGATTCCTCTTAGAATCTAAAAGAAATTAGATTGTAAAATTGTACATCGCTAGATACCGATTATGTCGAAGAACTTTTTTTCTTAAAGACTTGCTCATATCAATTGGTAAATTGAAGTTAAATTGGACAAGGAGGTCATGCACAACAAAATCCCTAACCCAACTAGGGCCAAAATTAACAACCTAAAATCCAATTAACTTACTACCAAATTTTCCAATAGGAGGGGTATTGGACTCATTAAAACCTTACCCATTGCTGTTCACGCTATTATTACTCAATGGAGGAACACTTTCTTCTTTCCTATATATGATATATATTTCTTTTGTCTAAAAAGAAAATTAATATATTGAAGGGGAAAAGGAGCGGCATACATGGTTTTTACAAAACGCCCATAAAAGCCTCAGAAATGCACATTATAACCATGCCCAAAAAATACAAGCAAGCCCATAAAACTGTGAACAAGAAAACCTGAATCTGAAAATTGGAAGACTAAGACTCTATATGGCAATTCTATTTTTTTCCTCTAATTCTCTAAATCTCCAAAACGGGTAGAGCTTGTGAAAATAGAGGCGTTTGGTAATAAGTTCAGCCTATGCCCATATTAGAGAAGTAGACGCAATGCCTCTTAAATCCACAGCCCTCAAAAGGTGCATTTGAAAAGTAGAGACAAAAAACATATGAGGCGGATGAACAATGTTTACCACTCCACAACTCTCTGGTCCGGTTTTTTAATTTTTTTTTAAAACCTAAGAGAGTAAATGAAGACCTAGAACATTGAAAATGTTTACAAGATCAAACGCAGCTATTGGACCAAATTTTAGCTGTTGGATCATCACCAATCTCGAGATATATGAAAAAAGCATGAGCCATTGGATAGTATTTTTGGATTCTATGGACTCCAAACAAAAGATCAAAACCGTTAGATCTCTTTGGAAGGCTAAACATGACTATTTAGTTAATTTTCAAGGCTTGATACGTTGTGGATCTCAAGGTATTTGCAAAACAATATCAGCCACTGATGTAACATGCTCAATATTGGATTAGTCCATAAGCGGTCATATTTTCCTCTTGTTTTTATATTAACTTTGGGATAGTAAATAATGATCCAAACCATTGAAATTGTTACTAAGATCAAGCATGAACTTTACCAAGAATCACTATTAGGAGCGGTTTAATTAAAACCATGTCAAATGGGACTAGGAAGGGTTCCAAGCCGTTCCAAAAGGGGGTGTTACTATTCATTTGAAACGGCTCAAGACCGATCCAAAAGTATAATTCTAGAATGGTGAGGTCCTTTCCTAATTTTTTTAACGGCTATTCACCGTTTTCCTAATTTTTTTAACGGTTATTCACCGTTCTAATATTATTGTTTTGGAACAATTTTAAATTATTTAGGAAAATGATTTAGAAACAATTTTGAACCGTTCCGGAATTATTTAGGAACAGTTGAAGAATTATTTTAAGAATGATTTATCTTTTATTTAGAACGATTTATCTTTTATATGGGATCAAATTTCAGTTGTTCGATCATCATCAATCTTAAAATATATTAAAAAAATGTGAGCAATTGGATAGTATTTTTTGGATTATGTGGGCCCCAAACACAAGATTCAAACTGTTAGATCTCTTTGGAAGGATAGACATACTATGAAGTCAATTTTCAATGCTTGATAACTTGTGGATCTTGAGAGATTCATGAAAAACCTTCAACCATTGATTAAAAAAAGTCTATTTAAAACAGGCCCTTGCATTACGAAACACTCCTTTTCATTATGGCCTCTTTCTTTATGGCTCTATTTTGATGGGTCTATCTAAAAAAGTGTACAAATACCATATAAGCATGATGGAATGGACTTGGTGACCATGAAAAGATTCTGGAAATCCTATCGAGAGATGATAAAAAGATCCCTCAGCTAGTTCTTAACTCTAATGTTAGATGCCCTTAGTTCATTGTATGTTAGTTCATTTCTAGCTTCCAAAGAGAGAAAATGTTAAGAATCTGAATTGAAGGACAACGCCATCCATGTAGAAGCAGAAAACAAAGAAGGGTAGGCACAACCAGCTACTTGGAGGACCCATTTTCAAAAGGACCGAGCAAATGGACAGAGAAAGAAAAGATAAATATTTTAGCAGCTTGTTCGCAAAGACGACGTCTTGATGCCAAAGAAAGCTTGAAGCTTGATAGTTTGAGTCCACGCTCTAGGATGCCATGGGTACCATATATGTCATCCTATAGTAGGGCAACGGCCTGCAAATAATATAATCCCACTTAAGAGTAAGACTTGATTTGGGTTTCTTGGGGAAGAAGTCTCCACTCATCTCAATATAAAGATAAGGGAGATCTAGGGTTGGATACTCTCCGTTCTCATAGGTAAGACAAAAGACAAGGATATCAAAGATATCGGAGTTTCCGCATCCAAATCAATCACAAACTTGGGTTGAGGTTTTCTGATGCATCAATGGCCATCCAAAGTAGGAGGAATTTCTTTTTCCTTTTTCTTCTTAAGAAACTACTCATGTCATTTGATAGTAGATATTTAAAGATATTAGATTATTTCTAAATTTTAAAAAAGGTAATTTTTTCCTTTCCTTAAGATATTTTATGTTACATCATTTCCACGAAAAGAAGATTCCAACTTCTGCTAGGATAAAGACAAAAGAAACTATTTCCTGTAGGGTTTCTGTGAAATAGTAAAAGTCTATGGAAGCACCATTTCACAGACATTACAAAAACAACCCTCTTTTTAATTATATTAATAGTATCAAATTCTTTCTTTTTTACTTCTAAATCTTTTAAATATATCATTATTGGTAGTTGCAAAAAAAAAAAAAAAAAATCCTTTTGAGTTGGTACATATTTATTTTTATATGTATAAAAAAACTTCTTCTAGGGATTTTTTATAACAAGTGAGGGAATTTTCGTATTTTAAGAATTCCTAGATGTTGAATATATCAGGATTCCTCATTATTGAGGATCTCACATCGTGCTTATTGGTGTATGGAACTGAGCAAAATTGGTCTCATGTAAGTGCATAAACATGTAAAACTTCTATGAGGGGAGATCATTAAACTCTAAAAAGATTTATAATTGCCAAATGTAGATTTTTCGAATCTTTAAAAAAAAAAGAGGGGAAATGATGAGAGATCTTCAAGGATTTATTTTTTTCAATACTAATACGATTTATTTTCATTTCTTTTATGCATATGTCCATGCTGTACGTATGGGTGGTCGAGTCAGTTGTGTTACGAATACTCTTAAATGGAAAGAACTATTTAACAAGAGAGAGAGAGAGAGAGAGAGAGAGAGAGAGAGAGCAAATTACTTATCCATTGCATGAGCTGACATATTTACCTTTTACCTTCACAATTCCTTTTAGCAAGCGGTTGCACCCATGCAAAAAATAATAAATGAATGAATGAATACAACTATTAACTACCATTGTAGTTAAAAATGGCCGTGTCATCATATCGGCTTCATCAGAAGATCACGCCGGTTGATGTTGATGTCGAGTTTCACCGGAAGCAATGCTAGAACGGATGATGGCATCATCGGACGCAGGTCCCACAACAGGATGATGAATGGCAAAGTTCTTCTCATTGAGTGGGCATTGAGGGCCTTAATTATAAAGCTCCATGTGGATCGACCTGATCTTATCAGTTATTACTGCAATCGAAGCTCTGCATTTGGAGCCACGATCAGTCATTTGATAGTAGATATTTCAAGATATCAGATTATTTCTAAATTTAAAAAAAGTAATTTTTCCCTTCCCTTAAGATATGTTATGTTACATCATTTCCACGAAAGAAGATTCCAACTTTTGCTAGGATAAAGACAGAAGCAACTATTTCATGTGGGGTTTCTGTGAAAAGTAAAAGTCTACGAAAACACTATTTCACAGACATTACAAAAACAATCCTCTTTTTAATTATATTAATAGTATCAAATTCTTTCTTTTTTACTTCTAAATCTTTTAAATCTATCATTATTGGTAGCTGCAAAAAAAAAAAAAAAATCCTTTTGAGTTGGTACATATTTATTTTTAGATGCGTAAAAAAATTTCTTCTAGGGATTTTTTTTATAACAAGTGAGGGAATTTGCATATTTTAAGAATTGCTAGCTGTTGTATATTTCAGGATTCCTCATTGAGGATCTCACATCGTGCTTATTGGTGCATGGAACTGAGCAAAATCGGCGTCATGTAAGTGGATAAATATGCAAAACTTCTATGAGGGGGAGATCATTAAACTCTAAAAAGATTTATAATTGGCAAATGTAGATTTTTCAAATCTTTCGAAAAAAAAAGGAGGGGAAATGATGAGAAATCTTCAAGCATTTATTTTTTTCAATACTAATACGATTTTTTTTCATTTCTTTTATGCATATGTCCATGCTTTTAGTATGGGTGGTCGAGTCAGTTGTGTTACGAATACTCTTAAATGGAAAGAACTATTTAACACGCACAAAATAAGAAAGAGAGAGAGAGAGAGAGAGAGAGAGAGAGAGAGATCATCTGCCCTAATAAATTACTTAAATACAGGTATCCATTGCATGAGCTGACATTTACCTTTTACCTTCACAATTCCTTAGCAAGGTTGCACCCATGCAAAAAATAATAAATGAATGAATACAACTATTAACTACCATTGTAGTTAAAAATGGGACTGTCATCTTATCGGCTTCATCAGAAGATCACGACGGTTGATGTTGACGTCGAGTTTCACCGGAAGCAATGCTAGAACGGATGATGGCATCATCAGACGAAGGTCCCACAACAAAATGATGAATGGCAAAGTTCTTCTCATTGAGTGGGCATCGAGGGCCAGGATTGCTCGATACGTATGTACACCCCGATCGACCGGAAAGTGCCACAGGGCCCTTTTGGAGGGACTGCAGCACAGTGATCTGTCTCTTTGATCCCCACTCCAGGTCTAAAGGCCTTGCCGCAGTGAGAGGTTGGAAACTTGAGTAGAAGAAGAAGATGAAAATGATGGATGTTGTTGGTATAAGAGTTCTTACTTTTAAACCCATCTCTGTGATGAAGAAGACTAATGAGGAGGAAAAGAGACAGTTTTTGTTATGTGGGTTTTTGGTGTTTTGTTTTGTAGAAAAGATGAGATCGAAGACTTTATATATGGGTTGGCATGGAGAACTTGCTTGTATTCCTTGTGAGGAGCTTTTGAGTGTGACTTGGTATTGCTATAGTTTAGATAAAGAAGAGAAGAATGAATCAAATCAACGGTTTGACCGCACAAGCCAGTCTTAAGGACTCGACCAGAGAGAGAGAGAGTCCGGATACGCCCTGTGTAACCTACACGCTTCCTCTTTACAAGGAGAATGCTGTTGCTTCGCAAGTTTTGTTTCCAAAGATCAATATTCTAACCTGAGCTAGAAAAGAACCATTTTCATCACTCAATAATATTTCCAACTTCTCTTGGATTAGAGGCCTTAAATACTAATGTTAAGGGATCTTTGGCTAATTTTTTATAATTTTAAAAAAAGAATTTATGTAGGATTGAGTAATCCGATGAAATGCAAATCTGTTGGAGAAAGTCCGTGAAGGACATTTTAAAATTTATCCCTTCAAAATTCTAAATTTATGTTCAACTATTAAGCCCTTAAATGGAAGGGCTATAGTCCCAATAAGTGCTAAAACAAATTTTTTTTTTTTTTAGGGACGGGGGTGGCAGAGGAGTCGGAATTGGCTCAAAACATGTCCCTTTCGTAAGGCATATCTATGGCTGAAGTTCAATCCGCATCTGACCATTTTTAAAATGGGTCAAGTAAATTCAATCCACACCCATCCCAAATCAACACTACCCGGCCTGCATAACCCGCGTACAATGCAACTCAACTCGTTTAACTTGACCCGACCTATAGAAGTGCAGCTCAAACTCAATTCATTTCAAATACTAAGACTATATTTGAGATAAATTGTAGGCCAACACAAGCTCCGTTCATTCCATATATAACAAACTACTTTAAGTAACAAAATATTAATTAAACCACCAAATTCATTTAAAAGGATTTACGTACGTATATGAGTTGGCCCTAAACCAAACCATTAAATGGGTTACATAGGTTATGTGGGTTAACTCTAACCCGATTTATTTTTACTGCGAATCAAGTTCTCCTAACCCTTGACTAACCCATATATATAGTGGGGTATTCATATGCATCCATCCCTCACCATTTTTGGTGAGGGATAGATGCATATGAACATTTCCCATATATATATATATATATATATATATATATATATATATATTGTAGGTTGAGTTAGTTGACGTGACCCGAGCCCGAGATTATGAATAATCCGAGTTAACCCCTAGTCGCGTCTCATAATTACTCCCGTGAACTTTAATCAAATAAAATTCACAAGGGATATCAAATATACATTATACAGAATATGAACAAATATACATTATCAACGTATGTATCAAATTTTCATCTACACTATCTACAACATCCACTTGCAAATTTAAATACAATGCAATGATGAAAAGTGTGAAACGTTTCAAACCAATTTCCCATTTCAAAGTTTTCCTTCCAAGTTTTCATTTTTGTTTTCGTTTTCAATATCATACTCATATGATATTGAATCATCTCTATTTTGCTAGTCCTCCTAGAGGAACAAGAGCGGTTGCCTCCACTGGCACTGCGGCCTTTACAGGTTCGGTATGGGCAGCTGGGCCTGTAATGCCATCAATAACACTGTGAATTCGACAATTCAGTAATGTATAAATAGATACATGATTATACATACTAATTATACATTTAACCTGTCTAAATTCAATAATAAACAATACAATTACAATTCAAAATCAATGAGAGTCTTTAATATTTGGCAAACTACAATAGTATTTCAAATCAAATCACATCTTCCTAAAGAGGAAGAAATCATTCAATATCATCTTCCAAAAGGAAGAAATCATTTAATACTGTGGAATCTACCAGTGCCTGGGCCAGGGACATCAGGCAACCACGGAGCTCCGAAATACTTCCAAATCATCTGCTGCAGCAGAAACAGCTCTAATGAGCATTAACGAAATCACTATATAGTACCAAACTCAAGAAACAATACAGTTTAACATATTAATTCCATTCAATTACAAATTAACGAATTCAATTAAATAAACAAGTCTTTTAGAATTCAATTCAAGTTATGATCCATTTCGGATAGAATTCAATGTAGGGATGTCAAACGGGCCGGGCCGGGCCGGCCTAGCCCGCTTCAGAGTCGGCCCGCCGTGCTAGTGGGCCGGGCTGGCACGGCCCGCCCCAGCTAGCGGGCCGGGCCGGGCCGGCCCGCCAGGGAAAAACCCTGGCCCAGCACGGCCCACCACGGGCCGGGCTGGAACGGGCCTGCACTGTTTTTTTTTTTTTTTTTCAATTTGCTCCAACCCCTTCCCAAATTTCATTTTCAAAATGTGCAAACCATTAATTCACATTTCCCACAAAATTCCCATGAAAGCACTTCCATCATTCCTTCTACAAAGCCCATATCCCCCCTTGAAATCTATTTTAGTGCTTTGGTGTGCTTTGTTGCCAAGTTGCCCCATCTCATGGTAATAGTTGATTAATGGTTTTCTCTGAAAAAAAGGGATATGGGTGAATCTCCTTGGGTCTAAATAAATTATGGGGCTAGGGTCATGCTAACCATATATCATTATAAGTTTCACTTGGAAAGATCCACTTGTCCTTCCATGTGAAATTTTTTTTTTAGTGCTTCATTCCATTCACCCTCCCCCATTATCCATATATATATGACTGAATTTGATAATTATCCGAAGGTACATTCTTTCTGAGAAAGAAAAATATTTGATGAAGGCTACATGAAGGCTCTCTTCTATTCATATAGTTTTCCTTTTTCTTTTGAGAATGTGGACACATGTAACAAATCTAATTTGGGGCCACTCCAATTGGAATGCCCATAAATTAGAGTAGTGATCAACTTAATGGCAACCTTTTAACTTTCCTTACGTAAACAATTTTTGGTACGTTTATTGGTTCATTTGGATTTTTCCAGTATGTTGCTTGCCTTTACTCTTGATCTACAAATTTTCACCATAATTTTGGCAAAGCTACAGTTTTATATATTATAGAATGAAACAAAGAGGGTAGATTCATCCAATCCATTGTCATTTTCAAATTTAACTCCTTTTTAGTAGAGTAGGTTAGGCTTTATTTAGTGGATCATGAAGGCTGGCGGGCCGATTGGCTGGCTGGCGGGCCGACCCCAGCGGGCCTGGTGGGCTGCAGCCCCAGCCCACGTTCCTGGCGGGCCCGGGCCGAACAGGCCAGCGTGCCCAGCCACCTAGGCCCGGCCCAACCCATGTGCGGGCCGGGCCATTGTGGGCCGGGCCGTTGACCAGCGGGTCGGAGCGTGCCGGCCCGGCCCATTTGACATCCCTAATTCAATGTACAATTTTAATTAAGTAATTCCAACAATTCAAGTGTAATCCTCGGTTATTTAATGTACGTATTATTCTCGATGAATACCACAGTTTATATGAATTTGTACATTAAAGTCCCCTTAATTAATACTCATGGAGGTATAAACAGTATTAATAGCCTTGATATAATCAATAGGCTCTTTAAAGTAAATTCAGAAATTAACTTCAAAAATTATTCATTTCGGTTAATTGTTCGATCACTGGTCAGTTGACCGAACTGTACAACTCGGTTAACCATCGTTTAATTGAATTCCTCAGCTAGCTTTCCAGATGCTCATTTTTCACTTACATTCAGTTCTTGAATATCGATTAACCTCTCGGTTAACCCTCAGTTGACCTTTTGGTCACTCTCGATTTGCATTATGAATCTCATTAATCCTCAATTACATCATAATTAGTCTCAAGACTAATTTATAGACCATTTATGTATATTAAAAAAAAATATATTTGATTCAAATAGAATCATCACAATTTCGGACTCAACTTGGGTCCTTTGATCGATTGAAACTATAAACCATTAGATTCTACGTTTCAAGAGCTTTTCATCGATATATGGAACTCCAAAATCTGACGTACGGATAAAAAGTTATGGCAATTTGAAAATCTGCCAAATTCAACTATCTGCCAAGAGTTCGAACGTTCAGATTAATAGTTCGAACGTTCGAGTGCAGTACATTCCAAGCAAAAAACTAGCAAGGCCAAGAGTTAGAACGTTCAGGCCAAGAGTTCAAACGTTCAGACAAGAGTTCGAACATTCAGGCCAAGAGTTCGAACGTTCGAGTGTAAATTTCCCAGAAAAGAACTTGTACAGTTTTGTTTTGCACTGAACGTTTTTCCCACCTTTTCTACTCATCATTAGGTCTTTCCAAAGACCTTTTAAACATGATTGAGTCTCTAATACTCCATAAACAATTCATTCATCATTTATAACCTAATGGAAATTGTTTACAAAACCAAATTAATGAACAATTACAAGCATATATATATAAAAATATATATATATATATAGGGGGATCTTCAAGTGCATCCTCCCCTCACCACTTTTTGGTGAGGGACACCCTTTTTGGGGAACAAGCAAGTACAAAGTGTACTTTTGTACTTTGTCTTTTCCCCACCTTTGTACTTGCTTTTTTCCCAAAAGGGGTGTCCCTCACCAAAAATGGTGAGGGATAGATGCATAGGAAGACCCTCCATATATATATATATAAGAACTGATTATACTTGCAATAAAATTCTGGAACCTCCTGTTCCCTTCCTCAAGCATCATTTCTCATAAGATTAACACTTTTATTTATTATGTAATCAATTCAAATATCATTCAAATGATCCACAAATCAAATCATGTCTATACAAATCAAATAAAATCATATCTAATGAAAAGAAACTCATATCAAGTAACAATTTAATCACAAGTACTGTTTATACCTGCCTTAGCTTGAGATCAATCAATGAGAGTCCCTTCTTTTTTTGGCTTAGCTCAATTTGATATAAAATATCCCAAGTCAAAACCCTAATTCCATGAAACAACCAAAAACAGAATTTCTTGAGTTGTTTGTTCTAAAAACTATTCCAATTCACCTACAGAACTTGGAAATTCTGTAAAAATCACTAAACTCTCACCTTAAAACTTGATGAAGAGAAATTCAAAGCTTTTCCTCAAACTTTAAATTCAAGAAATAAAGAAGAAGATGAAGAAAATAATGAGGAAGATGAAGTAGATGAACCTCTCCTCTATGTTCACTTACACGACCTCTAATCCAGCCAACTAATGAAGAAAATGAGAGAAAGAAAGAATAACTGAGCTTAGGGTTCTTGAGCTCTCTAGAATAATCGAATGGAATGTGTGTGGACTCTTTCCACCGAAACCGATGTTGTCCCGGCCTCGACAATTGTCCTAATCAAAGAAGGCCTCCACAGCCGCATCTCGGTCGCTGTCAAGATGGGACTGGTCTCGGGACTGGTCTCGGTAGAAATACCGACCACGTCCTCTCGAGCTCAGCCTCGCACTTACATCCCCGTCCGATCTCGGGTATGGCTGACCTCGGTGAATTCTCCAGTTCGGCCCCACGGCCGAGGTGAACGCTGGGCGTCCAAACTCCCATTATGAGATGGGACGGGTACTTTATAGGGAGTCCCTGACAAGTAGGGTGGCCACCGCCATTGATAAGAGCTTGTTCCTATCAACAGATCACATCCACATTTATGTAAGGGATTTGAGGTGATGTCTGATGGGACAAGTATCCTTACCTACCTCCACTATGGAATCTTCTACTCTCCTCTATATATGCCTGCATGGAGAACCATGAACAGGTACATGCAATACACAGCCTGCACTGTTATTTTGCTAAACACCTTCTTCTCCACTTCACCCTAGTTCAGTGACTGCACTAACTCAGGCGTCGGAGTGCCTTTGGCTGACAGCAGCCTCGGGCCCTGACTGTTCTTTCTTCCCTCTTTTCAGGATTCAGGCCGTCGGTGACTTCTCCGATCAGCTGAACAGGATTTTCCTAATCCCCTTCATCACTTAAACTAAGTCCGTAATAATTTAGGCACTTACAATTGGCGCCGTCTGTGGGGAACTACTCTGAAAACTCCACACTTTCAATCCTAACAGCCATGCCTCCTAAAGCTAAGAAGGGAAAGAGCGTTGTTGGACCGTCCATGTCCAGCCAGCCAGAAATATTCTTGCCTCTCATGCCGCCTCCACTGGTGACGAACCGGGCAGGGGCATTAGTGACAAGGCAGCAAAGAGATGTCAGGCAAACACCACCCAACCCTCAGTTGAAAAGAGCGGAAGGGGATCCTGGTGTTCGAAGCGTAGGGTCACCCGTCACGGTGACACACTCATCGTCGAGAGGTGTACCAGCGTCTCCTCGGAGCAGTCCCGTAGCAGTACGGGCCCGGACAACGTCCTCCCAGGCGGAGCGTCCACGCCTGGAGGTCGTTTTCACCCAAGCACCCCGCAAGGACGTTCCTCCTCAGGAACAGTCCCAGCGAGGTAGAGCTCCTGAGCAATCTCAACCTCTTCGGTCTCATCACGAAGACCATATGGAGGAGGACCATATCCACCTCGGTGACGAAGGTGACGATGACACGGCCCTAGAGGACGATGTTGAAGCCCAAGCTGAAGCAATCAAGGCTTAGAACCTCGTCATTGAGGAACAGAAGGCTCAGATCCTCCTGCTCCAGCGACAGCTGGAGGTCAAGGACGGACCCCTGCCCGAAGCCTCTCACACGCCTCCACCTCAGCGGAAAGCTCGGCGGGGCCCTGAGGGTCAGCCAGACCTAAGGGAGCAGCTAAACGAGAGACGTGCCCGAGCTCGGGAAGAAGGCTCGAGTAACACTCACGCCAGCGCCGATCAGCGTCAGCGCCAGAGGCAAAAGCGGGAGGTCGGTGCCGACCCCGACATGGCCGCTTATATTGATCAGCAGATTAAGCTGGCCGTGCAGCAGAACCTGGAGCATGCCGGCCTCGCTCGAGGTCGGTTGGCTACCAGATATGGCGACATCCACGAAACCTCCCCGTTTACTCGGGAAATCACAGACCATCCTCTCCCTGATAAATTCAGCATCCCACGCTTCAATCTTTATGACGGGACGTCCGACCCCGAAGCTCACCTCCGACACTTCACCCAGAAGATGTCGGTATTCAGCGGCGACGGGAACCTCGACTGCAAGGTTTTCTCCTCCAGCTTAGGTGACCTCCCGCTTCGATGGTTCTGTGCACTCTCCGAGGGATCGGTTTCGAGCTGGCGACAGCTCCGAAACTCCTTTGTCGAGAAATTTCAAGCACATCGGGTCATCCCGAAGACTGACGCCGACCTAATCTCTATGAAGATGAGGCTGACCGAGAATATCACTCGATTCGCCAAAAGGTTCTGAACCATCTACAGCGTAATCGAGAATTCCAATGACGAGGTGGCCGTCACAGCCTTTCAACAAGCTTTGCTACCAGGAAATGAGCTTCGAAAGAAATTGGTGCGTCGCCCACCGGATTCAGTGAAGACACTCATGGCCCGGGTGAACCAGTATGTTGAGCAAGAAGAAGACGAGCTCCGGGCTCGGGAGAGCCATAATCTTTGGCCCCCACTCCAAGAGGGCCAGCCTTCCGAGGGCCGACCTTCGGAAGGCCGACCTACAAGGAGAGAAAAGAGGCTTGCTAAGAGGGAGGCGGACCGAAGTCGAGAGCCATCCAGCTCGGCAGCACGTTCTGCTCCCACTTCGGGAGGCAGCGCAAAGCCGAAGCCAAGTGGCGCCCCTCACAAAGCCGTAAACACCATCTTCAGAGAGCCCATTTACAAACTCCTGGGCAAAATCCAAGCCCAGCCTTTCTTCAAATGGCCCCAGCCCATGAAAGGTGACGCTGCCTTACAAGATCAGAGCAAGTTCTGTGCCTACCACAAAGATAGAGGACACAGAACCGAGGATTGCTACTCCTTCAAGAATCACCTTGAAAGGCTTGTAAAAGATGGGCACCTCAGAGATCATATCAAAGAGGAGGGAAGGGTAAACCAAGCCCAGCAGCACCACCTCGACGACAGGGACAGCGATGGGCCTATAGGGACCATCGATGTCATTCACCTGGCTCCCGCTCCCAAAGGCAGTGATCAAGCGCGTGCCGAGGCCAGGAGGGCCCAACATGGCAAACACGTGATGGCGGCCGAGCTCGGTCCCTCTGTCAAGAAGGCCCGCATAGAGAGACCAAAGATTTGGTTCTCAGATAAAGATCTGGCCGGGTTCAGCTACCCCACAATGATCCTCTTCTTTTGACTATGAGGTTACAAAACTTCAACGTCAAAAGGATCCTAGTTGACCCCGAGAGCTCCTCAGAGATCCTCTATTTCGACTGCTTCAAAAGAATGGGTCTGAAGGAAGAGGATCTGCTCGAAGCCCGCACCCCTTTAGTAGGATTCAGCTCCAAGACGGTATATCCCAAAGGGAAGATCTCCCTCAAGGTCGAGGTCGGAGGAGCCCCCATGACGGCAGACTTCCTGGTGGTGGATGCACAATCTCCATACAATGCCATCATGGGGAGAACCTGGCTTCATAATATGGAGGCTGTACCCTCGACCCATCACCAGAAGCTCAAGTTCCTGTTACAAAACAAGGACGGGAGCTTCGAAGTCATCATAGTCCGCGGCGACCAAGACATGGCCAAAGAATGTCTCATGGTCGTGGTCCCCGGAGAGACAGAGCCTCAGCGAGTCCACATGACCGAGCTCGAAGCTGAGCTCGACGCCGTGGGCCGGACTCCCGAGCAGAAGAGCATTGAGGACCTCACTCAGGTCGGGATCGACTCCAGCGATCCAGAGAGGTTCTTCCTACTCGGTAGTCAACTTGCTGACGAGGAAAGGGCCAGGATGCTCGACTTCCTATTGCAAAATAGAGAAGTCTTCACTTGGACCCCATATGAAATGTCTGGCATCAGCCCGGAGGTCATAAGCCACAAGCTGAATGTAGACCCTCAGCACAAACCTGTTGCCCAAAAGATTCGAAGGTCGGGTACTCAACAGGCCGAGGCTGTGACCAAGGAGGTCAACAAGTTATTGGAAGCTGAAGCCATTAGAGAAGTCCACTACCCTGTGTGGTTAGCCAACACGGTTGTGGTGAAAAAGAAGGATGGGAGCTGGAGGGTCTGCGTAGACTTCACCGACCTGAACAAAGCCTGCCCCAAAGACAGCTTTCCTCTGCCGAAGATAGACCAGCTGATCGACGCCACTGCCGGGCATGAAAGGATGAGTTTCCTCGATGCCTACCGAGGTTACCATCAAATTCCAATGCATGAGCCTGATCAAGAAAAAACCGCGTTCATAACACCCAGGGGCACCTACTGTTACAAAGTAATGCCCTTCGGGTTAAAAAACGCGGGTGCCACTTACCAAAGGCTGGTGACCAAGATGTTTCAGGACCAGCTCGGCAGGACGGTCGAGGTATATATCGATGACATGGTCGTTAAGTCAAAACAGTCACAGGACCACTTGACTGACTTACATGAGACCTTCTCCATCCTCAAACAGTACAAGCTCAAGCTAAACGCCTCGAAATGTGCATTTGGCGTCGGCTTGGGCAAATTCCTGGGCAGCCTGGTTACTAGGCGTGGAATCGAGGCCAATCACGATCAGATCTCGGCAATCAGAGCCCTACAAAGTCCGGCCTCGACAAAACAGGTCCAGAGACTTACCGGGATGGCAGCAGCACTGAACCGCTTCATCAGTCGAGCCTCAGATAAATGCCATCCCTTCTTCCAGCTCTTGAAAAAGAGATCCGGGTTCCAATGGACCCCGGAATGCGAAAGTGCTCTCCAGGAACTCAAAGAATACCTTTCTTCCCCTCCTCTGCTTTCCACCCCGGTTCGGGGTGAGGTCTTATACCTATATCTGGCGGTTTCGGACCATGTAGTAAGCTCTGTCCTCGTACGAGAAGATGACAGGCAGCAAAAGCCCATCTATTACACAAGCAAAATCCTGCTGGACGCCGAAACAAGATACCTGCCATTGGAGAAGCTCGCATTTGCACTCGTCAGTGCATCCCGCAAGCTCTCCCACTACTTCCTGACTTATTCCATAGCGGTTGTGACAGAACACCCGTGATGGAACGCGCTCCGAGGCGCCGTGGGGCGGCTACCGGGGTCGGCGGAACGTGGGAGTCCGTCGGGTCCGGCCCTTTCGCGCCCTGGCGGGCCTGAAGCGTGCATCAACATTTTTTTTGTGTGGGTGTGCCAGATTTTCTATTTTACTTGGAATTGCAAGTGGTAATCCGGAGATCAACCTTCGCAAGTAAAAAGGAAATCAACTTCTTTCAAGTTTTCCATTGCACAAATATTTGAGAAAAGAGACATTTTCTTGGTTTGCCGTGAAAGGCGATTTTGTTTGGCATTTATAGCCGATTTTGGCGTTTATAGCCGATTTACAATTCTCATCAATAATGAAAGACAAGAGTTGTGATTTTTGTCTCTTTAAAAAAATACAAACTACAATGAAAAGCAAGAAAAGGAAGATCTAACTTTTCAGGAGATTGTGGGGGACTCGTTCAGATTGACGGTCGCAAGCCATGTATGGGCTTCGCCATCATCCATGCAGATGAGAACAGAAGATGCTCTTGATTCGCTTGGCTTGGCTATAACCTCAGGTTTTTAGAGGACAAAGACCAAGAGAAGGTCCTATGTCCAATAAAAAGCTAAGTAGACGGGCTGAAAAGCCACGTCTAAGCCATTGGAGGCAGCAGGAGAAGGCAAGGACCTTGGGGGGGTCCCCCCCAAGGGACTTTTGTCACCTTGTAGTGGTGGCCGGTGCAGAACTTCAACAGAGTTTTTCTCTCTTTTTTCTTTCTCTGGATACGAGCTCTGGATTCTTTCCGATCGATCGATCTCGATTTTCTGATCCTTTCTGATCTTTTTTTCTCCGATCCCGATTTCAATGGAATGCTCTCCTATTTATAGGCTTTTGGTAGCCATTTAGGAGAGTTTATGAGCTTTAATTGCTTTAATGGGAGGAGTTAC
The DNA here is from genome assembly GCA_028538565.1 of Umbellularia californica. Taxonomy (NCBI): domain Eukaryota; kingdom Viridiplantae; phylum Streptophyta; class Magnoliopsida; order Laurales; family Lauraceae; genus Umbellularia; species Umbellularia californica. The sequence goes on from JAPQWN010000005.1 coordinate 14,798,514, forward strand.
AAGATTTATTTCTTGATTTTGTAACTCCTTTTTCCTTGAATCTGATTGGCCGATGGAGATTAAGGGCTTTTAATCACCTTAATTACCATAATGGGAGGAGTTTCATGGGTTAAATGCCATGAATCAATTGACTTGTAACTCCCAAATGCTTGCTTCTGATTGGGCCGTCCAAAGAAATGAATTAATGACTGCAATAAAGCTAGTCAATTAACCACATTAATTGGTCGCCGAGCAGTCGAAGAGTCGCGGGCCGTGCCGTGTCTTCTGGAATTCTTCTGGCGATGATCATCGATGGATCTTCATGCTGATCGACATCGGATGAACATGTAACTTCAGACAGTGATAGCTAAGAGCGGGCCGGTGACATCTGTCCTGTCGATTTTTCGATCGATCGGGCGGAAAGTACACTTTTTTGGTCGACCGGTTGGCGATCAATGTTGATTTTGATACTTTTGGAGGTTGACCCGTGATTTTGACGGATGTCGGCGGACATGAGTCAATTTCAAGCACTAAAAATCACATTTTCAGGAAACCACAGGGGCCAAAGTGCGCGAAACGCGAAAAAAGACGGAAAAACGGGTCACCGGCAGAAAATCCGGTGACCCGGACTTCCATGGTCGCCGGCGACCATGGGCCGGCGACCATGGGCCATGGTCGCAGGGGCCTGCGACCTTGGGGGAATTTTTTCCCTTCGGAGCCCGTTTTGCGGTCGTTTTGAGGTCTTTTTCGTCGCCGTTTTCTTCTGTATTTTTCCTGACATTTCTTCTCATTTATTGGCTTGATTTCCCTGTAGAAAACCTGATGAGAATCCTTGCATTTTTAGAGTGCAAAGTTTCCAATTTTCCGGGAAAGCCGACGACTTTGTCGTGTAGAGCTGCTGATTTTCCGCCAGAAGCTGAAACTTGGTCAAACGATGTCGGAATGACCTGAAATTTGAGGTGGAGCCTCCTGAGCAATATATAAGACCAACCATAGGCTTTTGTTTGAGTTTTGAAGCCGTTTGGGGTCCCGTCGATGCTTCACTTGATTTTGCTGCGGGGAAAATGCCGAGCTTTGATATGTGGCCAAACAATGTCCGATTGACCTGAAATTTGACGGGGAGCCTATTGGAGTCATTTTGAGACGTTCCATGGGCTCCGTTTTGGATGTCATGGTCCTGGGTTGCTCCGCCGCCGGTAGGCTTGATTTTCTCTCGGAGCATCAAAACCTGGTCAAACGTTGTCGGAATGACCTGAAATTTGACGTGCAGCCTTTTGGAAGTATGTTGAAGCCACTCATGCACTTGGTTTGATGAGCGAAGGCTTCGGTGGTTCCCGCCGCCGGGAGGCTTGATTTTGCTGCTCGAGCATTGATGGAGGGTCAAACGTTGTCGGTTTGACTTGAAATTTGGCATGGAGCCCTTTTGAGACATGCTGGAGTCATCCGTAGGATCTGATCGAAGTTTTGACGTCTCCGATGATGTCGCCGCCGGGAGCGCCATTTTAGCTGTCGGAGAAGCGAAGTTAGGCCAAATGATTCTGAAATGGCCCGAAACTTCATGTGTACTCTTCTCTTGGCTATCTTGAAGGATCTTGCAGTTTTTTGTTTGATTCTGACAAGATTTGAATTTTTGGAGAAATTGCATTGCCTATTTATGGCAGGTTGCGACTTCATGCAGCTTTCTTGATGTTGAAGAGGCAAAGTGACATTTTTGGTGTCAACAACCCGCTTAAGTCCCTCTTTAGGAGAGCAGACTTCTCAGGCAGAGTGTCTAAATGGGCTGTCGAACTCGGGCAATATGATATCATTTATCAGCCCAGGACGGCTATTAAAGCACAAGTACTGGCAGACTTCATTGTCGAATTCACCTCTCCTAGTTCGGCACCGAGCCCGCTCGACACCGAACTGGGGGGCAAGGAGGCGAGACCTTCTGCCGAGACCAAACAGGAGCGGTCCTGGAAACAGTTCCTCGCCTCATCCTGGAAAGTTTTCGTCGATGGGTCCTCCACCTCCAAAAGGGCTGGCGCTGGCGTAGTCCTTCAATCTCCAGAGGGCCTAGTCATTGAGCAAGCCCTGACTCTTGACTTCAAAGCATCTAACAATGAAGCTGAGTATGAAGCACTAATTGCAGGGCTGGGCAGCGCAAAAATCCTGGGGGCACAACAACTGGTGATCTTCAGCGACTCACAGCTGGTTACAAGCCAACTCAATGGGGATTACCAGGCCCGTGATGACAGGATGGCAGCTTACCTAGCCCACACCAAGCAACTTCTATCTCAGTTCCAAAAGGCTGAAATCAGGCAGATAGGCAGGGACTCCAACTCTCACGCCGATGCCCTTGCAAACCTGGCCTCTGCTGTCGAGGCAGGAAAAAAAAGAACTGTCGAAGTGGAAGCACTAGACAAACCGAGTATACAACTTCAACCACCTCGGCAGCTCATGTGTGTTGATCTCGGCCCGAGCTGGATGGATGAACTCATCTCCTATCTCAAGAATGACCAGCTGCCCGAAGACAAGAACCAGGCCCACAAAATCAGGCTAAAGGTAGCCCGATTCTGGCTCTCTCCGGATGGCAAACTCTACAAAAAGTCCTACAATGGCCCTTACCTCCATTGCATACACCCGAGTAGAGTCGAGGACTTCCTTTATGAAATTCACGAAGGGATCTGCGGCAGCCACATCGGAGGTCGGTCACTGGCTTACCGAGCTATCAGTCAGGGATACTGGTGGCCCTATATGCAGAAGGACGCACAGGTCTACGCCAGGAAATGTGAAAAGTGCCAAAAGTTCTCCCATTCTCTCCATCAGCCAGCACATGACCTAAGTCCTCTTTCCAGCCCCTGGCCCTTCGCTCAATGGGGACTGGACCTCGTGGGACCACTCCATCGAGCTCCAGGAAACAAAAGATGGTTGTTGGTAGCTACTGACTATTTTACCAAATGGATAGAAGCTGAAGCGTTGTCCTCCATCACTGAAAAGGATACCAAAAACTTCGTGTGGAGAAACATCGTAACCAGATTCGGAGTGCCTCGAGCCTTGGTCACGGATAACGGGACCCAGTTCGACTCCAACTTCTTCAGAAGCTTCTGTCAAGACCTTGGCATCAGGAACTACTATTCTACCCCGGCATACCCCCAGAGTAATGGACAGGCTGAAATTTCGAACAAAGTGGTGCTTGACGGACTCAAAAAGAGACTAGATCGAGCCAAAGGCAGATGGGGTAGAGGAACTTCCAAGTGTCTTCTGGGCGTACAGGACTACCCCAAGGCGCTCGACCTCGGCAACTCCCTTCTCCCTAGCTTACGGAATGGAAGCTGTAATTCCACTTGAGGTCGGTCTCCCGACCCTCAGGTCGGAAATATTCGACAAAGGCCAAAATGATACAAACCTCGCCACAGAGCTCGACTTGGCTGAGGAACGAAGGGATGCTGCAGCCATCCACCTCGCTTCCTACCAACGACAGTTGGCTAGAGGGTACAATCAAAGGGTCAAAGAGCGGAAGTTCTCCCCTGGAGAATTGGTCTTGAAAAAGACCCTTCCAGCAGACAGAAGCCCTAGCGAAGGAAAGTTTGCACCGAACTGGCACGGGCCATTCAAGGTGACTTCGGTAGCTGGGCAGTCTGCTTACAGGCTTGAGGACATGGAAGGCAAAGAGCTACCACACCCGTGGAATGCCACCCACCTCAAGAAATTCTATTTTTGAGATGTAAACTGATTTCGGAAGGTAATAAACTGGTTCTTTTTATAGAATAAGTTTGTGTTCTCCAAATTATCTCCTATTCTCAAAGAAGATCACCGAGTTATGGAGCTCGGCATATACATACAGCCCGGTTACCAGGATCAACTACTTCGGCGCGGCCTTTGGGCCAGTCAAGTTTTGATTGTAAAACCGGACTCAGCTCTGGTCATAGGACCGAGCACTTGTTGCCGAAGTCAGTGCCTGTTATGATTGCAGGATCAATATGGCATCTCGGGGTACAAAAAATACATTAAGCACGGCTATGGACCGAGCTCATTTACTTGTTTTATTTCCTACTTTATTCTGGTTGTTCAGCTAAACGCATAAAGAGAGAAAGGACAAGACAAGAAACATTCACCACGGATGTTCGAAATTGGAAGCAAAACCAATTCTATTCCAAAAGTGAAGATTGATTACAAATCTCGTACAAAAACAAAAAATTTAAAACTTCCCCCAGTACAGAAAATCAAAAAAGAAAAATACATAAAGTTTTTCTCAAACCACGGCCTCCTCAGTACCACCAACAGCAGCGTCCCCCTCGGCTTCGGCAATCACTTGTCCGGCATCAACATTAGTTCCAGGGACAGTGTCATCACCTTCCCCGACAGGGACCTCAGGAGCTTGGCTCGGAGCGGGCCGGGGAGGAGGAAACTGGGGGATCTCTGTGAACACAGGGCTGTCCTCAGGGACCCCTGCTGCTCTTAACGAGCTCGTCCACCCCAGCCTCCAAGCTTTCAGGCTGACCTTCTTCACTTCGGCAATATAATGTTCGGTGGCCTCTGCCACCCCTTCGTCGAAAGCCTTTTCGACTTCAGTCCTCAGCTTCTCGACGTCGGCACGAAGTGTAGCCTCTACCTCCTCCCACTTTTTTTCGAGCTCGGCCGTCGTCCTGACTTGGCCTTCCAATTCTGCTCTGGCCTTGTCAAGCTCGTTTTTAAGGCTCGCGGCATATGTTTCCTGCTCGGCCGCCTTCGTTTTTACTTCTCCGAGCTCCGCCTCAAGCTCCATTCCTCTCTTCTCCGCCCGCTCTGCCCGAGCAGCGCTCTGTTGGGCTTTCTCCGCCAATACAAGACCCCTTTGCAGGATCTGTAGAAACAAGTGCCACAAGGAGGTCAGTACTGAAAATGCAGAAGTCAAAGGAGAAATACAAGCTCAGAGAAGAAGAAATTACCTTGATGGCGTCGCCCATCTGGGCCACGTCCAGCTCCACCTCGCTCCGTTTCCAATACTCTGCCATATCTCCAGGTAGAGCGCAAGCATGCGCGAGGGCACTGACAACGGAAGTCCCGTTGGTCAACCGGGCGTCCGATGACAGTGGCTGGCCATCCTCCAGCAGAAAAATAGGTTTCCAGACCGGAGGACCGAGCAGCGGAGAGTGCTGAGGGACTGGGTCGGGTTCGTCCTCGGTTGAATCAGCGGTTCTAGGCCTCTTTCCCTTCCGAACTGAGTCCCGCTGGGATTTAGTGCGACGCTCAGTCGTCGAGGAAGGCCGAAGAGGAGACTAGTTCGGGGGAGAGACGACTGTTTCTTCCAGATTCGGAGGAAGAGCGGGTCCCGAGGGGGTGGGCGAGTCCCCAAAGACGACATCATCAAGGCTTATCATCGCCGCACGGCGTCGCCCCATCTCGGCCTCGTCTGATCCGGAAGACTGGAGGTCTACCAGCTCCACTCGCCGAGCTTCCTCGGATTCGCCCTCTGACTTGCGCTCTTCTTCGGACTCGGTCTCTACAGCGACCTCAGCCCGTGAAGGCCCGGCTTCGGCAGGAGCTCGGAAGGGTATGATCTCGGGGGGCACTTGTGCAGACCCTTCAGCTCGGGCTGTCTGCTCTTCGGCTTCGGCAAGAGTCAAAATCTGCGCCCCCCTAAGGTTCTCGTGCCGTCTTCTTATAAAGGACCGGTACACAGGCTCGTACCCGAGAAGGGCTGAGGCTGATCGCGTCCGGTGACCCTTGTAGCTGTATATTCTTTTTAGCCAGGTAACGTTTCTCCGCCACCTGGAGTTCCTTTTTTGCTGTTGTCTCTCCTTATGACCTGCACACCAAGAATTTGAGTGTCAGTTCGGAAAAACAGAAGAACAAAAAGACTAGAAATTCAGATATTTACTCGGTGGCACTCCGAGACGACGGGGTATGTGATTCACCCTGGGCTCTCCAGGGGCATACTCCCAACTCCCTTTGACGTACAGGCAGTCATCCCCAGCATATTTCGTGTTGTCCTCAAGCTCGTTGATTATGGGATTCCCCTTCGACCGAACTCGAAGGTAATAAGCATCGTCCTTCGGAGATCGACAAAGGTCGTAGACGTCCTCAATGTCCTCGACGCCGAGGTCGGTTTCCAAAATCCTATTGAGTTCGGCTATACCCATAATTATCTTGAAGCCATTGGGCATTAGTTGGCAGGGGGTCAGGTTCCACCGCCTGAGACAGGCCCTCAGGAGAGGATGGACTGGGAATCTCACCCCGCCCTCGATTATGGCCACTAGTGGGAAGGGCATCCACCCGTCTACAAGAACCCGAGGTCGGATTCGGTCGTCAGGCTCATCCGCCCTAATCTGGACGTTCTCTGGTATCTGGTATTTATTCCTAAGTTCTGTTAGGGCGAGTTCTGTGTCTATCCAATGTCTGTACACTCCCATTTTCCCCAACATAGACCGGAGTACAGGTGACGGCAACGGAGAAGAAGGACAGAGTACAAATCCCCAAAAGAAAAGAAGAATACCCCAGAGAAGGAAAAATGGCAAAAGAAGGGCAGAAAGGGACTCACTGGGACGCGAGGCTGGACGGAATGTAGGGACAACGAAAACCCCAGACTTCGAAAGACAGCAAGTGGACTTCTCGGACGACGAAGCTTCAGGCAGATCTCAGGCAGAAGCTCCAAACGCACTAACAGCAAAAGTAGTCCTCCTTCAGAGACGAAAGCTCTTATACAGGGATGACAAATCTGTTCGTATCCCGAAAGGCGCGCGCAGACACCGCCTCGAGCACGCCATCCGTCGCCTCGATAAGACATCGCGACCATCAGAAACGTGACACGTGGCAGCACCGCATCGCCTTCATAATGATATGGATGGACTATCAAACCGCCTTCAGACAGCCAGGCGCTATTAAATGCGCCTCGGAAGACGAAACGGCACCCCACGCTTCTTTATAAGCTACTGGATCGGTTTCGGGAGATATTCGTCCTATCACTCCTAACCCCGTGTTGTCCAGACCCCCGAGGTCAGGAGCAGGGGGCAGTTGTGTGGACTCTTTCCACCGAAACCGATGTTGTCCCGGCCTCGACAATTGTCCTAATCAAAGAAGGCCTCCACAGCCGCATCTCGGCCGCTGTCAAGATGGGACTGGTCTCGGTAGAAATACCGACCACGTCCTCTCGAGCTCAACCTCGCACTTACATCCCCGTCCGATCTCGGGTATGGCTGACCTCGGTGAATTCTCCAGTTCGGCCCCACGGCCGAGGTGAACACTGGGCGTCCAAACTCCCATTATGAGATGGGACGGGTACTTTATAGGGAGTCCCTGACAAGTAGGGTGGCCACCGCCATTGATAAGAGCTTGTTCCTATCAACAGATCACATCCACATTTATGTAAGGGATTTGAGGTGATGTCTGATGGGACAAGTATCCTTACCTACCTCCACTATGAAATCTTCTACTCTCCTCTATATATGCCTGCATGGAGAACCATGAACAGGTACATGCAATACACAGCCTGCACTGTTATTTTGCTAAACACCTTCTTCTCCACTTCACCCTAGTTCAGTGACTGCACTAACTCAGGCGTCGGAGTGCCTTTGGCTGACAGCAGCCTCGGGCCCTGACTGTTCTTTCTTCCCTCTTTTCAGGATTCAGGCCGTCGGTGACTTCTCCGATCAGCTGAACAGGATTTTCCTAATCCCCTTCACCACTTAAACTAAGTCCGTAATAATTTAGGCACTTACAGAATGAACTTTGGTTCATTCAAAACCTTATACAAATAAACTTTGCAACCCTTCATTTACCTTATTTCTATTTTGAGTCAATTCAAGACTCAATTAACTCATTTGATATCAAATGCATTCGAGTATATTATGAAAGTTGACGTACTCGTCGAAATACACATAATGATACTAAATTCAACTGTATTAGACAAAATACACGAAAATCCGTATTTACAAAAAAGTCCTCCATTTCATTAAATGAGGTCTAAATTCAACTCAATTAAACTTAATTTCTTCCAAATCCTTTCATTAAGTCTAAATTAATCATTTGAGACTAATTTCACTCAACTTGATCACTAACCTCAATTAAATCAATTAAACACAATTAATTAACACTAAATCTCGATTAACTAGAGTTAATCTCCATTAACTCTGGATGGAGTGTAACATCAGTTTTCTAGGTTGGGGTCAGATTTAGCCACCTTTAATTGGGGGGCATTAGAGGCAGAACCATGATATAAGGCTTGGAGGGTCAGCTCTGCCCATGGAGGGTCATTTCTTCCGTATGAAATAACTGTATCCAATCAATTCTAGGATATGTTTTTGGTCATGGTTTAAAATTATATATATTAAAGCAAATACAAAGGCACGCTCTCAAGGGTGTCATATATGCAACACAAGAGTTCTTTTAAGAAAATATACACGCTTACACAAAATCCAATACTTTGATGTGACACTCACTTTGCGCTTAATAGATCTAATCTTCCTCTCCTAAATTGCTCTAATTTATCTTGATCAAACTCTTAACTTTCTTTAACCAACCAACATCTATCCCTCATTATAAAATCTGTATAATTACTTAGACTAACAAAAAGGGGCATTTGGGCGGAAGTCCCTCAACTATGATTTTTATTGCAAGCGGTCCACAATACCTTATCATACTGACAGCAGTCCTCTTGTAACAGAAAAGGACAAAAACACCCTTGTACATGTCAAAAAAAGCAAAACTGAAACAAATTTATCTGAGTTTTCAAAATTCAGATAAAACTCAGATAAATTTATCAATCTTCTAAGGCAGTCTTCTCACTGTTTAAACCATGGTTATGATAAGATATGTAGCCTGTGGACTGTGGTCCTGGACCATCCTTTCACATGTTAAAACCACTTACAGATTGACTGACTTGGGCTTTCTTGAAATTAGGACACAGGATACCTTGTGAATACAACAACCAGAAAATGTTTGGTTTCTCCCATAATTCCCCGCTCCTGCTCCTTCTTCTCCTTCTGTCTGCTGGTAGAGAAAGAAAACGCGAATCATAAATCACAACCACTGCAATAAGAAAGGAGAGATGGATGTGGGTCGTCGGATGGCACCACTTCACATAGCTATTTGTTTGAAACTCAGAAAAGTTCTTCAAAACTCAGATAAATTTGTCTGAGTTCTGCCAAAAACTCAGATAAATTTATCTGAGTTGTGCCAGAAACTCAGATAAATTTGCCAAAACTCAGATAAATTTGGCAAATTTATCTGAGTTCTGCCAAAAACTCAGATAAATTTATCTGAGTTTCTGGCAGAACTTTGACGAATTTATCTGAGTTCTGCCAAAAACTCAGATAAATTTATCTGAGTTTCTGGCAGAACTTTGACGAATTTATCTGAGTTTCTGTCCAGTTTATCAGAGATTCTGGGAAATTTATCTGAGCTCGGCGACACCAAAAGTTAGAATACGGAAAATCAGATTCTAATAAAAATCGAAATCCAAAACAAAAACACTTGATGACCACAATCCAATCGAGAAAAGAGAGGGAGTAAACAAGAAAAAATGCAAAATGCTCTCTTTCAAATCAGTTGTAGAGAGAAAGAGAGATTTGGAAGAGACTTCAGATGAAAGAGTAAGATAAAGTAAAACTGTGTCTATCTTTGAAGAAATGAAAGAGAGAGAATCGGAAGTCATGGTGGCGACGGAAGGTGCTCTGCAACGATATTCTGCAACTATGGAAAGGAATGGAAAATGGAAAATGAGAGAAGAAGAATGAAAGAGTTTTCTGGCACAGTTGAATGGGGCAAAGTAGTCATGAAAATACATGACGTGGCATATTAGGGACCTCTCACTAAAGTATCTCCAGCTGTCTGGACTATAAACATTAGAGAAAAAGTAGTTGTCCTTGATGCCTTAGAAGACCGTGCTCAAGGACTTTTGACTAATTTATCCGGGGCATTTGGGCGGAGGTCCCTCAACTGTGATTTTTATTGCAAGCGGTCCACAATACTTTATTATACTGACAGCAGTCCTCTTGTAACTGAAAATGACAAAAACGCCCTTGTACATGTCAGCAAAAGCAAAACTCAAACAAATTTATCTGAGTTTTCAAAACTCAGATAAAATTCAGATAAATTTATCAGTCTTCTAAGGCAGTCTTTTCACTGTTTAAACCATGGTTCTGATCAGATATGTAGCCTGTGGACTGTGGTCCTGGACTATCCTTTCACATGTTAAAACCACTTACAGATTGACTGACTTGGGCTTTCTTGAAATTAGGACACAGGATACCTTGTGAATACAACAACCAGAACATGTTTGGTTTCTCCCATAGTTCCCTGCTCCTGCTCCTTCTCCTTCTGTCTGATGGTAGAGAAAGAAAACGCGAATCATAAATCACAACCACTGCAATAAGAAAAGAGAGATGGATGTGGGTCGTCGGATGGCACCACTTCACATAGCTATTTGTTTGAAACTCAGAAAAGTTCTTCAAAACTCAGATAAATTTGTCTGAGTTCTGCCAGAAACTCAGATAAATTTATCTGAGTTGTGCCAGAAACTCAGATAAATTTTCCAAAACTCAGATAAATTTGGCAAATTTATCTGAGTTCTGCCAGAAATTCAGATAAATTTATCTGAGTTTCTAGCAGAACTTCGACAAATTTATCTGAGTTTCTGTCCAGTTTATTAGAGATTCTAGAAAATTTATCTGAGCTCGGCGACACCAAAAGTTAGAATACGGAAAATCAGATTCTAATAAAAATCGAAATCCAAAACAAAAACACTTGATGACCACAATCCAATCGAGAAAAGAGAGGGAGGAAACAAGAAAAAATGCAAAATGCTCTCTTTCAAATCAGTTGTAGAGAGAAAGAGAGATTTGGAAGAGACTTCAAATAAAAGAACAAGATAAAGTAAAACTGTGTCTATCTTTAAAGAAATGAAAGAGAGAGAATCGGAAGTCATGGTGGCGACGGAAGGTGCTCTGCAACGATATTCTGCAACTATGGAAATGAATGGAGAATGGAAAATGAGAAGAAGAAGGAAGGAGTTTTCTGGCACAGTTGAATGAGGCAAAGTAGTCATGAAAATACATGACGTGGCATATTAGGGACCTCTCATTAAAGTATCTCCAGCTGTCTGGACTATAGACATTAGAGAAAAAGTAGTTGTCCTTAATGCCTTAGAAGACCGTGCTCAAGGACTTTTGGCTAATTTACCCTTATAAAATCTGTATAATTACTTAGACTAACCGACCAAATAAGGCAACAAGGAATCAACCCTAAATTCACTCATTCTCTATAAATATACTCATTTCTATAATCACTATTTCTTATCAGGATACTCATTTCTACTTAGGCTTCACAGATAAAATATAATTACCGAAAATCTTCCATTTGGAATTTGAGAGGCTTCGTCTTGAACTTGTAGATCCCATAGAAAATGTGATATGGACAATTAGTTCGATGAAATGCTCTTTGGATGGGGTATTAAGAAATTAAAACTTGGACCAATCTCTACAAATCATGGTAGGAATTAGTGCTTGGGGCCCACCTTTAGGAATTATGACATGTGAACCCACATTTAGGAATCAAGATTTGAGGCTCACCTTTAGAAAGTTTGTTGTATGTGGAGCTCTAAGTAAAAATTATAACGTGGGGTCCACTTAGAAGTTACATCTTTGGACCTACCTTGAGAATACTCGAGACCAGTCTCTTCTAGAAATTACAACGTAGGATCTATCTTCTAGTAACTAAAGTATTGGGCCCACTCTTAGAAATCACGGTACTTGAGGACTACTTTTAAAATTACAAGTCTTTAACCTTTCTTTTCATTAAACTTTCAAGCATGCATGGGGACCCCTTTAATTAATCACCCTAAACCCTTACGAAAAATTTATTTTATCATAAGGTAATGCATCAATGGTAATTATCGAGACATCAATGAAACAGTGCCACATATATCCAATAGCTATGGTACGATCATGTGGCCCACTTGCTTAAATGTGGAATGAATATCATTATATAAAATAAAATTATAGTTAACCAAATCATGGACCAGGTTGCCTGCTTGCTAGCCTCTATCCAACATAATACTTAGCATCATCCATGTCGTGATTCGCCCGTGCCATATTATCCCAACTCATGCACGTGGCTTTCTCCCTAAAATGTATCACATAATATCTATATGAGTTTCTCTTATAATTACCTATCGTAATTATATTTAGCTAATTTCCTCCCTAAAAAATTTATCACGTCAAGTCTCTGAAAAATCTCTCACGTCATTTCTCTCTCTGTTTTTTAAAAGAGATTCTCTCAATTATTCTCATTTTATTCTCTGACATTCAAGCCTTCAAGGTATGTTTTTATCATTTTTTTTTCTCTCATACATTTAGTATAATACATTGTGTTTTACATTTAAGGTTGTTTCTCCAATTATTTCTTGAAGATGGTAAATGATCAAGTGAGTGGTGTGGCAAGCAAGGACCAAGTAAGTGTTGGATCATAATTCTTGTTTATGAGCTTTTGCTTTTTTCCTATATCTAGTATTAATAGTTTGTAGATATAATTGTTGGAGAGTTGGAATGTATGATTCTTTTATCCTTTTGTATTTTTTGTATGGAGAAAATGGTTTTCCTGTTTGTTATCTACTTTGATTTGATTGATGACAATTTTAGCAATGTAGCAATATGTTGCACTATTTTTTCTTAATGAATATTCTCTTCCTTCTTGATGGTACTTGTAGGTGGAATTTCAATGGAGAATTGTTTAGTTCTTACAAAGTAGAAAAATATTCATAAGACATCTTAATATCCATTTAAGAAATTTGCTACAATGACTATTTCTGAATGCACGTTTTTTCACGTGTGATCAGTTCTATTTTAGATATCTAAGACTTGAAAAGTTTTTTATTTAGATTTTATCATTTTTTTTTCTAATCTATGAATTTTTATATTATGTTTTCCTTTTTAATGTTTATAATTTCCGATTTTTAATTCCTTCTATGGATACTAACAGAATCAAAATGTTTACTCCTCTACTAGACTTATTCCATGTTCCTTTTGGATTTATTTTTAATAATATTTATAAAAAAATCTTGAATCCTAGTATTTCTTTATTCTTGGCGTGGGCTTAGCTCGGACCTTTGTTGCTAGTATTGGAATGGAACTGATACATGTGGACATATTGGCGATAGATTTGTGCACGGTTAGACTCGCATAGTTGCATGATAATGTTTTTGAGCTGAAAAATAAAATTATTTTAGGTCTGTATGAGTTCAAGGGTTTTTATTCGACGAGAGTTGTACACAAAGCTGTGCGAGACTTTCATTCCCCACCTTTAAAAATTACGTGGGTGTCGAGGATTAAAAGTTCTCACACCACAAAAGTGAGAATTCGAAAAATAAATAGCGTCCATGTGTATGGTATATTCCTAAATTTTAGACTAACAGGAGTTGGTCAAACCTTATGATATTTCATTTGATAGAAAATGTCATTAATGCATATGCACAAAGATTGTGTTAACCACGATTTTAGTCAATTGACAAAATTTACGGTGGGAACAACTCTTATTAGAGGAAAATTTGGGATACACCCTTGCAATCGGAGGCCATATGAGTGGCTCGGTTTCTCAATAAGTGTGCCCCACTATGTAATTTAACTAAGAATTTGTTTAAGTAAAACCTCAATGAATCTGCATTCTTAGGGCATGTTTGGTAAGCATCCTTGTAGAATTCCTTACTAATTTTCCTCTATATAGAAGAAAATTTGTGTTTGTTGGAAATCTGTAGCAAAGATTTTGGACTGCCAAAATCCTCAAAACCCGCTGATTTTTGGATTCCAACCCGAGACCCAAGATTAGATTTGACAAATAATCGCTAGGGAGGAAAGGTGGAGCTACAATGCATTTTATGTGAATTTGGGGGTCACCATTTTTTAAACATCTGGTACCCTAAATCACAATCAGGACTGTTCATCCCCTACAAAAGATAAAAAATGACTATAAGGTGAAACTTCAGCCCATTGATTCATCATGTATTTTGAGATATATGCGAGAAGTATAGATGCTAAAAGTTATTATTTTGGACTTTGTGGGATCTTTTTGCACGATTTGATAAATTCATCATCATTAAAAGGCTAGAAATGACTAGGGGTAAAATTTTAAGTCTTGATCCATCATGTATTTTGAGAAGACTGGCCCCTAAGAATGTGGATTTCAACCATTGATTCATCATAAAATTTTAGATACTTGTGAAAAATTCCATATCCTAAGATTTTTCATTCTAGACTTCTGTGGGCCCCCTTTTTGCAATCCGAACCCTTCATCCTCCTTAGAAAGTCAAAAATGGATGCAGGGGGTGCGGGGGACTAAAAAATCCTCATTGAGGATAGATGGGTTCATGGGAAAGCAAGGAATCCTCCAATTTTTAGATTCTTATGCCAGTTACCAAATGTGCACTTAGTAAAATATTGTGGAAAAAAAAAAAAAAAAACCCCTACCAAACTAATAAAAATAAGATCTTGCTCTCCAAGGGAAAAATATAATGTAAAAAAAATCCCAATGAAATCCACAGAATGTGATCATAATCTCTTTGGAAAAAAATCCACAAAATTCAAAGGAATAAAAATACCCAATATAATGGATAATAATGTGATTTTCTTGTCTTAGAAAATAAAAATAAAAACTAACAAAGTTCACAAACATTATCTGAGATCTTACGGACAAACATGTGGGTCGAGTGAATTGAATTAAATCTCTATGCGTGGGCCATCTTTTAACAATTTAAACTGTGTGTATGATGATTTTAGTCCATATTCACTGGATTAACATTTACCATCAGCTTGTGAAAAATCAATCAAACTAATGATAAAATGGTTATTTTTAATAAATCATGGTTTTAAATACAACATGGCTCACTTTATGGGGATCCACAACTTACATTTGATGTGCCGTTGGTTTAGGCAATCATGATTTGATTGCTCTATTTAAATGTTTAATATTTTTTTATAATGAAGGAAAATCTTTGGAATCGATGGCAATTTGAATGATTGGTTTGGACGTGCATAAGTTAATCCACTATTCTGAAAATGATACCTTGATGCAATTAAGAATTCAAATATAAAATTGAAAATTTACAATTTTGAGCAGATGAAAAATAGATAAGATTGAGAGAGAGAATAAATGTAGCAAAGAAGAGGGATTTTAGGGAGATATTGATTGAGAAACTTTAGGAGATAAAAGATATGTACAAAGAGATTTTTAGAGAAAAACCTGTGGTTGTAATGACATGGGACTTAAAGCAATGTATGTTTTTTGCACATATTTCTTTGAAAAGAGAATTATTGTGCTGCTTACGTGGCACTCTCTAGAGCCTTTCTACCTATTGCTTTAATATATGAGTTTGACTTCGGTGAGGTAAAACCCAACAGTCACCATGAGTGGACCATTCACTGGCCACCACAGCATAATGGGCAGCTTGCCATCTACCTATTGCATTTGTTATACCTTCACTGTGAGGGGACCAATAACACTCTGCCATGTCATCTAAAAATTTAGGTGATTTTGAAGTTTAAAAAATTTAAATAAGATGAAAGAGAATTACCTAAATTTTTGGATGATGTGACGGGGTGTTATTGGTTCACTCATGGTGAAGTATAACAAATGTGATAGGCGGTCTGGACGCTGCCATGAGCCCTAATAGGGATGGTCTCTTATCTAACATGTACCACTTAGATTGGTGTCTGTGGGTTGATGAGTAGCACATACATCAAGTACCTTGCACCTAGATGGGTGTATGAGTTGGAGCGAGTGACGTCCACTTAATTAACAAGATGGTCATATTGATGGACAGTTTGACATTTTATCCCACTTGGATTTTACTGGTATGGTTGGCTGCAGGGATGAGTTAGATGAGTCCTGCTACTTGTCCCGGGACTCGCCAGACTCCACATGGGAGGGCCTTTTGGTCATTTGTAAAAAATGACCAAAAGGCCCTCCGAGTCCTTCTACTTGTCCTGGGACTCTTGTCCCGGGACTGGCCCGACTCCACATGGGAGGGCCTTTTGGTCATTTGGACTGGAGTCCCGGGACAAGTAGACTTTTTCTAGATGTAGTGGGTCTAAACAGTGACAGACCAAAGTACTGGGTTTTGGGGGAGACCGCCCCCAATCAGACCTTAAAATGCCATGCCCCCATAAAAAATAATGAAGAAATCAGCCCACGCTCTCATCAGAAATAACGTCTCGCGCCACTTGATAAAATATTGAAGAAAGTAACATTACCTCCTCAATTGAAAATCTTTGATCTGCTATTGGGTCCAACTTAAGATGCTGGAATATTTATTCAGAGGTTCACTTTAGGAGCCCATGTGTTCTATGAATCCCATTTTGTCTTAAACATATTAAATTCGCAGAGAATAAACTTCTTTTGTGCAACCAATACGGCTTTAGCAGACAATTTTCTCCTACGTAGTGTAGACTGCGCCTCAGTGCCATTTGTCATATTGGACCTAGGGAAATTTTGGGGTCCTACCTAGGGTTTTTTGGGGTCCCACATCATGGGACCTACCTGACAGACAGTCGAGATCACCTAAAACAACACAAATTAGTACTGGCTTAGTATCAACCGACTTACCGACCCTTTAAACTGAAATCGACATTGATGAGCTCTACATATTTAACACGAGTACTACCAACGTTTGCCTATTCATTCCATGTAGCATGAAACTCAACATAGCAAGAACAGAAACATGCAGACGAAACCAATACATGAAATGCTGGGAGTGGAGTCATGATCGAAGCTAAGGGATATTGGAAACGAAAGTGTGCCCTGTTGGCTTCCTCATTCTGCTATTGCAGTCACCACCTCGATGATTAGGTACGTAAGTGCACGGGGAGTCTCCTGAAGGTGGCACGGGCCCTTTTGGAAGTGACTCGAAGAGCGAGGAGTCTTTCTGCAGCAACCGCTCCCTTTCGAGAGGCCTCCATGCGTGGAGAGGTTCCACATAATTCATAATCATCAACATGAAAATGATGGCACTTGTTATTTTGAAGAGATCATTGTGGCATGGGCCCATCTTCAAAATATAAGTAATGGGTCTTTCCCTCCTCCTCCTTGTTTATAATTGTAGGGGGGTCGCCCCCACAGCCAATTGTATACACTTCAGGCGATCGAAGGCGCATGGCCCCTAGCCCTAATCATGCGTTTGTCCCTCGATCCCGCATGGCGGGAGAGGGGGCCTTCCCGGGACTCGAACCCGCAACCTCTCGGTGGGGTGAGGCTCCCGGTACCACAAGTGGTACCGGGAGCCTCACCCCACCGAGAGGTTGCGGGTTCGAGTCCCGGGAAGGCCCCCTCTCCCGCCATGCGGGATCGAGGGACAAACGCATGATTAGGGCTAGGGGCCATGCGCCTTCGATCGCCTGAAGTGTATACAATTGGCTGTGGGGGCGACCCCCCTACAATAATAATATAGGTTTCAAGAGCAATAGATTACAAGGAACGAATGGTAAAGGATGATAGCTAGGACTTTTTTCTTTTCTTTTCTTTCTTTTGAAAGCTAATGATATAAACAAATATTTCCCATTTGATTACAGATAGATGGGGGATGAGAATAAGAGGAGATAGCTAGTGGGCCTGTGAGAGAGAAGCTTTGCTCAAAGGTTAATGGAAGTGAAGAGAATGTAAGAAGTATTTTATAGCCCATCTGTGGAAGAGAGAGAGAGGGGGGCAGGGTAGGTTATAGTTGCCATCTTTCGTACGGCATTGTCCAATGGTCGTGTTTTATGATGCTGATTCTCTACGGGGCCCAGAACGAGGACATTCCTCACATTGTGCGAAGTGGAAGGAGTCTGTTGAGCTCCACGTGTAACGTGGGGACCTGCTTGGCACCATGCAGAGCATGCGGACGCCGTGGTCACGTTTCATCATCAATCTCATATATTACTCACGGATTCTTCAAAAAAAAAAAAAAAAACCACCTCACGTTAATTGTAAAAATTTTAGAATTCGGGCCATTGAAATAACTTTATTTTTTAAGTTTTTGAGTACTCTTAAATCCATCCAAAGGATTTGACAATCTTCATTTTTACAGTAGCATTAACTCCTCAATTATATAAATCCTCAACTTAGAATCCCGGCTTTAGAGGCAATAAGGAATTAATCCTCAAATATATGTGGATTCTTCATAAATTTCTCGTCTATTAATTACCAAAGGAGCCTTGAGTGTATCACCGCATGTAGTCCTGACTTAGTACTTAGCTCATACGTTTCTCATGATGAATGAGGGGGTGAAGCTCACATAAAATTCAACCTTTGAGATGCCTCTAATAAAATGTGAATCTGATAGAGTTTGGTCATGTTGCAAGTTCATTAATAATATGATATCCTTAAAAAAATGTTCTCACAGTCCTACCAACTTTTATTATAGCGAACTCCAGGAATATCTCTGTTCAAGGAGTGATCATTCATTTGAACAATTTAGATTTTCGGTCGATGAGTATGACCGTAGAGTTTCACTTTCTCGTAATTAAGTAATTAATATTTAGTGAATCCAAAAAATAACAAGGGATCGGTCTCTAACTAACCTTGGGTGATCGTGTGGGTGGATGGGTGAGCGAGTACTTACCCCTCCAAAAAGACAAAACTTATTTAGAAAATCCACACTATAATCACACTTTTAATCATATGTTCAAATTTAACGTCTAGGCCGGTGTTAAATATATGAAATATCAGACA
This sequence comes from Umbellularia californica, assembly GCA_028538565.1. NCBI lineage: Eukaryota > Viridiplantae > Streptophyta > Magnoliopsida > Laurales > Lauraceae > Umbellularia > Umbellularia californica. The sequence goes on from JAPQWN010000005.1 coordinate 14,817,147, forward strand.
AGACGAGTGAGAAAGAGATGGGACTGCACGTCCTTGTCGCAATTACTCGCAAGCGCGTGGCTGTCTTTCTCATTATTTGCGGATTGTCCGGTGAGAGGGTGCATCCTAGGGCAGTATGATCCAACTGTTCCTAACTGCTCCTCAGGAAGAGCATGTGGCACATGCCTGTTGATAGCAACATCTTATGGGTCCTATAGGCTCTTCATTGGCTAGTGCCCCAAATTTCCTTTTATCGTATGATTCTAACCGTCCAAACTCATTGAAAGACGACTGTAGTCAATTTTGCTCCCAAGAGCATGTTCTGAGAATTTTGGACGTGACTTGTGTGAAAGTGACTGACGTTGAAGGCTTTGGAAATAGATGTATTCCATCCCTTCCGACTGAGGGAAGGTTGCCGATTCAAATCCCCAAAGATCATTTTCGCATCACTAACAATCATATCCCTACAATTGCATCAAATTGATTTCTATAAATAGGGAGATGATTAATCATAACTTGGCCATCAATTACATATTTTGAGTGGGGCCATTGGTCTTTGGAGTTGGTTTGGGAATTGAAGACCGTAGTCCAACATGCAGAGGATCTGGACCTGTTTTATATTGGAGGCAAGCTTGCCGTTGCCCGATGGCAGTCACCAATCCGGTGTGGGGGCATTTATTGTTTTAAGGAAAGCACCACCTACAACTCAGGCAATCCAATATGTCAACTCTATGTTATTATTTTCTTTTCTAACAAGACCAAGGTCCTTATCAATTCCTTCAGCGAGATTAAGACTTCTTTATATAACTTCTTCACTGGATGCACCCTAAATCTGGCAAATGGTTCTAATCGGGCAACGGCGGGTTTAATCAAGGGTGTTTGGAGGACGAACTCATCTCAACCCATCCAAATTAACTCGTATAACCTGCATCCAATGCACTTCAACCTCTTTAACCTGACCCAATTAACTTGTATAAGTTTAGGCCAAGCTCAATCATTTTCAAAAAGAAACGCTATAATAATATTTGAGGTTGCTTGCAGGCCAAAAAATTCAGTTTTTTTCCTGTTAAATGGAAGAAATTATATATTGAAAGGGGAAGAGGAACAAAGATTACATTGGCAGCCCTGAAATTTACACAAAAGAAACCCAAATGAGGGTCCTAAAAAATCTATACGTCAGGTCATGTTTCTTGTGGTATGAGGATGGTGAATTCCCAGGAAATTCAAGAGAACAAAGCGGTGGCCTTGGAACTTCTTGGAAATGCACCTGAGCATAATAGGGAGCTGGTCCAATCAAAAAATTTTAGCTCTACTGATCGAGGACTTAATGCTCTTTAACTGAAGCAAGTTCTTAGATTTCCAAACCGTGTATTTAGTTAGGAGTAAAACTCCTCCAGTCTGATGGACCTAGATTTTCATTTTGAGGGGTGCGTGGAGGGGCAATTTGCTTTTGCGAATAAGCCCAGGATTTGCATGTGGGTTTTGGGGGAGAATGTAGGATTTTCATGTAAGATTATAAGCATTGCCAGAATTTTCATTATGGTTTTAAAAGCATGCCAAAGTTCAACGGGTGCAACTGGCCCCACATCGATGTACTTGGTCTACCCCTGCCTTCAATATCATGATCATGTAGTGTTAAATTAATTAACTTTATCTGCGCATTCATATTTACAATGAAATTGATTAATATATTAAAAAATCAGAGTAATAATTTAGAGTCCTTTCGTTTGCATGGAATTGAGTCCTTTATGGATTATGCACAAGACACTTGCTACCTAAGTGGCTAAATTAAAGAAATGAAGGTGAAGATCCAACAAACAATTTCCCTTTTGGTGGAAAAATATTAATACCCGACCATCACCTAGTAAATCAAGTCAGGGTCCCATCTATATTTTCACCTTGTATCCTTCACCATTCACTACTTTAATATTTCTTGTTGGAATCCATTTTACCATGATTTCTTGTTTAAATTCGCTACTTTAAACTGAATGTAAGCAAACGGGCTTGCCTAAAATCTTTGTTTCTTCTCATTTATATATATATATATATATATATATATCAAAATAAGTTTTGGGTGATCAAATATTTAGAAGATAAAAAGTATAAATGACTTGGATCAAGCAAAAGTGGGGCTTAATTCTATAATTTATCTCACTCTGGTAGAAAATTTATTAAGGACATCAGCTTGTGATCATTCCTCCTTTGAACAATATGTGTGCTTGCATCAACCGCTTCTTTAACACCAAAAAGAAAGAAAAAATAAAAGAGAAAGAAAAAACCAAACAGGACTTCCATGAAAATGCCCTGGTCATTCCTGGCAGATGTAGGGCGATTTGCACCAATAAATAAAGTGGTCCAGGTTCGGCAAAACAATGTGGTATGTCTCACTAACCCAGTGCCATACATATGTAGAATATGCCAATACATTGCAGTACCTTAAGGGCCCGTTTGGCACTTTACTAATACAATTAAAGTCAAGTAAAGTCTCTATTTTCCAGACAAGATGTTACATCAAATGCACTTTATTCAAAACTCTCTCCATCTTTTTCATACAAAAAGTCAAAAAGCAACTACCTTTATCCACTAAAATACAAAAAAACTCCACTTTTCCATACAAAAAGTCAAAAAGATTCCATAACAAACAACTAAAAATAAAATACCATCATAACCCACTTATATTTTATTCATTCTTCAAAATCAACTTTACTTGACTTGACTATATTAGTAGAGTTACCAAACTGGCCCTAAGGAATGTTAGAAACTCTAGTCACTCCACAAAGGGCTTTAAAGGCATGCTTTTAAATTTCGGTACCTGTCTTCGTGCCGATCGGCACTGAGACGAGTCTGTGTCGGTCCGGGCCGGACCGATATGGTTGCGCCAGTCCAAAAAAGTGTGGAGATTTTTAAAAGAAATTATAGAGAAATAGAAAATAATATAAAACTAGTAAAGTTATAAAAATTGACAAATTTCACAAGTATTAAATCCAAATATGGTGATGCTAGGTGTTGTTATCGACGGTGTAACAGGTAACTGTTAGTTTTGAAGAGCCAAAACCAATATCTTTTCTTTATCTTTTAACTCAGGGAAGTCATTTTCTTAAAGTTAAATTGATTAAAAAAAAAAAAAAGGACTAAGGGAGCATATAACTAGTATAATTTAAATGGATAAATGACATACATAACTTTAAGCTTACAAAGTTCACTATCTCAAGTTAGTCTCAATGAGGCCTCCTAGATATATAAATAAAAAGGTAGCATATCAATTGAAAGTGGGTTAGGAATATTCAAGTGATCCTATCCTTTGATTTTTATGCTTCCATTTAAAGCTATTTTCCAACAAAATTTTCCCTCAAAATTTCAAAACTACCATATTCATGTCCGCCAACATGCCCCTTGCCCCTTCCCAAAGCCAAACCCCTCCCCGGTGGCCGACCACCAGTCCCATGTTCCTAGCTTTTTGGCAAACACTAAACTCCACTCCCCTCCCCCACTCTCTGACCTAGCTCCAATCCACACCAAGGTCAACCAAGCTCTAATAACCAACTTGGTGGGGCTTCAGCTTCAATTTTGCAACCCTCTCCAACTCTGGCTAGCGATCAGCATCCTATCCCGGACCAAGCTCCACCGGAGCTCAAGGACCAAGTCCAGCAACCTCTGCTTCATCTAAACTAGGGCATTTCTCTTTAGGGTAGGTTCCCCCTTACCCAATCTCAAAACTCCTTTCCAACTTCCAGCTCCTCTTCTAGCCCTAACCCATTTCCTCTGGTGGCTGTCTCCAATGTTAATCCCAGGCCTCAGATCCCACCGACCTCTTCCAACCCCTCCTCTAACCCTCTTTTTATACCTAACCCCTCCCCTGCTAGCTCTCCATCACTGCCACCAACCACTACCAATACCTGGAAGCCTGACCAATTGCTTCTCCTAAATAACCATCTGAATCTGCTTCAACATAATCCCTTAGGCAACTCCACTCAGGGTCCCTCCTTTACTCCCCCATCCAAAAAAAAAAAAAAACTATACCAGCTGTGTGGGGGTATTCCCCAAGGTGACCGACCTCAGGTCCCGGCCTCGACAAAGGCATGAATGCCGACCTCAGCTATCGGCCAGGTGCTCCATTTCGGTAACGTGCCCCCTTGGCTTCGGTCTCGGTACAAGCATGAGACCAGGAGTTCAGCCTTGGCCATGCTCCATCTCGGTCTCGGTCAGACTACTGATCAAGATGACCATGGACAGCTGTCGTGCCACGGCAACAGGATAAGGGCACCGCCCAAATCCCTGACACGGCTACACCGCCCATCCATCAGGGTATGGCCCGATGGGACAGAGTGGGCTACGATGGGACAGCCTCTCAAGTGCTTACCCCAAAGTCCACTCTCCTCCTCTATAAATACAGAAGCCTTCAACAGGTAAAAGAGAGGGCTATCCACATGCTGCTGGTACGCCGTCTCCTCCCACACTTCATCTCCTACCTCTGTTTAGTCCTGCACTTGCAACTAACAAAGGCATCGGAAAGCCCTGCGCTGCCCAAGCCAGGGTCCTCTGACCTTCTTCTTCCTCCCCTTTCAGGCTCGAGGCACCGGTTCTTCTATCACAACCACCTAAAAGGAGCTCCAGCCTCCGTCCTCTTCCAATGGGCCTCAAAATCACTCCCCCCCCGGGTCTGTGAGTTTTTGTGCGCTTAGAATTGGCGCCGTCTGTGGGAAATCAGATCAAAAAGCCATCTTTCCCAAACACCATGCCTCGAAGAGCCAGAGAGGAACGATTTCAGCAGCAGCTTCAGCGACCCCAGCTCGGCATCGTCTTCCACGACGCATGGAAGGTTGTCGACGATCCTGGAGATCCTGACCAAGCGGCTCATGGCGAAGCAAATGAAGAACGGGGACGCCCGGGGAGGCGCCCATCTTGGCGACGCCCATCTTGGAGACGCCCATCTCGAGGCCACCCCAAGCTCGGCGACGCCCGAGGGCACTCCCACCGTGGCGACGCCCGAGGACACTCCCAACTCGGCAACGCCCGACGCCCCTCTCAGGCTCGGCGACGCCCGATGCCCTCCAAGCTCGGCGACGCCCGATGTGCGACGCCCGATGCGCGGCGCCCGATGCCGTCCAAGCTCGGCGACGCCCGACGCCCCCAGGCTCGGCGACGCCCGATGCGCGACGCCCGATGAGCGGCGCCCGATGCCGTCCAAGCTCGGCGACGCCCGACGCCCCCAGGCTCGGCGACGCCCGATGCCCGACGCCCGATGCCCTCCAAGCTCGGCGACGCCCGATGCGCGACGCCCAATGCGCGGCGCCCGACGCCCTCCTAGGCGCGGCGACGCCAGACGCCCTCCCAGGCGCGGCGACGCCCAAAGTCGGCGACGCCCATCTCGGCAACGCCCGAAGTCCGCGACGCCCGACTCGGCGACGCCCTCGGCGGTAGTGCCTCCTCCAGCTCGACAGGCAACCAATCTCTTCCACCTCAAGGAGAGCTGCTACAAATCCCTCGCGGCCCTCGCTTCAGCAGCACGATCCTTAGCTGTCAGCTTCGATCGCACGATCCTCTACCGCCATTGGCGGCATGGTCCTCTACTATCAGCTTTGATGGTATTATCCTTTGCCGCTGGGATACTTCATCATCAACCTCAGTTGCAATGCTACTCTCCAGTTCGGCAGAAGTAACTCTCCAGTTCGGCAGCAGTGCATCGAGGCCACCAGCTTCGGTAATAGTACCAGCTGGGCGAGCATGACTCGGTCCTCTCCAGCTCGGCAGCAGTGCCTTCTACCGCTCGGCGGCAGCAGTAACATTCGCCCTTTCAGATAAATTTACACTGGCCCCGGTAAAAGTACCAGCTAGTTACGTCCCGATTTCGGAACAAATCAAAGCTCGGTGATGGCACCAGCTTCCAAAAAAATAGGCTCGGTGATGCCACCAGCCTCGAGAAAAAGATTACACTGGCCCCGGTAAGAGTACCAGCCAGTTAAGTCCCAATGTCGGCATACAGCATCTCGGTCCTGCACCAGATCGCTGCCCGACAACTTACACTGGCTCCGGTAAAAGTACCAGCCAGTCGAGTCCCGAATTAAGCATACAGCATCTCGGTCCTGCCCCAGATCGCTGCTCGAAAGATTACACTGGCCCCGGTAAGAGTACCAGCCAGTCTTCAGACTAATCAGGCTCGGTGACGCCACTAGCCTTGAACAAAAAACAACTCTTAAGCTCGGTACCTGCACCAGCTTTGATAGACTGTCCGGTTATTTAGCTTTCAACTTCCAAGAGGCAAGAGCGCTCTAAGAAGTTAAAAGCTGGGGGGCTTTGTGTGGGGGTATTCCCCAAGGCGACCGACCTCAGGTCCCGGCCTCGACAAAGGCATGAATGCCGACCTCAGCTATCGGCCAGGTGCTCCATTTCGGTAACGTGCCCCCTTGGCTTCGGTCTCGGTACAAGCATGAGACCAGGAGTTCAGCCTTGGCCATGCTCCATCTCGGTCTCGGTCAGACTGCTGATCAAGATGACCATGGACAGCTGTCGTGCCACGGCAACAGAATAAGGGCACCGCCCAAATCCCTGACACGGCTACACCGCCCATCCATCAGGGTATGGCCCGATGGGACAGAGTGGGCTACGATGGGACAGCCTCTCAAGTGCTTACCCCAAAGTCCACTCTCCTCCTCTATAAATACAGAAGCCTTCAATAGGTAAAAGAGAGGGCTATCCACATGCTGCTGGTACGCCGTCTCCTCCCACACTTCATCTCCTATCTCTGTTTAGTCCTGCACTTGCAACTAACAAAGGCATCGGAAAGCCCTGCGCTGCCCAAGCCAGGGTCCTCTGACCTTCTTCTTCCTCCCCTTTCAGGCTCGAGGCACCGGTTCTTCTATCACAACCACCTAAAAGGAGCTCCAGCCTCCGTCCTCTTCCAATGGGCCTCAAAATCACTCCCCCCCGGGTCTGTGAGTTTTTGTGCGCTTACACCAGCTGTCTATCCCACCCTGTCTGTTCTCCCCCTCCACCCATTCCCCCTCCGGTTTTACTCAATGGTAAACTCACCATTCAGATCCCCCTTCAGATGGTAAACTCAAGCGAGCAATCATTTTCTCATTCTGCTATAGGGAAATTTGTTGGCCATAGACTTTTTCTGGAAGCTTTGGAACAGTGGGTGATCTCATTGTGGCGATTGTCCAGGCCATGTCTGATTTCTCTAACAGAACAAGGCAATTTCATTTTTAAATTTCATTCAAATGAGGATAGGGACGATCTTGTCGGACATAGTCCCCTCCTTATGGAAAGGGAAAAACTCCTCCGTCATCCTTGGGCTTCAGGACAGGATGAATCCTCTTGGCCATCAGAAGCTCCGGTCTGGATTAGGCTCAGAGGAATTCCCTACCATTGCTGGAGTAGTGACATACTGCTGTCGATCACGGCCTCCATTAGGAAGCATCTTTGTCTTGATGAAATCACTGCCAAGCAGAGGATGTTTTCTTTTGCTCGAGTTCAAGTGTTACTAAATGTGGCTAGCTCTTCTACTAGGACTATCACAGTCGAACTGGAAGGTGAAGATTCAGTTGAAGTTGAAGTTCAATATGAATCCATTCCTTGCTCCAAATGTCTTTCAGCAGGACATCTCTCCACTAAATGCCCCTTCATAATGATGCCTGCATTGTTGAAGACCCCTACTCAGGCGGATTTATTCATTGCTCCAGCCACTATAAGGAAATTACATTAAAGTCCATTCCTTGGACCACAAGTCCTTTCCTTTCCTGAATTGTGGTCATTATAGGAAATCTGTTTTCTTAGGATACATGCTATTCCTTACACAAAAAGGTTTCTTAATGAGATGTATTCCTTACTATTCTCTACCTTGATGGATGGTTGAGATTAAGTCTAAGGAAACCCTAATTGGAAATTCGGTCCTCTTTTCACCTATAAAAGAAAATCAACACATTAAGGTTTTATAGGCAAGGAAAGAGAAACCGAAACTATTCACCTAGTCCCTTTCTCGACGAATTACAACATCAATCAGCAACAGCATCAGACTGCAGGATCAGAAAGCTCTCTGCATCAGGATGTCTGGAGGTACTCTTTAATTTATTTAAGATTAAATCCTACACGTGATTATCATGCTGTTTACGATCTTAGGGTTCATGTTAATAATAGAATAACATGTGGTATCAGAGAATGGTTTTAGAACACATGATCGTCCATTAATTAGGATAACTATGCATCGCCATAACTGGCAAATATAGATCCGTTTTGACTCTATTTTTGCAGCAATTTATCGATCCAACTATTATGGCCTGCATGAATGGTTTATATTTATGTTATTCTGCAATTTCTTTTTATTAATTTGGGCACGACTGTTTGATCGTGATTTATGTAAGTTTTGAATTTTCAATTATGTATAAACTCCTGCGTGAGTAAAAATTCAATGTATAAACTTCCGCTAAATATTCAGAGTGTGTTGGAATGAATTTGTAATCCTCACACACGCAGATCTTGGGAGAAATATAACTCTCAATTCACGGACCCCGGGTTTGGGGTCGTGACAGACTGGTATCAGAGCGGGCAAGTTTCTAAGAAATAAAACACTCTAGGAACTTTAAGACGTGTAGTGAGGAAATCGTTAGATTTGTCGTCTTGTTTTGGCTAGATGCCATTCTGTTTTGGTTCGGATTTGTTTTCTTTCTAGTGGGGGAGACCCTTCTTGTCTCCTTCCTTTTGTTCTTGCTAGGGAATTTGGGGGACCAAATTCTTTTCTAGTGGGGGAGGATTTAATGTCTCCACACCCACATTCAGTGCCTTTTTCTTGTTTTTGCGCTAGAGAGTTAGAGTTTTGTGGTTTTAGCATGTGGATCTCGGAGGACTTTGGCAGAATTTTCAGCTTTTCGATGTCACAGATGGAGCTAGCGAAGGAGTTTACGAGCAGTTGTTAGTCAGCAAGGAATGTGAACAGCATATTGAGACCCAATTTTAGTTGATCGTGTATCGTCAGATGGTGCGTCAGGCAAGTAAGTGTGGATTTTGGATAAATCTGGAATATTTTCCTAAACCAAAAGACTACAGGAACTAGACAAATGATGGATTTTAGGAAGTTTGAGGTGATTTTCAGTTGATAGAGATTCAAGTGGATACCAAAAGCAAGAAATTTCTCGAATTTGATGAACTCTTGGCTGAGAAGTGCTAGAAGATTTGTAATAATTCCAGAATGATGGTGAAGTTGACTCAGTAGGATGCATCAGAGTGTGGTTAAATGATAGGAAGAAAACTTTCAGCTATGGTGTAGAGAGCTGTGTACAGAATGGATTGTTACCTGGTTTTATGATAGAGGAGATCTTGCAAACTTTACAGACTGTTGGAATATCAGTTTGGGCAGAGTACAGATACAACAGGAGAATCATAGCCTACGGACAAGGCCGGTTGGAAGACTGGAGAAAAATGACACTAGGTGCAGTGTTTTACGACAGAGATAGAGTTACGGTACATCGGAGTGAGTTAGAACCTTCATTCTCTTGGACCGACATTGGCAGTTGTACAGGAATAGTGCAGATGTTTAGAGACAAGTTTTCAATTAGTAGAGCTCCAAGGAGATGTCCAGAATTAGAGATTCCTAGAACTTGATGAGGTTTGTCAGAGAATTATTTTAGGATTTTCAACAAGTGCAGCCATGTGGAGGAGTAGACCCAGCAGGATGTGTCATTGTGTGGTTAGAAGCTTTTAGAGTTGGATTTCAGCAACTAATGAAGGAGTTGACTACAGGAAGAGTCTCTACTTGATCGCCCAACGACGAAGATCTTTGCAGATTTTATCGACGCGAGGAGCATCAGATTTTAATGTACAGGTATACAGAGCAGGAAATCAGTTATTTTGGATTTTATTAGGAAAGGTAGACTTGGCAGAGCAGTTGCAAGAGTGAGCACGGAGCTCCAAATACCAAAGAATAGTGAAGGGACAAGCATATTAGTGTCAGAGACCGAATATTGTACTGAGGATCAAGAGCAATAAGCAGAAAGAATTAAAGCTAGCAAGAGTTAACCTTGAAGATTGTGCAGTGGATGTGAGACACTAGCTTCGATAGTTGCGATGAAGTCAACAAATGGTTCCAAGAATTTTCAGTATCAAGGTGTTTAGAAACAAGAGACTTGGTTGAACTTAGAAGGAGTCAGAGTTAGTGAATTCCTTGAGCAGTCAGATTGACAGGACAGTGACGGATTCGAGCCAGTGGAAGAATGTTCGACGATCGTGGATAGTTGACCAAGGGGTTCTACCACGAGGGTGACCCAGCGAGTTCAGGTGCTTTCGAGAGGACCGTTTTGGAGTTTCGATTTGTGGTTTTGTTTTCGAAGTGTGGATTAATGTCCTCACCTGTTTTTGATTTGTTTAGTTCATTTGGAGGACCAAATGTTCTAAGGGGGGGAGGATGTGAGAACCCGACCCCTAATTTCTTGGTTTAGTGTGGTTTTAATCGTGATTTGGTTTTCTCGATGGGTTTAGTGGTTGTTTGGTTGAGTTTTTGAGTTAGAATGACTTTTCATTAGCTTTGGGAAGTTTTGAGAGCCAGTGAACCTAGACAGTGACCGTAGGGTCCCATTTGTTTTGCGTGGTCAGCGTGGGGAGATTCTTAGTGATTCCCAAAAATTCCCATTTAAGCTTCGTTAGACTAATCTCGCCATTCCCTACAACTTTCGTGTTCACTCCGTGCCCATTCGAAGCTCCTAAAATCAGTTTTTCTAGAAATCCCAAATTTTCTATTCTTTAACCCCTTTGACCAAACAGTTGACTTTTTATGTGGACCCCGGAAGTATGTCAATATTGACCTTGTTGGAAAGATAATTTTATTCCGGACACTTTTCATGTTTTAAGTTTCTTGATCCGAGGTCTAGAAAGCTCCCTAATCTCCATTATAAGATATACTTAGTGTGGACCCCACATCACCCATTATAAAAAGGCCATCTTCCTCTCTTTCTCCCTCATTCCCATTTCCATCGACTGCAACCTCCATGCTACAGTACCAGCAGCCCCTCTTCTCCTTTTTCTTCCATTTCTCTTGCTCAAATGAAGCCTTCAAGCCACCAATCCGACGAGGAAACTGCGGCAACTTCTTCCCCTTCATCTCCTCTCTCTTTTGACACCATTTTCATGGGAAACTAAGGTGGGCAGCCCCTATTTCAAGCTCATTCTTGTTGATTAATGGCCCTAAAGGTAAGGATTTCTTTCCATCTTCTATTGTTGAGCAATGGCTTTCCCCTAGGTCTTATTTCTTAGCTTGTTTGAGCCCGTTCCTTCTCTTTATTGAGTTACCATTTTAGGGTTCTAAGACGGGTTGCTTTTTGGGGGTTTTTGTGTAGCTTGGAGCCTTGGCTTGGAAGAGTGTTTAGAGCTTGATTTGCTTGATTAGAGACCTAAGGCAAGTGGATGATTTGATATTTACATGTTTTATGAGAAATGCGGTTTTTCTATTTCATACATGATGTTTCACATTATCACTATTCATGTTTTCTTTATGATTCACATTGATTTGGAAGTACATTTAATGTTTTGGAAACATGGTGGATTTTAGTCTTTGTCTATCTCTTGTTTTTGGCTTAAATGAATCTCGGTGATTGTGGAGTTTCTCTTCTCTTATGGTTGAGGGTTAAAACGGAAGAAGTGATTGGATAATGATATGTAGAAGTTTTGATGTTGGAGAAGAGTTGAAGGTGGAATAGGGGGGGGGGGGGGGGGGGGGGGAGCTTTCAGCTCATTTTATTGCAGATAAGTGATTGGAGAGGGAAAGGGACGGATTGGAGAAAAGAGGACTTGAATCTCAACTGCATTGTGGAGTTCCCGCAACTGGCGGTCAGCCGACGGTCACCTAGCGGCTAGCCGTCTGGTGACTGGCGGCTAACCGAACCGGTTTCGGTTCCTTTCCCAGAGAGCTGTAACCTTACGGTCAGCCTCGCGGTCAGCTGGCGGCTAACCGTCGAGTACATCGGCGGCTAACCGCCAGCCAACCGAACTGAAGCGGTTACATTTCCAGAATGCTGCATTTGGTCAGGTCAACCACGGTTAGTCCCGCGGTTAGCCAGCGGCTAACCGCCGAATCCATTGGCGGCTAACCGCCAGGTGACCGAATTTCCCAGAATTATGGGAATAAGGAGAGATGAAGGGAGTTCCCATCCCATTTTGCTTGTAAACATTTCTGAAAGCATCGGGCACTTTCCACCTGGAATATGTTCGAAACAAAGATGAAATGTTTGTTGGAAGCCGTTCGAGTGAGAAACCACATCGCCGAGATTTGTTGAAATGTTGAGGTTACTCAGGTGTGTGAGGAGCCCGAAATGTCTCTAAACTCAAGGAGTACCAAGTGTTTACTGAAAAATAGACATATGGGATCCCTATCCACCTTGAGTTATCTTGAACCCCGACACTTGTCCTGATATTTCGAAAGTTTATTGCACCCCCGTTTATTCCCGAAATTTATGAGTTGTGATTTATCCATCCCGAAAGTACTGAACTGTATTTGTAGCATTTGTGCTAGCCCTGATTTGCATGACCCGATATTGAAATGATATTTGTGCCTCGAGCAACCCGTTTCGCCTGTTTACACGATTTCATCAAGTGTTTTATACATGCCCGATTTCTTGCATATGACCTATCAATACTTGGGGCCTTGAAACATTGTTTTAAGCTTGGGGAGGTATTGTTTGGAGCCCCAATGCAATGTAAGAACTTAGAAGGCATTTTATGGAATCCGGATGAAAGGGAACCCATTATGAAGATTCGTCGAGGATCCTTAGACTTGTCAATGTGCATAGGGATCCGAGATGTCCTTAATTCTCATGGAGCACTAAGTATATGTCAAATTAGACATACGGGACCCTATTCACATCGATATGAATCTAGGACCCTCAACGATTGACCCGAAAAAGTATAGAAATCCATTCATGCCTTATTTCGACGCGAATTTCACTCGTACACTTTAAATCTCGTGTTTTATGACTAGACTTGCCCGACAGTACTGAAATTCATGTTTTTAGCATTGTTGCTAGCTCGTACATGCCCGACCTATACAGATGTGCTTTTGTCCTTATGAGCATCCCGTCCCGTCATATGTATTTATTTGACCTGATTTCTTGTACATGATTCATAAGCCAAAACCTTGAGGTAAGATGGGGCCAGAGCTTTGTAGTGCGAGCCCATGAACCAAAAGGATTATTATTTTGAGAACAAAACCTTGAGGTAAGATGGGGCCAGAGCTTGGTAGTGCGAGCCCATGAACCAAAAAGATTATTATTTTGAGAATAAAACCTTGAGGCAATATGGGGCCAGAGCTTTGTAGTGCGAGCCCATGAGCCAAAAAGAGAACATGCATACATGTACTTGTTTTAATTACTTGCATATAACCTATGAGTCGGCACCACTAAGCTTGGATACCTTGTTAGTCTGATCCACTGACTAGGTGATCCCCCTCTTGTCTTGCCAACTGCAGTTTGGGTCCTGATACCACAGATTGCTACTGTGGTTCCTGATGCCCGGCTCGCTACCGTGGTCATGTCTAGTATATAGTATATATGTATATGTATTTCGTTGTTCCTCCTCACTTCGGTGACTGAGGTCAACGCCTTGATATGCTTGCTCTATCACTTCGGTGATAGAGGATTTAGCTTCGTGTGGTTGCCATCTTGATAGTTCCTGATCCTTGATACCCGTCCTACTTTATATTGATCACGTCTTTTCTTAATCAATGTGCACTATTTATACATGCTTTAAATGAGTTCCAGATTTGTAAAATGTTTACTGTTTATACATGCTTTAAATGAGTTCCAGATTTGTGAAATGTTCATATTTTATACATGCTTTAAAGGAATACATGTTTTGTCAAATATTTATGTTTCATATCCGTTCTATATGAATATAGGATTTTGCCAAGAGATTCCTGATTTCCTATGCATTGTAATTATGTACAATTTTGATCAGACAACATGATTTATTACATGTTTTATCGTTCAGTATATTGTTGCATCTTTTCACCCACCTGCCAGACCGTCGTGTCTGACCCACTACTTTGGTACTCAGGTCCAGATTTCTTCACCCGAGATGAGTGTACGTGTTGGCGGTGGAGCCATGAGCTTACAGGTGTCTGTCGGCTATGTCATGTAGACAATGAGCTTGACATCGGGATTACGTCACATATGGGGAGTAATCATTAGCTTGGTTTGCATGGCTTCTATTAGCCTTTTTCTTGGGATTGTAATTAATATACATTGTTAATTGTAACTTGAACATATATGGGAATGTAATACCCTGTTACTGTCAGCTCTGTACTTTTATTATGATGGTTTATTCCAGTCTGAGATGGATCAATGATAAGATGATTATATGCTTGGGTTGAGTGCGGTGCGGAATCCAATGGCCACGGACTCCGAGTCGCAACACCACGAAAGCTTCCGCTAAATATTCAGAGTGTGTTGGAATGAATTTGTAATCCTCACACACGCAGATCTTGGGAGAAATATAACTCTCAATTCACGGACCCCGGGTTTGGGGTCGTGACACTACACCTGAGAATGCTAAGGACTATATGAAGGCCATTGAAGCTAGGTTTAAGACTGCAGACAAATCCCCTACTGGGAAACTAATGGCAGATCTTACAATCATGAAGTTTGATGGCACTAGATGTCATTGAGATGACCAACCTTGCAGCTAAACTAAAGAATTTGGGATTATCAGTGGATGAGGCTTTTCTCGTCCAATTTATCCTAAACAATTTACCTCCTCAGTACGGGCATTTCCAAATTCACTACAACACTATTACGGACAAGTGGACAATGAATGAATTGGCTAACAAACTGGTTCAAGAGGAGGCCAGGCTGACTCAACAAGGTTATCGGTTAGACTTATGTCAAACTCTTTATGTTCCGTCTCTTTCCCGTAATTTGGTTTCTGTAAGCGCACTTGATAAAGTTGGTTACTCGTTTGAAATAGGAAATGGTAATTTCAGTTTATTTAAAAATTCTAGTCGTATTGGTTCTGGAATTTTGATTGATGGGCTATACAAGTTTCATCTTGATAGTCAACTTGCTGAAACCCAGCTTACCCTGCATTCTAAGGAAACAAAACGAAAGTCATCCAAACTCGACTCTTATTTCTAGTGGCATAAAAGACTGGGTCATATATCCAGTGAAAGCATCAAAAGATTAGTAAAAGATGGTGTCCTTTCGGATCTAGATTTTACTAATATTAATGTATGTGTGGATTGTATTAAAGGTAAAACAACAAAACACACAAAGAAAGGAGCCACAAGAAGTACTGAGCTTCTTGAAATAATACATACAGACATTTGCGGACCCTTTGATGTTCCAACCTTTGGAGGAGAAAAGTACTTCATTACCTTTATTGATGATTACTCACGTTACTGTTATTTATACTTGTTGCATGACAAATCTCAGTCTGTGAATGCTGTACAAGTGTTCATTACTGAAGTCGAAAGGCAATTAGATAGAAAAGTGAAAATCATAAGGTCAGATAGAGGTGGTGAGTTTTATGGAAGGTATGACGAAACAGGACAACATCCTGGACCTTTTGCAAAACTTCTCCAAAAACTTGGAATTGTTGCCCAATACACAACGCCTGGTTCGCCATGGCAGAATGGTGTAGCTGAAAGGTGAAATCGTATATACATGGAAATGGTTAGATCAATGATGAGTCATGCTCACTTACCTATATCCTTGTGGATGGATGCTCTACGCACAGCTGTTTATATCTTGAACAGAGTTCCCAGTAAGGCAGTTCCAAAGACACCTTTTGAACTGTGGAAAGGCTGGAAACCTAGTTTACGACATCTCCAAATTTGTGGTTGCCCAGCTGAGGCTAGAGTCTACAATCCACATGAAAAGAAATTGGACCTTAAAACGATCAGTGGTTACTTTATAGGTTACCCAGAAAAGTCCAAAGGATTTAGGTTTTACTGCCCTAACCATAGTACGAGAATTGTTGAAACCGGTAATGCTAGATTCTTTGAGAATGGCGAAATTAGTGGAAGTAATAAACCTCAAGATGTGATCATTCAGGAAATCAGGGTACCTATCCCTTTACCCTCTATTCCGAAAGATGTTGGCAATCCTCCCGTTGTTGAACCATTTAACAATGAGGAAAATCCAATAAATGATCAACAACTCCATAATGAGATTGTCGCCAATGAACATATGGATAATGCACCAGAGGAACCAGCATTAAGGAGGTCTCAAAGACAAAGGAGATCAGCTATTTCCGATGATTACATGCTTTACCAAGTAGAATCTGGAGAAGGGACAATTAATGACCCAGTTTCTTATTCACAAGCCATTAAGGATGTTAATTCTAGTAAATGGATTGATGCCATAAAGGATGAATTGAAATCTATGAATGAAAATCAAGTCTGGGAAGTTGTTCAATTGCCTCCAGGACACAAACCAGTTGGCTGTAAATGGGTCTTCAAGACCAAACGCGACTGCAAAGGCAATATTGAACGACATAAAGCCAGACTTGTTGCCAAAGGTTTCAATCAGAAAGAAGGTATTGACTATACTGAGACTTTTTTCCCCTGTGTCAAGGAAGGATTCTCTTAGAATCATCATAGCATTAGTAGCTCACTATGACCTCGAGTTACATCAAATGGATGTGAAAATTGCCTTTCTTAATGGAGACTTGGAAGAAGAAGTCTACATGCGTCAACCTGAAGGCTTCATAATTGAAGGTCAGGAAGACATGGTCTGCAAACTTAAGAAATCAATATATGGACTGAAACAAGTTTCGAGGCAATGGTACTTAAAGTTTCAGGAAATCATTACTAACTTCGATTTCATAGAAAACATCGTTGACCCTTGCATATACCTCAAGATCAGTGGGAGTGAGTTCATATTTTTGGTTCTGTACGTTGATGACATATTACTGGCCAGCAGTGACCTTAGTTTATTACATCAAACAAAGGACCATCTCTCTAAGCATTTTGAAATGAAAGATATGGTTGAGGCTTCCTATGTGATAGGAATAGAAATATTCCGTGACAGGTCACTTGGTATTTTGGGATTGTCTCAGAAAGCATATATTGACAAAGTTCTAGAGAGATTTGGCATGATGACCTGTTCCTCTAGTTCTGTTCCACTGCATAAAAGAGACAAGATTGATCTTTCGCAGTGTCCACAGAACGAATTGGAACTTAAAGAAATGGTAAAATATCCTTATACTTCTCTTGTCGGGAGTTTGATGTATGCACAGGTCTGTACAAGACCTGACATTAGTCATGCTGTTGGCATGCTCGGTAGATTTCAGAGTAAACCAGGAATCGCTCATTGGAAAGCTGCAAAGAAAGTACTGAGATACCTCAAGGGGACAAGGAATTACATGCTCACATACAGAAAATCAAGTCACCTACAGGTGACTGGTTATTCGGATTCAGATTTTGCTGGATGTCCTGACACCAGACTTTGCACTCTTGGCTATGTGTATCTCTTATGTGGAGGTGCAATATCATGGAAAAGCCAGAAATCCGAGTTGCTTTACTCATCCACCATGATGGCTGAGTATGTAGCATGTTATGAGGCTGCAATTCAGGGAACATGGTTGCGTAATTTTATCTCTCAGTTTAGAGCTTTGAATTTCATCTCTAAGCCATTAACCCTTTATTGTGACAATGAAGTTGCAACCTTCTTCTCCAAGCGCGACAGGATATTTAAGGGATCCAAACACATGGACTTTAAATATCTATCACTGAAACAAGATGTTAGATTACAGAAATTTGTCATTGAGTCTATACGTACAGATTTCATGGTTGCAGACATATTCACGAAAGGACTACCTCCAAAGACCTTTCAAGGACATACTGACAGCATGGGTCTTGAAGATAGTTCTTAATTATCATTTTCTGCCTTTTATTTCTGTACATATATTTGACATTTATTGAGCTCTTAATACAACTCTACATCTGCTATTTCTGTTTTTTCCATTGTGTACATACTTATGTTTGGATGAATGATAAACAAAAATAGTCTTTCCCCATAGACATTATGAGACCATTACGTATATCTCCTATTACGGTCTAGTTATGCCGGTTGTCAATGCTGTAGTACCTGGAAGTAAGCATGTTGCAAAATAATGTGTGCACGCCATGACTCCCATTGACCACCGAATTAGCAAAGACGCTTATGATAACCGACTAAAGAAATATTTAGCATATAATGCGCGCCTTATGATTCCTAAAATGAAAAACACTAAAGGATCTTCATATCGACCAAGTGGGAGACTGTAAGGAAATTACATTAAAGTCCATTCCTTGGACCACTAGTCCTTTCCTTTCCCGAATTGTGGTCATTATAGGAAATCTGTTTTCTTAGGATACATGCTATTCCTTACACAAAAAAGGTTTCTTAATGAGATGTATTCCTTATTATTCTCTACCTTGATGGATGGTTGAGATTAAGTCTAAGGAGACCCTAATTGGAAATTCGGTCCTCTTTTCACCTATAAAAGAAAGCATTTCGTCCATCACAAAGGCATTCACGAAAATCAACACATTAAGGTTTTATAGGCAAGGAAAGAGAAACCGAAACCATTCACCTAGTCTCTTTCTCGACGGATCACAGCATCAATCAGCAATAGCACCAGACTGCAGGATCAGAAAGCTCTCTGCATCAGGATGTCTGGAGGTACTCTTTAATTTATTTAAGATTAAATCCTACACGTGATTATCATGCTGTTCACGATCTTAGGGTTCATGTTAATAATAGTATAACAGCCACCTCAAAGGTTTTTGGACTAGAGGCGGAAGCCAGTCTAAAGGTTCCCCCTGCCACAGACGCCTTCAGCTCTACTAACTCAAGGGACTCTGGTTCAGCTTAAGTTCAAGAAGTCCAACCCATTGAGATGTGCAGCTAGACCACTCAGGTAACCCCGGACACATTATCTCCTCCTACCAGTCACCCTTTTGACCCATATACTCTGGTGTTAGACCCCGTCCCGAGTTAATCGAGATTAACTCTAATTGATTGGGAATTGAGGCTAATTAATTATTCTTAATTAAGCTAATGATGGTTTATGGCCAAATGGAATTGAGTTAGCCTAAAATGAATTGAGTTAGGCTTAACGAAATGATAATCAAGGAGATTAAATGAATTGAATGGATTTTAGACTTAAACTAAGAGAATAAAGACTTTTTCATAAATACGAATTTCCGCGTATTTTGTCAAATACGGAAACTCTTGATACCAACACGCGTATCTCGACGAGTACGTTAACTTTCATAAAAGACTCGAAGTCGTTCGACGAGAAATGGATCAAATAACCCTTCATTTGACTCGAATTGTAAATGAGAGGAAATAGTGGGTCTAAATGCAAATATGGACTTATAAAGATTAAAATGAACTCAAATGAGTTTATTCAACTCATTTTCCAGCCCAGAGGAGTGAAGAGCAAACCCTAGACTCCCTTTTTCCATTCTTCTTTCCTTTTCTTCATCAAGTGTGAGTTTGGAGTGATTCAAGTGAAGAGATACTCATCTACTTCATTTTCTTCATATTCTTTTTCCATTTCTTGAAGTTAAAGCTTGAGAGAAAGTCCAAGTTTCTCCCCACAAGAACTACAAGTAAGTAGTTGATCTCTTTGTAGAGTTTCCAAGTTCTATTGAGTACTTAGGCATGATTTGTAGCCAAAAAACTCATAGGAAAACCTAATTTTGAATTGGTATGGTTTAGGTTGAAGTGAAGCTTCAAGTTGAAAACTTTTCCATCTCAAACCCAAGCAAAGCAAAAGGGTTTTGTCAATTTGGTCTTCAATTAAGGCAAGTATGTACATTTCTAGTGATTTAAGATGTTATAGAACTTGTAGGAACTCAAGGAGTTCAATTTCCAGATTTTGCTTCAGAAATTCTGAAGCTCTGGGAATGAAGTTCTGGGAGCAGTTCAGCCGCCAGCTAACCGGACTCATCTAAGTGATTTTCACATAAAATGCCAACCTCTGGAAAGCTGACCATGAGCTGACCGACAAATTTCAATTAGCCGAATTTGTGAATTCGGTTATCCGAGTGATGACCGCAAGGTGACCGAAATTAGGTCAGGAATTCTACCAGAAGACAAGCTTTTGGAAAGTAAACCGTAGGGTAACTGAGAAGTGTTCGGTTAGCCGAATTTGAGAATTCGGTTAGCCGAGTATGTGACCGATGTGGTGACCGAATTGAGAAAATGTATAAAAAACTGTAAGGTTCTGGAATGTTGACCGAATGTAATTTGGTTAGCCGCCATCCAGAATTCGGTTAGCCGACAGGTAACCGCCAAGGTGACCGAACTTGAGGAAAATTTCAGATTGAGTTCTGAGTTTTCTAAATTGAAAGCCTAATCATTAAGGATAGTGTAAGTGGTATCTAAACCTACATAAGTGTTAGCTATGGTTATCTTAATGTACAAATTCAATTAAAATAATGTCATCTACAGTAACAGGTACATTGATAACGAACGTTTCACTCAATTGTTGGTTTAGATAATTGTTTAGGAATTGGTTAGAAGTCTGAATAGAATGGCTTATTTGGCTTATTTATGAGTCTGGCACTACATAGTGGTTTCTAAAGCTCGTCATAGAGCTGCATTGAACTAATGATTGAATAATGAATAATTACTAAATATAACATTGAATAATAAACAGTTACTAAAGGTAACAATGACTTAATGAACAATCCTACTGCAGTAGATGGACTGGGGTGTTCCGGAGTTCCGTGGTGATGCTAGTGATCTTTGATTAAGACATTGGTCGATCCCACACAGTATAGACTGAAAAGTCACTGAACTGAAAAGCCACATGTTATGGACTGAAAAGTCCCAATTGATAAGCCACCTAATAAGTGCTCAATGTAATCAATAAATGGATATGAAATGAATGAATATGAAATGAATGGCTTCTTCCTTTGGAAAGAAACTAAATTGAATTGAAATAAGTGCATGTTTGGGAGGTCTAATCTTTCCATCTATTTCTCTATTTCTCTAAAATGGAAAGAGGTTTGAAAAACTAGAGTGTTTGGTACCACCTTTCAGCTTATACATATTTTAGAGAAGTAGAGATAATGGCTCTACTTTCCACAGCCCTCTTGATGAGGTAGTTGAGAAATAGAGGGAAAAAAGAAGATGCGGAGCTACAGTGTTTTTGCATAATCACGCCCAGTCCTCTTTTTTTTTTAATTTTTCTCCAAATCTGAGAGGCTTAATCAAGATCCAAACCGTTGAAAATGTTCCCAAGGTCAAACACGACAATGTAACCAAATTTCAGCCGTTGAATCATCACCAATCTCAAGACTTGTGCCACAAACCAAATTTAGCATAGACCATTGCATTACCAAACACCTCTTTTTTATTTTAGCCTCTTTTTTCTATGTCTCTTTTTTGGGTGGGTCTATATTGAATGATCTTTAAGAAATAGACTAGTGGTCCCAAACATGGCCTAAATGCTATTATAGTTGCCAATTTAGTAATTGTTATCACTTGATTCCATTGTTCAGGACACTGTTATAGAGTTAATTGTTTAGAGCTGTTAGATTAATGAATTGACAGAATTGGCATGTGTTATTATAGACCTGTATATATATGTTGTTGAATTGTCGTATTCACGGTATTACTGATGTACATTACAGGCTTAGTTGCCCATGCCGATAATGCAGAGGCCGTGCCGACAGCGGAGGAGGCCCATCCGATACCTCCGGGAGGTCTGATCGAATGGACTTGAACCGAAGTGCCAATGAATAGAATCTTTTGGAAATGTTTTGACAGGACTTTTAAATATTCATTTTTTAATAGTAAATAGATATCACCTGCATTGTATTTGAATATGCCGTTGTTGACTTTGATTGGAAATGGATTGTGTATATTGGACTTTCCTTTTGATGTAAAGTAATGGCTCAGTTAACTGTTTCGTCAATATATATATTCCGGAAAATGTACATTTGATAGGTTATGATTAATCCCTTGTGGATTTCGTCTTAACTTCGGATAGTTCGGGGTTTACGAGAGTAAGTATGATGCTCTCGCGACCGGTGGTTGATTCGGATTGATCGGATCTCGGGCCCGGGTCGTGACATCTAGCCTCCTCTAATGGGCAACTGCCCCTCTCTTCACGGCCTCTCATCCCCTACCCTCTTCACCATCAGCGTCTGCCATCCCAACCCAAACTAGTTTGGTCATAGAGCATCCATTCAGTGTATCCCGCCTTCCAGCTACCTCCCCAGGCCCTTTTCCTTCAAACAGTCAGCTGTCAGCTCTCCCCACGGATGTAGTCTTTGAAATCCTTGAGAAAATTCCGGCCCCCACCTTGGATTGTTTCGACATTTTCTCCATCCTGGAGAATTGCTCCTTTGCAGATCCTACGCTATTAACCTACAACCTAAAAAAACTATCTACAGCTCAACCTAAAATGAAGAGTATTGATCGACACTTAGATGTGCAATGCTTAACCGCAAGATTACGGTGTCATCAAGTAATCCGGTTTATCGATTCCACGGAGAGAGGATTGAACAAGCAATTAATCCAATTTAAGTAGAATTGAACTAAAATATAGCTAATATAGAAATTGAAGTGAACAATTAAAACTACTAAAGTATGTGTAAAAAATGGAATTAAACTAATTAGAATGTGGAACAAAACTAAAATAGTAACTAAACTACTCTAACTAACAATCTAAAGTATGAAATTAATAAGATCTAACAAACTACACTAAACTAGTGAATGAATGGTCGTGGAAATGGAAGATTTAATATGAAGATGTGGTGTGAAATGTATATGATTTTAAAACAAGTTGTATGAGATATACATCTAACAATCTAAAAGTGAAAATAACAAATCAAATACAAATTCAAATTAACAATAATAAAAATAAGAGATTAGGTAATCCAAAATCCACTAAGTATGTAATTAATTCAATCAATGTATGTTCTAATTCAACTTCCAAGTCTACAATCCAACTAGCAATCTCTTGCCTAATTGGATTGGATCATATAACAATGAAGATTAAAGTAAAGAAAATAAAAGGCCAAAATCATAGATCATCATTTAACTACCCTAACAATAAATCATCAAAATCAAGCTACAAAAGATCAAAGATAAGGACTCTAGAGTATGCTATGTGAGAGAACTTAATCTAACTAGAAAGCATCAATTGAGATTAACCAAGCATCAAGTATAGAGATAGAGCATGAGAAATGAGAGAGATTAGCACAATTAGATATAAAATCTACTAATAAATTAAGGCACAAGTAGGGAATTTAAACTAAAATATGCATGTAATTTAACTAATCACATTACTTAGCTTTTAAAGGAGAGCCTAATCCAAGAGCTTTAGCCACTAAACATCAAAAAATACCTCCAAATCTTTATAAATGATATTCAATTACACACTCTCTAGATTAGTTACAAAAAAGCTCCTAATTACAATCTAAAAGTAAAAATAAAATTGCAAAAAAACTAACTTGCTAAAAGATTTTTTTTTCTTTTTCTACAAAAACATCCCAATTTATAGAAACATTGAACCCATAACCTGTTTTATACCCATCCAAGTTCTAACCAATACACCAACCAATCATTTGTGTTAGAAAATGACTTCTTTTATCCTTAAAGTCTTCTGCTTTTGTTTTGAAATTCTTCAACACTTCACCAAGATTTCATGTAACTTTTTTTTTTTATTAAAATCTCTTCTTGAAGCCTTGGGACACTAGCCAGAAGATTTGGGTAGTCGCAAAGTTCACCTACACAAGATAAATTACATAAAAATGAGTTATAAATAATTGGATTTATGCATGATAATCTAATAATCCGTTAATGTGGTAGAAAGATAAAATCTCCATGTAAAGCAAATGATACGAATATGAGATATCGATAAAATTCGGACTAATGAGGGGTAAAATATGCATTATTTAACACTCATCACACCCCCAAACCTACATTTTGCTAGTCCCAAGCAAAAACTATTAAGAAAAACTAAACTATATGCAAGAAAATATGGTAAAGATCCTAACTCACTTTCGAAGGAATCGCAGTTGCACTTAGCTCGTGCAACAAGTCGTTAAACCCCTAGGTTTCCCCTAGTGGACGAGTGTTGTCTCATGAGGGTTTTCAGTAAATAAATCCCACAAAACTCTTTTCATTTTGTAAAGAAAATATTTTTTATGTCCAACAGTATTTAGCAAGCTAATAAGAATGAGTACTAAGTTAGGAATAATAGCAAACTCCTGAAGATATGTCAGTCAGTACCTAACTCCCACTGTGTATGTGTGTGTATTTAGCCAATAATCATGCAATTTTCAAGTCAAAGCTCTCACAACTTTAATCCCCTTCGGAATGCATTTCGCATTTACTACAACATTACGAGTCATACTCTTAACAATGGAAGCACACAGAACTAACTAACTCTCAGTATGTGAGTATGAACAAGGCTAAGGACTCACATAATTGATGAAGAACGGACCTTATGTATAGAATGATTAATCTCATAGAACAAAATATAACCAATAGAAAGTGAAAATGCGCACTCAACTTCTCACTCATTCAACACCAAACCTTTCTTAGGATCCAATAGGTCGTCTTTCATAGGTCGTAATGGGGTTAGGGTTAATAGATAGGATAAGGGTTAAATATGGCTAAGGTTTTTTTGAGAAGGTAAAGGTATTCAAGTCTTCATAGGAAGGTTTTCCACAGTCTTCACTGCTTCCTTTTGCTTTTTGTTCTTTATTCCACCCTATCTCCTTTTGGTGCTTGCTTTTCTTTGGTTTCCCATATTTCTTTCTTTTTCTTTTTCTTTTTTTTCCCTTTGGTTCTCATTTCTCTCTTCTTTTTTTTTTTTTCTTTTCTTTCTACTTTTCTCTTTGATTTGACTTTCAAATTTCTTTATTCCTTTGTCATCCCTTTGTAGAACATCTATCTTTTGGTAGCCGATGTAAAGTCTTCATCGCTAATGCTCAAATGCTTCCTTTCCTCATGTATAACCCTTCTAAAAAACAATAGGTCAAACTGGATTATATATATGTGGATGATGAGGCTTGGGACAATGAAGGAAGGTTTCTTGTAAAATCAGCTCAAGAGGGCTACTAAAGGTATAAAATTTAATGGGTGGTTTCAAAATTTGGAAATGGCATCTTTTTTTTTAGAATGCCTATCATCTTCCTCTAAGTTCGGAAAAATGCATCATAAGCTACAAGTCAAGGTTTCTTCGCATTTTGATGTCACCTCTATGGTTAGAACAATGAATAGCACTTATGAGATCGAAAGTGCTGGACTAACAAGCTCTTAGAGAAGCTCTTCATTCTATTCAGGAATAGTGCAGAAGAGTCCTCACCTAAATGAATATAGATAGGCTCAATTGCTCATTGGGTTCTAGTCACCACTAATGATTCTTTCGGGTCTCTCAAAATTGATTTGCTCCTCTTGGACTACACTCATGTGGCTAAATGTGTAAAAAGGTTATAGGACTTGTATCTATGACAACTCTTCAAGCTAAAATCCATAGACGATTTTTGAAATTTTTTCAGATTTTTAGTGATATTGGTATTTTTCGAATTTTTAGGGTTTTTGGTGTAAATGGAAAACAAGAAAACTTATGCACGTACAAAACGTAATGAAATGCAATGTATGAAATGCAGTGCCTCACCCCCAAAACTATTCTAAATACTGTCCCTAATGTTTATGCAGAACAAAAATAAAATAGGACGAGAAAGATAAATTGAAATTTCTCACCATGGGGTGCCGACACACGAGTATATTGGGTTGTCTCCCAACAAG
This sequence comes from Umbellularia californica, assembly GCA_028538565.1. Taxonomy (NCBI): domain Eukaryota; kingdom Viridiplantae; phylum Streptophyta; class Magnoliopsida; order Laurales; family Lauraceae; genus Umbellularia; species Umbellularia californica. The sequence continues at coordinate 14,842,865 of JAPQWN010000005.1, forward strand.
CGCTAAGTTAAACGTCTTCAACCAGACGCAACTAACATGGTATGAGGTAAGTCTATCCAGGGTCTACAAGAAGGACTTCTTCAACAACATTCTCAGGATCCACAAACTCAAGGTACTCTTTTAATATGTGCCCATTCAGTTGAAATGTGCTACCATCTATGGGATTCAAAGGTTTAACTGCACAGTGGAATTGGACTGTAAGTTCACAAGATGGTTTGGTACCTTTTTCTAGATGAATCTGGTGCATAACTATAGATGGACTGATTCCTTTAATGTCCGAGATGGTCCAACCTAGGGCACTCTGATAGTCTTTCAACACATCCAGTAATTTAGTTTTGTGTTTTTCCTCAAAGTCTAAGACAATAATTACTTGGTTGCTAGCAGAAGGCCCCAAGTAGGCATACTTTAAATTCTTGGGTAATGGTTTCAATTCTAGCTTGGGTGGCTCAACAATGAATGATTCTTCTTAGACCTTAGATTCAGAGGTAGGTGGAATGATAGGCTTACTTTTCTTCTTCCATCGGTTAACATCCATCAGCTGGATCGAATCCAATAATGCATATTAACTTTGCATATGGACCTATCGATGACTATATCGGCATTGAAGTGAGCCAGACATTCTTCTATCAAATCTGTGTAACATGATGATTGAACTATTTGATCAACTAATGTGTCAATCATGTTCACTTCCTCATCATCATCTAAGCCTGATGTTTGGAGTCCGTTATGAAAAACATTCAACTCCAACTTCATGTTCCCAAAACTAAGTCTCACAACCTCATTCATCAATCTAATCATTGCATCTGATGTTACAAGGAATGGTCAACCAAGAATGACAGAAATATGTCGGTCAGGGGATGCCATTGGTTTGGTATCTAAAATCAAAAAATCAACTGGAAATTAAAAAATCTTAACTTTCACGATCACATCTCAACCACACCTTTTAGATACTTGATTGATCAGTCTTCTTTAATCCTCCTAGACCCAACTGCGTGTACACATAGTATGGCAGTTAATTCACGCTTGCCCCAAGATCAAGGAGACACTTCTCCATGATGGAGTCTCCTATCTAAATGGTAGTGGTAGGGCAGCCAGGGTCTTTACATTTGGGTGCAATGGTCTGTTGGATCAACTCTGATGCTTGGGTTGCTATCACAGCGGTTTTAGGTACTGAGGTTTTCCGCTTGACAGTGGTCAAGTCTTTCAAAAACTTGGAATAAGAAGGGATTTTTTTTATGGCATCAAGGAGGGGTATGTTTATCTGGACATTCTTGAAAACTTCTAAGATTCCCTGAAAGTGATCCTTCTTCCTAGTCTCATTCAATCGGTGTGGGATTGGTGCTCTAGGTACCACTTCTAAAGATTATGGTTCAATTGCAATGGGCTTCTGAATATGCTCTCTCTGTGGCCTTCTTCTTGGTATGGATTCTTCTCTCTTTCTCTTTTTCTCTTTCTACATTCTCATCAAATCTTTCTTCAAATTCTCTCTCCCGGGTTCAACAACTATCCTCGAACTCTCTGGTTTTCCAAAAAAAATCTTCTCTCTTTGATCCTCTTTAGGTATCTTAACTTTATTGTTAACCGTCTTTCTTAATCTTAGTGAAAGGATCGCCTGCACATGCTCACTACACTCTACCGAACACTGGCCTTTGGACCGATTGGACTGTCCTCTTGGATTAGGAATGGTTTGCTCGGGAATTGGCCCTTTTCTCTCTCAGATAACTATAAAGTAAACTGACCTAATTGGGCCTTTAGATTTGCAATGGACTGGTTCTATGCCTGGTTAGTCCGCTCTTGGATTGGAATGAATATGGCCAACAGGTTCTCCAGATAAGAGGATTGCTGAGGGGCTTGTGCTGGTGTAGAGTAGTTAGGCATTTGATCTAGTACTTATTTGCCGATTACCGCAAGTATATGGTTGTCTCAAGTAATATAGACTATGGAAGTCCGAATATCGTTCCCATGAGGATCGTTACAAAGAAAATAACAATGATCAATGAAAAGGAGTATCAACTCAAATATAGCTAACAAATGTAAATGGAGATAAGAAAAAACAATAGAAATACAAATCAAGATAATAATAATAATGCAAATAAAAGAATGCAAACTACAAGAAAACAAGAAACTAGATAACAAAGAGATGTTAGTAAAAATAGAAAAACTAAAGTAAGAACAAACCAAGAACATGATTAGTAACAAGTTAATAACAAAAACAAAATGACAAGGTTAATACAAGAACAATGGAGAAATGTTAGATAGATCAAGTGAATAAGTGTGTGAAAATAAGTGAAAGATTAGGATAAAAAGAAACTAAAAGCATCCATGAAAACCTAACTAATAAGGAAAACAAGATTAGAAAATGAGTGGATGGAGATAAAAAGAAATGTACTAAAAGTGTAAAATCAAAAGGGGAATAAAAACAAACACATAGAAGGTAAGAACAAATAAGTTAATGGATATGATGGTGTGGATAGAAAAATGGAGTGTAAGAGTTAGAACAAGTGAATAAATGTGTGGGAATGTAAATAAAACCTAACTAAAGTAAGTAAAATAAGCAACAAGCAATACTAATGGATAAATTGAATCATCTAGAATTCACTAAGTAACACTAATCCAACACTAATGCCCTTCTCTTTTCCCAAACAAATACTCAAATCTAATGACAAATCAATGCTTAGATTTGGAAAATATAACTTTAAAACTCAAAGACAGAAATTAACAATCTAATAGCTAAGATTTTTTTCCTTTATAAAAGAAAAGATTCCTAATAACTATCTATCAAAAGTAAGCATAATCAAAAGATATTAACTCCTAAGCATGATTTATCAAACCTAAGCATAGATAGTAAAAAGAACGCTAAGAAGGAAAATAAGCATGGAAGGTAGCACATTGTAATGAAGAAAAAATCTATTCTAGCATGTTAAGCATATAAACAAAGGAAATTAAGAGCATAAGAAAAAGGAATAGTATTAACTTAGCTTCATCTAGAAGATTAAATCAAGTGATTAGCCACCCATTGGAGAAGACAAAACTTTCATTACAAATCTTCAAATTTTACAAAGCTTTCCTCACTTTCTCTCTACAATTTGCTCTCAATTATATGAAAAGCTTAAGTAAAGAGGAGGAGGCTCTCCTTACTTGTGTCTTTGATACCTACAGCTCCCTTCCTTATATAGAAACATTTGCATTGCTCTATTTTGGTTTCTTTCCGATAGGGGTGTACGTAGGTCGGATTGGGCGGGTAAAGGCCAATATTTCTATCCAATCCGCCACTAGCGGGTTGAGAAAATTTCAATCTGCCACCAACCCACCAAAGTCTAAATCCGGCAGATTGGTTACAAGTTTTGGCGGTTTCAACTCAGCGGGTTAGGCGGGTTGGCATTAACAATGTTTTTTTTTTTTTTTAATTATCACAAACTACAATTTGTTATTGATAATCTCAAAATATAACTAATGCATACAAAAAACTAAAGTAGATTTCATTGAATAATCTCAATTCCAACACAAACATAGAGTCAATGAAAAAGAGATATATCATCTCTAACAAAAGTAGGCTCTGCCTTACAACTTAGGAAATTAAAAAATAGTAGAATTAAATACAAATAGTATAAATGTAATATATATAGTTTATACGGCTGAAGTAAATGGGGTGGGTGGTAGGTAAGAGTGTTTAGGGTTTCAATATTGAGTTTTTTTATTTTGTTTAGGGAATTGATGATTGATTAGCTGTAAAAATTTATTAGGTGAATTGATTAACTTCAAATACTTAACAATTTCAACTAATATATTTTTTTTATGTATGTAAAATTATTAACTAAGCGGGCGGATCGGGTTATAGCGGGTTGGCAATTTTTCAATCCGTAACCCAATCCAATCCGCAATTTTGGGGGTCTAACCCGCCCAACCCAAACCGCCTAACTTAATGACCCGCACATGGTTGGCGGGTCGGTTGCGGGTCAGACGGGTCGGCGGGTTAAGCGGATATTTTGCACACCCCTACTTTCCGATGTGAGACTTCACAAGAATGGAAATATGAATATATGAATGTGATCCCGTGTTAGAAAACAGGCCCTAGATTGATGTGCGATTTTGACACCTGAAACGTCCGAATTGGAAAAAATGTTGTGAAATATGATTTGTAGATCTTAGAACAAGCTTTGAAATACTTCTGAGATCACCTCAATCGGACACCCAAGTAAAAAGATATGGTCAAAATACCAACCCAGGTCTTTTATTTTTCTTCTTATTATTGGCCTAACTTTGTCATTTCTTCATCCAATTGTCTTCCAAACTTATCCCTACTCTTTTTAACCCTTGAATCTCAACTTTAATCTTCAAATTAATCTTCAATTAACACCTACAAAGAGAAATTAACATAATTGAGAGTATTTTCAAGCTTATTTTGTATAGAAGCCATTAGAACTCATATAAATACATACAAATGGCCATCTATAATGGAAAGATATGAGCAAAGCATGATGGGGTGGAAATTTATTATTTTTCTACTAAAAATATAGTTTTGAGTTCTTTTATCTTTGTAAAATCGTAAAATAATGCTATGAAAGTGTATCTTTTATGAACTCATCACACCCCCAAACCTACATTTTGCTATTCCCGAACAAAATAAAAGAAAACTAACTATATGCAGAATAACAATAAAAAATCCTAACTCACTTTCACAAGAATCGCGGTTGCACTTAGCTCGTGCAACAACCCATTTAAACCCCCTAAGTTTCCCATAGCGGACGAGTTTTGTCTCCTGAGGGTTTTCAGCGAATAAATCCCACATCCTCTAATTTTTAGCAAGCTAATAAAAATGCGAGCAAGTTTAGAACACTATCCAATTGCTAAAAATCTTTCAATGATGCTCAAGTCCACGGGTGTATTTGAGTGAGTTTAGCCAACATTTGTGCGATTTTAGGTTCTGAGAAAACACAACTTTGATCACCTTTTAAATCCATTCATTTTGACTTCAGCCTCACAGCCATACTCTCGGAAATAAAATCAGGAAGTTTTTCTAACATATCACTCTATATGTGAGTATTGGCAAGGCAAAAGGATATACATATCTTTTGAGAACGACAAATTTTTGGAAAATTTATCTCATGGAAAGAACAACCATTTAACTAAGGGTGAAAATGCTCACTCAACTTCTCACTTGTTTAACATCCTAACTTTTCCTGAAATCCAATAGGTCTTTTATTGGTTGTAACGGGGTTAGGGGAAAGGGTTTGGTAAAATATGGAAAATGGGGTTTTAGGATTTCTGAGGAGGTAAGGTCTTGAGTTTTCTTTGAAGGATTTTTCTTCGATTCAACTTCACCATTTCTTTTTTTTCTCTCTGTTTTTTTTTCTTTTTTTTTTCTTTCAACTTTTCTCCTTTTTTTGTTTTTTTTTCTTTTTTCGAGAAGACTTTTTCCTTAGATAGATCATGTGAAGTATCAACAATGCACACTTCCTTCTTTCTTCATCTTTTCCTTACACTACTCAAAAACAATAAGTTGGAGGCATTTTATTTGGGTAGAGAGGTTTTGGGAATTTTTAAGGAAAAATGTATAAAGGATAATGGCTAAAAAAAGGTTACTATGGAAATGTTTTTATGGGTAGGCTTTTAATGGCCACGAGGTTTTAATTTTAAATTGCTTATCATCACTTTACCAGGTTTAGAAAGGTGCTCGCAAGCTACAAGTCAAGGTTAGTTCGCAATTTTGATGACACCCTCAATGTTTGGAAAGAAATAGGCACTACTGAAATAAAACAAATGTGTTGAAAACTATGAGTTTGAGTAGCTCTTCATTTTACTCGGAATTAGCGCAGAAGAGTCCTTACCATGGAGGAATAGAAAGGCTCTTCACTCAATTAGTTTAGTCTCCACTAGTGATTTGTCAGGGCCACTCAGATGTACCCACTCTTCACTTGGACTACACTCATGTGGCTAAATGTGCAATAATTTTTCCAAGACTTGATTTTGTGACACTTTTTTTTAAGGATTTGGATAGTATGGTAAACTAAGATTTCGAAATTTATTAACAAGCTAAAATCCCATGGAAATTTTTTTTTGTTTTTTTTTTGCTCTGTTTTTGTTTTTGTTTTTTTTTAAATTAAGAAAAAAAAAATTTAAAATATTTATAGGCAGATAGATACATGTGTGCAATGTAGTACTATACCCCCAAACCTAAATCAAACATTGTCCTCAATGATATGCAATGCGAAATGATAAATGGACAAGGGAGAAAAAGAAAAAAAAATCAGAACGCCTTACTGTGGGTTGATGCAAAAAATTAATATTGGGCTGCCGACCAACCAGCGTTAAGTTTCACTTTGTCACCCCTACGTGACCCTGAAAATCACTTATGCAACATACACAGGGTCCTGAACAAGAGTCTCTTCGACATCCTTGTCCTTAAACTCTAGAAAAGGTTTCAACCTCTGGCCATTAACTTTAAAAACATCCCCATTCTTAGGGTTCTCAATCTCAACTGCCCCATGAAAATAGACAGTGCGCACAATGAAGGATCTATTCCAACGTGATCTCAGTTTTCCTGGAAAAAGATGCAGGCGAGATTTATACCAAAGAACTTTCAAGCCCGGTTCAAAGAATTTCCTTAAGATAGATTGATCGTGGTTTCTCTTCATCCGATCCTTATAAATATTGGCATTCTCATAGGCGTCATTTATAAGTTCCTCCAGCTCATTGAGATGCAACTTGCGTAGGTTACCTGGCTTTAGCTAAATCAAAATTGAACTTTTTGATGGCCTAGTAAGCACTATGCTCCAATTCTACTAGCAGGTGACATGGTTTTCCAAAGACCAATCGATATGGAGACATTCCGATCGGGGTCTTATAGGCAGTCCGATAAGCCCATAAAGCATCTGTCAATCTTAAAGACCAATCTTTTTGGGTAGGATTGACTGTCTTTTCCAAAATTTGCTTTATTTGCCTATTAGACACTTCCACCTGTCCGTTAGTTTGTGGGTGATACGGAGTAGTAACCTTATGAGTAATAGAATATTTTTTCATCAGATTCTCGAAAGTGCTATTACAAAAATGACTCCAACCATCACTAATAATAGCCCTGTGGGTAGCAAATCTAGAAAAGATGTTTTCTTTAATAAATTTAATAACCACGTGGTGATCAATCGTTCTGGTTGGAATCTCCTTTATCCATTTGGAGACATAATCTACAGTAAGCAAAATGTATAAGTTGCTGAAGGAACTCGGAAATGGACCCATGAAGTCTATGCCTCAGACATAAAAAATTTCCACAATAAGCATCAGATTTAAGGACATCATGTTCCTCTGCGTAATTCTGCCTAATTTCTAGCAACGTTCACAGTGTAAACAAAACGTGTGACAATCCTTGAAAAGGGTGGGCCAGTAAAATCCGCACTGCAACACCTTTGCAGCAGTCTTCTTAGAACTAAAATGCACACCACAAGCGTGGTCATGGCAGAAGGATATTACACTTAAATAGTCCTCTTCCGAAATGCATCTCCTAATGATTTGGTCTGGACAATACTTGAACAGGTATGGGTCATCAAAGAAGAAATGCTTAGCCTCAGATAAAAACTTTGACCTATCCTGTTTGGACCAGTGATCAGGCATCTGTCCAGTGACCAGGTAGTTAATGATATCCGCAAACCAAGGGAAATGGGAGACACTTAGCAGCTGTTCATTCGGGAAACTTTCACTCAATGGGATGCTCTCATGCTCGATTTCTGTAGGTAATCGGGAGAGATGGTCAGTTACAACATCTTCAGAACCTTTTTTGTCCCGAATCTCAAGGTCAAACTCTTGTAACAAGAGAATCCACCTAATTAAACGGGCTTTCGCATCTTTTTTCATCAACAGGTACCTAAGCGCCGAATGATCGGTGTAAACTATAACCTTAGACCCAATCAGGTAGGGTCTAAACTTCTCTAGGGCAAAAACGACAGCTAACAACTCTTTCTCTGTGGTTATGTAATTCAGCTGAGCGTCATTCAAGGTCCTACTGGCACAATATATGGCATAGGGCAATTTGTTCACTCTCTGTCCTAGCACAGCCCCAAGAACATAGTCAGAAGCGTCGCACATGAGTTCGAATGGAATTGTCGAATCAGGTGACTTTATTATCGGGGTAGAGGTCAACTCTGTTTTCAATTGCTCAAATGCTTGTAGGCAAGGTTCATTGAAGACAAAAGGCACATCCTTATATAACAGATTGCTCAAGGGTGCAGCTATCTTACTAAAATTCTTAATGAACCGTCTATAAAAACCTGCATGGCTCAAGTAAGATCTGATATCCTTCACCGTTTTTGGCAGTGGCAGGTTGGAAATGAAATCAATTTTGGCCTTGTCTGCCTCGATACCATTCTCAGAAATAACATGGCACAGGACAATTCCTTTTTTCACCATGAAATGACACTTCTCCCAATTCAAAACAAGATTCTTCTCCTGACATCTAACTAAAACAAGGTTCAAGTGATGCAAACATTCTTAGAAACTACTCCCATGGACCGAAAAATCATCCATGAACACTTGTAAGAATCGCTCGACCATGTCCGAAAATATGCTCATCATACACCTTTGAAATGCCGTAGGTACATTGCACAGCCCAAAAGGCATGCACCGGTAGGTAAATGTACCGAAAGAGCATGTAAAAGTTGTCCTATCCTGGTCCTCGGGTGCTATGGGTATCTGATTATAGCCGGAGTATCTATCATGGAAATAATAAAAGGCATGACCGGCTAGTCTCTCAAGCATCTGGTCCATAAATGGGAAGGAAAATGGTCTTTACGGGTGGCCGAGTTCAACTTTCTATAGTCGATACACACTCGCCAGCCCGTCTGGGTCTTTGTGGGCACTAACTCGTTCACTTCATTCTTTACAACATTTATCCTGGACTTTTTTGGCACAACATGGACTGGGCTCACCCATGAGCTGTCCGAAATAGGGTAAATGATACAGAATCCAACAGTTTCAAAACCTCCACTCTTACGACATCCTTCATTGATGGATTAAGACACCTCTGTGGTTCTCTGGAAGTTTTTACATTTTCTTCCAAATGGATCCGATGTTGAACCACAGATGGGCTTATTCCTTTTATATTTGCAATCGCCCAGCCTATAGCCTTTTTGTGATCCTTGAGGATCTCAATCAATTGTTGTTCTTGGACTTCTTCCAAGTCCGAGGCTATAATGACGGGGAGGGTCTCGGCTGGGCCCAAAAACACATATTTGAGGGTGTCAGGTAGTGGTTTTAGGTCGAGCTTGAGCGGTTCTTCAATTGATGGAATAGGTGGGGCAGCTGATGGAGTCAAGATCTCTGACTTTGGTTGCCATTGACTCCTCTCAAAAGCAGGGGCAGAATCCAGTAACGCATTTACTTCTTTAATGCTTTTCTCAACATCAATGTTACCTCCAAAATATGCAAGACATGCCTCTAGTGGGTCCTCACAAACTAACTGTGATCTCAAATTGGTCCGCATTATTTCCTGGCAAAACTATACAACTAGGTGAAGTGGATGAAAATGGTGCAAATAGTTCATTGAGAATCCTTTGCTGAAGGTTTTGGGCAGCTATTGTGGGTACTATGGGTGGGGTGGGTAAAGAAAGCTAATCAATCCTCACTAATCGGCCTTGGTCACGTATCCACACTCGCATACAATTACGACTAACCCAGCAATGCAATGGTCCGCTTAATGAAATAAATGCAACATAACAAAAATTTTGAAAACTAAATGAAAAGCTAGTCTAAGCTAAGGTTACTTAAGAGAATTCTAGACAGCTCCTAACTGTGAAGATGACACTTTGGCCTCCAACCCGGACTTATGAAATGAAAATCCTGGCCAGTTAACCCCCAGGTAAATGGTGGGATCACGGCGCGCTAGGCGAAGGCTCTTCTTAAAAACCAACTCCTCGAACAACTAAGTTATCTCCCTATTTGGCAAGATGATAGCCAAGGAACAAGGTTTGCTCACCAAAAAATCCTCCAAGTCATACAATTCGCACAACCGCGGTGGTCTTCCCTAGTGAGCCCGTTACCTAATGTCACATTTCTAATCAATTTTATTATGGTTTATTGGTTCTAAACTAAGTGAGAATTAAGATGAAATCCTAAGGGCAAGGAAACGGTAATGAAATCTAAATCCTTATTTTGTTAGGTAATTTGCCATTTACTAGTAGTGCACCAAATTACAAGTGTATTTGAAAAAATTACACTATAAAGCAATGAACAACCAACAAAGCAAATTCGTTTATAAGGGATTCGCGGTGGTTAGGAAATGCAAACTCGCTTACAATTAGATCTAAAATCTACAAATCAATCAAGGCACAAGTTGAAATTTTAAACTAAAATATGCATGTAATTGAACTAATCACATTACTTAGCTTCAAAAGGAGAGCCTAATCCAAGAACTTCAGCTACTAAACATCAAGAAAGAGCTCTAAATATTCATTAATGATATTCAGTTACACACTCTCTCTAGATTAGTTACAAAGAAGCTTCTAATTACAATCTAAAAGTAAAAATAAAATTGCAAAATGACTAACTTGCCAAAAGATTTTTTTTTTCTTATCTACAAAAAATCCCAATTTTATATAAATGTTAACGACATTTGATTGGCTCATTTCCTTTCACAAGGATTGCTTCCATTTGATTGGTTGCAACTTGAAGGCTTTTGATTGGCTCAATTGTTTTCACATGGATTGCTTCAATTTGATTTGGAAGCTTTTCATTTGCACTTTTACTTTCATATGAATAGCTTCAATTTGATCTGCTAAAAGCATAATGCTTTTTGTGGTCTCATTTTAGAGGCATGGATTTGTGCCATGGCAAGATTTGAATGGTGGAGAGATAGATAGCTTCAATTTGATTTGCTAAAAGCATATATGCCTTTTGTGGTCTCATTTTAGAGGCATGGATTTGTGCCATGGCAAGATTTGATTGGTGAAAGATGTCGATTCCAGCAAGTCTATGGTTGTCTCAAGTAATATAGACTATGGAAGTCCGAATACCGTACCCACGAGGATCGTTAAAAGGAAAATAACAATGATCAACGAAAAGGAGTATCAACTCAAATATAGCTAACAAATGTAAATGGAGATAACAAAACAATAAAAACAAAAAACAAGATAATAACAAGGGAAATAAAAAATGCAAACTAAAAGAAAACAAGAAACTAAATAACAAAGAGATGTAACTAGAAATAGAAGAACTCAAGTGAGAACAAGGTTAGTAACAAGTTAGTAACAAAGTTAATGACAAAAAAAAAAAAAAAAAACTAACAAGGTTAATAACAAGAACAAATGAACAATGTTAGATAGATTAAATGAGTAAGTATGTAAAAACAACAAGTGAAAGATCAGATAAAAAGAAAATAAAAACATCAATGGAAATGAGCTAATAACTAGTAAGTGAGATAGGGAATGAATGGATGGAGATGAAAATAAGTGTGCTAAAATAATGTAAAATCAAAAGGGGAATAAAAACAAATACATAAAAGATAAGAACAAATAATCTAATGGATATGATGGTGTGGATAGAGAAATGGAGTGTGAGAATTAAAATAAGTGAAGAAGTGAGTGGGAATGCGAATACAATCAAGATAAAGTAAGTAAAATAAGCAACAAGCAATACTAATGGATAAAATGAATCATCTAGAGTCCACTAACTGACACTAATCCAATACTAATGCTTTTTTATTTTTCCAAACAAATACTCAAATTTAATGACAAATCAATGCTTAGATTTGAAAAGTATAACTTTAAAGCTCTAAGATAGAAATTAACAATCTAATAGCTAAAACTTTCTTCCCTTCATAGAAGAAAAGATTCATAATGACTATCTATCAAAAGTAAGCAAACACCATCAAAAGATATTAACTCCTAAGCATGATTTATCAAACCTAAGTATAGATTGTAAAAGGAATGCTAAGATAGAAAATAAGCATGGAAGGTAGCACATTGCAATGAAGAAAAATCTATTCTAGCATATTAAGTACATAAACAAGGGGAATTAAGAGCATAAGCAAAAGGAATAGTATTAACTTTGCTTCATGTAGAAGATCCAATCAAAGTGATTAGCCACCCATTGGAGAAGACAAAGCTTTCATTACAAATCTTCAAATTTTACAAAGCTTTCATCACTTTCTCTCTATAATTGTCTCAATTACATGAATAGCTTAAGTAAAGAGAAGGAGGCTCTCTTTGCTTGTGTGTGTAATGCTTAGGGCTCCATTCCTTATATAGAAACATTTGCCTTGCTCTGTTTTGGTTTCTTTCCAATATAGGACTTCACAAGAATGAAAATATGAACACATGAATGTGATTCCCATGTTAGAAATGGCCTAACTTTGTCATTTCTTCATCCAATTGTCTTCCAAACTTATCCTTACTCTCTTTAACTCTTAAATCTCAACTTTAATCTTCAAATTAATCTTCAATTAACACCTACAAAGATAAATTAACATCATTGAGAGTATTTTCGAACATATTTTGTATGGAGGCTATTGGAACTCATATAAATACATACAAATGACCATCTATAATGGAAAGATATGACCAAAGCTTGATGGGAGGAAATTTATTATTTTTCTACTAAAAATAGTGTTTTGAGTTCTTTTATCATAATAATAATATGAAAGTGTATCTTTTGTGAACTCATCACACCCCCAAACCTACATTTTGTTGGTGCCGTGCAAAATAAAAGAAAACTAACTATATGCAGAAAACGATAAAAAAAATCCTAACTCACTTTTGCGGGAATCACGGTTGCACTTAGATCATACAACAAGCTATTTAAACCCTAAGTTTCCCTTAGTAGACTAGTTTTGTCTTGTCAGGGTTTTGCAGAGAATAAATCCCTCAAAATTCTTTTTATTTATATCCTCAGGTTTTTGCAAGCTAATAAAAATGAGAGCAAGTTTAGAACACTATCCAATTGCTAAAAATCTTTCAATGATGCTCAAGTCCCCGAGTGTATTTGAGTGAGTTTAGCCAACACTCTTGCGGTTTTGGGTTCTGAGAAAACACAACTTTGATCACCTTCTAAATCCATTCGTTTTGACTTCAGCCTCACAGTTATACTCTCGGAAATAAAATAGGGAAGATTTTCTGACTTATCTCTCTATATGTGAGTATTGGCAAGGCCAAAGGACTCACATATCTTTTGAGAATGAGGAATTTTTGGAGATTTATCTCATGAACAGAACAACCATTTAACTGAGGGTGAAAATGCTCACTCAACTTCTCACTTGTTTAACATCCTAACTTTTCTTAAAATCCAATAGGTCTTTTATTGGTTGTAATGAGGTTAGGGGAAAGGGTTTGGTAAAATATGAAAAATAAGGTTTTAGGGTTTCTAAGAAGGTAAGGCCTTGAGTTTTATTCGATTTGACTTCGCTTTTTCTTTTTTTTTTTTCTTCTTTTCTTAAAAATTTGCACTTTTTTTTTTGTTTTCTATTTTTTTCTTCTTTTTTCAAGAAGAATTTTTCCTTGGGTAGATCATGTGAAGTATCAACAATGCACACTTCCTTCTTTCTTCATCTTTCATTACACTTCTCAAAAACGATGGGTTGAAGGCTTTTTATTTGGGTGGAGAGGCTTTGGGAATTTTGAAGGAAAAATGTATAAAGGATAATGGCTCAAAAAGGGTTACTATGGAAATGCTTTTATGGGTAGTTTTTTTATGACCATAGGGTTTTAATTTTAAATTACCTATGATCACTTTACCAAGTCTAGAAAGGTGCTCACAAGCTAAAAGTCAAGGTTAGTTCGCAATTTTGATGACACCCTCAATGGTTGGAAAGAAATAGGCACTAATTAGATAAAAAGAAATGTGCTGAAAACTACGAGTTTGAGTAGCTCTTCATTCTACTCGGAATTGGCGCAGAAGAGTCCTTACTCTGGAGGAACAGAAAGGCTCTACACTCAATTGGTTTAGTCTCCACTAGTGATTTGTCAGGGTCACTCAGATGTGCCCACTCTTCACTTGGACTACACTTATGTGGCTAAATATGCAAGAATTTTTCCAAGACATGATTTTATGACACTCTTTTAGGATTTGGATAGTATGGTAAACTAAGATTTCGAAACTTATTAACAAGCTAAAATCCCAAGGAAAATTTTTTTTTTTGTATTTTTTTGAAAAATTAATTTCTTTTAAAAATACATGTGTGAAATGCAGTACCACACCCCCAAACCGAAATCAAATGTTGTCCTAAATGATATGCAATGCGAAATGATAAATAGAGGAAGGGAAAAAAATGGAACGCCTTACCATGGTTTGATGCAAAAAATGAATATTGGGTTATCTACCAACTAGTGCTAAGTTTCACTTTGTCAGCTCGACGTGACCCTAAAAATTATTTATGCAACATACATAGGGTCCTGAACAAGGGTCTCTTCGACATCCTTGTCCTTAAGCTCGAGAAAATGGTTTAACCTCTGGCCATTGACTTTAAAAACATCCCCATTCTTGGGGTTTTCAATCTCAACTGCCCTATGAAAATAGACAGTGCGCCCAATGAAGGGTCTAGTCCAGTGGGATCTTAGTTTTCCTAAAAAGAGATGCGGGTGAGAATTATACAGAAGAACTTTCATGCCTGGTTCAAAGGATTTCCTCAAGATAGATTGATCGTGGTTTCTCTTCATCCAATCCTTATAAATCTTGGCATTCTCATAGGCGTCATTTCTAAGTTCCTTCAGCTCATTGAGATGCAACTTACGTATCTTACCAGCTTTAGCTAAATCAAAGTTGAATATTTTGATGGCCCAGTAAGCACTATGCTCCAATTCTACCGGCAGATGACATGCTTTCCCAAAGACCAATCGATATAGAGACATTCTGATTAGGGTCTTATAGGCAGTCCGATAAGCCCATAAAGCGTCTGTCAATCATAAAGACCAATCTTTCCAAGTAGGATTGACTGTCTTTTAAGAAAAAATTGCATTATTTGCTTATTAGACACTTCCACCTGTCCGCTAGTTTGTGCGTGATACGGAGTAGCAACCTTATGAGTGATAGAATATTTTTTCATTAGATTCTTGAAGGTGCTATTACAAAAATGACTCCCACTTTCACTAATAATCACCCTGAGGGTACCAAATCTAGAAAAAGTGTTTTCTTTAATAAATTTGATAACCACGTGACGATCATTCGTTTTGGTTGGAATCTCTTCTATCCATTTGGATACATAAACTACAGCAAACAAAATGTATAAGTTGCCGAAGGAACTCGGAAATGGACCCATGAAGTCTATGCCACAAACATAAAAAATTTCCATAATAAGCATCGGATTTAATCGCATCATGTTCCTTTGCGTAATTCTGCCTAATTTCTGGCAGCGTTCACAGTGCGAACAAAAGGTGTGACAATCCTTGAAAAAGGTGGGCCAGTAAAATCCGTACTGCAACACCTTTGCTATGGTCTTCCTAGAACTAAAATGCCCACCATAGGTGTGGTCATGGCAAAAGGATATCACACTTAAATAGTCATTTTCCGAAATGCATCTCCTAATGATCTGGTCTGGACAGTACTTGAACAAGTATGGGTTATCAAAGAAGAAATGCTTAACCTCAGACAAAAACTTGGACCTATCATGTTTGGACCAATGATCGGGCATCTGTCCAGTGACCAGATAATTAACGATATCCACAAACTAAGGGAAATGGGAGACACTCAACAATTGTTCATCCGGGAAACTCTCACTCAATGGGATGCTCTCATGCTCGAGGTCTGTAGGTAATCGGGAGAGATGGTCAGCTACAACATTTTCAGAACCTTTCTTGTCCTGAATCTTAAGGTCAACCTCTTGTAACAAGAGAATCCACCTGATCAGACGGGCTTTCGCATCTTTTTTCATCAACAGGTACCCAAGGGCTGAATGATCGGTGTAAACAATGACCTTAGACCCAATCAGGTAGGGTCTAAACTTCTCCAGGGCAAAGACGACAGCTAACAGCTCTTTCTCTGTGGTTGTGTAATTTAGCTGAGCGTCATTCAAGGTCCTACTAGCATAATATATCTGATCGACACTTAAATGTGCAACATTTAACTGCAAGACTACGGTGTCGTCAAGTAGTAAAGGACTCAAGAGTCCGGATTATCGATCCCATGAGGAAAGGATAGAGAAAGCAATGAATCCAATTTAAATGAGAGTTGAACTAAGATATAGCTAATAAAGACAATTGAAGTAAACAATTTAAAACTATTGAACTATATGTGAAAAATGGAATTGAATCAATTGAAATGTGAAACAAAATTAAAACTACTCTAATTAACAATCTAAAGTATTAAATGAATGAGATCTAAGCTAATCTAACAAACTACTCTAAAGTAGTGGATGAATGGAGATGGAAATGGAAGATTTAAGGTGAAGATGTGGTGTGAAATGTGTAGGATTTTAAAACAACTTATGTGAAATGTAGATCTAACAATCTAAAATTGAAAATAACAAATCAAACAAGAATTTAAATTAACAACAATAAAAAAGAAGAGATTAGACAATCTAAAATCCACTAAGTAAGTAATTAATTCAAACAATGCATGTTCTAATTCAATTCCCAAATATACAATCCAATTAGGAATCTCTTGCCTAATTAGATTGGATGACATAGTAATGAAGATTAAAGTAAAGAAAATAAAAAGCCAAGATCTTAGATCATAACCTAACTATCCTAACAATTAATCATCAAAATCAAGTTACAAAAGATCAAAGATAAGAGCTCTAAAGCATACTATGTGAGAGAACTTAATCCAACTATAAAGCATCAATTGAGATTATCCAAGCATCAAGAGTAGAGATAAAGCATGAGAAATGAGAGAGATTAGCACAATTAGATCTAAAATCTACTAGTCAATCAAGGCACAAATAGGGAATTTAAACTAAAACATGCATATAAATGAACTAATCGCATTACTTAGCTTCAAAAGGAGAGCCTAATCCAAGAGCTTTAGCCACTACACATCAATAAAGAGCTCCAAAACTTCATTAATGATCTTTAATTACACACTCTCTCTAGATTAGTTACAAAGAAGCTCCTAAATACAATCTAAAATAAAAATGCAAAAAGACTAACTTGCCAAAAAAGATTTTTTTTTCACTCTACAAATACATTCCAATTTATAGAAACATTAAAGACATTTGATTGCCTCATTTCATTTCACAAGGATTGCTTCCATTTGATTGGTTGCAATTTGAAGGCTTTTGATTGGCTCTTTTGCTTTCTCATGGATTGCTTGAATTTGATTTGGAGGTTTTTCATTGGCTCTTTTGCTTTCACATGGATAGCTTTAATTTGATTGGTTGTAACAAACTTTCCTTTCAAAAAGATATGTGCCTTTTGCTTTATGTAGTCCTTCATTTTGGAGGCTTTTGATTGGCTCATATCCTTTCACATGGATTAGTCCTTCATTTTGGAGGCTTTTGATTGGCTCATATCCTTTCACATGGATTTGTGCCATACAAGCTTTGAATGGTGGAGAGGTGAGTTAGATGGATGGAATATTTTATAGGTAAAAAAAGTAATATGCAATTATTGGGATTTAAACCCATAACCTATTTCATAGCAACCCAAGCTTTAACTAATACACCAACCACTCCTTTGTGTTAGGAAATGACTTCTTTTACCCTTAAAGTTTTCTCCTCTTGTTTTGGAATTCTTTAACACTTCACCAAGATTTCTTCAATAAGATTTCTTCATGTAACTTCTTTATTTGAAATCTCTTCTTGATACTTTGGGATATTAGCCGGAAGGTTGGAATAATCACGGGGCCCATCTACACAAGAGAAATTACATAAAAATTCGCTACAAATAATCGGATTTATGCAAGATAATCCGATAATCTTTTAATGTGATAGAATAATAGAATCTCTGTGTAAATCAAATGATATGCATATGAGATTCCAATAAAATTCGGACTAATGAGGGGTAAAATATGCAATATTTAACACTCATCACACCCCCAAACCTACATTTTGCTAGTCCCGAGCAAAAACTATAAAGAAAACCTAAACTATATGCAAGAAAACATGGTAAAGATCCTAACTCACTTTCGCGGGAATCGCGGCTGCACTTAGCTTTTGCAACAAGCCGTTAAACCCCTAGGTTTCCCCTAGTGGACGAGTTTTGTCTCGTGAGGGTTTTCAGCGAATAAATCCCACAAAATTCTTTTTATTTTGAAAAGAAAATATTTTTGGTGTCCAGCATTTTTTAGCAAGCTAATAAGAATGAATATCAAGTTAGGAATACTAGCGAACTTCTGAAGTTTTGTCAGTCAATACCTAAGTCCCACTGTGTATGTGTGTGTATTTAGCCAATAATCATGGAATCTTCAAGTCGAAGCTCACACAACCTTAATTCCCTTCGGAATACATTTCGCCTTGACTACAGCCTTACAGATCATACTCTCAACAATGGAAGCACACAAATTTTACTAACTAACTCTCAGTATGTGAGTATGAACAAGGCTAAGGACTCATATAATTGATGAAGAATGGAGCTTATGTATAGAAGGATTGATCTCATAGAACAAGATATAACCAATAGAAGGTGGAAATGCTAACTCAACTTCTCACTCATTCAACACTTAACCTTTCCTAAGATCCAATAGGTCTTTCATACGTTGTGATGGGGTTAGGGTTAATAGGTAGTATAAGGGTTAAATGTAGCTAATAATTTTTTAAAAGGTAAGGGTCCTCAAGTCTTCATAGGAAGGAAGGTCTTCAACTATCTTCACTTCTTTCATTTGCTTTGTGTTTCTTTATTCCACTCTATCTTTTTTCTTTCTTTTTTTTTCTTTTTTTTTTTGTTCTCATTACTATTTTATTTCTCTTCTTTTTTTTTGTTCTTTTTTTTTCCTACTTTTCTCTTTGGTTTCAACTTTCAAATTCCTTTATTCATTTGTCATCCCTTTGTGGAACATCTTTCTTTTGGTAGCTCATGTGAAGTTTTCACCGCTAATGCTCAAATCCTTCCTTTCCTCATGTATCCTTACCCTTCCCAAAACAATAGGTAAAAAAGGATTATATATATGTGGGTTATGAGGCTTGGGACAATGAAAAAAAGGTTTCTTGTAAATTAGGCTCAAGAGGGCTACTAAGGGTATAAAATGTAATAGGTGGATTCAAAATTTGACTCTTTGTGTTTAGAATGCCTATCATCTTCTCCTAAGTTCGGGAAAGTGATCATAGGCTACAAAAGGTTTCTTCGCATTTTGACATCACCTCTATTGTTTGAACGAGGAATAGCACTCATGAGATCGGAAGTACTGGACTAAAAAGCTCTAGGAGTAGCTCTTCATTCTACTCAGGAATAGCGCAGAATAGTCCTCACCCAAACGAATATAGATAGGCTCAATCGCTCAATGGGTTATAGTCTCCACTAATGATTCTTTCGGGTCTCTCAGAAGTGATTTGCTCTTCTTTTGGACTACACTCATGTGGCTAAATGTGTAAAAAAGTTATAGGATTTGTATCTATGATAACTCCTCAAGCTAAAATCCAAGGACGATTTTTGAAAATTTTTATATTTTTTTGTGATTTTGGAATTTTTCAATTTTTTAGGGTTTATAGTATAAATGGAAAGAAAAACAACTTATAAAATGCAATGAAATGCAAAGCGTAAAATGCAATGCCTCACCCCCAAACCTATCCTAAACATTGTCCTCAATGTTTATGCAGAACATAAATGAAATAGGACAAGGAAGATAAATTGAAATTTCTCACCATGTAGTGCCGACACACTGGTATATTGGGTTGCCTCCCAACAAGCTCTAAGTTTAACGTCTTCAACCAGACACAACTAACATGGTATGAAGCTAGTTTATCCAAGGTCCACAAAAAGGACCTCCTCAACAACATTCTCGGAATCCACAAACTCAAGGTACTCTTTTAATCTTTGTCCATTCACTTGAAAGGTGCTACCATCTCTGGGATTCAAAAGTTCAACTGCACCATGGGAATGGACCGTCTGAATGACATAGGATCCTGACCATCGAGACTTCAGTTTGCCTGGAAATAAGTGCAATCTGGAGTTATATAGCAAAACTTTCTGGCAAGGATGGAACTCTTTCCTTAGAATTCTCTTATCATGAAACATTTTGGTCCTAGCCTTATAACTCCTCTCACATTCTTTTGATTCATTCCTTATTTCCTCCAGTTCAGTAAGCTGCAGTTTCCGTTGGACCCCGGCCTTTTCTAAGTCAAAGTTTAGGCGCTTGCTCGCCCAATATGCTCGATGTTCTAGCTCAACCGGCAAGTGACATGCCTTGCCGAAGACCAACCTGTATGGAGACATTCCGATAGGTGTCTTGAAGGTTGTACGATACGCCCATGGTGCATCATGCAAACGTAAAGACTAGCCTTTCCGATTTGGATTGACTGTCTTCTCCAGGATGTTTTTGATCTCACGATTGGAAATTTCTACTTGCTCGCTAGTCTGGGGATGATATGGTATGGCAACTTTGTGCGTGATGTGGTACTTCCCCATTAAAGCTTGAAATACTCGGTTGCAAAAGTGCTTACCACCGTCGCTGATAATTGCGCGGGGTATACCAAAGCGAGCGAAAACTTGGTTTTTCAAAAATTCAACCACAACCTTGTGGTCATTGGTCTTGCAAGGAATGGCCTCTACCCATTTTGACATATAATCAACCACAACAAGAATATACTGATAACCAAAAGAAACGGGAAATGGTCCCATAAAGTCTATACCCCAAACGTCGAACAATTCAACGATCAAGATCGGTCACAGTTCCTACAGTGCTCATGTGCATCCTTGAAAAGGTTAGGCCAAATAAATCCAGATTGCAGCACATTTGCTGCTGTCTTTTTACCAGAAAAATGTCCCCCACAAGCATGGTTATGACAGAATTCAAGTATGCTCTTCTGGTCCATCTTGGGTACACACCTCCTAATGATTTGGTCAAGGCATTGTTTAAATAAATAGGGATCATCCCAAAAATAGTATTTAGCCCTAAACAAGAAGCGAAATTGGTCATTTTTGACCAATTGCTTGGTGTTTTCCGGTCACCAGATAGTTAACTATATCTGAATACCACGGGGTTTTACTATCAATTAACAATAATTGCTCATCTGGGAAGGTTTCTAAAATCCGATCGTCGTCAGAGGAATCGACAATCAAACGCGAAACATGGTCAGCTACTACGTTTTCAGACCCCTTCTTATCCCTTATCTCAAGATCAAATTCTTGCAAAAGCAGTATCCACCTGATCAGCCGAGCTTTGGCATCTTTTCTTGCTCAACAAATATTTCAATGCGGCATGATCAGTAAAGACAATGACTTTTGACCCTATGAGATAATATATGAACTTATCCAATGCGAAGACGACAGCCACTAATTCCTTTTTAGTGGTGGTATAGTTAAGCTGTGCGTCGTTAAGGGTCCTACTAGCATAGTAGATGACGTGAGGCAATTTGTCTATCCTCTGTTCCAGCATAACTCCGAGAGCATAATTGGAGGCATCGCACATCAATTCAAAAGGTTTCGTCCAATCAGGAGGACGGATAATGGGTGCAGATGTCAACTCTCATTTCAAACGATCAAATGATTCTAAACATGTAGCAAAAAAATTAAAATTAGCATTATTTGCCAAATGACCACAGAGAGGGCAAGCAATTTTACTTAAGTCTTGATAAAGAGTCGATGGAAGCCCGCGTGGCCCAAAAAGTCTCTCACCTCTCGCACAGTTTTAGGAGGGGACAGGTTCACAATCAAGTTGACCTTAGCTTTATCTACTTCAATCCCTTACTTGACACAATATGACCCAAAACAATTCCCGATTTGACCATAAAATGAAACTTCTCCCAGGTCAAAACCAGGTTCTTTTCCTTATATCTTTTCAATACCCGGGTCAAATGATGTAGACAACTATCAAAACTCGAGCCAAAAACAAAAAAGTCATCCATGAAGACTTCCAAAAATCTCTCCACCATGTCTGAGAAAATGCTCAACATACACCTTTGAAAAGTCGCACGTGTGTTATACAGGCCAAACGACATACGCCTATAGGCAAATTTGCCAAAAGGATAGGTGAAGGTTTCTTCTCTTGGTCCTCAGGGGAGATATGGATCTGGTTATACCCTGAATAACCATCCAAGAAGCAATAGAAAGCATGGCCGGCTAATCTTTCCAACATCTGATCAATGAAGGGTAATGGGAAGTGGTCCTTCCTGGTCACTGAATTCAATTTTCTATAATTAATACAGACTCTCCAACCTGTTTGAACACGGGTTGGGACCAGCTCATTGGCCTTGTTGGTGACAACGGTTATGCCAGATTTCTTGGGTACTACTTGGACAGGACTCACCCATTGACTGTAAAAAATCGGGTAGATAATGCCAGCGTCTAAAAGCTTGATTACTTCTTCCCTCACTACTTCCTTTAGGACTGGATTCAATTGCCTCTGTGGTTCACGAGATGGTTTGACACCTTCTTCAAGATGAATCTGGTGCATAACTATAGAGGGACTGATTCCTTTAATGTCTTAGATGGTCTAACCTAGGGCACTCTGATGGTCTTTCAGCACATCCAGTAATTTCTTGTCCTGCTCTTCCTCAAGATCTGAGGCAATAATTACTGGGTTGCTAGCAGAGGGCCCCAAGTAGGCATACTTTAAATTCTCGGGTAATGGTTTCAATTCTAACTTGGGTGGCTCAAAAATAACAGATTCTTTTTGGACCTTCGATTCAGAGGTGGATGTAAAGATAGGCTCAATTTTCTGCTTCCATTGGCCACCATCCATCAGCTGGGCCGAATCCAATAATGCATTAATTTCGCATATGGACCCGTCGATGTCTATATTGGCATTAAAGTGAGCCAGACATTCCTCTATCGGATCTGTATAACATGATGATTGAATTGTTTGATCAACTAATGTGTTAATCATGTTCACTTCCTCATCATCATCTAGGTCTGATGTTTGGAGTCCGTTACGAAAAACATTCAACTCCAACTTCATGTTCCTGAAACTAAGTGTCACAACCCCATTCCTGCATCTAATCACTGCATCTAATGTTGCAAGGAACGGTCGACCAAGAATGACAGGAATATGTCGGTCGGGGGCTGCCACTGGTTCAGTATCTAAAACCATAAAATCAACTGGAAAATAAAAATCCTTAACTTTCACGATCACATCTTCAACCACACCTTTCGGATACTTGATTGACCTATTAGCAAGACAAAGGGTAATATCAGTCTTCTTCAGTTCTCCTAGGCCCAACTGTGTTTACACGGAGTACGGCAGTAAATTCATGCTTGCCCCAAGATCAAGGAGACACCTCTCCATGACGGAGTCTCCTATCTGAATGGAAATGGTAGGGCAGCCAGGGTCTTTGTATTTGGGTGCAATAGTCTGCTGGATCAACCCTGATGCTTGAGCTGCCATCATAGCGGTTCTAGATACTGATGTTTTCTTCTTGACAGTAATTAGCTCTTTCAAAAACTTGGAGTAGGAAGGGATTTGCTTTATAGCCTCAAGGAGGGGTATGTTTATTTGAACATTCTTGAAAACTTCCAAGATTCACTCAAAATGATCTTTCTTTCTAATCTCCTTCAATCGATGTGGGAATGGTGCTTTAGGTACCACTTCTAAAGATGATGGTTCAACTACAATGGGCTTCTGAATCTTCTCTCTTTGTGGCTCTTCTCTTGGTATGGATTCTTCTCTCTCTTTCTCTTTTTCTCTTTCTGCTTTCTCTTTCTCGAGTTCGACAACTTTCCTCGAACTCTCTGGTTTTCCTAAAAAAATCTTCTTTCTTTGATCCTTTTCAGGCATCTCAACTTTATTGTCAACAGTCTTTTTTGATCTCAGTGAATGGATTGCCTTCACATGCTCACTACTCTCTACTGAACACTGGCCTTTGAGCTGATTAGGCTATTCTTTGGGATTAGGAATGGTTTGGCTCGGGAATTGGCCCTTTTCTCTTTTCACCATGAAATGACACTTCTCCCAATTCAAAACAAGATTCTTCTCTTGACATCTCACTAAAATAAGGTTCAGGTGATGTAAACATTCTTGAAAACTACTCCCATAGATCGAAAAATCGTCCATAAACACTTTTAAGAATCACTCGACCATGTCCGAAAATATTCTCATCATACACCTTTGAAATGTCGTAGGTGCATTGCACATCCCAAAAAGCATGCGCCGGTAGGCAAATGTACCGAAAGGGCATGTAAAAGTTGTCTTATCCTGGTCCTCGGGTGCTATGGGTATCTGATTATAGCCAGAGTATCCATCAAGGAAACAATAAAAGGCATGACTAGCTAGTCTCTCAAGCATCTGGTCCATAAATGGGAAGGAAAATGGTCTTTACGGGTGGCCGAGTTCAACTTTCTATAGTCAATACACACTCGCCAGTCCGTCTGGGTCTTTGTGGGCACTAACTTGTTCCCCTCATTCTTTACAACAGTTATCCCGGATTTTTTTGGCACAACATGGACTGGGCTCACCCATGAGCTGTCCGAAATAGGGTAAATGATACCTGAATCCAACAGTTTCAAAACCTCCACTCTTACGACATCCTTCATTGATGGATTAAGACACCTCTGTGGTTCTCTTGAAGTTTTTGCATTTTCTTCTAAATGGATCCGATGTTGAACCACAGATGGGCTTATTCCTTTTATATCTGCAATCGCCCAGCCTATAGCCTTTTTGTGATCCTTCAGGATCTCAATTAATTGTTGTTCTTGGACTTTTTCCAGGTCCGAGGCTATAATAACGGGGAGGGTCTCAGTTGGGCCCAAAAACACATACTTGAGGGTGTCAGGTAGTGGTTTTAGGTCGAGCTTAAGCGGTTCTTCAATTGATGGAACAGGTGGGGCAGCCGATGGTGTCAAGATCTCTGGCTTAGGTTGCCATTGACTCCTCTCAATAGTAAAAGCAGAATCCAGTAACGCATTTCCATCTTTAATGCTTTTCTCAACATCAATGTTACCTCCAAAATATGCAAGACATGCCTCTAGTGGGTCCTTACAAAATAACTGTGATCCTACACTCTCAATAAGCTCCTCTAGGTAACTCACCTCACAAATTTCATAATCACTCTCATCTCTAGGTTGCTTGTCAACATTGAAAATGTTTATCTGGACTGTCATATTCCCAAACGATAGGTGCATCACACCATTTCGACAATTAATCAGAGCATTGGAAGTGGCAAGGAATGGTCTCCTTAAAATTATCGGGATCTTCACGATATTTTCGATTGGTGGTCGGGTATCAAGGACTACAAAGTCCACCAGGAAAACAAACTCATATACCTTGGTCAAAACATCCTCAACAACACCTTTGGGGTACCTAACTGAAGCATCAGCTAGTTGTAAGGTCACCTTTGTCGGTTTCAGCTCCCTAAAACCTAACTCCTGGTATATCAAATACGGGAGCAGATTGACACTTGCACCCAAGTCCAGCAAAGCCTGTATTGCTGGGCTAAAAAAACCTTTTTGGGTACATTAGTTGTTCTTTTGAATGTGCATAAATCTTTGAGGACTTTGGCATAAGTCAGGATCTGTTGGATAGCTTCTAATAGTGAGATGTTAATTCTCACTTGCTTGAACACTTCAAGGATTTTATCCAACTGGACATTATTTTTCATTTGACTTAGCCTCTGAGGGTATGGGGCATTGGGAACAAAGGTTTTAGGAGCGGGCTCATTCTCACTCGGTGAGGCAGCTCCTATTGGTTTCTCAAGTTCCTTAATAGGCTCTGGGTCCTTCTTTGGTTCCTTGGGTTCTTTTTCCAAAACTACATGCTCCCTCCTCACTTGGGTCCGTTCAGATTTCTTAGGGTCCTCTTCTGGTTTGTCAACCTCCCTTGCAGCCATTCTACGCGTGGTAACTGCATGCACTACATTGACTTGCTCATGGACATTGCCCTTGTCATCATGGACAAAAAATTGGCCCGTTGAAGTTTGGCTTTTAGGGTTAGCTTTCGGCTGACTTGGAAAGGTACCATTGTCTCTTTAAGCTATTGACCAGGCTAACTGGCTGAAAATGTATTCCAGCTTGGTAATGGACTGGGTATTGGCATTCAAATTCTGAGTAGTGCTTTACTGGAATTTGAGGGTATTTTGGGCCAACGTTTTCATTGTGTCCTCTAGAGAACTTATCTACTGATTTTGGGAATTAAGATTCTGATAACCTTGGACCATGGGTGGTCCCTGTGACACTTGGGGTACTTGAGGCTTTTGGTATTTCGGAGGTGGCATATGCTGGGCCATTGGTTGAGAAGCGTTTCCTTGGTGTTGTCCTTTGGTCCATAAAATATTAGGATTATCCTTCCAACCAGGATTTATGTATTAAAATACGGATCATACCTCGGCTGCTCATATCTAGTATTCTGGTAGAGTACACTCACCTCCTCCATACTCTCACTTTGACTTTGACCAAACAATACTCTACATTGGGATCTAGGATGGGTAAAGTCTCCACAATTAGTGCAGGGTGGGGCAGTAGGGTCACTAATTGCTTGGCTCATCTTTAATGATTCCAAGGTCTTTCGGGTGGTTTACTGACAGGTTTGATTCATTTCAAGGGCTTCTAATCTCCTAGTCAACGTGGCCAACTTGGCCTCGACCTCGAATTTGGGTTCCACTCTATGCATGCCCATTCTTTCCTCAACAATGGGTCTTTCGGGATCCTCTCTGATAGGTTCCCATTGGAGAGTGTTCTCAGCGACCTCCTCAAGGTATATCCATGCTTGGTCAGCTGTTTTTTGAGTGAATACTCCGTTGCAGAAAGAATCCACCATGGTCTTAGTGGGGTAATCTAGTCCTTCATAAAGGATTTGGACTAGCCAGATCTTTTTGAATCCGTGAAGCAAGCATTGTAACAATAAGTATTTGAACCTGTCCATGTACTCATATATGGTTTCTCCCTCCAGTTAGTGAAAGTTGTTCAGGGTATGTCTAATGAAGGCCTTTTTTATTTTGAATAAAACTTTTTTATAAAAGGCCTCGACTAGTCTCTCCCATGCTTTTGCCTTCTCTTTCAGCGAGAACGGGAACAACCTAAGCTTAAGGGCCTTTTCAGACATATGGTTATAATTCATGGTTCCACAAATTTCCTCAAACTCTCTCACATGCTGATATGGGTTCTCATTTTCCACCAGTCGGAAAATTGGTAACATCTGGATTAAGCCGTATTTCAGCTCAAATGAGGCATTTGTGGCGGGTATGATGATGCATAAGGGCTGGGTAGATCGGATTGGGTACATGTACTCCCTAAGAGTCATGGGTTGGGTTGGTGGGTTTCCGTCAGCCATTTCCTCAATGGCAATGGGGTCCGCAAGATTCTGAACAGGGATATCGAATAAATTTAAGCTCTCTAAACGACCCTGCACACATAACCAATTGTGCATAAACTACCTCTCAACTCCTAAAGTGATGATCCGCTGAAGTGATGATGAACGAAGATTAATGCTTAAACACAAACAAGCAAACAAAATGATTTTGAAAACAAACCAAACTATGCTTATTTAAGGCTACCTAAGATTAAGTTTGACAGCTCCTAACTGTGAAGAGTACACCTAGGCCTCCAATCCGGTCCTATGAAACGTAGTCGTCCAAGCAAGCCCCCAGGGGATTAGTGGGATCACGATGCACGTGGCAAAGGTTCCGCTTAAATACCAAACTGCTAGAACAGATGAACTATCTTCCTTAAGGGACAAGGCTATTTTAGGCACTGATTTCCGTCAAGGAGCGTAAATAGTACAACCTTTTATGGTCTTCTCCTAATGAACTCGTGTCCTATGGTCACGTTTCTACTCAAATTTTATTAAAGGCTAAGGATTCCTAAGTAGTGAGGAAAATGAGTTCCTATGGGCAAGGAAATGGTGATGAAATTCAATTCTTATCTTGTTGGGGGTATGATTTGAAAGTTCAGGATCCGAACCCTAGAGGGGGGGTGAATAGGGTGAGCTACAACTTAATGACCAATTATGCCAATTTTAAACTTCTTTAAAACAATTAGTCACTTGTGATGATTAACAAATAAAATGCGGAAGCTAAACAACAACAATCACCACATAAGCATTCACCATAACACAATCATTTATAGTGGTTAGGCCTCAATGCCTACATCCACTACCGGCTTGTGTTCTCACACCCCACCGGATTTCCACTATTTATGCTTTTCAAATGGCTAAGCAATAACCACTACAATATGCTTTCCAAGGATAAGCAATAACCTTACAATGTTGTTTTTCAAGGCTTAACAACAACCTATCAATGTGCTTTTATAGGCTAAGCAATAACCTTTACACAATGCTTTTCTTAGGCTAAGCAATAACCTTTACAATAAAAGATTTTCTCTCAAGAAGGTGTCTTCACAAAACACTCTAAGAGATACAATTTAAGCTCAATATAATTGCCTCTAAATTAGGCGGATAAGAAAGTGTAAATCAACTCACACAACACACTGTAAAATACAAAGATGAATGCTCATGATGTGTGTGTGTGGAAACTTCAATCAATATTGAAAGTTTAAGATCAATCAATGTATGCTAAGAAGCATTCAAGGGTTTAATGCATACAAAGATTTGATTGAAGTTTAAAGCAAGTCACTTGTAAGTAATTAGGGTTTAGACAAGTGAGCATGCTAAGTGTTGTTTTCAAAAACTAGTGCAACAAAGGTTTAGGATTGTGAAAACAACATGGATGATTCAAACAAGTTCAACAAAACATGTTATCAAACAAATCCAAGGTTTTGCCAAGAACATGTATTAAAGTTTTTAAAGCAAACTTGTTTTGAAATCAAGGTGAAGAATCCAATGACTTAAATCAAAGATTAAAGAAAGGAATGGATTCAACACATCATAGTTTATATGCTAAAATCATTTACCAAAGATTAAACAAAGCATAAAACAATGATTATAAAAAGGCAAAGCTTACTTGGTGGTTTAACTTCATTAATCCAAGCTTTAGCTTTCCTTAATGACCCTTAGCCTTCCTTAGCTTGATCCCCTTTCTTTTCCCTCAAAATACCTCAAGAAGGGCTCCAAAGATCATCACTTGGGGCTAAGGAATGAGCTTCTTTTTATAGAAAAAGTTGCTCAACGGCTACCTGTCGGTCAGCCGACATCCAGGGGTCGGTTAACCGACACCCCAACGGTCACAAGCCAACGGTCATATTTTCAAAAATTTGCTGACCATAAAGCATGTTTCGGTTAGCCGACATGTTCGGTTAACCGAGACTTGACCGACACCCTAACCGACAGTGTAAACTAGGTCAGAAAACACCTCTCTGGTTTTCTAACCGAGAGAGCTTCGGTCAGTTTCAGAAGCAAGGTCGGTTAACCGATCCATGACCGACATGCTGACCGACAGAGAAGATTTGAAATTTTAGCTCTCTGGAATTCGGACCGACAGATCCATCGGTTGACCTCGGCTCACCTGTCGGTTAGCCGACACCTAGCTTGTCGGTTGACCGACAGCCTAAGACAAAAATCCCAATTTTTGCATATTTCAAAGTATTTTCAAGAGGGGATTTTTGGGCCATTAAACCAAGCATGGAAACATGATTTAAACCAATCCGAGTGCTTTAAAATCATGAATCATAAAAAGCCAAATATGATTTGAAACTTTAAAATCAATGGCTAGCTTGATTTATCAAAATTCTTTTTCAAATTTAAATGCATCCAATGTTTAAAACCAAAACATGCATAAATCATAAGGTGTACAAGATTTAAAACAATGCATGTATAAATCAAGATTTCAAGCTTTTCTAAAACAATGCATGTGAGAGAATTCAAATGATGAATAAAATGAATAATGCATCCATCAAATTGCAAGATACAAAATCCTTAACAATCTCCCCCTTTGCAATTTGATGGCAAACCTTCTCTTACTCAATACTGAATCTTCACATAAAGTCTTCAGCTTCTCCTTGGCTGGACAAGGCTTGAAATCTTCTTGGTTGCTTCTTCACTTGGCTTGGGTCCTTGGTCTTTTCCTTCATTCTCCTTGATGCTTGGAGCTTGATCATCCTCAAGCTTTCTCTTCATCTTCCTTTCTTTGGCCAAGCATCTTCTACTTCTTTCATCTCTCCCCCTTTGACCATGCACTCTTGGGTTTTGGCAAGATATGCATTCACTTCCTCTTTGGAGGATAATACAATGTCTCTCCCCCTTTGACATTGAATTGCACATCCCTTCCCTTAGCTATATTCTCCCTCTTTGACATCTAGAATATTCTCCCCCTTTGACATTAAATTGCAAAGGTACCTACACACATGAAATAAGGAAAATACCTTAGTAGCACCTGTTAACAAAAGAATTCGAAAATGAAATACATAATAGGTTTTCATGTATGGGTGTTGTCTATAAGGGTATAGAGCCAATATAAGAGTGAATTTGATCATAACTAATACTTCCTATGAAGATTTACTCCCCCTCAATCCATTATCTCCTTTTGTCAAACTTTGACAAAGATTTAACAATTTGGTTCAAGAAGAAGATGGTTTAACCAATTGAGGGTTAACTTCAAGAGAAGGATTAGATACAAAAAGAAATAAAGCTCAATATGATCAAATTACCATTATAAAAATACCAATTGACGGAAAAGCTATAGGATAATTAAAGAGTAAGGTCAAAAGGATAATCTATCATGGATACCAATTGAAATATATATAAAGCAATTATACCAATTGAGATTCAAAGATAAGACTATTAACTCAATCACTCTAAAATGGAGTTAAGGAATATACCTATTAGGGTTCATCCAAATTAGAGTTATCCATGATGAGATGGGGTTTATTAAACATAGCATCAATCAATATAATTATGAAAATCATATGCTATGAAAGTTTTGAGATCATTTCATACATTCATTAAATATAACTATCATACACAAGATGAATGAAATGAAGTTCAATCATGAAGCCAACCTCACAATTAACCAACCAAAATTATGAAAACATAAACATGGTGGTTATGTGATTTACCTATAAGTGCAAGAGAGGAGGCAAACATGAACATTATGATGCTAATGGAATGTGACATGGAACAGAAACATATTACTATCAAGTTCAATCCAATGTACACAAGGTCTATCACAAACTCAAGATATGATACCAATTGGATATTGATACTAATTGAAAATGATACCAATTGATTACCAATTGAATATGAAACATGATTAAGAGCAAGCATGTGACAAACACAAAATTCCAACAAGCATCATAAAATGATATTCATCACTTAGAATAATATAACTAATGAGCATATTGATGAACATGAGAAATTGCATTTAGAAATATATATAACTCGGTAGAGGATGCAATTTACAAATGTGTCAAATCATATGAATTCAACAACTAAGAAATCCATCAAACAAAAGATATAACTATGAAATACAAGGAATGGATTTCAAAGAGGTTCATATGATTAAACACTACTATGAAGTTGAAACATGTATAAGAATGATATCACAAGGAAAATACACATGAATCAACATCATAACCATCCATTTAAAAAAAAATTACTAGAAAGCATAGAGGATGGATTTGAAAGTTCTAGTATGATATCTATTAATGTAACTAAAGAGCACAACCGTACATAGAACTATATGACATTTGCATAAAAAGAATGAAACCAAATGAGCAATGATGCAAATAGCATATAACAACTATTTCCTTCTAAAGGATACAATCATAAACACAAGGAAATAAACTCAAAGGAAAATGCAACTAAAAATATAACTAACAAAGCTTAGAACATTTTCCAAAGGACTTTAATTCACTTCAACAATCAAAATCCAACAATGAAACATAAAATCATGATCAAGTGATTAAGAAAACTATGAAGTGAATTAATATCAAATTTCAATTTGTAATTAAGGATAACTACACAAACTCATACAAATTGACTTAAAAGCTTTTCAAACTTGATATCAATTGGAAAAATGCATTTATCAAAAACACATTCAATTTTGAAGAATATAACTATAAAGATCTAACCAATTGAAACTCAAGTAAATCAAGGAATTGAATTTTCATATCAAAATACTAACTTAGTAAGCATAGAATGAAAATCAATCTTCAATCCTCATTTTTCATCAAGAATGTAGTAATGAGGCTTAAATTATTTTTCAACTTGCATTGTAAAAGATATAACTTATTTGAAACACATACAAGTTGATTTTTCAAAACAATAACTTTCCATAAGAAAGAATCCATGGAAAATCTAAATCATTTGTTTTTCAAAATAATTTAACTAAGACAATCAAACAAATGAATTTGAAAATATCAATCGATTATAAAAAAAAAATCTAGCTATAAAAGCTTTTGAAATCATAATCAATTGATCATATATAGAAATGCATTGCAAAAGATATAACTAAATGAGAGCAAAAAGCAAATCTATAATGATGAAATTATAATCAAATGATTTTGAAAACCATGATATTTAACTAGAAAGGTACATGATGACAAAATCAATTGATTACAAATAAACATTGCATTTTAACAAATGTAACTAAGAAAGTATAAAATGCAAATGTGTCATGACCAACAATATGATTTAACTAAAAAGGTTCGGTTGGTCAAGAGTTCCAAGGCCTTAAGGTTTGTCTAAGTATCTATCTTTAGGAATCCACCTAAGGTCTTGAGAGGGTTGATCTTTGAGGTCTATCTTAAAAGTCTCACCAACTTTAGGAGATTTGACTTGATAAATTCTCAATTTAGACTTATCACCATGATAATGAGATTTGACTAATTTTAGCTTTGATTGGTGATTAGTCTTTTGAGGTTGGTGACTTTTCTTAGTAGGGGATTTATTCTCTTTTCTTTTCTTCTTATTTTCTCCCTTTATTTGACTTTTGAATTTTAGATTTAACTTTGCAACTTTCTTCAAAAGTTCTTTCATGTTTTGACTTAAAGGAGATAGGTTGAGAAGCTTTTTGTTAATAGATTCTTTTATATTAGTTTTAACTTGTTTAAGCTTTTTAGAATCTATCTTAGGAGACTCCTTTTTAATAGGTTTAACTTGTTTAATCTTCTTGGAGTCTTCCTTGATTTTTAGTGTCTTATCCATCATAGAGTTAGATTTTACTTTCTTAGGTTCATAGATGGGTTTAGACACATGGCTTCTCCTTAGTTTGCACTCAAACCTAAAATGCCCTTCAATGCCACAATAATTACATTTAGTCATGGGCAATGAAGAATGAGTGCTAGAGAATGAGGACTCACCTTTCACAATTGTGTTGGTGAATATAGGGTCATGTGAAATATTCCTATCAAATCCAAGACCCGTCCTATTTCTTTGAAATTTACCCAATTTAAATAACTTTTCAAATTTCTCTTCACCATGGGTAAATTTGCACTCATA
The DNA here is from genome assembly GCA_028538565.1 of Umbellularia californica. Taxonomy (NCBI): domain Eukaryota; kingdom Viridiplantae; phylum Streptophyta; class Magnoliopsida; order Laurales; family Lauraceae; genus Umbellularia; species Umbellularia californica. Next base: position 14,876,189 of record JAPQWN010000005.1, read on the forward strand.
CTTTTGTTTGTACCTTTCAAGTTGAGTGACTTGTTCTTTAAGGGTTGAATTTTCATTTTTAACTTTTGTTTGTTCATTTTCAATTCCCTTAAAGTTGTTTAGTTCTTCATGGGCAAGTTTTAATTCAAATTTAAGTTCATTAATAACATTGGATCCAAGTTCTTGAGTTTTTATCTTATTAGATAAATTTTCCTTAGTGATAGTTAACTTAGATTCAAGATTGTTAATGTCTTTATCTTGCCTTTGTAATTGATCTCTTAGTTTAGAATTTTCCTTATTAAGATTATCATAATTTATCTTAATTTCATTTAATTCATCTTGAGCATTAGACAAATTATGCAAAGAGATCATAAACTTAGAGTCTACACAATTTATTAATTCTTCTTTCTCTCTAAGTTCATTTTTTGAAGAAACTAATTCTTTGTTTAGACTTTTAGATTTTTCTTCTAATCTTTTATTCTTCTTAACAAGCTCTAGGGAAAATGTACATAAATCATTATAGGCTTGTTGAATGTCATCTTGATTTTCATCATTTTCTTCTTCATTTGATTCAAATTTAGATTCATTAAATTCATGGTTTGAATCTCCAAATGTTGGAAGAAGGAATGGTCTAGAAGAATCTACACAAGAATCTACAAAGTCTAATATAGTGGAATCCATTCTAATGATTTTCATGTAAACACAACACTAGGATTCTAATCTCTAGGATTTAGCTAATAAGGATCAACTCCGGGTGTTTAAGCCCTAAATGGAGTAACCGTCTCTGATACCAATTGAAAGTTCAGGATCCGAACCCTAGAGGGGGGGTGAATAGGGTGAGCTACAACTTAATGACCAATTATGCCAATTTTAAACTTCTTTAAAACAATTAGTCACTTGTGATGATTAACAAATAAAATGCGGAAGCTAAACAACAACAATCACCACATAAGCATTCACCATAACACAATCATTTATAGTGGTTCGGCCTCAATGCCTACATCCACTACCGGCTTGTGTTCTCACACCCCACCGGATTTCCACTATTTATGCTTTTCAAATGGCTAAGCAATAACCACTACAATATGCTTTCCAAGGATAAGCAATAACCTTACAATGTTGTTTTTCAAGGCTTAACAACAACCTATCAATGTGCTTTTATAGGCTAAGCAATAACCTTTACACAATGCTTTTCTTAGGCTAAGCAATAACCTTTACAATAAAAGATTTTCTCTCAAGAAGGTGTCTTCACAAAACACTCTAAGAGATACAATTTAAGCTCAATATAATTGCCTCTAAATTAGGCGGATAAGAAAGTGTAAATCAACTCACACAACACACTGTAAAATACAAAGATGAATGCTCATGATGTGTGTGTGTGGAAACTTCAATCAATATTAAAAGTTTAAGATCAATCAATGTATGCTAAGAAGCATTCAAGGGTTTAATGCATACAAAGATTTGATTGAAGTTTAAAGCAAGTCACTTGTAAGTAATTAGGGTTTAGACAAGTGAGCATGCTAAGTGTTGTTTTCAAAAACTAGTGCAACAAAGGTTTAGGATTGTGAAAACAACATGGATGATTCAAACAAGTTCAACAAAACATGTTATCAAACAAATCCAAGGTTTTGCCAAGAACATGTATTAAAGTTTTTAAAGCAAACTTGTTTTGAAATCAAGGTGAAGAATCCAATGACTTAAATCAAAGATTAAAGAAAGGAATGGATTCAACACATCATAGTTTATATGCTAAAATCATTTACCAAAGATTAAACAAAGCATAAAACAATGATTATAAAAAGGCAAAGCTTACTTGGTGGTTTAACTTCATTAATCCAAGCTTTAGCTTTCCTTAATGACCCTTAGCCTTCCTTAGCTTGATCCCCTTTCTTTTCCCTCAAAATACCTCAAGAAGGGCTCCAAAGATCATCACTTGGGGCTAAGGAATGAGCTTCTTTTTATAGAAAAAGTTGCTCAACGGCTACCTGTCGGTCAGCCGACATCCAGGGGTCGGTTAACCGACACCCCAACGGTCACAAGCCAACGGTCATATTTTCAAAAATTTGCTGACCATAAAGCATGTTTCGGTTAGCCGACATGTTCGGTTAACCGAGACTTGACCGACACCCTAACCGACAGTGTAAACTAGGTCAGAAAACACCTCTCTGGTTTTCTAACCGAGAGAGCTTCGGTCAGTTTCAGAAGCAAGGTCGGTTAACCGATCCATGACCGACATGCTGACCGACAGAGAAGATTTGAAATTTTAGCTCTCTGGAATTCGGACCGACAGATCCATCGGTTGACCTCGGCTCACCTGTCGGTTAGCCGACACCTAGCTTGTCGGTTGACCGACAGCCTAAGACAAAAATCCCAATTTTTGCATATTTCAAAGTATTTTCAAGAGGGGATTTTTGGGCCATTAAACCAAGCATGGAAACATGATTTAAACCAATCCGAGTGCTTTAAAATCATGAATCATAAAAAGCCAAATATGATTTGAAACTTTAAAATCAATGGCTAGCTTGATTTATCAAAATTCTTTTTCAAATTTAAATGCATCCAATGTTTAAAACCAAAACATGCATAAATCATAAGGTGTACAAGATTTAAAACAATGCATGTATAAATCAAGATTTCAAGCTTTTCTAAAACAATGCATGTGAGAGAATTCAAATGATGAATAAAATGAATAATGCATCCATCAAATTGCAAGATACAAAATCCTTAACATGATTGCCCTTACTAAGTGTGTGCTTTCCAAATTACATTTCTGATTTTAAAATAATTAAGCACTACAAAGCAATTAAACAATCAAACAACCAACAAAACGAGCCCACTAACGGGGGATGCGTGGGATTATTGAAATACGCACCTCCCAAGCAAAATTGGGGGAAGATCGGACCCAAGCCACCAACACCAATTTCGGTGTACGAACTTAAGGGGCTGCGACAGTATCGTCCACCCGACCTCTTTCCTTAATTATTACAATGCTTTGAAAACTTAAATGAACTTTAAAAAATTATTACAAACTTCAAATGAATCCTAATACAAGAATTTCTTAGAAAGCAATTTAAATTCCTAAGTTAGAGTTCTTTGGTTGCTCTTTTCTTCTTTCCTTGCTCCAACCGCAGAATCTCTGAAAATACAAACAAGGAAAATATATAGAATCCGCAATGAAAACTAAAATAAAGAATAAAAATGCAACTAAGCTATATGAGAGTTGAAAATCCTTAAAATCAAGGATTCCTATGTACGCCGATCCTCGACAACGGCCCCAAAAACTTGATGCCGATTCCCACAAGTATACGGTTGTCTCAAGTAATATAAACTATGGAAGTCCGAATATCGTTCCTACGAGGATCGTGACAAGAAAAATAACAATGATCAATGAAAAGGAGTATCAACTCAAATATAGCTAACAAATGTAAATGGAGATAACAAAAACAAAAAAAACAAAAAACAAGATAATAACAAGGGAAATAAAAAAATACAAACTAAAAGAAAACAAGAAACTAGATAATAAAGAGATGTAAGTAGAAATAGAAGAACTTAAGTAAGAACAAGGTTAGTAAAAAAGTTAATGACAAAAGAAAACTAACAAGGTTAATAACAAGAACAAATTAACAATGTTAGATAGATCAAATGAGTAAGTGTGTGAAAACAACAAGTGAAAGATCAAGATAAAAAGAAAATAAAACATCCATGGAAATGAGCTAATAACTAGTAAGTAAGATAGGGAATGAATGGATGGAGATGAAAATAAGTGTCCTAAAAAAGTGTAAAATCAAAAGGGGAATAAAAATAAACACATAGAAGGCAAGAACAAATAAGCTAATGGATATAATGGTGTAGATAGAGAAATGGAGTGTGATAATTAAAACAAGTGAATAAGTGTGTGGGAATGTGAATACAATCAAGCTAAAGTAAGTAAAATAAGCAACAAGCAATACTAATGGATAAAATGAATCATCTAGAGTCCACTAACTGACACTAATCCAACACTAATGCTTTTCTATTTTTCCAAAAAATACTCAAATTTAATGACAAATCAATGCTTAGATTTGAAAAATATAATTTAAAGCTCTAAGATAGAAATTAACAATCTAATAGCTAAAACTTTCTTCCCTTCATAGAAGAAAAGATTCATAATGATTATCTATCAAAAGTAAGCAAAAACCATCAAAAGATATTAACTCCTAAGCATGATTTATCAAACCTAAGCATAGATTGTAAAAGGAATGCTAAGATAGAAAATAAGCATGGAATGTAGCACATTGTAATGAAGAAAAATCTATTGTAGCATGTTAAGTACGTAAACAAAGGGAATTAAGAGCATAAGCAAAAGGAATAGTATTAACTTAGCTTCATCTAGAAGATCCAATCAAAGTGATTAGCCACCCATTGGAGAAGACAAATCTTTCATTACAAATCTTCAAATTTTATAAAGTTTTCATCACTTTCTCTCTACAATTGCTCTTAATTACATGAATAGCTTAAGTAAATAGGAGGAGGCTCTCCTTGCTTATGTGTGTTATGCTTAGAGCTCCCTTCCTTATATAGAAACATTTGCCTTGCTCTATTTTTGTTTCTTTCCAGTGTGGGATTTCACAAGAATGAAAATATGAACATATGAATGTGATTCCCATGTTAGAAATGGCCTAACTTTACCATTTCTTTATGTAATTGTCTTCCAAACTTATCCTTACTCTCTTTAACTCTTGAATCTCAACTTTAATCTTCAAATTAATCTTCAATTAACACTGTGCGTGCCTAAAAATTACGGACTTGGTTTAGATGGTAATGGGGGTTATGAAGATGTTGTTTAGTTGATTAGGAACGTCACCGATGGCCTGAAACCTGAAAGGAAGAGGAAACAGAGGTCAGAGCCCTGGGCTGCTGCCAGCCAAAGGCACTCCGACGCCTGAGTTAATGCAGTCACTGAACTAGGGTGAAGTGAGGAAGAAGGCTTAAGCAAGTTAACAGTGTCTATGTTGTGTCCTGCGTACCTGTTCATGGCTTACCATGCAGATATATATAGAAGGGAGTGGAAGGTTCCATAGTGGAGGTAGGTGGGGATGCTTGTCCCATCAGCCCATACCTAGGACCCTTAGTGGGGATAGGTGAAGGAGCTGTCCCATCGGATCTCTCTTCAAATCCCTTACATAAATGTGAATGTGACCAGTTGATAGGAAAGAGCTCTTATCGATGGTCGGCGGTCACCCTATCTGTCAGGGCTTCCTGTAATGTAGCCATCCCATCTCATAATAGAGATTAGATGCCCAATGTTCACCTCGGTCAAGTGGACCGAAGTAGATGTCACCGAGGTCAGGCTTGCTCGAGGTTGGGTACTGTTACCGAGACGCTCGAGGCAGAGCCCGGAAAGAGCGTGGCCAGTATACTTACCTGTGCCAACTCCAACTCGGTGCCAGCCGGCATGCTGCCGGGCTGGGTGAATGAGGTCGGTATAACCCATAAGTCAGCATCATTACCCAGTTCGAGAATGACCTCGGCATTAGATAAATACCCCCACACAACTGCCCCCTCGCTGCTGGCCTCATTAGAGTTCGGGGGAACTTGATTGAAGTCGGGAGCTAAATTCGTGGGTTTTATGAATGCCGATCTTGCAACATTGTTTTTTGAAATCAGTCGTTGATGTCGGATCCTCATCATGACCGTTCAATCAAGGGCTTCATTTCTTCGTCGCCAGCTTGTCTGCTAGAAGGTGCCGAAACCGCTGCGCCTGCCCGAGGTAATCAATCATTCTGACAGCGCTTATTGCGGAAACCGCATTGCTCTCGACACGTGGCGTCATCTGGCTCGCAGTACGGTTGCCCAGAAGCGACGCACGTCTTTTCGAAGTGGCGTGTTAAATGCTTGTCCTCGGAATTCGAAAAGGCGTCCTGCTGCTCCATAAAAGCAGCATTCTCCTTCTTCCTTCTTCTACTTCGGCGTTTGATTTTTGGGGAGACTTTGCTCGAACTCAGACCGAACTTCTATTCTTTTCTCTGCCTCCCAGCTTTTCTACTTCCCTGCTTCTTATTCCCTTTTTCTGTAAGTCCTCTTCTCTTCATCTTCCCTTCCAGTATCTTTTTCTCTGTTGCTTTTCTGGCTAGGGTTCTGCCTTCCCAATCTCTCATTCCTTTAATCATGGGCATAGGAGTTTATCGCTGTCTGGCCGATACCCTAGAAGCCATGCTTAGGTTCAGGGAGACGTACAACGTCCCGGATGATGTCCGGACTAGGCTGGACGATCCAGATGACCCATACGATGCTGACTCCTACCGAGATGGGTGGATGCCCTTCCCACTGGTCTCGGTAGTAGAGGGAGAGGTAAGGTTACCCTCCACCCACTTCTTAGGAAGTGTCTGGCGACTTGGCACCTTACCCCCTGCCAGTTAATGCCGAATAGCTTTAAAATCATAATGGGGACAGTAGAGTTGCATAGGATCTTAGGTATCCACCTCGGTGTCCATGACATCGAGGAAGCTTATGACCTCTGCAAGTCGACCGGGGAATCCGGCCACTGTTATTACCTCCGGGGAAAACCAAATATGGTTTCCTTTGTGAATGCCCTCGAGGACTCTATGCGTCACGCCGGGAGCGACAAGTTGTTCGTTGCCGGCAATTGGGAGTTCTGTGCGGAAGATACCGAGGCAGAAAGGAGGTACAGGGTACCTCGTCACTTCGGGCGCCTCCCAAGTAAACACCAAGCTCAAATAGCTTGGCTTTTCATCTCTTTTTTATCTGCCGAACTGACGTGTATTGTTCCATTGTGCAGAGCTAAGTGAGAGGAAACAGGTGGCCTTGTACGAGGGTTGGAAGAAGAACGGTACTTGGTTCGACGCCGTCCAACGCTACCAGGGGCACAAAGGCAGGTCTGCTTGGTGCCTCATAGGGTACCTACTGAGGTACAAATCCTTCTCCAAAAGACAAGGGGCTGAGTACCTCGAGGCCGGGCCTAGCGGCGCCCCAGAGTCGGTCAAGCAGCAGCAGCCGATCTCACCTGTTACCGATCCGGACGAGGCAACCGAAGAGCATCAGCTTAGCCCCTAGATGGAGAGGGGTCGTCAGGATTTTGCCACCACCAACCTCAAGGAGAAGCTGCTGGGCAAGCGGGCCTCCTCTTCCTCGAGGTCCGCTGACTCTTCCTCCAGGGATGCCCATAGGGCTCCCTCTTTTGCCTCTTCCCGACATCACTCTATCGTCGTGAGGGAGGAGGAAAGGCAGACGAAGAAGGCGAGGGCCGAAGAACAGCTCCAGACCAAGCCCCGGAAGGAAAGGGCTACCCGGTCCACCTCGGCGGAGGAGAGGAAGGAGCCGAGGCGGAGAGATGGGAGGAGCAGGAGAGGAGGGAAGCGAAGGAGCTGCCCTTGGTCCGCCGAGGAAGGCAGGAGGAGAGGGTGCCGGCGATGTCCAGAGGAGAGGGTTCGTCTCGGCAGGACCCTGTCCAGCCCTTGGTGCCCCACGTCCCAGAGGCTGAGCCATGTAGGCTGTCCTTCCTCCTCAGGCCAGGGACGCCGCTGACCTCCGGCCATCGGTTAAACGGTTGTCCGGCAGTTGTGGCCGCGTTGGCCGGTGCCTGTGCACTTCCGGGAGACATCGACCAGTTCAGGGGAATAGAAGAGGGGGCACTGCACCAGGCTAACCTCACGTCGGCCCTGCTGGTGGGGAGCACTTGCTGAGTTGCGTGATTTTGCAGACATGCTTTGCGTTGTGCTAACCCTTATCTGTTTTCTTTTGTTCAGATCGTACAGAGGTCTCAAGTGGCGTTGGAGAAGTCTCGCCAGAGCTGTTCTGTGATTCAATCTCTGCAGGCTGATAAGCAAAAGCTCACAGCGGCTTTGGAGGGGAGCTCGGAGGAGCTGAAGAGGTCCCGCAAGGAGTACGCCAAGCTGAACGAAGAAAATGAGGCAGCCATAGAGGAGATCACTAGGGCAAGTGCTGAAAATCATGAGCTCCGGGCTGCGGCGTATGAGAAAGAAAAGAGGGCGGACCAGCTGGAGGCCAAGATGGAGGCCTTGAGGAGGGAAAAGGCTGAGGTCGATGCTTTGCTGCAGGCCGAGTAGGAAGCCTCAGCTAAACTGAGAGCTGAGTTCGATGCCTCGCGGCAGGTAGAGATCGACGCCTCTTTTCAGAATGGGGTGGCCCAAGCGACTAAACGATATGAAGATCAACTCGTAGGGCTGGGAGAGGAGCTGTTTGAAATGGGCTGCCTGGCTGTGCTCAGAGAAATGGAGATCCCCGAGGATCACCCCATATACCGGAGTCTACCCAAGCTCCCTCTTCCAGAGCCCGAGTCGCTTGCCCTTTCATTCACCGATGCCTCTCTTGACCCTCCAGTTGCCAGGCCCCTGGTGTCCTCCGAGATCCTCGAAGAGACTCTTCGAGCTCCTGTAGCCGAGACCATAGCTGCCGACCTCGGGGCCGACAATGTAGAGGTTCCTCCTTCTGCTCCTGCTGGTGGTGATGGTGGTGAAGACACTACGTCAAAAACGCTAATGAACGACTCCTACGATTTGGCTTTACAGACGGACGTGGGCCGTCTGTTTTTTTTCGACTGATTATTAATCTTATTGATGGCCCATAACAGTCACATTGGCGCAAGAAAAACCCGCCAATATTTGGGCATTCTCGATAGCGCGCCATTCCCAGGAAAGCTCTTGAGTTTTCCCCAACTCCCTCATCCCTATCTCCATACAGCGCAGATCCCTGGACTCTCCCTCCCCCGATCTCTCTCTTCCTCTCTATCTCTAACTCCCTCTGGAGTCTCCCTGGGACGCAGACCATCTCCCTCATCTCTATCCCATTCAGGCACAGATATCGATCCCTCTCAGGCCCTCTCATCATCCCGTCCATCCCAGAGCTCTCACAGTCCACCATCGCTGCCATCTCCCATCATCATCTCACATCTCACGTCTCCCCGAACCCATCGCCCACCATCATCTTCCTCCCAGACGCAGACTCTCCACCACCCTCATCTCTCCCATCCATCCCTGCGCCCATCTCTCCATCACCCTCACCCCTCATCCCTCTCGATCTCTCCCTCTGCTCAATCTTCCTCCGCCAGACACCCGCCAGCATGCCAAACACACATCGGCAGCACCCCCGGGCACACCCCCTACTCGGTCTCTCTCCCCCTCTCCCCCTCAATCCCTCTGCTCTGTTGTTGTAGCTGGTAAGATTGTTTGCTTTTTCCCTCTTATATTTTACTTTTTAGATGATTTATTGCTGGGAATCTATGATTTCTTTGTTTTTCCCTGTTTAATACTTCAATCTATGGAGGAAACTAACGATTTCTCACACTTGTTTCTTGATCCTCGTCCCTGTTTTTCCATGTTGAGTTTTCATGTGGCATTTGTCATGAATATCTTCTACTGTGAATCTGTGATGAAGATGGTCAATGAGATCGTAATTTAATTTACATGTGATGATGTTCAGATGATTCAATGAAACCCCAAGAAATCTCATACTTGTGATTTATTTTCTATTTCCATGCTTTTGAGGGTCTCAAATCAGGGCATGATTTTGGGGATTTAATGAAGTGGGCTGGTTTTTATTTTCCCAGAACTGATAGCACTCATCTTAAGCTATTAGAATCCCTCTCCTATAGAACCTTTTTTCACTTTTTTTTTGTAGGCTGGCACTCTGGTCTGGATGGTTGCCTTCCAACAGGGTGAGCAGAGTCAAACCCTGGTGTTCTTATGGCTGTGACGTCTGGATCATCCCATTATGCATATATGGACCTGTAAACCTGTTTTGATGCAGACCCAAATTGCAGGAAATGATTTTGTTGAGTAATGTCAAAAACCAATATTCCCCTGAATGCAGTTTCTTAAAAAAGATTGTGATTTTGGAAACATCCGAATTCACCTAGAAAGGGGCAGAGAATTTGTTTCTTCCCCCTTGCAGTTGAGCCATTCCAATTGCTAGGAAATCCTTACTAGTTTTTGGTTTTGGCTACTGTATTTCACCACCCCACATATGTCATCCATCTTCTTCCATTTGGCTACTTGGAACAGGTGGTGCTCTTTGCATTTTGATGGATAGTACTGCAACTCCACTCAAGTTATACAACCCAAGTTCATCTTTATTTCACGCCTGAGGTTAGTTTCTTCATTTCATTGTACAAACATTTTTCTAGAGCTCTTCTTGCTCTACCATTTATTTGAGAAATCTTTTTACTCCTTTGGCAATTTATGCCATAAGTATTTAAGAGGGTGATGGATGAATTAGGACTAAAGTATATTGATATCTCATTGTATGTACAAAAATGGATCTCCACTGATATATGATCTTTTTTTTTTTCTTAAGACTATTCCTCACACACACTACCCCAAGCACATCATGCACTATCAGCATGATCCCCGGGTGTTTATGTGTTATGGAGTTACCTCACCGACTGGGATAATGGAAAATTTTAATCTTTGCGTGGTGGCACACAAATAGATGGTTTGAAAAGGACTTAAAAACACCCAAAAAAAAAAAGGACCATTGTAAAATGAAGTTACTTTATTTGAAGGGTGTTTACAACATCTAATCAAGATCAGTCATGTTTCATTTAATTTCAATGGTAAGAACAATAGATAGAGAGACTTGGGTGATGGGAGACTCTAGCATTTAATCCTAAGTTTAGATCTATCTTCATAGAGTGGGTCTCATCAAGAATTAGACCATATAATGCAAAGTAAGCTTTCATTTGATCTCAAATAATTATGATTTTGTTTACAAACTCAGATCTGTTCTATCATTGGATAAATGATATGTGGCTTCTCCACCATATGAGATATTCCACAAGACCTAACCTACAATCTATAAATTTTCATGTTCTGTGGTCACTTATGATTAGGACTTGTGGATTGATCAATAGATCTTTTCAAGCCCACTTAATCTACAATCTATGAGCAATCAGTTACTGTGTCCTAGGTGTGAATCTTATCCATCAGTTCTTTCCTAAAAGTGGCATATTCTTCTATTCTTTCTGGTGTTGATCCACTCATATTTTGTGGGGGCTAAGGGCTATATAATTCTTGTGTGTAATTGGTGATGATAATATCTTATTATGATGATAGTGATATGCATGTAGGGCGGTAAAATTGTAAGGTGTATGTGATAATTCGATGCCTTGTTTTTGGTTTCCAAATAGGAGGAAATACATTGTGTTATTTTGTAATTTAAGTGCTAATTGTTATTTTTCAGAATATGGCTATGAACAAAGAGTGGATAATGGCACTAAGGTTATCTAATGAATACTTAAAGGGGGTTGAAGATTTCTTAGAGTTCTTAAGAGCTAATCGACAAAAGCTAGGGGTGATGATTGGTATTGTTGCCCTTGTGTCAAATGTCGTAATATAGTAGGAAGGAAAAAGACATTAAGAGACATCCGTGAACATTTGATATGTGATGGCGTAGATACATCTTATACCAAATGGATCCATCATGGAGAAATTCATTCTACAAGTACTATAGACATTGGCACCATTAACAACAATGAAGATGCATTCCCAAGAATGGTTGATATGGTGAATGACGTGTTTGCACGTATCCCTAATGAGGATGGCATTGAATATCATATGGGGGATAGTGCGCCTACATGCATGGATGAAACTAATCATGAAGAAGATGTTCATGCTCAGGATAATTCACCGGAGGGTATCCAATATAAGAAGTTGATGGAGGATGCGATGCAACCCTTATATCCCTTGTGTCGAACTGATGATACGAAACTGTCAATCACAGTTGAGATGCTGAGCATGAAGACTAGATATAAGTGGTCTAATAAGAGTTTCAATGAGTTGTTACAGCTTTTCAAAAGGGTCCTTCCAGAACACAATACTTTGCCGGATAATACTTACAATGCCAAGAAGATTTTCGATTCGTTGCGTATGGAGGAAAAAATTATACATGCATACCGCAACGATTGCATACTTTACTGGAGAGAGCATGAAAAAAAAGGATAATTGTCCAACATGCGGGCTTAGTAGATGGAAACCGGTAAACCCTACAAAGCCAAGAGCTGTACGTTTGCCCTGGAAGAAGCTAAGATACTTTCCTATTACACCAAGGTTACAAAGAATGTACAGTGTACTATGGATTGCAGAGAGCATGACATGGCATGCAAATGCAAGCTTAGTACCTAATGACGCAATCGTGCGTCATCCAGTGGATTCATCCTGTTGGAAACAAGTTGATCGTAAAAATCCACAATTTGCTTTTGAGGCACGTAATATTCGATTAGGACTTGCAACGGATGGATTCAATCCTTTCGGGATAAAGAGCAATGCATATAGTTGCTGGCCTGTTATGGTGGTTCCATATAATCTTCCTCCATCCCTTTACATGCGTAAGGAGTTCACGATGCTAACATTATTGATTCCAGGAAAGAGAGCTCCAGGTCATGATATTGACATTTATTTGCAACCATTGATCGCAGAGTTGAATGAATTGTGGTCCATCGGAACCATAACGTATGACTCTTACAATAAAAATAGGTTCACAATGAAAGCAATTCTGCTATGGGTTATATATACATGATTTCCCGGCATATGGTCATTTGTCATGTTGTAGGACCACGGGAAAGTTTGGATGTCCTGTGTGTGGAGAAGAGACAGATTCACTATGGCTAAAACATGGAAAGAAATGTACTTACATGGAGCATAGAAGATTCCTACCAAATTCGAGACATCCTTTTCGGAGTCAAAAATCACAATTTAATGGAAAAGAGGAACATAGAAAACCTCAAGGCGTTTGAGTGGTTCCGAACTGTTAAGCAAAATGGATAATATTCAAACTAATTTTGGAAAGAGTAAGAAAAGGAAGAGGCCCGCAGATGATGAAAATTCCACTCCATGGACAAAGAGATCGATCTTTTTTGACTTGCCATATTGGAAGGTTTGTTTTACATTGATGTATCTTAAAATTAAAACAATGCGGTATAAATGACTTACATACTAAAATGAATCTATAAATTTTGTAGGATCTTCCCTTTCGTCATAATTTGGATGTGATGCATATTGAGAAGAATGTGACAGAGATTCTAATTGGAACAATTATGAATACAAAGGATAAGACGAAAGATGGTCTTCAAGCTCTCCAAGACCTAAAGGAGATGAAGATTAAGAAAAAATTATGGCCTGTAGAAAAGAATGGCAAGTTGACCTATCCAGATGCTCCTTACACATTGTCCCGGTTGGAGAAAGATTTAATCTGTAAAACCTTATACCATTTGAAGGTTCCCATTGGGTATAGTGGTAACTGGAGACATAATGTAAACTTGGATGATTTGGAGCTCAAGAACCTTAAGTCTCATGATTATCACATTCTCATGCAACAACTACTACCAGTGATGTTGATGTACGCATTTGAATCACAGAAGCCATTACGTGCTGCTATTCGACAATTGTCTATCTTTTTCAATGTCTTGTGTTCGAAGATTATAAACCGTGAAGAGCTGATGAAGATAAAAGATAGCATTGTAGAAACATTATGTGTGTTCGAAAAGTACTTTCCATCCTCATTTTTCATATCTATGATACACCTTGTTGTGCACTTGGCGGATGAGGCAAAAATTTGCGGGCCCGTTAGATATCGATGGATGTATCCTTTTGAGAGGTAAATCAAATTCAAAGCTAAATATATCTTTTTTCCCCTTAATAATGTTTAGTGTAGAGATTTTATTAATGACACATGTGGCAGGATGATGAAAACATTCAAACGATATGTGGTGAATCATACCTATTGGAGGGTTCTATTTCAGAGTGCTTCCACATGGATGAAGCAATTATGTATGCCATGAATTATATGCCAAATGGTACAAAAGGAAGCCATAAGCAAGCACGGGGGAAGTGGATGGACGATGATGGTTTATGTGCCTATCCTATCGATAAAAAGGGGAAGGTCGAATATCTTGAGATTGTGCAGTACCAGCAAGCATGTAAATGGGTATTGGAGTCGTCTATGGAGAATGTCGCATGGAAAGAGTAGGAGAAATTTGGTTAAATTCTTTGTTCTTAACTATTTTTTTACATGTATAATGCATCTAAATTTTAAAATAATTTTTTTTTCAGGAATTATGATAGATACGTACAGGAGCACGTATCTAATGTTCAGAATCGGAGAGGCGCCATACGAACAGAAAAGGAGATGGATTACATTCCTTGGCTTAGAGAACAATTACAAGATGAGGAAAATAGTGTCTTGAAAAGGATTGTTGATGGACCTAAATTTGAGGCTATTTCATATACCTCATATGTGATAAATGGATATGTTTTTTGCACAGCGGATTTGGAAATATCGAAAACAACACAAAACAACGGGGTCTCTATGCAAGCTCTAACTAAGTTCAGATCTAGTGTAAACGATACTAATTTTGTATCTGAGGAGGTCCCTTACTATGACATTGTTAGACAAATTCTTGAGTTAGATTACCATGACTTCAAAGTAGTAGTATTCAACTGTGATTGGGTGCATATAGAGAACACAAACAGCATTAGAGTTGATCCAGAAACAAACTTGAGATATGTTAATTTAGAGAGGTTAATGAGAACTACAAAAGAATCAGATGAGCCATTTATTCTTGCTTCTCAAGCTTCTCAAGTCTTTTATTGCAAAGATCAAAGTCGTCCTACGGAGGAGTGGCATGTTGTGTTGGATGCTCCGAAAAGACTTAATCAAGACATGGACTCTTATGAAGATCCGTTAGTCTTTGAGGCTAGAACGAATGAAAACGCATATATCGTAGCATTACATGATGATATTATAGATGTTGATATCATACGAGGTGACAAGTTCATGTCAATATTCTTCTCATTGCATAATTATTTCATTAAATGGACCAATTTTTACATATCATGTTTCATTAAATTGGAGTTTTTTTCATGTTTCATCGATCTAGTTTCCTTCCTTATTTTTACATTTCAATGTTTTCTCATATGACAACAATATTCAAAGTTCATATTTTTTTTTTACAGCCAGTATGTCACATGATCAATCAACAACACATAGTTCTGCTGCGTCAGCAACTACACCGTCGGGGTGTAGTTCCCGCGAGAGTACATATTGCCAACAATCATTATATGTATTCACTTATATTTTATTTCTTCTTAACAAACTAATCCTTATAGTAGTCAATTCGAAACAGGCATGCCTAAGTCAATCACTTTTGGCGAGCATGACCAACCTATCGGACCAGATGCTGCCCAACTGAGTTCGTTGATAGGAAATCTGGTGAGGACATATGTGTCCCCGATATATGAGGCATGGACAAATGTGCCAAGTGAGATTAAGGAGCAAATTTGGAATGGCATGATTGTGAGTACTTTTGCATTTATATAATTTAAAGTTTTATATCAGCATTTCATTATATTCATGACTCCTCATTCATAGTCTTTGCAGAGAACCTACATCATCAGTGAGATCCATAAAATTTTCGTTATGAAGAAAGCAAACATATCGTGGAAAGGTTGGAAGTATGTTCTTCGTTATCAGGCAATAGACAAATACCTCACAGATGCAGAGAGGAAGAGCAATGTGCCCAAGTTCATGAAACCAGAAGATTGGGTAAAATTTGTGGACATATCCTCGACGTCGGCGGCCTTAGCTGCCAGGGAGGCTGGTAAGATTGCTAGGTCAAAGTTGAAGAGCCCGCACATAACGGGCAGGAAGGGACAGGCCAGAGTGGCTGCAGAGTTGGTAAGATTTGTGCACATATCTTGTTTTTGCAATTATACTATATTCTTTTATAGATGGTTGATTACAAGACACATAAAAAGAACTAGACTGAATGAACAGAAGTTTACATTGAATATTGTATGGACAGTTATGCTCAGCATGGCTACTTGTGCTAATATATTTTTAAAATATCCCATTTTTTTTTCAGAAAGCAAAAAATCCGGATCAACCATTAACTCGCACGGATCTCTTCTTGGCCACCCATAAAAGGAAGGATGGATCAGCATCGAGCCCCCATGTGATGAGAACCATTTTACTATAATTGGTGAATAGATTATTCATTTGAATTGTTACTTGAGAACCCTTTTATTTAATATTCGTTTGAATTGTTTATATGAAGTGTTTGTGTGATAGTTATGGTCGAATGGTGTATGACTTCAATTGTAATGATATACAAGGCAGTTCGATTCTGTTCAGAGTTCAGGCTTCTGTTCATGTTACAAAGTTAATTGTTCCAGAAACCATGAATATGGGTCTGAAAGCTCATTTTGAAGATGGGATTATAATAAGAGTTTCCACTCAAGTAACTTCCCGGAGACAAGCTAATTGCCTGTAATGCTATCATTGAGTACAATTTTGATAGTTTGATTAAAAGGACATTTATGTAAGATAATAAGCCTTTGTCATATAGAGCTGAACATTGGAAATGAGAAAAGCGAAAAGATGTGTCAAAGATGTGCATGATGTGATGAGGAGTTACAAGAAAGGATAGAAATTAGTGACAGGGATACAAGAGGAAATTTGTGATCTGTTTATAGAAGAGAAAATCAAATTACTTATTATAGTAAATATGAGAAATAACAATAATACAATACACTGATGGGTTCTTGCACATTGAAGAACACTGGTGACAAATAAAGATCTTGAATAATGGCAATGAAGAACAAGAATAAATTGTAATGGAAAAGTAGAACTCACAGAACCTCTTGTCTCTGTTGGGATTTTGACTAGAGTCTCTGGAATGGTAGAAGTAAAATCCAGAAACGAGAGAGAGAGAGAGAGAGAGAGAGAGAGAGAGAGAGAGAGAGACTAACACCAAACAAGAACATATAAAAGGTTATGTATTTTGTTTCTCCTTGAAAGAATCAATTACTAATTGAGCATTATTTTTCATACTCTGGATGTTTTGAAATAGTCCATATATGATGCAGCATGCTTAACCTGCACTCTATGACCAGGTTGATGTGGGTCAAGTTGATTTGGCACTTTTAACAAATAGATGGAAAGCAGATTGGAAAACCCTGTCATAATTTCTAAGCACTCTATTTGCATGCTGTTTTCTGGGAACTACACGGCAGGAATTAACCATCAGCACTAAGGCGCCCCCCCCCCCCCCCCCCCCCCGCCACCCCCCCCCCCCCCATCATTAATAGCCCCAGCACCAGAAATACAGCAATCCAAGGCAGTCTGACCTCTACAGCCCATAAAACATATGAGAGAGAGGGCATTGGTGAAATGAATTTGCTAACTACTACTTCTGTGGTTGTCTCCTTCCTGTTTTTTACAAGTGGGGCATGGTTTAGTGATGCTAACCATCAACACTAGGGGTTCCCTCATCATTAATAGTCCCTGCACCAGAAATACAGCAATCTGATGTTTGGCCCTTTTTTTTCCATTTTTCTATTATTCTCCAATGAATGTAGCTGTCGATGTGATGAATGTCGTCTAATTTTTTTTGGGTGCATCTTTCTAGTGTGTTGGGGCATTGAAGTGCTATGGTCGAATGGTGTATGACTGATGATGTAGTGGTGAATGACTTTATAGTGTGTTGGGGCATTGGGTTGTTTATATGAAGTGTTTTTTTTTTTTTTTTTTTTGGTCATGTACAGGTACTTAGCAGGTGGTAAAAAAAAAAAAAATTAAATGTCACATGTACAGGGGAGACTATGCCGAAATTTCGAGAAATCTTTTACATTAGAAATCTTTCTTAGGAACATTTTTATGAAGTATCTGTTAATGATTGCCAAAATGTATTTATGCTTCTTATTTATCCTTTTTTGTTATTGCAGGATGATGTTATTACTGCATATGAATCTGACAGCTCGGTTGCACAAGGTGATTTAGACCATGATGCAGTTACGAAGGTATCTTTTTATTGCCTGTTGATCATAATATCTTTTAATGTTTGTAATCTTTAATTTTGTGGGTTTTATGGTATACTTGTTTTTTTTTTCATAGGTCTTTGGTCATGATAGCCGAGGACGCGTACGTGGCTTAGGCACTATTTCAAAAACGGCCATAAAACATTCAGCTCCTTATAAAAGAGCCTTAGAGGAGGAGCATGAATGCAATACACATCTTCAAACTGAGGTGAAAAGGTTGAAAACGGATCAGATGGGCATTCGAAGGGAAATGGATGAACCGAAACAAACTCTTACCCAAGGTAGGACACAAGTGCAACCTTCAACTTATCATGGTAGTTCATCTCAGGTACATTGTTTATTTTTCTTACATGATTGATTCGATAAATTAATTATCTTGATTGATGAAATGCTAATACAATGCATTTGTAATATTGTTTGTAGGCTCAGGATAATTCCTCATGTCAAGTGGCATGTACAAATCAACCGAACACTAATACACGCCAGGGTACGTGCAGGCTGTTGCATTACGTGCAAAAAGAGATTACTGTTGCCCTTGGACACGTTCTCGGTTTGTCAACTGAGGAGAAAGGATGCTATAGGATCGTTGTAGATGAGATCTTGAAGTTTGACATAGAGTTGTTGGGTGAAGAAAAGACTTTTGGGGATCTCACCGTGG
This sequence comes from Umbellularia californica, assembly GCA_028538565.1. NCBI lineage: Eukaryota > Viridiplantae > Streptophyta > Magnoliopsida > Laurales > Lauraceae > Umbellularia > Umbellularia californica. The sequence goes on from JAPQWN010000005.1 coordinate 14,894,654, forward strand.
GTGACATCGTTTCATGGCCCACATATAGAACCGTGTTTGGCTAGTTTCAAAGCCCACATGATTTACTATTAGATGACTTTATTTGTAGTATTTACTCTGATGTGTGTGATCGTGGTATTAGTAATACCGAACGTGAACGTGGTTTTTGTTAATTTTTTACCATTTACTGTAGCTACTTTGATGGTTTAAATTTTAAGTGGAAGGATGATTTATTAGCTTATTTGAGTTATTTATTTGATGCATAATGGATGTTTGTATGGTTGATGCTAATTTATAGTTTTGAGAATTACAGGATTTTTATTAGAAAAATATATATTTTAAAAACTAATTTTGAATTTTTTTTTAAAAACGCTCTAATAAAACGACTGCTCCAGACAGTCATTAGTTGAATGATAGGTCGTTTTTTAATATAGTTTTTAAAAAATGACTTAAAATATTTTCGACTGACGATGTCCGTCGTTAAAAAAATTGACGGACATAGACAGTCGCTAATCTAACAAGTTTTCAACTGCCAACGACAGTCGTTTTTCGAAAACGACTGCGATTTTGCCGACTGCTTGTCCGACTGCTCTTAGCAGTCATTTTTTAAGAAAAAGGACTGTCTTCGACAGTCATTTTTCGGCCTTTCTGACATAGTGAGAGACTGGCGTAGTCTCTGTTATTGACATTGATCAGTTGCCCTGATGCTGTCTTTTAACTTACTTTTTTGTATCTTGGGGGAGATTGTATTTCTTTCTTTTCACTTGTATATGTAATCTTTTTATAGTGAATGAAATTGTATCTCTTCTTTTTCAGCTGTACACACAATTTTTGATGAATGGAATCTTCTTTTGCGCCAATCTTTATGTTTGAATGTTGCTTTCATTCCACTCTTTGTATAATGTGTGATGAACGCCTTTTTCTTTCCTTGTCTCTTTTTATGTTTGGTCTTGTAACCAAGATAAAACAAGCAACAGGAAATAGGGCAAAGTACTTGAGCTCGGCTTTGTAGCCGAGGTCAATAATAAAATAGGTCCTTCATCGAGTTCAAGTGACTAATTCGGGTTCTGCAACCGTCATGAGTCAATGAGTTAGGTAGGCCGAGAGGAGCTTGGTCCAGTGACCAGAGTTAGAGGGCCATCCTTAGCCAAGTTCAGTTTTGTAATCAGTGGCTGGTTCTTGACCGAGCCGAAGTAACTGATCTTGTAACCGAACTGATGTGGCCAGTCCTATGACTGAGCCAAAATGTAAGCTGGTCCCGTGACCGAGATGTCCGCATATGCCGAGTTTCGTGACTTGGCGAAATTGGAAAGTAGCAAAACACATTCTCCCATAAGAACTAATTTTATTGACTTTCATCATTAAGTACAACCTAAAAGTAGTACTTCTTGAGGTGCGTGGCATTCCATGGGCGTAATAGCTCTCTACTTTCCATGTCCTCAAGCTTGTATGCAGATTGCCCAGCCACCGAAGTCACTTTGAATGGCCCATGCCAGTTCGGTGCTAGTTTTCCTTCGGTGGGGTTTTTATCTGCTGGAAGTGTCTTCTTTAAGACCAATTCCCCAGGTGAGAACTTCCTTTCCTTGACCCTTTGATTGTATCCTCTGGCCAGTTGCTGCTGGTAGGAAGCGAGGCGGATGGCTGCTGCATCCCTTCGTTCCTCAGCCAGGTCGAGCTCTGTGGCGAGGTTTACATCGTTTTGGCCTTGGTCGAACAGTTCCAACTTGAGGGTCGGGAGGCCGACCTCAAGTGGAATTACAGCTTCCATCACGTAGGCCAGAGAGAAGGGTGTAGCCGAGGTCAAGCGCCTTGGGGTATTTCTGTATGCCCAAAGGACACTCGGAAGTTCCTCTACCCATCTCCCTTTGGCTCGGTCCAGTCTCTTCTTGAGTCCGTCGAGTACTACCTTGTTAGAGATCTCAGCCTGTCCATTGCTTTGGGGGTATGCTGGAGTGGAGTAGTGGTTTCTGATGCCAAGCTCCTGATAGAAGTTCTTGAAGAAGTTGGAGTCGAACTGAGTCCCATTGTCAGAGATCAAGGCTCGAGGCACTCCAAATCTTGTTACGATGTTTCTCCACACGAAGTTTTTAGTATCCTTCTCAGTAATGGAGGACAATGCTTCAGCTTCTATCCACTTGGTAAAATAGTCAGTGGCTACTATTAACCACCTCTTATTTCTGGGAGCTCGGTGGAGAGGTCCCACCAGGTCCAGTCCCCATTGAGCAAAAGGCCAAGGACTGGAAAGAGGACCTAGGTCGTGTGCTGGTTGATGGAGAGAGTGAGAGAACTTCTGGCACTTCTCACATTTCCTGGCATAGACCTGTGCGTCCTTCTGCATGTATGGCCACCAGTAACCTTGGCTGATAGCTCGGTAAGCCAGTGACCGACCTCCAATGTGACTGCCGCAGATCCTTTCATGAATTTCATAAAGGAAGTCTTCGACCTTGCTCGGGTGAACGCAGTGGAGGTAGGGGCCATTGTAGGACTTTTTATAGAGCTTGCCATTTGGAGAGAGCCAAAACTGAGCTGCTTTCGTCCTGATCTTGTGGGCTTGGCTCTTGTCCTCGGGAAGCTGGTCGTCCTTGAGGTAGGAAATGAACTCGTCCATCCAGCTCGGACCGAGCTAGGTACAAAGGATCTGCCGAGGTGGGTGGAGCTCTATGCTCGGTCTAGTATTTCCACTTCGATAGTCCTTTTTCTAGTGTTTCCACTTCGATAGTCCTTTTTCTTCCTGCCTCGACAGTAGAGGCTAGGTTGGCAAGAGCGTTGGCGTGAGAATTGGAATCCCTGCTGATCTGTCTGACTTTAGCTTTTTGGAACTGAGAGAGAAGTTGCTTGGTGTGGGCTAGGTAGGCTGCCATCCTATTGTCATGGGCCTGGTAGTCTCCATTCAGCTGGCTAGTCACCAGCTGTGAATCACTGAAGACCACCAGTTGCCGTGCCCCCAGAATTTTTGCGCTGCCCAGCCCTGCGATCAGTGCTTCGTACTCAGCTTCGTTGTTTGATGCTTTGAAGTCAAGAGTAAGGCCTTGCTCGATGACAAGGCCCAGCGGTGATTGGAGGACTATGCCTGCGCCAGCCCTCTTGGAGGCTGAGGATCCGTCGACGAAGACCTTCCAAGATGAGTCGAGGAACTGTTTCCAGGACCGCTCCTGCTCGGTCTTGGTCTCGGTGGATGCCCCCACCTCCTTGCCCCCCAATTCGATGTCGAGGTGGCTCGGTGCCGAACTAGGAGAGGTAAATTCCACGATGAAGTCTGCCAGCACCTAGGCTTTGATTGCCGTCCTGAGCTGATATTGGATATCATACTGCCCCAATTCGACAACCCATTTGGACACTCTTCCAGAGAAGTCTGCTTTTCTGAAGAGAGACTTGAGTGGGTGTTCCGGCACAACCACTATGGAATATGTCTGGAAGTAGTGGGAGAGCTTGCGGGAGGCACTGACGAGCGCAAACACGAGATTTTCCAATGGCAGGTATCTTGTCTTAGCATCCAGCAGGATTTTCCTTGCGTAGTAGATAGGCATTTGCTGCCTGTGTCTTTCTCTGACGAGCACCGAGCTTACTGCATGGTCCGAAACTGCCAGATACAAGTATAAGACCTCACCCTGCGTCGGGGTGGAGAGCAGGGGAGGTGAAGAGAAGTATCCTTTGAGCTCCTGTAGGGCACTTTCGCACTCCGGAGTCCAGCGGAACCTCGAGCTCTTTTTCAAGAGTTGAAAGAAGGGACGGCATTTATCAGAAGCTCTGCTAATAAATCGGTTCAATGCAGCTGCCATCCTTGTAAGCCTCTGGACTTGCTTCATCGTGGTCGGACTTTGGATGGCCTGGATTGCCGAGATCTGCTCGGGATTGGCCTCTATTCCGCGTCTGGTGACCAGGCTGCCCAGGAATTTGCCCAAGCCAACGCCAAATGCACATTTGGAGGTGTTCAGCTTGAGCTTGAATTTTTTGAGGACGGTGAGGTCTGATGCAGGTCAGTCAAGTGGTCCTGTGACCTTTTAGACTTGACAACCATGTCGTCAATGTACACCTCGACCGTCCTGCTGAGCTAGGCCTAAAACATTTTTGTTACCAGCCTCTGGTAAGTGGCACCGGCGTTTTTTAACCCAAAGGGCATCACCTTGTAACAGTAAATGCCTCTGGGTGTGATGAACGCGATCTTCTCTTCATCAGGCCCGTGCATTGGAATCTGACGGTAACCTTGGTAAGCATCGAGGAAACTCATCCTATCATGCCCGGCCGTGGCGTCGATCAGCCGGTCGATCTTTGGAAGGGGAAAGTTGTCTTTGGGACAGGCTTTGTTGAGGTTGGTGAAGTCCACGCAGACCCTCCAGCTTCCATTCTTCTTCTTGACGACTATCGTATTGGCTAACCACTCAGGGTAGTGGACTTCCCTGATAGCTTCAGCCTCTAACAGTTTCTTGACCTCCTCGGTCACAGCCTCTGCTTGCTGGATACCGGTCCTGCGAGTCTTTTGGACTACAGGTTTGTGCTCGGGATCCACATTTAGCTTGTGGCACATGACCTCGGGATCGACGCCGGGCATTTCGTATAGGGTCCAAGCGAAGACCTCCCTGTTCTGTAACAGGAAGCCGAATAGCTCGGCCTTCTCTTCGTCCACAAGCTGACTCCCGAGTAAGAAGTATCTCTCCGGATCGTTGGGGTCGATCCTGACCTTGGTGAGGTCTTCTACGCTCTTCTGCTCAGGAGCTCGGCCGACAGTTTCGAGTTCTGCTTCGAGCTCGGCCATGTGGACTTGCTACTGTTCTGCTTTGCCGGGGACCACGGCCATGAGGCATTCTTTGGCCATTTGCTGGTTGCCGCGGACTATGATCACTTTGAAGCTATCGTCACCGTTCAGTAACGGGAACTTGAGCCTCTGGTGATGGGTGGAGGGGACTGCTTCCATGTTGTGCAGCAAGGTCCTTCCCATGATGGCATTGTATGGGGATGGTGCATCCACCACCAGGAAGTCTGCTGTCATGGAGGCTCCGCCCACTTCGACTTTGAGGGAAATCTTCCCTTTGGGGTAGACAAACTTGGAGCTAAAACCCACCAGTGGGGTGTGGGTTTCCTGCAGGTCCTCCTCTTTCAGACCCATTTTCTTGAAGCAGTCAAAATAGAGGATTTCCGAGGAGCTTCCAGGGTCCACTAGGATCCTTTTGACATTGAAGTTCCGTAACCTCATAGTCAGGAGCAGGGGATCATTGTGGGGCAGCTGGACCCCGTCCAAGTCTTCGTCAGAGAACCAAATCTTTGGTCTCTCTGCGCGTGCTTTCTTTGCCGAGGGACCAAGCTCGGCCGTCATTACTTGTTTGCCGTGCTGGGCCCTCCTGGCCTCAGTACGGGCCTGGCCGCTTCCTTTAGGAGCAGAGGCTAAATGAATGATGTCGATGGTCCCTACTGGCTCACCGCTATCCCGGTCGTCGGGCTGGAGTTGTTGACCATGGTTTACTCTGCCCTCCTCTTTGACGAGGTCCTTCAGATGCTCGTCCTTGATGAGCCTCTCGAGGTGTGCTTTGAAGGCATGGCAGTCCTCGGTTCTGTGCCCATTTTGTTTATGGTAACCATAGAACTTTTTCTGATCTCAGGTGGAGTCGTCGCCCTTCATAGGCTGGGGCCATTTAAAGAAAGGTTGGGTTTGGATCTTGCCGAGGAGCTTGTAAATGGGCTCCTGGAAGATGGTGTTGACGGCCTTATAAGAGGCGCCACTTGACTTCAGTTTCACGCTGCCCCCCGAGGTGGGAGCGAGGCATCCTGCCGAGCCGAATGGCTCTCTGTTTCGGTCTGCCTCCCTCTTGGCTAGCTTCTTTTCCTTCTTAGAGGGTCGATCTTCATGCCAGTGGTTGTGGCTCTCCCGAGCTCGGACTTCGTCTTCCTCCTACTCGACGAATTGATTCACCCTGGACATCAGTGCTTTCACTGAGACCATGGGGAATCGCACTAGGTCCCTCCGAAGCTCGTTGGCTGGCAACAGAGCTTGTTGGAAGGACTTGATGGCTACTTCGTCGTTGGCATCCTCGATCTGGCTGTAAATAGTCCAGAATCTCTTGGCGAACCGAGTGATGTTCTCGGCCGGCCTCATTCTGATGGCCATCAAGTCAGCGTCTGTTTTCGGGATAACTCGGTGCGCTTGAAACTTCTCGACGAAGGAGTCCCGGAGCTATCGCCAGCTCGAAATCTATCCCTCGGAGAGCGCGCAAAACCACCGAAGTGGGAGGTCTCCTAGACTGGAGGAGAAGACCTTTCAATCCAGGCTGCCGTCGCCGCCCCACACCGTCATCCTCTGGGTGAAGTGGCGGAGATGCGCCTCGAGGTCCGAGGTTCCGTCATAAAGATTGAACCTCGGGACGCTGAACTTATCGGGGAGGGGGTAATCCCTGATTTCCCCGGTGAATGGAGACGTGCCGTGGTTGTCACTGTCTCTGGTAGCCAACCGACCTCGAGTGAGGCCAGCAAACTCCATATTCTGCTGCACGGCCAGCTTGATTTGCTGATTGATCCAATCAGCCATGTCGGGGTCGGTACCCTGGCTTTGTTTTTGGCGCTGCTGCCGGTCAGCGCTGGCGTGAGTGCTACTCGAGCCCTCTTCGCGAGCTCGGTCACTCCTTTTGTTTATGATTTGCCTCAAGTCCGGCCGAGCTTTAGGAGCTTTCCGAGCTCGCTGCTGTCCACGAAGCACGAACGGAGTTCCGGCCGGGGCCTTCTTCCCTCCGAGCTGCTGCTGGAGCTGGAGGATCTGAGCTATTTGCTCTTCAATGGCTTGGTTTTGAGCCCTGATTGCTTCAGCGTGTGCCTCGTCGTCCTCTTCCAGGGCCATGTCGTCGTCGCCTTCATCGTCGAGGTGCACATGGTCCTCCTCCATGTGGTCCTAGTGATGGGACTGGCGCGGATCAGACTGCACTGGAGTCTTACCCCGTTGGGACTGTCCCTGAAGAGGGACATCCTTCCGGGGTAGCTCGGTGAAGACAATGTCCAAACGTGGACGTTCTGCCTCTGAGGAAGTTGGCTTGACCCGTCCCAGTACGGCACCATGGCGTGGAGATGCTGCTGCATCCCTTGACGACGAGTGTGTCACGGTGACAGGCGATCCTACATTTCTCATCTCAGGTTCTCTGCCAACCCTCCTCCGCTAAGGGTTAGGCGGTGTTTGCCTGGTTGCTCCTTCCTGATTCGTCACCAGTGGAGGCGGCATAAGGGGCAGGAACGTCTCTGGTTGCTTGGACCTGGATGGTCCAGCAACGCCTTTTCCCTTCCTAGTCTTTGGAGGCATGGCTTTCAAGATGAAAAATATGGTTTCTTCAAATCGTTTCCCACAAACGGCGCCAAATTGTACGTGCCTAAAAATTACGGACTTGGTTTAGATGGTAATGGGGGTTATGAAGATGCTGTTTAGCTGATTAGGAACGTCGCCGATGGCCTGAAACCTGAAAGGAAGAGGAAACAGAGGTCGGAGCCCCGGGCTGCTGCCAGCCAAAGGCACTCCGTTGTTGACACCAAAAATGTCACTTTGCCTCTTCAACATCAAGAAAGCTACATGAAGTCGCAACCTGCCATAAATAGGCAATGCAACTTCTCCAAAAAATCAAATCTTGTCAGAATCAAACAAAAACTGCAAGATCCTTCAAGATAGCCAAGAGAAGAGTACACATGAAGTTTCGGGCCATTTCAGAATCATTTGGCCTAACTTCGCTTCTCCGACAGCTAAAATAGCGCTCCAGGCGGCGACATCATCGGAGACGTCAAAACTTCGATCAGAGCCTACAGATGACTCCAGCATGTCCCAAAAGGGCTCCATGCCAAATTTCAAGTCAAACCGACAACGTTTGACCCTCCATCAATGCTCGAACAGCAAAATCAAGCCTCCCGGCGGCGGGAACCACCGAAGCCTTCGCTCATCAAACCAAGTGCATGAGTGGCTTCAACATGCTCCCAAAAGGCTGCACGTCAAATTTCAGGTCATTCTGACAACGTTTGACCAGGTTTCGATGCTCCGAGAGAAAATCAAGCCTACCGGCGGCGGAGCAACCCGGGACCATGACATCCAAAACGGAGCCCATGGAACGTCTCAAAATGACTCCAATAGGCTCCCCGTCAAATTTCAGGTCAATCGGACATCGTTTGACCACATATCAAAGCTCGGCATTTTCCCCGCAGCAAAATCAAGTGAAGCATCGACGGGACCCCAAACGGCTTCAAAACTCAAACAAAAGCCTATGGTTGGTCTTATTTATTGCTCAGGAGGCTTCACCTCAAATTTCAGGTCATTCAGATATCGTTTGACCAAGTTTCAGCTTCTGGCGGAAAATCAGCAGCTTTACGCGACAAAGTCTTCGGCTTTCCCGGAAAATTGGAAACTTTGCACTCTAAAAATGCAAGGATTCTCATCAGGTTTTCTACAGGGAAATCAAGCCAATAAATGAGAAGAAATGTCAGGAAAAATACAGAAGAAAACGGCGACGAAAAAGACCTCAAAACGACCGCAAAACGGGCTTCGAAGGGGAAAATTCCCCCAGGGTCGCAGGCCCCTGCGACCATGGCCCATGGTCGCCGGCGACCATGGAAGTCCGGGTCACCGGATTTTCCGCCGGTGACCCGTTTTTCCGTCTTTTTTCGCGTTTCGCGCACTTTGGCCCCTGTGGTTTCCTGAAAATGTGATTTTTAGTGCTTGAAATTGACTCATATCCTCCGACATCCGTCAAAATCACGGGTCAACCTCCAAAAGCATAAAATCATCATTGATCGCTCCAAGATCGCCAACCGGTCGACCAAAAAAAGTGCTCTTTCTGTCCGACCGATCGAGAAATCGACAAGACAGATGTCACCGGCCCGCTCTTAGCTATCAATGTCTGAAGTTACATGTTCATCCGATGTCGATCAGCATGAAGATCCATCGATGATCATCGCCAGAAGAATTCCAGAAGACACGGCACGGCCCGCGACTCTTCGACTGCTCGGCGACCAATTAATGTGGTTAATTGACTAGCTTTATTGCAGTCATTAATTCATTTCTTTGGACGGCCCAATCAGAAGCAAGCATTTGGGAGTTACAAGTCAATTGATTCATGGCATTTAAACCATGAAACTCCTCCCATTATGGTAATTAAGGTGATTAAAAGCCCTTAATCTCCATCGGCCAATCAGATTCAAGGAAAAATGAGTTACAAAATCAAGAAATAAATCTTGTAACTCCTCCCATTAAAGCCATTAAGGCTCATAAAACCTCCTAAATGGCTACCAAAAGCCTATAAATAGGAGAGCATTCCATTGAAATTGGGATCGGGGAAAAAGATCAGGAAGGGATCAGAAAAAATCGAGATCGATCGATCGGAAAGAATCCAGAGCTCGTATCCAGAGAAAGAAAAAAGAGAGAAAAAAACTCTGCTGAAGTTCTGCACCGGCCACCACTACAAGGTGACAAAAGTCCCTTGGGGGGCACCCCCCCCAAGGTCCTTGCCTTCTCCTGCTGCCTCCAATGGCTTAGACGTGGCTTTTCAGCCCGTCTACTTAGCTTTTTATTGGACATAGGACCTTCTCTTGGTCTTTGTCCTCTAAAAATCTGAGGTTATAGCCAAGCCAAGCGAATCAAGAGCATCCTCTGTTCTCATCTGCATGGATGACGGCGAAGCCCACACATGGCTTGCGACCGTCAATCTGAACGAGTCCCCCACAATCTCCTGAAAAGTTAGATCTTCCTTTTCTTGCTTTTCATTGTAGTTTGTATTTTTCTAAAAGAGACAAAAACCACAACTCTTGTCTTTTTCATTATTGATGAGAATTGTAAATCGGCTATAAACGCCAAAATCGGCTATAAATGCCAAACAAAATCGCCTTTCACGGCAAACTAAGAAAATGTCTCTTTTCTTAAATATATGCGCAATGGAAAACTTGAAAGAAGTTGATTTCCTTTTTACTTGCGAAGGTTGATCTCCGGATTACCATTTGCAATTCCAAGTAAAATAGAAAATCTGGCACACCCACCCAAAAAAAATGTTGATGCACGCTTCAGGCCCGCCAGGGCGCGAAAGGGCCGGACCCGACGGACTCCCACGTTCCGCCGACCCCGGTAGCCGCCCCACGGCGCCTCGGAGCGCGTTCCATCAAGCTGGCACACCCGGTGGGACTCATTCATTTGAGAACACGGTGCTTGGAAATGAAATATTTGCATATCATACTTTTTGCTCTATGCTTATACTTCTTTTCCGGATTCCTTGGCTAATTTCTAGCTGGTAGCCTATGTTGGATTTTGCATCCTAAAAAAACATGAGATGGGATTTTTTGGAAATTTCTATTTCTTTGAGTTTGTTTCCATTCTTTCTCTTTTCAAAAAAAAAAAAAATCAGTTTTCTTAGTTTGAATTCAAAATTGAGAAACTTTGATCCTATCCTATCGTTCTTTGGTGCTTGCAGAAATGTTGAGCCCGTTCGACTAAGGTTTTGGGCCATCGTTTCTCTTTGATGAGTTCATTAGAGATTTCAAAAAAAAAAATAAAAAAAAATCAGTTTTCTTAGTTTGGATTCAAAATTGAGAAACTTTGATCCTATCCTATCGTTCTTTGGTGCTTGCAGAAATGTTGAGCCCGTTCGACTAAGGTTTTGGGCCATCGTTTCTTTTCGATGAGTCTATTTGGGATTTTTTATAAAGAAGGACATAGACCACTAAGGTTAAACCAATTGCGTTCTTTGATCACGATTGATTCAAGAAAAGCCTTGTCCAGAGTGTGGAGACAGCTTGACTGTTCTAGGCAAGGGTCCTCCAAACGGGTTCATTAAGTAATCCTACCCTTACCTGGGGGCAATTCTATCAATTGAGGTTTCATAAGACCGGGTTAGGAGGCCTATGTGTACTCTCTCGTCTTTAAATCTTAAAAAATTAAAAAAAATAAAAAAAAATAAAAAAAAAAGATTTTCAAAAAAAAAATCTTAAAAAAAAAAAACAAAAATTTTCAAAAATAAAAAAATAAAAAAAATAAATAAAAATATATTTAAAAAAAAAATAAAAATAAAAATAATAAAATAAAAAAAAATCATTTCAAAAAAAAAATCTCCAAAAACTCGTCACTTTTGATTTCAGATCTGAGAAATTTTGGTTTCTTCTTTTCTGAGCACTGGCGCTCGCGGAAATCGCCGAGACCGTGTTCAGATCAGAATACCATTTGCTCTCCTTGATGGAACCAATCTTGACATTTCAAAAAAAAAAACTCGTCACTTTTGGATTCAGATTCGAGAAATTGTGGTCTCTTCCCTTCTAAGTACTGGCGCTCGCGGAAATCGTTGAGCCCGTATTTGAATCGGAATGCCACCTGCTCTCTTTGACGAATCCATTTCTGACCTTTCAAAACAAAGAATCCCATCTCATGGATGCGATCTCCAACATTTGTGCATAGCAGTACTGGTACGCCCTTTCAGGGTCTACTGTATCTGTGACCGGCACATTTGTAACTCCTACCTTATATTCTTCTTATCTCGAGCAAGCCCTGCTTCTCGATAAGTCGAATTTAGGTTTACAATTGCTTCTAGCAGTCACTGGAACGCTCATTCTGGGCTCACCATACTTGCTGTCAGAACAATTGTACCATCTATGGCTTTTTGCCTTCTTCATGTCGCTTGGGTCATATCCCTTAAGCGATTTGAAAAGACAACCATAGGAATTCCCATTTATGATCATTATATTCTTGTGATTACTAATGGATGTGGTCTTGTTTCAGAACTTTTTTCGAAACTAACAATGGCAGCCTTAACCATTATCTTCGATGAGAACAAGCACCAACTCATGCTTCAACAGAAGCAAAGCGCGCGCACTCATAAGCGCCCTGTCAGCTGCCGAAGCGTTAACTCCCTCGGCAACTCTCTGAACTCCGGGTCGACCTCGACTCCCCAGACTATCTTCTTTGGGACGCTGGGACCATTCCCACTTCCCGAAGAACAAACTGCGCCTGCCAAAAGGCAGAAGATCGCCTCTCAACGTGTCACTCCCGTGACACCAAAGGCGAGCGCCCAAAAGCCCGAAGCCCGCGGCACCCCCGCGAAGCCTCGACCCACAAACAACCAGGTCTATCCCAAGACTTGGTCTCCAAGACCTTCCCCAAAACAAAGAAGGTCTCAAACTTCCACCAAGCCAGCATACCTGGCCCCACTCAAGGAGAACCAGTTCTACCCTCTTGCCTACATGAAAGAGGAGAGACCCATCTCCAACCTGACTCCCAAGTCAACCCAGCATGAGCCGGCTTGTTCCTACAGGCCCAAAATCAGATCATGCATCACCAGGCCTCTACAAGCACCTGCCAAGGCCTACACTCCTTCAGTTCGACCCTTCATCTCTACAGGGGCCGAACTCGAAAGGTTTAAAGCTTCGCTGCAACAGACAAAGGACCGGGTCCGGATCCTGTCCTTGCCTAGCTACAAAGAAGACAGGCTCGGCTGCTGCGCCCGAGGGAGCACATCCTTCATCGTCAGAGCCCAGCCAGAGCTGACTGAAGCTCAAATCGCTCGTCGAGCACGCCGCCGTGCTTCATATCGACAAAAGAGACTAGAGAAGCAACGGACCCAGCCTCCTACACTTCAAGTCTCCCACAAATGGGTCGAAAAAGAAAGACCCGACCAAGTTGCTGCCGTCCATATGGTTGGAAAAACCAGAAGACGCCAAAGGTCAGCATAAAAAATCCATGTCCGACGTCCGGTGACCCGTAGCGTCACCAGGACACAAAGACATCCCGAAGAATCTCCTGCCCCTTCCAGCCAAGGACGGGAGAGTAATCCTTCATCAAGCTCTTCATCAAAAAGAATGAGCCTCAGCTCAGTCACCAGGACGGTTTCTTCGTTCGAATCCTGAGGGATGAACGTCTTGGCTACAAGTTCTGAGCCACCACCTCAGAATCCACCTCGAGATGATGCGCTCACACGCATCCAGCAGTTGGAACAAGGCCAGCAGAGGATTGAAACTCTGATGGAAAACCTTCTCCTTGTCGTCCAAAATCAGGTGAACAATGAGCCTCCTCCGAATCATAGCAATAACGAGGGAAATGGAGAAGAAAATGAGTCACGCGCCCTCACCAAAAAGGACGTAGACAGTATCCTCGCCAAAGCTAAAGAAGAGTATATACTCAAAGAGCATGGGATCAGGCCACCATATCCTTTATGGATGGACTCAGTCCCATTCCCCACAAAATTCAAGCATCCTACTCTCCAAACATATACGGGGAAAGGATCAGCCAGACAGCACGTCATCCACTTCAAGATCTTGACGGGAGCTATCGCGGATCAAGATGCACTCAAGATTCGCCTCTTTGCAAGTACCCTAAAAGGTACGGCCTTCGATTGGTACTCCACTCTTCCGGAGAACTCCATTCAGAACTGGGCTATGCTGGAGACACGCTTCCTGACCCACTTCCAAGGTGAGGATCATCCTGTTACTATGGCTCAGCTCTGCAGCCTAAAACAGGGAGAGAATGAGTTAACTTATGACTTCATTCACAAGTGGAAAGCAATGGCATACAAATGCTCAGATGTACTGCCACAAGCGTCGCTAGTCGACATCTGCCGAAACAACATGAGAGCTAAAATCCGCTCCATGATCATCGGCAATAAATCAAAGAACCCGGGGGAACTCCTCGAAGCTTCCATGGAAGCTGAAATGGTGATCAAAGACCTCAACAGTCAGAAGTCATCAAGAAAAGAGCCAACCGCCATTGCAACCTCTAAACCAAAGAAGAAAGAGGTCCTTAATGTGCAAACCAAGTCAGCTCCTCAGCAACCAAAGAAAGCTGAAAATAGAGCTGCAGGTAAGAGACCTGAACTCTCTGATGCCTTCAAAGAGCGAGTAGAAAAGAAATATCCGTTCGATGAAGACGTCGAAGAAATCTTTGAGGCTCTCCTAGCAAATGGCAAACTCATTTTGCCAGAGCCCAAAAGACCTGGAGACGTTGGTAAAACCAATGATCCTCGGTACTGTCCATACCACCAGATGGTCTCGCATCCTCTCAATCAATGCTTTGTTGTGAGAGAAGATAAACGAGATGTGGAAAAACGGAGCCATCACCTTTGACAAAAATTATGGCCCTGCCTCCGTCAACATGGTGTCATGTGGACAAACACCAAAATCACCGAAGAAGAAGATCACTACTTCCTTCAAGGTGATAAAAAGAATTCAAACGTTGATGGAACGCGCTCCGAGGCGCCGTGGGGCGGCTACCGGGGTCGGCGGAACGTGGGAGTCCGTCGGGTCCGGCCCTTTCGCGCCCTGGCGGGCCCTGAAGCGTGCATCAACATTTCTTTTGTGTGGGTGTGCCAGGTTTTCTATTTTTACTTGGAATTGCAAGTGGTAATCCGGAGATCAACCTTCGCAAGTAAAAAGGAAATCAACTTCTTTCAAGTTTTCCATTGCACAAATATTTAAGAAAAGAGACATTTTCTTGGTTTGCCGTGAAGGGCGATTTTGTTTGGCATTTATAGCCGATTTTGGCGTTTATAGCCGATTTACAATTCTCATCAATAATGAAAGACAAGAGTTGTGATTTTTGTCTCTTTTAGAAAAATACAAACTACAATGAAAAGCAAGAAAAGGAAGATCTAACTTTTCAGGAGATTGTGGGGGACTCGTTCAGATTGACGGTCGCAAGCCATGTATGGGCTTCGCCATCATCCATGCAGATGAGAACAGAAGATGCTCTTGATTCGCTTGGCTTGGCTATAACCTCAGGTTTTTAGAGGACAAAGACCAAGAGAAGGTCCTATATCCAATAAAAAGCTAAGTAGACGGGCTGAAAAGCCACGTCTAAACCATTGGAGGCAGCAGGAGAAGGCAAGGACCTTGGGGGGGGTGCCCCCCAAGGGACTTTTGTCACCTTGTAGTGGTGGCCGGTGCAGAACTTCAGCAGAGTTTTTCTCTCTTTTTCTTTCTTTCAGATCTCTTTCTGATCCTTTTTTTCTGATCTTCTGATTTTCTCCTCTTTTTTCCGATTTCTTTTCCGATCCCAATTTCAATGGAATGCTCTCCTATTTATAGGCCTTTGGTAGCCATTTAGGAGGGTTTATGAGCCTTAATGGCTTTAATGGGAGGAGTTACAAGATTTATTTCTTGATTTTGTAACTCCTTTTTCCTTGAATCTGATTGGCCGATGGAGATTAAGGGCTTTTAATCACCTTAATTACCATAATGGGAGGAGTTTCATGGTTTAAATGCCATGAATCAATTGACTTGTAACTCCCAAATGCTTGCTTCTGATTGGGCCGTCCAAAGAAATGAATTAATGACTGCAATAAAGCTAGTCAATTAATCACATTAATTGGTCGCCGAGCAGTCGAAGAGTCGCGGGCCATGCCGTGTCTTCTGGAATTCTTCTGGCGATGATCATCGATGGATCTACATGCTGATCGACATCGGATGAACATGTAACTTCAGACATTGATAGCTAAGAGTGGGCCGGTGACATCTGTCTTGTCGATTTCACGATCGGTCGGACAGAAAGTGCACTTTCTTGGTCGACCGGTTGGCGATCTTGGAGCGATCAATGATGATTTTATGCTTTTGACGGCGGATCCGAGATGTCGTCGGATATGAGTCAATTTAGAGCACTAAAAATCACATTTTCAGGAAACCACAGGGGCCAAAGTGCGCGAAACGCGAAAAAAGACGGAAAAACGGGTCACCGGCGGAAAATCCGGTGACCCGGACCTCCATGGTCGCCGGCGACCATGGACCGGCGACCCTGCGACCATGGGCCATGGTCGCAGGGGTCTGCGACCCTGGGGGATTTTTCCCCTTCGGAGCCCGTTTTGCGGTCGTTTTGAGGTCTTTTTCGTCGCCGTTTTCTTCTGTATTTTTCTTGACATTTCTTCTCATTTATTGGCTTGATTTCCCTGTAGAAAACTTGATGAGAATCCTTGCATTTTTAGAGTGCAAAGTTTCTAATTTTCCGGGAAAGCCGAAGACTTTGTCGCGTAGAGCTGCTGATTTTCCGCCAGAAGCTGAAACTTGGTCAAACGATGTCGGAATGACCTGAAATTTGAGGTGAAGCCTCCTGAGCAATAAATAAGACCAACCATAGTCTTTTGTTTGAGTTTTGAAGCCGTTTGGGGTCCCATCGATGCTTCACTTGATTTTGCTGCGGGGAAAATGCCGAGCGTTGATATGTGGTCAAACGATGTCCGATTGACCTGAAATTTGACGGGGAACCTATTGGAGTCATTTTGAGACGTTCCATGGGCTCCGTTTTGGATGTCATGGTCCCGGGTTGCTCCGCCGCCGGTAGGCTTGATTTTCTCTCGGAGCATCGAAACCTGGTCAAACGTTGTCCGAATGACCTGAAATTTGACGTGCAGCCTTTTAGAAGCATGTTGAAGCCACTCATGCACTTGGTTTGATGAGCGAAAGCTTCGGTGGTTCCCGCCGCCGGGAGGCTTGATTTTGCTGCTCGAGCATTGATGGAGGGTCAAACGTTGTCGGTTTGACTTGAAATTTGGCATAGAGCCCTTTTGAGACATGCTGGAGTCATCTGTAGGCTCTGATCGAAGTTTTGACGTCTCCGATGATGTCGCCGCCGGGAGCGCCATTTTAGCTGTCGGAGAAGCGAAGTTAGGCCAAGTGTTGTCGAAATGGCCCGAAACTTCATGTGTACTCTTCTCTTGGCTATCTTGAAGGATCTTGCAGTTTTTGTTTGATTCTGACAAGATTTGAATTTTTGGAGAAATTACATTGCCTATTTATGGCAGGTTACGACTTCATGCAGCTTTCTTGATTTTGAAGTGGCAAAGTGACATTTTTGGTGTCAACAAATGCCCCCTCGAGGTACAGCGACGAGTTGCTTGACTTTTGTAGTCGATGTGCCTCGAAGAGATTTTTGAAGGAGAGCTTGTGTCTTGACCAAGAGTCTTTGAGCAATCTTTCCTTTGGTATAGTAGCCTTTGAGCTTCCAGGGGAATTTTATGGTAGTGAAAGGAATCACACACCATCTCGAGGCAAAGTTTTGAAGATGACATCAGGGATGTGGATTTGGGTTTCTGTTTTTGATCTTGTGACCTAACCAGCTATATATAGCAGGTTAGGGGATCGGGTTTTGGTTTTGACCTTGTGACCCAACAAGCTGTATGTGGCAAGTTGGGGGATCATGATTTGGTTTTTGGTTTTGGTCTTGTGACCTAACAAGCTGTATGTGGCAAGTTAGGGGACCAGGATTTGGTTTTTGGTCACTCTTTGGGACTGTGTGGGTCCATTGGAGTGGTTTGGATTTTTGTGGAATGTCAATTTCAAGATTTTGGCTCAACTTGGTATATGAGGCTGGATGGTTTGATTTTTGGAAGCTCACGGGGCTTGGAATTTTTTGTATGGTTCAATCAACTCAAAAGAGGCATGGAACCATTTTTGTATGCTCTTGGGTAAGAGGGATTTTTTTTTCCTGACTAAAAGCCCATTTTTTTTTTTTTAGTGCCTAGGTAGTCAAACCTGGCTCATATGGGCTAGCCCATGGGACCTTAAGCTTTTTAGGATGGCTTAGATCTCATGTGGGGCCATTTTTGTAAAGAATATCTAAAGATATCTCATTTGGATAGAGAATATCTAAAAATATCTTTATGGGAGAGAATCTCTCATATTCCCTTAATTTGGGAGAGAATATCTCAAGGTATCTTTCTTTTTGGGAAGAAATCTCCAATATCCTTTTTTGTTGGAGAGAATCTCTCATTTGATTGATTTTGGGAGGAAATCTCTCAAAGACATCTTTCTTTTTGGGAAAGAATCTTTCTAATTCCTTCTCTTTTGGTAAGGTTACTAATTAGTAACACTTACCTTTCTTCTTTGTTTCCTTCTTTGATTTGCTCTCTCCTATAAAAGCAAAGGAAGGTAGGATCTCTTGCTCTTATTGCTTTCTTTTGCAACAATCTCAAGGGAGCTCCAAGACCAAGAGTTCTTCTTCTTCAAGGATCTTCAAGCTTTTTCCTTTTTCTTCTCCATCAATGGCTTCAAGTAAGTTTTCTCTCTTTTTCTTTCAAGAAAACTTTATGTAGAGAATAGGATGGTAAAAAAAGTTTCTCTTCTTTTTTTTTTCTTCTTTTTTTTTTTTTCTATTCTTCTTCTCTTTTTTTTTCTTTTCCACGTGATTTCTTTTTTTTCACGTGTGTCTCTTTTCTTTTTTTTTCTTTTTTTTTTTTTTTTTTTTTTTTTGGGAAAGTTTCTTTTTTTTTCTTTTCTTTCTCCTTTTTTTTTTTGAGAAAGTTTCTTTTATTTTTTTTTTTTGCCTGCGACTTGATTTGCTAACATTTTTTTGTCAGCTGACTCGCCACAAGATTCCGATGACTTTGAACCATCAATGGACGCAAATGTCGATGATGCTTCTGATGAGTTCATGGAGGAAGAGAGTGTTCCGCCAGTCGTCGAAGAAGGTACTTTGTAGTGATGACCCTGATGATTTTTTTTGAACAGGATCATATTCATACCTTTTTGTGTTTCATTTGCAGGTTTTGAAGTGACAGAAGAGAGTCCATCGCTTTCTTCAGAACCAGAGCAAGGGATGCCAGAGGTCGATCCGGAGGTAGCGACCAGTTCAGACATGATTGAGGAGATGCCTCATGTTGAGATTCCCTCTCCAGTGGCTCCAAGTGAAAAGAGTTCTTTTGTTACTCTCCAATGGGACATGACATGAGCAGCCGATCAGCGGAGAAGGGTGAATCTTCATCCAGTTCGTCTCTTCAATTTGCGAAGAAGGTGCTGGCTCGAGTTTTGAGTTCTTGGGTCAAGACTCTCCTTTCTGGACACTTGGAGGCAGGATTTGGCATGATCCCACATGTACAGGAGATTCTGACCGACACCGAAGAGGTTGGTCTGGATGTCACAGGTGCCAGGGCGATCGTTGATAGGATCATTGCACTGGGTGACAAGTGGTTTGAGACCATGGGTTTGCCTGACGACCAATTCTTCAAGGAGATGTTCTTGGACCCTGCTGATAAGGCTAAGTCTGACCTGAATGAGGCTACACAAAGCAAGAAGCAGCTAGTTCGGGAGAAGAACAAGGAAGAGCTAGCCATCATCGGATTGAGGCATGACCTTAACGTCCTTGATAGGGAAGTTGAGGAGGCCAGGAAACGTCTTGAGCATTTGAAGGCACAAGTCGATGCGAAGTGGGCTGCTATAACAGAGGCTCGTGACAGGGAGAGTACTCTGATCCGCAGGGTTGCAGATGCCGGTCAAGTTCTCGAGAGGAGGACTCTAGAAAACGAACGATGGCAAACTGCTGGGGAAGAGCTTCCCGGTGTAAAAGAAGGGTTACGGCATTCGCCAGCATCTCATGGCAAGTTCCTGAAGAAGCGTGCCTTGGAAACTCTGATGGCTGAGGCCAAAAGTTTGCTTGAGGAGCTGAAGCTTTGGCTGGAGACCATTTTTGGCTGAGCTCCTGATTTTTTATAGCAGAAACCATTCTTCTTTTTTTTTTTTGGTACCACATGTATTTTTTGGTACTCTTTTTTTTTTTGTAGTGCTTGTGGACACTTTCTTTTTTTTTTTTTTTTTTTGCTTTGGTACCACATGTATTTTTTTTGGTACTTTTCTTTTTTTGTTTTTTTGTTGTTCCCTATGCTTACTCAAATCTTTTTGTGATGAAAGCAATTGCTAAATGGGATTTGATCAAAAGCTTTGTCATTTTGTGAAAATCTTTTGTCAAATAATTGTTTTGGCATGGGAGCCTGATTTTGGTTGTGGCGTGAAATCCAATTTTTTGTGGCATTGATAGCCGGTTTGTGGCATTTATAGCCGGTTTGACATGAGAGTCAGGTTTTTTTTGTGTGGCATTTATAGCCGAGTTTTTTTGAAAACCGAGTTTTGTTTTATTGGCATGAAAGCCGATTTTGGCGTTTATAGCCGGAAATTTTAGTTTTGGCATTTGTAGCCGGATTTTGGCATTTATAGCCGAGTTTTGGTTTTCAAAATGCAGGTATCGACTAAATGTCGCCTCCCCGCTGAATGGTCTTGCAAGTATCGATGGAATGTCGCTTCCTTGCTCATTCGGTTTTGCGAGTATTGATGGAATGTCACTTCCTCGCGGGTTAGGTTTTGCAAGTATCGATGGAATGTCGCTTCCTCGTGAATTGGGGTGCAAATATCGACTAAGCGTCGCTTCCCTGCTTTTCCCAAGACTTTTGGTTTTGCGGGTACTGACTTGATGTGGTTTCTCCGCGATTTTTGAAATTTGAGGTTTTCTCGAACCATTTGTAATTTTGGGTTGTGGATAGCAACTGGTATGTTGTATCTCCACGATTTTTGAAATTGGGTTGTGGATATCAACTGGTTTGTTGCTTCTCCACGATTTTAGGTTTTCTCGAACCTTTGAAATTTGGGTTGTGGATATCAACTGGTTTGTTGCTTCTCCACGATTTTAGGTTTTCTCGAACCTTTGAAATTTGGGTTGTGGATATCAACTGATATGTTGCGTCTCCACGATTTTTGGGGTTTTGGAAGTATCGAATGGGGTTCGCATCCTTCCGATTTTTTGAGTTTTGCGAGTATCGACTAAGTGTCACTTCCCCGCGGTTTTTGAAAAACCATTTTTTTGTTTAAAGACACGAGGGTCGTAAATTTTGACCTAAAACCATTTGGCGGTAAAAGGTAAGGTGGACTAGGGTGGAAATCCCTGGATCCGAATTTTTGTTTCAAACCATGAATTTTTGTTCAAGGATCGAAAGTTCTGGTCAAGTCAGGGAGAGGCTCCTAAACTTGGATTTTTTTTTTTTTTTTTGTTTTTGAACAATGAAACAATGAAAGTAAGCATTGTTTTTGAATCTCTAGAAATTTTGACATTTGATATGAAAATTCTAAAGAGAGTGGGTTTGACGAGCGAGTACCTGAGAACAGGTTTTGGCCATACAGGCATTGCTCTTACCCAGTTGGGTAAGTCTTCAAGGGTAGTATCGCTTCAAGAACTTGCCGTTGATAGGCAGCATACATCTGTCGCCTTCCATGTTTAGGAGGGCATATGCGCCATTGGAGAAGACCTTGTCGATGACGTAGGGTCCCTCCCATTTTGGTTCAAACTTGCCTTTGGACTTGTGAGCGAAGACCATTGGTCTTTTTACCGCAAGAACCAAGTCACCCTTCTTGTAGGCGCGTTGCCTGACCTTTTTGTCAAAAGATCCTGCCATGCGTGCTTGGTAAAGTTCAATGCTTTGTCGAGCTTCGAGCCGTTTCTCATCGAGATTGTCCAGCTCATGAAGTCGTAATTTCGCATTGCTTTCTTGAGTCATGTCATTTTGTAGAGATACCCTCAGAGAAGGAATTTGTACCTCTAGGGGCACGACAGCTTCGCATCCATAGACCAAGGAGAATGGTGTGCTATGGGTTGGTCCTCGAACGGTGGTTCGATAGGCCCACAAAGCTTCAGACAGTTTATCGCTCCAGTCTCTTTTGTGACTAGAGACCATTTTCTTGAGGATTTTGCAGAGTGTCTTGTTGAAGGCTTCTGCTAATCCGTTTGCTGCCGGATTGTATGGAGTCGAAGGACAGCTTTGAATTTTGTATTTGTCGCAAAACCTGTAGAATCGATGATCCCGGAATTGTGGTCCGTTATCATGGACGAATCTCTTGGGTATGCCGAAACGACAAATGATGTTGGTGCGCAGGAACTGAAGAACTGATGAGGTCTTCATTTCGTTGAACGCAAATGCTTCTGACCACTTGGAGAAATAATCCGTAGCAGCGAAGATGAAGCGATGACCTTTGCTTGAAGGGGGGGAGATAGGACCTATGATGTCCATGCCCCATGCTTCGAAAGGCCATGAGATTGCTGTAGGATGGAGCCATTCCGGAGGCATGTGAATGTAGTCTCCATGAACTTGGCATTGTTGGCAGCGCTTAGCAAATTGCATTGCGTCGGGTACCATGGTAGGCCAGTAGTAACCTAACCTTTTGATTTGGTCGTAGAGCTTGGGACCAGCCTGATGAGCTCCACAAAGACCAGCGTGAACTTCTTTGAGTGTTTCTTCAGCTTCTTGTTGTGACAAGCAGCGTAGAAGTACTCCGTTGAAGGATTTCCTGTAAAGGATCTTTGAAGGGATATCCAAATGAAAGTTTGGGGCTCGCCTTTGGATGCTTACCCGTTCTTTTGGATCTTCAGGTAGGATTCCGAACATAGTGTAATCAATGAACGGATCCCTCCAGTCGCCGATTGAAGGTTGAAGGATAGAGATCCGACTTCCAACCACCCGGTGGCATTCAGCAACTGCTTGGTGTGTGTTAAGAGGAGGGAGGGTCCTTCTCTCGCACACTGTAATTTGCATGTTTTCCCCTTCCTGGATCGCCATTGATGCGGCAAGTCCGGCCAGGGCATCTGCACGGATATTTTCACCTCTACGAATGTGGGTGATGTTGCAGATGTCAAACTTTTGCAGAAGCGATTGTGCCTTGTTGTAATAAGGCAGCAGATCGGGCTTCCTGACTTCATATTTCTGATTCATCTGGTTGACGATCAGTTGAGAGTCTCCAAAGACTTCCAGCATGGTGATACCGGATTCAATGGCGAGTTCCAATCCTAGGATCAGAGCTTGGTATTCAGCTGCATTGTTTGTGCATGGTTCCAGTAGCGAGAAAGCGTGTGGAATCATGCATTTGTCGGGGCTAACAAAGAGGATGCCAACTCCCGAGATCAGCTTTCTGTTTTCATTTGTCCTGGTTGCACCGTCAAAGTACATGTCCCAGGAGGCATTTGGTGAGGAAGTCTCCATGTTGTAGACAGGTTCGTCTGGGAGATCATCTCTGAGTGGTGAATCTTTAGGCAATGGATGCTCTGCGAGGAAATCTGCTAGAGCTTGGCCTTTGATTGCTTTTTGTGGAACATACCTAATATCAAATTGTGACAAGAGGATGGACCATTTTGCCAGTCGGGCATTGAGAGAACCGGCCTTCGTGACAAGGACCTTCAAGAGGTTGATCCTCGAGACCAGGTAGACTGTGTTGGAAAGCAAGTAGTGACGTAGCTTTTGTACGGCGAACATCACTGCAAGGCATTCTTTTTCGACTGGAGAGTAGCGATGCTCTGCACCTACTAGCATGCGGCTGAGGTAGTATAGAGCAGCTTCTTTTCCCTCACCATTCTCTTGTGCAAGCAGAGCGCCTACAGAATGATCAAGAGCTCTTGTGTACAAGATGAATGGTTTTCCAGTGGCAGGGGCAGCTAACACTGGAGGTTTGGTCAGGTATGACTTGATATCTTGAAATGCGGCTTCACAGTCGGCATCCCAGACAAAGTCTACACCTTTTTTCATCAATCGAGAGAATGGACGGCATTTCCCCGAAAGATTGGAGATGAACCGTCTGATGTAGGCCAATCTCCCTTGAAGCCCTTTTAGTTCCCTTAGGGTTCTTGGAGAGGGCATTTCTAGAATAGCCTTGACTTTTATGGGGTCAAGTTCTATTCCAGCTTTCCGAACAAGGAATCCGAGAAACTTACCCGACGAGACGCCGAAGAAGCATTTTAGAGGATTCATCCGCAGTTTGTGTTTGCGGAGTCGGAGGAAGACTTCCCGAAGATCTTTGAGATGGTCTTCTTTTCTTCTGCTTTTGACGGCGAGGTCATCAACGTAACATTCGACCGTTTTGTGCTGCATATCTTGGAATATTTTCATCATAGCCCTCTGATATGTGGCACCAGCATTTTTCAGACCAAATGGCATGACAGTGTAGCAATACACGCCAAATGGAGTCCGAAATGAAGTGTGTTTTTCATCCTCGGGATGCATCTTTATCTGATTGTAACCAGAGAAGCCATCCATGAATGTCATTCGCTCGAATCCGCAGGTATTGTCAATCATCACCTCCGGTATGGGGAGCGGGAATTCATCTTTAGGGCAAGCGCCATTCAAGTCTCTATAGTCAATACAGACTCTGATCTGCCCATTTTTCTTTGTCACGGGGACAATGTTGGCCAACCATTCTGGATGTTGTTCCTCACGGATGAAGCCAACGCTTTTGAGTTTTTGAACTTCTTGTTCAATTTTATCCATCACATCTGGACGGAATCTTCTTTGGCCTTGTTTGACAGGCTTGACGTCTTCTTGAAGATTGAGTTTGTGGACTGCTACTTTGGGGTCTAAACCAGGCATTTCAGCATAGGACCATGCAAAGCAATCAACGAACTCACGAAGAAAAGCGATATACTCGGGTAACTCATCATCCTTTATATTCTTGCTTATGAATACAGGACGTGGGTTATCTGGTGTTCCCAAGTCTATCTTTTCAACAGGATCTTCTGTCGGAAGGTTCGAAGGTGGTTCCTCCACAATATTTTCGGAGGCTTCCAACTCAACGAAACCTTCTGGAGTTTCAACTGCATTACCAGACCAAGGCTCTGTTCCTTTCCATGGATTTTCTTGATTGGTGATCTCCTCAAGGCTTGCTATGAGATAGTCCCAATCGCCTGTTGAGTCTGGTATTTCTTTTGGAGACAAGGGTTCTTCTGGGTCAGAATAGCACAAGTCTGTATTATCGGGCGATTCCTCTTCATCATCAGAGAAATCGTACAAATTGGATGAGCTTCCTGGATCTTTGTCAGGTAACTCTTTAAAGAGATATCCAGGGAGATCGATGTCTTCGTGGACTTGAGATGTTGAGGCTTGGTCGGTAAAACGACTTTTAAGCCTTTGTGTCAACTGTCTCAGAGGAGTATCAGGATCATATCCTAACCCATATGAAGACTTTTCTACATGACCGTAGAGTCTCCAATCTTCCAGCTGGCTTTTGGTCAAGGCGGGCTCCAATGGCGTGAGAATACCGCGTCTTTCTCCCAAACCGACTGGGTTTTGAGCGTCAAAGCCCATTTTCTTCATGATAGCTTGTGCCACAGGACTATATAGAGATAGTTGAGGCATACCTTCGTTTTGGAAAGGTTCCAGCAGAGAACTTGATGAAGAAGCATCCGATCTATGAAAGAAGATCGGTCTTTGCTTTGGTGATGTTGTCGGAACAACAAAGGTAGCAGACGTAGGATCTTCTACGTCAGCAGGTGTCTCCATCGGAGTGAGAGCAGGCTGAACTTGCTGAGTGTCAGCTTGGCTTGACGATGCATCGTCTTCTGGCTCTGAGTCCGAGTCTGTGTCTTGCATGATAGACACGAGAGAAACAACAAATTTGCCCCCAGACTTTTGTTTCGCCTTCTTCACTTTAGTCGTGATGACCAAAGGTTTTGAAGATTTGAGGGAGATGACGAAGGGAGATTGACTACTCTCTTCTAATTTGCCGGAGGGGTTGTTTTCTTCCGGTGATTTTTGAGGAGCCTTGCCTTTATCTTTCTGGAGATTTTCAGCAGGGGGTGCTGTTTCCTCTTCTTCTTTTTCTCCTTCATACATTTGGGAGTCTGCGAAGTGGACTTCTTTACCTTTGAAGGGTTTCCTGTCCGCAAAGACTCGATGTACCATGCCGTCGTCGCCGACAAACTTGATGCATTGATGTAGAGTTGAAGGAACAACACCATTCTCGTGTATCCAAGGACGTCCGAGAAGGATGTTGTAGCATGAGGGGGTTTTTATTGCATACACAGTGACCTCAGAGATAAGATCACCGATTTGCAATTTGAACCTGATTTTGCCGATAGGCCTTTGAGTGCTCCCATCGTATCCAAAGATAGATACAGATGTGTGGCTTAGCTTGCTGGGTGGGATGCCCAACTCTTCAAGAGCCGAAGTGGAGATAAGGTTGAGTGCAGAACCTGGGTCGATCTGAACTCTATGTATCGGCATTTCTTTGATGTATCCTGTGAAGTACAGGGGTCGGTTGTGCCTTGCTTCGCCAAGTAGGAGGTCTTCCTTAGTGAAGGCGATGGTTGCACTGGCTGCCTTTTGAACCGAGAGGCATTGGATGCATGATCCCTCAGTTTTCTTTTCTCCCTTTGAGGAAGTTTCAGAGTTTTTGACCCGGTAGTCCATTTCAATTTGGAGGACTTGCGGGGCATGTTTGTCGACATCCTCATTCAGTTTTTGTAATTCTGAGATGAGATTATCACGAGTGCGTGGAGACATTCGTAATAAATCCAGGATGTGAAGACGTGCAGGTATGTGTTTGAAGTGCTCAACCAAGTCATACTTGAAAGCCTCCTTAGGGCCTGCATGTTCATTGTTTTTGCCACTGGGGGCGCTTACAACATCTTTTCCCGAAGGATTTACATAAGTAAAGGAAGATTGGTTGTAATTCTTGTGGTAGTCCCGGCCAGAGCGGGTGCCTCTACCAACTTCGAGAGCTTCTTGAGAAGGATCTTCGTTTGGAAGATTGTCTTCAGGATCAAGAGGCTGTCGTTTTTCATCTACTGGGGATGTATCTGCAGCAGAGTTTCCATCCTCAGTGATTGTGTTGCACGGAGCATTTTCCGGGAGCAAGTCCTGAACAGTATCCAGCAGCTTTTCTTCTTCGTTGACCCATCCATCACCCCAAGTTGGGTTTTCTTCATGATGATGAGTCGGGAAGAATGTGTATTCTGAAGTCACAGTCTCAGGAGAAGAAACCTGAGAGGGTGTCATCTCTGTGAAAGTCACGTGAGACGAGGTAGCTCCAGAGGATACATTGCTAGGCGTCGTCGGAGTGTAGGTAATCTCATCAGACGACGCTTCAGAAGAGCTATAGTCCTGATATATTACATTACAGGAAGCTCTGATAGGAGATGTTGCCTGCTCGGAGTCAGACTCATCCTCGGATGTAAGAGGATCGTCAATCCAGCAATGTTCTCCATTTTCAGGAGTTGAGGGAGGAGGTACCTGATGGGCTTCAGGGACTTCCGGCTCTGGATTGTGAGGAATCTCGTTGACGCGGTCTTGCTCTTGTTCTAGAGCGAGACGCTGCAAGATCCTTGCATATTCTTCAAGATCAGGCATGGGAGCCAGATCCTCTTCTTCGTCTTCTCCGTGTGGCTCAACATAGTTGATTTCCACTGGAGCAATGACAGGTGCTGGGTTAACAGCATCTTCTTGTGCAGCCTCTTGGTCTTCTTCATCATCAGACCAGGATCCTTGTGGTTGCAAGGGGTTATACCAGATTACTGGCATAAGGTGAGTTTCAGGAACCCATTCTTCGTCGGAGAGATACTCTCCTGTTTCAAGAGATTCCTCCCACTCGCCGGTGTAGTTGGGCTCGAATCCATCGTCGGTGTCGCTTGACTCGTATCCATCAATGGAGAATCCAACTACCGAGTTGCAAGAGTATAATGCCCCCTGCATGGCTTCTTTTTTGAATTGAGGTGGCATGAAATCACTGAGAGTGAAGTTTCTTACCGCCTTTGAAGTCCCTGGAAGGGACGTTTCTGTTGCCCCAAGTGAAGTGGTAGAGGAGGCCTCTGCCTTTTCATGAACTTCTTGTTTTGGCTGGGTCTTCTCTTGCCGTTTGAGCCTGAGGAGATGTTTCCTAGCCTGCCTTCGCTGTTGAGCGGTCGGCTTTGTTTTGATGATCTCCCAATTTTCATCTTCCAGGAGATCGGGATGTACCCATATGGGTTGTCCGTCTGGTGTCGGGAAAGGAACCAGCTTCTCGGACACTTGAATTTTGTTTATCACCACGAAGGAAGTAGTGATCTTCTTCTTCGGTGATTTTGGTGTTTGTCCACATGACACCATGTTGACGGAGGCAGTCCCATAGTTTTTGTCAAAGGTGATGACTCCGTTTTTCCACATCTCGTTTATCTTCTCTCTCACAACAAAGCATTGATTGAGAGGATGCGAGACCATCTGGTGGTATGGACAGTACCGAGGATCATTGGTTTTGCCAACGTCTCCAGGTCTTTTGGGCTCTGGCAAAATGAGTTTACCATTTGCTAGGAGAGCCTCAAAGATTTCTTCAACGTCTTCATCGAATGGATATTTCTTTTCTACACGTTCTTTGAAGGCATCAGAGAGTTCAGGTCTCTTACCTGCAGCTCTATTTTCAGCTTTCTTTGGTTGCTGAGGAGCTGACTTAGTCTGCACATTGAGAACCTCTTTCTTCTTTGGTTTAGAGGTTGCAACAGCAGTCGGCTCTTTCTTTGATGATTTCTGACTGTTGAGGTCTTTGATCACCGTTTCAGCTTCCATGGAAGCTTCCAGGAGTTCTCCCAGGTTTTTTGATTTGTTGCCGATGATCATGGAGCGGATTTTAGCTCTCATGTTGTTTCGGCAGATGTCGACTAGCGACGCTTGTGGCAGTACATCTGAGCATTTGTACGCCATTGCTTTCCACTTGTGAATGAAGTCATAAGTTGACTCATTCTCTCCCTGTTTTAGGCTGCAGAGCTGAGCCATAGTAACAGGATGATCCTCACCTTGGAAGTGGGTCAGGAAGCGTGTCTCCAGCATAGCCCAGTTCTGAATGGAGTTCTCCGGCAGAGTGGAGTACCAATCGAAGGCCGTACCTTTTAGGGTACTTGCAAAGAGGAGAATCTTGAGTGCATCTTGATCCGCGATAGCTCCCGTCAAGATCTTGAAATGGATGACGTGTTGTCTGGCCGATCCTTTCCCCGTATATGTTTGGAGAGTAGGATGTTTGAATTTTGTGGGGAACGGGACCGAGTCCATCCATAAAGGATATGGTGGCTTGATCCCATGCTCTTTGAGTATATCCTCTTCTTTAGCTTTGGCGAGGATACTGTCTACGTCCTTTTTGGTAAGGGCGCGTGACTCATTTTCTTCACAATTCTCCTCGTTATTGTTATGATTCGGAGGAGGCTCATTGTTCACCTGATTTTGGACGACAAGGAGAATGTTTTCCATCAGAGTTTCAATCCTCTGCTGGCCTTGTTCCAACTGCTGGATGCGTGTGAGCGCATCATCTCGAGGTGGATTCTGAGGTGGTGGCTCAGAACTTGTAGCCAAGACGTTCATCCCTCGGGATTCGAACGAAGAAATCGTCCTGGTGACCGAGCTGGGGCTCATTCTTTTTTATGAAGAGCTTGATGAAGGATTACTCTCCCGTCCTTGGCTTGAAGGGGCAGGAGATTCTTCACGATGTCTTCGTGTCCCGGTGACGCTACGGGTCACCGGACGTCGGACATGGATTTTTTATGCTGACTTTTGGCGTCTTCTGGTTTTTCCAACCATATGGACGGCAGCAACTTGGTCGGGTCTTTCTTTTTCGACCCATTTGTGGGAGACTTGAAGTGTAGGAGGCTGGGTCCGTTGCTTCTCTAGTCTCTTTTGTCGATATGACGCACGGCGGCGTGCTCGACGAGCGATTTGAGCTTTGGTCAGCTCCGGCTGGGCTCTGACGATGAAGGATGTGCTCCCTCGGGCGCAGCAGCCGAGCTTGTCTTCTTTGTGGTTGGGCAAGGACAGGATGCGGACCCGGTCCTTTGCCTGTTGCAGCGAAGCTTTAAACCTTTCGAGTTCGGCCCCTGTAGAGATGAAGGGTCGAACTGAAGGAGTGTAGGCCTTGGCAGGTGCTTGTAGAGGCCTGGTGATGCATGATCTAATTTTGGGCCTGTAGGAACAAGCCGGCTCATGCTGGGTTGACTTGGGAGTCAAGTTGGAGATGGGTCTCTCCTCTTTCATGTAGGCAAGAGGGTAGAACTGGTTTTCTTTGAGTGGGGCCAGGTATGCTGGCTTGGTGGATGTTTGAGACCTTCTTTGTTTTGGGGAAGGTCTTGGAGACCAAGTCTTAGGGTAGACCTGGTTGGTTGTTGGTCGAGGCTTCGCGGGGGTGCCGCGGGCTTCGGGCTTTTGGGCGCTCGCCTTTGGTGTCACGGGAGTGACACGTTGAGAGGCGATTTTCTGCCTTTTGGCAGGCGCAGTTTGTTCTTCGGGAAGTGGGAATGGTCCCAGTGTCCCGAAGACGATGGTCCGGGGAGTCGAGGTCGACCCGGAGTTCAGAGAGTTGCCGAGGGAGTTGACGCTTCGGCAGCTGGCAGGGCGCTTGTAAGTGCGCTCGGTTTGCTTCTGTTGAAGCATGAGTTGGTGCTTGTTCTCATCGAAGATAATGGTTAAGGCTGCCATTGTTAGTTTCGAAAAAGTTCTGAAACAAGACCACATCCATTAGTAATCACAAGAATATAATGATCATAAATGGGAATTTCTATGGTTGTCTTTTCAAATCGCTCAAGGGATATGACCCAAGCGACATGAAGAAGGCAAAAAGCCATAGATGGTACAATTGTTCTGACAGCGAACATGGTAGGCTCGAAATGAGTGTTCCAATGACTGCTAGAAGTAATTGTATACCTAAATTCGACTTATCGAGAAGCGGAGCTTGCTCGAGATAAGAAGAATATAAGGTAGGAGTTACAAATGTGCCGGTCACAGATACAGTAGACCCTGAAAGGGCGTACCAGTATTGCTATGCACAAATGTTGGAGATCGCATCCATGAGATGGGATTCTTTGTTTTTTGAAATGTCAAGATTGGATTCATCAAAGAGAGCAGATGATATTCCGATCCGAATACGGGCTCAACGATTTCCGCGAGCGCCAGTACCCAGAAGGGAAGGAACCACAATTTCTCGGATCTGAATCTAAAATGACGAGAGTTTTTTTTTTTTTGAAGATTTTTTTTTTTAGATTTTCATTTTTTTTTTTTAAAAAAAAAATCTTTTTTTTTTGTTTAAGATTTTTTTTTTTTTGAAAATCTTTTTTTTTTATTTTTTATTTTTTTATTTTTTTTTATTTTGATTTTTTTATTTTTTTAAGATTTTTTTTTTGAAAATCTTTTTTTTTTTATTTTTGATTTTTTTTTTTATTTTTAAGATTTAAAGACGAGAGAGTACACATAGGCCTCCTAACCCGGTCTTATGAAACCTCAATTGATAGCATTGCCCCCAGGTAAGGGTAGGATTACTTAATGAACCCGTTTGGAGGACCCTTGCCTAGAACAGTCAAGCTGTCTCCACACTCTGGACAAGGCTTTTCTTGAATCAATCGTGATCAAAGAACGCAATTGGTTTAACCTTAGTGGTCTATGTCTTTTTTTTCAAATCCCAAATAGACTCATCGAAGAGAAACGATGGCCCAAAACCTTAGTCGAACGGGCTCAACATTTCTGCAAGCACCAAAGAACGATAGGATAGGATCAAAGCTTCTCAATTTTGAATCAGAACTGAGAAAACTGATTTTTTTGATTTTTTTTCTTTGAAATCTCTAATGAACTCATCGAAGAGAAACGATGGCCCAAAACCTTAGTCGAACGGGCTCAACATTTCTGCAAGCACCAAAGAACGATAGGATAGGATCAAAGTTTCTCAATTTTGAATCCAAACTAAGAAAACTGATTTTTTTTTTATTTTTATTTTTTTTAATATATTTTTTTTTTGAAATCTCTAATGAACTCATCGAAGAGAAACGATGGCCCAAAACCTTAGTCGAACGGGCTCAACATTTCTGCAAGCACCAAAGAACGATAGGATAGGATCAAAGTTTCTCAATTTTGAATTCAGAACTAAGAAAACTGATTTTTTTTTTTTGAAAAGAGAAAGAATGGAAACAAACTCAAAGAAATAGAAATTTCCAAAAAATCCCATCTCATTTTTTTTTAGGATGCAAAATCCAACATAGGCCACCAGCTAGAAAGTAGCCAAGGAATCTGGAGAAGAAGTATAAGCATAGAGCAAAAAGTATGATATGCAAATATTTCATTTCCAAGCACCGTGTTCTCAAATGAACGAGTCCCACCGGGTGTGCCAGCTTGATGGAACGCGCTCCGAGGCGCCGTGGGGCGGCTACCGGGGTCGGCGGAACGTGGGAGTCCGTCGGGTCCGGCCCTTTCGCGCCCTGGCGGGCCCTGAAGCGTGCATCAACATTTCTTTTGTGTGGGTGTGCCAGATTTTCTATTTTTACTTGGAATTGCAAGTGGTAATCCGGAGATCAACCTTCGCAAGTAAAAAGGAAATCAACTTCTTTCAAGTTTTCCATTGCACAAATATTTAAGAAAAGAGACATTTTCTTGGTTTGCCGTGAAAGGCGATTTTGTTTGGCATTTATAGCCGATTTTGGCGTTTATAGCCGATTTACAATTCTCATCAATAATGAAAGACAAGAGTTGTGATTTTTGTCTCTTTTAGAAAAATACAAACTACAATGAAAAGCAAGAAAAGGAAGATCTAACTTTTCAGGAGATTGTGGGGGACTCGTTCAGATTGACGGTCGCAAGCCATGTATGGGCTTCGCCATCATCCATGCAGATGAGAACAGAAGATGCTCTTGATTCGCTTGGCTTGGCTATAACCTCAGGTTTTTAGAGGACAAAGACCAAGAGAAGGTCCTATGTCCAATAAAAAGCTAAGTAGACGGGCTGAAAAGCCACGTCTAAACCATTGGAGGCAGCAGGAGAAGGCAAGGACCTTGGGGGGGGGTGCCCCCCAAGGGACTTTTGTCACCTTGTAGTCGTGGCCGGTGCAGAACTTCAGCAGAGTTTTTCTCTCTTTTTCTTTCTCTCAGATCTCTTTCTGATCCTTTTTTTTCTGATCTTCTGATTTTCTCCTCTTTTTTCCGATTTCTTTTCCGATCCCAATTTCAATGGAATGCTCTCCTATTTATAGGCCTTTGGTAGCCATTTAGGAGGGTTTATGAGCCTTAATGGCTTTAATGGGAGGAGTTACAAGATTTATTTCTTGATTTTGTAACTCCTTTTTCCTTGAATCTGATTGGCCGATGGAGATTAAGGGCTTTTAATCACCTTAATTACCATAATGGGAGGAGTTTCATGGTTTAAATGCCATGAATCAATTGACTTGTAACTCCCAAATGCTTGCTTCTGATTGGGCCGTCCAAAGAAATGAATTAATGACTGCAATAAAGCTAGTCAATTAACCACATTAATTGGTCGCCGAGCAGTCGAAGAGTCGCGGGCCATGCCGTGTCTTCTGGAATTCTTCTGGCGATGATCATCGATGGATCTACATGCTGATCGACATTGGATGAACATGTAACTTCAGACATTGATAGCTAAGAGTGGGCCGGTGACATCTGTCTTGTCGATTTCACGATCGGTCGGACAGAAAGTGCACTTTCTTGGTCGACCGGTTGGCGATCTTGGAGCGATCAATGATGATTTTATGCTTTTGACGGCGGATCCGAGATGTCGTCGGATATGAGTCAATTTAGAGCACTAAAAATCACATTTTCAGGAAACCACAGGGGCCAAAGTGCGCGAAACGCGAAAAAAGACGGAAAAAACGGGTCACCGGTGGAAAATCCGGTGACCCGGACCTCTATGGTCGCCGGCGACCATGGACCGGCGACCATGGGCCATGGTCGCAGGGGCCTGCGACCATGGGCCATGGTCGCAGGGGTCTGCGACCCTGGGGGATTTTTCCCCTTCGGAGCCCGTTTTGCGGTCGTTTTGAGGTCTTTTTCGTCGCCGTTTTCTTCTGTATTTTTCTTGACATTTCTTCTCATTTATTGGCTTGATTTCCCTGTAGAAAACTTGATGAGAATCCTTGCATTTTTAGAGTGCAAAGTTTCTAATTTTCCGGGAAAGCCGAAGACTTTGTCGCGTAGAGCTGCTGATTTTCCGCCAGAAGCTAAAACTTGGTCAAACGATGTCGGAATGACCTGGAATTTGAGGTGAAGCCTCCTGAGCAATAAATAAGACCAACCATAGGCTTTTGTTTGAGTTTTGAAGCCGTTTGGGGTCCCATCGATGCTTCACTTGATTTTGCTGCGGGGAAAATGCCGAGCGTTGATATGTGGTCAAACGATGTCCGATTGACCTGAAATTTGACGGGGAGCCTATTGGAGTCATTTTGAGACGTTCCATGGGCTCCGTTTTGGATGTCATGGTCCCGGGTTGCTCCGCCGCCGGTAGGCTTGATTTTCTCTCGGAGCATCGAAACCTGGTCAAACGTTGTCCGAATGACCTGAAATTTGACGTGCAGCCTTTTAGAAGCATGTTGAAGCCACTCATGCACTTGGTTTGATGAGCGAAAGCTTCGGTGGTTCCCGCCGCCGGGAGGCTTGATTTTGCTGCTCGAGCATTGATGGAGGGTCAAACGTTGTCGGTTTGACTTGAAATTTGGCATAGAGCCCTTTTGAGACATGCTGGAGTCATCTGTAGGCTCTGATCGAAGTTTTGACGTCTCCGATGATGTCGCCGCCGGGAGCGCCATTTTAGCTGTCGGAGAAGCGAAGTTAGGCCAAGTGTTGTCGAAATGGCCCGAAACTTCATGTGTACTCTTCTCTTGGCTATCTTGAAGGATCTTACAGTTTTTGTTTGATTCTGACAAGATTTGAATTTTTGGAGAAATTACATTGCCTATTTATGGCAGGTTGCGACTTCATGCAGCTTTCTTGATTTTGAAGTGGCAAAGTGACATTTTTGGTGTCAACAAACGTCCGAAGTGTTGGTTCCTTACCCGACACCAGACGGACAACCCATATGGGTACATCCCGATCTCTTGGAAGATGAAAACTGGGAGATCGTAAAAACAAAGCCGACAGCTCAACAGCGAAGGCAGGCTAGGAAACATCTCCTCAGGCTCAAACGGCAAGAGAAGACCCAGCCAAAACAAGAAGTCCATGAAAAGGCAGAGGCCTCCTCTACCACTTCACTCGGGGCAACAGAAACGTCCCTTCCAGAGACTTCAAAGGCGGTAAGAAACTTCACTCTCAGTGATTTCATGCCACCTCAATTCAAAAAAGAAGCCATGCAGGGGGCATTATACTCTTGCAACTCGGTAGTTGGATTCTCCATTGATGGATACGAGTCTAGCGACACCGACGATGGATTCGAGCCCAACTACACCGATGAGTGGGAGGAATCTCTTGAAACAGGAGAATATCTCTCCGACGAAGAATGGGTTCCTAAAACTCACCTTATGCCAGTAATCTGGTATAACCCCTTGCAACCACAAGGATCCTGGTCTGATGATGAAGAAGACCAAGAGGCTGTACAAGAAGATGCTGTTAACCCAGTACCTGTCATTGCTCCAGTGGAAATCAACTATGTTGAGCCACACGGAGAAGACGAAGAAGAGGATCTGGCTCCCATGCCTGATCTTGAAGAATATGCAAGGATCTTGCAGCGTCTCGCTCTAGAACAAGAGCAAGATCGTGTTAACGAGCCTCCTCGCAACCCAGAGCCTGAAGTCCCTGAAGATAATCAGGTACATCCACCCTTAACTCCTGAAAATGGAGAACATTGCTGGATAGATGATCCTCTTACATCCGAGGATGAGTCTGACTCCGAGCAGGCAACATCTCCTATCAGAGCTTCCTGTAATGTAATATATCAGGACTATAGCTCTTCTGAAGCGTCGTCTGATGAGATTACCTATGATGGAACGCGCTCCGAGGTGCCGTTGGGGCGGCTACCGGGGTCGGCGGAACGTGGGAGTCCGTCGGGTCCGGCCCTTTCGCGATCTGGCGGGCCCTGAAGCGTGCATCAACATTTCTTTTGTGTGGGTGTGCCAGATTTTCTATTTTACTTGGAATTGCAAGTGGTAATCCGGAGATCAACCTTCGCAAGTAAAAAGGAAATCAACTTCTTTCAAGTTTTCCATTGCACAAATATTTAAGAAAAGAGACATTTTCTTGGTTTGCCGTGAAAGGCGATTTTGTTTGGCATTTATAGCCGATTTTGGCGTTTATAGCCGATTTACAATTCTTATCAATAATGAAAGACAAGATTTGTGATTTTTGTCTCTTTTAGAAAAATACAAACTACAATGAAAAGCAAGAAAAGGAAGATCTAACTTTTCAGGAGATTGTGGGGGACTCGTTCAGATTGACGGTCGCAAGCCATGTATGGGCTTCGCCATCATCCATGCAGATGAGAACAGAAGATGCTCTTGATTCGCTTGGCTTGGCTATAACCTCAGGTTTTTAGAGGACAAAGACCAAGAGAAGGTCCTATGTCCAATAAAAAGCTAAGTAGACGGGCTGAAAAGCCACGTCTAAGCCATTGGAGGCAGCAGGAGAAGGCAAGGACCTTGGGGGGGGTGCCCCCCAAGGGACTTTTGTCACCTTGTAGTGGTGGCCGGTGCAGAACTTCAGCAGAGAGATTTCTCTCTTTTTCTTTCTCTCAGATCTCTTTCTGATCCCTTTTTTTTCTGATCTTCTGATTTTCTGCTCTTTTTTCTGATCCCAATTTCAATGGAATGCTCTCCTATTTATAGGCTTTTGGTAGCCATTTAGGAGGGTTTAT
The DNA here is from genome assembly GCA_028538565.1 of Umbellularia californica. Classification (NCBI taxonomy): domain Eukaryota; kingdom Viridiplantae; phylum Streptophyta; class Magnoliopsida; order Laurales; family Lauraceae; genus Umbellularia; species Umbellularia californica. Next base: position 14,930,689 of record JAPQWN010000005.1, read on the forward strand.
GAGCCTTAATGGCTTTAATGGGAGGAGTTACAAGATTTATTTCTTGATTTTGTAACTCCTTTTTCCTTGAACCTGATTGGCCGATGGAGATTAAGGGCTTTTAATCACCTTAATTACCATAATGGGAGGAGTTTCATGGTTTTAAATGCCATGAATCAATTGACTTGTAACTCCCAAATGCTTGCTTCTGATTGGGCCGTCCAAAGAAATGAATTAATGACTGCAATAAAGCTAGTCAATTAACCACATTAATTGGTCACCGAGCAGTCGAAGAGTCGCGGGCCGTGCCGTGTCTTCTGGAATTCTTCTGGCGATGATCATCGATGGATCTACATGCTGATCGACATCGGATGAACATGTAACTTCAGACATTGATAGCTAAGAGTGGGCCGGTGACATCTGTCTTGTCGATTTCACGATCGGTCGGACAGAAAGTGCACTTTCTTGGTCGACCGGTTGGCGATCTTGGAGCGATCAATGATGATTTTATGCTTTTGACGGCGGATCCGAGATGTCGTCGGATATGAGTCAATTTAAAGCACTAAAAATCACATTTTCAGGAAACCACAGGGGCCAAAGTGCGCGATACGCAAAAAAAGACGGAAAAACGGGTCACCGGCGGAAAATCCGGTGACCCGGACCTCCATGGTCGCCGGCGACCATGGACCGGCGACCATGGGCCATGGTCGCAGGGGCCTGCGACCATGGGCCATGGTCGCAGGGGTCTGCGACCCTGGGGGATTTTTCCCCTTCGCAGCCCGTTTTGCGGTCGTTTTGAGGTCTTTTTCGTCGCCGTTTTCTTCTGTATTTTTCTTGACATTTCTTCTCATTTATTGGCTTGATTTCCCTGTAGAAAACTTGATGAGAATCCTTGCATTTTTAGAGTGCAAAGTTTCCAATTTTCCGGGAAAGCCGAAGACTTTGTCGCGTAGAGCTGCTAATTTTCCGCCAGAAGCTGAAACTTGGTCAAACGATGTCGGAATGACCTGAAATTTGAGGTGAAGCCTGCTGAGCAATAAATAAGACCAACCATAGGCTTTTGTTTGAGTTTTGAAGCCGTTTGGGGTCCCGTCGATGCTTCACTTGATTTTGCTGCGGGGAAAATGCCGAGCTTTGATATGTGGCCAAACGATGTCCGATTGACCTAAAATTTGACGGGGAGCCTATTGGAGTCATTTTGAGACGTTCCATGGGCTCCGTTTTGGATGTCATGGTCCCGGGTTGCTCCGCCGCCGGTAGGCTTGATTTTCTCTCGGAGCATCGAAACCTGGTCAAACGTTGTCGGAATGACCTGAAATTCGACGTGCAGCCTTTTGGAAGCATGTTGAAGCCACTCATGCACTTGGTTTGATGAGCGAAGGCTTCGGTGGTTCCCGCCGCCGGGAGGCTTGATTTTGCTGCTCGAGCATTGATGGAGGGTCAAACGTTGTCGGTTTGACTTGAAATTTGGCATAGAGCCCTTTTGAGACATGCTGGAGTCATCTGTAGGCTTTGATCGAAGTTTTGACGTCTCCGATGATGTCGCCGCCGGGAGCTCCCGTTTAGCTGTCGGAGAAGTGAAGTTAGGCCAAATGTTGTCGAAATGGCCCGAAACTTCATGTGTACTCTTCTCTTGGCTATCTTGAAGGATCTTGCAGTTTTTGTTTGATTCTGACAAGATTTGAATTTTTGGAGAAATTGCATTGCCTATTTATGGCAGGTTGCGACTTCATGCAGCTTTCTTGATTTGAAGAGGCAAAGTGACATTTTCGGTGTCAACAAATGCCCCCTCGAGGTACAGCGACGAGTTGCTTGACTTTTGTAGTCGATGTGCCTCGAAGATATTTTTGAAGGAGAGCTTGTGTCTTGACCAAGAGTCTTTGAGCAATCCTTCCTTTGGTAGAGTAGCCTTTGAGCTTCCAGGGGAATTTTATGGTAGTGAAAGGAATCACACACCATCTCGAGGCAAAGTTTTGAAGATGACATCAGGGATGTGGATTTGGGCTTTTGTTTTTGACCTTGTGACCTAACAAGCTGTATGTGGCAGGTTAGGGGGTCGGGTTTTGGTTTTGACCTTGTGACCCAACAAGCTGTATGTGGCAAGTTGGGGGATCAGGATTTGGTTTTTGGTTTTGGTCTTGTGACCTAACAAGCTGTATGTGGCAAGTTAGGGGACCAGGATTTGGTTTTTGGTCACTCTTTGGGACTGTGTGGGTCCATTGGAGTGGTTTGGATTTTTGTGGAATGTCAATTTCAAGATTTTGGCTCAATTTGGTATATGAGGCTGGATGGTTTGATTTTTGGAAGCTCATGGGGCTTGGAATTTTTGTATGGTTCAATCAACTCAAAAGAGGCATAGAACCATTTTTGTATGCTCTTGGTAAGAGGGATTTTTTTCCTGACTAAAAGCCCAAATTTTTTTTTTTTTTTTTTTTATAGTGCCTAGGTGGTCAAACCTGGCTCATATGGGCTAGCCCATGGGACCTTAAGCTTTTTAGGATGGCTTAGATCTCATGTGGGGTCTTTTTTGTAAAGAATATCTAAAGATATCTCATTTGGATAGAGAATATCTAAAAATATCTTTATGGGAGAGAATCTCTCATATTCCCTTAATTTGGGAGAGAATATCTCAAGGTATCTTTCTTTTTGGGAAAGAATCTCCAATATCCTTTTTTGTTGGAGAGAATCTTTCATTGGTTGATTTTGGGAGGAAATCTCTCAAAGACATCTTTCTTTTTGGGAAAGAATCTTTCTAATTCCTTCTCTTTTGGTAAGGTTACTAATTAGTAACACTTACCTTTCTTCTTTGTTTCCTTCTTTGATTTGCTCTCTCCTATAAAAGCAAAGGAAGGTAGGATCTCTTGCTCTTATTGCTTTCTTTTGCAACAATCTCAAGAGAGCTCCAAGACCAAGAGTTTTTCTTCTTCAAGGATCTTCAAGCTTTTTCCTTCTTCTTCTCCATCAATGGCTTCAAGTAAGTTTTCTCTCTTTTTCTTTCAAGAAAACTTTATGTAGAGAATAGGATGGTAAAAAAAAAGTTTATCTTCTTTTTTTTCTTTCTTCTTTTTTTTTCTTTCTTTCTTTTCTTTCTATTCTTCTTCTTTTTTTTTTTTTTTTTTCTTCTCCACGTGATTTCTTCTTTTGTTTTTTTTTTCTTTTTTTTTCACACGTTTTTTTCTTCTCTTTTTTTTGTGGGCCGTACGGACAGATCCGTACGGATCTGGTCCGTACGGCCACGTGGCCTGATTTTTTTTTTTTTTTTTTTTTTTTTTAAGAAAAGTTTCTTTTTTTTTTCTTTTCTTTCTCCCTCCTTTTTTGAGAAAGTTTCTTTTTTTTTTTTTGCTTATCATGATAATGCGTTTTTATGCAAATCTAGATGTTCATGCATGTACTTTTTGTAAATTGAATTGAGTAGCATGATGTGATAGCATACCTGAAAATCTTTGTAATTTTGGGAATTTGGAGCTCGCAGCGATGTTGAGCCCTTCTTGATTTTGCGGAGATTTTGAGGTTTTGAAAGTTTGGAGTTTCGGAGCCCGCAGCAAAGTTGAGCCCATCTTCAAACTTTCTATTTCCGTCGGGGTATTTCCTTTTTCTTTGGAATTGCCCCTGAGTCATGCCAAAATTTCGCCAGATTTTTGGTGGGACAAAGTGACCCCTTTTTTTTTTTAGCGAAATCCTGTCATTTTGATAACGATCTTTTTCTTTTCCAACCTTTACAGGTGGTTCCTCCAGAGCGAACAAGGGTAAAGAGCCTGCTACAAGCGTACCTCGTCGATCTGCTAGATCTTCCAATGTGGCCGTTCAGCAGGCCTGGGAGAAGGTCCAGTTTGTTGAGAAGAACTTGGAAGAGTGCGATTCCCTCAATCGCGATGAGATGAGACAGCGATTGATCGCTCTCAAGAATGAGGAATTCTATAAGATCATGGTAAGCAACCGTCCTTGGGTTATGGACGATTTGAGGGTTTTACCCAAGCCTACCTTCTTCTTTGGAGATGCAGTCCCTGACGACTTGACATACCAAAGGAGATGTTTTCAGTTCTCTTACACAGCAGATGGTGAAGAGAAGACTGTTTCTACCCGGTCGTCTTTTGATCGTACCATCTCGATCATGAGCCTTGCTCCCACGTGCTCTAAGAGGGAAGATCCTCCGAGCTGGGTGAAGAGGACCGGTGTGATCAAGACCGGGGTTTTTGTTGGTGGACCCTCCGGATATGCGGAGAAGCCACCTGTCCGTATGGACATGTTGATGCCAGCCAGCGGCTACCAGGGCTCTGATTATCCGTCGGTCGATTTGAGACCGGTGGGCCTTGGCGTTTTCAGCGGTGACGGCAGTACTTGGGTGAAGCCTTTTCGACTTCGTGGCCGTTTCAATGTTGACTCCGATTGGAAGTCATGGACTGACCACACCTTGCTGATTGGGGGCGCCGTTTTGAAGGAAGCCGGGATTTTTGACGCGGTCCGCGCTTTTAGGGAGACCGTGACTTTTTCCGATGATGCCTTCATGGCTATGTTGGAGTCTTTCCTCCCTCAGACCAATACCTTCGTTGTCACGAACGGTGAGATTGGTTTTTCTCTGAAGGAGTTGAGTGCTATTACTGGACTGCCCATCCTTGGCAAACTCTACGAGGAGTTCATGCCGATTGACAGCGTCCTTGAGGAGCAGTCAGAGGAGTTCAGGCTCCTATACTTTCAGCTCGTCGCCTTCTATGATTTTTTGAAGGAGGGCTCGAAAGTCAGATCCAGCAGTTGGAAGAGTTATGGCTCTTCATTCTTCAACTTCTTTGACAGCAAAGAGTCTCCTGATAGCATGACCCGGGAAGACAGGAAGAAGACTTTGGCCATGCAGGAAGAGTTGAAGGGTTTCTTCGCGAGCACAGATGCCCTTTATTCTGACATTGCACTGCGGAGAGATCTTGCTGTTTACCTCACTTTTTGGCTAGGTGAGGCTATTTTTGCTGGTGGAGATGGGACGCACATCAGGCCGCATTGTATTTTTCCGGCTTGTCAGATGGCGTTTGGAGAGCGGCTTGCTTTGGTGCCCGCTCTTTACTCCTACCTGTGTACCGAACTGCAGGCAGCAGCTTTCTTGGTTCGGCTTGGGCTCCCTATGAATAGGGTATTTTCAGCCCATATCTTTTATTCGTGGTTTGTATACCACTGTCCTGGCTTCCACCAGCTGGGTGCTGCACAGGATGATGATCCTCTGATGATTCGATTGGCTAAGGGAAAAGCCGTATCTGAATCACTTTTGTTTGCCCGCATGTGGATCCGACGGTTCAGGGACGTCGAGATGGGGCAGTCTTCAGTTAAGCTTTCTCCGGAGTTGCGGAAGAAGGCTTTTGATTTTGGTGCCTCTCGAGACTCTACCAGAGCAGGGTCGGGAAGGCATTACCCTTTGACCAATGCAGAGAAGGAGTGGCTTTTCAGCATACGGGTCGGCACGATGGTGTACCGCAGACATCTTTTTGTCGACATCCAGCCGTATGTACCTTCTCGCTTTGCGCTTCAGTTGGGCTTCTCTCAAGGCGTTGTTGGAGCGCCTTCGAGTATGGTGAAGCGTTTTGGGGGTTTGCAGGATGGCAGAAATGCATGGGCTTTCTATAGTGCTGAAGACACTACTGCCACGATTTCTTATCCTGAGCTGTCGACTTTCCGAACTGCCGGCTTCACGAAGTGGTTCGCGGAGAGCTTTTTGGCATATCGGGGGCTTTCCAAGAAGGAGCTTGATGTAAAGCTGTCTTCTGGAAAAGGCATTCGGAAGTCGGATGGCGTCCGGCGAGAGGAGGTTTGGGCCTTCCTTTCTGGAGAGAAGCACAAGATAGGCTTTCTCGGTGACCAGGGCGTCATTGGTTCTGAAGCTGTTCGGGAAGTACCTGATGAGGCTTTGGAGCAGCTAGAACAGGAGGAAGCTGAGCTCGACGCTTGGATGCAAGCGGCACAGAGACGAGCTTCCGTGGAGTCTACTGGCGAAAGCAGACCATCCAGTGAGGAGTCAAGTGAGAAACCTGACTCTGATAGTGGGGCGGGTTCTTCTAGGAAGCGAACCCGTAGAGGTAAGAAGAGGAGGAGTCATCATCGCAGCGAGGGGCCACATGAGGACTCTCCTGACATGGAAATCCCTCTTACCATCAACGAGGAAGTGCCAGAGGCTGTCGACGAGCCTCCAGAGAAGAGGAGTCGTGGGGAAGAGACCATTGGTGAAGGTATGATTCTTCCTTTTTCTTCTTTCATGGGGCTTTCCATGTTCTGATTTGTTTTCTCACCCTGCTGCTGCTTTTTTTTTTTAGCAGAGGATGAAGACTTGCCGATGCCTGAGGTTCCGACCGATGAGGCGGTGATGGAGCCGGTTATGGCATCTGAAGAAGAACCGAGGGACTCTGGAATGACTCCGGAATCTCCAATTGGTATAACTTCTTTCGCTTTCTCTTTTTTTTTGCCTACGACTTGATTTGCTAACATTTTTTTCTTGTCAGCTGACTTGCCACAGGATTCCGATGACTTTGAACCATCAATGGACGCAAATGTCGATGATGCTTCTGATGAGTTCATGGAGGAAGAGAGTGTTCCGCCAGTCGTCGAAGAAGGTACTTTGTAGTGATGACCCTGATGGTTTTTTTTTTAACAGGATCATATTCATACCTTTTTGTGTTTCATTTGCAGGTTTTGAAGTGACAGAAGAGAGTCCATCGCTTTCTTCAGAACCAGAGCAAGGGATGCCAGAGGTCGATCCGGAGGTAGAGACCAGTTCTGACATGATTGAGGAGATGCCTCGTGTTGAGATTCCATCTCCAGTGGCTCCAAGTGAAAAGAGTTCTTTTGTTACTCTTCCAATGGGACATGACATGAGCAGCCGATCAGCGGAGAAGGGTGAATCTCCATCCAGTTCGTCTCTTCAATTTGCGAAGAAGGTGCTGGCTCGGGTTTTGAGTTCTTGGGTCAAGACTCTCCTTTCTGGACACTTGGAGGCAGGATTTGGCATGATCCCACATGTACAGGAGATTCTGACCGACACCGAAGAGGTTGGTCTGGATGTCACAGGTGCCAGGGCGATCGTTGATAGGATCATTGCACTGGGTGACAAGTGGTTTGAGACCATGGGTTTCCCTGACGACCAATTCTTCAAGGAGATGTTCTTGAACCCTGCTGATAAGGCTAAGTCTGACCTGAATGAGGCTACACAAAGCAAGAAGCAGCTAGTTCGGGAGAAGAACAAGGAAGAGCTAGCCATCATCGGATTGAGGCATGACCTTAACGTCCTTGATAGGGAAGTTGAGGAGGCCAGGAAACGTCTTGAGCATTTGAAGGCACAAGTCGATGCGAAGTGGGCTGCTATAACAGAGGCTCGTGACAGGGAGAGTACTCTGATTCGCAGGGTTGCAGATGCCGGTCAAGTTCTCGAGAGGAGGACTCTAGAAAACGAACGATGGCAAACTGCTGGGGAAGAGCTTCCCGGTGTAAAAGAAGGGTTACGGCATTCGCCAGCATCTCATGGCAAGTTCCTGAAGAAGCGTGCCTTGGAAACTCTGACGGCTGAGGCCAAAAGTTTGCTTGAGGAGCTGAAGCTTTGGCTGGAGACCATTTTTGGCTGAGCTCCTGATTTTTTATAGCAGAAACCATTCTTCTTTTTTTTTGGTACCACATGTATTTTTTGGTACTCTTTTTTTTTGTAGTGCTTGTGAACACTTTCTTTTTTTTGGTACCACATGTATTTTTTTTGGTACTTTTCTTTTTTTTTTTTTTTGTAGTGTTTGTGAACACTTTCTATTTTTTTTTTTTTTTGCTTTGGTACCACATGTATTTTTTTTGGTACCCTTTTTTTTGTTCCCTACGCTCACTCAAATCTTTTTGTGATGAAAGCAATTGCTAAATGGGATTTGATCAAAAGCTTTGTCATTTTGTGAAAATCTTTTGTCAAATAATTGTTTTGGCATGGGAGCCTGATTTTGGTTGTGGCGTGAAAGCCGCTTTTGAGATGGCATGGAAGCCGAAATTTTATGGCGTAAAAGCCAAAATTTGGGTTGGCATGGAAGCCGGTGTTTTTGTGGCATTTACAGCCAGTTTGGTGGCATTGATAGCCAATTTGTGGCATTTATAGCCGGTTTTGTGGCATTGATAGCCATTTTTTGAAAGCCAAGTTTTGGTTTGTCGGCGTGAAAGCCAATTTTTCGTGGCATTGATAGCCGGTTTGTGGCATTTATAGCCGGATTTTTGTGGCATTTACAGCCAGTTTGGTGGCATTGATAGCCAATTGGTGGCATTTATAGCCGGTTTGGTGGCATTGATAGCCAATTTGTGGCATTTATAGCCGGTTTGGTGGCATTGATAGCCAATTTGTGGCATTTATAGCCGGTTTTGACATGAGAGTCAGGTTTTTTTTGTGTGGCATTTGTAGCCGAGTTTTTTGAAAACCAAGTTTTGTTTTATTGGCATGAAAGTCGATTTTGGCGTTTATAGCCGGAAATTTTTGTTTTGGCATTCATAGCTGGATTTTGGCATTTATAGCCGAGTTTTGGTTTTCAAAATGCAGGTATCGACTAAATGTCGCCTCCCCGCTGAATGGTCTTGCAAGTATCGATGGAATGTCGCTTCCTTGCTCATTCGGTTTTGCGAGTATTGATGGAATGTCACTTCCTCGCGGGTTAGGTTTTGCAAGTATCGATGGAATGTCGCTTCCTCGCGAATTGGGGTGCAAATATCGACTAAGCGTCGCTTCCCTGCTTTTCCCAAGACTTTTGGTTTTGCGGGTACTGACTTGATGTCGTTTCTCCGCGATTTTTGAAATTTGAGGTTTTCTCGAACCATTTGTAATTTTGGGTTGTGGATAGCAACTGGTATGTTGCATCTCCACGATTTTTGAAATTGGGTTGTAGATATCAACTGGTTTGTTGCTTCTCCACGGTTTTTGGATTTTGCAAGTATCGACGAATTGTCGCTTCCCTGCGATTTTGGGTGCAAGTATCGATGGAATGTCGCATCCTTGCTTTTTTTCAAAATTTTTGTTTTGCGGGTACTGACTTTGATGTCATTTCCCCACGATTTTTGAAAAACCATTTTTTTTTTGTTTAAAGACACGAGGGTCGTAAATTTTGACCTAGAACCATTTGGCGGTAAAAGGTAAGGTGGACTAGGGTGGAAATCCCTGAATCCGGATTTTTGTTTCAAACCATGAATTTTGGTTCAAGGATCGAAAGCTTTGGTCAAGTCAGGGAGAGGCTCCTAAACTTGGATTTTTTTGTTTTTGAACAATGAAACGATGAAAGTAAGCATTGTTTTTGAATCTCTAGAAATTTTGACATTTGATATGAAAATTCTAAAGAGAGTGGGTTTGACGAGCGAGTACCTGAGAACAGGTTTTGGCCATACAGGCATTGCTCTTACCCAGTTGGGTAAGTCTTCAAGGGTAGTACCGCTTCAAGAACTTGCCGTTGATAGGCAGCATACATCTGTCGCCTTCCATGTTTAGGAGGGCATATGCGCCGTTGGAGAAGACTTTGTCGATGACGTAGGGTCCCTCCCATTTTGGTTCAAATTTGCCTTTGGATTTGTGTGCGAAGACCATTGGTCTTTTTACCGCAAGAACCAAGTCACCCTTTTTGTAGACGCGTTGCCGGACCCTTTTGTCAAAAGATCCTGCCATGCGTGCTTGGTAAAGTTCAATGCTTTGTCGAGCTTCGAGCCGTCTCTCGTCGAGATTGTCCAGCTCATGGAGTCGCAATTTGACATTGCTTTCTTGAGTCATGTCATTTTGTAGAGATACCCTCAGAGAAGGAATTTGTACCTCTAGGGGCACGACAGCTTCGCATCCATAGACCAAGGAGAATGGTGTGCTATGGGTTGGTCCTCGAACGGTGGTTCGATAGGCCCACAAAGCTTCAGACAGTTTATCGCTCCAGTCTCTTTTGTGACTAGAGACCATTTTCTTGAGGATTTTGCAGAGTGTCTTGTTGAAGGCTTCTGCTAATCCGTTTGCTGCCGGATTGTATGGAGTCGAAGGACAGCTTTGGATTTTGTATTTGTCGCAAAACCTGTAGAATCGATGATCTCGGAATTGTGGTCCGTTATCATGGACGAATCTCTTGGGTATGCCGAAACGACAAATGATGTTGGTGCGTAGGAATTGAAGAACTGATGAGGTCTTCATTTCGTTGAACGCAAATGCTTCTGACCACTTGGAGAAATAATCCGTTGCGGCGAAGATGAAGCGATGACCTTTGCTTGAAGGGGGAGAGATAGGACCTATGATGTCCATGCCCCATGCTTCAAAAGGCCATGAGATTGCTGTAGGATGCAGCCATTCCGGAGGCATGTGAATGTAATCTCCGTGAACTTGGCATAGCTGGCAGCGTTTGGCAAATTGCATTGCATCAGCAACCATGGTAGGCCAATAGTAACCTAACCTTTTTATCTGATCATAGAGCTTAGGACCTGCCTGATGGGCTCCACAAAGACCAGCATGAACTTCTTTAAGTGTTTCTTCGGCCTCTTGTTGTGACAAGCAGCGTAGAAGTACTCCGTTGAAGGATTTCCTGTAGAGGATTTTTGAAGGAATATCCAAATGAAAGTTTGGGGCTCGCCTTTGTATGCTTACCCGTTCTTTTGGATCTTCAGGTAGGATTCCGAACATAGTGTAATCAATGAACGGATCCCTCCAGTCGACGATTGAAGGTTGAAGGAAAGAGATCCGACTTCCAACCACTCGGTGGCATTCGGCAACTGCTTGGTGTGTGTTAAGAGGAGGGAAGATCCTTCTCTCGCACACTGTAATTTGCATGTTTTCCCCTTCCTGGATCGCCATTGATGCGGCAAGTCCGGCCAGGGCATCTGCACGGATATTTTCACCTCTACGAATGTGGGTGATGTTGCAGATGTCAAACTTTTGCAGAAGCGATTGTGCCTTGTTGTAATAAGGCAGCAGATCGGGCTTCCTGACTTCATATTTCTGATTCATCTGGTTGACGATCAGTTGAGAGTCTCCAAAGACTTCCAGCATGGTGATACCAGATTCGATGGCGAGTTCCAATCCTAGGATCAGAGCTTGGTATTCAGCTGCATTGTTTGTGCATGGTTCCAGTAGCGAGAAAGCGTGTGGAATCATGCATTTGTCGGGGCTAACAAAGAGGATGCCAACTCCTGAGATCAGCTTTCTTTTTTCATTTGTCCTGGTTGCACCGTCAAAGTACATGTCCCAGGAGGCATTTGGTGAGGAAGTCTCCACGTTGTAGACAGGTTCGTCTGGGAGATCATCTCTGAGTGGAGAATCTTTAGGCAATGGATGCTCTGCGAGGAAATCTGCCAGAGCTTGGCCTTTGATTGCTTTTTGTGGCACATACCTAATATCAAATTGTGATAGAAGGATGGACCATTTTGCCAGTCGGGCATTGAGAAAACCGGCCTTTGTGACAAGGATTTTCAAGAGGTTGATCCTTGAGACCAGGTAGACTGTTGGAAAGCAGATAGTGACGTAGCTTTTGTACGGCGAACATCACTGCAAGGCATTCTTTTTCGACTGGAGAGTAGCGATGCTCTGCACCTACTAGCATGCGGCTGAGGTAGTATAGAGCAGTTTCTTTTCCCTCACCATTCTCTTGTGCAAGCAGAGCGCCTACAGAATGATCAAGAGCTCTTGTGTACAAGATGAATGGTTTTCCAGTGGCAGGGGCAGCTAACACTGGAGGTTTGGTCAGGTATGACTTGATATCTTGAAATGCGGCTTCACAGTCGGCATCCCAGACAAAGTCTACACCCTTTTTCATCAATCGAGAGAATGGACGGCATTTCCCCGAAAGATTGGAGATGAACCGTCTGATGTAAGCCAATCTCCCTTGGAGCCCTTTTAGTTCTCTCAAGGTTCTTGGAGAGGGCATTTCTAGAATAGCCTTGACTTTTATGGGGTCAAGTTCTATTCCAGCTTTCCGAACAAGGAATCCGAGAAACTTACCCGACGAGACGCCGAAGAAGTATTTTAGAGGATTCATCCGCAGTTTGTGTTTGCGGAGTCGGAGGAAGACTTCCCGAAGATCTTTGAGATGGTCTTCTTTTCTTCTGCTTTTGACGGCGAGGTCATCAACGTAACATTCGACCGTCTTGTGCTGCATATCTTGGAATATTTTCATCATAGCCCTCTGATATGTGGCACCAGCATTTTTCAGACCAAATGGCATGACAGTGTAGCAATACACGCCAAATGGAGTCCGAAATGAAGTGTGTTTTTCATCCTCGGGATGCATCTTTATCTGATTGTAACCAGAGAAGCCATCCATGAATGTCATTCGCTCGAATCCGCAGGTATTGTCAATCATCACCTCCGGTATGGGGAGCGGGAATTCATCTTTAGGGCAAGCGCCATTCAGGTCTCTATAGTCAATACAGACCCTGATCTGCCCATTTTTCTTTGTCACGGGGACAATGTTGGCCAACCATTCTGGATGTTGTTCCTCACTGATGAAGCCGACACTTTTGAGCTTTTGAACTTCTTGTTCAATTTTATCCATCACATCTGGACGGAATCTTCTTTGGCCTTGTTTGACAGGCTTGACTTCTTCTTGAAGATTGAGTTTGTGGACTGCTACTTTGGGGTCTAAACCAGGCATTTCAGCATAGGACCATGCAAAGCAATCAACAAACTCACGAAGAAAAGCGATATACTCGGGTAACTCATCATCCTTTATATTCTTACTTATGAATACAGGACGTGGGTTATCAGGTGTTCCCAAGTCTATCTTTTCAACAGGATCTTCTGTCGGAAGGTTCGAAGGTGGTTCCTCCACAATATTTTCGGAGGCTTCCAACTCAACGAAACCTTCTGGAGTTTCAACTGCATTACCAGACCAAGGCTCTGTTCCTTTCCATGGATTTTCTTGATTGGTGATCTCCTCAAGGCTTGCTATGAGATAGTCCCAATCGCCTGTTGAGTCTGGTATTTCTTTTGGAGACGAGGGTTCTTCTGGGTCAGGATGCCACAAGTCTGTATTATCGGACGATTCCTCTTTATCATCAGAGAAATCATACCAATTGGATGAGCTTCCTGGATCTTTGTCAGGTAACTCTTTAAAGAGATATCCAGGGAGATCGATGTCCTCGTGGACTTGAGATGTTGAGGCTCGGTCGGTAAAACGACTTTTAAGCCTTTGTGTCAACTGTCTCAGAGGAGTGTCGGGATCATACCCTAACCCATATGAAGACTTTTCTACATGACCGTAGAGTCTCCAATCTTCTAGCTGGCTTTTGGTCAAGGCGGGCTCCAATGGCGTGAGAATACCGCGTCTTTCTCCCAAACCGACTGGGTTTTGAGCGTCATAGCCCATTTTCTTCATAATTGCTTGTGCCACAGGACTATATAGAGATAGCTGAGGCATACCTTCATTTTGGAAAGGTTCCAGCATGGAATCTGATGAAGAAGCGTCCGATCTATGGAAAAAGATCGGCCTTTGCTTTGGTGATGTTGCCGGAACAACAAAGGTAGCAGACGTAGGATCTTCTACATCAGCAGGTGTCTCCATCGGAGTGAGAGCAGGCTGAACTTGCTGAGTGTCAGCTTGGTTTGACGATGCATCATCTTCTGGCTCTGAGTCCGAGTCTGTGTCTTGCATGATAGACACGAGAGAGACAACAAATTTGCCCCCAGGCTTTTGTTTCGCCTTCTTCACTTTAGTCGTGATGACCAAAGGTTTTGAATTCTTGAGGGAGATAACGAAGGGAGATTGACTACTCTCTTCTAATTTGCCGGAGGGTTTGTTTTCTTCCGGTGATTTTTGAGGAGCCTTGCCTTTATCTTTCTGGAGATTTTCAGCAGGGGGTGCTATTTCCTCTTCTTCTTTTTCTCCTTCATACATCTGGGAGTCTGCGAAGTGGACTTCTTTACCTTTGAAGGGTTTCCTGTCCGCAAAGACTCGATGTACCATGCCGTCGTCGCCGACAAACTTGATGCATTGATGTAGAGTTGAAGGAACAACACCATTCTCGTGTATCCAAGGACGTCCGAGAAGGATGTTGTAGCATGAGGGGGTTTTTATTGCATACACAGTGACCTCAGAGATAAGATCACCGATTTGCAATTTGAACCTGATTTTGCCGATAGGCCTTTGAGTGCTCCCATCGTATCCAAAGATAGATACAGATGTGTGGCTTAGCTTGCTGGGTGGGATGCCCAACTCTTCAAGAGCCGAAGTGGAGATAAGGTTGAGTGCAGAACCTGGGTCGATCTGAACTCTATGTATCGGCATTTCTTTGATGTACCCTGTGAAGTACAGGGGTCGGTTGTGCCTTGCTTCGCCAAGTAGGAGGTCTTCCTTAGTGAAGGCGATGGTTGCACTGGCTGCCTTTTGAACCGAGAGGCATTGGATGCATGATCCCTCAGTTTTCTTTTTTTCTTCTTTTAAGGAAGTTTCAGAGTTTTTGACCCGGTAGTCCATTTCAATTTGGAGGACTTGTGGGGCATGTTTGTCGACATCCTCGTTCAGTTTTTGTAATTCTGAGATGAGATTATCACGAGTGCGTGGAGACATTCGTAATAAATCCAGGATGTGAAGACGTGCAGGTATGTGTTTGAAGTGCTCAACCAAGTCATACTTGAAAGCCTCCTTAGGGCCTGCATGTTCATCATTGTTGCCACTGGGGGCGCTTACAACATCTTTTCCCGAAGGATTTACATAAGTAAAGGAAGATTGGTTGTAATTTTTGTGGTAGTCCCGGCCCGAACGGGTGCCTCTACCAACTTCGAGAGCTTCTTGAGAAGGATCTTCGTTTGGAAGATTGTCTTCAGGATCAAGAGGCTGTAGTTTTTCATCTACTGGGGCTGTATCTGCAGCAGAGTTGCCATCCTCAGTGATTGTGTTGCACGGAGCATTTTCCGGGAGCAAGTCCTGAACAGCATCCAGCAGCTTTTCTTCTTCGTTGACCCATCCATCACCCCAAGTTGGGTTTTCTTCATGATGATGAGTCGGGAAGAATGTGTATCCTGAAGTCACAATCTCAGGAGAAGAAACCTGAGAGGGTGTCATCTCTGTGAAAGTCACGTGAGACGAGGTAGCTCCAGAGGATACATTGCTAGGCGTCGTCGGAGTGTAGGTAATCTCATCAGACGACGCTTCAAAAGAGCTATAATCCTGATATATTACATTACAGGAAGCTCTGATAGAAGATGTTGCCTGCTCGGAGTCAGACTCATCCTCGGATGTAAGAGGATCGTCAATCCAGCAATGTTCTCCATTTTCAGGAGTTGAGGGAGGAGGTACCTGATGGGCTTCAGGGACTTCCGGCTCTGGATTGTGAGGAATCTCGTTGACGCGGTCTTGCTCTTGTTCTAGAGCGAGACGCTGCAAGATCCTTGCATATTCTTCAAGATCAGGCATGGGAGCCAGATCTTCTTCTTCGTCTTCTCCGTGTGGCTCAACATAGTTGATTTCCACTGGAGCAATGACAGGTGCTGGGTTAACAGCATCTTCTTGTGCAGCCTCTTGGTCTTCTTCATCATCAGACCAGGATCCTTGTGGTTGCAAGGGGTTATACCAGATTACTGACATAAGGTGAGTTTCAGGAACCCATTCTTCATCGGAGAGATATTCTCCTGTTTCAAGAGATTCCTCCCACTCATCGGTGTAGTTGGGCTCGAATCCATCGTCGGTGTCGCTGGACTCGTATCCATCAATGGAGAATCCAACTACCGAGTTGCAAGAGTATGATGCCCCCTGCATGGCTTCTTTTTTGAATTGAGGTGGCATGATATCACTGAGAGTGAAGTTTCTTACCGCCTTTGAAGTCTCTGGAAGGGACGTTTCTGCTGCCCCGAGTGAAGTGGTAGAGGAGGCCTCTGCCTTTTCATGGACTTTTTGTTTTGGCTGGGTCTTCTCTTGCCGTTTGAGCCTGAGGAGATGTTTCTTGGCTTGCCTTCGCTGCTGAGCGGTCGGCTTTGTTTTGACGATCTCCCAATTTTCATCTTCCAGGAGATCGGGATGTACCCATATGGGTTGTCCGTCTGGTGTCGGGCAAGGAACCAACACTTCGGACGTTTGAATTCTATTTATCACCTTGAAGGAAGTAGTGATCTTCTTCTTCGGTGACTTTGGTGTTTGTCCATATGACACCATGTTGACGGAGGCAGTCCCATAGTTTTTGTCAAAGGTGATGACTCCGTTTTTCCACATCTCGTTTATCTTCTCTCTCACAACAAAGCATTGATTGAGAGGATGCGAGACCATCTGGTGGTATGGACAGTACCGAGGATCATTGGTTTTGCCAACGTCTCCAGGTCTTTTGGGCTCTGGCAAAATGAGTTTGCCATTTGCTAGGAGAGCCTCAAAGATTTCTTCGACGTCTTCATCGAACGGATATTTCTTTTCTACTCGCTCTTTGAAGGCATCAGAGAGTTCAGGTCTCTTACCTGCAGCTCTATTTTCAGCTTTCTTTGGTTGCTGAGGAGCTGACTTAGTCTGCACATTGAGAACCTCCTTCTTCTTTGGTTTAGAGGTTGCAACAGCAGTCGGCTCTTTCTTTGATGATTTCTGACTGTTGAGGTCTTTGATCTCCGTTTCAGCTTCCATGGAAGCTTCCAGGAGTTCCCCCAGGTTCTTTGATTTATTGCCGATGATCATGGAGCGAATTTTAGCTCTCATGTTGTTTCGGCAGATGTCGACTAGCGACGCTTGTGGCAGTACATCTGAGCATTTGTACGCCATTGCTTTCCACTTGTGAATGAAGTCATAAGTTGACTCATTCTCTCCCTGTTTTAGGCTGCAGAGCTGAGCCATAGTAACAGGATGATCCTCACCTTGGAAGTGGGTCAGGAAGCGTGTCTCCAGCATAGCCCAGTTCTGAATGGAGTTCTCCGGCAGAGTGGAGTACCAATCGAAGGCCGTACCTTTTAGGGTACTTGCAAAGAGGCGAATCTTGAGTGCATCTTGATCCGCGATAGCTCCCGTCAAGATCTTGAAGTGGATGACGTGCTGTCTGGCCGATCCTTTCCCCGTATATGTTTGGAGAGTAGGATGCTTGAATTTTGTGGGGAACGGGACCGAGTCCATCCATAAAGGATATGGTGGCTTGATCCCATGCTCTTTGAGTATATCCTCTTCTTTTGCTTTGGCGAGGATACTGTCTACGTCCTTTTTGGTAAGGGCGCGTGACTCATTTTCTTCTCCATTTTCCTCGTTATTGCCATGATTCGGAGGAGGCTTATTGTTCACCTGATTTTGGACGACAATGAGAAGGTTTTTCATCAGAGTTTCAATCCTCTGCTGGCCTTGTTCCAACTGCTGAATGCGTGTGAGCGCATCATCTCGAGGTGGATTCTGAGGTGGCGGCTCAGAACTTGTAGCCAAGACGTTCATCCCTCGGGATTCAAACGAAGAAATCGTCCTGGTGACCGAGCTGGGGCTCATTCTTTTTGATGAAGAGCTTGATGAAGGATTACTCTCCCGTCCTTGGCTGGAAGGGGCAGGAGATTCTTCGGGATGTCTTTGTGTCCTGGTGACGCTACGGGTCACCGGACGTCGGACATGGATTTTTGATGCTGACCTTTGGCGTCTTCTGGTTTTTCCAACCATATGGACGGCAGCAACTTGGTCGGGTCTTTCTTTTTCGACCCATTTGCGGGAGACTTGAAGTGTAGGAGGCTGGGTCCTTTGCTTCTCTAGTCTCTTTTGTCGATATGACGCACGGCGGCGTGCTCGACGAGCGATTTGAGCTTTGGTCAGCTCCGGCTGGGCTCTGACGATGAAGGATGTGCTCCCTCGGGCGCAGCAGCCGAGCTTGTCTTCTTTGTGGTTGGGCAAGGACAGGATGCGGACCCGGTCCTTTGCCTGTTGCAGCGAAGCTTTAAACCTTTCGAGTTCGGCCCCTGTAGAGATAAAGGGTCGAACTGAAGGGGTGTAGGCCCTAGCAGGTGCTTGTAGAGGCCTAGTGATGCATGATCTGATTTTGGGCCTGTAGGAACAAGCCGGCTCATGCTGGGTTGACTTGGGAGTCAAGTTGGAGATGGGTCTCTCCTCTTTCATGTAGGCAAGAGGGTAGAACTGGTTTTCTTTGAGTGGGGCCAGGTATGCTGGCTTGGTGGAGGTTTGAGACCTCCTTTGTTTTGGGGAAGGTCTTGGAGACCAAGTCTTGGGATAGACCTGGTTGTTTGTGGGTCGAGGCTTCGCGGGGGTGCCGCGGGCTTCAGGCTTTTGGGCGCTCGCCTTTGGTGTCACGAGAGTGACACGTTGAGAGGCGATCTTCTGCCTTTTGGCAGGCGCAGTTTGTTCTTCGGGAAGTGGGAATGGTCCCAGCGTCCCAAAGAAGATAGTCCGGGGAGTCGAGGTCGACCCGGAGTTCAGAGAGTTGCCGAGGGAGTTGACGCTTCGGCAGCTGGCGGGGCGCTTGTAAGTGCGCTCGGTTTGCTTCTGTTGAAGCATGAGTTGGTGCTTGTTCTCATCGAAGATAATGGTTAAGGCTGCCATTGTTAGTTTCGAAAAAGTTCTGAAAACAAGACCACATCCATTAGTAATCACAAGAATATAATGATCATAAATGGGAATTTCTATGGTTGTCTTTTCAAATCGCTTAAGGGATATGACCCAAGCGACATGAAGAAGGCAAAAAGCCATAGATGGTACAATTGTTCTAACAGCAAGTATGGTGAGCCCAGAATGAGCGTTCCAGTGACTGCTAGAAGCAATTGTAAACCTAAATTCGACTTATCGAGAAGCAGGGCTTGCTCGAGATAAGAAGAATATAAGGTAGGAGTTACAAATGTGCCGGTCACAGATACAGTAGACCCTGAAAGGGCGTACCAGTATTGCTATGCACAAATGTTGGAGATCGCATCCATGAGATGGGATTCTTTGTTTTGAAATGTCAGAAATGGATTCGTCAAAGAGAGCAGGTGGCATTCCGATTCAAATACGGGCTCAACGATTTCCGCGAGCGCCAGTACTCAGAAGGGAAGAGACCACAATTTCTCGAATCTGAATCCAAAAAGTGACGAGTTTTTGGAGATTTTTTTTTTGAAATGATTTTTTTTATTTTTATTTTATTTTTTTTTATTTTTTATTTTTTTTTTAAATATATTTTTTTATTTATTTTTTTATTTTATTTTTTTTTTGAAAATTTTTGTTTTTTTTTTTTTTTTTTTAAGATTTTTTTTTTGAAAATCTTTTTTTTTTTTATTTTTTTTTTAATTTTTTAAGATTTAAAGACGAGAGAGTACACATAGGCCTCCTAATCCGGTCGTATGAAACCTCAATTGATAGAATTGCCCCCAGGTAAGGGTAGGATTACTTAATGAACCCGTTTGGAGGACCCTTGCCTAGAACAGTCAAGCTGTCTCCACACTCTGGACAAGGCTTTTCTTGAATCAATCGTGATAAAAGAACGCAATTGGTTTAACCTTAGTGGTCTATGTCCCTTTTTTTATAAAAATCCCAAATAGACTCATCGAAGAGAAACGATGGCCCAAAACCTTAGTCGAACGGGCTCAACATTTCTGCAAGCACCAAAGAACGATAGGATAGGAACAAAGATTCTCAATTTTGAATCCAAACTAAGAAAACTAATTTTTTTTTATTTTTATTTTTTTTAATATATTTTTTTTTTGAAATCTCTAATGAACTCATCGAAGAGAAACGATGGTCCAAAACCTTAGTCGAACGGGCTCAACATTTCTGCAAGCACCAAAGAACGATAGGATAGGATCAAGGTTTCTCAATTTTGAATCCAAACTAAGAAAACTAATTTTTTTTTTTTTGAAAAGAGAAAGAATGGAAACAAACTCAAAGAAATAGAAATTTCCAAAAAATCCCATCTCATGTTTTTTTTTTAGGATGCAAAATCCAACATAGGCTACCAGCTAGAAAGTAGCCAAGGAATCCGGAAAAGAAGTATAAGCATAGAGCAAAAAGTATGATATGCAAATATTTCATTTCCAAGCACCGTGTTCTCAAATGAACGAGTCCCACCGGGTGTGCCAGCTTGATGGAACGCGCTCCGAGGCGCCGTTGGGGCGGCTACCGGGGTCGGCGGAACGTGGGAGTCCGTCGGGTCCGGCCCTTTCGCGCCCTGGCGGGCCCTGAAGCGTGCATCAACATTTCTTTTGTGTGGGTGTGCCAGATTTTCTATTTTACTTGGAATTGCAAGTGGTAATCCGGAGATCAACCTTCGCAAGTAAAAAGGAAATCAACTTCTTTCAAGTTTTCCATTGCACAAATATTTAAGAAAAGAGACATTTTCTTGGTTTGCCGTGAAAGGCGATTTTGTTTGGCATTTATAGCCGATTTTGGCGTTTATAGCCGATTTACAATTCTTATCAATAATGAAAGACAAGATTTGTGATTTTTGTCTCTTTTAGAAAAATACAAACTACAATGAAAAGCAAGAAAAGGAAGATCTAACTTTTCAGGAGATTGTGGGGGACTCGTTCAGATTGACGGTCGCAAGCCATGTATGGGCTTCGCCATCATCCATGCAGATGAGAACAGAAGATGCTCTTGATTCGCTTGGCTTGGCTATAACCTCAGGTTTTTAGAGGACAAAGACCAAGAGAAGGTCCTATGTCCAATAAAAAGCTAAGTAGACGGGCTGAAAAGCCACGTCTAAGCCATTGGAGGCAGCAGGAGAAGGCAAGGACCTTGGGGGGGGGGGGGGGTGCCCCCCAAGGGACGTTTGTCACCTTGTAGTGGTGGCCGGTGCAGAACTTCAGCAGAGTGATTTCTCTCTTTTTCTTTCTCTCAGATCTCTTTCTGATCCCTTTTTTTTCTGATCTTCTGATTTTCTGCTCTTTTTTCTGATCCCAATTTCAATGGAATGCTCTCCTATTTATAGGCTTTTGGTAGCCATTTAGGAGGGTTTATGAGCCTTAATGGCTTTAATGGGAGGAGTTACAAGATTTATTTCTTGATTTTGTAACTCCTTTTTCCTTGAACCTGATTGGCCGATGGAGATTAAGGGCTTTTAATCACCTTAATTACCATAATGGGAGGAGTTTCATGGTTTTAAATGCCATGAATCAATTGACTTGTAACTCCTAAATGCTTGCTTCTGATTGGGCCGTCCAAAGAAATGAATTAATGACTGCAATAAAGCCAGTCAATTAACCACATTAATTGGTCACCGAGCAGTCGAAGAGTCGCGGGCCGTGCCGTGTCTTCTGGAATTCTTCTGGCGATGATCATCGATGGATCTACATGCTGATCGACATCGGATGAACATGTAACTTCAGACATTGATAGCTAAGAGTGGGCCGGTGACATCTGTCTTGTCGATTTCACGATCGGTCGGACAGAAAGTGCACTTTCTTGGTCGACCGGTTGGCGATCTTGGAGCGATCAATGATGATTTTATGCTTTTGACGGCGGATCCGAGATGTCGTCGGATATGAGTCAATTTAAAGCACTAAAAATCACATTTTCAGGAAACCACAGGGGCCAAAGTGCGCGATAGGCAAAAAAAGACGGAAAAACGGGTCACCGGCGGAAAATCCGGTGACCCGGACCTCCATGGTCGCCGGCGACCATGGGCCATGGTCGCCGGCGACCATGGACCGGCGACCATGGGCCATGGTCGCAGGGGTCTGCGACCCTGGGGGATTTTTCCCCTTCGCAACCCGTTTTGCGGTCGTTTTGAGGTCTTTTTCGTCGCCGTTTTCTTCTGTATTTTTCTTGACATTTCTTCTCATTTATTGGCTTGATTTCCCTGTAGAAAACTTGATGAGAATCCTTGCATTTTTAGAGTGCAAAGTTTCCAATTTTCCGGGAAAGCTGAAGACTTTGTCGCGTAGAGCTGCTGATTTTCCGCCAGAAGCTGAAACTTGGTCAAACGATGTCGGAATGACCTGAAATTTGAGGTGAAGCCTCCTGAGCAATAAATAAGACCAACCATAGGCTTTTGTTTGAGTTTTGAAGCCGTTTGGGGTCCCGTCGATGCTTCACTTGATTTTGCTGCGGGGAAAATGCCGAGCTTTGATATGTGGCCAAACGATGTCCGATTGACCTGAAATTTGACGGGGAGCCTATTGGAGTCATTTTGAGACGTTCCATGGGCTCCGTTTTGGATGTCATGGTCCCAGGTTGCTCCGCCGCCGGTAGGCTTGATTTTCTCTCGGAGCATCGAAACCTGGTCAAACGTTGTCGGAATGACCTGAAATTCGACGTGCAGCCTTTTGGAAGCATGTTGAAGCCACTCATGCACTTGGTTTGATGAGCGAAGGCTTCGGTGGTTCCCGCCGCCGGGAGGCTTGATTTTGCTGCTCGAGCATTGATGGAGGGTCAAACGTTGTCGGTTTGACTTGAAATTTGGCATAGAGCCCTTTTGAGACATGCTGGAGTCATCTGTAGGCTTTGATCGAAGTTTTGACGTCTCCGATGATGTCGCCGCCGGGAGCTCCCGTTTAGCTGTCGGATAAGTGAAGTTAGGCCAAATGTTGTCGAAATGGCCCGAAACTTCATGTGTACTCTTCTCTTGGCTATCTTGAAGGATCTTGCAGTTTTTGTTTGATTCTGACAAGATTTGAATTTTTGGAGAAATTGCATTGCCTATTTATGGCAGGTTGCGACTTCATGCAGCTTTCTTGATTTGAAGAGGCAAAGTGACATTTTCGGTGTCAACAACCTACACTCCGACGACGCCTAGCAATGTATCCTCTGGAGCTACCTCGTCTCACGTGACTTTCACAGAGATGGCACCCTCTCAGGTTTCTTCTCCTGAGACTATGACTTCAGGATACACATTCTTCCCGACTCATCATCATGAAGAAAACCCAACTTGGGGTGATGGATGGGTCAATGAAGAAGAAAAGCTGCTGGATGCTGTTCAGGACTTGCTCCCGGAAAATGCTCCGTGCAACACAATCACTGAGGATGGCAACTCTGCTGCAGATACATCCCCAGTAGATGAAAAACGACAGCCTCTTGATCCTGAAGACAATCTTCCAAACGAAGATCCTTCTCAAGAAGCTCTCGAAGTTGGTAGACGCACCCGTTCGGGCCGGGACTACCACAAAAATTACAACCAATCTTCCTTTACTTATGTAAATCCTTCGGGAAAAGATGTTGTAAGCGCCCCCAATGGCAACAATGATGAACATGCAGGCCCCAAGGAGGCTTTCAAGTATGACTTGGTTGAGCACTTCAAACACATACCTGCACGTCTTCACATCCTGGATTTATTACGAATGTCTCCACGCACTCGTGATAATCTCATCTCAGAATTACAAAAACTGAATGAGGATGTCGACAAACATGCCCCACAAGTCCTCCAAATTGAAATGGACTACCGGGTCAAAAACTCAGAAACCTCCTTAAAAGGAGAAAAAGAGAAAAGCGAGGGATCATGCATCCAATGCCTCTCGGTTCAAAAGGCAGCCAGTGCAACCATCGCCTTCACTAAGGAAGACCTCCTACTTGGCGAAGCAAGGCACAACCGACCCCTGTACTTCACAGGGTACATCAAAGAAATGCCGATACATAGAGTTCAGATCGACCCAGGTTCTGCACTCAACCTTATCTCCACTTCGGCTCTCGTAGAGTTGGGCATCCCACCCAACAAGCTAAGCCACACATCTGTATCTATCTTTGGATACGATGGGAGTGCTCAAAGGCCTATCGGCAAAATCAGGTTCAAATTGCAAATCGGTGATCTTATCTCTGAGGTCACTGTGTATGCAATAAAAACCCCCTCATGCTACAACATCCTTCTCGGACGTCCTTGGATACACGAGAACGGTGTTGTCCCTTCAACTCTACATCAATGCATCAAGTTCGTCGGCGACGACGGCATGGTACATCGTGTCTTTGCGGACAGAAAACCCTTCAAAGGTAAAGAAGTCCACTTCGCAGACTCCCAGATGTATGAAGGACAAAAAGAAGAAGAGGAAATAACACCCCCTGCTGAAAATCTCCAGAAAGATAAAGGCAAGGCTCCTCAAAAATCACCGGAAGAAGACAAACCCTCCGGCAAATTAGAAGAGAGTAGTCAATCTCCCTTCGTTATCTCCCTCAAGAATTCAAAACCTTTGGTCATCACGACTAAAGTGAAGAAGGCGAAACAAAAGCCTGGGGGCAAATTTGTTGTCTCTCTCGTGTCTATCATGCAGGACACAGACTCGGACTCAGAGCCAGAAGACGATGCATCGTCAAGCCAAGCTGACACTCAGCAAGTTCAACCTGCTCTCACTCCGATGGAGACACCTGCTGATGTAGAAGATCCTACGTCTGCTACCTTTGTTGTTCCGGCAACATCACCAAAGCAAAGGCCGATCTTCTTCCATAGATCGGACGCTTCTTCATCAGATTCCATGCTGGAACCTTTCCAAAATGAAGGTATGCCTCAGCTATCTCTATATAGTCCTGTGGCACAAGCAATTATGAAGAAAATGGGCTATGACGCTCAAAACCCAGTCGGTTTGGGAGAAAGACGCGGTATTCTCACGCCATTGGAGCCCGCCTTGACCAAAAGCCAGCTAGAAGATTGGAGACTCTACGGTCATGTAGAAAAGTCTTCATATGGGTTAGGGTATGATCCCGACACTCCTCTGAGACAGTTGACACAAAGGCTTAAAAGTCGTTTTACCGACCGAGCCTCAACATCTCAAGTCCACGAAGACATCGATCTCCCTGGAAATCTCTTTAAAGAGTTACCTGACAAAGATCCAGGAAGCTCATCCAACTTGTACGATTTCTCTGATGATAAAGGGGAATCGTCCGATAATAAAGACTTGTGGCATCCTGACCCAGAAGAACCCTCGTCTCCAAAAGAAATACCAGACTCAACAGGCGATTGGGACTATCTCATAGCAAGCCTTGAGGAGATCACCAATCAAGAAAATCCATGGAAAGGAACAGAGCCTTGGTCTGGTAATGCAGTTGAAACTCCAGAAGGTTTCGTTAAGATGGAAGCCTCCGAAAATATTGTGGAGGAACCACCTTCGAACCTTCTGACAGAAGATCCTGCTCAAAAGATAAACTTGGGAACACCTGATAACCCACGTCCTGTATTCATAAGCAAGAATATAAAGGATGATGAGTTACCCGAGTATATCGCTTTTTTTCGTGAGTTCGTTGATTGCTTTGCATGGTCCTATGCTGAAATGCCTGGTTTAGACCCCAAAGTAGCAGTCCACAAACTCAATCTTCAAGAAGACATCAAGCCTGTCAAACAAGGCCAAAGAAGATTCCGTCCAGATGTGATGGATAAAATTGAACAAGAAGTTCAAAAGCTCAAAAGCGTTGGCTTCATCCGTGAGGAACAACATCCAGAGTGGTTGGCCAATATTGTCCCCGTGACAAAGAAAAATGGGCAGATCAGAGTCTGTATTGACTATAGAGACTTGAATGGCGCTTGCCCTAAAGATGAATTCCCGCTCCCCATACCGGAGGTGATGATTGACAATACCTGCGGATTCGAGCGAATGACATTCATGGATGGCTTCTCTGGTTACAATCAGATAAAGATGCATCCCGAGGATGAAAAACACACTTCATTTCGGACTCCATTTGGCGTGTATTGCTACACTGTCATGCCATTTGGTCTGAAAAATGCTGGTGCCACATATCAGAGGGCTATTATGAAAATATTCCAAGATATGCAGCACAAGACGGTCGAATGTTACGTTGATGACCTCGCCGTCAAAAGCAGAAGAAAAGAAGACCATCTCAAAGATCTTCGGGAAGTCTTCCTCCGACTCCGCAAACACAAACTGCGGATGAATCCTCTAAAATGCTTCTTCGGCGTCTCGTCGGGTAAGTTTCTCGGATTCCTTGTTCGGAAAGCTGGAATAGAACTTGACCCCATAAAAGTCAAGGCTATTCTAGAAATGCCCTCTCCAAGAACCTTGAGAGAACTAAAAGGGCTCCAAGGGAGATTGGCCTACATCAGACGGTTTATCTCCAATCTTTCGGGGAAATGCCGTCCATTCTCTCAATTGATGAAAAAGGGTGTAGACTTTGTCTGGGATGCCGACTGTGAAGCCGCATTTCAAGATATCAAGTCATACCTGACCAAACCTCCAGTGTTAGCTGCCCCTGCCACTGGAAAACCATTCATCTTGTACACAAGAGCCCTTGATCACTCTCTAGGTGCTCTGCTTGCACAAGAAAATGATGAAAGAAAAGAAGCTGCTCTATACTACCTCAGCCGCATGCTAGTAGGTGCAGAGCATCGCTACTCTCCAGTCGAAAAGGAATGTCTTGCAGTGATGTTCGCCGTACAAAAGCTACGTCACTACTTGCTTTCCAACACAGTCTACCTCGTCTCAAGGATCAACCTCTTAAAGGTCCTTGTCACAAAGGCAGGTTCTCTCAATGCCCGACTGGCAAAATGGTCCATCCTTCTATCACAATTTGATATTAGGTATGTGCCACAAAAAGCAATCAAAGGCCAAGCTCTAGCAGATTTCCTCGCAGAGCATCCATTGCCTAAAGATTCTCCACTCAGAGATGATCTCCCAGACGAACCTGTCTACAACGTGGAGACTTCCTCGCCAAATGCCTCCTGGGACATGTACTTTGACGGTGCAACCAGGACAAATGAAAAAAGAAAGCTGATCTCAGGAGTTGGCATCCTCTTTGTTAGCCCTGACAAATACATGATTCCACACGCTTTCTCACTACTGGAACCATGCACAAACAATGCAGCTGAATACCAAGCTCTGATCCTAGGATTGGAACTCGCCATCGAATCCGGTATCACTATGCTGGAAGTCTTTGGAGACTCTCAACTGATCGTCAACCAGATGAATCAGAAATATGAAGTCAGGAAGCCCGATCTGCTGCCTTATTACAACAAGGCACAATCGCTTCTGCAAAAGTTTGACATCTGCAACATCACCCACATTCGTAGAGGTGAAAACATCCGTGCAGATGCCCTTGCCGGACTTGCCGCATCAATGGCGATCCAGGAAGGGGAAAACATGCAAATTACAGTGTGCGAGAGAATCCTCCCTCCTCTTAACACACACCAAGCAGTTGCTGAATGCCACCGAGTGGTTGGAAGTCGGATCTCTATCCTTCAACCTTCAATCGGCGACTGGAG
The DNA here is from genome assembly GCA_028538565.1 of Umbellularia californica. Lineage (NCBI taxonomy): Eukaryota > Viridiplantae > Streptophyta > Magnoliopsida > Laurales > Lauraceae > Umbellularia > Umbellularia californica. Next base: position 14,957,665 of record JAPQWN010000005.1, read on the forward strand.
GGATCCGTTCATTGATTACACTATGTTCGGAATCCTACCTGAAGATCCAAAAGAACGGGTAAGCATCCAAAGGCGAGCCCCAAACTTTCATTTGGATATTCCTTCAAAAATCCTCTACAGGAAATCATTCAACGGAGTACTTCTACGCTGCTTGTCACAACAAGAAGCTGAAGAAACACTCAAAGAAGTTCACGCTGGTCTTTGTGGAGCTCATCAGGCTGGTCCCAAGCTCTACGACCAAATCAAAAGGTTGGGTTACTACTGGCCTACCATGGTACCCGACGCAATGCAATTCGCTAAGCGCTGCCAACAATGCCAAGTTCATGGAGACTACATTCACATGCCTCCAGAATGGCTGCATCCTACAGCAATCTCATGGCCTTTTGAAGCATGGGGCATGGACATCATAGGTCCTATCTCTCCCCCTTCAAGCAAAGGTCATCGCTTCATCTTCGCCGCTACGGATTATTTCTCCAAGTGGTCAGAAGCATTTGCGTTCAACGAAATGAAGACCTCATCAGTTCTTCAATTCCTACGCACCAACATCATTTGTCGTTTCGGCATACCCAAGAGATTCGTCCATGATAACGGACCACAATTCCGGGATCATCGATTCTACAGGTTTTGCGACAAATACAAAATCCAAAGCTGTCCTTCGACTCCATACAATCCGGCAGCAAACGGATTAGCAGAAGCCTTCAACAAGACACTCTGCAAAATCCTCAAGAAAATGGTCTCTAGTCACAAAAGAGACTGGAGCGATAAACTGTCTGAAGCTTTGTGGGCCTATCGAACCACCGTTCGAGGACCAACCCATAGCACACCATTCTCCATGGTCTATGGATGCGAAGCTGTCGTGCCCCTAGAGGTACAAATTCCTTCTCTGAGGGTATCTCTACAAAACAACATGACTCAAGAAAGCAATGTCAAATTGCGACTCCATGAGCTGGACAATCTCGACGAGAGACGGCTCGAAGCTCGACAAAGCATTGAACTTTACCAAGCACGCATGGCAGGATCTTTTGACAAAAAGGTCAGGCAACGCGCCTACAAAAAGGGTGACTTGGTTCTTGCGGTAAAAAGACCAATGGTCTTCGCTCACAAGTCCAAAGGCAAGTTTCAACCAAAATGGGAGGGACCCTACGTCATCGACAAGGTCTTCTCCAACGGCCCATATGCCCTCCTAAACATGGAAGGCGACAGATGTATGCTGCCTATCAACGGCAAGTTCTTGAAGCGGTACTACCCTTGAAGACTTACCCAACTGGGTAAGAGCAATGCCTGTATGGCCAAAACCTGTTCTCAGGTACTCGCTCATCAAACCCACTCTCTTTAGAATTTTCATATCAAATGTCAAAATTTCTAGAGATTAAAAAACAATGCTTACTTTCATCGTTTCATTGTTCAAAAACAAAAAAAAAAAATCCAAGTTTAGGAGCCTCTCCCTGACTTGACCAAAACTTTCGATCCTTGAACCAAAATTCATGGTTCGAAACGAAAATCCGGATTCAGGGATTTCCACCCTAGTCCACCTTACCTTTTACCGCCAAATGGTTCTAGGTCAAAATTTACGACCCTCGTGTCTTTAAACAAAAAAAAAATTGGTTTTTCAAAAATCGTGGGGAAACGACATCAAAGTCAGTACCCGCAAAACAAAAATTTTGAAAAAAAGCAAGGATACTGTTGACACCAAAAATGTCACTTTGCCTCTCCAAATCAAGAAAGCTGCATGAAGTCGCAACCTGCCATAAATAGGCAATTCAATTTCTCCAAAAAATTAAATCTTGTCAGAATCAAACAAAAACTGCAAGATCCTTCAAGATAGCCAAGAGAAGAGTACACATGAAGTTTCGGGCCATTTCAGAATCATTTGGCCTAACTTCGCTTCTCCGACAGCTAAAATGGCGCTCCCGGCGGCAATATCATCGGAGATGTCAAAACTTCGATCAGAGCCTACAGATGACTCCAGCATGTCTCAAAAGGGCTCCATGCCAAATTTCAAGTCAAACCGACAATGTTTGACCCTCCATCAATGCTCGAGTAGCAAAATCAAGCCTCCCGGCGGCGGGAACCACCAAAGCCTTCGCTCATCAAACCAATTGCATGAGTGGCTTCAACATGCTTCCAAAAGGCTGCACGTCGAATTTCAGGTCATTCCGATAACGTTTGACCAGGTTTTGATGCTCCGAGAGAAAATCAAGCCTACCGGCGGCGGAGCAACCCTGGACCATGACATCCAAAACGGAGCCCATGGAACGTCTCAAAATGACTCCAATAGGCTCCCCGTCAAATTTCAGGTCAATCGGACATCGTTTGGCCACATATCAAAGCTCGGCATTTTCCCCGCAGCAAAATCAAGTGAAGCATCGACGGGACCCCAAACGGCTTCAAAACTCAAACAAAAGCCTATGGTTGGTCTTATTTATTGCTCAAGAGGCGTCACCTCAAATTTCAGGTCATTCCGACATCGTTTGACCAAGTTTCAGCTTCTGGCGGAAAATCAGCAGCTTTACACGACAAAGTCTTCGGCTTTCCCAGAAAATTGGAAACTTTGCACTCTAAAAATGCAAGGATTCTCATCAGGTTTTTTACAGGGAAATCAAGCCCATAAATGAGAAGAAATGTCAGGAAAAATACAGAAGAAAACGGCGACGAAAAAGACCTCAAAACGACCGTAAAACGGGCTCCGAAGGGGAAAAATCCCCCAGGGTCGCAGGCCCCTGCGACCATGGCCCATGGTCGCCGGCCCATGGTCGCCGGCGACCATGGAAGTCCGGGTCACCGGATTTTTCGCCGGTGACCCGTTTTTCCGTCTTTTTTCGCGTTTCGCGCACTTTGGCCCCTGTGGTTTCCTGAAAATGTGATTTTTAGTGCTTTAAATTGACTCATATCCGACGACATCTCGGATCCGCCGTCAAAAGCATAAAATCATCATTGATCGCTCCAAGATCGTCAACCGGCTGACCAAGAAAGTGCACTTTCTGTCCGACCGATCGTGAAATCGACGAGACAGATGTCACCGGCCCGCTCTTAGCTATCAATGTCTGAAGTTACATGTTCATCCGATGTCGATCAGCATGTAGATCCATCGATGATCATCGCCAGAAGAATTCCAGAAGACACGGCACGGCCCGCGACTCTTCGACTGCTCGGCGACCAATTAATGTGGTTAATTGACTAGCTTTATTATAGTCATTAATTCATTTCTTTGGACGGCCCAATCAGAACCAAGCATTTGGGAGTTACAAGTCAATTGATTCATGGCATTTAAACCATGAAACTCCTCCCATTATGGTAATTAAGGTGATTAAAAGCCCTTAATCTCCATCGGCCAATCAGATTCAAGGAAAAAGGAGTTACAAAATCAAGAAATAAATCTTGTAACTCCTCCCATTAAAGCCATTAAGGCTCATAAACCCTCCTAAATGGCTACCAAAAGCCTATAAATAGGAGAGCATTCCATTGAAATCGGGATCAGAAAAAAAAAGATCAGAAAGAGATCTGAGAGAAAGAAAAAGAGAGAAAAACTCTGCTGAAGTTCTGCACCGGCCACCACTACAAGGTGACAAAAGTCCCTTGGGGGGCACCCCCCCCCCCCCCCCCCAAGGTCCTTGCCTTCTCCTGCTGCCTCCAATGGCTTAGACGTGGCTTTTCAGCCCGTCTACTTAGCTTTTTATTGGACATAGGACCTTCTCTTGGTCTTTGTCCTCTAAAAATCTGAGGTTATAGCCAAGCCAAGCGAATCAAGAGCATCTTCTGTTCTCATCTGCATGGATGATGGCGAAGCCCATACATGGCTTGCGACCGTCAATCTGAACGAGTCCCCCACAATCTCCTGAAAAGTTAGATCTTCCTTTTCTTGCTTTTCATTGTAATTTGTATTTTTCTAAAGAGACAAAAATCACAACTCTTGTCTTTCATTATTGATAAGAATTATAAATCGGCTATAAACGCCAAAATCGGCTATAAATGCCAAACAAAATCGCCTTTCACGGCAAACCAAGAAAATGTCTCTTTTCTTAAATATTTGTGCAATGGAAAACTTGAAAGAAGTTGATTTCCTTTTTTACTTGCGAAGGTTGATCTCCGGATTACCACTTGCAATTCCAAGTAAAATAGAAAATCTGGCACACCCACATAAAAGAAATGTTGATGCACGCTTCAGGCCCGCCAGGGCGCGAAAGGGTCGGACCCGACGGACTCCCACGTTCCGCCGACCCCGGTAGCCGCCCCACGGCGCCTCGGACCGCGTTCCATCAGATGCGACATTCCATCGATACTTGCACCCAAAATCGCAGGGAAGCGACATTTCGTCGATACTTGCAAAATCCAAAAACCGTGGAGAAGCAACAAACCAGTTGATATCCACAACCCAATTTCAAAAATCGTGGAGACACAACATTTCAGTTGATATCCACAACCCAAATTTCAAAGGTTCGAGAAAACCTAAAATCGTGGAGAAGCAACAAACCAGTTGATATCCACAACCCAATTTCAAAAATCGTGGAGATGCAACATACCAGTTGCTATCCACAACCCAAAATTACAAATGGTTCGAGAAAACCTCAAATTTCAAAAATCGCGGAGAAACGACATCAAGTCAGTACCCGCAAAACCAAAAGTCTTGGGAAAAGCAGGGAAGCGACGCTTAGTCGATATTTGCACCCCAATTCGCGAGGAAGCGACATTCCATCGATACTTGCAAAACCTAACCCGCGAGGAAGTGACATTCCATCAATACTCGCAAAACCGAATGAGCAAGGAAGCGACATTCCATCGATACTTGCAAGACCATTCAGTGGGGAGGCGACATTTAGTCGATACCTGCATTTTGAAAACCAAAACTCGGCTATAAATGCCAAAATCCGGCTATAAATGCCAAAACAAAAATTTCCGGCTATAAACGCCAAAATCGGCTTTCATGCCAATAAAACAAAACTTGGTTTTCAAAAAACTCGGCTATAAATGCCACAAATTGGCTATCAATGCCACCAAACCGGCTATAAATGTAACAAATTGGCTATCAATGCCACCAAACTGGCTGTAAATGCCACAAAATTTCGGCTTCCATGCCAACCCAAATTTTGGCTTTTACGCCATAAAATTTCGGCTTCCATGCCATCTCAAAATCGGCTTTCACGCCACAACCAAAATCAGGCTCCCATGCCAAAACAATTATTTGACAAAAGATTTTCACAAAATGACAAAGCTTTTGATCAAATCCCATTTAGCAATTACTTTCATCACAAAAAGATTTGAGTGAGCGTAGGGAACACAAAAAAAAGGTACCAAAAAAAATACATGTGGTACCAAAGCAAAAAAAAAATAGAAAGTGTTCACAAGCACTACAAAAAAAAAAGAAAAGTACCAAAAAAAATACATGTGGTACCAAAAAAAAAAGAAAGTGTTCACAAGCACTACAAAAAAAGATTACCAAAAACTACATGTGGTACCAAAAAAAAGAAGAATGGTTTCTGCTATAAAAAATCAAGAGCTCAGCCAAAAATGGTCTCCAGCCAAAGCTTCAGCTCCTCAAGCAAACTTTTGGCCTCAGCCGTCAGAGTTTCCAAGGCACGCTTCTTCAGGAACTTGCCATGAGATGCTGGCGAATGCCGTAACCCTTCTTTTACACCGGGAAGCTCTTCCCCAGCAGTTTGCCATCGTTCGTTTTCTAGAGTCCTCCTCTCGAGAACTTGACCGGCATCTGCAACCCTGCGAATCAGAGTACTCTCCCTGTCACGAGCCTCTGTTATAGCAGCCCACTTCGCATCGACTTGTGCCTTCAAATGCTCAAGACGTTTCCTGGCCTCCTCAACTTCCCTATCAAGGACGTTAAGGTCATGCCTCAATCCGATGATGGCTAGCTCTTCCTTGTTCTTCTCCCGAACTAGCTGCTTCTTGCTTTGTGTAGCCTCATTCAGGTTAGACTTAGCCTTATCAGCAGGGTCCAAGAACATCTCCTTGAAGAATTGGTCGTCAGGGAAACCCATAATCTCAAACCACTTGTCACCCAGTGCAATGATCCTATCAACGATCGCCCTGGCACCTGTGACATCCAGACCAACCTCTTTGGTGTCGGTTAGAATCTCCTGTACATGTGGGATCATGCCAAATCCTGCCTCCAAGTGTCCAGAAAGGAGAGTCTTGACCCAAGAACTCAAAACCCGAGCCAGCACCTTCTTCGCAAATTGAAGAGACGAACTGGATGAAGATTCACCCTTCTCCGCTGATCGGCTGCTCATGTCATGTCCCATTGGAAGAGTAACAAAAGAACTCTTTTCACTTGGAGCCACTGGAGAGGGAATCTCAACACGAGGCATCTCCTCAATCATGTCAGAACTGGTCTCTACCTCCGGATCGACCTCTGGCATCCCTTGCTCTGGTTCTGAAGAAAGCGATGGACTCTCTTCTGTCACTTCAAAACCTGCAAATGAAACACAAAAAGGTATGAATATGATCCTGTTCAAAAAAAAAATCATCAGGGTCATCACTACAAAGTACCTTCTTCGACGACTGGCGGAACACTCTCTTCCTCCATGAACTCATCAGAAGCATCATCAACATTTGCGTTCATTGATGGTTCAAAGTCATCGGAATCCTGTGGCAAGTCAGCTGACAAGAAAAATGTTAGCAAATCAAGTCGCAGGCAAAAAAAAAAAAGAGAAAGCGAAAGAAGTTATACCAATTGGAGATTCTAGAATCATTCCAGAGTCCCTCGGTTCTTCTTCAGATGCCATAACCGGCTCCATCACCGCCTCATCGGTCGGAACCTCAGGCATCGGCAAGTCTTCATCCTCTGCTAAAAAAAAAAAGCAGCAGCAGGGTGAGAAAACAAATCAGAACATGGAAAGCCCCATGAAAGAAGCAGAAAAAGGAAAAGGAGGAATCATACCTTCACCGATGGTCTCTTCTTCCCGGCTTCTCTTCTCTGGAGGCTCGTCGACAGTCCCTGGCACCTCCTCATTGACAGTGAGAGGGACTTCCACATTAGGAGAGTCTTCGTCCCGCCCCGTGTGACGCTGACTCCTCCTCCTCTTCCTACCTCTACGGGTTCGCTTCCTAGAAGAACCCGCCCCACTATCAGAGTCAGGTTTCTCACTTGACTCCTCACTGGATGGTCTGCTCTTGCCAGTAGACTCCACGGAAGCTCGTCTCTGTGCCGCTTGCATCCAAGCGTCGAGTTCAGCTTCCTCCTGTTCTAGCTGCTCCAAAGCCTCATCAGGTACTTCCCGAACAGCTTCAGAACCAATGAAGCCCTGGTCACCGAGAAAGCCTATCTTGTGCTTCTCTCCAGAAAGGAAGGCCCAAACTTCCTCTCGCCGGACGCCATCCGACTTTCCAGTACCTTTCCCCGAAGACAGCTTTACATCAAGCTCCTTCTTGGAAAGCCCCCGATATGCCAAAAAGCTCTCCGCGAACCACTTCGTGAAGCCGGCAGTTCGGAAAGTCGACAGCTCAGGATAAGAAATCGTGGCAGTAGTGTCTTCAGCACTATAGAAAGCCCATGCATTTCTGCCATCCTGCAAACCTCCAAAACGCTTCACCATACTCGAAGGCGCTCCAACAACGCCTTGAGAGAAGCCCGACTGAAGTGCAAAGCGAGAAGGTACATACGGCTGGATGTCGACGAAAAGATGTCTACGGTACACCATCGTGCCGACTCGTATGCTGAAAAGCCACTCCTTCTCTGCATTGGTCAAAGAGTAATGCCTTCCCGACCCTGCTCTGGTAGAGTCTCGGGAGGCACCAAAATCAAAAGCCTTCTTCCGCAACTCCGGAGAAAGCTTAACTGAAGACTGCCCCATCTCGACGTCCCTGAACCGTCGGATCCTCATGCGGGCAAACAAAAGTGATTCGGATACGGCTTTTCCCTTAGCCAATCGAATCATCAGAGGATCATCATCCTGTGCAGCACCCAGCTGGTGGAAGCCAGGACAGTGGTATACAAACCACGAATAAAAGATATGGGCTGAAAATACCCTATTCATAGGGAGCCCAAGCCGAACCAAGAAAGCAGCAGCCTGCAGTTCGGTACACAGGTAGGAGTAAAGAGCGGGCACCAAAGCAAGCCGCTCTCCAAACGCCATCTGACAAGCCGGAAAAATACAATGCGGCCTGATGTGCGTCCCATCTCCACCAGCAAAAATAGCCTCACCTAGCCAAAAAGTGAGGTAAACAGCAAGATCTCTCCGCAGTGTAATGTCAGAACAAATGGCATCTGTGCTCGCGAAGAAACCCTTCAACTCTTCCTGCATGGCCGAAGTCTTCTTCCTGTCTTCCCGGGTCATGCTATCAGAAGACTCTTTGCTGTCAAAGAAGTTGAAGAATGAAGAGCCATAACTCTTCAAACTGCTGGATCTCACTTTCGAGCCCTCCTTAAAAAAATCATAGAAGGCGACGAGCTGAAAGTATAGGAGCCTGAACTCCTCTGACTGCTCCTCAAGGACGCTGTCAATCGGCATGAACTCCTCGTAGAGTTTGCCAAGGATAGGCAATCCAGTGATAGCACCCAACTCCTTCAGAGAAAAACCAATCTCACCATTCGTGACAACGAAGGTATTGGTCTGAGGGAGGAAAGACTCCAACATAGCCATGAAGGCATCATCGGAAAAAGTCACGGTCTCCCTAAAAGCGCGGACCGCGTCAAGAATCCCGGCCTCCTTCAAAACGGCGCCCCCAATCAGCAAGGTGTGGTCAGTCCATGACTTCCAATCGGAGTCAGCATTGAAACGGCCACGAAGTCGAAAAGGCTTCACCCAAGTACTGCCGTCACCGCTAAAAACGCCAAGGCCCACCGGTCTCAAATCGACCGACGGATAATCAGAGCCCTGGTAGCCGCTGGCTGGCATCAACACGTCCATACGGACAGGTGGCTTCTCTGCAAAACCGGAAGGTCAACCAACAAAAACCCCGGTCTTGATCACACTGGTCCTCTTCACCCAGCTCGGAGGATCTTCCCTCTTAGGGCACGTGGGAGAAAGGCTCAGGATCGAGATGGTCCGATCAAAAGACGACCGGGTAGAAACAGTCTTCTCTTCACCATCTGCTGTGTAAGAGAACTGAAAACATCTCCTTTGGTATGTCAAGTCGTCAGGGACTGCATCTCCAAAGAAGAAGGTAGGCTTGGGCAAAACCCTCAGATCGTCCATAACCCAAGGACGGTTGCTTACCATGATCTTATAATACTCCTCACTCTTGAGGGCAATCAGTTGTTGCCTCATCTCATCTCTGTTGAGAGAGTCGCATTCTTCCAAGTTTCTCTCAACATACTGGACCTTCTCCCAGGCCTGCTGAACGGCCACATTAGAAGATCTGGCGGATCGACGAGGTACGCTTGTAGCAGGCTCTTTACCCTTGTTCGTTCTGGAGGAACCACCTGCAAAGGTTGGAAAAGAAAAAGATCGTCATCAAAATGACAGAATTTCGCTAAAAAAAGGGGTCACTTAGTCCCACCAAAAATCTGGCGAAATTTTGACATGACTCCGGGGCAATTCCGAAGAAAAAGGGAAATACCCCGAAAGAAATAGAAAGTTTTGAAGATGGGCTCAACATCGCTGCGAGCTCCGAAACTCCAAACTTTCGAAACCTCAAAATCTCCGCAAAATCAAGAAGGGCTCAACATCGCTGCGAGCTCCAAATTCCCAAATTTGCAAAGATTTTCAGGTATGTTATCATGCTCTCAAATTCAATTTACAAAAAGTACATGCATGAACATCTAGATTTGCATAAAAACGCATTACCATGATGAGCAAAAAGAAAAAAAAAAAGAAGAAACTTTCTCAAAAAAAAAAAGAGGGAGAAAGAAAAGAAAAAAAAAGAAACTTTCTTAAAAAAAAAAAAAAATCAGGCCACGTGGCCGTACGGACCAGATCCGTACGGATCTGTCCGTACGGCCCACAAAAAAAAAAAAAAAAAAAAAAAAAAGAGAAAAGAGACACACGTGAAAAAAAAAAAAAAAACAGAAATCACGTGGAAAAAAAAAAGAAAAAAAAAGAAAAAAAAAGAGAAGAAGAATAGAAAGAAAGAAAAAAAAAAAGAAGAAAGAAAAAAAAAAGAGAAGACACTTTTTTTCCATCCTATTCTCTACATGGAGTTTTCTTGAAAGAAAAAGAGAGAAAACTTACTTGAAGCCATTGATGGAGAAGAAGAAGGAAAAAGCTTGAAGATCCTTAAAGAAGAAAAACTCTTGGTCTTGGAGCTCTCTTGAGATTGTTGCAAAAGAAAGCAATAAGAGCAAGAGATCCTACCTTCCTTTGCTTTTATAGGAGAGAGCAAATCAAAGAAGGAAACAAAGAAGAAAGGTAAGTGCTACTAATTAGTAACCTTACCAAAAGAGAAAGAATTAGAAAGATTCTTTCCCAAAAAGAAAGATGTCTTTCAGAGATTTCCTCCCAAAATCAATCAAATGAGAGATTCTCTCCAACAAAAAAAGGATATTGGAGATTCTTTCCCAAAAAGAAAGATACCTTGAGATATTCTCTCCCAAATTAAGGGAATATGAGAGATTCTCTCCCATAAAGATATTTTTAGATATTCTCTATCCAAATGAGATATCTTTAGATATTCTTTACAAAATAACCCCACATGAGATCTAAGCCATCCTAAAAAGCTTAAGGTCCCATGGGTTAGCCCATATGAGCCAGGTTTGACCACCTAGGCACTAAAAAAAAAAAAAAAAAAAAAAAAAAAAAAAAATGGGCTTTTAGTCAGGAAAAAAAATCCCTCTTACCAAGAGCATACAATAATGGTTCCATGCCTCTTTTGAGTTGATTGAACCATACAAAAAAAAATTTCAAGCCCCATGAGTTTCCAAAGAATCAAACCATCCAGCCTCATATACCAAATTGAGTCAAAATCTTGAAATTGACATTCCACAAAAATCCAAACCACTCCAATGGACCCACACAGTCCCAAAGAGTGACCAAAAACCAAATCCTGGTCCCCTAACTTGCCACATACAGCTTGTTAGGTTACAAGACCAAAACCAAAAACCAAATCATGATCCCCCAACTTGCCACATACAGCTTGTTGGGTCACAAGGTCAAAACCAAAACCCGACCCCCTAACCTGCCACATACAGCTTGTTAGGTCACAAGGTCAAAAACAAAAGCCCAAATCCACATCCATGATGTCATCTTCAAAACTTTGCCTCGAGATGGTATTTGATTCCTTTCATTACCATAAAATTCCCCTGGAAGCTCAAAGGCTACTCTACCAAAGGAAGGATTGCTCAAAGACTCTTGGTCAAGACACAAGCTCTTCTTCAAAAATCTCTTCGAGGCACATCGACTACAAAAGTCAAGCAACTCGTCGCTGTACCTCGAGGGGGCATTTGTTGACACCAAAAATGTCACTTTGCCTCTTCAACATCAAGAAAGCTACATGAAGTCGCAACCTGCCATAAATAGGCAATGCAACTTCTCCAAAAAATCAAATCTTGTCAGAATCAAACAAAAACTGCAAGATCCTTCAAGATAGCCAAGAGAAGAGTACACATGAAGTTTCGGGCCATTTCAGAATCATTTGGCCTAACTTCGCTTCTCCGACAGCTAAAATGGCGCTCCCGGCGGTGACATCATCGGAGACGTCAAAACTTCGATCAGAGCCTACAGATGACTCCAACATGTCCCAAAAGGGCTCCATGCCAAATTTCAAGTCAAACCGACAACGTTTGACCCTCCATCAATGCTCGAACAGCAAAATCAAGCCTCCCGGCGGCGGGAACCACCGAAGCCTTCGCTCATCAAACCAAGTGCATGAGTGGCTTCAACATGCTCCCAAAAGGCTGCACGTCAAATTTCAGGTCATTCTGACAACGTTTGACCAGGTTTCGATGCTCCGAGAGAAAATCAAGCCTACCGGTGGCGGAGCAACCCGGGACCATGACATCCAAAACGGAGCCCATGGAACGTCTCAAAATGACTCCAATAGGCTCCCCGTCAAATTTCAGGTCAATCGGACATCGTTTGACCACATATCAAAGCTCGGCATTTTCCCCGCAGCAAAATCAAGTGAAGCATCGACGGGACCCCAAACGGCTTCAAAACTCAAACAAAAGCCTATGGTTGGTCTTATTTATTACTCAGGAGGCTTCACCTCAAATTTCAGGTCATTCCGACATCGTTTGACCAAGTTTCAGCTTCTGGCGGAAAATCAGCAGCTTTACGCGACAAAGTCTTCGGCTTTCCCGGAAAATTGGAAACTTTGCACTCTAAAAATGTAAGGATTCTCATCAGGTTTTCTACAGGGAAATCAAGCCAATAAATGAGAAGAAATGTCAGGAAAAATACAGAAGAAAACGGCGACGAAAAAGACCTCAAAACGACCGCAAAACGGGCTTCGAAGGGGAAAATTCCCCCAGGGTCGCAGGCCCCTGCGACCATGGCCCATGGTCGCCGGCGACCATGGAAGTCCGGGTCACCGGATTTTCCGCCGGTGACCCGTTTTTTCCGTCTTTTTCGCGTTTCGCGCACTTTGGCCCCTGTGGTTTCCTGAAAATGTGATTTTTAGTGCTTGAAATTGACTCATATCCTCCGACATCCGTCAAAATCACGGGTCAACCTCCAAAAGCATAAAATCATCATTGATCGCTCCAAGATCGCCAACCGGTCGACCAAAAAAAGTGCTCTTTCTGTCCGACCGATCGAGAAATCGACAAGACAGATGTCACCGGCCCGCTCTTAGCTATCAATGTCTGAAGTTACATGTTCATCCGATGTCGATCAGCATGAAGATCCATCGATGATCATCGCCAGAAGAATTCCAGAAGACACGGCACGGCCCGCGACTCTTCGACTGCTCGGCGACCAATTAATGTGGTTAATTGACTAGCTTTATTGCAGTCATTAATTCATTTCTTTGGACGGCCCAATCAGAAGCAAGCATTTGGGAGTTACAAGTCAATTGATTCATGGCATTTAAACCATGAAACTCCTCCCATTATGGTAATTAAGGTGATTAAAAGCCCTTAATCTCCATCGGCCAATCAGATTCAAGGAAAAAGGAGTTACAAAATCAAGAAATAAATCTTGTAACTCCTCCCATTAAAGCCATTAAGGCTCATAAAACCTCCTAAATGGCTACCAAAAGCCTATAAATAGGAGAGCATTCCATTGAAATTGGGATCCGGGAAAAAGATCAGGAAGGGATCAGAAAAAATCGAGATCGATCGATCGGAAAGAATCCAGAGCTCGTATCCAGAGAAAGAAAAAAGAGAGAAAAAAACTCTGCTGAAGTTCTGCACCGGCCACCACTACATGGTGACAAAAGTCCCTTGGGGGGCACCCCCCCCAAGGTCCTTGCCTTCTCCTGCTGCCTCCAATGGCTTAGACGTGGCTTTTCAGCCCGTCTACTTAGCTTTTTATTGGACATAGGACCTTCTCTTGGTCTTTGTCCTCTAAAAATCTGAGGTTATAGCCAAGCCAAGCGAATCAAGAGCATCCTCTGTTCTCATCTGCATGGATGACGGCGAAGCCCACACATGGCTTGCGACCGTCAATCTGAACGAGTCCCCCACAATCTCCTGAAAAGTTAGATCTTCCTTTTCTTGCTTTTCATTGTAGTTTGTATTTTTCTAAAAGAGACAAAAACCACAACTCTTGTCTTTTTCATTATTGATGAGAATTGTAAATCGGCTATAAACGCCAAAATCGGCTATAAATGCCAAACAAAATCGCCTTGGAAAACTTGAAAGAAGTTGATTTCCTTTTTACTTGCGAAGGTTGATCTCCGGATTACCATTTGCAATTCCAAGTAAAATAGAAAATCTGGCACACCCACCCAAAAAAAATGTTGATGCACGCTTCAGGCCCACCAGGGCGCGAAAGGGCCGGACCCGACGGACTCCCACGTTCCGCCGACCCCGGTAGCCGCCCCACGGCGCCTCGGAGCGCGTTCCATCATCCGTCGCCTGAGTTAGTGCATTCACTGAACTAGGATGAAGTGAGGAAGAAGGCTTAAGCAAGATAACAGTGTCTATGTTGTGTCCTGCGTACCTGTTCATGGCTTACCATGCAGACATATATAGAAGGGAGTGGAAGGTTCCATAGTGGAGGTAGGTGGGGATGCTTGTCCCATCAGCCCATACCTAGGACCCTTAGTGGGGATAGGTGAAGGAGCTATCTCATCGGATCTCTCCTCAAATCCCTTACATAAATGTGAATGTGACCAGTTGATAGGAAAGAGCTCTTATCGATGGTCGGCGGTCACCCTATCTGTCAGGGCTTCCTGTAATATAGCCGTCCCATCTCATAATAGAGATTAGACGCCCAATGTTCACCTCGGTCAAGTGGACCGAAGTGGATGTCACCGAGGTCAGGCTTGCTCGACGTTGGGTACTGTTACCGAGACGCTCGCGGCAGAGCCCGGAAAGAGCATGGCCGGTATACTTACCGGGGCCAACTCCAACTCGGTGCCAGCTGGCATGCTGTCGGGCTGGGTGAATGAGGTCGGTATAACCCTTAAGTCAGCATCATTGCCCAGTTCGGGAATGGCCTCAACATTAGATAAATACCCCCACACAAACACCGACAAAGAGAAATTAATCTTCATTGAGAGTATTTTCGAATATATTTTGTATGGAGGCTATTAGAACTCATATAAATGCATACAAATGACCATCTATAATAGAAAGATATGAGCAAAACATGATGGGGAGGAAATTTATTATTTTTCTAGTAAAAATAGTGTTTTAAGTTCTTTTATCATTAAATAATGCTATGAAAGTTTGTCTTTCGCGAACTCGCTTCAATTTGATTTGCTAAAAGCATATATGCTTTTTGTGGTCTCTTTTTAGAGGCATGGATTTGTGCTATGGCAAGATTTGATTGTTGGAGAGGTGGATAACTTCAATTTGGTTTGCTAAAAGCATATATGCTTTTTGTGATCTCATTTTAGAGGCATGGATTTGTGCCATGGCAAGATTTGATTGGTGGAGAGGTTAGAGTTTTTGATTTGCTAAAAGCATATATGCTTTTTGTGGCCTCATTTTGGAGGCTTGGATTTGTGCCATGTCAAGATTTGATTGGTGGAGAGGTTAGAGTTGGATGAAATATCTTCTATGTAAAAAAAATGTAATTACTGGGTTTGAACCCATAACCTGTTTCATACCCACCCAAGTTCTAGCCAATACACCAACCAATCCTTTATGTTAAAAAATGACTTCTTTTACCCTTAAAGTCTTCTTTTATTTTGAAATTCTTCATCACTTCACCAAGATTTTATGTAACTTCTTTATCGAAATCTCTTCTTAATCCCTTGGGACACTAGCCGGAAGGTTGGGGTAGTTGTGGGGTCCATTTATATAAGAGAAATTACATAAAAATGCGCTATAAATAATTGGATTTATGCATGATAATCCGATAATCCGTTAATGTGGTAGAAAGATAAAATCTCCGTGTAAAGCAAATGATATGCATATGAGATGTCGATAAAATTTTGATTAATGAGGGGTGAAATATGCAATATTTAACACCCATCAAGGATCATCCCAGAACAACTCTCGAGACAGGCCCAAGCTACTACTTCTTCCACAACTCCTACTTCAGCACCCTCTCCCCTCAATTCTGTTCCCAACAGTGGACTCTCCCTAGTGGTTGATCTCCCCTTTCAAAGTGAAAGCCAAACGGAAGTCCAAAGGTAAAGGACCTTCCTCAGGTCCCAAGTCAAAGAATCCCCCTGGCCCTTCCTCCAAATCAGTTTCATAATGTTCAAAGTTATCTACTAGAACTGCAGGGGCATATACAACACCCCTACAAAAATAAAGGTTTCCCATCTCATTGCGGCTCACTCCCCTGACATCCTCTTCCTCTCCGAGCCTAAGTCTAACTTGGATTCCGTTAGTAATGGATCCTCTCCCTTTAGCCTATCCCCTTCCTTCTCCAACACAGAAAATTCTATGTGGTGCCTTTGCAACCAAAGCTCTAACTTTTCCTTTACCCTTCTAGACCAATCCTCCCAACACATTTCCATCTCAATCTCAACGTCTCCCTCCTCTCTCCCCAGTATTATCACAATAGTCTATGGCTCTATTGATTACAAGCAAAGGAGGAGCTTCTGGGATTACCTAGTGAACAGTCCCTTCCCCTCCATGCATTGCTGTGTGATAGGCGATTTCAATGCCATTCTTCTAGCCAAAGAGAAACTAAGCCTTCGTCCTCATTCTTCCCTCTCAATAAAGGAATTTAGTGAGATGGCCTTAGCTGCTGGTTCAAGAGGTCTGGGGTTCAGAGGCAACAGCTTCACCTGGACAAATAAGAGACAAAGCCAGGCTTTTGTGGCAGCTAGGCTTGATAGAGCCTTTTCGAATTCCAATTGGCTAGACACATATGTGGATCCTGTGGTGAGCCATCTCCCCAGAATTTCCTCAAACCATAGCCCTATTATCCTTAGCCACAGGCAATACCTTTCCTTCAAAACTAGGCCATTCAGATTTGAGGAAGAGTGGCTTTCTCATAACTCTTTCTCGAAGGTAGTGGAGGAAAGTTGGGCCTCTCCCTACAATGGTTCTCCCTAGTTCATCTTGGCTTCCAAACTTAAGACTTTTAAGGTCAGCCTCAAGACATGGAGTAAAGATTTTTATGGTCACTTTAAGAACCACATAGCAGAGGCTGAATTCCAAGTTTTGGCAAAGGAAATGGCCTTCGAAGCTTAACCCAGAGATTCCCTTCTCAGGGACATGAACCAAGCCAAAGCCTCCCTTCATAACTGGCTTAATGCGGAGTCTACTCATTGGAAGCAGAGGGCGAAGGTCAAGTGGCTCCATGAAGGGGATAGAAACACTAAATTCTTCCACTTTTCAGCCAAGGCTAAAGGAATTCGCAACCGTATTGACAAGATCATAGTTGATGGGACTCTTTTTGAAGATGATAACCAGATTAAAGACAAGGCAGCCTCCTTCTTCTCTAATCTTTTTCAAGCAGATTCGGTCATTCCTGAAGAAGATCTTTTCCTCTTGGCCCAGTCCTTCAGTCTTAGAGGAGCAAAATCAGTTCCTTGTGGCAGCTCCTAATCCTAAGGAAATTAGAAAGGCAGTCTTCCACCTTAAGAGGAGCAGCTCTCCGAGGCTGGACGGGTTTTCTGGAGCATTCTTCACGAGCTGTTGGCACATTGTGAGCAGAGAAGTGACAGATGCTGTCATCCATCTATTCTCTTCGAGCCGCCTGCTGAGAGAAACTAATGTCTTTTTTATCTCTTTTATCCCCAAGAAATCTTTGTCAAAAACCTTCTCAAATTTTAGGCCTATCAGCCTCTTGAACTTTTCATACAAAATCTCCTCCAAGATCCTAACTTCAAAGCTATCTACAATTCTTCCCAATCTCATCTCCCACAGTCAAACTGCCTTTGTTAAAGGAAGAACTATTCATCATAATGTGGCCTTAGCTCATGAGCTTATCCAAAAGCAAAATACAAAGATAAGTGGAGGATCAGTCTGCCTAAAGCTGGACATTTCCAAGGCTATTGACAAGCTCTAGTGGAATTTTCTCTTCGGAGTTCTAAATTTTTTCAACTTCTCTTCAGCTTGGATTAATCTGATCAGGGAAATGATTTGTACTAGTAGAGGCTTGGTTCTAATCAACAATAGCCCCATAGGGTTCTTCTCTTCTTCTTGCGGTATGCGCCAAGGGGACCCTTTGTCACCTTACTTGTTTATCCTTGCAGAGGAGGTTCTAAGTCTTCACATAGAGTAGCTCAGGTTTTCAGGGAAAATAGTGACAATATCTCCGATTCCTTCTACTCCCTATCACCTACTCTACGCTGACGACATCCTACTTTTCCTAAAAGCTTATAAGCAAGGGTTGCGTCACTTACAAGAGCTGCTTTCTAAATATCAAACCTCTTCTGGTCAGTGCTTCAACCTCTTGAAGAGCAACCTCTATCTGAGGAAATGCTCAACTAGAAGAGCCCAAATGATTCAAAGCTTCTCCCTATCACCCAGGCTTCTCTTCTTTCTATTTATCTAGGAATCCTTATGTTCACTAGTACCTCAAGACACTATCACTTCAATCAACTTTTGGACTCTATTAGAGCCAGGCTAGATGGCTAGATGGCTAGATGGCCAAATGCCTTTCCTTTGCTGGGAGGCTGATAATGGTCAAGCATGTGCTCTATTCCTCTTCACATCTCCCTTGTTATCCCCATCCCAAGCAAAACTTGTCTAAAGATTGAAAGAGTCATGCGTAACATTCTGTGGTCCTCTATCCTGTGGCAAGATAAATGGATTGATCAATTTCCCATTGCTCAAAGATTCCCCCTCCTTAATTTTTTTGGCAATGATCGGGTGGTGGACCTCATTCAACGCAATTCTTGGTTCATCCCAGCTAGTATTCCGGTAAAGGTTCAAAGCTACCACCTTCAATAGACCAATCTCATTCCTCTCTTTGGTTTTTCTACTCCATATTAACTATCCTGGATAGGAGCTACTTCAGGGGATCTTACTCTTAAACTAGCCTGGAACACTTTAAGGTCTATAGGAGCAGCTGTTGAATGGGATGGGTTAGTGTGGAACAAATTCATTAACCCCAGGCTTTCCTGCTTCAGCTGGCTTCTTCTTCTCAGGAAAATGCCTACAGACTCTTGGGCTTTGCAAAAAGGGATTTCTATGGCTTCTAGATGTTACTCTGCCACAGTAACAGTGAGTCAGATCCCCACCTCTTCTCCTGTTCTCTATCTCAGCAACTCTGGCAATGGCTTCTCAGCCTAGATGGCTCGCCCCCAGCTCCCCCTCTCTCTGCCTCTTTAGTCTGGACAGCTCTAGTCAAGGGCGTAGATAAACTTGGTAGAAAATCTGCAACAGCGATCTTCTTCCAAACCATCTACATTCTTTGATTCTTACGCCATGAAGCCAAGCACCGCAGCATTAGGCCTTCCCTGAAGAAGGTGTAGTTGGTTTTCTATGATAGTTGCAGTGGTATGTTCTCCTTTTCTTCAGGTAAGACAACCCCTTCTCATCCAATTCTAAATTCGGTGTTGGGAGACTAGCTTTCCTTTACCCTCTTCCTCCCCCTTGTCTGCTGGTTGGCTCCTTGGAGCTCCGCTTCTGACAATTTGGAAGGGGCCTATGGAGATAGGGCATGCTGAAGTAGCAGTTTATTCTCTATTTCTGGCAACTGGGGTCTTTCTTTTGGCAGTTGGACGATCTCTTCGCCCCCATTGCTCGGGTTTGTCTCAGTTGGGTGGAGATATTACTCTTATTTTGTTTCTTGATGGGTCTACTGGGTCTACTTCTTTTTTGCAAGGTTTTGGGTTGTTACCCTCTTCAGGGGAGTCCAGTCTCCTTTTTGGGCTTTCTTTTCTCTGGTGTATTCTTCTTTCTCCTTTTTTCCTGAGGCTTCAGCCCTTTCTTTTAATAAAAATTTACCAATTAGCAAAAAAAAAAAAAAAAAAAAAACATATTACCCTTCACTGAAATAAAACTCTCCTTCAGTTCCTCTATATTCTCCCTTTCTTCATCAACGTCCATTGTTCTCACGATGATCGGTTGCATGTAGTGGCTACTAGAACCATGTCATGGCTTTAAATGAAGGGGCAATTTGGGCTTTTTTAAAAAATAGAGACAAAAGGTCGCAAAAATACCTTTAAACGGTCAGATGTCCCTAATTGAAAACTTACTCAAAAACTTAAGGACTAATTTGGAAAGTCTTGAAGATTCTGTCCTTTTTTTAAATTTCCCCAAGTCCAAGGGAAAAAATTATCTTTTTTAATCTCTGGGAAGAATTTATTTGAGTCTCTCTTTAAGGATAAAACTGTCGAAAAAATAATAATTAAGAGCCTAATTAATTTTGTTCAATGTTTAATTTTTGGTATCGGCTTTGGGCTTTCTATCACTTAATCAGAGCCTGACCCAATTATTAAATGGGCCCTGATCACATATATAAGCCTGGCCCAACGTGGGTTGGGCCTGGTCGGGCTTGCCCTGCCCATGAGACCCATTGTTGAAATACAAGAACACTAGGTCCTTTAGAATGGAATATCGGTTGGATTAGCTAGGTAAGTAAGCTAATTACTTAAAGTGGATCCTATTGGAAAAAACAAGATGTGCATAATAATCAACTAGTGGGTCCCAGACAAATGGGTGTGTGGGCGGATGGTGGCATTCTTAATTCATCTCTAGTTCTGTATAACAGGTCATTAGTCAATATTTCATCTAATGGTCCCGTGTAGATAAGATAAGGTGGATATGATCTCATATCTAGCAAGTTTCATCAGTTAATTAGATGGGTGTACATGGGTTAATTACATCAAGTAGTTCTCACTTGGATGGGTGCACAAGCTCAAGCAAGTGGTGTAGAAATAAAACAAGAAGATGAGTTAGATGTAGTGGGCCCCCCATAAGATAGGATGGTGGAATTATTATTCATTCATAGGCTCACATTTATTTAGCAGGCGTCACGATGTTTAATCCTGAGTTTTTGTCAAACATATTATATTTAGGTTTTAGATCGTGAATGATAATTCATACTGCTCATATGTCTTAGAGAAGAGGGAGTTAGCCTCTTTTGTGCAAGAGTATGGAGAGAGAGAGAGAGAGAGAGAGAGAGAGAGAGAGAGAGAGAGAGAGAGAGAGAGAGAGAGAGCATATATACACGTATAAACGTATATAGTCATGTAAGCAACGTCCCACGAAGACCATGAAGTCACAACAATAATACAAGAAGGAGAAGCTAAACGAAGTGCTTGTTGGGGTGCAACCGTGCAATCTATACATGATGGCAGATACCTGACAAACAATCTAGATCACCAGACATAAGGATTGCAACTTATCCCCTCCACTCATAAAACATCACAAACTATTACTGCTGGCTTAGTATCAACCGACCCTTAAACTGAAATCAACATCGATAGGCTACAAATTTAACCCAAGTACTACCAACGTTCGTCTATTTATTTCAAGCAGTATGAAATTTAACATAGCAAGAACAGAAACCTGGAAACAAAACAGCAGTACTGCTAATGCATGATCAAAGCTAGGGGATGGAAACGAAAGTACGTCCTCCTGGCTTCTTCCTTGTTTTGTTATGGCAGTCACCGCCACCATTACGGGGGACGTACGTGCATGGGGAGCGTTCTGAAGGAGGCACGGGCTCTTTGGAAAGTGACTCGAACAGAGACGAGTCTTTCTGCAGCAACCACTCCCTTTCGAGAGGCCTCCATGCGTGGAGAGGTTCCACATAATTCATGATCATCAACATGAAAATGATGGCACTTGTTATTTTGAAGAGATCATTGTGGCATGGCCCCATCTTCAAAATATAAGTAATGGGTCTTTCCCTCCTCCTCCTCCTCCTTGTTTATAATAATATAGGTTTCTAGAGTAATAGATTACAAGGAACGAATGGTAAAGGATGATAGCTAGGACTTTTTTCTTTTCTTTTCTTTCTTTTGAAAGCTAATGATATAAGCAAATATCTCCCGTTTGATTACAGATAGATGGGGAATGAGAATCAGAGGGGATAGCTAGTGGGCCTGTGAGAGAGAGAAGCTTGCTCAAAGGTTAATGGAAGTCGAGAGAAGGTAGGAAGTCTTTTATAGCCCATCTGTGGAAGAGAGAGAGAGAGAAGGGGGTAGGGCAGGTTATAGTTGCCATCTCCCGTACGTCATTGTCCAATGGTCGTGTTTTATGATACTGATTCTCTGCGGCGCCCAGAACGAGGATATTCCTCACATTGTGCGAGGTGGAAGGAGTCAGTTGAGCTCCACGTGTAACGTGGAGTCCTGCTTCCGCACCATGCAGGGCATGCGGGACTCCGTGGTCACGTTTCATGATCAATCTCATATATTACTCAAGGATTCTTAAGTAAAAAAGGCTCATGTTAATTCTGAGAATTTTAGAATTCGGGCCATTGAAAAATCTTTATTTTTAAGTTTTCGAGTACTCTTAAATCCATCCAAAGGATTTGACAATCTCCTTTTTTACATATTTAAGTAAGGCTGATTTTTCTAACTATTTGCATTGATACACGGTGATTTCAACATCAACTCTTCAATTATATAAACCCTCAATTTAGAATCCCTACTTTAGGGCTTGTTTGGCAACTCTACCCTTATTAGGGGCAATAAGAAACTAGTCCTCAAATATATGTGGATTCTTCATAGATTTCTCGTATATTAATTACCAAACGAGCCTTGAGTGTCTCACCTATGCATGTAAATCTAGGCCGGACTGACCGGGCCCAGTCGTGCTCGAGCCGGGCTAACACTGCCCATAAAAATTATACAAATCGTGCCGTGCCGTGCCCACTCCTTTAGGGGTCAACCTCAGCACGGCCTCCAGTTGAGCCTGCGCCCCGTGGGCTGCAAACGACTCCCCCTTCCCTTTTTTTTAATTTTTTTTAAAAAAAATTTAAGTTGGACTTGGACGAACACAAGCTTAAACTTAGACTCTTGGACCAATTTCAGTAAAATAAATAAATTAAGATAAATAAATAAGTAGAATAACACTAATGATGTTTTGAAAAAAATACATCAAATATATTATATTTCCTTGAAATTTAAGTTACCAAAGTTAAAAAAACTTACAAGTTTGAACTTGGATCAATATATAATGAAATTCAAATCTTATGATAAATAAGAAAAATAAAAAATTACAACTTTAAAAACCTATGATACCTTCTAAAAATAGATTATACTTTAAAATCAGACCGTCGGGCCTGGGCCGAGCAGTGCCTGGGTTGGGCCGAGCAGTGCCGCCCGGGGGCTTGGGGCGCTGGCCCAACACGGCACAAATTTTATACATGCCTTGCCTTGGGACTGGCAGCCTTGGCCCAGCATGGCCTAGCGGGGGACCATCGGGCGGGGCCGGCCCGTTGACCAAGTCAAAAGGCCCAAATACGGCTTTTTCTTGCCGGGCCCGTGCTAGGCTTGGCCCGCCCACCCATATTTACACCTCTATACTCTCACCGCATGTAATCCTGACTGAGTACCTAGCTCATACGTTTATCATGATGAATAAGGGGGTGAAACTCCATAATGGGTGGTGCATATAAAAAAATCAACCTTTGAGACGCCTCTAATAAAATGCGACTCCGATGGAGTTTGGTCCTGCTGCAAGTTCATTAGTAATGTGATATTCTTAATAAGATGTTGTCAAAGTCCGACACCAACTTTTATTATGGTCAATTTCAGAAATATCTCTTTGAAGGATAGGGCATTTATTTGAACAGTTTAGATTTTCAATTGATGAGTATGATTGATGTGTTCTATTTTTTCGTAAGTAATCATTTTTTAATTCTAAAAAACAACAAGGGATGAATCTCCAACTAGCCTTGGGTTATTATGTGGGTAGATGACCGTGCGAGTGTACTAATTACCACTCCGAAAAGACAAAAATTACTTTAAAAAATCTACACTATAATTATATTATTAATCATATGATAAAATTTTACGTGTACAGACTGGTGTTAAAAATATGGAATACCATACAAGACGAATGAGATAGAGATGGGATCTGCAAGTCCTTGCGGCAATTACTCGCAAGCGCGTGGCTGTCTTTCTCATTATTTGTGGATTGTCTAGTGAGGGTGCATCCTAGAGTAGTATGGTCCGACTGGCCTTAACTGCTCCTGTGGTGGAGCATGTGGCACATGCCTGTTGATTGCAACATCGTATGGGTCCTATAGGCTCTTCCTTGACTAGTGCCCCAGATTTCCGCTGGTCGTATGATTCTAACCATCCAAATTTATGAAAGACGACTCTAGTCAATTTTGCTCCCTAGAGCAAGTTCTAGAATTTTGGACGCGATTTATGTGAAAGTGATTGAGGTTGAAGGCTTTGGAATAGGAACTGTGTGGGTCCAATGTTGGCAAGGCCAAGGTCCTTACCAATTCCTTCGGTAAGATTAAGATTTCTTTTAAGTAACTCCTTCGCTGGAAGCACCCTAAATCTGGCAAATGGGTCGAATCGGGCAACGGCGGGTTTAATCAGGGGTGTTTGGAGGCTGAACTCATCTTAACCCATCCAAATTAACTCGTATAACCTGCATCCAATGCAGGTCAACCCCTTTAACCTGACCCCACTTGTGTAAGTTTAGGCCAAGCTCAATCATTTTCAAACAATAAGGCTATATTTGAGTTTGATTGCAGGCCAATAATTCATTCAATTTCTTTTCTGTTAAATGGAAAAATTATATATTGATAGGGGAAGAGGAACAAAGATTGCATCGGCAGCCCTGAGATTTACACAAAAGAATCCGCTATACGGCCCAAAAAGGAGAAACTTTAAAGCTGAATAGTGGTTAGAAAGCAGTTACACAAATAAAGCTCAAATCTCTCTTTTCTTAAGCCACAGCAATTGGCCCCTTTTATTACTTTAAAAGACATGCCCAAAGGACATGCCAACTTTTTATCTCTCTTTGAATGAATAGTTGCATTTCTTCAAAAAAGGAAACACCCCTTTCATATCTTTAAACCATTTATCCCCTAAAACTCTCCATCACACCACCTCTGAGCATTTCTTTTCCACACATCTCCCACCCAAGCTCCCTCTGTGTGTCCCTATACTCTAACTCAGAGATGGATAAGGCCTAAACGAGGCAAATGCAATGTAGAATCTATAAGGCACGAGATCATAATTTGTTTATAAAAAGACAACAAAGCTGAGAAAGAGACAACTTTATTTTATGCGTTTCATATAAATGGATTTATATGAAATAAGTATTAATTTTAATATATTATATATTCAGATTACATGAGACTTAACTTGTGCATCTCACACATGGCCTTCATGCTAGTATAACCCAAATGAGGCTCCTAAAAAAAGTATACATCAGGTCATGTTTCTTGTGGTATGAGGATGGTGAGATCCTAGGAAATTCAAAAGAACAAAGCGGTGACCTTGAAACTTCTTGGAAATGTACCTGAGCATACTAGGGAGCTAGTCCAATCAAAACTGTTTAGCTCTACTGATCGAGGGCTTAATGCTATTGAACTGAAGCTCAATCTTAGATTTCCAAACCATGTATTTAGTGAGGAGTAAAACTCCCCCAAATTCAGTGATGGACGTAGGATTCATTTGATGGGTGCGCACCCAAATAGGCAATTTGCTTTCCGGAATAAGCTTAGGATTTGCATGTGGATTTTGGGGGCAGATGTAAGATTTTTATGTAAGTTTTAGATGCAGAGCCAAAATCTTCACTATTGTTTTAAAAACATATATACCAAAGTTCAATGGTCGCAACTGCCCCCACAAGGATATACTTGGGTCCGCCCCCATCCCCTGTGCATGAGTGCTTAATAGCAGAATTATAGCCATAATAGAGATTTGCATGTAAGGAGAAAGCAAAAGTCACAAAGATATCATGAAATTGAAGTTTACACTAGCAGAACATGTAGAAATCTAAAAGATCTCCAAAACGGTGGTGCTAAAAGACCTATCTTCAATACCTTTGAACGCCATAATCACCTCATAGGCGTCCTACAAAATGTGAATCTTAATCAAGCCTTCATCTCTAGTTTTTATTAAAGCAACAAGGATCACTGTCACTTTTACCTCTCCAAAAAAGAGAGATTTGCTAACTTTATACTGTATAAGAACTAATCTGATTGAGGTTGGCCGCTACAAACGCGATCGGAATTGCATCGCCCTGGATCAAGAACTAGATGTGGAGATCCATGAGCACTACACCAAAAAGTGCAATCTGAAACGATTTTTTACTGTTCCACATGCAATATGGAACAGTTAAATTCCGTTCCAATTTATTCTGTTCCTAATTCACAAGAACGGATTCTAACCATTCCTGGAACATAAATTAGGAACATTTCATCACCGTTCCAAAACTATAAACTTGGAATGGCTTATATCCATTCCGAAAAAAAGCAATTAGAAATGGTTTTCCATCAATTTTGGAACGGTTTGCATCCGTTCTTAATTTTTTTTTTTATCAACTATTAAAATCTATTTAAGTTTTTTTCCCTCATTGGAACGATTAAAAAAAAAAAAACCATTCCTATATAAATCGAAACGGACCTCCTAAAAAATTTAGTGACACTTTCACTTTATTTGGATTGAAAATAATGGTTTAAGATTGGTAACAAATCACCCATACACAATATTAAAAATTTTCATGAATAGTAAATTTTATTTATCATGATCATTAATCTACAACAAAAGTCATAAAATAATATATTTTTTATTAAATGAAACATTCATTATAAAATTAACCCATCACATGTAGTTGGTACAAAACTTCAACAAACAACATTAATCTACAAATTAATCAAACCAAAAGGGATCTGCATGCAACTAGATATGAGTAGAATGATGATGATAGAAGAACTTCATCACAAATCGCACCATAAAATCTAGGAAAGCGGATGATTGACCAAATTCCAATTACTCAAAGATTTCCCCTCTTTCAATTCTCTGGTAATGACCGGGTAGTGGACCTCATCCAGGATAACTCTTGGACCATTCCTATTTCAATTCCGGTGGAGGTCCGGAGCTATCTCCTTCAACAGACCAATCTTATTCCTCTCTCTAGTACCTCTGCTCCAGACAATCTTTCTTGGATTGGAGCTGCTTCAAGGGTTCTCACTCTCAGGATTGCCTGGGACACTTTGAGATCGAGAGATGCAACTGTTGATTGGGATGGACTAGTTTGAAACAACATCCTCAATCCCAGGCTTTCTTGCTTCAGTTGGCGCCTTCTTCTCAGGAAAACCCCTACAGACAATTGGACAATGCAAAAAGAGTTCTCAATGGCTTCCAAATGCCACTCCTGCCACAGCAGCAGTGAGTCAGACCTACACCTCTTCTTTCTCTGTAATCTGGCCCATCGGTTCTGGCATTGGCTTCTTAGCCTAGATGACTCGATCATAGCCTCCCCCATTTCTGCCTCTTCAGTTTGGTCTGCCCTTTCCAAGGTTGTAGATGGCCATGGAAGAAAATATGCTGCTGCAATCTTCTTCCAAGCCATCTACATTCTCTGGTCCCTTCGGAATGCCGCCAAGCATTGCAACTTAAGGCCATCCCTGAAGAAGGCGCAGCTGCTTTTCTACGATTTCTACAGTGGGATGCTTTCCTCTTCTTCAGGTAAGTCAGCCCCCTCTCATCCTATTCTGAGGTCCTTGGGGTGGGGAGTTTAACTTGCTCTGTTTTAGGCTTCTCCCCCTTCCTGCAGTTGGTTTTCTTTGAGCTTGGTCTTGGGAAGTCTGGTTATGCAGAAAGCAGTCCTCTTTCTTGTCTTCTCTTCAGTTTGTAGTTTCCAGTGCTTGCCCTACGCAGTGGAGAGCGATGCCGTTTTGAGTTTGTTTTGCTCTAATGTGGAGTTATCATCTTTCTGCTGAGTGCAGTGGAGTGGGGAGTTTGTGGTAGTTTGGAGCATTTCAGTGTGGTGCATTTCAGTGTGCTGTGCTTTGAAAAATGTTTGCTTGGTGGTGTCTTTCTCTCTGAGCTGTGAAGTCCAGCGTAGTTGTAGTGCAGGATTTTGTGTTGTGCAGTTTCAGGAGCTCCTGAGCAGTGCTTTGTTTCAGTTTTGCTCTGCCATTTTGTTCCAGTTGATGCTGCCTCGAGCTCTGCTCCCAAATGATCCTCTAGGCTATATTCCTCTCTCGGCATCTCCTCCTCCATCGGTTCGGCTCGGTCCAGCTGTTGCTTTTTTCTTCCCTGGGATGAGCTCTGCTAGCTTTTCCTCTTCTGTTTATTCCTGCTCTGGTAGTGGTGGCTGTTCATTTCTGCTACTCTGTTCAGCTAAGGGGCCTTCTCTGTCCAGCGTGTGCAGTGCTGCTGCTGGTTTCAGCAGCTTTGGTTGAGCCTCATGGAGTAGAGCTATTTTCTTCTTCTTTTAGTTTTTGATTTCCTGATCTTCCTGTTCTGGTTCCAGCGTTTTTGGTTCCAGATGGGTTTAGCCTATCCGATTTTAGTGGTGGCCTTTTGTTTTGTTTGCTGCCATTTGGTTGTATTTTTTCTTCTCCTCTTTCTAATACAAGTTTACCATTCAGCAAAAAAAAAAAAAAAAAAAACTGCAAATGCAGACCAACAGCAACCTAAGGTGAAGCAGACACCAGAAAAACAAGGAGAACACAACAGTAGATGAAGCACAAGCTTGAGTCAGAGGACACCTGCCTGGGAAAAGAAAAAGGATAGCAAAACACTGCACCATCATTGCATCCAAAGGCTAGAGCAGCAACAAACCATCAAAACCAAACGAGACCCAAAAGGGCCCAGCCAACCACGAGCAGATGCAGTCAGCAACACCCAGCCTGCAGTAGAACCCCCGACAGGCAGCCAACAGCTGAAACAAAAGACTAACTGCACCAAAGCACACGACAACTATGAGATGGACAAAACTATGCTAAACCCATTATTGTTGAATAGACTTCTTTAAATTTAACTCTCAGATGACAATTCTGAAAAAGAAATTTGCATCCCATTAACATTGCTCGTAATTGTACAGCTGAGCTTTAGATTTCCTATATTGGGTTTAAATGTCTACATTTTCATGCTAATGTAGGGATATGCAATGAAAATTTCATCGGAACAAAGCATTTAGATTTAAGACATTATATGACAATTCCAACAGATCCCTGCTAAAATACAGATAGAGGAAAACTTACTCTTCCCCCTGCCATCTGAATTGCACTAGGAAAGTTAGTAGTAGCTTTCCCTAAAATATATATATATATATATATATATATATATATATATATATATATATACTGTAGAAGCTCTCCTGTTCAACAACCAACTCTTTTTTAAATTAGTCGCATAAGCTAATCTTATTCAAACAAATAATTTTACTTTTTTTTTTAAATTAAGTCAACCCATTTGCCAAACTTTCATGATGCTTTCAACTAGGTTTAGATATTTAGAATAGTAAATTAAAACAGGATTCATATCGGCGCCATGGCCATCTTCAAGCTACCAGAAAACACTAGTCACTGCTCTAAAACATTGTTTAAGAAAAATTAAGCTCTGAGATATACAAATACACAACATCTGAATTCCAACGGTCCATGTATTTTCCACTGACAATGAAAATCATTTCAACATCCACACAGCACTTGGCAAATCCCTTTCAATTGCCATAGAAATAGAAAACCAATTTTCCTCAGTGAAGCATAAAATGTTCAACTGTAACAGACAACAGAAACTGAAAAACAACAGCAGCAAAAAAATAAGTTCACCGTGGAAACAAAATAACTAGGAAACGAAACCGCCTCTTCATAAACATTCCCAAAGTGCATTTGAAAATAATGAAAGAAGAATAACAAGAGCTACGGTGACCAGTCTAAAGACCTGACAGAAATGAAAAAGAAGCGAAGAAAGAAAGGAAAAAAGATAATGACAAAGTAAGTAAGAAGAACAGAAAACTCATTATTAAGCACATTGCTTCAAATGAAAGATAATACATGAGAAAGCATCAACGCAAAAGAAGAAAAAATTCATCTAAAAGACGGGAATGGACAGGAACCTAATGAAAATCGTCCCAAACAAATAGGAAGTAGGAATGAATGATTAGAGATGGCGATTGATCATTCCATGAAGATGATCTTTCCAAACAAATAGCAACGGACATTGAATGATTAGAGATGGACATCAAATGGAAAATCAGTAAAGCAATAGTGAAGAGATAATGGATTTCTATAAGAAATCCTTTGAATGTTATTCAAGCAAAGATGAGAGATGATGAAAAGCCCTAAATCACCAAATCTCAATTAAAGAAATCCTAAATCAGTAAATCCACAAATTATAACACTAGCACTCAAAACAAGAAATTTTACCTTAAGATTTAGGGCTTCTGCGGAAGACAGGACATTGGTTGGCCTGATCTCAAGTTGCAAAGGATTTCATCGCCGAATCTACATGTTGATCGTCGATGGAAAAGAAGGGCTGGCCATGCACATATCTGCCGGAGAGCGTCTGTTTACATATCGGCCTATGCCAATCTGTTTCTAGATCCGTCACCGTCCACACAAGTCTCCGGAGAAGGAAAGGATCAGTCGCCGTCCACATACGTCTACGCCGTTTAGTTCGAAGCACGTCTTGGGGAAGGAGGGAACACAATAACGAATGGAGGGAAGTTCTACTTTTTTCAGGAAAGGAACGAAAACAGGGGTTTAATATAGTTTTGGCCCCGCCTTTTTTTATTTTTATTTGAAACGGGTCGAACGTCTAACCCGTTTCAAATCACGAACTGCCCAAAATCGCCCTAGATCGACATTCCTGATTATCAATTTTGGTGTAGTGTATGAGAGATCAGTTACATATAGTTCACTGTTAGCAATCCAAGGGCTTGGATGGATACCCTAAACGTGGACAGTGATGATGGACAATTCAGATATAGTGGAATAACGAGGGAAGAGGCTTTTCTGGACAGTTCCTTTCTCTTTCGTTCATAAGAATTTATTCTAGCGGTACTTGCAATGGAGTAATTGTCAGTATTTATAGGCTTGGCTAATTTGTGTGAGTGTGACTGTGTGAGAGAGAAGGAGAGATTGAGCCATACATAATCAGGGATTAACATAACCTTGATTAGCAGCTACCGAAGGATACGTAGGTATTCAGTTCATGGGGGAGAGATTTTGATGGTAGTGGATGTCCACCTTGGATCTTTTACTCTTAGAGCATGGATCTACTAACTAGTGGGTGTAATCTTCAATGTGATTATGTTATCATCATCATCATCATCATCAAAGCCTCGTCCCAACAATATTGGAGTGAGCTACATAAATCCATTTCTCCATTACGATATAACCTGAGTTAAATCCTCGAATATGTTGCACTATTTCAAATCTATTGTTAGTACTTTCATCTACATCCTATTCAGCCTATCTTTTCTTCGTGGTGGGCCATCAGCTTGTATAGAAAAACTTATTTACATGGATGTCGTTGTTGGCCTCGTTGGATATGTTAAAACCGTCTCAAATGTGTTTTTCTTATTTTATCAAGTATTGATACTACCCTTGAATGCTCCTAAAAGTGCTCATTTTTTATTTTATCTATTTTAGTTTTACCGTATAAATCTACCTCAATATTTTCATCTTTGCTACACTCTCTCTCTATGCTTTTTATTTTTATTTTTTTTGCTTGTGTTGCTTCTTGAGTGATCAACATTTTGCTCCATATGTAATAGCTAATCTAATGTTTTCTGATAAAACTTTTCCTTTAATCATGTTGGTATGCGTTGATTATAAAGCCCTCTTGAACTAACTCTCCACTCCAACCATCTCACTCTTATCCCATATTCAACATCTCTCTCAACATCTCTATTTACTAATTATTGAGCCAAGGTATTAGAATAAATCTCTTTGTGTTATTGTAAGGAAATTATCTTTAAATCCATTACTTGGACTACAAGTCCTTTCCTTTCCCGAATTGTGGTCATTATAGGAAATCTGTTTTCTTAGGATACATGCTATTCCTTACACAAAAAGGTTTCTTAATGAGATGTATTCCATAACAAACTCTACCTTGATGGATGGTTGAGATTAAGTCTATGGAAACCCTGATTGGAAATTAGGTCCTCTTTTCACCTATAAAACAAAGCCTTTCATCCATCACAAAGGCATTCACGAAAATCAACACATTAAGGTTTTATAGGCAAGGAGAGAGAAACCGAAACCATTCACATAGTCTCTTTCTCGACGGATCACAGCATCAATCAGCAACAGCACCAGACTACAGGATCAAAAAGCTCTCTGCATCAGGATGTCTGGAGGTACTCTTTAATTTATTTAAGATTAAATCCTACACGTGATTATCATGCTGTTCACGATCTTAGGGTTCATGTTAATAATAGTATAACATGTGGTATCAGAACATGGTTTTAGAACACATGATCGTCCATTAATTAGGATAACTATGCATCGCCATAATCGGCAAATATAGATCCGTTCTGACTCTGTTTTGCAGCAATTTATCGATCCAACTATTATGGCCTGCATGAATGGTTTTTATTTATATTATTCCGCAATTTTTTTTTTATTTGGGCACGACTGTTTGATCGTGATTTATTTAAGTTTTGAATTTTCAATTATGTATAAACTCCTGCGTGAGTAAAAATTCAATGTAATAATGGAGGAGATCAGTAACTGGTACGTCATGATTGAAAAGGATGTTGTTTCGAGACTGAAGATGACGTTTTGAAGCAGTCGAAGATAAAGACAGATGATCGAAAAGAAGGACAGAAAATAGGCCATATAGTTGGATCATATTTTCATAATTATTTCGTATTATGTTGATTATCATTAGCATGTTTCTTCGTAGTCGATGATATAATGCCTCGGGGCTTGGCCTTTTTATCAGTACTTTTCATACAATGAATGATCTATCATGAATGCATGCAATATATATAATATTTATATTCATATTAAGCTTTTTTTATCACCAAAGTTGTATGCTTAGGGTTAGGTCTCACCACAGTGACCCTAACAATTAAATACTGAAATTTGGCCCTAAAAGTACCATCATCATGTTTACATTACATATTGTTCAAGAAGGTATGAAGCATTTAGTCGCCCACAGGCGGATTATACTCATACGATTGAACAATAATTAAGGAGTGTTTGTTCCTAATTAAGATTAACATCACTCATTTACATCACCTTGAATATGATGACCTTAGATGGTATAATGCGTAGAAATTATTGTGACTACCCACAGGAGCACCTAAATTTTTGTCGTTTATATTCATATATTATGCGTGTGTTGTCTTTTTTTTTATTAAAGTCTTATTGTTGTATCTCTATTGCAGTTCTTGCAACCACTAATCTCACTTCGCATGCTACCTCTGTCACTAAGCTCAATGGAACCAACTTCTCAGAATGGAAAGAGCAAGTTGAGTTTACATTGGGAGTACTTGAACTGGATATCGCTCTTCGTAAAGATAAGCCAGCTTCACTCACTGATAAAAGTACCCCTGATGAAACAACCTTCTTTAATGCCTGGGAAAGGTCTGACAGACTAAGCACTATGTTTTTGCGAATGACTATTGCCACCAACATAAAAACATCCCTTCCTACACCTGAGAATGCTAAGGACTATATGAAGGCCATTGAAGCTAGGTTTAAGACTGCAGACAAATCCCTTGCTGGGAAACTAATGGCAGATCTTACAACCATGAAGTTTGATGACACTAGATCAATGCATGAACATGTCATTGAGATGACCAACCTTGCAGCTAAACTAAAGAATTTGGGATTATCAGTGGATGAGGCGTTTCTCGTCCAATTTATCCTAAACAGTTTACCTCCTCAGTACGGGCCTTTCCAAATTCATTACAACACTATTACGGACAAGTGGACAATGAATGAATTGGCTAACAAACTGGTTCAAGAGGAGGCCAGGCTGAACCAACAAGGAATTAAAGTAGCTCATCTCGTTCAAGGAGCTGGACACAAAGCTGGGAAAAAGCATAATTCAGGCCAGAAACGGGCACCACCCAGATCTAATGAGGCTGGTCAGAACCCCAAGAAGAAAAAGAAGGAAAACTTATGCAAATTTTGCAAGAAACCTGGACATTTTCAGGCAAACTGCATAAAACGTAAAGAATGGTTCGAAAAGAAAGGTAACCCTATGGGTTTCGTAAGTTATTTCGAATCAAATCTTACTTATGTTTCTTCTGATGCTTGGTGGATTGACACTGGTGCTAATGTTCATGTTTCCAATTCAATGCAGGGATTCCTTACGATCCAAACCATAAACCCAAGTGAGAACTTCCTTTTCATGGGAAACAAAGACAAAGCTCCAGTTGAAGCTATTGGAACTTTTCGTCTTGTTTTAGATAGCGGTTATCAGTTAGACTTATGTCAAACTCTTTATGTTCCGTCTCTTTCCCGTAATTTGGTTTCTATAAGCGCACTTGATAAAGTTGGTTACTCTTTTGAAGTAGGAAATGGTAATTTCAGTTTATTTAAAAATTCTAGTCGTATTGGTTCTGGAATTTTGATTGATGGGCTATACAAGTTTCATCTTGATAGTCAACTTGCTGAAACCCAGCTTACCCTGCATTCTAAGGAAACAAAACGAAAGTCATCCAAACTCGACTCTTATTTCTTGTGGCATAAAAGACTGGGTCACATATCCAGTGAAAGAATCAAAAGATTAGTAAAAGATGGTGTCCTTCCGGATCTAGATTTTACTAATATTAATGTATGTGTGGATTGTATTAAAGGCAAAACAACAAAACACACAAAGAAAGGAGCCACAAGAAGTACTGAGCTTCTTGAAATAATACATACAGACATTTGCGGACCCTTTGATGTTCCAACCTTTGGAGGAGAAAAGTATTTCATTACCTTTATTGATGATTACTCACGTTACTGTTATTTATACTTGTTGCATGACAAATCTCAGTCTGTGAATGCTGTACAAGTGCTCATTACTGAAGTCGAAAGGCAATTAGATAGAAAAGTGAAAATCATAAGGTCAGATAGAGGTGGTGAGTTTTATGGAAGGTATGACGAAACAGGACAACATCCTGGACCTTTTGCAAAACTTCTCCAAAAACTTGGAATTGTTGCCCAATACACAACGCCTGGTTCTCCATGGCAGAATGGTGTAGCTGAAAGGCGAAATCGTACATACATGGAAATGGTTAGATCAATGATGAGTCATGCTAACTTACTTATATCCTTATGGATGGATGCTCTACGCACAGCTGTTTATATCTTAAACAGAGTTCCCAGTAAGGCAGTTCCAAAGACACCTTTTGAACTGTGGAAAGGATGGAAACCTAGTTTACGACATCTCCAAATTTGGGGTTGCCCAACTGAGGCTAGAGTCTACAATCCACATGAAAAGAAATTGGACCTTAAAACGATCAGTGGTTACTTTATAGGTTACCCAGAAAAGTCCAAAGGATTTAGGTTTTACTGCCCTAACCATAGTACAAGAATTGTTGAAACCGGTAATGCTAAATTCTTTGAGAATGGCGAAATCAGTGGGAGTAATAAACCTCAAGATGTGATCATTCAGGAAATCAGGGTACCTATCCCTTTACCCTCTATTCCGAAAGATGTTGGCAATCCTCCCGTTGTTAAACCATTTAACAATGAGGAAAATCCAATAAATGATCAACAACTCCATAATGAGATTGTCGCCAATGAACATATGGATAATGCACCAGAGGAACCAGCATTAAGAAGGTCTCAAAGACAAAGGAGATCAGCTATTTCCGATGATTACATGCTTTACCAAGTAGAATCTGGAGAAGGGACAATTAATGACCCGGTTTCTTATTCACAAGCCATTAAGGATGTTAATTCTAGTAAATGGATTGATGCCATGAAGGATGAATTGAAGTCTATGAATGAAAATCAAGTCTGGGAAGTTGTTCAATTACCTCCAGGACACAAACCAGTTGGCTGTAAATGGGTCTTTAAGACCAAACGCGACTGCAAAGGCAATATTGAACGCCATAAAGCCAGACTTGTTGCCAAAGGTTTCAATCAGAGAGAAGGTATTGACTATACTGAGACTTTTTCCCCTGTGTCAAGGAAGGATTCTCTTAGAATTATCATGGCATTAGTAGCTCACTATGACCTCGAGTTACATCAAATGGATGTGAAAACTGCCTTTCTTAATGGAGACTTGGAAGAAGAAGTCTACATGCGTCAACCTAAAGGCTTCATCATTGAAGGTCAGGAAGACATGGTCTGCAAACTTAAGAAATCAATATATGGACTAAAACAAGCTTCGAGGCAATGGTACCTAAAGTTTCATGAAATCATTACTAACTTCGATTTCATAGAAAACATCGTTGACCCTTGCATATACCTCAAGATCAGTGGGAGTAAGTTCATATTTCTGGTTCTGTACGTTGATGACATATTACTGGCCAGCAGCGACCTTGGTTTATTACATCAAACAAAGGACTATCTCTCTAAGCATTTTGAAATGAAAGATATGGTTGAGGCTTCCTATGTGATAGGAATAGAAATATTCCGTGACAGGTCACTTCGTATTTTGGGATTGTCTTAGAAAGCATATATTGACAAAGTTCTAGAGAGGTTTGGCATGATGACCTGTTCCTCTGGTCCTGTTCCACTGCATAAAGGAGATAAGCTTGATCTTTCGCAGTGTCCACAAAACGAATTGGAACTTAAAGAAATGGCAAAATATCCTTATGCTTCTCTTGTCGGGAGTTTGATGTATGCACAGGTCTGTACAAGACCTGACATTAGTCATGCTGTTGGCATGCTCGGAAGATTTCAGAGTAAACCAGGAATCGCTCATTGGAAAGCTGCAAAGAAAGTACTGAGATACTTCAAGGGAACAAGGAATTACATGCTCACATACAGAAAATCAAGTCACCTACAGGTGACTGGTTATTCAGATTCAGATTTTGCTGGATGTCCTGACACCAGACTCTGCACTCTTGGCTATGTGTATCTCTTTTGTGGAGGTGCAATATCATGGAAAAGCCAGAAATCCGAGTTGCTTTACTCATCCACCATGATGGCTGAGTATGTCGCATGTTACGAGGCTGCAATTCAGGGAACATGGTTGCATAATTTTATCTCTCAGTTTGGAGCTTTGAATTTCATCTCTAAGCCATTAACCCTTTACTATGACAATGAAGCTGCAACCTTCTTCTCCAAGCATGACAGGATATCTAAGGGATCCAAACACATGGACCTTAAATATCTATCACTGAAACAAGATGTTAGATTACAGAAATTTGTCATTGAGTCTATACGTACAGATTTCATGGTCGCAGACATATTCACGAAAGGACTACCTCCAAAGACCTTTCAAGGACATACTGAAAGCATGGGTCTTGAAGATAGTTCTTAATTATCATTTTCTGCCTTTTATTTCTGTACTTATATTTGACATTTATTGAGCTCTTAATGCAACTCTACATCTGCTATTTCTGTTTTTCCATTGTGTACATTTTATGTGTGGATGAATGATAAAAAGAAACAGTCTTTCAACATAGACATGATGAGACCATTACGTATATCTCCTTTTACTGTCTAGTTATGTAGGTTGTCAATGCTGTAGTACATGGAAGTAAACATGTTACAAAATAATATGTGCACGCCATGACTCCCATTGACCACTGAATTAGCCAAGACACTTATGATAACCGATCAAGAAATGTTTAGCATATAATGCGCGCCTTATGATTCCTAAAATGAAAAACACTAAAGGATCTTCCTATCGACCAAGTGGGAGACTGTAAGGAAATTATCTTTAAGTCCATTACTTGGACTACAAGTCCTTTCCTTTCCCGAATTGTGGTCATTATAGGAAATCTGTTTTCTTAGGATACATGCTATTCCTTACACAAAAAGGTTTCTTAATGAGATGTATTCCATAACAAACTCTACCTTGATGGATGGTTGAGATTAAGTCTATGGAAACCCTGATTGGAAATTAGGTCCTCTTTTCACCTATAAAACAAAGCCTTTCGTCCATCACAAAGGCATTCACGAAAATCAACACATTAAGGTTTTATAGGCAAGGAGAGAGAAACGAAACCATTCACATAGTCTCTTTCTCGACGGATCACAGCATCAATCAGCAACAGCACCAGACTACAGGATCAGAAAGCTCTCTGCATCAGGATGTCTGGAGGTACTCTTTAATTTATTTAAGATTAAATCCTACACGTGATTATCATGCTGTTCACGATCTTAGGGTTCATGTTAATAATAGTATAACAGTTATTTCTTGTACTTCAATTCTCACAGTAATCTCAACTCTTTGTATATCCTCATTGAAGTCGTAATTCAAATATTTTATCTTTGTGTGACTTATTTTAAGACCCTTCATTCTAAAGTCTCCTGTCATCCTTCAAGTTTTGCATTCACGTCATTTTTCAATTCATCAAACAATGCTATATCCTTTGCAAATAATATACACTGAAGTACCTCCTTTTGAATAGTTGACTCTTTCATGATCTTCACTATGATTATGTAGTTTGAAATTAACTTTATCTGCGCATTCATATTTATAATGAAATTGATTAATATTTTAAAAAATCAACGTAATAATTTAGGGTCCTTCTCTTTATAATTATATGGATTATGCACAAGGCAGTTGCTATCTAAGTGGCTAAATTAAAGAAAATGAAGGTGAAGATCCATGAAGAGCCATCAAATAATTTTCCTCTTGGTGGAAAATCGATTCCCGACCATCACCAAATAAACCAAGTCAGGTCCCATCTACATTTTCACCTTATCTCCTTCACCATTCGCTACTTTAATATTCCTTGTCGGAATCCATTTTGCCATGATTTCTTGTTTAAATTCACTATTTAAAATAAATTCAATGTAAACAAATGCGCTTGGCTAAAATCTTTTTTCTTTTCTCATTATAATGGTGAGGGACACCCCTTTTGGGGGTGTTTCAAGTACAAAAGTACCTCCCTTTTATACTTGAAACACCCCCAAAAAGGGTGTCCCTCGCCAAAAATGGTGAGGGATAGATGCATATGAATATTTTTCATATATATATATATATATATATCAAAATGAATTTTTGGTGATCATATAATTTAAAAGACAAACGATATAAATGACTTGGATCAAGTGAAAGTGGAGCTTAATTATATAATTTATCTCAGCCTGGTCGCAAATTTGTTAAGGATATCTGCAAGTGATCATTCCTCCTTTGAACAACAATATGTATGCTTGCATCAACCGCTTCTTTAACACCAAAAAGAGAGAAAAAAAAAAAAAAAAACAGAGAAGAGAGAATAAAGAGAGAAAAAGAAAAATCAAACGGACTTCCATGAAATTGCCCTGGTCATTCCTGGTGGATGTAGGGCAACCTGCACCAATAAATAAAGTGTCCACATTCGGCAAAACAATGTGGTATGTCTCTCTAGGCCGGTGCCATACATATATAGAATAAATATGCAAAAACATTGCAGTACTTTAAGGGATGTAAGAAACTCTAGTTACTAACCCCGAGGGGTAGCTCAGTTGGCCTAGGACCACAGTTTGCACCCGGAGGTTGTGGGTTCGAAACTGCACTAGCACACTAGGGCTACAGGGGAATTTTACCCGGCTTTCTCTCCTGGGCCCATAGGGATTATTCTGACCCAAAGGGCTGGGAACCCTGCGTTATCAAAAAAAAAAAAGAAACTCTAGTTACTCCACAATTAAGGGATTTAAAGGCATGGTTTTAAATTTTGGTATCGGTCTCTGTGCCGATTGGGACTGCAACGGGTCCGTGCCACCTTTGCCGGACCAAAATGGCTGCGTCAGTCCTCAAAGTTGTGGAAGATTTTTTTTTTAAATTATAGAAAATATAAAAATTAATATAAACTAGTAAAGATATAAAAATTGACATGCTTCACAAGTATTAAATTCAAATATAGTGATGTTTGGTGTTGTTGAGTAATGAGTTGTGACAATGTAACATATAACTACTAGTTTTGAAGAGGCGAAACCATCTTTTTTTTATCTTTTAACTCAAAGAAGTGATTTTCTTAAAGTTAAATTAATAAAAAAATAAAAGAAAATAAGACTAAGGGTTCATATAACTAGTATAACTTATATGGATAAATGACATAAATAACTTTAAGCTAACAAAGTTCACTAACTCAAGTTAGTCTCAATGAGGCCTCCACCTAGATCTAAAAAGAAAAGATAGCATATCAATTGAAAGTGGGTTAGGAATATTCAAATGATCCTCGCCTTTGATTTTTTATGCTCAAAGTTTAAGGGAAGAAATTATCTTTTTTATCTCTAGGAATAAATTATTTGAGTCTCTTTTTAAGGACAAAATGGTCAAAAATAAAAATAGTTAAGGATCTAATTAATTTTTGTTCAATGTTCTGGGCTTTGGGCTTTCTATCACTTAGTCCAAGCCCGGCCCAAAGCGGGTTGGGCCTGGATCGGCACGAACACCCCCTAGGTAAGTCCATACATATTGTTTCAAGAATATGTGAGCAAATATCTATAAATTAGTTTGTGATTCTTCTAGCTCAAACTACTGATATATTTAATTAGAGTCTGCATCCTCTGAGACCTTAACTTATGAAATCCTGAGTTAGAGTGGAACTACATGGCGGGGCCTGCCTACTGAAAACCCAAGCACTCAAACTATATGACCTCCCAGTGTTTGTTGTATTCCTAAAGTTTACCCCAATAGGAGTAGATCCATAAGATTGACCATTTGATAGAAAATATGGTTAATGAATCCGCAAAAGATTGTGTTAACCATATTTTTAACAAATGGTCAATCTTATGATGAAGTGACACCTATTAAATTTATTTATTATTTTTTTTTTGCTGAAAATTTGTATTAGGAGAAAGAAGGAACTGGGCAAAAGCCCCCCAAAACAAAAAAATAAAAATAAAAATAAAAGGGGAAGGCTCACAGAAAATGCCAACTCAAAAAATCAAGACAACCAAAAAAAAAGGGGAAGGGAAAACACAAAACAAAGGAGACAAAAACACAAAAAGGAAAGCCAAAGGAACAGAAGATGCTGCACACTTCTAAAAGCAGCACTACAACTCAGAGAAGCTTCAAAAGACCGCTGAAAAGCATATCATCATGGCTCTGGAAACAAATCCCTGCACAACATCGCAGCACAACAAACCTGCTCAGCACAGATATGCAGCTCTACTCAACTCAGCATAGCAGGGCCAACAAATAGACAATAAGAAGAAAACCACCACCAGCACTGAGAGAAAAAGGCTACAGAACACCACTTAGCTCTTAAAACAGAGAAAAACACTACAGAACTCTTGGGAAGCAACAGAACACCTCACTGGATATATAGAAGGAACTCCAACTGCACAGCAAACAACCTTCACCCCAATTTAGCTCAGAAAATAGATCTCCAACCGCTGCACTAAAAGGAGAGCCCAACATCCAAAACAAAACTTTAGCTTCAAATTGAAGTTCACCCAATGCAAGATAAATAAAGCCGCATAAACCAAGAATGCTGCTCTAGGCCAAACTGCTGAGAGTGAGATCAACCTGGGGAGAAGGGAGTATCATTCCACCCTAAGGCCCTCAGAATTGGATGAGATGGAGTGATCTTACCTGAAGAAGAGCAAGACATACCATTGCAAAATTCGATGAATAGCTTCTGAGCTTTCACCAAGGAAGGCTTTTTACTGTGGTGCTTTATTTCATTCCTCAAGAACCAGAGGATATAAATGATTTGGAAGAAGATTGCTGCTGCTGTATTTTTTCCATTAGTATCTGCATCCTTGATGAAAGCTGTCCATACCGAAGAAGGCGATAGAGGAAGAGGAATTGAAGTATCCATTAGACTGAGAATCCAGGACCACAGTTGCTGGGCTATGGGGCAAGAGAAGAAGATGTGCAAATCTGATTCACTATTGC
Source organism: Umbellularia californica (assembly GCA_028538565.1). Taxonomy (NCBI): domain Eukaryota; kingdom Viridiplantae; phylum Streptophyta; class Magnoliopsida; order Laurales; family Lauraceae; genus Umbellularia; species Umbellularia californica. The sequence goes on from JAPQWN010000005.1 coordinate 14,998,912, forward strand.
AGTGGCAAGAATAACATCTAGAAGCCATGGAGATCCCTTTCGGCATAGCCCATGAATCAGTTGGGGTTTTCCTTAGGAGAAGGCGCCAGCTGAAGCAAGAAAGTCTTGGGTTAATGAGTTTGTTCCAAACTAGCCCATGCCACTGAACTACTACTTTTCTAGACCTCAATGATTCCCAAGCTTGTTTAAAAGAAAGGGAACCAGAAGAAGTGCTTTTCCATATAAGCTTGTCTGGAGTTGAAGAGCTAAGGAGATCTATTTGACTTGTTTGCTGAAGGAGGAAGCACTGCACCTCGGCCGGGATGAAAGATGGGATGATCCAGGAGTTTTTTTGAATCGTGTCTGCCACCCAATCATTATCTGAGAATTGGAGGAGGGGAAATCTTTTGCCAATGAGATCATGGTCTATCCAATTGTCTAGCCATAACAAGATGTTAAGACCATTCCCCAGAGTCCAACGACTGCCTTGCTGAAGGATAGTACCAAAAGATCTTATCTTTTTCCAAATACAAGACCCAGCCTTTGGATTTCTAGAAAACCAAATTTGAGAGTACTTAAAGTATCTGTACCTAAGCCATGAAGCCCAGATAGAGATCGAGGTTGCCGCTAACCACCCCAACTTCATTAAACAAGCCTCATTAAACTCCTTCACCCTGTGCAGGCCCAGCCCTCCCTCAGCTTTAGGCACACAGACTTGGTCCCATTTCACCAAGTTATTTCTCTTATTGTCTGAGCTAGAAGACCAAAGAAAATTCCTCATGAGCTTTTCAATCTGCATGCAAGTTCTGGATGGGATGGGGATAACTAGGGAGGCATGAAGGGGAATGGAGGAGAGCACGTGCTTGACCAAAATCAGTCTTTCTGCAAAAGAGAGAGATTTGGCTTCCACCCATCAAGCCTAGATCTGATAGAATCCAAAATCTTATTAAAATGGTAGTGCTTGGAGGTTCTAAAGAAGAGAGAACTCCTAGGTAGGCTGTAGGGAGAGAGGCCCTTGTGATTGGAAGGAGCCAGGAAATCATTTGAGTCCTTCTGGCTGAGCATTTTCCAAAATAAAGGTTACTCTTCTAAAGGTTGAACCTCTGGCTTGAAAATGATTGATACCTTAAAAGAAGCTCGTAGATGTGTCTCAGCCCAAACTTGTGAGCTTTTAAGAAAAGCAAGATGTCATCGGCATAAAGCAGGTGGCAAGGGGTGGAGGGAACAGGGGATATTGGCTCAATTTTCCGTGAGGTTCTGAGAAGCTCTATATGGAAGATGAGGATCTCCTCTGTTAAGATGAACAAGTAAGAGGACAAAGGATCCCCTTGGCGCAGACCACAGGACGAGAAAAAGAAGCCACTAGGGCTATTGTTAACTAAGACAGACCCTCTACTTGTACAAATCATCTCTTGAATCAGATTTATCAAGCAGTGGAGAATTTGAAAAACTTTAAGGCTCTGAATAGAAAGCTCCATTGTAGCCTGTCAAAAGCCTTAGAAATGTTCAATTTTAAGCAAACAGTGCCTCCCCTAACCTTGGAGTTTAGTTTTTGGATAAGGTCATGGGCTAAGGCTACATTGTGGTGGATTGATCTACCTAAAACAAATGCCGATTGATTTAGGGAGATGAGGAAAGGGAGAATGCTGGATAACCTTGAGGCCAGAATCTTGGATGATATTTTGTAGGTGAAGTTCAACAGGCTGATTTGCCTGAAGTCATTGAAGGTTTCTGGCAAGGATTTCTTAGGGATAAGGGATAAAAAGTAAGCATTGGTTTCTCTTAACAGTCGGCCAGAAGAGAAGAAGTGGGTGACTGCAGCTATCACTTCTTTACTAACAATATTCCAGCATTTAGTGAAGAAGATACTGGAGAAACCATCTGGCCCTAGGGAGCTGCTCCTCTTAATGTCACGTCCCCCGAACCCGATTAAGAATAAATCGGATTCGGAGAGTGAATTTTAGGACTAATTAAAATTTTTGTCCTTTGGGCCCACGGATCGTAAGTCCGCTGTGAGGATATTACATTTCAAACCTCATATAAGTCTAGGCATATGGAATATCAGTCAATGAATAATAACTTCTTATTAAATTAAAAGTTGCAAGAATAAATAATTAAAACTACTGAAGGAGTTAAAGTAATTTATTACATTGGCCAATCCCAATAAACAAGGCCAATAAAAATAAAACCAAGTCAATGAAAGAAAGGTCCAACGAGAGAAATAAATAAAGGAATATATCTAATGAAATCCGTGTGAATCTTTCTCGTGCCGGGAGTGATGACGCTACTCTACGTCATCGGCACGCCACTCGCGTTCATCCTCGACTGGTTAGAGATCCTCTGGAATCTCCTCACCGGCCTGCTCCTCATAGTAGTAATAACCACCTGAGGTGTCTGCACACCAAGGAATAGAGTCAACGACATGTTGAGCAATAGATAAGCATAGCATAATAAACATGACATGAATCAAATATAGAGTAATGACAAGTACACATCATATGAACACAAGGAAAGCGAGTCTAGGCATAAAGCAAGAATAATGATCGATAGAAATAATAATAGGAATCTTAACAACCATCTAACAATAACCACTATCATGCAATGCAAGACAAGAACAAGAGGGAGATTCCGAGGATGTCCAATGCCACCTCCCGGGGTACCAGTAACAATCCCAATCTGGACTACTGATACCAAAGTCCGGCTCCAGTAGGATCCTAGCTCCCGGTCCTGGGAATAGCAACACGGTCCAATGCCCGCTCCCAGCTATTCAACGCCATGGACGCCGTCCAAAGCCGACTGCCCATCCCGACAACCGAGTAACCGGTTCGTCAATAAACCCCAAACTGCAGATGGCCATGATATGCAAACAATAATAAAGTGGTTTTAACACAAGGACAAACAAGACAAGCAAGTCTGGCTAGTTCAATGTACAAGACACGATCATAGGGATTATCTCATTAAAGCAATACCAGACAAGCAAACCACGTAATAATCCCTTTTCATTGCTAGCCAGTCATGTTCATCAATACAAGACAAGGTTCCTACGGTACACTCTAAGTCAGGTCCAAGCCTAAATTCTATAAGAATTTATGTTTCATAATTAATTAGGTATTTTATGTCAAGAGAGTGTACAAGGAATACATCGACGGATACAAGTCACGGGTCAAAGGAATATTACAATCCAGTCCTAGGTAAATGGTGTCATCCCTGCACCTCACATGTTCTAACGGAGTACGTGTGGAAATGGATCAACGATGCTTCTAGGGAAATCCCTTGGTGTATAATCATGTTAAGCATCTAATGAAACAATTTCATACGCATTCGGTTAAATCATGTGCAATACACGAATACCTAGACAACCCATCGAAACACACCAAGCCACGTGCTACGATTTTAACCCCATTAATGGTCATATGAGTGTGGGTCCATAGTTTCCAACATCTAAGGCCCAAACCTAAGTTATTAGTCTCATTTACAATAAAACATGAGCTGAAACAATAATCTGAACATTTACATCACTTCTCGACCTCCGATCGTGATGAAACTATAACCATTGGATTCTACATCTCGAGAGCTTTCCAACGGTATATTATGTGTAGAATTCCAACGGACGGATTAAAAGTTATGCGTTTCCGAAGTTCGCATGTGCTGTCAAAAAAAGGCAGTCCGATCGATCGGTCTGAAATCAGCCACAGTTAAGTAACAATGCCGATCGATCGGACTGCAAGTCCGATCCATCGGAACTGCAACCTGAACCCCGAAAATGGCCGAAAACTGGTTTTTCTTACCCTTTTTCCTCCGGCCAATCCATGGCTAACCTGCATACAATGAGCCACCATGCTCCCCAATCATCACATTCATCATTTCCATCATCTCCAACAATTTAAAGACAACCTATAACTACCAATTACAATCTTTTATTTGACCCAAAACCCTCAAAAACCCAATCTAGCATATAATCCCAATCAATAACAAACAGGCTTGGAATTAAGGTAATTCTAACAAGAAAACATAGCCAATCAAATAAAAATAAACATACATACTTAAAAATACAATGCAGATCTACTTGCCTCAACCAAGAAGATGATGGAATTTGGGCAAAACTCGAGGAGAAGCCTTTCTACCCCAAAATCCATGATCTAACCTGATAAAACGAAATCTAGGAAGCCAAGAAGAAGATAGAAAGGAAAAGAATTAAGATCAGACCTAAATCTAACCAAAGAGAATACGAATGAAAAGATGAAAGTATGAGAATGCTTACCAAACTGATACCGGAAGCAAGAGGAGATCGAGAGAATGAGAACTAGTGGATCGGATCTTCGAATTGATCTCTCTAGGCTAGATATCTGGCTAGTGAAAGGAAGAAGAAGAATGGGCTGCAGTTGCTTTCGTTCAGTTGCAGAGAATAATGAAAGCGATTAGGGTTAATCTCGTTTAAGAAGAAGATAGGGAGGAAAAGACCAAAGTTGCCCTTTAAGTGGGTCCGGTGAAAGAATGGACCACTTGAAGGGTTTCCAGTTGTCGGATCACGATGAGTCAAGAGAAAAAAATGATCAGCGCGACGAAACCTTTCCAATGAACCCATAAATCACGGCGTTTGGAATATTTCGGAAAACACTCAATTTTCCCTAAATTGAAAACTACCACCCTGCTATTAACAAACGAACTCGGAATCGCACAAAACTTCGCAGATGCTATTCTAATGCTAAAAGAAACTCGCTTATAATCTAAACCCACTTAAATATCTAAAATACAATTAAGAAAATAATTATCAACAAAACGGGTCAATGGGCCTGTTGTTGGGCCCAACTGACCCAGTAAGGTTGCGGACCTTACACTGAAGGTGAAAAACAGCCTTCTTAATTTCGTCAGGAGAGGGAACGGCTACTAGAAACTGGTTTTGCGCCTCCGAGACTGTTGGACCGGCCAATTGAAAAAGGCCGTCGTCAAGGATACTCTACTCAGCTTGAAAAAGATTTGAGAAGAAAGTTGATGCTTGGTCTTTTATCTGCTGGGCATCTTCATACAGAATTCCATCAACCTTAACCTTATCAATGCGGTTGCGAATGCCTTTCGCCTTAGCTGATAGGTGGAAAAATTTTGTATTCCTATCCCCATGTTGAAGCCATTTAACCTTCGCCCTTTGCTTCTAGTGGGAAGCTTCCGCATTCAACCAGTTATGAAGGGAAGCTTAAGCTTGATTTAGATCTTTGAGGAGAAAGTCACTGTGCTGTTCTTCAAAAACTGCTTCCTTAGCCAGGACAAGGGCCTCTGCCTCTGCAATTCGGATCTTGAAATTGCCAAAAATTTCTTTGCTCCAATTCTTAAGGTTCAGCTTGAGAGTCTTAAGTTTGCTAGCCAAAATGAATTGAAGAGAGCCATAGCATGGAGTAGCCCAGCTATCCTCCACAACCTTGAAGAAGGATTCATGAGAGATCCATTTTTCCTCAAATCTGAAAGGCTTATTGATGGAGGAAATATTTTTCCTATGAGCTAGAATAATTGGGCTGTGATCTGATGAGATTCTAGGGAGATGATTCGCCACTGGATCTACAAAGGTGTCTAGCCAATATGAGTTGGAAAGAGCTCTGTCTAGCCTAGCTGCCACAAAGGCTTGACCCTGCCTGATATTGGCCCATGTAAAACTATTGACTTTTAACCCCAAGTCCTTCAGCCCAGCTGCTAAGGAAATCTCATGGAACTCCCTAACCGAGAGGGAGGAAAGGAGGCGGGTGCTTAATTTTTCATTTTGACAGAAGAATGGCATTGAAATCTCTAATCACACACCAAGGCTTAGATGAAAAAGGACTATTTTTCAGATAGTCCCAGAGATTCCTCCTTTGCCTATAATCTGTAGAGCCATAAACTCCAGTAATAAAGCTAGGAGAAGATGAGGGGGAAGTTGAAAGGGAAATTGAGATGTGCTGGGAGGAGTTATCCTAAAGGAAGAAAGATAGGTTGGAGCTTTTGTTACAAAGGCACCATAGGGAGTTTTCTGAATTGGAGAATGAAGGAGAGTATGCGAAGGGAAAGCCTCCATTTGAAAAAGGTATCCAGGGTGGACTTAGGCTCAGAGAGGAAAAGAATGTTAAGGGAGTGAGCTGTTATGAGGTGGTTTACCATGTTTTTTGTGGGGGTGCTATTGATGCCGTACAATTCCAGTAGATAACTTTAACCATTAAGAAACTATTTTGGAGGTATGGCCAAAGGAGGAAGGACCTCTGCGTTTGGATTTCCTAGAAGCTTTCACCTTGAAAGGGGATAGGTCGACCACTAAGGAGATTTCATTGTTGGGAACATGATTATGGTGAGAATAAGAGGTAAGATTATGGACAAAGGTAGAATTATGGTGAGAGGAAGAAGTAGTAGAAGAGGTAGGATTATGGACAGAAACTGGGATTTGTTCTAGGGTGATCCTCTTTAATTTTGGTTTAGCAGCTGATATTTTTTTAAGGTTGGCAGTAGAGAGGGTAGGATCTGCAAGCAGGGGCGGAACTGTATTAAGGCCCGGGCCCCCCCTGGCTTGGAAAAATCCTTTAGCATCAGCAAAACGCGCCCCCCCCCCCCCCCCCCCCCCCCCCCCCCAAAAAAAAAAAAAAAAAAAACCTCAGGTTTTTGGCCCCCCTGCCTTTAGAAAATCTTTTGAACATCACCAACATGGCCCCCCACAAGATCTTATTGGAATTCTTTAAGTCCGTCCTTGACCCTCCACATCCCTTTCACTGTATTTCACTGTACAACTTCTCTTTTGGTTTTGGGAAATGCTCTGCAGACTCCAGCCCTAAGCCCTTTTCCATTTTTCCTTCTTCATTTTACTCTTCTTCTATTTTATCCTTTAATCTCTCATCTTCAGTTCATTTGGCACACCGTCATCGTCGTTGTCTTCTTGATGTCTAGCATTTTCAAGGAATCAACTGAATCAAGATGCTCTCATTTTTTCAGCTCGTGAAGAAGAACGATTCTCAATAGTTCTCTCTCGTTTGGGTATGTGATTTCATCATCTTATTCTCATCAGAAACAACTCTTTTATGTTAGAATGTAGAGTTGAGTTTGGAGTTTTTTTGGGTTTTTATTTCAGGTGGTTTTCTGTTTTATGGTTTTTCTATTTTTGAGAATCAGAAATCATCTTATTCTCATCAGAAATCAGCTCTTTTAGTAACTTCTCTGTTTGTTTGATGCTGACATGGATTGATTAAATGCACTTTTATCAGGATTTTCCACTTTATTAAACCCACTTTATTATCAGGATTTTCCACTTTAATAGTGGGTTTTCTTTGTTCATGTAGTTTCTCTGTTGGAGTGTTGGTTACTTGGTTTGATGCTGACAATATGGATTGATTAAACCCACTTTTTTTAATCAAGTCAACCATTGGGATTAGTAGAAATTCCCATGTCATTGTCTTAGAAAGTGCTAATGCATTGGTTATTATGGCTTTGAGTATTGAGAGAAATTGGAAAACTTCTTGTTGACATAGTCCGAAACAGATTCCAATCTAATTACTGACTTCTAATATATAACCCTTTGGAGTTTGGAGAAAGCATATTAGAAATTGAAAGTAGGATCTCTCTCTCTCTCTCTCTCTCTCTCTCTCTCTCTCTCTCTCTCTCTCTCTCTGCATTTTTAACATTTAAGAAGAAATCAGGGAATTTGATAATTCTTAACTCTCTCTCTCTCTCTCTCTGCATTTTTAACATTTAAGAAGAAATCAGGGAATTTGATAATTCTTAACATTTGCATACGAAAGTCCAATTTCTATAAAGGCCTCTCAATTCTCAAAATCTCATCTCTCACTTATCAGATCCGAGCCAAATCACATCAGGAGAAAAAAAAATTGGAGTAAAGTAGAATGCCATTTTTTTAAAATATGGCGATATTAATAAGAAAATAACTGTTTTTTATTTTTATTTTTGCTATTCCATGGGAGGAACTGTAACCTATCAGTCTTATCCTAGTTTTTTTTTTTTTTTTTTCATGAGATTTGGGTTTTTTGGTGAGATTTGTTGAGACTTGAGAGTGACGTGGATTTGTGGTCCATGACTTTTGTCTTTGTAAATGGATAGCTTATGACTTTGTCTTTGTAAATTGAGAATGCATATGATATTTTATGACTTTATCTGCAGTCTTTGTAAATTGATTGGTGATAGTATTTAATTAGTACTAGTGTTGTAGCTGCCATGATATGATATTAAACTAATACTAGTTAGTACCAAGTATTAACAACAGTGATCATTTTAGTTAAGAAAGTGAATGTCTTCAAGGTGAATTAGGGGTTGGGCATGTTATATAAATTGAGAAATATCAATATAAGATGCAACAAGTATAAATGGTTGGTCTTTCATTCATTCACCATAACAACAGTGTAAATGAACATTCCCCAGTTACCACCGTGTGTTTATTGAGTTGTTTGATGAATGGTTCATATTTTGAGACATATAATAAATAAGATTTTTATTTGATTTGTAGATGGGAAAGTCATCTACAATTGATGGATTTTTTAAAAGAAAAAATCCTCAAAACTTAGAAGCTGATGCATCATTGCCGACCTCTAATGTTGAGATTCCAATTTCTGAAGATCGTCCTACAAAATCACAAAGAACTGAAATCAATGAAGTTGATATTGGTTCATTAGAGCGTGATCCAGGATTGCGTCCACAGATATGGGATTATGACATTAATCGACGTGATGAAATTCGACGGAAGTACATTAAGGTTGGTCCATACCAACCTATGCTCTCAAAGTATCCAAAATCTGGATCAACAAATCATCTTCGTAGCTTTCAACATTCGTGGTTCAAGCTATTTCCGTCATGGTTGGAATATTCTCCAGAGAAAGATGCTATTTTTTGTCTACCATGCTTTCTTTTTAATAAGCAAACTAGACTTGCTTCGCAAAATGCATTTACTCTTACTGGATTTAAGAATTGGAAAAAAGTTAGAGATTGAAAAAATTGTGCTTTATTGAGTCATGTGGGGAAGGATCCTAACTCTCCTCATAAAGTTGCCGAGAGATCATGTGAAGACTTGATGAATCAATCTCAACACATACAGAAAGTGCTTGACAAATTCACTTCGGAAGAAATTGCAAACAATCGACTATGGCTTACGGCTTCAATTGATACAGTCCGATGGCTTACATTTCAAGGTTGTGCTTTTAGAGGCCACGATGAAAGTTATAGTTCAATCAATCGTGGAAATTATATTGAAATGTTGAATTTGTTGAGTTCTTATAATGAGAAAGTTGCAGAAGTTGTGTTAGATAAAGAACCAAAAAATGCTTCATACACATCACCAAAGATCCAAAAAGAAATTCTACATGTTTTTTCAACCAAAGTGAAGAAGATAATTCGTGATGAAATTGGTGATGCAAAATTTTGTATAATTGTTGATGAAGCTCGTGATGAGTCAAAGAAGGAGCAAATGGCTATAGTTTTGAGATTCGTCGACAAAAATGGTTTTGTGCGAGAGCGCTTTTTTGGGCTTGTTCATGTCTCCAACTGTGCAGCATTGACCTTAAAAAATGAGATATATGCTGTATTGTCTTATTATAATCTCGATATTCAAAATATTCGAGGACAGGGATACGATGGTGCAAGCAATATGCGCGGTGAGTGGAATGGATTACAAGCTTTGATTATGAATGATTATCCATATGCTTATTATGTCCGTTGTTTAGCACATCGCTTGCAATTGGCATTAGTTGCAGCATCAAAAGAAGTTAATCCAATTTATCAATTTTTTACTAAATTGACTTCTATTGTCAATATTGTTGGCGCTTCATGCAAGCGTAATGATGAGTTAAAAGTTGCTCAAGCTGCTGAAATTGCACATTTGATTGCCATTGATGAGCTCGAAACTGGAAGAGGACTTAATCAGATTGGTTCTTTACAACGGGCAGGAGATACTCGTTGGAGTTCTCACTTGAAATCAGTTTCTAGTTTGATAAAGATGTTCAGTCCAACATGTGCAGTTCGATCTAATTAACATCATTGAGGACGGAACTAATTTTTCTCAACGAGGAGATGCAGACTCAGCTTACGAGGCAATGACTTCTTTTGAATTTGCCTTCATCTTGCACATCATAAAAGAAATCATGGAGATCACTGAATTACTTTGTCAAGCTTTGCAATGTCAATCTCAAGACATTTTAAATGCCATGCATCTTGTTTCATCTACGAAAGCACTTATCCAAAAATTGAGAGATGTTGGGTGGGATGCTTTACTTACCAAGGTGAAATCATTTTGTGAGGCACACAATATAGATGTCCCAGATATGAATGCTCGTTATGTTACGAGACAAGGTCGAGCTCACCATCAACAAGATGAGTTTACAATTGAGCATCATTATCGAATAGAAATTTTTTATGCTGCAATTAATTCTCAATTACAAGAATTAAATGGTCGGTTTAGTGAGCATGCAGTAGAGTTGCTTATTCTTAGCTCAGCTTTGAATCCTCGAAATGCACATGAATCTTTTAGAGGCGATGATATTTGCAAGTTGGTAAACAATTTTTATCCTCAAGACTTCACAGAAAATGAGAAAATGCAATTGAGAATGCAACTTCACCATTATGAGTATAATGTAGTTCGACATTCAGACTTTCAAAAATTGTCAACTGTTTCTTATCTGTGTCAATGGTTGGTAAAGACTAGAAGATCAACAATCTACCAACTTGTTTTTAGAGTGATTAAACTTGTGCTTACTCTTCCTATTTCTACTGCAACTACTGAACGATCATTTTCAGTCATGAATATTGTCAAAACTAGGCTTCGCAGCAAAATGGAGAATGATTTTCTCTCTGACTCTTTGATTGTGTACATTGAAAAAGAAATTGCCGAGAAGCTTAGCACAGAATCAATCATAGATGATTTCCAAGATTTGAAAGAACGTCGAGTTCCATTTTGATAGATGATTGAGTTGAAATGTACAAAGAAACAATTATTTTACAACTTTTCTTTGCTTATATTTTGTTAAGTCTGAATGGATACTGGTTTTAATTTTTATGTAAAATTTAGTCTTGAATCGTAATATATTTGTCATACTTGAACTTACAACTATGTTAAAAGAAAACTTAAAAATATAATAGTTATAATGATTGGTGAAATAAAATCACCCCCCCCCCCCCCCCCCCCCTCAGGGGCCACATCTAAGGGAAGAGCTGAGAGAGGATTGTCTGAGTCATCTAGATGGGAGGACTTTTGAATTGGATTCTCTGGGGCCAAATTTTGCTTTGATGATAAGGCTGAAGCTGATGGAGGAGAGGTGTTGGTTAAGGCTAGGGGCTGATGGTGGTTTGTTTGAGCGATAGTTACATGGAAGGCTTGAGGGATCCTGGAGCCTGGCAGAATATGGTTGGCCTCTGGATCTTGGGTTAGCCCTGAGTTCCCGAAGCTTGAGTTTGTTGGCAGGAGGACTTCTGGGACAGGGGAAACCTAAATGTTGTCTACCTTTTCTGATTCCTGATCCTTCGAAGAGATAGGGGTGATCAACACTGCATCTTGAGCCGAAGTCTTCAGCAAACCTGGACGCAATCGGAACGGGCACTTAGCCGGAAGATGACATGCCGATAGACATTCAGAGCAAGGGATAGATTCGTACTGAACTTCTACTTGAACAAATCCCTCACCTTCCAAGTCCACTGAAAGGGTCTGCGGAGGAGCATTTGCCACATTCAAAAGCACCTGAACTCTGGCATATGAGAACATCCTTTGCTTGGCAGTGATTTTGTCCAGACGGTGAGGCTTTCCGATAGAGGCCGCTATCGACATGAGGATAATGCTGCTCCAGCAGTGATAGGGTAACCCTCTGAGCCTGACACAGACTGGGGTTACCGATAGCCAGGAAGATTCGTCTTGGCCTGGAGACTACTGGTGAAGGATCAGTTTCTTGCCCTCCATGAGAAGGGAACTATGCCAACCATTTCTTCCTTATCCTCCTTAGAGTAGATCGAATCTGAAAATGAAGTTACCTTTCTCTGTGAGAGAGATCAGACAAGGTCTAGACAGGTGCAATGAGAAGGTCACCCATTTTTCCAGAGCTTCCAAGGATGGTCGCCTCCCCACAAATTTACTGATTGTAGAATGGGCAAAGGATTGTTTGCTGGAGATGATCATTTGCTGAGGGATTCTAATGTTGAGTTTGTCATCGAGCAGAACCGGAGGAGGAATAAGGGGAGGTGGGGAGAAAACAGGGTGGGCGAAACAGCTGGCATAGGTTTTGGGGGAGGGGTAGGAAGAGGAGAGGGGTTGCCTTTGGAGTTGGGATTTAGTAAATTCAAGTGATTTTGAGGAGCAGAAGCTGATTAGATCCCCAAGGAAAGTGTTCTGCTTGCTGGGATGGGGAGTTGGTTGAAGAAGGTTTAAGGGTGTCTGAGGGTTTGGGAATGGTTGGAAGAGGGTTGGTCGAGGATACGGGGGTCAGAGGGCTAGGGTTAACTGAAGAGGTTTCCACCGAGGCAGTGTTGGGGTGGGGGTTTAGGATAGTTGCAGAATCTTCCTCTGGAGCAGAGTATAGGTGAAAAAGGGGGTTGGGTGGAAGGACGAGATCTGGGAGGTTACCCTGTAGGATAGTGCCCAGAGTTTGATGAGGATTTGGGCTTGGATGGAGAGTGGGGGAGGGAATTGGGTATGGGTGAGGGCCCGTGGAGCTTGGAAGAGACAGCTGGTGGTCGGCCGTCGAGGGTTTAGACTTTGGGGGGATTCGAGGAGCATGATGGCCGATGGGAGGCATGGTCGATCGACACCTATTAAATTAGAATTTGGGGATCATCCTACAATGATAGGCCTTTTGAGTGGCTTGGATTTTCATTAGGGGGCCCCACAACAAAGTTCCACTCCTTATTCAAGTTTTCCCTTACTCAAAAGCCTCACAGGGCCATGCAGTTTGCATAGGTTTTAACTTGTAAGTATATTTAGTTAAAAGTTTACATGTAAATTGTACCTAGTTTACTTGTATGAGAAAAAAACTCTTAAATTACCAGAAAGGTCCTTTGATTGATTATCAAATCAAATATAAAGGTAGCCCCACCTAAATAATATATTCATTGTTGGAACCCAAAATAGTGTAATGATAGTGGGTCTCTTAAATGATAATGAACCCACACGAGACCCATTAGATCCAACTAATCTATCAATTCACCTATGAGACCCATTGGTGAAAAACATGAGTAGGTCCTCTAGAATGGAGGATGGGTTGGATATAATGGGTCCCATGTATATGGAGACAAAAGGTTAGCTAGGTAAGTGAGCTAATTACTTAAAGTGGATCCTATTGGTAAAAACAAGATGTGCATGATAATCAACTAGTGGGTCCCAGACAAATGGGGGTGTGGGCGGATGGTGGCATCCTTCATCTCTAGTTCTGTATAAGAGGTCGTTAGTCAATATTTCATCTGATGGGTCCCATGTAGATAAGATAAGGTGGATATGATCTCATATCTAGCAAGTTTCATCAATTAATTAGATTGGTGTACATGGGTTGATTACATCAAGTAGTTCTCACTTGGATCAGCAGAGGCGGAACCAGATAGGGGCTGGGGTAGCCATGGCCGCCCATAAATTTGAAAACACCCCCGGGTACTGAAAATTTTCACTTATTTATAATAGCCCTCCAAAAAAATCAAAAATGTTATAGGAATTTTAAGTATTTTTTCAACCGTGACCCCTTTAAAAGAAAATTCTTATATAGTGGGCCCCCGGGGAAATTTTCTAGTTCCGCCCTGCTTGGATGGGTGCATGAGCTCAAGCAAGTGGTGTAGAAATAGATGAGTTAGATGTAGTGGCCCCACATAAGATAGGATGGTGGAATTATTATTCATTCATAGGCTCACATATATTTAGCAGGCGTCCCGATGTTTAATCCTGAGTTTTTGTCAACCATATTATATTTATGTTTTAGATCGTGAATGATAATTCCTACTGCTCATATGTCTTAGCAGTTTGTCTATATGGACAAACTCATGGACAGAATTTATGACAAGCTGTCCACGTGGCGCAACGTGATTGGGACAATGCATTTCAACTTTTGAGAGAGCCCAATCACGTTGCACCACGTGGACATAGACTTTTTGATGTCTTAGAGAAGAGGGAGTTAGCCTCTTTTGTGAGAGAGAGAGAGAGAGAGAGGGAGGGAGAACATATATACACGTATAAACGTATATAGTCATGTAAGCAACGTCCCACGACCACGAAGACCATGAAGTCACAACAATATTACAAGAAGGACAAGCTAAACGAAGAGCTTTTTGGGGTGCAACCGTGCAATCTATACACGATGGCAGCTACCTGACAAACAGTCTAGATCACCAGACATAAGGATTGCAAATTATCTCCCTTCTACTCATAAAACATCACAAACTATTACTGCTGGCTTAGTATCAACCGACCCTTAAACTGAAATCAAGATCGATAGGCTACAAATTTAACTCAAGTACTACCAACGTTTACCTATTTATTTCAAGCAGTTTGAAATTTAACATAGCAAGAACAGAAACCTGGAAACAAAACAGCAGTACTGCTGCAATGCATGATCAAAGCTAGGGGATGGAAACGAAATTAGTACGTCCTCCTGGCTTCTTCCTCATTTTGCTATGGCAGTCACCGCCACCATTACCGGGGACGTACGTGCATGGGGAGTGTTCTGAAGGTGGCACGGGCTCTTTGGAAAGTGACTCGAACAGAGACGAGTCTTTCTGCAGTAACCACTCCCTTTCGAGAGGCCTCCGTGCGTGGAGAGGTTCCACGTTCATGATTATCAAGATGTAAATTATGAAGAGAACTTTTCTGCAGAGGCCCATCTTCACAATACAAGTCATGGGTCTTCTTCTTCTTCTTTAAAATATGGGCTTGGAAAGTAAGAGATTACAAGGAATGGGGATGGATAGTACAAGAACTGCAGTTTCCTTTTACTACTTTTTTTAATTAGTAATGGCACAAGCTAGCAACTATTTTCCGTTTGATTATAGATAGTGGGGAATTAGAGCAAGAGAGGATAGGAAAGAATGGGTGAATTCTTATATAGGCATTCAGGGATGAGAAAAAGAGAGGGGTAGTTGGATTGTTCGTATGTTAATGGAAGTGGAGGGTACGGAGGGTACGTAGGAAGTCTTCTATCGGCTGGGAGCCTGGGAAGAAAGAGAGTCAAGAGTCAGGTAGGTTGCAGTTGCATTGAAAGTTTATGTGGTCGTGTTTTATGATATTCCTCGCATGCATTGTGGTGGGTGGAAAGAGTCAGAGATCAATGTGTAACGTGGAGGTCAGAGTTCAAATCCATTGAAAGCGAATACCCGGCCCGCTTCATATATTTTCCATCTTGATGGGGTCGGAATCGAAGTCGAAAGGGTGGAGTTAAAACGGGCCTAAAATGGAAAATATCAACAAATAACATAAGGTTGAGTGGAACATATCACTCGAACCAACACCAAAACCAGCTGAGCTACCGTGCTTTTCTCTGTAATTTTATTTTTTTTGGGTAAAACCTCTATAAATTCGGTAACACACAATATAAAAGTAACATTATGCGAGCCAGGCCGGGCGTACCCTCGAAACCCTACCCACCCTAAACTCAGGAAAGCCATTACCAAAACCGCCCCTAATAGAAGTGGATCATCTGTATAACCCAACTCATTGCCAACCCTAATTGCAAATTAGAGCAACTCAAAATGAAGGCCCTCCTCATTCATCGAATATACTCAAGTTTTTATCTCAATAGAAGTTGGTCCCACTGTGAGACTGTGCATATTAGTAGAAAGGCAATTAACACGATCTTATACATTATTAATCATATACATCAATTACTTTGCTAACAATATCCTTAGTCTCGCGATGGGACCAGGTCCTAGGGATGAAGTTAGAGAATATCCGGTGAATAGGGAAGATATCCATTTTGAGCTGCTTAGATTTCAATAGCTGCACCCTACTATGGAGTTTCAATCCTTCCATTTATTGGAAGCACAAGGGAGACATTCAGGCCATCTACAATCCAATCTGGAGCGTTCACATTGGATCCTGATCCTCTAAACGCCTCTCTCCTGCTTCCCAGAAATATTCAAGGTGGGGGCGCCTATGCAAAATCCGAATCTATGAAATGCCTCAAGATTTTACTTTGAAAGAATTAATTGGTTGCATCGTAAGCTTGAGCACATGATTAATGTAGCATTGGATAACCATTCTCAATAACATGCTTAATTTTAAGGGAGGACCAAATCCTATTGTTGTCAACTTCAGGGATACCCAGGAGCTGGGGATGATGTTTATTTTGAGGGTTCAAATTTTCAGCAGGTGAGCTCGACTATATATAGTCTCACTTTCTACAAAGTGGATTACTTAGAGGATCTAAACCTTCATCAAATGCATTATCAATCCCATGCTTAATCTTATTTTGGGATCAAATCCAATTGTATTAAAATTTAAAGACATCCCATACGAGGCAATGATTTTAATTTGAGTTGTTTGAATTTTTAATGGGCGTTGACTTACACTCTTGACACACTCATGGGAAGCTTCATATGAGTGAGAGTCACTGGTAGGATCTGGAGTCTGGACTCAACATCTCACGTTCCTGGTTCCTGCTTCCTGCCGCAAATACTCATATAAGTCATAAGCGCGTGGCCGTCTTTTCTCACTTGTGAAGAAGCAATTCCCTGCTTGGCTAAACAAAGCAAGATAGATAGATGATCGACTGACATTAAATGCTTCAGGAAGAGGAGCATGTGTGGCTCATGCCAATTGATTGTATCGACATGTGGGTCCCATGGGCTCTGCCTTGACTAGTGGCCCAGATTTCCCCTGGTTTTATGATTCTAACATCCAAACTTATTGAAAGGGGATATGGTGAAAATGATTGAGGACTGAGGCTGCACTCATTGACAGGGTAAGGAAGATGAACTCATGGGTTGGTCTAATGTGGACAAGGTCAAGGTCTTTGCCAATTTCTACGTTATTAAGATTAAGATTTTTAAAATAACTTGTAGAAGTTTTTGGGGGTTTGGTAAAGTAAAAGTAAGGTTTTTTTTTTTTTTTTTTTTTTTGGGCTGAAACTTACTGTAGAACTTGATTTGACCAACTAAAAACATGGTGAAGTTAAATTTGTAGTTGAGATTACTTTATCACTTGCAAGACAAACATCGCCTATAAAGGCCTGCTTGTTTGCATTCATTAGATAGGAATTTATGCCCTAAGTGGTTAAAAATGAGGCCAAGAAATCAATATACAAAAATGACCATAACCCACCTTTAATAGAAATTAAATCAAAAGGAAATTATAAAATGAATACCCAATCATCAACCTAGTATCTCAAATCATAGGTAAGTCAAAATCTCATGAAATTTCATGTATTCAATTCCTACGCGACCTAAAGCATGCAAACAAATGGGAGCTAAATGATATTTTTCTAATTTTGAGATCCTAATTATTTGGTTGAGTTGTATACTGATAAAGAAAAAACTATTGTAAAAAGAGAAAAAAGAAGAGTAAAAGTTCATTGTTGTTTTAGATCAATTAATTTCCAATAATTAAATTTTATTGTATTGGATGATTCACGAAATTCTGATGATTTTAAAGAGTTTAC
Source organism: Umbellularia californica (assembly GCA_028538565.1). Classification (NCBI taxonomy): domain Eukaryota; kingdom Viridiplantae; phylum Streptophyta; class Magnoliopsida; order Laurales; family Lauraceae; genus Umbellularia; species Umbellularia californica. Next base: position 15,016,455 of record JAPQWN010000005.1, read on the forward strand.
TTGAAAAGTTTAGATGGGTATATGTATCTTTTGAAATCGGAAACTAATAGGGTCACAGTGGATTTTTTTAGGTCAATTCACATTCTCTACCAAAATTGATACTTGGATTTTTTTTCAGAGATTTACGTGTTTCTTTTATTTATTTTCTTGGTTAAATATCTTAAGAAAAGTATTTATATTTTCTTAATATATAAGATATACGTATATGTATATATGAGCAAAGCTCTCCTAAACTAAAGCTTAAGATAAAATCTTGTAAGCTCATGCTTGTGGGGCCAACCTTGGACCAAACACATGACCCCTCTAAATTGCTCATATCCACCAACTTTTGATCAGATCCAAATTTACTAAACCGTTGGATCGACTATGTATCAATCCGAATGGACTATTAACCATAAAAATTTTAGTCACATATAGAGATGATAGAAATCACGTTGGAGCTGATTTTTTGCAAAGAGGAATATCCCAGGGAGTCCTTTAATCCCCCCACCTTCATCCCCATGTGGGTCCTCAGGTGGGCCCCACCACACACTTGAGCTTATCTTATCTTAAGCTCAAGCTTAGGAGAGCTGGCCTATATATATATATATATATATATATATATATATATGGGGGATCTTCATATGCATCTATCCCTCACCAAAAATGGTGAGGGACACCCATTTTGGGGTTGTTTCAAGTACAAGAGGGAGGTACAAAGTACCCTTCTTGTACCACTCTTGTACTTGAAACACCCTCAAAAGGGGTGTCCCTCACCATTTTTGGTGAGGGATAGATGCATATGAATGTTCCCCTATATATATATATATATATATATATATATATATATATGAACACTTCTAATACATTTAAATTCAACAATATTATCGAACATGCTTATTTTCATTTTGTTCCTTTGGATAATACTAAGATTATATTACCATTCAATCTAACATTATATTGCGAAGCAAATTCTTGGTGCGTGGGTGGGAGCGTAGGTGGGTTCCCCGCATTGTACCAAAAAAACCTTTTCGCTGGCCATCACTCTTTGTGGCACCTTCTCTGATTCTTCCAATCCAGAAATTCTATATTCATCTCCTATTTTACTGAGCACACCCACCTTTAAAAAAAAATTCACTATTAAGGAAAAAATGTAGGTGTGCTCAGCAAAATAGATGCGTGCATATGGAATATCCCCTTCCAGTCATGCAGAAACCTCTCCATCAAGTAACTCTCATGCGTGAACCAAACCTTTTAATTGCAACCCACGAAGAACCGAAGGTTTGCTAAACTGGATCCGTTGTACAGTAATAAGAGACAAGGGATAAATCCCTGAGTGGTTGTGCAAGATGAGGCGTCGTTTCCTTCTTGTTCCGTAACTAATTCACTCTACCAGTAAAATGATATGGATGTTCATTTTAAGAGAATACAAAACAAACGGGTTCAAATAAAAAGCTAAAATATTTTTATAAACACCTACTTTTCACCAAAAAAAGTCAAAAAGTTAGTTTCACAGGCCACTAAATGACAAAAAAAACCATCTTCTTTAAAAGAAAATAAAAATTTATATTCTCATTTCACTAAATGCCAAACGGTCATTACTTTTTTATTTAACCCATTTTTTTTTCTTTTCTCTTATTTTGACCATTCACCTCACTTTACTAGTGAAGTCGTCAAATATGGTGTCTTGTCTTTCTAAAGTATTTTGGACACATTGGGATTTGAAAGTGATATGACATTCGCCGGTATACACGTATTTGTTTATACAAGCCACATACTTGGGGTCAAATTTGGGTATGCCGAGCTTAAAACCAAACCCAAATATAGTTTTACCAAGAATCAACCCATGAGCAAAGCATCAAATTAAGAAAGAATAAAATATAAGAAAATTATAGTGGTATTTTATCTTTAGTAGGTTGGGAGGGAATCGTTTTTACTTTTTGTGTAAAAAGTGATTTTTTTTTTTTTATCGTTTAGTGGAGAAATGAGGTTGCTTTTAGCTTTCTTTTTTTCTTTTTTTGGAAAAAGAATGACAGAATTTTGACGATGTGTACTTTTCATGGGAGGCGCTACATTGATCCCTAAGATTTAAAATATATTAAAGAAAAAAAATTCCCTTCATGAATTGAACTTATGGGATGCTTTTGACCCCACTCAATGCCTAAGTTAATGGGCCATCTGTCTACCAAAACAGATAAAAAAAAATTTAATGGACCAAACTTTTATTTTTTAAAGAAAAATTATCTTTTTTAGACATTCTATCAGTAACTCTTCATTTACCCTTACTTAACCACTAAATACAGCATTCTCCCTCATTGGAAGGAGAAAAAACCCTAATATTCAGATTCAGGCATATAAACTCCCAGCCCTAGCCGAGTAGCAATTAAAAAAAAACAAGAAGAAGAAGAATAAGAAGAAAAGGAAGAAGAAAAGTACACTTGAGGTCCTGAATCTCCAAAAAGAAGAAGAAAAGGATAAAGAAAGGCCCCTTTTTTCACTTTTTCCTTGATATGCGCTCTAGCAACGAGTTTTTGGAATTGGTGACAATGCTAGAAGATTAGTGGAGACAAAGAAGGATATCGTATATCCATTGGTTTATTTACTTAGCACCAGTAACGATAGAAAGACCTTTTTCAGCAATGAAGTACATAAAGAACAAATTGCATAACCAAATGAGAGATCAATTGATGAATGACTGTTTGATCACATAAATTGAAAAGGATGTGTTTGCTAATGTTGATAATGAAGCTATTATGCAATGACTTCAACACATGAAAATCCGTCGAGGGCAACTGTAGGAGTTATTTAGATTAAAAACTATTAGTAATAATATATTAAAAGTTATGTTATATTTGTCGGATTGTTGGAAATAGATTATTTGAGAATTTTATATTATATTTGTCGAATTATCGAAAATAGATGACAGATGTTGATAAATGGGAAAACAAATTTATTCGATTTGTAAAAGATAAGTCTTTTGTTGACCCCACTGACTCAAACTCCTGGAGCCGCCATTGGTTCTTTTGATTTGACCCCCTATCTCAAAAGAATAGAGGACTTACATTCCTTTTACTAACCTAGTAAGTTGCCAAATAAGCCCCACTGTCTCAAAAGAATGGAGGCCTTACATTACTTTTACTAACCTAGTAAGTTGACAAAGAAGCCCTAATGGTCCGTTTGGAAAAATAAGGAGTGAAGTAAAGTGGAATAGATTTCAAATGAGAAGTGAAGTGGAAGAGAAGTGGGTTGAAATTAAGGTATAGTACTTCACTTCACTCTATTTGGATGCATTTTATAAAGTGAAATCTAAAATACTTTGTATGTGTATGGATACTTATGAGTAAAGTAAAAATGGGACAACACTAGGAAGTGAAAAAAATGACAATAATTCTATTTTAGAATGTGCAAGTGAAAATTGAACCCAAATATTCGAGTTCAATTCTTCGATCGTGTTGATAGCGGGCCCCAACTATTTAAAGCTTTATCCGTAGAGTGGCCCAACTAATTAAAATCCGAGCTCTCCAAAAATAATACTCTCCTCTTGTATAAATAGATGGGGCAGAAATACTGATTTGACCATCCAAAAATAAAAAAGAGGTGGCAAAAGGGTTCCATATCCTCGTCGTCTAGAATTGATACTATTCAGTGGGCCATACATTGTTCTTGTGGGTCCCATCTGATCTTTTTTTACTACCCATCTGATTTGGATGCTCAAAAATCATCTCAGATCCTAAGAATCTGACCCTCCATCCTCATTCAACATGTCTTCAACGAAAGAAAAATCGCATGCGTGGCCCATCTGAGCACCCAATCAACGGGCATAATGCAACAGGGTCCTACACTATAGAATGTTGGCTTTAATATAGTATAATGGCCCTAATTATGAACATCTTGAATCCAGCATATTGAAAGCACTTTAAATCAGGAATCACCGCCTCCCATGCTCAACACTCAATTCATTTTTTTGTAACGGCTACTGCATCTTCATAAAATCACATCATATGACTTTCACAAAACAAAATTGCAACTCATTTCATAATTCAGTTTTCACAATAAAACATAATGTGCAGCCGATCTAACAAATTTTTTAACCAACAAATGAACATTAAACAGAAGAATAAAAGTCCGAACATGAACTTATTGAAACTACAAGCTCAACTTGTGAGCTAAGTGATTGCAAAATAGATGTCTGAAACTCTCTCCTTCCCACGGCTTAACAATGACTTGTCTCAAATATTTAGTTTCCAAGCATCACATAAGGAAAAGTAATGAAACAAAAGTCTAATCCGATAACTTATGGAAATTAAAAGTTTTAACACAATAGTAAAAAAGAAAAACATAAACATATCAGAAACAGAGACACAAAATTAGGTTCCATTACATGAATATTTATGGCCTGATTTCCTATCCAACAACATTCTTAGACCTTCTATAACATGCAAATATATATTGGGATATGGATACAGGATACCTCATGAAAAGAGATTAATGGCCTTTTGTATATTTGCTATTATAAGCAATTTAATAAAGAAAAAAGATACATTACAAATGGAGGGATAGAGTTCCTAAAATGCACACTTGGATATATTACCTCCCTTATCAAGGGGTTCTTTCATCATCATCATTTGAAACACAAGCTACATGGAAAGAAAAATAGAAGAAAAATATGGACATGAATGGGTCCCTAATCTCCTCAATCTGGTATCAGTATCCCTTGAAATGCATTGGCAGGCAATTTGAAGAAAAAGAAAAAAAAAAAAAAAAAGGCTACTAACCAATGCAAAAATTGAAGGAAAAGAATTCAACATAATTGGAAATAGATTAGTGATATAATATAGAAGATATATATATATATATATATATATATATATATCACATCAACATCAATGAAGAGAGAAAAATTAACCGTAGAAAGCTGCATCTTTGGGGAAAGATTGAGAGGTATGGTAAACCTTATAAGCACCAAACCCCAATATAGTGTATCTGATCCCAACGCCATAAACTCATGTCTCAAACCAGAAACCTTACCAATTATGAAAGAAAATTGAAATTTCCATTTCCCCATCCAATTAAGAGGGACACCCAACAAAATGGGAGACCTTCAAAATTTGAATATCAAATTTTGGTGGTGACAATTCACATAGAGCTAATACATACAAATGGCTTAGATTGATCACCTGCTAGAGTGTTGGCTCGTTGGCACTAGGCATGTGTTTGCACCCCATGTACTGCCACCCCCCATATTTACATGAGAGAAATGGCTTCGATTAATCATAAAATGGGAATTGTAGCATTCTAAGAAGATAATTATCTATCATGAGCTTAAAAAAAAAAACAGCATATAGGACATCGACCCATCTATTTTGAGACATGAGAAAATGGATGGCAGCAGATAAGTATTCAATGGTGCTGACAGCTACTTTCAGCGTATGAAGAAAAACACCATAATTTAAGGACATCTCTTCATAATTTTCAGAAACATGGATACCATTGCCAACATACGAGACAATGGTACTGACCCCTACTTTCAGCGTGCAGTTACAGTAATTCCAACATGCATGTTATTTAAACCAAAAGGCTCTTGTTGTATATTTAAAAACAGAGACTCATATGTAATTATCTCCCTTTCTCAACACATTAGCATCTCCTCTATGTAATTATCCTACGCACTACGCACATCGAACCCACATTATTCCAAAAAAACAAAAAAAAAAAAAAAATGAAATTCTCATATCACAATCCTGTAAAATCGCAAACCCAAATCCAAGCCCAACCTACCAAGAACCGCACATCTAAAATCAATAAACCCTAATCCATTATCACAGCCTAAGTCCTAGATTTTCGATTGAAAGAGTAACACATTATCCAAACAGACAAAAGATCATTTTGCTTCATTATCACGAACAAAAATTACATTACATGCCAAACAAAGGGAAAGAGAACAAAAAACTTCATTATCATAAGAGACGGGGAGGGAGCTTACTTGAGACTTAGAGAGGAAGAGCGACTAAGGAAAGAAACAGAGAAGAGAAGAAATAAGGTTTGGAGTTACAAAGAGAAGATGAACAGATTTGAATCAAATTTTACTCGACTGGGAAGCAGAGTGATATCCCCTGCGAAAAATACTTCATCAGTTGGGCTAGGCTCATTCAAATTTTAAACAGTTAGGCAAATGAGCAGTGCTAGGGACAGACGTTAGAGGGATGCACGCTTCTCAAGACACACGCACGCTTCTTAAGGCACCAAAACCACAGTGACTGTCCGCCGCTTGTCCCGGGGCGTCTGTCCCTGTGATTTCTCTAGGCAAATAGACCCTAAAGATTATCCTCGAATCCTTATTCATGCCAACTTCTTATATTGTCGAGTAAATATTGAGTAAGAAGTAACTCTGCATGCAGATTAATTGCACGATTCGCACTTTAGAGACTATGCCCCCACAAGTTGTTATGTGGCACCAACCAGTTGTTGAAATCTTGCCCTTGGAGCTAGGTGACTTGGGCAACTTGCTGCCTTTTGTGGATTGGACATGGCTTGGGCCACTATTCAATGGGTCCAAACCACCACCTGACTTGCTGTCCACAATTTTAGGCTAGCAAGATGTCCATGTGCTTGGAAGAACTTGATCGATTAATCCAAATGGGCTAAGATTCACTTGATTTGATCCCCCAATTAATTTAGAAGAATTGCAATTAATTCTGACATTTATTTTGAATCCATCTTGACCATCCAATTTTCCATGCAAAATTAGATTTGAATCGCTTCCTTGATTAGGCCTTGATAGAGATGGATCCACAATTCTCTGTGATCAATAAATGAATCCAAATAATCAAGAGCATGATCAATCACATTATATAATATATGAAGTTTAGGTGATTTGATTTGAAAATTGAAGTCCAATTTGGCAATAGATTACTCAATGGAACTCCCAATTTCGACATTGTTTTAACTTTATACTATCGAAAACGCCCCGTGCTAAGCACGAGCAGTGTGATTCATAATATTAAATATTAAAAAATAGATTATAAAACTTAAACTATACCATGGTACAGGGAACTCATTTTTTAAAAATGTATTGTCAATATTAAATATATTATGAATTCTAAAGGACTACCATAATAGCATAAAACACAAAACCATATATTATCTACTTTAAGCAAGTAACTAATGTCGCCAGAATAACACAATTGATGTGTTTCGGTCAGCAAAGGCACTCTATCAACTAAAATTACTTAATAAAACAACAAAGTCCAACCAATGAAAGCAAACAATTTTCTTTAATAGATATTTATTTTGAATAAGGAAACAAACATGTCCTTAGTAAATAAGCAACTCACATCTTTGTTGGTTTTAGATATATTATTCTAATTTGAAAAACTCAAAACAACCTATTAAAACTAAATGACTTAATTCTATCAGGAAAACTCAAACTCGTGCTTGAAATCAGACTTCAAAACGATAATTATGGGATTGAACACAAATACTACATCATCTGCTACATTCACATTGACCGAAGACATTTACAGGGCATAATCCATTACAAACAACTTCAATACCCATAACAAACATAATCATAACTCTACAATACAAATTTTTGGGTTTTTTTCTTACTCAGAGAGCACATAGAATCTAAAGTATGTCTCAAAATGTCAAAGAAGATCTAAAGCCCCATATACAGAGTAGTCAATCATTTCCCAAGGCATCAATTTGAACAAAAACATCGGTTTCAAAGACCTGATAAAGAATCTTACAACATGATAATCTAGAATTATCTTACAGTATGCATGAATAGTAACCACTTGATCACGAACTTTTAATCTAGAATATATGTGCAAAATAGACAAAAATAATAATAAATGAATTCATTTTAAAAAAAAATTTTGTGAATACATTTTAACACAGATTTTAAAAAAGAGTTTTCTGAATTCATTTGATAAAGTTGGCAAAAGATTTTAAAACAGAGTTTTCTGAATTCTGCTGATGCTAAACTCAATGCTAACAAATGAAAACACAATAGAACTCAATGATAAACTAGAGTTTTCTGAATTTTATTGATTTTTTCTACTTAGTTAAACACAGAAATTCACAAATAATATAAAACAAAGACACTTTCTATGAGTTATTCTATGAATTTGACTTTGAAATCCATATTTAACTTTGAACCTAGGGTGTATTTGGATGTACTCCAAATAATTACTCCATAAGTATGATGTGACAGCCACTTGTGAAGGATTTGTACCGAGTTGGCAAACATGCCTACTCACAAGTTTTTCAGAACACCAAACATGACTTTATTTCAGCCATTTTCGTTATCTAAGAATATGAAAGACAGTTTAACTCTTCCTGACTTAAGTAAAAAGTGTAGACATTCTCAATACTATTTACGTTTAGATCTGACACATGTAGTACTCTCTTTTATAATGAATCGGGGCTACTGAGGCAAACTTTTGTACCAACTGTTGAAACTTATATTATTTTGTATTACACCCATTTCATGGTGATTTCTGTTCTGTATCTTGGGTTTCTCAATGTAGTCTTGCACATGACTCATGCATTCATATTTTCTTTGATTTGATGTTTTTGTTCTATCTTTTGAATTTCTCATATATTCTACAACATGACCATGCATGCATGTTTTCTTATGGGAATGAAATGGGTTTTATCAGCTTTAGTTTATGCACACCAATTGTATGATTAAAGTTCTGCATGAATAAAAATGATGCTAAGTAGTATGTATCTCATCCAATAAAAAAACTAAATTAGAAAGTAGCAAATGGTATATTCGTAAACATTATAGATGTACTCAAGTCAAAACAGATAGTGTCCCATAAAAAAGTCATCAGATTTTGCCACTATAGGAGGTAAAAATAATATATCAATGTTGGTGGCAGCGAGTGATCAAATCCTACACCATAGCTCCAGTTACTACATGAGTCGTTACTCCTGCAAACAAAGCTCTTGTAAGTAGATGTCCTGATGAATATGTATAGACAGGGATAATCAAATAGAAGTTCAGATTACTAGCCATTTGGTGTATGTGTATTCAGGACATCTACTTACAAGAGCTTTGTTTGCAAGAGTAACGACTCATGTAGTAACTGGAGTCATGTAGTACTCTCTTTTATAAAATATTTATAATTTGTTTCAAAAACCGACTCATCATAGCTATTGAGAATGTCTACAACTCAAAATAGTATCCATTTAAATTGAGAAAACACTAAACGTAAAAGTGTAAAAAATACATAATTAAAAAAAAATTCACATCTAAAATCCTTTTAATATGTTTCATTATCTTTTAAAAATACATTCCATCAATGAGCCAGATTCTAGCTACATATGTGTGCTTATTCAACGTTTAATTTGCTTGTTTTGGAAATTGAAAAGCCTAAGTCCCTCTTGTTTTAGAAATTAATACACTTTGACTTAAGTCTAAATAATTATCTAAATTGATTAAAAAGTATAAGAAAATCATAAAAAGTCTCTTAAATATTACATTTGTATTAAACAATATATATGCTATTTGTTAGCACATGCACATAATTTAACTCATATAAAAAGCACAAGTAAAAGTAAAACTTTTAAAGTGAAAATTGTAATAATTTATGTAGAATTTAACATATACATAAAAAGTTCAAGTAGAAGTAAAACCTTTAAAATAAAAATTTTCATAATTTTTGTAGGTTCTGACATGGACTTAGACACTACTAGCATCAATTAGGTCAATTTGCTATGGCAATAAGAATTTTTTTTTTTTTTTTTTTTTTGCTAATTGGTAAATTTGTATTGAAAGAGAGAAAAGGGCAAAACCCCAGGAGAGAGAAAAAAGAATACAACCAAAGGAAAGCAAAATAGAAAGGCCAGCCCTAAAACAAGGGGGGCTAAAACCTTCTAGAAACTAAAAAAATAGAAATTGAAAACCATAAAAAGATACAAAAACCTGCAAATCTTCTGTCAACTCTGAAAACAAATTTTTCCAGGCCAGAACAAAGGGGAAGATCTACAAGGCAGAAAACACTTGATTGGCTGCAGCAATAGACTAAAAAGCACCTCTCTGACTTAATAACAAAACAAGAAAGAGAGCCCAGCCAAGCAGCCCAAACCTTACTACCAGATAAAAAAACCAGCCCAATCCTTACTGCCAAAAAACAGAAACCTTTGCTCAAAGAATGAAAAAGGGAAGCCTTACAAAACTGAGAACCAACTGACAGAACCAATACTACTCCTTAAGCCTTCAGCACAGCTCCTAAACTTAGGACAGACAAGAGAAGAAAGCAACCTTCAAACTGCTAGACATCCTGCTCTCTTTGGAAGGACTCGAGGCTTCCTTCCTCCAAAAAGCAGAGGAAAGCTGACAGCAACCGGGAGAAGAGGGATTAGGAGGATTTAGCTGCACCAAGCTTGCACCCTCATAGCACCTTGCGCTGATCAACTGACCTCTCTTGAACAAAAGGACCCTGTAATACTCCTTGAAGCTTTGGAAAGGAAAAATTCCAGGCTAGAGCAGAGAAGAGGCTACAAAGCAAAAAGCACCACTGTTGGAAATTGAAGCTCACTGCACAAGATTACGATGAAATGCTTGAATATGCATTGACAGCAAATAATCCCAACTGGGAAGACACCAGATCAAACAACCATGAATTAAAGAGGAAGAGATACACTCTTCTGATCCTGCAAATCTCCTTGAGGTTCTGAAAACAAAAGAATACAGGCCAGAACAGAAGATGGAGCTACAAGCTATTGTCACAGGGGAAGCTGCAGCAAGATACAAATAGCACCTTTATTTCTAATTAGAAAAGACTTCCCTGCAAGTCAAAGCTTTGATGCTGGATTGAGAGGCTACAAATTCAGCAAATAGGGAAACAAAGCCAGCTCTAAGGGCCTTAGAGCATAGCCCAGGAATACTTCAACAATGAGCCCTGACTAGCAGCCCAATCCAAGAAACAGAAAACAAAATCAGCCCTTCCTTGCTTCCAAAAAACAGAGACCATGGCTAAGGGGAAGCCCTACTAAACTGAGAACCAACTGACTGAACCAAAGCTGCACCTTTAAACTTCACCTCAGCTAGCACAACTCCTAAACCAGAGAAGACAATAAACAAAGAGAGAAGAGAAAAAAGCATCCTTCAATCTGCCTGGCATCCTACTTTCCAAGGATGGATTCAAGGCTTCCTATCTCCAAAGAGCAATGAAAAGCTGATAGCAATCGAGAGAAGAGGGGATAGGAGGAATGCATACACCCTCTTAGCAACTTGCACAGAACAATAGATCTCACCTGAGGAGAAGGGCCCAACCCTATCACACTCCAAACCAGCACTGCATAGAAACTACTCAACACAACAGTGCCTTAGCAGGGTCCGCAGGAATAGAACCGAACCTCTCCTAGAGGAGAGAAATTGACTGAAGAAAATCACTCTGCTCTATTAAATAAGAGAAAAACTCTACTGGCCTCTTGGAGCTCAGCAAAACACTAATAAAGAAAGGCAGCAAGAAAGACTATATCTCAAGAACTCACGCTCCTAGAGGACTTAGCTACCAAGCCCTGCACAGGGCTCTCAGAAACAACTAGATACTCCCTACTGAAATGATGAAACTCCCTTCTGAACAAGCTTGGAAATGCTCCTACCAGCTGAAGGAGAAAAAGAACTGCCTAAAGAGAAGGAACTGCAGAAAATCTCCCTCCAATAGCACTCCTGAAACTGAGCTTCAGAAGGCTAGAAAAAGAAGGAAGTCTCCAAACTCAGAAAAATCATCCTGACACCATGCTCCCAAGGAGCTCAATGAAAGGAAGGAGCTAATTGCTCATTAACTCCTCCTCCAAGAGCTACCAGGATTGGGTGGGAGGAGATAACCTGATTTCCAAGAGAAGGATTTAACATAACTTTACTACTATTTGTGAAGATCTTCTTAGCTGACTGTAAGGAAGGAGCCTTGCTGCTGTATTTAGTTTCATTCCGAAGGAGCCATAAGGTATAGATAGCTTGGAAGACGATTGCAGCCGCAAAAATCCTACCAAGGCCATCAGCACCTTGGGATAAAGCTGACCAGATAGAAGAAGCTGAAAGTTGAGAGCCCTGGTGACTGCCCATGAGGCTAAGAAGCCATTTCCATAGGTTAATGGCTAGGGGGCAAGAGAAGAAAAGATGAAGGTCTGACTCTCCTTCACTGTGACAAGTGTAGCATCTGGAAGCCAAGGGACACCTAATATGTTGAACCCAAGAATCTGTAGGAGTTTTCCTTAGGAGAAGACACCAGCTAAAGCAGGATAATCTTGGGTTGATAATTTTGTTCCACACCAAACTGAACCAGGCAACTGAATCACCTCTGAATCTCAGGAAGTTCCAAGCTGATTTTAAGGAGAGCTCCCCTGAAGCATTGCCTTTCCAGGTAAGCCTGTCTTGAACTGAGGGAATAGGCAGCTGAAGGAGGATTGTGTGCTGGAGGAGGAAGCTCCGGACTTCTGGAGGCAGAGAAGCGAGGATGGACCAGGAAGTGCCTTGGATGATGTCCGCCACCCTGTCTTTTTCAGGGAAGAAAAGAAGGGGGAATTTAGCAGCTATTGGATCGTTATCTATCCAGTTGTCAATCCACAGTTGGATAGATTTTCCATTACCCAGAATCCAACAGCTGCTAAGTTGAATGGAGGAGGCTAAGTATCTAATCCTTTTCCAAATGCAAGATCCATCCTTAGGATTGCCTGTAAACCAATGGGGAGAGAGCTTGAAATATCTTCCACAGAACCAAGAAGCCCATAGAGAATTTGAATTAGCTGCTATCCAGCCAAGCTTCATCAAGCAGGCATCATTAAATTCCTTCACTCGACGGATACCCAGCCCTCCCTTTGCTTTTGGAAGACAGACCTTAGCCCAGTTGACCATGTGACTCCTTTTCTTTTCCAAGTCTGAAGACCAAAGAAAGTTCCTCAACAGCCTTTCAATCTACTGGAAAGTCCTGCTAGGAAGAGGAATAACCAAGGAGATATGGAGGGGGATAGAGGAGAGAACATGCTTGACCATAATCAACCTTCCTGCAAAAGAAGGACATTTTGCTTTCCAACCAACGAGCCTAGCCCGGATATTGTCTAGTAATTGATTAAAGTGGTAGTGTCCGGAAGCTCCAAAAAAAGAGAGGGACACCTGGATAAACTGCAGAAAGCGATGCTCTGGAGATCGGAAGCAAATTTGAAATCATCTGAGCTCTTCTAACGGAGCATTTACCCAAATAAAGGCTGCTTTTGGGGAGGTTAAAACACTGACCTGAAGATTCCTGGTAGGAAGAAAGAAGGTCTTTGATTTGTCTCAGACCAAGCTTAAGAGCTTTGAGGAAAATAAGGATGTCATCTGCATAGAGCAGATGGCAAGGGGTATTTGGGACTGGAGAAATTGGTTGGATTTTCCCTGAAGATCTTAGATGCTCTAGGTGGAGGCTGAAAATCTCTTTAGCAAGAATAAACAGATAAGGCTACAGAGGGTCCCCTTGACGCAGGCCACAAGAGGAGGAAAAGAAACCACTGGGGCTGTTATTGATTAAAACTGATCCTCTACTAGTGCAGATCAACTCTCTTATCAGATTTATCCAAGCTGAGGAGAAATTGAAGAATTTGAGGGCTCTGAATAGGAACTTCCATTGGAGTTTATCAAATGCCTTGGTGATATCTAACTTCAAGCAAATGGAGCCTCCACTAACCTTAGAATTTAGCTTTTGGATCAGGTCATGAGCTAAAGCCACGTTATGGTGGATGGTCCTCCCTTTAACAAAGGCAGATTGACTTTGGGAAATTAGAAGAGGGAGAATGGTAGAGAGCCTTGTAGCCAAGATCTTGGAGGAGATTTTATATGTAAAATTGAGGAGACTAATAGGCCTGAAATCAACGAAAGTGTCTGGCGAGGAGACCTTGGGGATAAGAGAAATGAAGAAGGCATTTGTTTCCCTGAGCAAACGGCCTGAAGTGAAGAAGTGGGTGATTGCTTCATAGACTTCCTTCCACACTATATGCTAGCAGCTAGTGAAGAAGATACCTGAAAATCCATCCGAGCAAGGAGAACTACTCTTTTTAAGATTGAAAACTGCGTTCCGAATTTCGTCCTGGGATGGGACAGAAACTAGAACCTGATTTTGGGCCTCCGTGACTGAAGGTCCAAACAGAAGGAAGAGATCTTCTTTGGGGATGACAAAGTCCGCTTGGAACAGCTTGGCAAAGAAAGAAGCAACCTTCTCTTTGATTTGGGGAGCATCTTCAAGGATAGTACCATCAGCTGAGATTTTAATAATTCGTTTATGAATACCTTTAGCCTTGGCTGAAAGGTGGAAGAATTTGGTGTTTCTATCCTCTGCTTGGAGCCATTTCACCTTAGCCCGCTGCTTCCAGTGAGTGGATTCTACGTTTAACCATTTGTGGAGGGAGGCTTTGGCTATATTTAGGTCCTTGAGGATGGAATCACTAGGATGGGCTTCAAAATCAACTTCTTTAGCTAGAACTTGGGCCTCTGCTTCAGCTATATGATTTTTATAATTGTAAAAAACTTCTTTGCTCCAAATCTTGAGGTTGAGCTTAAGAAATTTCAATTTGGAAACCAAGATAAACTGGGGGGAACCAGTACAGGGAGTTGCCCAGCTGCCCTTAACAACTTGGAAGAAGGATTCATGGGAGAGCCACTTTTCTTTAAATCTGAAAAGCCTGTTCTTAGAAGAGAGGTTTGTCCGATGGGAGAGAAAAATAGGGCTATGATCTAAAAAAACTCTGGGGAGATGGTTTATCATTGGATCCTCACATGCTTCAAGCCAGGAAGAGTTAGCAAAGACTCTATCTAGCCTTGCAGCTACAAAAGCTTGACCCTGCCTGTTATTTACCCAGGTGAATTTGTTCCCTCTAAAGCCCAAATCTTTCAAACCAGAAGCCAGAGCCATATCATTGAAATCTTTAACAGAGGTTGCGGAGGGAGGACGGATACTAAGCTTTTCATTGGCTAGAAGGATGGCATTGAAGTCTCCTATCACACACCAACGCTTAAAGAAAGTGGAGCTGCTGATCAGATAATCCCAGAGAACTCTTCTTTGCTTGTAATCTATGGAGCCATATACTCCAGTGATGACGCTATGGAAGGAAGAAGGGGAAGCCGAGATAGTGACAGAAATGTGTTGGGAAAATAGGTCTAATAAGGAGAAATTAAAGTTTGAGGATTGGTTACAGAGGCACCACAGGGTGTTTTCAGAATTGGAGAAGGCTGGAGAGAACCCAAAGGGGGAATTCCCGTTGGAAAAGGATTCCTAGGTAGTCGTAGGCTTTGAGAGAAAGAGGATATCTGGGGAGTGCTTAGATAAGAAGTGGGTAACCATTGTTTTTTTAAGGGAATTGCAAATACCCCTACAGTTCCAGTACAGAATTTTAACCATTAAGAAACTGATTTGGTGGGGGAGCCAGGGGGTTTGGGGCCTGAAGAAGATAGAGCTTTGGTTTTGGATTTCTTTTTTGTTTTCATCTTGAAAGGGGAGAGATCTACTATTAGGGGACAATCTGTATTGGTAGCTGGGATGGGATTGGATAAAGACGTTATTGAGAGGTTGGCCAGGGTAGAAACCTACTCAGGAATGATCCTTTTTAATTTGAGTGGATCTTCTTGCCTACTTTTTAGGTTTGCAGTGGAGAGGGTAGGGTCTGCATAAGAACTATTTTCCAAAATTGAGAAGGGGTTAAAACAATCCACAGTTGGGGCCGGGATTCTCTCCAGGATCTCAAAAGCTAAATCTGAAGGAAGAGCTAAAAGTGGGTTGTCTATGGGAAAGGCTTCTTCATTCAGAGAGGAATGGAGAGAGGCTGGGATTTCCGGCTGGTTAGAGGACCTTAATAAGGAAGCTGAATCAGAGGAGGGAGTGATTGAAGAAGGAACCTGAACTGGGCTGGGAGACTTTGGTCTGCTCTGAGCCTGAACATATTGTTGCAGTGGAGATGAGGTGGCTAGTTTCGACCTCAACTGATGGAACTACTTCCTCTGAGAACACCGTTGCTGCTGAAACTGTTTCTTCTTGAATGGCCGGAGCTATGAGGATAGGCGGCTGAATTGGGGTCTTCAGCAGCCCAGGTTTCCTTTGGAAGGGACAAGTTGGTGAGGGATGATCGGTGGAGAGACACTCTGAGCAAGGGATAGCTAGTTTCATAGTGGATTACCACTTCCACCTGATCTTCTCCTTCTAGATCAACTGAGAGGGATCTCATAAGAGGATTGGCAGCATTCAGTAGGATCTGAACTCTTGCAAAGGAGAACATCCTCTGCCTAGCTGTTAATTATATCATCCAGACGAATGGGCTTACCAATAGAAGCTGCTATAGATAGGAGGATATCACTACTCCAATAGTGATATGGGATTGCTATGGCAATAAGATGAAAAAATCTTTCTAAGAAAATGAAATAAAATGCGGGTGTGGGTGGGAAACTAAAGCTTGAAAAATAAATGGGAGGTATGAATTGAAATGGAAGAGCATGTCTTTTTTATATGTTAAAAAAGTCATATATGATTGACAAATGTCACCTATCTAATCACACAAAAAGAATGACAACAAGTGTCATGACATAAAACGATAGTTTAAAAATAAATGTCATAGATGATTGACAAATGTCACTCATCTAAACTATCACTCAAAAAGTAAGATAATAGGTCACATTAAAGTCATGTCGTTGGAGGGTCAAGTTAGCATTAGGCAAGTTAAGTTAGGTTGGAAAATCAAATATCAAGTTAAGTTAAGGTCCGGATTAAATCGACTAGGATCAATCAATTATAATTGGCCCAACTTTTAAAAAAAAAAATTTTAAATGCTTCTATTACTACTGGATTGACCACACATAAACAATATCCCAAATTGCATAATTCTGGCCTTCAAATTAATAGATTTTTATAATTTATTTATAAATCTGAATGATTTTGATCATTTCTTTTTCAAGTACTATTGTATTTTATGTTAAAGTTACTGATTTTGACCAAACTGATTTCAATCTTTGACTTCTAAATTATAAATTTATATTATTATTATATTTCTTTCCGTTTGCTCAGTTATTTAAGTATAATTTTAGTCATTTTTACTTATTAAATATGGCTAAGATAATTGTCTCTTTTGTTTTCAAATCCCATTGATCAAAATGGATCTAAAGGAAAAACCCCGCTTCCCTGATAAAAGAACTTCATATCTATATGTACTCAACAACTTAAAATTAGGATCAATATACTCTCTATGATTATATAACTATATTATTTTGTTCAAAATAATCTTGAAAATTACAAACTATTACATTATATTCTTTAGTTTTTACATGGGGTCTACTTTTACTCTCATACCAAATAATTCTAATTATATCACTCCACTTTCAATTTGACCCATCTGTTAAATCAATCATTCCTAAAAGATTTGATATAAATTAAGAATAGCTAAAATACTTGACATGCAATGAACAATATTAAATATCACATAAAAATTATTTTTAATTCTTACTTCTCATAAGATCGATTTTATAGTCTTATTACTTTCTGTTTTCTAACACTGACACTAATAATATTTTAATTATAATTCACTCATATAATTAATTAACATGTCTAAAACTGACACCATCAATACAACTATGACAAAAAATTTATGTGCATTTACATGTTTGTGCTTTAAGCACGGGTGGTCAAGCTAGTCATCCATTGGATTTTTTTTTTTTTTTTATAACCCAGGGTATCTCCTGCCCAACCCAGCCAAGGAGCCTTTGGCTCTGAGCTCGAGTGATACTGGATTGTGCACGGCTAAGAACTAATCCCTAGGGACACATGCAAACCCTCATATCTACATGTACTAGGTAAAACTACAAGAGGTGGCCAATGGAGGTAGGTGTCGAACACAAGATGTCTCCGCTTCTTGAGGCGCATAGTCCTTGGCCAGCTGAGCTACCACTAGTTGGTTAGTCCTCCATTGAATTTAGGTCATACGCTCCTACATCATGAACCCGGCCCACACAAGGTCACCCTGAACTTCCTTCAACTCGGGCTGAGTCATGCTATTTTGGGTTTGGCCTGATCCAAATTGCTGGTTGATTAGAGATTATAGTTATTTTGAATTTTGAATAATAGAGTGAAATAGCTTGTTATTTGTTATTATGTTTTATAAATTCTAAGCCTTTTCTCTAGTGAAAGACACCGTGAATTTTTTGAAAAATGTAGTGATTTTGGAAAATTACTACTCTCTCTCCTCTTGTCACTACCTACATCTCACCATCAATTTTGGTGGGCCACTGATCAACTGCAGTGTTGCTTGTGCTGATCATCATGGATTGAATGTAAACAGTATTAATTATTGTTTGTATTATCAAATATCCAGAATGACAAAATTGAATATAACTTATGGCCTGAGGGAATGCATAGTGGGGACTTGAGTATGTGGAAGCTGAACCATCATTTAGTGGCTCACAACATTGATCATTTAGTGGCTCACAACATTGATTATCATCTTCATGAAATCTGACCATTCAAAAATCTTAATTCCAAATGCTCATGGGTCGTTTGTTTGCAGTCATCTACATTCGTGTCCCATTATACATGTAATGCTTATATAAGGTAGCTTATATGAGGTGTGAAAATATTGTGTAAATGAGAATATTTTCAACCTCTAACTTACATCTCAGACAATGTGATAAATGCTATTATGCAAGGATACTTCAAAATGGGCAACGTATCACGTCCGATACTTGACTTTTTATGTGTAAAATCAGTGTCCCGACCGTACCCATAGCGTGTCCCTACCGTCTCCTTCCCATAGCTGGGCATCATAAGATAAATGGTAATGTTTGTAAATGAGAGAGGTGGTGGTAAATTTGCAATAGAGTATCCGCCTATAATAGGATGCCTTTTTTTTCACAAATTGTATTAAGGAAGAAATGAATTACAAAGACTTGGAAAACAAGTCCTAAAATAATACAGCCCAGGAACAAAAATAGGGATAATCCAGAGCTAAAATGCAGGAAACTTTTACAAGAGTAAAAAGGAAAAGAAAACAACAAAACAAGAGAAAGACCAACACACAGCAGCAGAAAAGGGGAGAAATAAGTTCAAGAGATCCTTCTGCCTGCCTCAATCTGTAAAGCAATTGAGAGGACAATGAGGTTCTTCCTATGCTCAGGCAACTCTCCCCATCAAAAGTTGCATCATATTAGCTGGGCAACAGTTACTCTCCCAAAGGCAGAAGGAGGACTGGGAGTAAGAAAGATTTCGAAGGTCAACTCCGCCTTCTTCCTCAAGTTAGGCTACCAAGCTGCAACCGCCAACTCTCTCTGGTCCCGATGGTTCAAAAACCGCTACTTCAAATTCTACCCCATCTGGAGCTCGGCTAATTCCACTTATGGCTCTTACATCTGGAGGAAAATTCGCAGCTCTGCCCCTCTTATCCATCAAGGTAGCTCCTGGTCTTTTGGTAATGGTCAGAACATCAATGCTTGGCATGATTCATGGCATGCAGGCGATCCAATTTCCACCTGCTTCCCCTGAATGCAATTCCCCAGGGATCAATGTCTCTCCTCCCTGTACTAATATGGAACACGGGCTATTCCTGATTTAGTGCCTCTATATATTCAGCAACATCTTCTTCCTCTACTCTTGGACCTCTCCTCCAACCCTACAATTATCGACACCCTTCGCTAGAAAAATTCCCCTGATGGAAAGCTCTCTACAAAATCCGCCTGGGAAACAGTCAGACATAGAGCAGACCCTCTCCAATGGCTCACCCTCATCTGGAACAACATTTCTCCCCACGGAATTAATTGCTTCGGCTGGCGCTTGATGCACAACAGAACTCCATCAGAAATTAGGCTGAAGAGTATAGGTTTTTCGCTGGCTTCTAGATGCAATATCGCTACGCTGATGAAGACTCGGTTGGTCATCTCTTCTTCTTGTGTACCCTGGTGAAATTCATATGGTCTTGGTTTATGCATGCAGCTGGGCATCAGCTTCCTCCCCTTTTCTCTGCCTCTGCAATTCGGGCGCTCATCTCAAAAGACAACGACCCCAATGGACTAAAATTCATGGCTGCCATCTTCATCTCAGTGCTCTTCTACTTGTGAAAAGCCAGAAACGAAGCTCTCTTTGAGGATCGCAGACCCTCTCTCTTCCACTCAAGCCTTGATCACGGAAGCAATTTCCTTCTCCTCTAAGCAGATTATGAAGCCTTTCTACAATCCTCACCTCAATGCTCTCTTCGCTTCCCTACGAATTGACACTAGCTCCTGACTGGACGCCGCGCTGCTCTGGCTTGCTTCCTAGCTTCTCCATTTGGTCTTCGCTCCTCCCCCTTTCCCTCTTCTGGTCTCATTGGTTTCTCTGTTTATTTCTTGTTTTTTTGTTTCTCCTTTCTGTAGCCCTCCCCTTTTCTAGGGCCTCTTTGTAGTTTGCTTTTCTTTTTAATTTAATTTATCCTTACAGCAAAAAAAAAAAAAAAAAAAAAGTTCAAGAGATCCTTGGTACCTTCAGATGGTGAATAGGTTGCAGGTTCATACCCATTTAATTGATTTTTTTAAAACTTTTGTGGGACCCAAATTGGCAATCTGAGATTTTCAAGGCTAAATTTCTTAATTTAAATCTTATTAGATTTTGAGAAATTTTTGAAAAACGTCCAAAATTTTCCAGCCTGTATATGTAATGTTTGGCAGAAAACATTCCGAGATTCATGGCTGCCCAAATGTGAAATTTTCAAAAATGGATTCATATATCTAAAAACTTAGAAATTGTCAAAAATGACAGTACAAACGACCCCTGAAGTGGCAGACAGACATTCAAAAGGCACATCTATACTATTGCTTTTATAATACCGAACAAAGTACATACGGACATGACATTTGACAAAGCATTAATATCAAGCAGGTGATTTTAAAATTTGGATGTATTGCAAAATGGAATTTCCTTGAATATTTGAAAGAACGAAAATCTGAGTACATTGTGTGAATGATACATAAATTGGTATAGTTTGGCAGTGTGCAATACTCTTTTACCTATGGGGAATCTCCAAGCGAAGAGTCAAAGCAGGCTTTGCACATGGAAACTATCCACGAATGCTACTGATGGTGGGTCATCCAACTCTAAACCACTAAATCCAGTGGCACTGACACCATCGCAAGTTATTGTACCAATACAGGGAAAGTTTCTGGTAAAATCTTAAGATATGAACCAATAATGTCCAGATTGAGACAACTTTATTTACACATGAAAGATTAAAAATTTATTCCTATAATTTTCGGGATTACGGGATTACAATCGCTTTGACTCCAGTTAAATTAAATATAATCTTTGTCGTCCCATGATGTGGCTCAGTTGGTTAGGTACATAGGTGGTAAATGAGTGCGTGAATTCTAGTCCTTTGTAGCAGAAAATAAAAATTACAAAGAACTCGAATCTTCATAGGGGCTAATCGATGAGATTAACATCATGATACACCTCGTAACTAAGTATTACAGTAATCCACATAATTTTTGAGAGATTTTCTCCAGCAGATGTCCTTTGGAGATGTGCTCCACGAAAATGGCTGTGAGCTGTTAATGCAGGCCGGCTCTCCCTACGTTAACAGGTGAGATTAATCTTCCTGCAGCACTTTAATCTTCCTGCAGCACTTTTTTTTTTTTTTTTTTTTTTACATGCAGAAAATTTTACTTCTCTGAGAATATACACTCCAACCATACTTATAATTGTACAGTTCACATATAATTGTTGGGATAGTCAATTGGCTCTAATCACACTTTGGGGCAAGAAGGCAGAAAATGTTCTTAAGCAGACAACGTCTTCAAGCAGACAGCAGTAGAGATGGCCAACCATCTTTTCTGCAAAGAGAATCAAACTGTTTATGGTCTGGTTATACCCAAAGATGCCATTAACCGATGAATACATACTGAATTACTAACACACATAGACGTGATTAAAACGAGCGTAGATATCAAGTTTTGTGTGTCAAATCAGAGATGTCTTTCGAAGGATGATATGGTGCTGGTTTAACAATAACATTTTGCATCACAAATAAGCTCCATCAATTATATATGCAAGATGCCAATATTTATTAGCATGAGAACTGCAGGAAGAGAACTTTCCTTCTATTTTATCTGGCACAATTTCCACACAATATACAGGTTAATATCATCATCTTCAACATAAACAGTCACGGGTATTCAAGAACCTCAGCATATACAATTGTTCGTATTTTGTGAAAAAAAAAAAAAAACACATAAAAAAGGGGTTTAGAGTTATTTGTTGGAAGCAACAAAAATCAAGATGCATCTATCCGTCAGAGAGATTTGGGTTCCCACTTGTCAACAAAGTTGTTAATCTGTAAAATCTGGCTCTGCAGGCTTCTGCAGTTTCAGCGAAATGTTTGAACTCTTTGTACTTCGGAGTCTGTGAACGCCACGAAGAGCATTAGTTGCAAACCGTGATGCAAAGACAGTTGCTGCTAGGCTGGAAGAACCATTCCCAAAATCATAAGTTGCATCCCCTAGTAAAGGCAGCACCTCTTCCTCCTCTTCACCATGTTGGTCGGAAATCTTCCTCTTGGCATAACGCCGCCATGCAGCTTGGATAAAGCATGCAGCCCATGTTCTCCACTGCTGTGAGTAGAAGCGGAAGGTGTGCTGGACCTGTCTGCTGTGTAGACGCCTGAACTGGCTTGCCACAAATTTCAATTCATCAGCTGTCAGGGCAAATGCTTCTACTTCTGTTAAAGCCTTCACTGTCCGTGTCGAAGACGGGAGGTTGGCTCCAGCTTTGGGATCCAATGCCCAGGTCAGTAGCTCCTCACCACAGAAATCCCCTTGTTTGAGCAAGCTGCGGTTGAAGAACCCGGACCTCCCACCATCAGTTGTTTCACTCTCCAAACGACCCCGTATGATGAAAAGCATCTCATCGACAGGGTCCCCTTCCCTGACAATATAAGTTTTTTCAGTACACAAGCTGGGTTTCAGCCGTTCGCATATGGCATCCAGCAAACGCTCGTCCAAATTCGCAAACAGAGGCACCTGGACATTGCAATGGCAACCCAACAAGGTAAAAGATAAGGTAATGATGCTCTACATGGAAAATGTTTTTTTTTTTCTTTTATTTTCAGTTTGACCAGGAATGGTACAAGTGGAACCCACAGCTAGGTAATCGAAGCTGTTCATCTGGTAGACCACATTTTGGGTTGGTTGATGCAGGCATGAAAAATTAAGGCAAACAGAAATGGAAAAGAACAGAAAAGGTCCAATCATCAGATAGAAAACCTGCTTACCCTTCTCACCAAAGCCAAACAAAGATGACGTTTGATGTCCCTTCTAAGATCCTTGGGTAGTATCTGAACCAAGCTTTCTTCGTCCACCCCTCTTGTTTCCAACCACCTGTATTGATCATATCGCCTTACTCTTTCCCTGAGCTCCTGTGGTAGCATGCGATGATGCATCCACTGCTCTGAGTCACGCCTTTTGATCCTCATCTCCTCAAGCCGGATTGTCAGTGACTGAAGATATGTCTGTAAAATCGCAACTTTGAAACATAATCATCAAATGCAAGCTTTCGATTTCACTGCATAGGCACTATCATCCAATACAAGATAATTCACGAGCAAATTTGCATCCATAATCCAAAAATATTATTCCGGAGAAAAAGGTTCTCAACTGCATGTCTAACATTTTCTAATTAATATATATTAAGCAAGTGCGATTTCATTTCAAAATTGAGGCTCAATTTGATAAAATTTGCAATTTTAATTTCAATTTTGATAAGTTTTGGTATTAACGTTATTAGTTTCGACTCTTAATATAATTTGGACTCTTAATATAATTTCCTCATTGATTTCAATTTTGATACAGTTTCTACAGTTTTCTTATATTCTGGACTGTTAATAGAGTTTCATTCTATTTTGAACTCATTCTTTTCTTCTTTTTTTCTTTTTTTTTTTTGAATGGTTATTTTTGAACTCATTTTATTATTGGCATTTAATACACTTTCATTATTCTAGACTATCAAGCAGGACCCACTGCTGAATACAGGTGACACGATCTGGATGTGCGGTGCGCAAGTGAATATTTCTTGTTATAAATTGATATATTATGCAATAAAATTTACAGTATATTAACAGTTTTATCTGTAAAAATTTTCAATTGCTATTGAACTTGCTTAAAATTATTTTTTATGCTTATACATGCCTGTGATTTAAGCACAGGTGATCAAGCTAGTGGTTTCTTAAGAAGGGGCTTCTGATAAAAGGTGCCAAGGGCATAAATCTATAACAAAGCATCACTGCTCAAATATATGTATGGATTCATGCACGCACTGGCCAGCTGCACAAGTTGATTTTAGCATCTGACTACAACGCACCCTCTTGATTGGCTACAACCTAGTTTATTTTGTTTGTGAATTAGTGTGTCTATATGTGTGTGTCCAGATTTAGAGCTATATATACTCTCTAATATCTTTATCATTTAATGAAATTTTTAATCAGCTTATCTAAGAAATCGATGATCTTAAATGCATTACAAAAGAGTAAATTGAAATCCAAATTTTTGTAGTAATCCAAATTTTTGTAGATAAGAACCGTCAAATGCATGCATGGATGTGTGTGCGCACATGCATGTGAGATTAAATAAGTTACTTTCATTGTACATAACAAAATATGGGTTTCTATACAGAATTGAAGGTATAACAGAAGCATGTTAAAAACTACTGAGATAAGCAACAATTTCGTACTTTCATTTGCACCCTTGGCATCCTTTAATATGTATGGTTGTTGTCTTGAAGGAGACGCTGTAACACATTTTCCGGACTAGGTTACAAAGGCCTTCAGAGTGATTTCAAATGGCGTATCATTCTAAAAGCAGGGTTCCATTACAATTACAGTGGATGGGTTAGGAACCCCAATCTATAGGTGGCAATGGGTTGGTCAGGTTCCATTGAGATTCATGTATCACAGGTTGATGCCCAAACCCCAACATGACCCATTTAATAGATGTGTCAGAACAATCAAACCACAACCAACTTGCATATATGCAGGCTGGTCCGACCCAGCCAGATCCATCCATGTAATACCCCGACATACATTATTAGGGGATTCAAATTTTGGGTAGTTATTTTAATTTATTTTCTGAGTTTAGAATGATGAATTATTTATATTTATGCATAATTATATTGGGTCATTAAAATTCCTGATGAGATTAGTTTTCTAACTATTGGTGGGTTCTGACTTATTAAACGAGGGTGTAAAAGGGAATTAGTAGGACCCATGAGTAATAACTCAATACAGTAGTCTTTTGAGAATAGGTAGGAGTAGGACTCATGTATTAAAAACGGAATGTTGACTTGGGGTAAATAAGGGCAAAAACGGAATGTTGACTTGGGTAAATAAGGGCTGTGCACAATTCCCATGGGAACTTGGGTATTGCACATGTGTTCCTAGTTGTATGGGGACATTCAAATCATATTTCAAGCCAACTTGTAGCCCTCAACCTATTTAAACCATGAGAACCCCATAATGAGCCAAAAATACCATTGTTAACCCTCTCCCTCTCACCTTGCATTCCCTTTCTCTAAACCCTACTACTTCACATTGGAATCCCCAAAAGTCCTTTCCTATTCTCATTCTTTCTCCTCTTGCACTTCCTCAACTAGAAAACTATAAACCTAGTTTCTAGACTAAGAGAATGGTAAGATCTAGAAGAGAATCAAGTAGAACAAGGAAGAGAAGGAGGGGATCAGCAGAAGGAATATCGTTGATGACTTATAGTGTTCCTCGAGTGAATCGAGCAACAATTTCCTACACCAGGCAAGTAGACATTCAATTCTACTTGCATGAATATAACTCTAGTAGTTTGTTTTGAAGATTTTGTGAGGTTGAGAACCCTATATATAAGGTGGAATGGTTAGATGATTAGCACATAAGGAATTAATGGTTTTTAGCAATGGATGACGGTCAATGGGATCAAGATGGCTTTAAACCCTAAGTTGAACTCCAAGGATTGTAGAACAGCATGAACCGAATCTCCATATGAGACTCCTATGATGACCGCACCCCAAACATAGGGTTGGGGTTTAGCCGAACAAGGGTCTAGGGTTCAGCCAAACCCTAGAAATTGGGTTTGTAGGCTATGGTTGAACCCTTTTGAGGGTTGGGCCTTGGCCAAATGCATGTAGACCTTTTCTTGATTGATTATTCTTGTTGTTTTAATGTCATGCATCACAATTTCAGCCTATTAAGTAACCCATGATTAGTTGTAAGTCTATATCTACTTAAATCTAGGGTTTTGTTCTAGACTATCAAGAAGATGGAAAAGATAACAACGTAAAAGAAGAGAGAAAAGAAGGGAAATTGGAGAAACAATAGAAGAGTCGAATAAATCATTAGGCTAGTCGACCCCTGTTATGAAGTTATTTCACTATTTCTTGATATTACAAAAACGTCCCGCAAGTTTATGATATTTACATAAAAGTCCCAAGCTTTCTAAAGATTATAAATTGTAGAAGATAAAAAGCCTGTAAAATAAAGTCTAGGGCCAGCACAACAAGGCCCATGTACAACATCCCACACATGGGAATTAGTCTAAGATTGTATAGCTGATTTACCTCTTCTTACTTCCTTGTATAGACTCGGGGATATTCTTTCATTATTCTGATTGTATTCTTAGCATGTTTAGAGCCTTTGATTGAGGCATAATGAGATTATAAATATGGGCAGTCGATCCTCTATTGAGGCACAACCTTCTCTCCAACTCTCTTCTTCTTCCTCCTCCATATACTGTGACATGGTATCAGAGCCATAAAATCTTAGATTTTTATTATTCTGGCATCTACATCATCAAAGCATCTTGGAAGAAACACAGATCAGGTATCTGTGATTTTGGAAGCAAATCATGGGTGAAAACCTAATTTTCTCTCATCGTGATCGATAGTGGCCCACCTGCAATCATCACAAAGTCTACAAATATCACTCCAGCCTTGGTCGACTTCCTCCCCTGGTCTTTTTGGAGATTTTTTCAGCATTTTTCAGAGATCAGAGGTACGCCTTTTGATCTGTCTTGTGATTATCCAATTTTCTGAAATAGTTTTCATCACAGCCGCACAAAATCATGGATTCTGAATGGATCTTGATGAGACTTGTACAGCTGGAAAAGGAAATTGATCCTGGTTTTTAGCTTCTAATCTGATTCTCAGTCAGATCAGCCTGTGGGCCCCACACGGGGATCCTGCCTCATGATTTCAGTTCACCTAGCACTATTTGTTTACAAACTGCACTTTTATGTGCTGTTTACTGTTGGATGCTCCATCAGCTACTGTTTACTGCTGATTTCTGATTTGAGGGCTGTCTTTTTCTTTAAAAACTACTGATTTGCGTGCTGCTGCTCACTGTTGTCCTTTTTCTAATCCATTCTGCAATTGACAAGTATGATGTTATCCCAATTAAATTTAATGGGCATAATTATGTCTTGGTTTTTCCATTTAAAGAACTTTGTAGAGGGACAAGGGCTCTTCGGTTATCTTGATGGATCAATTACCAAGCCTCCGACTACAAGTACCACTGATTCAAAAGTCTTAGCCACCTGGTCCAAGGAAAATGCTAAAGTTGTCACTTGGATCCTTAACTCTATTGATCCCTCTCTTGCCATTGCTCTTCAGCCTACACTACAGCAGCTAATATGTGGGCTCATCTCAAGAAAGTCTACCATCAAACCAATAAAGCCCGGAAGCTTCACTTGGATAGTGAAATTGCTAAATATAATCTAGGGGATAAATCTGTGCCGGAATATTTTAATAATTTCCTCACCAAATGGACTGAAAGGGATTCCATGTTGATCCAAACAGTCTCTTCTGGATTTCTATCTGAGGCTTTCAAATTACAAGAAGAAACTCACAATAGCCAGTTTCTTATGAATCCAATAAGACCAGAATTTGAATATGCTCGGTCTGCCCTCATGAATAGAGAAATTTCTGCTAATCTTGATACCCTTGCTTTCAAGAAGTTCTTCGCGAAGAACTTCGTCTCACCTCACAGTGTGCTATTCTTGAAGAACCAAAAGCCTTCCTTGCACCTCTTCCTGCTGACTCTGCTCCTATGGCAACCCCAAATCAGAAGCTTACTCAATGTTATGAATGCAAAGGCTTCAGTCATATTGCCAAAAATTGTCATAAGAAATTAGTTTGCAAATATTGCAAACGCTCTAGTCATCTTATTGATGACTGTCGCAGCTTACAGCGAAGGAATGAGACACAACCCAAGAAGCCACCCTCCAATCTGCCAAGACAGAATATTTCAACTGCATTTCAGGCTCAAGCACCCTTATCTGATACAGGGAGCACTTCTTCTGGAGCTATATCCATGACTCCTGCTTACATTTAAGAACGGATTCAAAACACAGTTACCTCAGCATATGCATATATGGGCTTTAACGGTGGTCAATATCAAACTCATTCTCTTATAACGTTTTCTACCTTTCATTTTTTAGCATCTCTTTCTTCTCCTATCACCTCGTCCACATGGTTTTTAGATTTAGAAGCCTCTAATCACATGACATCTGTAGAACATAGCTTTACAAATTCTCACTCTTACCTTGAAAAAAAAAACCCACTGGTAATGGCGATCAACTAC
Source organism: Umbellularia californica (assembly GCA_028538565.1). Lineage (NCBI taxonomy): Eukaryota > Viridiplantae > Streptophyta > Magnoliopsida > Laurales > Lauraceae > Umbellularia > Umbellularia californica. The sequence continues at coordinate 15,045,033 of JAPQWN010000005.1, forward strand.
TCATTTCTGGAGTTGGTACCATTACTTTATCTAGTGTCTTTGGCAAGTCCATCATCCTCTATTCCCAATATCTATTTTGTTCCAAAATTATCAGCCAATTTACTTTATGTAGGCCAACTTATTGATGATGGATATATTGTTCACTTTTCTTCCTCTAGTTGTGTTATACATGTTATAATATATGGAAGAAGAGAAAGAAGAAGAAGAAGAGAGTTGGAGAGAAGGTCGTGCTATTACAGAGCATCGACTATCATATTTATATTGATGTAATGCCTTAATCAAGGCTCTAATTTAGTAAGGATTACAAATCAGTTACAAATTAGAATCACAAAGAAAGGAAAGAATCAATCATATCCTATACATAGAAGGAGAGAAAAGTTAGGAACTAAATCCTATCCTATCTGTATATCCCACGTATGGGCTTGCGGGCCTGCTGGGCCTGCTATCTTCTAGCTATCTTCTACACTCCCCCTCAAATTGATGAGGTAAGATTGAAAACATCAATTTGCGAGTGAGATCATGATGACGCTGTCGGGGAAGGGCTTTGGTGAAGATATCTGCTAACTGGTTAAAAGAAGAGACATGAGGCAGAGTTATCTTCTCAGTAACGAGATGTTGACGGATGAAGTGACAGTCAATCTCAATGTGTTTTGTTCTTTCATGGAAGACGGGGTTGTTGGCAATTCTAGTAGCACTGGTATTATCCCCATGGAGAGGTGTAGAGCTACCAACAAGAACACCCAATTCACACAGAAGGCGGCGGAGCCAGATAATTTCAGCACTAGCAGAGGACATCGCCCGATATTCTGCCTCAGCAGAAGACTTTGAGACAGTGGTCTGTTTCTTGCACTTCCATGAAATGAGAGATTTTCCAAGAAACATACACCAGCCAGTGGTAGACCGCCGAGAGTCCGGACAGCCAGCCCAGTCAGCATCCGCATAAGCTGATAATTGCAGAGAAGTATCAGAAGGGAAGAAGAGGCCATGATGAAGTGTTCCTTTAACATAGCGGAGGATGCGTAACGCAGCAGCAAGGTGTGGTTTGTGAGGATTGCTAACAAACTGACTGACCGTATGAACGGCATGTGAAATATCCGGCCGAGTCATAGTTAAGTAGAGCAAACTACCAACTATTCGCCGGAAAACAGAGGGATCATCCAGGGGAGTGCCATCATCGCAACTAATTTTGCTGTTCAATTCCAGAGGCGTATCAAAAGTGGGAGCATCATCAAGCCTGGCTGATGTGATCAAGTCTGTCGCATATTTGAGCTGAAGGACCCGAACGCCGGATTTGGTACGCACAAACTCTAGCCCCAGAAAATAGGTGAGAGGACCAAGATCCTTCATCCGGAAGTGGCGAGTAAGGTGGTATTTGAGATCCGTAATGCCGGCAGTATCATTTCCACTGATAATCATATCATCAACATAGACCAAGAGGAATGTGTAGCCCTTCGATGTCCATCTGAGGAAGAGGGAACTATCAGAGTGACTCTGACGAAACCCTGCTTGAAGGATTGCTGCCCGGAATTTATCAAACCAAGCGCGGGGAGCTTGTTTAAGCCCATAAAGAGCTTTCCTCAATTTGCACACATGCTTTGGAGGACAAGCATATCCTGGTGGAGGTTTTAAATAAACAGTCTCGCGCAAGTCCCCATGTAGAAAAGCATTTTTGACGTCCATCTGCCATAGAGGCCAGTTGCGAGCTGCAGCGACACAAAGGAGAGTGCGAACAGTGGTCATTTTAGCCACAGGTGCGAAGGTCTCCTCATAGTCAATCCCATACTCCTGCTTATAACCCTATGCGACTAATCTGGCTTTATAACGGTCAAGACTCCCATCAGAGTGAACTTTTATGGAATAGACCCATTTACTGCCAATAACAGATGCATCAGCTGGGGTCGGTACCAATTCCCATGTGTCGTTTGCTTCAAGAGCAAGCAACTCCTCAGTCATAGCATCCTGCCAGTAGGCAATCTTCGAAGCCTGTGAATAAGAGGTGGGTATAGGAGCACTATCCAAAGAAGTGAAAAGAGCAGGAAAGCCATATCTGTCAGGAGCAACAGAAGGGCGACTAGAGCGTCGCAAGGGTATGACATTATCAGTAGAGGAAGGAGTAATACCTGAGGGAGCAGGAGGCAGCATAGGGATAGGATCAGGAGAAGGAGGCCCCACAGGTGGAACCGTAGTACGCCGGACATAGACATTAGTAATAGGTGGTGGGGGAGAAGTAGTGGGAGGGAATTGTGGCAGATAAGACACAGCAACAGGATGAGTGTCTAAACGCAAGGAAAAAAATGGAATGTGTTCCAGGAAGATCACATTGCGAGATATTCGCATGCGTTTCTCGGATGGGGCATAACACAGAAATCCCTTGTGTTCAGTACTGTAACCGAGGAAAAGACATTTAGCAGCCTGAGGTGACAACTTAGTGCGCTCTGTAGGTGGAAGATGGACAAAGCATAAACAACCAAAAACACGCAAGTGAGAATAGAAAGGGGTATGACCAAAGAGAGCTTCATATGGAGTAGTCTTTCCTAGAATGGAGCTAGGATGACGATTGAGAAGATGTACAGCCGTCTGTGCAGCATCGCACCAAAAATTTGGAGGGACTAAGGATGCAAGTAGGAGAGTACGAACAGTTTCAAGGAGATGCCTGTTTTTCCTCTCCGCAACACCGTTTTGCTGTGGAGTATGTGGGCAGGATTTTTGGTGTAGAATGCCTTTATCAGATAGGAAGGCAGAAAAATCATGGGACATGTATTCTCCGCCGGAGTTAGACCTAAGAATTTTTATATCCTTCTGAAATTGTGTGTGAACCATATTGTAAAACTTTTGGAAATGAGAAAAGACTTCAGATTTGAAGCGCATGAAATAAATCCACGTGAATCGAGAATGATCATCAATAAAAGTCACATAATACTTAAACCCTGTCCTACTCAAAGTGGGTGCAATTCCCCAAACATCAGTGTGAATGATATCAAAAGATGATAATGCACGAGAACGGTGTATAGGAAATGGCAAAATATGACTCTTACTCAAACAACATGTTTCACACTTTGATTGAAGTAAGGAGGACATCATTTTATTATCAACAGTGGGTTCTAAGCAACCAATTTTAAACAGAGAAAGTAAAGAAGCATTGTTCACATGACCAAGACGACTATGCCAAATGGTCCACAATTTATTGAAACTAGAAGAAGAAGAAAATAGAGAATGATGTCCAATGTCCAGCAGGAACAGTCGACCATGTTTACTCCCCTTCGCGATCACCTTCCCAGTTTGCCGCTCCTGTATGACACAGCCAGTGGAAGAAAAGTTAATATGATACCCATCATCAATAAGTTGGCCGACAGAAAGTAAATTGGCTGATAATTTGGGAACAAAGTAGACATTGGATAGGTGGAGGGACTGGCCCGAAACACTAGAGAGAGTAATGGTACCAACTCCAGAGATGAGTAATTGGTCTCCATTAGCAGTGGTGATTTTATCTTTACCAAGGTAAGGGTGTGAGGCTGTAAAGCTGGTTTCCACAGAAGTCATGTGGTTTGATGCTCCGGAATCTAAAAACCAGGTAGAGGGGGTGATGAAGGAAGACAGAGAGACTGAAGAATGAAAAGCAGGAAATGCTAAAGGAGAATGAGTTTGATACCGACCACCATTGAAACCCATGGAAGCATATGCGGAGGTCACCGTGTTTTGAATCAGTTCTTGAATCTGGGCTGGAGTCATGGAGACAACTCCAGAAGAAGTGCTTTCCGTATCGGGGAGATGGGCCTGAACTTGGAACGCAGCTGGAGTATTTTGTCTGGGCATGGTGGAGGAATGTTGCTTTTGCTGAGGTCCATTCTTTCGCTGTAAGCTACGACAGTCATCAATAATATGACCAGAGCGTTTGCAATATCTGCAAACCAATTTCTTCCGACAATTCTTGGCCAGATGACCGAAGCCTTTGCACTCATAGCAAAATCCACAAATTTGAACGGCTGTGATGAAAATTGTTGCACAAAACTGAAAAAACACAAAATCAGGTGGATATCCTACCTCTGATGATCCAAAAATCTTGAAAAAATATTCATAAATAAGAGGAGAACCAGTCGATCAACATGGGCTGCTTCCCCTGCTATGATGATGATGATCGCTGGCGGGCCACTTTTGTTCTGAGATGATCAGGCTCTATTAGAGAGAAAAGTTTCACTCCGGGAAGAAGATCCAAGCCAGGATTAATGATTGGATTAATGAGAGAAGATTTTCTGTGGCTCTGATACCATGTTATAATATATGGAAGAAGAGAAAGAAGAAGAAGAAGAGAGTTGGAGAGAAGGTCGTGCTATTACAGAGCATCGACTATCATATTTATATTGATGTAATGCCTTAATCAAGGCTCTAATTTAGTAAGGATTACAAATCAGTTACAAATTAGAATCACAAAGAAAGGAAAGAATCAATCATATCCTATACATAGAAGGAGAGAAAAGTTAGGAACTAAATCCTATCCTATCTGTATATCCCACGTATGGGCTTGCGGGCCTGCTGGGCATGCTATCTTCTAGCTATCTTCTACAATACAGGGCCAACAAACTGGGAAGGTGATCGCGACGGGAAGTAAACATGGGCGCCTGTTTTTGCTAGACATTAGACATCATTCTTTCTTTGCTTCTTCTTCTAATAATTTCAATAAATTATGGACTGTTTGGCATCAACGTCTTGGTCATGTGAACAATGCTCATTTGATTTCTTTATTTAAGATTGGTTGTTTAGAATCTACTATTGATAATAAAATGATGTCTTCTTTATTTCAATCAAAGTGTGAAACTTGTTGCTTAAGAGTCATATTTTTCCATTTTCTATTCATAATTCTCGTGCATTGGCATCATTTGACATTATTCACACCGAAGTTTGAGGAATTGCTCCTACCTTGAGTAGGGCGGGATTTAAATACTATGTGACCTTTATTGATGATCGTTCCCATTACACTTGGATCTATTTCATGCGCTTGAAATCTTAAGCATTTTCTATTTACCAAAGATTTAACAACATGATCCAAACCCAATTTAAGAAAGCAATCAAAATTCTTAGATTAGATTCAGGTGGAGAGTACATATCTCATGATTTCCCTGCCTTCCTTTCTGATAAAGGCATTCTTCACCAAAAATCATGTCCGCGTGCTCCTCAGCAAAATGGAATTATGGAAAGAAAAAACAGACACATTCTTGAAACTATTCGAACTCTTCTAATTGCATCCTTAGTTCTTCCTAATTTTTGGTGTGATGCCGCACAGACAGCTGTGTATCTTATCAATCGTCTTCCTAGTACCATTCTAGGAAAGACTACTCCTTACGAAGTTCTCTTTGGTCATGCCCCCCTCATACTCTCACCTGCATGTTTTTGGTTGCTTGTGTTTTGCTCATCTTCCACCTGCTGAGCGCACTAAGTTATCACCACAGACTGCCAAATGCATCTTTCTTAGCTACAGTAATGAACACAAAGGGTTTCTATGTTATGATCAGATGGAAAAACGCATGCGAATATCTCGTAATGTGATTTTCCTGGAACAAATTCCTTTCTTTTCTGTACATTTGGATAGTCATCCTATTGTTGTGTCCTATTTGCCACAATTCCTTGAGTCTGCTTCTCCACCCACTCTTCCTAAAGTCTATGTCTAGCATAACACGGTCCCTCCCATGGTCCCTCCTTCTCTTGATCATCTCCCAATTCCGCCTACTGAACCTTTAGGCAATAATGCTTCTTCCGATAATAGCATCGCCCTGCGACGCTCTAGTCGTCTTTCCGTTGCCCCTAACCGCTATGGATTTCCTACACTTTTTACTTCTTTAGATAGTGCTCCTATACCCACCTCATATTCACTGCCCTCGAAGATCGCATGCTGGCAGGATGCTATGAATGAGGAATTGCTCGCTCTTGAAGCAAACCAAACATGGGACTTGGTACCGGCCCTTGAATGTGCATCTATGATTGGAAGTAAATGGATCTACTCTGTCAAAGTTCACTCTAATTGGAGTCTTGATCGCTACAAAGCTAGATTAGTTTGGCCCGGTGGGATCTTAATGGATAACTTAGGATGGAATTAGAAGTGTTTCCTTATTATGAAATTAGAAGTGTTATTTATTATGGAATTGGAAAGTGTCTCGCGTTTGTGACTGGAGTTGTATAACAACTCTAACAGAAGAAAAAAGAGAAGGATCAAAACTAGGAAGTTTATACACCCCATCCTTACATTTACATAGGCAGACCAACGACCATTATTATGGTGTTTTATTTTGGAGAAATTCTGAGAGAGACTGTGGGCTGCAATTCAAGGGAAGGAGAAGAAGGTCACTGACGAATGTCCTATTCACGCCCGCACATTGTTAACGCAACAATCACATACAAAAGGTGAGTGGATCTTCCTAGTTAACTAGTTGATCAATTAAGATGATTGATATTTCTGTTGTGATGTGAACATTCTGTGTTGGGAAGATCTGCTGTTAAGGAATCATACGTTATGAGTATTCGATATTAAGAAGATCTGTTGAATCATATGTTATGTAATTTGCATTACAAGCTCTGTTGAATCTCATGTGAATGGATAAGGGAATGGTGCTAATAGATTTGGATGTAGGAATATGAAACAAATTTGAAAATCTGATGGAAAACAGAGATAGTCGTTGAGTAGTTTTTTATATTGGAAAGTTGTGGGACCCCATGGCCCACCTGATCACAGATCAGGACCAGAGACCTGGTAGAGCACTGTTGGTCGACCATAGAGGTGTTGGTCTTACAAAGATTGGATCTCGGTTGGGCCACCATCCAGTTAATTTTCAAGGTTCTGACGTGAATTGGATGGTAACAGGGATGAAGGTCGACAAAGATACTGGGACCCACTACTTGATTTGATCAAAGATCAGGACCCCACATCTTGTAGAGGAGCCATGGTTGATCATAGGGAGCAAGATCATCTTGGGTTTAGACCAGTAGATCCCACTCTTCATTAGAATCAAAAGAACCCTGCGTGAATGTAGTAGAAACTGGATAGAAGATCGACATCCATGCTAGGACCCACTACCTAAGTCAATCAGACATTAGGACCCCACATCTTGAAGGGGGGCCAGGGACGACCTGGATGGTTATGGTCCCATGTGGCCTGGGCCCCATCTGTCCAGATATCCGGAAGCTTCAATTTTGTTAACCGTGAGGCTTATTCATGAATTTTGTTCGTATTTGTTGAGACTGTGGGGTCCAGTAAGGATATTTGATGGTGAATCCAATCCACTGGAATGAATGCTTAGCCCTAGGCAACCTTGTATATTAGGGCTGATCTTAGATCAGACCAGTGGGACCCACTGGATTTTTATTAAGAAGTTCATACTTGACTTATAGTCTATTTTGTATTCTGTGCAGCAAGAAGAGTCCTAGAAGAGGCTCTGTTAATTGAGACAGCCCTGGACTTTGAGTAGAATTACTAATCAACTTTCTTATTGTGATAAATTGAAGTTTGTGAATTATGATTAACTGTGATTAATTCTTTAAACTGCGAGCAATTAATGTTATGTTTATAATATAGTATGGGCCACCCCTATACCACTCAATACTACTATTATAAGAAGAGGGGCAGTAATCAGTGAGATGTGCATAGGTTGGGCCCACGCTGCTTACATGTGTGTTCAATTATATGTTCTGGTTGTTATGTGTTGTGAGATATTATGCATTGGATCCCAGATGTGGGATGTTGGACTTAGTGTCCAAGCCGTTATAGAGGCTGGTCCTTGTGGACGTGTCTGATGAAACAGGGTCATGGTGACCGGTATACATGTATACGATGGGCCTTTGAGGCGTGATAATGTGCATGGGCACGAATATGTATGTGGATGTACTTGTAATTGGTAATATGTTTGTTTATGTGATATTATGTTACATGTTGTTTATGTAATTAGGCATATTCATTCATCAGTAATACTGATGTTGTGTTGCCCCCTTCAGGTAATCATAATACGGTTGGGCCAAAGCGGAATGACGATCAACGCGTAGATTTTGGCATGAGTGGCTGAAAGGAGAGAACGAGAAAAGCTTAAATAGTTGATGAAATCTCTAGTTCTTGTTTAGGAAAAAATTATTTAATGTTTTATGCACTTTATTGAATTGAGTTAGGACATAATAAGTTGATTACTCAGAGATTTTGGATATTTATAATTGGAAATATATTTTAAATTGAGATTTTGGATTCCTTGTGGATATTATTTGATATATGTATGGTGAATATTGCTATATGATCACGATCCGGATATCCGACAGAGCCCCAGATTTTGGGTCGTGACATATCCACTACCCTCGAAGATCGCATACTGGCAGGATGCTATGAATGAGGAATTGCTCGCTCTTGAAGCAAACCAAACATGGGACTTGGTACCGGCCCTTGAATGTGCATCTGTGATTGGCAATAAATGGACCTACTCTGTCAAAGTTCACTCTAATTGTAGTCTTGATCGCTACAAAGCTAGATTGGTTGTGCAGGGTTATAAGCAGGAATATGGAATTGACTATGAGGAGACATTTGTACTAATGGCTAAAATGACCACCGTCCATACTCTTCTTTCTGTAACTGCAGCCCACAACTGGCCTCTATGGCAAATGGATGTCAAAAATGCATTTCTTCATAGGGACTTACGAGAGACTGTTAACTTAAAGCCTCCTCCAGGATATGCTTTTCCTCCACAACATGTTTGTAAGTTGCGGAAATGTCTTTATGGACTTAAGCAGGCTCCAAGGGCTTGGTTTGATAAATTCCGGGCAGCTATTCTTCAAGCTGGATTTCGTCGTAATCATTTTGATAGTTTTCTATTTCTTTGATGGACACCGAAGGGTTACACCTTCCTTTTAATATATGTTGATGATATGATTATCAGGGCTACACCATCTTACTCGCCACTTCAGAATGAAGGATCTTGGTCCTCTCACCTACTTTTTCGGGCTTGTGTTTCTGCGTAACAAATCAAGCATTAGGTTCCATCAGCGTAAATATGTTACAGATTTGATCACTTCGGCAAGGCTTAATGATGCTCACACTTTTGATACTCCTGTGGAATTGAACAACAAAATCAGTACGGATGATGGCCCTCCCGTGGATGATCCCTTCGTTTTTCGGCGGATAGTTGGTAGTTTGCTCTGCTTAATTATGACTAGGCCGGATATTTCTCATGCAGTTCATACGGTTAGTCAGTTTGTTAGCAATCCCCACAAACCTCACCTCACTGCTGCTTTGCGCATTCTCCGCTATGTTAAAGGCACTCTTAACCATGATATCTTCTACCCTTCTAGTACTTCTCTGCACTTATCATCTTATGCGTATGCCTAGATTCTCGGAGATCTACCACTTATTGGTGTATGTTTCTTGGGGAATCTCTGATTTCATGGAAGTGCAAGAAGCAAACCACCGTTTCAAAGTCTTCTACTGAAGCTGAATACCGGGCGATGCATCCGCTAGTGCTGAAACCATCTGGCTACTCCGTCTTCTTTGTGAATTGGATGTCCTTGTTGGTAGTTCTACACCTCTTCATGGGGACAATACCAGTGCCACTAGAATTGCCAACAATCAGATCTTTCATGAAAGGACGAAGCACCTTGAGATTGATTGTCACTTCATCCGTCAACATGTTGTTACTGAGAATATAACTTTGCCTTATGTCTCTACTCATAACCAATTGGTGGATATATTCACAAAAGCACTTCCCAAAACACGTCATCATGATCTCACTAGCAAATTGATATTTTCTGCCTTACCACATCAATTTGAGGGGAGTGTAGAAGATAAAAGGCCTGTAAAATAAAGTCTAGGCCCAGCCCAACAAGGCCCATGTGCAACATCCCACACGTGGGATTTAGTCTAAAATTGTTTAGCTGATTGACCTCTTACTTCCTTGTATAGACTAGGGGATATTCTTTCATTATTCTTATTGTATTCTTAGCATGTTTAGAGCCTTTGATTAAGGCATAATGAGATTATAAATATGGGCAATCAATCCTCTATTGAGGCACGACCTTCTCTCCAACTCTCTCCTTCTTCTTCTTCCTCCATATATTGCGACATAAGTCCTACTCTTACTCACAACACGCCCCCTCAAGCTGGTGCATAGATATTTACTATGCTCAGCTTGGAAAGAACAAATTGCAACTTAGCTTTATTTACCGCCTTAGTGAGAAAGTCTACAAGTTGAACTTCAATAGGAACCTGTACCAATACCACATCCTTCTCAATTTTTTCACGGACAAAATGGTTATCCACTTCTACATGCTTTGTCTTGTCATGATCAACAGGATTATTAGCAAGTTTAATCGCTGACATACTTTCAGAGTAAAGACACATTGGACCACCCTGCTTGAATCTCAACTCAACCAGCAGTATCCTTAGCCTTAATAACTCGCAACACCCATAAGCTACAGCTCTGTACTCGGCTTCTACACTAGACTTGGCAGTAACAACTTGTTTTTTACTTTTCCATGAAACTAGATTTCCTCCAACTATTGGGCAATAACCTGTTGATAGACAAAAATCCAACCCAATCAGAGTCTCTGAAGGCTATAGCCTTTGGATGTCCATGAGACCGGTATAAAATTCCTTGACCTGGTGATTTTTCCAAATATCTAACAATCCTATGCACTGCAGTTAAATGGTCAGTCCTAGGAGCATGCATAAACTGACTGACCAAACTTACAACATAAGAAATATCAGGCCAAGTAATAGTGAGATAAATTAGCTTTCCCACCAATATCTTCAAGCATTTCCCCTCTTTTTAAATGCAGACCATGATTTTGTTCTATTGGAGTGTCCGTTGGCTTTGCACCAAGTTTCCATGTTTCCTTAAGAAGATCAAGGATATATTTTCTTTGTGATATAACGATCCCATTCTTGGACCTCGCCACTTCAATTCCCAATAAATATTTAAGTAATCCGAAGTCCTTGATTTCAAGTTCTGTTCTCAGGAAACTTTTTAACCTTGAGATTTCAGCATCATCATCTCCTGTGACACCTATGTCATCAACATACACAACAAGTATAACAACCTTCCTGTTTTTCCTTTTTATAAGACAGTATGACCTGTGTAGCACCTTGTGAATCCAAATTAGATCACGGCTGTTTGAATCTTTCAAACTAGGCTCGAGGTGACTGTTTCAGCCCATATAAAGACTTCTAAGCAGGCATACTTTATTTTCTTGCACTTTGACAACAAATTCTGGTGGGAGATCCATATAAGCCTTTTCCTTTAATTCCCCATGGAAAAACGCATTTTTTACATCCAATTGGTATAAAGCCCAAATAAAGTTCGCTGCTAGAGATAAGATCACCCAAATGGAAGTCAATTTTTCCACCAGAGAAAAAGTTTCAAAATAGTCTAACTCTATAAGATTGAGTAAATCTCTTAGCAACAAGTCTAGCCTTATACCTATTAATTGTGTCATCTAGATTATATTTAAGGGTATACACCCATTTGCATCAAACAGTGCATTTTCATTCAGGAAAAGTGGTAGGCTCTCACATATGGTTTTTCTCTAAAGCATTCATCTCTTCTACCATTGCCTCTTTCCACTTACGATGTGATAGGGCCTCAGACACATGTTTGGGTATACATTCAGTGGCTAGATTAGATAAAAATGCATGAGAAATAAACAGGTGATAGGCTATGATATCAAACAAAGTTTTGTATGGGATGGTGAGTAACACAAGACCTTGTTCATTTTCTTAATGCAAGAGGTAGATTGTTGTAACGACCCGGGCCCACTATCCACATGATATTGTCCGCTTTGGCTCATGGGATTTCAACCCAATCTTGCCTCATGATTTTAAAAGCCCTCATGTGAAGTTAAGGACAGGTCACACACATACATACCCAGGGTCAGAACTAACATTGTTTCCGATGTGGGATTTATGCACCACTGCACATCCAGTTCTTTAGAGTTTCCCCCACCCTCTCTCTAGGCGGATGCTCGCCGGCCCAAGGCCCTTCTACATGGGGCCACAGGCATGACATATTTTAAAGGGGGTGCAACACGAGGATTTCCCAGGAGGTCACCCATCCTAGTACTACTATCTCCCAAGCACGCTTAATTGCGGAGTTTTGATAGGATCCGTTGCATTAGCACTGGGATTTCATGCCAGTGGTCCCCCTGTAGAAGGGTGTTGGCGAACATCCGCCTAGAAAAAGGGCGGGCAAACTCTAAAGGACTGGATATCATGGAACAAAATAGCGGCCGCTACGCTATATTAGGCGTAGAGTGTTCACAGCTACGCTAAATAGCAATTAGCGCTATTCACATTCGTAGCAACCGCTACAGTCTGCTACGCCCACTATGAGGTCGCTATGCCCCACTACGGGGCCGCTACAGAGTGAGACAGATTCCAACTTTCCAAAAAATTTTAAAGTGCATAATAAGACTCACTTCTTTTCTTCTTCTCTCCAAACAACATTTCTACACAACTCTTCTACCCTTTAATGTTTAAAAGAACATCAAAAAGCACATGATCTCACCGAATTACAGTCGATGCAGAGAGTTCCTCTCAAAGATTCTTCCCTAAGTACATCTTATTGACACCCCCTTTGGTAGAGGTATTCTTTTCTCTAGGTACTCTTAAGTCTTGACATCATGACATAGTTTGTTTTTTTTTTTTTTTTATGAGCTTTTCATTTGTTTCTAAGTTAGCATAACTAAACAACATGAATACATGTGAAAAAAATGATCATTACTATTATTTTCTATTTTTCTATTTATAAAGAGATACAGGACCTTGTAAAATGAGGGGACCGCTATGCCCCCTTATCTTAGTTACTTTTGCAAAATATATATATATATATATATATATATTTTCTCTCATTTTCCAATATTCTAGATTTTCTACAACTTTATTCAGGTTCCTTTTTTTTTACAATTTTTTTAAATCGCAACGCTATGCTACGTAGCGTTTTGGCAGCGGGACGCTACAGCTATTTTCATCCTTGATGGGTATGCAGTGGTGCATAAGTCCCACATCGGAAACATGCCGGTCCTAATCCTGGGTATAGATATGTGACCTAGCCTTAACAACACACGAGCCTTTTAAAATAGTGCGGCAAGATTGAGTTGAAATCCCATGAGCTAAAGCGGACAATATCATGTGGACAGCAAGCCCGGGTCATTACAAATGGTATCAGAGCCTTTATTCGATGGGGGAATATGTCATGCCTGTGGGCCCCCAGTAAAAAGGGCTTTGGGTCCGGCGAGCATGCACCTAGAGAGAGGGCGGGGGAAACTCTAAAAGGATTAGGTATGCAGTGGTGCATAAGTCCCACATCGAAAACATGCTAGTCCTGATCCCAGGTATATATGTGTGACCTGATTAACTCCACACAAGGCCTTCTAAAACCGTGCGGCAAGATTGAGTTGAAATCCCATGAACCAAAGCAGACAATATCATGTGGACAACGAGCCCAGGTCATTAGAACTGTTCTGTTCACTTTTCCCATGTACTACTTCCTCACTTACTACAGAGTAAAAAGGAATGTCTTCATAAAAACTGGCATCGATTGTAACAAAGATTCAACCCTTCTTTCCCGGAGCATAACATTTATACCCAATTTGATTACTAAGATATCCCACGAATACACACTTCACGACTTTTGGATACAATTTATCTCACTGATGTTTGGGGATGTGTACAAAGCATGTACGCCCAAATACCATTGGTGAAACTTGGAACACTAGAATACTAGGACATAATGCCTCTATTGGACTTTTCCCTTCCAATGTCCTTGAAGGTATTCTGTTTATCAAATATGATGCAGTTAAAACACCATCTGACCAAAAATACTTTGGAACATTCATCTCAAACAAAAGAGCTTGTGTAACCTCCATAAGGGGCATGTTCTTACACTCAGCTACCCCATTTTGTTCTGGAGTGTAAGCACGTGAGGTTTGTGATTCGATTCTACATTAAGCCAAGTACAGCTGAAAATATTGTGAGATATATTATCCACCATCGTCTGATCTAAAAGCTTTAATCCGTTTATCAAACTTTATTTCCACCATTTTATGAAATGTTTTGAAAATATGGAAAACTTCATCCCTTGATTTCGTCAAATAAACCATGTTACCCTAGTTGCATCATCAATAAAAGTAACAAAATAACGATGCCCATAAATTGAGACCACAAGAGCCTACCACACATCAGAATGAACTAAATCAAATGGACTCGTACTTTTCTTATTAAGATTCACTAGATACAGTTCTTTTATTCTCGGCAAATTGGCATGCATCACATCTTAAAACACTATCATCTTTATGTTAAATATTCGGAAAAGAAAAACTCCGAAGACATTGTACTGGTTCATGATCAAGACGACGATACAACAACAGTAATTTATTCTAATCAACTACTCCAGTCTTTAAAACTTAGGCTCTGTCCGCTTGTTCTCACTACCACCACCAATAATCCGTCCCGTCTTCAAATTCTGAAAACCACAATAAAAAGGATAAAAGGTGACATGACAATTTAGATTTTTTATTAGAGCACTAACAGCCATAAGATTAAATGAGAAACAAGGAACATGGAAGACAGACGATAAAGAAACGTTAGCTGAGAGTTGAACATTTCCTTTCCCAACTACTGGGGCATAGGAACCATCGGCAATTCTTACTCTTCCTTGAGCAGTAGCACTATAGGACAAGAAGTCAAAACGAATACCTATCACATGATCTGTAGCCCCTGAATCAATAAACCATGTGGATGATACAACTGTTGTAGGATTATGAGAAAGTGTCATACCAAGAAATGAATCTTGAATAACACCTTCTAATGCGGCCAACCTTTGTCGAAGAACTGACAATTCCTCCTTCCAATGTTTGTTACTTATCTCTTGCTCTTTTGTATCAGTAGTGTGCTCCACTTTAGCTGGTGTTGCAGAAATATAGTGGAGCTTACCATTCAAATCCCAACAAGTTTCTCTAGTATGGCGATATCTTCTGCAATGGGTACAGTAAAGTTTGTCATGATCAGTGTTAGGTTGCCTTCCATAACCACGGCCACCACCAGAAGGCCCGTGAGGCGGCAACCACCACGGTTACCTCCACGACCACGGCCTCTTACCTCCATATACTGTATCAGCTATGGTGTTCCCCACATTGCTATTTGCCAGAGCTACATCTTGCTTTACATTCATAATCATCCTATGACTTTCTTCTCCTTGTAACAAGGCAAACATTGTGCCAATAGGAGGCAATGGATCCTAACTAGTTACTTGTGCACAAAATTTCTGATATTCTAATTAACACCTTCCAATAGTTCAAATATATGTTGATCTTCTATCAATTTTCCTTCCTTTCAGACACAACATGGTTTCCTCGGATAGCAAAGTTCAAGACTCAAATAATTCCAATTTTCATAGAACCCTGAACTGAGAATAATTGTCACCAATTGATAGACTATCATGTTTAAATGCAGCAATTTCCTTTTTCAATTCTAGAACCCGAGCATTATTCCTATTTTGAGCATAATCAGTCTCGATGGAATCCCACAGTTCCTTAGCAGTAACCAAATATTTAAAACTATTTGTAATTCCTCCTTCCATGGAGTTCACTATCAATTTCATAAGTAACATATTTTCTGAGATCCATTTAAGTATTTTGGATCATCCTAATTGGGCTCTTTAACACTCCCATCAATGTATCCAAGTTCCCTCGATCCTCCAATAGCCATTCTGGCATAGTAGGCCCAATCTTTATAGTTGGTGCCATTAAAGATGTAAAGATACAGGTCAGATTGACCTAACGGGTCAGCCCACAACCCATGAATTGGGTTAGCCCACAAATCAATGTATATTGGGTCAGCCCACCAGTCAACATTTTATGAGTTGTCTATAGATATTAGATAGATATTACTTACCTTAACTGTGCCTGTAATCTTGTAATTAGATCTTAATTAGATCCACTAATTTAGGCTATCAATGTTATATATGTACCCATCGTCAATACAATGATATCATCAAATTCTCTTACAATACTTCTCTCTCTTGTATGCTTCTGGTTACTTCTGTACTGTCTTACATGGTATCAGAGCCCATTGATCTGATCCTTCAAGCATAAGAGGAGCCCTTGTCAACTGATAAGAGAAGTTCTATTTCTCCCGGCTGAGAGAAACACTACACTACTGTGATCAAAGGTGGCCCACCTATTGATCACCTTGCATCAGCGAAATCTCTCCATTCTGGTCGATCACTTATTCTAGGAATTCTGAACATTTTTTCAAGATTTTCTGATCATCTGAGGTAGGCCATTCTCTCCCATCTGCACTTGTCTTCTTTGTGCAAATAGTTTTCATCAGAACCGTTCAAAATTCTGGATTCTCAAGCTTTCTTCAAAATACCAGTTAGAAGAGTATCGGATTTTTGAGACAGAGGTCACTGTGTGATCTGATCCTCCTTTTGATCATCCAGTGGGCCCGTAAGATCAGATCAGTGCTAAAAATCAAGGTCGCCTAGACCCTTTTTTTTTGGCATTTTCTGATCTGATCTCAATCTGTGGCTGTGATCTTCCATCTGATCAACTAGTGGGCCCAATAGCACTGCTCTGTGCTCAGATTCAAGGTAACTTGGACCTAATTCCTTGGAATTTTCAGATCTGGTTATTTTTTGTGGCTGGATTTCAGATCTGACTTGGTTTCTGGGGTTGGCTTTCCCATCTATATCATCTGTGTGCATCTTGTTCCAATTTATTCTGCGTTTTTGCTTCATATCTGTGCAATTTTGGTTAAGATGTCTTCCGATCGCACCGTGGGGATTAATGTCATACTCGATGGAACAAATTATCCCTATTGGTCCCATCTGATGCAAAATTTCCTCAAAGGACAAAAGCTATGGAAATATATTGCTACGCAGATCCCTACACCAGACAGTAAAGATACAGCATTTGAGGAATGGGAAGCTTCGGTAGGGAAGATAAACTCTTGGATTGCCAATTCGGTCAATCCATCTATTGGGAACCAATTGGCTAAATTCAATTATCCTAAGGATGCTTGGGATTATTTAGCTAAATTATATACTCAGTCTAATGCTGCTCGCCGGTATCAGTTAGAATGGGAAATCAAAAATGCTGACCAAGGAAATTACTCCATTCATGACTTTTTTGTCAAAATGACTGCTTTATGGGATCAACTGGCTCTAATGGAACCCACTTTTACAACCTTTGATGATGCCCATACCTTTGAAGTCTATCGGCAGCAGACTCGCCTGGTTCAATTTCTTATGGCCCTCCGCCCTGACTTTGAACATGTTCGCGGTCTCTTATTACATCGGTCACCACTGCCTTTCGTTGATACGGCACTCTCGGAACTTTTGGCAGAAGAACAAACTCAGCTTTCTCTTACAAGGAAGAAACATGTGGAGCCCACACATGTACTGTCAGCAGCTGTTAGTACCCCGCAGAATGGTCGCTCTTTTCCTCCTTTCGTTCTTACCTGACCAATCAAGGGACCCTAGCTCAATTATCCTGTCCTGCCATACCACAGCAAAATGGAGTAGCAGAACGGAAACACAAACATATCCTAGAAACTGCTAGATCCTTGATTTATTCTTCACATGTTCCTCTGCAATTCTGGGGGGAAGCAGTCCTCACTGCAACCTATCTGATTAATAGAACACCATCCACTGTCTTATCTGGCACCTCTCCATATGAAAAATTGTTCTCCTGTAAACCTGACTTGTCTTATCTCAAAGTATTTAGCTGCACCTGTTTTGTCCTGTTAAATGATAATGAGAGAACCAAACTTTCCCCAAAATCCACTGTCTGTGTTTTCTTAGGGTATGACATTGAACAAAAAGGATATCGGTGCTATGATCCTAAAACCAATAAGTTACGAGTCTCTCGTAATGTCACCTTCCTGGAACATATACCTTTCTATACATTACCCATTGCATCCTCTTCTCCTGAGCAACCTCCGATCTATCCCCTTGATCCCTTTCCAGATCTATTTCCCTCCGACACTCCTTCTCCTCCACCTCCACCCCTGCAGGTATATCATCGTCGGCCCAAACCACCGTCTGCTCACTCAGAATCTGAAGCCCCACATCCTACTTCTGACCATGGGCGTATCTCCTCTGCTCCAGATGTGCAGGATTCTCCTCAACCTCGAAGGTATCCCTTGCGCACCAGAATCCCTCCCTCCCGTTTTGGCTTTATTTGTACTGATCATTTTTCTCCATCATATAAGTCCTTCCTTGCAGCAATTCATACCTTAGCAGAACCACAATCCTATAAGGAGGCCATTACTCACCAGCACTGGAGATTTGCCATAGCAGAAGAACTTGCGGCGCTGCAGAAAACTCAAACATGGGATCTTGTTCCTCTTCCTTCAGGAAAACGGGCTATTGGCTGCAAATGGATATTCAAGATCAAGACCAAATCTGATGGAACTGTTGATCGTTATAAAGCCCGCTTGTTTGCCAAAGGCTACACACAAGAATATGGGGTAGATTATGAGGAGACCTTTGCTCCAGTTGCTAAGATGACAACTGTCCGGACCTTTATCTCCGTTGCCGCGGTTAGACGTTGGCCACTCTACCAGCTTGATGTCAAGAATGCATTTTTGAATGGATTTCTTCAGGAAGAAATATATATGCATCCTCCCCCAGGTGTCACGAGACCTCCTCATTATGTCTGTCGTCTCAAACGTGCCTTGTATGGACTCAAACAAGCCCCTAGTGCTTGGTTTGAACGGTTTAGTACCAGCATTATCAGCATTGGTTTTTCTCAGAGTGCTCATGACTCCGCTCTCTTCACTCGCTATTCGCGATTTGGATGTGTTTTCTTGTTACTCTACGTCGATGATATGATTATCACTGGCAGTGATGCTCCTAGTATTCTATCCTTGAAGCGTTTTCTTCATCGACAGTTTGAGATGAAAGATTTGGGACATCTTCGGTATTTTCTAGGCATTAAGGTTGCCTACTCTCCTAACGGATATCTTTTATCGCAAACCAAATACTGCAATGAAGTTCTCCAACGAGCTGAACTCACAGATCATAAACCTGTCTCTACTCCAATTGAACATAATCTAAAGCTTCGGACTACTGATGGAGAACTGCTTTCTGATCCAACTCGTTATCGTGAGGTGGTCGGCAGCTTGGTATATCTTACTATTACCAGACCAGATATTGCCTATGCAGTACATGTGGTAAGTCAATTTGTTGCTCAACACACTCATCTTCACTGGGGTGCTGTCCTGCACATATTGAGATACTTACAAGGGAGTTCAAACCGCGCCCTCCTTCTTTCCTCCAGTCAGAACCTTACTCTCCATGGTTACTCTGATTCCGACTGGGCAGGAGATGTCAATGATCGGCGATCTACAACCGGTTTTTCCATTTTTCTTGGCTCTTCTCTCATCTCTTGGAAGAACAAGAAACAGGAAGTTGTCTCCCAATCATCCACTGAAGTTGAATATCGTGCTGTGTCTCACACTACAACTGAAATTATTTGGCTTCGCTGGTTACTTCAGGATTTAGGAGTTCTAGTTCCTAAATCTACCTCTCTTTACAGACAGTGAAAGTGCTCGGAAACTAGCCACAAATGATGTCTTCCATGAACGATCCAAGCATCTTGAAGTTGACTGTCATTTTATTCTTCAACATGTTCGGAGTGGTACTATTAAGCTCATCCAGATTTCATCAGCTGCTCAAATTGCAGATTTTTTCACCAAAAGACACTCCACTTCTCGATTTTCGGAGCTAGTTTCCAAGCTTTCGATGGTCACATTCTCCCATCCAAAGCTTGAGAGGGGGTGTAAAGATACATGTCAGATTGACCTAACGGGTCAACCCACAACCCATGAATTGGGTTAGCCCACAAATCAATGTATATTGGGTCAGCCCACCAGTCAACATTGTATGAGTTGTCTTTAGATAGATATTACTTACCTTAACTGTGCCTGTAATCTTGTAATTAGATCTTAATTAGATCCACTAATTTAGGCTATCAATGTTATATATGTACCCATCGTCAATACAATGATATCATCAAATTCTCTTGCAATACTTCTCTCTCTTGTATGCTTCTGGTTACTTCTGTACTGTCTTACAAAAGAGATCAGGTGTGATCTTAGCATTCAGATTTGTAATGTTAGGAAAGTGGGCTGTAGCATTCAGATTTGTTGGTGCAGTAGGATTATCACTCTTAGATTCCATTGCAAGTTTAAAAGGTCAACGATAGAACAAAACAGCAAGACAATAAACAAAGGATAGAATAAATCCCCAAACCTGTTACTGCAATAGTTCTTAAGTATACTTAGAAAATCAGAGTGATTCACACAACCACTTCACAGGTGGCTGTCAAAAGAAGAAACACACAGAAGGGGAGAGAGACCACCACATTGTTGACACACAATCAACTTCAATACAAAATAACCAGTAGACTTAAACAACGACGATCAGCACACCAGTCTACTTCAAAAAACAGACTACACATTGTAGACTTCAACAGCCAGTTGATTGCACCAAAACTTTTGGCTTCAGATCTGCCACACAATCACCATTACTTCAACACAGTAGGCATACAGACCCTAAATGAGTCTAATCTACCATGAATCAGGACCCCTCGCCTTCAGAAAATTGAGCCATGAACTAAAGAACCCCAACTGAACCTACACACTGGTTCGGCTAGGGCATGAACCCTTCACTGCACTGTTGTTTGTGAAATTTGCACCAGTTGAGCGCTCTGCCTTGTTGTCTGCTCCCTACTCCAATGCCATGTTGGCAACCACTTACTCTAAAAGCTTAAGCTGATAGAGAACTATGTAACAATGTATATCAAGGTCCCCCCACCCCACCCCACACGCGCGCTCGCGCCGCACACCCACACCCACCCGCACGACGCACGTGCGGGCTCCTTCATGGGAATTACACCCTCCACGGGAGAATACTGGGGCTTCGCAGGGGAATCACACCCTCCGTGGGAGAATACAAGGCACAACAGCCTGGGGGATTCGAACACTCGACCTCCCGCTTTGATACCAAGCTATAAGTTTAGATCTTCTTAGATCTAGGGTTTTGTTCTAGACTATCAAGAAAATGGAAAAGAAAAGAACGTAGAAGGAGAGAAAAGAAAGGAAATTGGAGAAGCAATAGAAGAGTTGAATAACCCATTACGTTAGTCGACCCTTGTTTCTTGATATTACAAAAACGTCCCTCAAATTTCTGATATTTACATAAAAGTCCCTAACTTTCTATAAATTATAAGACCTGCTCTGACTCACAACATGATGGGTATAAAAATCTGCATGCTTTAGTAATGATTGATTCACATGTTACCCTTATGATGCAATGCAAGTGAACTAAGTAATAGTAAGCGATGCTAGCTGAACCATGGGACTGGGGTTTTGGCAGAAGACGAACCCTAGATTCAGGTCTTAGGTTCAGCCGAACCATGTGTTCGGCTTCAATAGTCAAAAATTGGGATTTGAGTTTTAGACATTGGTCGAGCCCCATAATTTGAATTCTGATCATGAATATATATTTATACAGTGAAGAATCCATGGCGAAGGTTTTTCCCACTCCCATTACAGCAAAGATTTGATGCATGAATTTCTATCTGATCAGTGATATTTTGTTGTTCATGCAAAATATGTTGTTTACGATGAACTATATATAGTTGGTTCAATGATGTGATCAAATGATATTCTTGTAACTGAACTTATGTTTCATTATGTATTTATGGCATGTTCACTATGAATTGTTCGTACATCTATAAAGGGATGGCTATGTGATTATCCTCATTCACATCGGATACCAATACCGAATCAGATAGGAGCAGATTAAATCAGAATTTATAGTGTGCGGCGGATTGCAGAAACTAACTTGATTATAAGAATTGAAATTGAATAAGTAAAAAAATCTGGATCAGAAAAATAGGGTAGAAACGGAAAGACTCAGGAATAACTAGAATTATCCTTTGGAGACCGGAACACCCCTAGACTGCTAGCACAATACGAAGAAGACATTCTTCATGCAAAGGCCCTATTTGTGCTATTGTCTGACTTTAGGTCAGCCTCGGGAGAATCTAAGTCACTGGTACCACCTCAACGATGATGGACCATCTTTGGTCACCTAGAATGCGTGCACATAAGTTTTTGTGAAGGTACTCTGATCTTGTACCCTCACGTTACTTGATCCCCGTTTGGCCTGTGCTACCAAGTGGTTAGGCGGTTGTCAATAGACGAGAACATGAATTAATTGTTCGGGCTACAGCAAAGATATTGTTGGATGATTGGCTTGTCTAATTTTACCGAAATTACTTGTGTTCCAAATTTTGTTGTGATGTAAATGTATGCAAATGGGATTATATGTTTATTCACTCAATTGTACTGATTTCTGGTTTGCCCCTACCAATAAACCAGAATATTGTTTTGGATGCTGATACGGATAATCAAGGAGAGATAGGATTTGGCATGCACAAGAAAGTGGCAAATTCACATAGAAGATATGGAGGATTAGCCTAATCAGGTTCGTTTAGTTTATTTCAGTTAGGATATTGTAGTTACTTCTATTTAGTAATAGCTGATTTTGTTTAGATTTTAATTTTGATTCATACTTCAATTCTACATTCAGATTGATAAAAGGGATGCCCAGAATTCTTATTTGGCATATTTGATTTAACTTGAGAATGTGATTGAGATACAATAATAAGTAGCGATGCAAAATTCGAAGGCCCCAGATGTCAGTTCATGACAATCTAACCCATTTATTTATTGATGTAATTATTTTTAGTTATAAACCACTTAGGTTATTCACCAAAAATAAGAAAAAGTAGAAAAATCTAAAAGTTAAAATACACCTTTCCCAATCTAATTCAAGAAATTCATTATAATATAACAAAAATATCAAAGATACCAATCATAATCTAATTACATATTAATATTTCTAACTAAAAAACTGATTTGGGGAAATTGGTGATAATTTATGGAAACCCCCAAATGGAAGCTTGAATTGAGTACCAAATTAAGAAAATTCCAATTTCACAGCATCTATTAAGAAACAAATTATGAAAACCCCCGTATTACAAAATGTAATCATGTAAAATCTAATGATATTCTACTAATACAATTCCATGCATGTCAAATAATGAATGTAGTGTTTAAGGACTCAATGTAGATTGTTGTTCTATTAAAAATGTATTTAACTGCTAAAAAGACCATACAGTGTAAAGTGAACTCCCCATATGAGCAATTCTGGCCCAATACCAATATCACGCAGGGGAAATTGAGCGTGTGCATGCATGTGTAAGCACTTCTTCCCAGTTCCAATGCACATGGGTGAATGACCTTTCAATCCATCCACAATGGGTTCCATAGCATTAGAGAATATAAACTACCATGAAAACATGATGTAAGAAATTAGGAAAAGACAAACTATATGATCTGTGACTCAACCCCAATAATTTATCGCAGAATTTTGGTACGAAAGCAACTCAGCATGGGAAAAAAGATTTAACAAATAAAATGAAATCCTAACTTTACCTGCATGTTTCCGATGAGAAGAGCAAAGAGAATGAGGCCAAGAATGGCAAGAGAAATGGAGAATATAACTTCTCCTGAATACGTGCTGGTTTGAAGTCCTTGGCCAAGTGTACTGTAAAGAAATTCACACAAATGTTGACACGCAGTAGCCTAAAACATGCTTAACAGTTTATCAATTAGGTGATTTTCAGAAAGTTTATCATGCCACACTAAAATGGGAATAAAATCTCCATAATCTGTATGCAACCAATTTCACCTTCACGAATATTAAAACCTTGAATAGACCAGCCTGGCCCTGAAAAAAAGTGGTACTAGTTATATAGCTTTCATGTCGAATCTTCTATTTAAAACTATTTTTTTCTAATTTTCTTAATTACTTTTGGTCATTTCATGTTGATTTAGGGTTTTTTTTTTTTTTTAATCAACTTAGAGGGGCAAAAACTCCAAGTTTCAAACCCTGTTTAGAAAAAATTTGGTTGATAAATATCCCTGCATGCACCAGACTACTGTAATTTAAGACCAAGTAAGCCCTGTTTCGATTTCTAATTCTTTGATCTTAATTCTTCTTCTGGCTTATGTCTTCTTTAACTGTAAGCCCACAGATCAAAAAAATTAATTCTACAATTGATCAAAATTGCTGGTAATGGTTCAAAATGGTTAGAACAGTATGAATTGGTGGTTTTCAGTTTTCACCTATTTGCATCAGTTACACTTACTTTAAATTACTCCATCACTTTGACATAAGCAACCACTTCAATGGTTTGACCTCCAGTTCGGTTTTTATAACAATTCCACAATTCCTCTTTTTCAATGGTGAATTATATGATGAATGAACGTAGAGAGGATGAACTGATTTTAACATTGTAGTAATCCAAATATCAATAAAAAAATCTGAACAATAAAGACTAAAGAATGCTCTGTAATAAATTGGTTTGAACAAAAGGCCGTTAAAGGTATCACAAGCAAAGGTAGCTTACCTCAAATTTTGCAGGCCCCACCACAAGCAGTAGCAAAATTTAGACAGGAAATTTCGGGGTGCAAAGATTCCAGAAGACAGAGCCTGTGTGTAGATTCCAAAATCAAATGGTGATTTGTCATTTATGGAACAGGTGCTGTTAAAAACTCCAGCACTGACTTTACTCCAACTTAGAAAACCCTTCAGATTCTCATTCCCACAATACAAGTACTCTGTATTGCATTTCCCATAATTAAGACAAGCTGTACGCCAGCATGCATCTTCACGTTCTATAGCTAATAAGTACCAGAAAGCACCAACTATCTGTGAAAACAACAAGCTTTTGAATTTATGTAGTGTACTTGATAAGTCATGCAAAAATAGCATTAGAAACAATTGAGTGCCATTCCATCAAAGAGATTGGATTCTCCCATGAGGGAGGCCCTGGTAATACATACCAGAAAGCAAAGATGAATCATTTGATGTGTGAACTATCCTGCTTGGAGGAATTTCTTTGCACTTTATGTAGCATACTTCCGAAGTAATTCAACGATAACAATAAAGATGATTAAGTGCTTTCTCTAGTACATCCACTGTAATAAAGATGATTAAGTGTTTTCTCGAGTACATCCACCGTACGGGCCATCAAAGATATTGGATCGTAGTTCAGAATTACGTTACAGACACTATTTTAATTTGGCCTCCAAACAAAAATATTTTGGCCAATTTAGAATTTCAACGAAACGTTCCAGAAAAAATATAAGAATAAATATACGTGCATACACACACACACACACACACACACACACAAAGCTGAAGCTTAGGATAAGGTAAGCTGAGGTAAGCTCAATTGTGTGGTGAGGCCCACCTAGGGACCCACATGGGGTTGGGGATGGGGGGATTTCAAGGACTCCCTAGGACTCTCCTATTTGCAAAAAAATCAGCCTCAACCGTGGTCTCTATAATCTCCATCTGGGCCCCAAAAGTTTAATAGTCAATAGTCCATTCGGATTGGTACACAATCAATCCAACGGTCTAGTAAATTCGGATCTGCCCGAAAGTCAGTGGACATGTGCAATTAAGGGGCGTTGTGTGTTTGGACCATTTGGATGGACCAAGGGTGGGCCCCACAACTTGAGCTTACGGAATTGTATCATATATATATATGGGCCAGCTCTCCTAGCTTAAGCTTAGAATAAGATAAGATCAAATGTGTGGTGGGGCCCACTTGGGAACCCTCATGGGGATGGAGATGGGGGGGATTTCAAGGACTTCCCGGGATCCTCCTCTCTACGAAAAATCAGCCCCAACCGTGGTTTCTATCATCTCCATATGGGCCCAAAATTTTAATGGTCAAATAGTCCATTCGGATCGATACATAGTCGATCCAACGGTCCAGTAAAGTCGGATTTGACCAAAAGTTGGTGGACATGTGCAATTTAGGGGGGCCATGGTTTGGTACATTTGGATGGACCAAAGGTGGGCCCCACAAGCATGAGCTTACGAAGTTTACTCCTAAGCTTGAGCTTAGGAGAGCCTTGCTCATATATATGTGTGTGTGTGTGTGTGTGTGTGTGTGTGTGTGTGTGTGTGAGGGCCCTTTACTCTCATAGTACCGAGTAACCCTCACAAGAGCATCCTTAAATGGTAGGTCCTCTAATAAGAGTTACTCTCACGGTATTACGAGAGTAAGGGTGGGGGCCCTCACATCCATATCCAATGCCAACGGCCTAAAAGTGAGGGCCCTCACCCCTTACTCTCATAGTACCGTGAGAGTAACTCTCACAAGAGCATCTCCCTATATTATATATATAACAATATTAAAATTTAAAGCGAAATTTGGGTAGGAAACTATTTTTTGATTGAGTGAAATCCGGCAAAGGCCCTACTCCCCATTAAGAAATTTGATTAGGGCCCATTTCCTATTAAAGAGAAATTTGACTCGGCCCTACTTTCTAATACAGTGAATTTGACTAGGGCCCATTTTCCTTTAGAGTGGGAGTGAGAGAGATATTTCTTTAAATTGTTTAGATTTCTATTAAATGGGCCCTACTATAGAGGCCACTAATTAAAGGGTAGTGGGAAAAAAAAAAAGAAAAACATTAAAGCATTTCATGAGGCTTTTTTTATAAAGTCTCATTTATTTATTCAGTAAATGTTGGCCCACTAATCAAATGCCCCATTTTGTTGAGCCAGAGAGAACAAAAATAAGGAAAGATGGGCATTGCCCCATTTCGTTGAGACGGAGAGTAAAAAGAGGAGAAAATATTGACCAGAGAGAGAACGAAGAAGAAGAAAGAAAAAAAAAAAAGGAAATTGAGAAGAAGGCTCCTTCTTCTACCCTATGCTATTTTGAAAATAGTGGCGCTACAGTCTAAAGCCAAGTAGAGAAAAGCAATTTTAATTTATAATACTATTTTTCCTATTTCTCCTCCTCAATAGCCTTTCCTATAGTTGCCTTTACCCTTACATTGTTCCAAATCACTAAAAAAAAACACACAAGATTGTCTAATACACAAGATTCAAAAAAGATTTACCACTTAAAAAATTCACACTACTACGCCCACTACATAGAATTTTGGCCATTGGCTGCTACGCCTCTCGCAACAGCTATTTTTATTCTTGCTTGCAACAACAAAATTATACAAAAAAGAAAGAAATTATCGCTGGTAATGAACTTTATTGAATGAAGTTGCTATACATATCTTTCTTTTAGGGGTCGTTTGCCTTTTATACATGGCATACGAAAATGGGTTTTACACATTTAAATGTTACAGACATGAAACACATTATCATGTTTGTCAAAATCACCATTCTCACAAGTAAATGAGTACATCCAACAGTTTTAGATGTGTTTGGATGCTGTGGGTGTTTTTCACAAATTTCTCAGAACTCGTGAAGATTTAAGATATGAAACTAAACATCGTGATGCTTATCATTACAATGAGAATATTGAACAGTTCGGATCATGAACTGGAGGCCCATAGAAATGCAAAAAAACAGTTCTATATGTTGGGATTTATGGACTTATTTACAAAATTACTCAAAATCTATGAAGATTTAAGATTATTCAAATTAAACGTCTTGGGCTTTACTAATCCAAATAACAAAGTTAATGATTTGGATAACCAATATGGGGACCACAGTAATGAAAAAACAAGAAAGTGGTAGATGTGATTTGATCCCATGATCATTTCATATTGCAATCACCGTGTGAAGCATGTACAAGCGCCTTTTTGCGAATAGGAGATGTAAAAGAGTTTCACGCCTATTTAGGTGTGAGATTTGAAATGACCTGACACACTATTTTCACGCCTCATTTATGCAAGCGCAAAGAAACATGATGATGTTCATTACGCACATGAATCATTTACATATGCAAATGAGTACAGACAAATGACGCATTAATGGAAAAGTAAAATTTACACACGTCACCTCGCACTCTCGTTGTACTCCTCTGTCGAAAGATATACTATTGGGAATTCTCCAGCAAGACCACTGATCCAAATTATACCTTGGAAATAGCTACTTGTAAATTCCACACCCTCCAATGCATAGATGGATGGAAAGCTTACCGAACCAGGATACTTCCAGGGTGTTAAGCAACAAAGATATCCACAAAACCAATCTAATACATCATACTAAGAGAACCCATATCTATTTGCAAGGATAAATGATCAACAATTGAGCTTCTCCAATCTTATCCTATTCTAGCAATCAATATTTGAACTTCTTCAAACCTATCTCAATCTACCTTGATATTATCAACCATTGGATTATCCCATCATTCATAATTAAACTATATTGTAGTAAATTCTAATAGCTCAAATTCAAGATACTCATATCACATCATTTGGAATGTCCCATTCATTCCCAACCTATGGGACCCAAGCATGGTGATAAGAATTACCTCAATTCCATTGGGAAGGTCAAGACATTCTGTTAGGACCAAGGACCCAACCACAGAAAACATATTTATATAATCTTTAATCAATATTCTCTATTTATATGAATTAATTAATAAATAAAAGAGATTTTTATGAGATGATTACGCGTAAACTCTAATTATACAGATTAATGAATAAAAACTTCAAAACAACAGACAGGGGTCTCGTACCTATTTTTTGGACCAAACTACTCTTGTGGCGCTATCGCCAGGGTATTCAACATTAAACCCCCCAAACTCCCTACACAAGGAACTAGAGACCCATTTTCACTTCTCTGGGATGATGGAGGTGTCTTTCGTTGAAGGGATTAGGATGAGAAAATGGGATGGAGAAAATGGAGAGATGGAGAGAATGAGATCGTGATGGACGATGATAATGATGGGCTGGCGAGGGTTTTGCCGGGGCAGTGAGAAAATGGAGAGATGAAGGGATGAGATGGTGATGGACGATGATAGTTATGGGCTGGCTAGGGTTTTCTTGGGGCAGTGACTAGTGAGATCGATGTGTTTGGGTGAGAGGATGAGACCTTGGCCAAATGAGTATGATCCACTTTTTGACGGTTGGGGCCTTGGGAGGGAAGAAGAGAAGATGGAGTTGGGTTTGTGGACATGAGGATTGATTCCGCAATGATATCTGAGCTTCAACCTTCGTTGCATCAATCATTCCATATGAAAGACTTGGGTCCCTTAACCTACTTCTTAGGACTTGAAGTTCATCAAAGAGAAAAAGGAATCATCTTGCACCAACACAAATATACTCTAGACCTAATTAAACTAGCAGGACTATAGCACTTAACTCCGATTGATACTCCTCTTGAAGTGAACTTGAAGCTTTCAAAGGATAATGGGGATCTTCTTCCCAATGCCACGCTCTATCGACAATTGGTTGGCAACCTGATCTACATAACTAATACCCGCCCTGACATTTCTTTTGATGTTAACCTTGTCAGCCAATTTATGACTGAACCAAGGCATCTTCATTTGGCGGCCGTCCGACGTATCATTCGTTACCTTCTTGGTACGACTACTCGTGGTCTATTCTTTCCTGCAAGCTCCCCATTAAATCTAATTGCTATCTCTGATGATGATCGGGCGAGTTGTACTGACACCCGTCGGTCCACAACTGGGTGGTGTATGTATCTTGGCGATGAGTTGATATCCTGGAAATGTAAGAAACAAGATAAGGTTTCCAAATCTTCAACTGAAGCCGAATATCGTACCATGTCTGCTGCATGTTCTGAAATACTTTGGCTTCGTGGGCTGCTCTCCAATCTCGGTTTTCCACAAACCTCACCTACACCTCTCCATGCTGACAACACTAGTGCTATTCGTATTATAGAAAATCTAGTCTTCCATGAAAGGACTAAGCACATCGAAGTTGATTGTCATTTCATTCATGATGAATATCTACGTGGTATAATTTCCCTACCGTTCATTTCCTCTAGCTTCCAGATTACAAATATCTTCACAAAGGGACTTCCTCGCCCACGTCATCAATTCTTATCCAACAAATTGATGCTTACTGATTCCACAGCATCAATTTGAGGCGGGGTAATAACAAAGGCCAACTGTACTATAAGTTTGGCCCATCCACGACCCATCTGCAAAGCCCAACTTATTGTAGACTCGTACGGCACTGCATACTAAAATAGGAGATTTGATAGATTGATATTAGTCAAACTTGTACAGCACTACATACTAAAATAGGAGATTTGATAGATTGTAATTGTAGTTGTAGCCCAAATTGGGCATCTCTGATCTATAAATACAGTGATCCTCAAGGTAGGACATCCAATTACATTCAGTCTCTCATTTATGTGTTATGATTCTTTCTGGCTTTCTCATGTCATTCCAAAATATACACGCTTCCTAAGTCAAGCTCTTTTGGTGGTTTTGATGTTAATTACGTGATTATTGGATGGTTAATGGTTAATTTAATAGAATTAGGTGTTGCATGTGATGGATCAGGCCTTGATTAGGTTGGTAGTGATGGAATTCTTCAGGTTGTGGTGTTAGAAATACAATCTCCATCGAATTCAAAACTCTCTTTCGGCCTGCAAATCTGGGAATTTACAACCATAAGCCCCTTACAGATAGCCGTCAACTTATAAAAAGCTAACCGTAAATGTACTACATAAACATTTTCCAAAGAAGTGAATTTTAGGATTTTTGTTCTACGATTACCTCTCGGCTGGCCGTAGGGCTACCCAAGGCGAGTCGTAAGGCTAACCGTAGTACTCGTGACTAGCCATATCCAAACTGCTAACCATAAGCCAGGGTCCTCCTTAAGTGCAGAATTTATACTTTCAGACCTTTGGACCAGTTTAGGACCCATAAACCATGTCATGCTCTATTATTAATTAATTGAGAGACCATTGCAGGTGGTGCTTGAGTTGGCACACACCTACGGATTGCCCCGAACTCGATTAGGCCAATGTTAGGTCAAGTGTGTGGAGGTTTAGGGCCATTAATGTCAACTAACTTCAAGATGCCAAGGTATAATTCTATTTAGACATCAACGACCCTAAAGCTACGTAGGGTTGGATGGTATTGACCAAAGGCAATCTAGAGCTAGGTTGGATCTTGTCTTTTGTCCTTTTCTTACATCGTCTCATGATACTTGTCTTTTTGTATTCTATTACTTACATGGCTTGTACATGCTTATTTACTTGTTATGTTTGATGTCATGTTGTGATGGACATGTACCCTGGACCTAGTTGGACCTAGTGGCCCTTGATTATGATATGGACCTATTGTAACCCTAGATACTTTTTTACCTTGATGACCTAGAGCTAGACGGATTTGGAAGTACAGTGCTACACACCTTGATGTACTTTCCTCTCTAGATGAGCTTGTTTGTTTAGCCACCTTATTACCATACCCGATTAGAGCCTCCATTGATCCACGTGTCGGCACGACTTAGTTTAGATCGGTTCTAGTAGGACCCGATTTGTGTGGATTTAGTGATGCAGCGCGGAAAATAGAGCAAACCCACAGCAGAGATTTGGCTGAATCCAGATGGATTCGAAGTGCTCCAAACACACGATCAAACACAATTAAGCCAAAAAAGAAATCTTTTATTCAATAATAATCAGAGGTATTGATCCCTAAAGGAGATTCACATATTTATAATAAAATATATCTCTTTCCTACTAAGACTCCTGTTTCTAAAGGTTCCTAATTAAATAGGGAAACTAATTAACAGTCTTAAACAAATAGGAAACTAGCAACTACTAGGAAGCCTAAATAGGATGAATTCTCACACACAAATAACCGGCTGATGCCCATTAGGATTGTTGGACTGATCCAATGGGTCGGGTCAAGTTGACCCACAAGCTCATGGGTCCGGTCCATTGGACTTGGGCCTGGTTTGACCTGCACCAGTTCTCCCCGTCTTGAAAAAACTCAACTCCGGCTAGTGTATAGCTTGATAACGCTCAAACAAATCTGGATAGATGAGCTGGAAATCAGAAACAGTGATCCATGAGGCATCTGAGATGGGATGATCCTTCCATCGAACGAGAAATTTCTGAAAACCTCCTCAACGTGTAGACAAGAGTTGATCAACAAGCACATCAATGATCAGATGCAGGTGGATTAGGCAGTAGAGATAGGATATATCCTTCAAGGCCTTCATCTGTGTGATGTCCTCGATAGAGAGGTGGATTCAGCTCACTCTGATACCAATCTAATGCAGCCTGAAAAATAGCACAAACCCACAGCAGGGATTTGGCCAAATCCAAATGGATGGGAAGCACTCAACACATGATCAAACACAATTGAGCCAAAAAAGAAATCTTCTATTCAATAATAATCAGAGGTATCGATCCCTAAAGGGGATTCACATATTTATAATATAACATATATTTCTTTCCTACTAGGATTCTTCTTTCTAAAGGTTCATAATCAAATAGTGAAACCAATTAACAGTCTGAAACAACTAGGAAACTAGCAACTACAAACAAGCCTAAATAGGATAACTTCCCACACTCAAATAACTGACCGATCCCGATTAGGATTTGTGGGCTGATCCATTGGGTCAGGTCAACTTGACCCACAAGCTCATGGGCCTGGTTCAACCTGCACCATTGAGCCTCATTTACACTTGCTGCAGCAATGTCTTGCTTTGGATTACGTATCAAGGTTATAAAAAAAATAAAAATAAAAATAAAAAAAGGAAATCAGACCCAACTCGCCCATGGCCATGTCCGAGTCGGGTTACGTCCCAAAAAGCTCAAAAAAAAAAAAAAACGAGGAAAAAATAGAAAAAGGGAAATGTCACTCCCAGGCCAGAATCTAGAGAAAGCAGTTGCATGCAGGTGATGTGGAAAAAGAGAGGAAGAGAAAAGGAAAAAAGAAGAAGAAGGGAAGAAGAGCAGCATAACTGGTAGAGCAACAGCAACAGAAGCTGCAGCAGCAGAAGAGGAAAGCAACATCTCCCAGCAGGAAAGCAACAGCAGCAGCATCTGGCAGCAGTGAAAGTAGCAAACCAGCAACAACTAAATGCAGAGCAGTAACAGCATGTGAGCAGCACCAGTGCAGTCTGGAGATAACATCAGGCCAGCAAAACCCTGTCTTCTCCTCCTCTCTGTCCCTTTCTTGACCGAATGCCCCAATCTGAACACCACCACACCCCCCCCTCCCTCTTTTTTTTTTTTTTATTTAACCTTTGTTTTATTTTATTTTTTTTCAGAGCTGAGTCCAAGTCACTGTGACCCAACTCGATCATGACCAAGTCAAGTCGGCTCGAACTCAGCTGACTTTTTAATCCATGGTAAGTATACACTCCGGTATCATACTCTTATAAACTTGCTAGCCATAAATTAATTCCTTTATGGAGGCTCACAGTACCCTTGCTTCATACATAATACATATATATTATCTACCTCTCACCACGGACATCTTGCATGAGCTCACGTGGGTTGTCATTTTGCTAGTTTATATTGTATAAAATTGTCTTACACGATTCACATGATGTCAATCTATTTATCTGCACAATCATGCCTAGATATTCGCATTTCTCGCTGTCTTTACCATCTACAAGTCTTTAATTCTATATTTGATGCGACATGCTTATGTCAATATATTTGCTTACTTGCTCTAACTTTCTACCCTTGGCATAGAAGGAGACGTGGCCTCCAAAATTGAGCCGGAATTCAACGCCGAAGCGGATGGCAACAAACATAGTGGAGTGGACCCGGGATGATGTTGTTTAGACATCTATTGGCGTGAGGGCGACATATACTTGAGAGACTTGGAGATCTACTCTACTTAGTTCTAGCTATTTTAGCTTTGTGGTTTTGGTTTGGATTTTGGGTAAAACAAGTACTAATGGTTGAACTTTTACGCTTCCACATTACTTTACTTCACCTTGATGGACTTCTCTATGCTTTGATATAAGGACATTCTATTACTTACATGGATGCTTTTATGCTATATTACTTGATACATTTGATTATTGTTGCTTCTGCTGAAATATGATATAAATGTGATGGTGACTTGTATTCATCCTGACAAGTGATATCCCGTGGGAGTACTTACACACACAGTGGGGCAAAATTGTCATAGCTCACAGACCCCGCACCAGTCGCGCCTCGAAATTTAAAGATATGATTGGAGGTCCAGTTTGGGGGCGTGCCAATAATCCCAATGCAAAAGGACACTTCGACGAAAAATGAAGAGGGATTTATAGTAAATTATCTAACTCCCCAGTCTTTTTATTGCCGATCCCAAGCCCAGGTAAAGGAGGAAGGTTGCGTTAGGCAAGTTGACAGCCAGCGTAAAAATTTGTCACAGCCCAAACATGAATTCTGAGATTATAACATTGCGAGATCATGCTAGGGTGTTCCCCGCTTTAAGCGACGCATTGCGGCGTCGCCCGATTGCAGTGGAAAGTGGACAAGGGCTGCCACATCATTCTGGACGAGTGCGGCTAAAGAAGTTAGTCCAGCAACAAAAGAAGAGGAAGATTCGACATGCTATTTGGAATATAGGAACCTTGACAGGCAAGAGCATGATGCTAGTCGAAGTAATGAAAAGAAGAAGAGTAAGTGAACTCTGTCTATAGGAGACAAAGTGGAAGGGGGATAAAGCTAAGGAGCTCGCTGATGGATATAAACTTTTTTACACAAGAAAGAACAACACAAGAAATGGAGTGGGTATAGTTGTAGATAAGGATTTGAAACAGAAAATTGTAGGGGTAAAGAGATTGGGAGATTGAATTACAGCAATTAAACTAGTGTTAGAGGAAGACATAATTCATCTCAATGTGCATATGCTCCCCAAGTAGGATTAGATGAAAGTGTCAAGAGCCAATTTTGGGAGGAAATGGATGGTTTACTATGAGAAATTCCAACTAGTAAAAAGATATTCCTAGGAGGGGACTTAAATGGGTATGTAGGAAAGGATAATAGAGGTTATGAGAGAGTGCATGGAGGACAAGAATTTGGAGAAAAGAATGAGTTGGGAGACACTATCTTAGACTTTGCATTAGCTAGCAAACACTTTCTTTTAAAAGAGAGAGGAGCATTTAATTACTTAAAAAAGTGGAACAAGTAAAAGCCGGATAGACTTTTTTCTAGTTAGAAAACATGACCGATTGTAAAGACTGTAAGGTTATCCTAGGAGAGAGTTTGACCACGCAACATAGGCTAGTAGTTTTAGATATTTGCATTAGAAGTAGAAAGAGAGTGGTAGTAAATAAAACATGCCCTAAAACAAGGTGGAGGAATTTGAAAGGACAAAGAGCGACACTATTTAAGGACAGAGTGATAGATAAGGGAGAATGGAATTTTGAAGGCGAAACTACGGCGATGTGGAATCAAATGGGTAACTGTATTAGGAAGGTTGCTAAAGAGGTGCTTGGAGAGTCGAAAGGGAAGAGACGCAATAATAAAAAAAATTGGTGGTGGAGAGTAGAGGTTCAGGAAGCTGTTCGGGAAAAGAGACGATGTTACAAAGTTTGACAGGGTACTCGGAATATGGAAAACTATGAGATGTATAAGAAGGCAAAGAAAGAAGCTAAGAAAGTAGTAAGTGATGCAAAGTTCGAAGCATCTGATGACCTATATAATAGGTTGGGAACAAGAGAAGGAGAGAAAGATATTTTTAAGCTTGCAAAAATAAGAGAAAGGAAAAGTAAGGACTTAGATCATGTCAAATGTATTAAGAACAATGACCAAAAGGTTCTAGTGAAGGATGACGATATCAAAGAATGGTGGAGGGAATATTTTAGCATACTTTTAAATGAAGACTATATAGAAAGCATAAGAACAAAAGAGAGTATTTCAGTAGCGAAGCGCACTTTTTTTCGTAGAATTAGGGTGATGGAAGTGAGAAAAGCATCAAAACAAATAAAGACGGGAAAGGCGACAGGCCCAGATGACATCCCGATTAAGGCTCGGAAATGCTTAAGAGAAGTTGGGGAGATTTGGTTAACTAGACTTTTCAATAAGATATTAATTGACAAAGAAAATATCGGATGAATGGAGAAGTGTTGTAGTACCTATATATAAGAACAAGGGAGATATACAAAACTATACCAACTATTGTGGGATTAAACTTATGAGTCTTACTATGAAGCTATGGGAGAGAGTAATGGAGCAAAGACTTCGACAGAAGTCTAAGATATCTGAAAATCAATTTGGTTTTATGCCAGGGAGGTCAACGATGGAAGCTATCTTCTCACTTAGGCAATTAATGGAAAAATATTGAGCAAAGAGGAAAATTCTGCATATGGTCTTCATCAATCTAGAAAAAGCCTATGACAAGGTAACCTAGAGATTTAATTTGGTAGGTGTTAAATAAAAGAAATGTTCCAAGAGGTTATATTGAAATTATCAAAGACATGTATGAAGGAGCAGTAACGAGTGTGAGAACTACTTGTGGAGAGACCAAGGAGTTCCCAGTGACCATGGGTTTGCATCAAAGGTCAGCCCTAAGCCCTTATCTCTTTGCACTAATTATGGATGAGTTAACTGCTCATATTCAAAAAGAGGTACCTTGGTGCATGTTATTTGCAGATGATATTATGCTGGTAGATGAATCAAGAGATGGTGTGAATGCAAAACTCGAGAGATGGCGGGAGGCTTTAAAATAATCCATACAAAGACTGAATATATGTTTTGTAACTTCAGTGGGCACATAGAAAGAGGTGAAATACTGTGAGAATTGAAGACCATGAGATACCACAAAGTGATTCTTTCCGCTACCTTGGCTCTATAGTTAGTAATAATGGGGAGATTGATGAAGATGTCGAACATAGGATAAAAGCGGGATGATTGAAGTGGAGACTTGCTTCTGGAGTTCTTTGTGACCGACTAATGCCTACAAGATTGAAGGGAGAATTTTACAAGACACCGATTAGACCAACTATGACCAATGGAGCAGAATGTTGGCCAATCAAGAAGCAGCATATGCAAAAAATGGATGTAGCAGAGATGAGAATGTTGAGGTGGATATGTGGTAAAACTAAGAATGATAAAATTAAAAATGAGCGCTTTCGAGAGCATATAAGGGTAGCAACAATAGGGGGATAAAATTAGAGAAACCTATTTAAGATGGTTTGGGCATGTCCAACGTAGGCCAGTAACAATGCCGGTAAGGAAAAGTTTGGCTATGAAGGTTGATGGCCCACCAAGGGGAAGGGGTAAGCCAAAGGGGATGTGGATGGAGGTGGTAAAAATGGATACAAGGAAGTGCAATTTATCTAAGAAATTGGCTCAAAATAGATCGGAATGGAGAAATAAAATTCGTGTAGCCGACCCCAACATAGTTGGGACAAGGCTTTGATGATGATTATGATCTATAGAAAATTATCTCAAATTTTATTGAATTAGTAGTTGTTACAATTCAACAGATTAGGGGTCATCCTTGTGTTTGGATTCACAACCGTAGGTAGTGTAGGATAGAAATGTTGAACTCCCCCACCATAGATTCCAAATCAAACGTACCTAAAATTGAGTGCTCTTGGTTGCATTAAATATTCCTCTAAATCAACACCCAACACTCTAAACTAACAAATGTGGGTTTCGCAAAGTAAATCTAACAGATTTGGATGTATAGACAATACCCAAATACACACAAGGACTGCTTTCTACATAAATCACTAGCAAACCCTGAACCAAATCAGTTATAACTTGAGATTTAAACCTAAAATAGGGTTAAAGACCACCTTATATGTAGAATCAAGTCATTTGGAAGTGGAACCCTTTTTAAACATAGCTGAAATCATTAGTAGATCGATTGTCTACAATTGTCGACCCAAGGACAGGATTTGAGGAAAAATCTCTCAAAAAAAAATCCCTAATACTCCCTTTTACAGACTGATGTTTAGTTATTGCTTAATCAAAGAGGAATTAACACATTTAAAAGAAATACATATTCGATTACTTACTGTTCATAGGTAGACTTCGTATCCAGGTTTGGCTAGCCCAAATAACTTCAAAACCTTGATTAAATCCTTAATCTTTACAACAAGAAGCCCTCACTAGCAAACAAGGTGTAGTTCTCCATTGCATGGCTCTTTTACATAGTTTATCGTCAGTGTTTGAGAATCTGGAAAGTACCAATTTGAAACAATTCACAGTCCACTCACAAAATTCCACTCGCATGAAATCCTCCAGAATCTAGGAGATAAATAAATAAATAAAAACCAATCCACACCAAATAGACTGCTTCTTACATCAGTTTACTATTCCCTAGGGTGCTCTCATACCAAGTTGGAGACTTGGGAGTCCTTGATAGTTGATTCTAAGATATCTAGGGATTTTCCCACGAATGCCACAAAAAACCCTAGGATGTCAAAGATGAGAAATAAGAAGAAGAGAATTGAGGAAAGAATGGAATGATCGTTCTCTCTTCTTCTTTTTTGCAAATTACCAAAAAACCCCTAATATTTTCTAAATTACATGAAAGTCCCTAAAGTTCATTTAATTAATATATAAGTTCTACTATTAACCCATAACACCTCACCAATTTCCAGTTGCTCTAGACTCAGTGGGCCCCACTAGTTGTAACAGTGGCAAAGCAGCATTCCGAGCACACACAAAGACACATGCACACACACATATGTATATGTATAACCAGTGGCAGAGCAGCATTCCGAGACTAGTTGTAACTAGTGGCAGAGCCAGACATATTGTTTCTCCTATTCTCTCTTCTTTCTCCACTTCTTCTCTCTTTCTTCCTACCTTTTCCTTTCTTCTCAATTCCATTAAAAAAAAACCCTTTGTTTTTCATAGTTTTCAAAAAAGGGACACAAGAAATCGATTATTTCGAAATAGGGTTGAAGTTTTCCCCTTTTTTTCAATTGGGTCCTTTCCGGCCAAAACCTCACCACCACCTTTTCCCCTTTTTTAAAAATGACTTAAATGTCCTTTCTCAGGGATAGGGCCCTTTTTAAACCTAAATTTTCCTTTATCTTCCATTGTTCCCTCCCGTTTTATCTTCCTCACTTCTCCTTTACCGGTGACCCCTGGCAGAAATCACTTTTTTGAGAGGACTATGTCACCGTGCGCATAAATTCATTTAAGTGAAATTTGGACAATACATAAAAACATGATGGGACTCTGATTTCAAGTCGGTAGGGTTTTTAAGATGGATACTTTCTTCAGACATAACTGAACTGAAGTTCAGCATAAATCCAACAAGAGTGACATTTTCACAAAGATAATACACGCTGAGATGGTGATGATTAGTTTGGATTTCAGATTTGATTCCTACTGATTAATTTATGATACTTGGCTCAAGAGGAAATTGTGGTGTCTGACCTTCGAATATCCCAATTTTCGTAACTCATATCACAGCCAAAACATTACATAATGCAAGTTACATATACAGATTGTTGGTGGTAGGTTTGAGCTAAAACAACTCTATTTTACAGGTTGCCTGTGGTCATCAGTGAAGGAGAAGTGAGGAAGAGAAAGAGGAGGCAAGAACGGGAGAATGAAGGTAATGGAAAAGTAAGGTTTAAAAAATCCCTAGCCCTCTCTTAAGAGGAATGGCATTTTAGTCATTTAAAAAAAGGAGAAAAGGGTCGCCTGCGGAGAGGGGTTTGGCTGGAAATGACTAAATTGAAAAAAAAAAAAAAAAAAATATATATATATATATATATAAAAAAAAAAGGGAAACCGTTGACCATATTTTAAAAATAATGGACTTTTCACATTCTTTTTTGAGAACTGTGAAAAATTATGGATTTTTTGAAATTTTATGTTAAATGAAAGATGACAACGTTTTCCATTGAATTAAAGATGACAAATAGCTTCAGGGAGAGAGTGCAAAGGGTTATTTTTTCTCTATAACCCATATGAGCATATTTTTCTCACATGGATTGTATTTCCTCATTTACCCTAAGAATGTTGAGGGCATCTTATGTAATTTAGGCTGCATTACAATACAATTATTCCATCAAGAGGCGTACTTTTGGTGCTCCAAATTCATGTGAATTAACAAGATGAATTTGTATTCAATAAACTGTGAACATGTACCACATATATGCGGCTATGAAAAAAAAAAGAGAGAGGGATGTAAAGATAAATGTTTTGCCTGATTTTCGAGAGAGGTTCATGCACTAGAAGTTGAAAATTTTAAATAAAGGTTCAATGAGGTTGCACATAAATCTAACATACTTGGAAAAAAGAAAACCATTAAAAAAGCAATAGTAAACCACGGAAAAAATTAAGATGAAAAAGGTCCACACTCTTAATTCAGAAATAAAACTAACAAAGGGATCGTAAACAACAAAATTGGATGGTATTAATGTCTAACTATGCGGCTACTTACATGACTAGCAAGCATGTACCACAACAAATAATACGCAGCACCAGCCCATGCAGTTTCAGCAAACACACCAGCAGTCTTTTTCAGCTCAGAAGTTAAAGGTATAAAACGAAAAAATCTTGGAATATATTGAAGCAAGACTACAAAAAGCAATGCATTTTTTGTGGCCAGCACATCTGAACCTTTCAATCTATGAAGGAACCTCCAAATTACAACCTGCAAGCAATTTGAATAAACAATAAACAGAAAATAGAAAATGAAAGCCTCTCTTCACTGCACACTAAACTCAAACATTCAGTAGGCAAAGATATGTACAGAAATAAAATCAAAGAATTTGTTACCGTTTGTTCTCTTTAAAGTAAATAATGATAATAATAATAACATCATGGCTTGTTGCAATAAGTTTTAATGCCAGATAGTGGAAATTTATTTTTCTAATGATTTTTAATTTGTTACAAAACATTTCTCCCACCAAGACACAAATCTAAAATCAGCAAATGTATTAGTACACAGAAGTCACAACCCTGCAAAAAAAAAATCATTTGGAAAGGTACAGTAAGATTATTAAGTTAGAATAGCTGAAAGAAGCATAGTAAAAGATGCTAGATAGATGAAAAGAAAAGCTCCTGCTAATCATTCCTTCTTATCATTGCCAGTAAAGTAACTAGATATGTACTAGACACCTACAGCACAAGGGAGGAAAGAGAGAGACACAGAGCAAAAGCCTAAAAGCTAAAGAAAGGCTAGCTTAACAGGCTGAAGTCAGGACCCGAAAGCAGAGCTTAAGCAAGAAGAAATAAAGTCTTGGTCATTGCTACCACTGCAGGGAGAATCTGCTTGACAAACCGCCCATGGAAGGAGTTCAGGAGCTGATGTAGTTTCATGAATTTCCATCTGGGAGGCAAGACAGATGTTCTTCAGGCTTGTGGGGCCACTTGATGCAGATCGTGATTAAAATTATGTAATTGGGTGAGCTACGGTGTAAATGGAGGTGAATGATCGACCACATCGGGTCTGAACACTTGTGAAAGAGCCCACTCAAGTTGGAGAGCCCAAACAGCCCAAATTTACTGTGATTTTGCCAATTTAGGGGCCGTTTCATCATCCCAATAGAACACATGTATTTTGCAAATTATAAACTCAATTCAAAAAGAACAGTCAGTGAAGACGACTGGTCGAGTAGTTCTTTTGGGCTAAGAATTACGGGGCCCAATTGGGCCCAAACCTGATTGAGTCCAGCACCCCATGGGTGTAGAAAACATTGAAAGGGCCACCTTCAGGATCAGTGGATTCTGGACCCCATATGCTATATTATCTAGAAGGCCTGGAACCACCGGTTCTTAGGAAACTTCAATAAACTCTTTGATTTATTTCTAAATAGTTGATAACTTCTTTCCATTAGGACATTATGAGTTGGTAAATAATGATTACAGACAGAACTTATGGATTTGATTGCATGTATTAAGGATTTGGGAATTTTATACATGCTGCTTGCACTCGGCTGGGAAGACAGTGAACAGATGACATTTTTTTGAATGAAATAGTGGGCTTTCAGCCACTATTCATTACTCAATTGCTTCTTTACATTATTTTTCTATTGTTTTCTATTGTTAATGGTGTTTTGGGTGAGGTCTAACCTATTTGTGATAATCTTGCTTATTTCTTCATTCCAGCAACACTGCTGTCATCATAACCTGGTGTCATAGCAGTATTTTGGCTGCTGAGACAGGTCCTTGTGTTCTCTTGAGCAACCGTGAGTCCGTGACTGCATCACCACTGGAAGGGTTGCTCCAATGACACAAAAGCTTAGAAGTCTAGGAATGAAATCAAGACACTTACATAATTAGAAATATTCATGTGCATCCATCCCTCACCATAGAGTGAGGGACACTTACATAATTAGAAATATTCATTTGCATAAAAGGGAAAGTCATTTATGTTCACATGTAGAAGAGGAATGTTTATATGCAAAGAGGGAAAGCCACGCAAGTGTCCCTCACCTTATGGTGAGGGATGGATGCACATGAACATTCCTCATATACAAACATATATATATATATATATATGTGTGTGTGTGTGTGTGTGTGTGTGTGTTGCGTGTGCGCGGGCACGTGCATGTGTGCGCAGTTACCGCAGTTACCCTTGAGGTTAGTTTTTCTTCATGGTATGTCGTTTAATGGATTTAATAAGGGGCCGGATCATGATTGGGCTGGTCCTAGTAACAGTATGCAGCAAGGTAGGGTTATTATAGCGGATCAGGGGCAGTCCTATACATGACAGGAAGTCGGTGGAATGAAAAGGTAAAGGCTGTGATCAAAGACTTCAGATTTGGAGAACCCGGCATGTCTTCTAACTGTAGAAACACAGAGTCAATATTGCATAGAACAGATGCCAATGATGGTGATGTGGAAGCATATGATGGAGATGACGGTGATCATGATGAGGGATTGTGTCATGATGATGGTACCATCTACAATGACGGTGGCAACTCATTGGTGATTTGAAAGAGCACCTTATTCTCTCCAAAGACACCAAAAGAGGACGATTGGCTTCATACAAATCCACACCACTTGCACTGTTATGGAGAAAAAATGACACCTGATTGTGAATGGGGGTAGTTGTGAAAACAGGACTTCACAAGAGGTCATTGACAAACTTAAGATTCCCATAGAGAAGCATCCAATGCCGTAGAAGCTTTCCTAATTCAAGCACGACAATGAGGTACCACTTACCAGCTACAACTAGAACTTTGATTTCGTTTTCAATTGGAGGATTTTATCATGATAACATGTGGTGTAACCTAACCCCTATGGACATTTGCCACATATTATTGGGTTATTGGGTAGGTCATGGCAATACAACCGTCTGTACAATTGGTGTACTTTGATACCAAGTTGGATAATTGAATTTACAGAAAATTGAATTTTATTGAAGAAAGGTCTGAGATTTTTCATGAAAATTGGCATGGGAAGTGAGAAAAAGAGAGAAGAGGTTTAAGAGCGATAACTGGATGGTTGCCCAACCTTGCTCTTATTTTATTAAGTCTTTCAAAGTTACACGCAGACGGAAAAAAAAAACATATTTACAGACCAGTCCCTGATTTTTCTGAAATTTCAGAATAGTCCACTCTATTTCTCATTTTCTCAACATAAAGTACTGGCCGGCTTTTGTAAATAATGAAGAAGTTCAAATCATATTATGATATTATCTTTCACCAAATGAAATTTTCTTTGGTTGTATGGATACAAAAGCAGTACCTGTAACTCCTGAATTATTAGCAATGGAATAACAGGTGGACTTAGAGGGTATTTTAAAAGAAAACTCCTTGTTTTATTGCTGCATGTGGTGTTTCAGAAATTAATATTATGAAGCATAATGCAACTCTGGGCTTAATTATCTTCCCTATTTTCATAGTATCAAACCCTAGGGTTTCAATGCTGTCTTGGAGTGAAA
This sequence comes from Umbellularia californica, assembly GCA_028538565.1. NCBI lineage: Eukaryota > Viridiplantae > Streptophyta > Magnoliopsida > Laurales > Lauraceae > Umbellularia > Umbellularia californica. The sequence goes on from JAPQWN010000005.1 coordinate 15,088,692, forward strand.
ATATTTACTAGTTATAGCATACGTTTTGCCTATGTTTTTTGTTTCTGAAAGGTGATGATCTCTCTGCTTGATCTGTGCCAAAAAGAAATATATGCATTCACTGACGGTAGCAACTGCATACTGGCATAATGAGATCTTGATTGAAAAAAGATGACCTCTAACCTATGATGCCCAGATATGGATATGGACGCTGATGCGGGGATCGGGGATATGACTCCTAACTTATGAAATCTAGGACAAGGATACTAATATGGGTGTCCTAATTTTTCTTTAGCTCACTTTTAAATCAATGAAATTTTCCTTGTTTTCGTCCCTTTCTAGCATTTTTTATGGTGAGAAGTAAAAATATTGAAAGAGCTATATGAAATAATAGACCTTATAGGTAGGATATGTTAAACTTGTTCCCTACTAATATCGGTGTAGTATCAGGTACCAATACAAGTGTTGTATCGTCCGAAACAGATACGTTGGGCTTGTACAAGTATCTGGGTATCATAGCTTCTGACTAATCTTGACATTTAGATTTCTTTTTTTTATTATTATTTTTGAATTCGCTCTAGTGTGTTTGAAGAGGTTAAAGGTGGCAAACACAAAAAGATGTGTAAAAACAGCACAATTACTTCTCAACATAGCTGCCAAATGGAGTAACCTTGAAAATATGGTTTCTGTCTCAATATAAAAGTCGACCATTCAAGATGTGAAAGCCAAAAGGTCTTGCATTTAATGTAAAGAAAATAAAATAGTACAAACGTCATAGTCAATTGAAAAAGGTTTGCACTAAAGATATATATGTATTGCTGCAGAAAGGAGAGAAAGAGAGGGAGAGAGAGAGCACAAACATATGTAACTCAGTTCTTCTAACCTGTGGAATAGGTAGCACAGCCAAGAAGTCTACAATAAAGTACCGTCTCAGGTACCTCTCGGCAATCTGGGCAGGGTCTATCACAAGTTCACCTCTACCAAAAACACGAGATGATGGAGCAATATAAGCCGTACGAAATTGGAGAGCCATGCGAATAACATAGAATGCATCAACAATTGTCCGCACTGTGGTTGATGTGATTGCTAGCTTCTGGTCTATACCGAGACACATTGTCTCCTTGTAAACAACTGGAAGATAAAAAAATAATGGATCGACTGATACTGCAAGAATACAAGATATAACAAAAAGCCTATTCAGTCTCTGAAGAAATTTATCCTGAGGGTCAAATATCTTCGTCTTTGACACCTTGAGATCTTCAGGGAACATGGCCCTAGAAACCCCCGAGCGAAGCGATTGACCAATTGACTTGAGCCCTTCAGATCCCTTTCTCATTCCTTTCCTAAAGGATTTTGATGGCGCTTTGGATGCATGACCCAGCCCGTCAATATTAAATCCACATCTGTTCTTTTTTCCAGTATCAGAAGTCAGCGCCATTTTAGAGTCCAGCCTGATGTATGAAAGCAAACATCAACACCGCCTCTCATTTCTCTCTTCTTATAAACCACTGCTATACATATATGTATATGTGCGTGTATGCATGTGTGTATGAAAATGATCTACTGTGAGCAGTGCGCACCATAATTAAGGTTTAAACCCTCCACTGTAGCATAACCTGGCCCACTATGATCCAGCCATTCCGTGCTCTCACACTCAATACTTCCTCCAACCCCATGAATTGGCACTCACCCATTTTTGACACTTACCCACTCATCATTGGATTGAAAATGAAAAATATCGAAGCCTTTTTCAGAGCCAATGGAGTTGAGAAGATGGTGTGATGGGACTGATATTTAGGGCTAATGATCAATGAGACCAATCCATCCTCCCTCCACACCCCTCCACGCAATGACTATCATGCACCTAGGTGATTTCCATCTCCTAAGTGACACTTTCATGTGTAATACTTGCACAAAACTCCAAAGGCCCACTGCAGGCCACCACTAATCAAGGGGATGAAGGGACAAGAAAGGTCAATAGATACATAAGTGATATACTAATAGCCCAAGAGGGCGCTATAAATGTCACTATAGCAGGAGCATATATAGTTCTGATTTAGCGTAATGGGAAAATTATAAATGTATTCTTCCATTACTAAAGAATTTTCAATAAAAATATAAAAACACTCAACACAAATGCAAATCCAATGTACAAGCTCTAGTTGATAAATAACAAGGGTTCGGAACGGACCAAAAAAAATTTCGTCAAAGGAAATGATATAGAAAGAGGAAAATAGCAAATATACAAGTGCCAGGTAATTTGACCACGTGATTGATCCACTAGGGACCCATCTAAATTCATCCAAAGATAAATAAGCATAATCTTTATTTAAGGCAATAACAAACAGATAAAACGATAGCATACCATTCATCGAGAATTTAGAACAATCAACTTTTGAGAAAAAATCTTTTCTCAAAACATAAGGTAAATTGTTAAACAAATCAAAATAACATAACAATAAAACAAGAGAATCATACGGTTACATCTATACTAGTTAAATCCACAGAAAGGTGAATTTGCTAGGATTGAAAAGAATTAAAATGAACCTATGGTACATCTGGAAGTATACGAAATTTTGAAGTACAATGATATTCAGAGAAGAGAAGTTGAAATTTATAGCATGGTACACAACCCATTGTTAATAAACATTTTTATTTGATACTTTTCATTACAGAACTGTCAGTTTGTCATATACCTAACAATGTACAAATAAAATGGATCGATCGTCATTTAGATTTCCAACCATGTTAGCGCAACCTTGGATCACCTTTGTTACTTGAGGATCATCTAGGCTAGACTGCCCTGTCCTTCAATCATGTTCTATCAAATCACTTACAATAACAAATTGACCATCAATCATGTGTTTGATACCAAAATCTTCGGATGACACATGCTTGCGAGTAGGGACATACACAAGCCAAGCATAGCTGGGCTATGACCGTTTGAGCCAAATTGGAGCTTGAGCTTGGCTTGATAATGCGCAACAAGATTATTAACTGAAGGTCTGATCTTTCTATAGCATATACTTAAATAGATTATATATTCAATATAATCATTGTTTTGAAAATTGAAAGGTAGGATGAAACCGATTCAAGCGTTTCAGTCAGAACATGATTGAAGTGTATTAAAAAAAAAAGGTAGTAGAATGTAGGGCGAAATCAATTCAAATGCTTCGGTCAAATGCCTATTTCTTACTTATTTATAAAACCTCCCCAAATCCCAAAAATTCTTAAGAGGTTTCATAAATTGTCAAGCAAGCCCAGGCCCATTCTGGACCCAGACTTCATATATTACTTAGTCAAAGCTTCTTAGTTTGTAAAACAGTTTTTGTAGGATCTGATTAGTGATACTTACATGTAATCAGGGATTTCATCCCCTTTATGATGAGAAGAACAGTCGACCAAGAAGGTCACTGCATTCAGCACATCTCTTCAGAATTCCTTCCATCTCTCTAAATGATATGGTATCAGAGCCTTGATATCTAGATCATTCAAGACATCTTCCACGTCTGGAAGCACTCAGTGCATCTCCGATCAGGCGTGGCCCACCTGAGATCTTCTTCATCAACTCAGCGGAACCAAACCATGTTGGTCGACTGGAATTGCTGGTATTTATGGTGATTTTTCAAGAATTTATTTCCCATCCGAAGTAGGTTTTCCATCGCAATTTGTGGTACGTCAGATTTCTCGATCTGATTTCATCTCGGCCGTCCAAAATCAAGGATCTTGGTTATTTTTGGCTGAATCTTCTTCCCTCACTTGCGAAAATATGCTGTGCCTTCATCCCCGACCTCTGATCTGTCCTATGATGATCTGGTGGGGCTTCCGTTTATGGAATCATACTGACGGAATGGTCGTCAGTCAGTTTTAGTGCAGATTTGTGCACTGGTTCGATTGCATTGTCTCTATTTGTGAATCTTCTTCATTATCAAACACATATTCTTCACTGGAAGACATTTTCTGCCACCTGATCGTCTGTGATCATCCCTGATCATCTCCGATCAGCCGTGGCCCACCTGCGATCATCAACCTCATATCAGCGGAAGCAGCTTATCTTGGTCGCCTGGGTCTCTTATTATTTCTGGACATTTTTTCAAGATTTATGGATCATCAGAGGTAGGCCTTGTACTAATTTTTGTGGAAATTCAGTTTTATTAACTTGTTTTCATCTCAGTCGTCCAGAATTTTGGATTCCTGTTGGTTCTGCCTGGCACCACTTCCATTAGGTGTGAAAATAGTCCACCCTTTGATTTGGCCATTGATCATTTGCTGGGGCACACGTGGGAATCTACCCACTGAACGACAGGGACGACTTGCTCTCTGTTGTGCATTTTTTTTTTTGTTCTGGCTGTTTTTTTTTATGCTAGAGTATTGTGCTGTGTGATATCTGCACTGTGGTCGTGCCTTTTTTGGTCTATTGCTGCCCGGAGACAATTGCATTTTTCTTCTAGATACAGCAACTGTGAGAATTTTTTCTAGTCCGGCTGTTCTCTGTTCTTGTTTATTCAAGTGTGAAGTTTTTTTTCTCTTTGTCTGCTCATCATGGACAAATCTAAAATTAAAATGGTTAGGTTTGATGGAAACAATTATACCTCCTGGGCCTTCCAATTTCAAATTTACTTAGAAGGCAAGGATCTGTGGGCATATATTGATGGATCTGAACCTCTACCGGCAAAAGATGACAAAAAGATTTTAGCTTGGAAAACTAAGGATGCTAAAATCAAAACCTGGTTGCTGGGCTCGGTTGAGCCCCATTTTATCCTCAACCTCCGACCTTGCAAAACAGCCAGGGAAATGTGGGATTATCTTAAGAAGATCTATCAACAAGGCAATGCTGCCCGTCAATTTCAATTGGAACTTGACATTTCTCAATTCACTCAAGGCACCCAGTCTATTCAGGAGTATTACACTGGTTTTCGCCGACTGTGATCAGAATATAATGAGATTAAGTTTGCCACGGTGTTTGACGCACTCCTACCTGAACTCCCCTTCCCTTACAGCAAAGTAGCCATCGGGATCAGTTTCTTATGAAACTTCATAGGGAATTTGAGACAGTTCGATCTAACTTAATGAGCAGGGCTTCTCTTCCCAGCTTGGATGACTGTCTTCAGGAGCTTCTGCGGGAAGAACAGCGTCTGGTCACGAAAACTAAACAGGGTTCTACTGAGGCTCCGCTTGCCTATGTTGCTACCACTAGACCATCTCCCCGGGATATCAGTAAAGTTCAGTGCCATAACTGCAAGAAATATGGTCACTATGCAAATCAATGCAAGGCCAAGATCTGCCGATATTGTAAGGCCACTGGTCATGTCATTGATGAATGCCGGAAGAAGGGTCGCAATTCTACTTCCCGCAACTATGTGTCGTCAGCCTATGGTCCTTACACGGTGCCATCAGCTCCCAGTGCTTACACAGTCACCACTCCTTGATATGCATCCTCTGAATTCAGTGCTATGCCGTATGATTCTTCCTCACAACCTGGTTCCTCCACGCAATCTGCATCCCCAGCTCCTCTCACCCCTGATATGGTAAACCAAATGATTATCAATGCCTTGGCATCCATGAACATAGCAGGTACTGAGTCATCTCTTTCTAATACATGGTACTTAGATTCTGGTGCAAGTAACCATATGACCTCTTCACCCATAAAATTACAAAATGTCGTTCCTTACACTGGTCATCTTACGGTTCAAGCTGCCAACGGAGATCATCTTCCCATCACCTCTGTTGGTGATACTCCTGGCCCCTTACCCTTAACCAATGTTTTAGTTTCTCCTCATCTTGCTACCAATTTGGTTTCTGTGGGTCAACTTGTTGAAAATAATTACAATGTCTCCTTTTCTTCTACTGGTTGTGTTGTGCAGGACCAAGAGTCGGGGGAAGTGATCGCGAGGGGGCCTTAAGCGTGGAAGACTTTTTTCCTTACCAGTGTCTTCATTTATTCATGATAAAACTTTACATCAGTTATTTTATTTTTTCATTCAGAATAATTCTCGATTGTGGCATAATAGACTTAGACATCCGAATGCTTCTACAATGACTACTTTATTTCAATCTGGATTAATAAATAAACCTGTTGATTCTGCTTCTTTTGAATGTGATGCTTGTAAATTAGGAAAGAGTAAAACTTTACCCTTTCCAAACTCTAACACACGGAGCACTACATGTTTTGACTTAATTCACAGTGATGTTTGAGGCATTGCTCCGACCCTTTCACATAGTCATTTCAAGTACTTTGTAACATTCATTGATGACTACAGCAGATTTACTTGGATTTATTTATTACATTCGAAGTCTGATGTTCTTAATGCATTTAAATTTTTTGTTCAATATGTTGAAAACCAATTCTCTAAATGCATTAAAACTTTGCGCTCAGACTCAGGGGGGGAGTATGTTTCCAAGGATTTTCAATCCTTTTTAAACAATAAAGGAATCATTTATCAACGTACCTGTCCGTATACTCCACAACAAAATGGAGTTACGGAACGGAAAAACAGACATCTTCTTGATGTCACTAGAACTCTTCTGATTGAAGCATCCGTTCCCCCTCGTTTTTGGACTGAAGCTCTCACCACGGCTGTCTATCTCATAAACCGCCTTCCATCACATACCATTGCTCATTTAACGCCTCATTTTAAATTGTTTGGTCATCATCCTGTGTTTGATCACCTACATACCTTTGGCTGTGTTTGCTTTGTTCATCAACCTCCCACAGAAAGAACGAAACTAACAGCACAATCTCGCAGGTGTGCTTTTTTGGGTTATGCCACTAATCAAAAAGGTTTTGTTTGTTTTGATCTCATTGGTCGTCGTATCAGGGTTTCTCAAAATGTTATTTTCTTTGAAAATCAATATTTCTTCCAAACTCACATGGACTGTCCTCATCCCTCTTCATCAGCTCTCTTACCAGGTTTTTCGGATCAAACCTCTGTTACAAGGTTTAATCCTGCTTTTGTATACCACCGTCGGAAGAAACCTCCCACTGCAGATGGCCCTCCCCCTGATCCTCCACCGACAAATGGTTCCACAACTACTCCTACCTTACGTCGCTCCTCCAGAAATTCTCGACCGCCTGATCGGTATGGATTTACCCATACTTCTTTGATGACCACTCTATCTTCTATCTCTATCCCAAGTTCTTATTTGCAGGCTGTCCAACAAGATTGCTGGAACCAGGCCATGAAGGAGGAATTGGATGCATTGGATCAGAATCACACCTGGGATAACGTGGAGTGTCCTTCAGCAGTTAAAACCATCGGTTGCAAATGGATCTACTCGATCAAGCTTAAATCTGATGGGTCATTGGATAGACACAAAGCTAGACTTGTGGCACTCGGAAACAGACAGGAGTATGGCATTGACTATGAGGAAACGTTCGCACCTGTGGAAAAAATGACATCTGTTCGGTTACTTTTCGCCATTGCTGCCTCTAAATCCTGGCCTTTATACCAAATGGATGTCAAAAATGCATTTCTCCATGGGGATCTGCAAGAAGAAGTCTATATGCGGATACCACAAGGCGTCCCCTCTCCCTCAAAGAGGTCTGTCTGTCGCCTGCGCAAATCGCTTTATGGTCTAAAGCAAGCTCCTCGGGCATGGTTCGAAACCTTCAAGGGTCGCTTATGCGAGAGTGGCTTTACCCAGAGTCCTTCTGATCCATCTCTCTTTTTCTGCCACACATCTACTGGTGTTACTGTGCTTCTCGTATATGTTGACGATATTATTATCACTAGCCCGGATGATGGTATGATCAAATCTTTCCAAGCTTCTCTCAGGGATTCCTTCTGTATGAAGGATTTGTGCCCATTGCATTATTTCTTGGGCTTAGAGGTACATCAATCTCCCAAAGGTCTATTTGTTAATCAACACAAATACACATCAGATCTTATCGAGTTGGCTGACCTCCATGATTCTTCATCTGTTGATACGCCTGTAGAGGTAAATCTCAAGTTGAGTAAAGATGATGGCGATCTTCTTCCTGATCCTCATACCTACCAGCGTCTGGTGGGAAGTCTTGTTTATCTCACCATCACTAGACCTGACATATCATATGCTATTCATCTTGTGAGCCAGTTCATGACAGCTCCTCGACACCTTCATTTGACAGCTGTGAAGCGCAATATCCGCTATCTGCTAAAAACTGTCCCTCGTGGTTTATATTATCCAAAGGATAATCCTCTTCATCTGACCACTTATGCGGATGCTGACTGGGCAGGCTGTCAAGACACACGCCGTTCTACTACTGGTTGGTGCATGTACCTTGGAACTTCTCTCGTTTCTTGGAAATGCAAGAAACAAGAACGGGTGTCCCGATCTTCCACGGAAGCTGAATATAGGGCAATGTCTTCTGCTTGTTCTGAGATCTTATGGTTACGGGGACTTCTTTCGGAACTCGGGTTCGCTCAAACCTCTCTTACTCCATTGCATGCCGATAATACTGGGCTATCCGAATCACTGAAAATCCCGTCTTCCATGAACGCACCAAACATATCGAAGTTGACTGCCACTTTATTCGAGATGAATATAAGCGTAATGTCATTAGTCTTCCTCATGTCCCTACAGAATTTCAGTTTGCAGATATCTTCACAAAGGGACTTCCTCGGCCTCGACATCAATTTCTTGTTTCCAAATTGTTGCTTTATGACTCCCCAGCATCAATTTGAGGGGGGGTGTCAAGCAAGCCCAGGCCCATTCTGGACCTGGGCTTCATATATTACTTAGTCAAAGCTTCTTAGTTTGTAAAACAGTTTTTTTAGGATCTGATTAGTGATACTTACATTAATCAGGGATTTCATCCCCTTTATAATGAGAAGAACAGTCGACCAAGAAGGTCACTGCATTCAGCACATCTCTTCAGAATTCTTTCCATCTCTCTAAATGATATAAATCTCTAGATAACCTCCTTAAATAAAACTAAAAATACTACTAAAATTAGCAATTCCTTCCAGACAAATCTCCTGAATCATAAGATTTGATAAGGATGTATCAAATCCTAAGATTCCCACACAAGTCAGGTGACTTGTTGTGTATTTGAATTTCTCCATTGTTTGGATTAGGATTTTCAAGGGAAACCAGTTCTACTTCTGTTGGATGCATGTGTGATTATCCTAAAATCATATCAGTTTTTTTTGTGTATTTGTCTTGGACCTCAGCACCCTATTTGTGTTACGTTTCAGCCACTTGGCCTGAACAAAGCAAAATTTACAACTAAGCTCTTTAGCATGTCTTCTTTTCCCCCAATGTTAACAATCAAGCCTATCAAAAACAACGGTACCTCCTATTCAATTTGTCCACATCATGCTCCTAAGCTTTCCTGCTTTGTTCTTGAATCTACTGACAATGCTAACCTTTTCAAGATGATATTTGAATTCTGAACCACAAGTGAAAACCTCCTGTTGGCATCACTGCAAATATAATTGAAGACATTATACAGAGAATAGAGAATCCTCTAAAACCAGTGCTCCTTGTGGCTCAAAGTAAGAATAAAGCCCAACCAAAATTCTCCTTTGTTCAGTCTATTTCTTGATCTCTCCAATTGGTAAAGGGGGTAGAAATGATCTATTTCTTTCTACCATTTTGTTAGCATATTGAAATATTCATCAGCTGGCAATTCCCCTTGTTGACGGCTAATTCCCTATAGAACCAGTCGACCCTTACAGAATCTTCCCTCTAAGAATATCTTCTAGCTAGAGTCAGCTAAATTTCTTTTGCAGTCCCAAGGAAATAAAGGCCATTACATATTCTCTTCCATAGAATTGAGAAGCCATGACATAACTATAAGTTCTCGCTTTTCCAATCATTGTGGATGGATATCATCCTCTGCAGGTTCTTCAATTATAATAGTAATATAATCAAGTTTCTTCCAACTTCCAATAAATATACATGCTGTTATTTAAAAAAAATTGAATAAATAAATATACATGCCGACTGATCTCACAATGGATACTTACATTCCAAGTTCTCATTTCCAGGAGGTCAATGTGACTGCTTCCTTGGAATTAAGACTAATTAAATTAATATATGAGGAAATACTGCTATATACTTAAGCAACTTGAGAGGGAATTCAGTTTGAAAAGGAAGAACGGAATATATGTAAACATATAAGAGATATAACTGTGCCAGTTTATAATTGATGGTCCCAAGCACAGGTAAAGGAGGAGGGTTGCGTCAGCCATCCGGTAGGTTGACAGCCAACGTAAATGTTTGTCACAACTAACACATGAATTCCGAAAAATTGGCATTCAGCTGACCCCAACGTAGTAAGGACAAAATGTATGATATGCGGGAGAAAAGAATGAGAAGAAATGGAGGGGATTGAGAGCCCCCAAGGCTTTCATGCCATGTGATGAGAATATGAAAGAAAATGAAAATAAGTGAAACAAAAACGATATGCATGAGGAACCGAACAGGTGGTCTCTACCAGCAGTAAGGTAAGCCCTCTTCTACAAGAAATTTCTTACAATTGATGATTACAGTTACTTCTTAGGATGTTATTCCACCAATTAGATCACAAAGGATAACTAAAGGTGATCACAAAAATGTGAAGCAAGATAAGAAAAAAAATCAACCAATATGATGCTCATCATGGCTAAATTGAAAATATCGTTGTTACAATATAAAACCTAGCCTAGTCAAGCAATTTTACTTTAAAACATTGTTTTCCCTAGTCAAGCAATTTTACTTTAAAACATTGTTTTCCCTATTCCTTCTCCTCAATAGCCTTTCCTAAAGTTGTCTCTAGCCTAAATCACAAAAGAAAAATACAAAATTAACTATGACACAAGATTCGAAAAAATTTTACCACTTAAAAAATTCACACCGATACACTGCTATGTATCACCGCAACCGTTAAATATCGCCCGCTACATAGCATTTCGGCCACTAGCTGCTACGCCCAACACATTTTTTATTTTGATCCATGATGCTCATGCGTATTTGTACTATATAGTCTGCAATATGATGTTCTTCACATATGTTACAGAGCTCCTCATGCCATCAAACAGAACTGTTCTCATTTCCCTTGATTCTCTACAACCACACAAGGCATTAATGCCTTGTTTATTTACATGTGTGGAGGAGTAAAGCAGAGATGGATGAAAAATCATGGAAAAAGTAAAGGTAAGGTATATTAAAGTAGGCTACTGCATAGTTTTCAAAATCGGAATCGTATCGCAAATCGTTCATACTCATGAATCGAATTGAATCGCGAATCGTATCGTGAATTGTAGGATTTTTTTATTTTTCTAATAAAAATGAAAAATAATTAAAAATTAAAAAAAGACAAAAGTAATTATTCATAACCATCCATTTTTCCATTTATAGTAGTATAAATATAATAACAAATAAGTCTATCATATAATCATATTAAGAACATCATGACATATATATATATGAAATAAATGATGTGTAAATAGTTAAATAAGTTTAAAGTATGACAATATATATCTTTTATTATATTTAAATTAAAATATAAAAATAAAATACAATCCAAACCATCAAAATCTTACATGGTAGGATATCTCTTAAAGTTAAAAAAGTGTTCATGAAGCAAAAAAACCAAAATAGATTAAAAAAAGAAGAAGATATAAACAAGCACCATACATACAATCAAATGCTTTAGTTAAATGCATGTTCTTTATTCATCTTTAAAACCTTATCAAAGCTATAAAAAATTCTTATGAGGTTTCGTTAACTACTAAATAACATTTTGACAAAACAAGCGATAAAAGAAAGAGAGAATAAAGAAAGAAAAAAGGTAAAAGATTATTAATATTAGCTTATTGTCTATATCCATTCTCGCTTAGTTGAATCGCTTGAACCGTAAGATTCAATGAAACGAGTATCGAATCGTAGGATTCACGTCTGAATCCTAAGATTCATTTGTAAATGGGATTCATTACTTAGATACGAATCGTTTTTCTTAAGATTCGGGATACGAATTGGGATTTGGGATACGAATCGTAGGATTCTAATAACTATGGGCTACTACTCTGAAAACAAAGCAGAACTGCTACCTTTAAATAATGGTCTTCATGAAGCATCCCGTCTCAATCCTAACCACCTAATTGTGGAAGGTGATTCTGCTTGTGTCGTTTGGTGGGCTTCTTTTTCATCTAATCCCCCATGGTAACTTGCTGATCTGATTGATGAGGTGCTAGAGGTCGTGTCTAGCTCTTTGAATGTTTCCTTCAATCACATAAAGCGCACATCCAATGATAAAGCAGACATGCTAGCAAAGGAGGGGGTCCACAGATCTGAACTCTTTATTTCTGTTGAAACTTAATTGTTTTTGCTTTTTTTGGGTGGCCATGGCTGCTGTTTTAAGGCCATGGCCACGTCTGGTTTTTGCGTTCAGTATACTTCTATATTGTACAACTTCTTTGTTTTAATAAAGTCATTATTTTCATAAAAAGGTATATTAAAGTCAAAAAAAAGTAGAGGCTCCATATTTGGACAGTATGAGCTAAAGTATAGGTGAAAAGCACTTTTTGTCATAAAGTCTGCTACACAATTTATCACACTTTTTAAAACGTGGAGTAGTAAAAGGTTAGTGGTGTCACATCATAAGTTTACTTTCTCTGCTCCAGTTTTTTCATCCCAGCACGGTGAAGTAAAAAAAAAAACATCACGTCACATGCCTACTTTTACGACTACTCGTGCTAAACAAAAAGCTCCTAAAGAATATTTGCAGTAAAATAAAACAAAATATAACCATAGATATGAAATAACTTTTATTAAAGAACAACCATACCTTACAAACTTCTCTCTCTGTCCACCTATAACTTGTGTTTTGTAGCCACAATCAAACATTTTGTAAAACCTAACATAAAGATGTTGTGTTACAGATCATCATAACATTGCCACCCAAAGAACAGCTCAATGCCAAATTTTCAATCTAAAACAGTGTCTTCATTCATCTGACAGCATCAACATAGGCTCTGCACCACATAGCAAAAAAAAAAAATGTTAGATGCTATCATCCTCTAAAACCACAAATTGATGTAATGATTGAAAAACTCATTATCAACTGCAATTTTTGGTGCAAAAAAACCTTGCACTGCCATTAGAAATAGGAAATAAAAGGTTTATTGCAACAAAGTTATAGTTCATTTGACTGCCTGATTCAGTAATATGAATCCATGATTTAGTAATCAATAACTGATCGATGGTTTCTGCAGTGGATGGACACCCATAATTGTCCTCAAATGGGAAGATCAAACGCTCGGATGTTGCCTTACAGAATAGACAGTTGAAAAAAAGAAAAAAGTACAGCAATGATCCATACAAGGGTTAAAAGGCAAATGGTTAAGATCTACTCATCGTGATGGTTTTGCAGCATCCTCCATCCACAGGAGCCATCAGTATTACCAAGCCAGAGGTCCAGAGGTGCTGAAATAGTAAATATAGTAAACAATTATTGGTAAAACCATATGATTCATAATTTGGATCATGAAGATGGTTTAAAATATTGGCCAATACTTGTACATATCAGCCGGGCCATGGCTGAACCAATATGTTGCTTCGTATAAAAAAAAACACAGAATATCAGACATCTTCTCGATTTTATTGACCTGATGTGTAAAGGTGAGATAAAGTATGCGCTGAAGTAATGTTTTGGTCCAGCATGTATGAGGCAAAGTAAATTAAGAAAGAGAGAGAGGTAAAGTAGTTGCTTTTTGCCTAGGTGTTTACTTTACCACACTTTACCTCAGTTCTATGAGGTAAAAAAAGGCACTTGTGAGAAAATAAAGTGGATGACGTGAACTACCTCTTTTGTCCTTGGTGTTTTCTTTTGTGGAATATTGGTATTTTGTTTGAAGAGTTGGTGCATAAGCAAAGATTAAGGCTGCCAAAGGGTTGGGCTCTCCTGGGCCAGGATAAGCATTTACCCTACCCTCACATATGCCACCTTCAATTTTTAGGCACTTATTCTGCCCTCAAGGGCCAGGACCCTGTCAGGGCCAATATAAATATATATAATGTTGTAGCATACAATAACTCCATTACCAAGGACAATAACGATGCGCGCTGAACAAGAGAAATCTTTAAAAAAAACTTATAGTAAGATTGCTACATGAAACTCGAAAAAAGGAATTATGTTATTATGATAGAACTAAATCATATAAGACAGAGAACACTCGCCAATCAAATGATCAGCAAGTGTATTTATATTTTAGCAAGCGTGTTCAGAGGAAGTGGCAATTGTTCTGCAGTTTCCCATAATTACAGGTTTTGCAGGCAACTACACTTACAAATACAGACTACTTAAACAAACAAAGGATCCAAATTCCAAACAGGCCTTGCAATTATTACAAGACCAGGAAATCATAATACGTTCTACCGGATTCCAAATCAGCATTATGTAAAAATGAATTCCCTAGAATGCAGCATTTTTCAGAATTAAGAAAATTTCTATTCTACAAATGGAGGACTCAAAATAATGCTAAAAATATAGGATCAGATTTAAGGTTGCAGTTGCATGTATAAAACTCTCTTTACATTAAAAAAAAAAAAAAAAAAGTATTGATATCATGCACAATGGAGAGAGAGAGAGAGAGAGAGAGAGTTTGAAAAAGAAAAAGTTGTATTCTACATTAGGAAAAAAAAGATCGTATGATATACTAATGCTCAGATTTAACATGAAAAAGAAAGAAAAAGTATTGATATCATGCACAATGGAGAGAGAGAGAGAGAGAGAGAAGAAAAGACGCTATATTTTAGGAATAAGGGATTGAACAATCAAACTAGGGATTGCACTCAATATTTGTTGATAATCACATGAAAGATTAGGATTAAAGACGTACTGATAGAGTTTGAAAGAGGGGATGAGAAAAAAAAAAACACCTTGAAATCTGAAATGGCCCATACCTTTCTCGGCCTTTTTTGCTAAAATCTGAAATGGCCCTGGCCGAGAGAGAAACAAAGACAGAGACAGAGACAGAGACAGAGACCTCTCTGGGTCTGGGAGGTCGTTGGAGAGGATGGGGTAGTCATCGTCTTCTCCTTCTTCGTCTTCTCTTCCTCCCATTTCTCGCGAAAATGGGGGCGGGAAGCGGGGGTAAACGAGGAGAAGAGTGTTTTGCTGTGTCATGTCGTGAAATTTTTCTATTTCTTGTTTTTCTTTTCCAAAACAAACAGTCGATGGACCCTGGAGGTTACTGGTGCGACGTACCCTACCCACCCAGTGGACAATGACACATTCGAATGGTCCACAAAATCCATTGATAGTCACTCACGGACCCATGAGTTTGCACAAATGGACAAAACGCTTGGTTTGAGGATCAATTTTACACGCAGGGATATATTCACGTGCATTCATTCCTCCCTCATATTATGGTAAGAGGCAACATAATAGGGCCGGCTTTATTATACATTAAAACCATCTACACATATAAGACCCCCTAAATTATATTGAATTTATTGAGTTTTTACCTTTTCAAATGGATTGGACTGTTGGATTCATGATCTATTTTTTCCTTTAATATATATATATAGTTGTTAAATTTATGGGCCACGGGTGAAGGAGTTATGGGGCATGGTATTAACCCCAAACTTGATATATAAGCCCGTTCAGGATGTCTCTTTTCATCCCCACAAGTCACATGATCAGTGAAGCCCTAAGTGGGCCTCATTAAGTTTGTCCCTCACCATATGGTTTAAAAAAGCCCATATTTCTAGGGTTGCACAAAAAATCCAGTATCACCATCAAACCGAACCAAACCGACTGAACCGGGCGGTTCGGATTGGTTTATAGTAGATCGGTTCGGTTAACGGTTTGAAAATCATAAAAACCGCTTACATCGGTCAGTTATCGGTTTGAGCTCATGGTTAACCGCTTAAACCGAACCGACTGTATGCAATAATTTAAGTGTTGATTTTTTACTATTTTAGGCTTAGGGTTTTGTTTTTAACTATTTTCAAATTTACATTCCACAACTTCATTCTCACATTAACTCAATCGTCAACACTATTTCAGTGCATCTCCTCTAATCTCTCAAATGCTTTTTGATACTTTATTACAGATGGAGAAATTACTGTACATGGTGTTTTCCTTTCATCATAATTCCTACCTCGTTTCAATGAAGTTTTTATCAGAAGGCTGCACTCTTGAAAATACTAGAAAAGCTAGTACAGTCTAACCTTTTGATGGTTGGTTTTGGTTTCACCTAACCAATGTGTTAAGAAGCCTTTATTTCTAAAAAATACAGTGGGTTCTGATACAGATTCCGTTAGTATGTAACTTTTATTGGCATGAATTATTATTCTATTGTAATTCCAAATGGTATCATGTGGAATGAATGTTTCACTGCAAGCTGGTTATTTTTTTATTATTATTTTTTTTAGTGCTTGCATTTAGTCCAAACTCTCTTTTTGGAGTAGAATTATTTTTTATATGCGTTTAATCCAGTCTGGAATGTTAGATTATTATGTTTGCACTAAACATTGGAATAAATGCAAAGGATAGGATATCATCATTTTGAAATTTTCAATGTTTAATTTTCAAAAAAATAAAATAAAAAACAACGGTTTAACCTACCGAACCGAACCGAACTGTTTGGTTCGGCTTTGTTCGGTTTAAACCATCTCCATCGGTCAGATCGGATCGGTGAACGACAAAACCAATAGATTCGGTTTGGTTGTTGGTTTTAGTGTTAAACCGATCCAAACCGCCTATGTGCAGTCCTACATGTTTCCACCCCTCTTTTTTTTTTTCATGGGGCCCATGTTAAGCCAATCCCCTCTGACACTCATCCAACTTTTCCTCACATGGATCTTTCCATACAATGGACTTCCATAATGATCATGCATCTCAATGGGCCCAACTAGGAGAAACATTTTCTCATAAAAAAATTCTTGGGCGCTGTATAGCGCTCCCATATATATATATGGAAATTCTACAGAATGCTACCCCTTATCCAACAACCAATGAAAAGTAACTGCGTTTATTATTATTTTAATGTATTCAATTCAATGATAAATATAGCTTAAAATTAGCTCTATGTCTTAAGGATATTTAATGAGAAGTTAACTACACTTTAAAACAAGGGTTCAGCGAGAGGTCCCTCAAAGTATGACTTTGTTGCAAACAGTCCACAAAAAAAAAGTCATGCAGCCAAAGGTCCTCTAACACATTTACATACCTGATATGTATAATTTACTCTTTCTTTAAATCATATCCCATGATCGGCGGGATACCCTATTAATAATAGTGAACTACCACTTAATAAGCCACGATTAATGGAATCTCATTAATGAGATTTTCAAATAAATTCTAAAAACACATAAATAAATTTTAAAATAATGCAAATAAATTTAAAAAAACACAAATAAATTTCAAAAAAAGCAATAAATTTCAAAAGAACGCAGATAAATTTAAAAAGACACAAATAAATTTTAAAAAATATAAATAAATTTCAAAAGATCCAAATAAATTTCAAAAGATCCAAATAAATTTCAAAAAAATATAAATAAATTTCAAAAGACCCAAATAAATTTCAAAAAAACGCAAATAAAATTAAAAAACGCAAATAAATTGAAAAAAAAATGTAAATACATTTGCCAAAACTAAGGTAACCCAATTTTCTAAATTAGCGAACAATGTGGCAAAAAACCCAAGTTTTTTTGTCAAAAACTTAGTTAAATTTATTTCAAGAAATACAAATAAATTTAAAAAAATAAAAAAAAATTCAAAAACACAAATAAATCTAAGAAAATACAAATAAATTTGCCAAAAACACAGAAAGAGTCGTTCAAAAACTCAGTTAATTTTTTTTTAAATTGAGATAAATTTGTCAGAAACTCACTTATATTTTTCAAAAACTCAAATAAATTTGCCAAAAACTAAGATAGATTTGTTTATAACTAATTTATATTTATTCCAGAACTCAGATAATATAGCCTAAAACTCGGATATATTTGTCCAGAACTCAGATAAATTTGTCCAAAACTTAATTAAATTTGTTCCATAAGTCAAATAAATAACTAGAAACTCAGATAGATTTGTTCAGAAATCAGATAAATTTGTCCAGAACTCAGATAAATTTGTTCCAGAAGTTAGATAAATAGCCAAAAAATCCGATAGATTTTGTCCAAAACTCAAATCAATTTGACAAAAACTACAAAACTCAGATAAATTTAACTTTGAATGGAATGGGGATGGACTTTTGGAATGGGTCAGGTCAAACCTGACCTGGAACCAACCCAGAACTGCTGCAAAGCCCAAGCCCACTTTCTTCTTCTTCTTTGTTCTGAAATCCGAAACACAAAAGCCATCTTCCGTTTGCCTTCTTGCTCGATTCCAGCGATGGCATGGCGCGGTGTTCGGTGGCGATCCCCCTTCTCTAGCAACACGCAGGAATGACGGTGGCGAAGGAAATCCAGCGATGGCGCAGAAGATCGTCTTCTTCTTCGTTTCGTGTTCTGCAAGTTTGCAACAAAACTTAGGCAAGGTTGCATGGGTCTTCTTCTTCCTATCCGACAACAGCATGTTGGCTAAGGAAGCATCAGCATTTGGCGATGCTACTTTTTTGAAAAACCCCAATCTTGTTCTCTGAAAAAAAAAATAGAGATCAATCTCAACTGTTGAGATCCAATCCATCAATATCCATGTCCGGTTTGAAGAAGAAAAATAGGGAGAATGGAAGATTTAAAATTTCAAAATTTAAAATTTTATGCCTAATTAGTTGAAAGGGCAAATCAGTCATGAAAATGTATGAGGTGGCGTGTCTAGGGACCTCTCACCGAAATATGTTCAAGCTGCATGGACTACAGGCCTTAGAGGAAAAGTTGATGGACTGGAGGCCCTACAAGTTTTATATGAGGGATCTTTCGCTAATTATATCTTAAAACAATTGGTACACATTCCCATGTGTCACCTTTCAAATTCAAACCATTCAAATTCACTATCCCATGAATTCATCCAAGGCTAAATTTAACTCCATACCAAGTGGGCCCCATAGTCCAATCAACTAATTGAAATCGTTCAAAGTCTCTAGGATGCATTCATTCAAACTAATTTCACTCCAAAGCAACTGGCCCACAATCCATTCAAAGCTGCTATCCCATGTATTCATCATAGGCCAAATTTTACTCAAAAGAAGGTGGGGCCCAAAGTCCAGTTGAAGAATTAAAACCGTACAAATTTACTATCCTAGGTGGGGCCCATTCCAATTAAAAATATGCACAAAACATGGATTTCCTCTCTCAAACTATTTTGTGTTTCATTTAGTCACATCTTTTACATATGATCCAGTTAAAGTTGACCCACTTTAATTCAGTGCAACCATAATGAAAGAAGTGATGATGATTTCAAACAGTTTGGGTCCAAGTGGTGGGCCCAACTGATGTATTGATTGGGTTTGCCTCTTAGATCTGCCCTACTAACAATCCAGACTACCCACGAGGCCCTCTCATTCAAATATGCATGTGGGCCACACCTTCATCATGACAACTCTCTAATAAAATTAAGTGGTGGGGCTAATTTTGATTGAAGTGAAATTTGGGTAAAATACTGATTCAGATAAAGACATTGATTTTGAATGGCATAGATTTTATAAGAGATCCACTATTTTCTATAGTGGCTAAATGAAAAAAGAAAAACAAAAGAAGAAAGAGAATAATGTGTTTTGTGCATATATTTAATAGGACTGGGCCCCACCTGTTTTAGAGTAAATCCTTACCTAAGATGAGTACCTAGGATAGTGACTTTGTATGGTTTTGATTCTTCAATTGGACTACTGTTTGGCTCCTATTCATGTAGGAAAGACTTCCTCGTTGAAAGGAGAAAAAATAGGGAAGAAGAGTTCTCACCCGTTAATTTGAAAAGGAGAAAGATAGAAAGTCATTAAAGTCATTTAAACAGGAGAAAAAGTAGGAAACAGACATACAGTTATTAGTGATGAGTGCACGTCACCCCTCTAACTCATTCGTTCCTACAGGGGACGTTTTGCTTTACAAAATGCCTAGGTGTCATCTAGCGCTCCCCATATATATATATATATATATATATATATATGGGAGACGCTCCTATGAGAGATGCTCTCACCTTATCATGAGAGATAGAATGTGAGGGCCTCCACCCCTATCTCGCATAGTAAGGCGAGAGATAGGGGTGGAGGCCCTTACATTTAAGATGTTGGCATTCGATATGGATGTGAGAGCCCCCACACAATCTCTCATTTAAAGTGAGAGGTGTCTCTCATAGGAGCATCTCCCTATATATATTCTAGAAACTGCCCCACTTTAAAAACACCCATTTTTCCGTCCCTTTTTTTTCTGGTCATGGGGCACATGTTGAGTCAATCTAGTCTTTTTACACACATTACCCCACCATGAATAATCAAAAGTCCAAAGTTGACACTCATTCAACTTTTTCTCACCATTGGATTGAGATCATAATAAAATGATGCATTTACACCATTAAACTTTAGTGCCATGGATCAAAAGCTTAGAATGATCTTATGGAGTCAAGATTTCGCATATAGGTAGGCCTCATATGGATCTTTCCATCCAATGGACTTCTATGATCATCATGCATTCCAGTGGGTGTTTTCTCCTAAAAAATTCCTCGGCGCTGTGTAGCGCTCCCCTATATATAAGGGTGGCTCTCATAAGCTGCAGCTTATGTTAACTAAGCTGAGTAATACTCCTTTACAAGCTTCCCTTAACATCTTACGGAACAAGCCCCCTCATGAGACCACCTACTGGTTCATCTGAGGAGACCATCCAAACCCAAAGCCCCTGTTTATTCGTTGACAAAAAGGAACCTTGTTGTTCAAACTACACAAGAATGGTTCTGTTGATTTTGTTATTTTCTTTTTATTGTGCTTTTAGAATGAGTGATGATATTGTCATCCAAAGATAAGTATGGGCAATGCTATTGTCGCTCCTCACATTAAATCCCTGTTGACCACCATATTTTCTCGCACCTTTTTCATTTGCCTTTTTCATAGTACTTTAAATTTTTGTCTATAGCTCCACCATCTCCTTCCCATGCCCATCTTTATTGATTATTTTAACTCCATTTTAGAGGTCGTTCGGCTCGATTTAAGAGGTTGGTACACTCTTTAGCTTCCATCTGTGCAAGCTTAGATAAAAAAAAAAATGAATAAATGTCTCTTTTGGGTTCCATGTTCTTTTGCCAAGTATAAGAAACCCTCGATGTGCTCACATATCTAAGGTTTGTTTATTTTATGGCTTAAGATATGGTAGACATGTGCTATGTTAAGCCATTTTCAATTGTTTATTGTCTCAAACCCTAGGCATGCTTACATTCATTTATTGCATGAATGATGGCTACCTCAATTGTAGGGTCGTCACGATGCAGTAAAATCCCGATGAGTCCAGGGTCGACCCACAAGGAGCTATCAGGCACTTTTCTTGAAACCCGTCCTAAAGAAAAGCTACTACTAGCCTAATTTACCTATATAATCAGCAATCCTACTTTTGCCCCAAAATTAATTAATTACAAACTTTGATGGTCCAACAAAAATTTCTAGTCTAACAAACCTAATCTAAAAACTGCATCCACAGTAAGAATCGTCGGTTCACCAATTGAAAGAAGGTCTAGAGTCATTGTAATAATAATTAAGGGTAATAATTTAGAAAAATAATTAGAGAATCAGATATAATAATAATAATAGAATATTGCAATTTAGAAATTAGGTTTCAACATGTATTTTGATCAATGAAAATATGAGTAAGGGCCTTCACAACCCTCCCATAAGGATGAGCAAAGATAAATTCCAAATTGTTTGTTATTTGAGAAATATCACCCTCATCTAGGCTCTAACAATTATTTTCAGAATTTAGCAGTCCCTAAGCATGCTACGTATTTGGGAAAAACAAAATATCAAAGGAACTTAAATTAAGATAATAGACTAAACAAGCTGAAAAATACCTTTATTGGATTTCTTACGCGTATAATTAGTAAAAGAATTACATTGTTTACTCCCATCATCCTAGATTACAACATGGCTTCTACGCTCCATCTTTATTCTTTTGCTCCACATAATTACATAATTAATGCCTCACTCAAGAAGAAGAAAGGGGAAGTAGAACAGGACAATTATATACATATATATATATATATATATATATATATGAAGCGAAGTGAATGTAATTGAGAAATCAAGCACATTGTATCCAATTGATTTTGACCACTACAAATTGACATTGACTCCCACTTTATTTTTCCTAGACCGGTTGCAACCCAAATTTTCTTCTTCTTCAAACGTTTCTATCAAAATCTCATTTAGTTAATGAAACAATTCTTTCTTCAATTGATTTTGACTTCCCGCAATTTACGTTGACACCTCCCAATAACCCCTCTCTCCCCACATTACAATGCCCGTCCTTCATCTTTTAGTTTTGTAACACATCTCAAAGACTCAAACGCACAACTCCTCTGTTTCTCAGACACCTCTTTCCCGTCTCTCTTCCTCATCTACTTTTCGTCATTGAGGGACGCACACTTTGGATGTCTCTCCCTCTTCTCTTCTACAAGGTATGGGTTTTCTTTATCTAAGGGGGCGCTTGGTACATTTTCACAAACCCTTAACCCATCACTATGTCTTTCCTCAATTCCGAAGAATCGGAAGGGTTGGTGGATCAATCTTGAACGCTCTCTTCAAGCTCTGCACCTTGTAATGTCGAGTACTATTGATTTTTTTTCACCATCTTTGCTTGTGATACTTTCATCTTCGCTTCTCTTTTCTTTGTGGATGAGGATCGACGAGTACCCTGCACCCATCTCCATGCCCTAACGGATGCCTCTATCTAATTTTGAGGTGCCCAAACATCTCCCCTTATCCAATCCTCCATATTAGGATTTGGAAATTTTTTATTACAAGAATATGATGTTTCTTTGAAAGTGTCTCTCCCATGCCAACTCTACTTCCCTCGCCTCACTCATTTCAGACCTAGAAGATTATGGTTTATTTTGCTATCATGTTTGTTTGGATTGGTCTTTGGACAGGTAATGCAAACAATTGCAAAAATAATCTCATTTTTCGTACAAGGTAGGTAATGCATTCTCATTTCTTTAAGAATTAAAGTTTCCGCGATAAAATATTTTATAATGTTCCTTTTGAGATAGACTTGGCTATTGGTTTGCTTACAATTTTGATGAGATAAATTTTGTTTGTAGATTCTAATCTTGAAGCTACTATTGGGCTTTTCAAGATGTGGAAAAGGGGTTTTCCATGTAGACAAGCTTACAGCTTCAACATTCCTTTTTGTTCTATTTTATTATTATTGTTATTTTGATGTTTTGGCATTGTTCATTTGCTAAAGTCCATTTAGTTTTTAACTGCTATTGGTTGTTAATAAACTTATATTGGAATTTGGAAGGTGACTATGATAAGTTGATGTTCTATTTCAAGTTACTTGATGTTGCATTATACTTAGATCTCTTTGGATCATTGCAACTATGTTTGCATAGTAAATCTGACTATCTCGAATTCAGAGTTTTGTGCCATTTGTTCTTTTTGGATTAATTTGATTGTTTTAGAAAGAAGGATCTTCTCTAATATATAATATTTGATTGTTCTTTTTTAGTTTCTAACGGCTTATTTGATACACGAAGGCATTCAGCTTTCTGATGGCATCCTTCCTTGTGTGGCACCCCAGCAATTTGTTCCTTTTTTTTTCTATGCATTTTTTCTTCTACCAAAAAAATAATTGGTTTTTGCTCCGCTATGGATACTTTTTCTACATATGCAATCCATTGTTTTGTGTGATAAAAAATAGTGCATTCATATGCTAAAACACGATGTAGTGCCTCACGTAATGAACTTTGAAAGATCCAGTCACGATGTAGGTTCTATCGCGGACTAAAGAAGGTGGATGTGAGCAGTTTTAAAAGAAGAATGTCTTCTATTCAAATAGATGGTGTGTGGTGAATCAATAATCCAATTGAAAAATCAGGGACCTGATTTGCAGGATTTTCTTTTGTCATCTCAGAAGCAAGAGGTTCCATGTTTATTTGAAGCAAAAAACGTCATTTCATTTGTTTTGTGTAATTTTTTTGAATGAAAGAAGGTATAATCAATAATGAGGTATTTGTAAATGTGCACAATCCTGCTTGCTATGTGGATCAATCATAAGAGATTATACATGTTACCTCTTCTTATATTTTCCTACTTTATTTTCTTTCTAAATTGATTGTATTCATTATTTTAAGATGGTTGTTTGTTTTATATTTTTATCAGTTGTAATCCTCTCGATTTTGTATTTCCTCAAAAAGAAAAAAAAAAGCTAAAGGAATTTAGGAAAATTTGGTAATATAAAAAATATCAGGTTTAATGTGGATAAGGTAATTTCCTCATGTGTCAGCATTGTGTATTTGTTATGTATATTCAAGTTGGTAAATAAAAAGATAAATTTCAGAAAGAAACTATGGGCCCCTGTAGGCCCATGTCCATTACTTAGTGTTTATTTGTTTAAATCTATAAAGTAAACTTGCAAATGGTTTACTACGAGACATTTCATATTGCTGTGCTAAGCACGGGTGCATTGTGCTAGTTAGAAAGAGAGGGAGGGGGAGAAAGAGGGAGAGATTATGGGGGACGTCAAGGGGGGAGAGTGAATGGGACGTCCCTCCTTTTATTTATTTATTTTTTTTATAACTTGTCTCCAATTCTTGGGTAATTCTTGGCTTGCATTCCAAGTTAGAGAGGAGTTTAAAGCTCTAGAAAATCTTGGCTCCTCAATTTCCTTGGGATATAGGACTTCTATTTTTATCTTCATTCAGAGCTTGGAAACTTTTATCTTGGGCCCTCCACATCTGGAAATACCCTTCAATTGGAGGGAATTGGCTTTGTTGCAAATTTTACGGACCCCACTTTACCTGGAAACTTTCCAAATCTAAGAAACTAGATTTGTTGCAAAACTTGGGAGGAGTGTTTGGAGGTATGATGCTATGGGAATCATGAGTTGGACGTCCACTTCTCTTGGTTATCCTCTTGGTTTGAAAATTTTCAAATCTTGGAAAGTTTCGAGTCCAAGTTGCGGAGAATCTCTAGAAACTTGGAAACAATGATCCCTGACTCTTTTGGATTGGTTTTTCAATTTGAATTGGATGACACCAAGAGTCTTAGGTAGCGTTTGGTTCGCTGGAATGAAGGTTGGAATGGAATGGTCATTCCAACGGAATGACCATTCCAGCGTTTGGTTCTCCAAAAAGGGGCGGAATGACCATTACCTCCGGAACCCCATTCCTTTATGTGAGGGAATCATCATTCCATTAGGGAGGGGAAGGAATGACTATTCCATTCCTTTCTAACTTTTTGTTGAGACCAAAATACCATTGCTTGACATTAACCTAAAAACACATCAATCGTTCACTCTCCCCATTCCTGCAAAATGAAAAGGGTCTCCATCTCCCTCCTCTCCATTTTCAATCTAGCAAATCCGTCGTCGGTGCCTCCCTGTCTCTGGTTGCGGGTACACAGTTTATTCTTCTTCTTTCATTGTTTTTCCCCATTTTCTTCTTCTTCTTCTTCCATTGTTTTTCCCCATTTTTTTTAAAATAGTGCTGAAGCTACTCTTCTTCTTTTTACATGGTGTTGACCCAGCTTTCTCATAACTTGGTAGTTTCAGTTTTCAGAACCCTTTTGGATATTCCACTTTCCTTTATGGTTTGTTCTATATCCGTGGATTTCCCCCTTTTCTCTTCATCGTTTTGGTTGAATTTTTGTGGGTTTTTACTACTTGTGGTCATTTGCTTTGGTTGGAGACTTTTGAGTTGTATGGGTTTCTTGTGCTCAGTCTAGATCTGTGATTTTAATTGGGTCATTCGAAATGCTGGCCCCTGAAATCTATGTGGAGTGGCAGGTGAGAAACCCCTCGGGTCTGAACTCTTCAGGATTTGACCACTTGCGTGGGTCCCATTGAACCTTCCAAAGGTTAGGAATCAACCACGTGCCAGCAAGGACATAATAGCCGTTGATGTAGCAACTTTCCATGGCCTGGTGAGGTATTGCTAATGGGGTTGCAGGGTATAGACGCATTGTTTCCTTGATGATGGCTTGCAGATAGACTAGGTTCTGTTTTAAATAATGAGCCCAGTACTCCAATATATCCACCATATATTGCTAATGGGGTTGTAGGGTATAGACGCATTGTTTCCTTAAATTATGATGGTTTTAAAACCAGACAAAAATCAATTAGTTTGATTATCATTTATGTAAATCTAACTAGCCCAGTATTCCAATATATCCACCATAAGTTCTTTTACTTTATAATAAGTTTGGGAGTTGTATTCAGCTATTGAAAAAAAAAAAAATCACAGTTCAGTTCCAGTGACTGGCACCATGGGGCTGGGTTGGGGTTTGGTCTAGGGGTCATCCCATAACAGTTAACAGTGCATCGCCACTTCTCCAACAGCAGGTTGGCAACCAGGCAATCCTTTTACAAGTATGCCTTGAAATTGCATTGAATGTGCAAAATTGGCAGTAGCTTTCAATGGGTCGGTTTGCTAATTAGACTTTGCCTGTTTGCAGATGCAGATCGAGTTTTGGGCTAGGGGAGTTTATTTCTTATTTTTGGAAAATGGGGCTGGAGTAGAAATTGTAGATTGATGAGATCTTGCATACATCTGCTACAAAAGCTCATAGATTGATGAGCTTGCAGTAATATTTTTGGCATGATCTCTACTTGATTTCTCATATTTCATAAGCAATGTTGTAGGCGTCCAATGGTTCTATTTTAAATAATGAGCATGCAGTAATAGTTTTGGCCTGATCTCTAGTTGATTTCTCATATTTCATAAGCAATGCTGTCACTTGCTAGGATGAAGAGAGGAGGTGGAGAAATCACGTGTGGCTTGTTTGCTTAATTGGGATTGAGGTCGTGGGAATTATAAAAAATGTCTTCCTATAAAATGATTAGAGGTCAAGATTCATTTAAAGGGCCATCAAATAAGCTCCTCTTTGATCATAAAAGATTACCCACATACCATCACAGTGAAATACATCTTTAGAAAAGTGCCGGTGATAACTAGATCTTCCACGTAATAAAATTAGAGAACTCCAGGCAATGGATGAGATCTCTTCTTCCCCATGTGGAAAATGGGAGGGTCACTTGTTTGTCTTCAACATGTAGAATCCATGTTTGAAGGAATTAAATCTGTAGAAATCCCTTAACCGTATGTAAATAATGCGATTAAGAATCATATCTTACATGAGTAAACCAATCCAAGGAACTGTACTTTAGCTTAGGATCATAGAAAAGTTATGTGTTTGGACGGGTTTATTTATTCATTAATCAAGCACTTAATTTTCCTGTACCTTCTCGTTTGATGGTTTTCTCGCTATTTGTTGGCCTCAAGCTTTAAAGGGATATTTCCCCAGGATAGCTTTTTCAGTAAAATACAGTATCTCACAAGTAATTCCAAGCAATAGCTTTCCTCAATTTTCACTATATGATTATTTTCTATTAGTTTGATGTATCTTTCTTTGGATTTCAGCTATGGCACGTCTTAGTTTAGCCAGAAGAAAACTGAAAGTGAAGAAATTAGCATTGGCTATGCAGTGGTGGTTGAACATTCTACATCTAGTAGGGCTATTCATACAATTATCATATAAATTGTTCAAAAGACAATGCATTGGTGGGGCTAGATCTAGGTACCACCTAGATTTCTATGGTAATAGAGAAATTATTGAAAGTTGGGTGTATAAGAGTGATCACAT
Organism: Umbellularia californica; assembly: GCA_028538565.1. Lineage (NCBI taxonomy): Eukaryota > Viridiplantae > Streptophyta > Magnoliopsida > Laurales > Lauraceae > Umbellularia > Umbellularia californica. Next base: position 15,116,360 of record JAPQWN010000005.1, read on the forward strand.
ATGTATGAGCAATTTTAGAATGACTAGGCGACCCTTTGTGAAATTATGTCACTTGCTTAATACAATTGGGAAGTTGGAACCAATCAGACACATGTTGGTTGATGAGCAGGTTGCAATTTCATTGCATATCCTTGCTCATCATATAAAAAATAGGGTCATTCAGAGTGAGTTTAACCGTTCAGTAGAGTCAATCAGTAGGCACTTTAAAATGTTTTTATTGCAGTCATTAGGCTACAAGGAGAGTTATATAAGAAAACTGAGCCAATACCGGAGAACTCGGTAGATGAAAAATGGAAGTGGTTTAAGGTAAATGATTCATATATTTTATACAATTGTATCTTATTAATTTATTATTTATGTGTAAGTATATTATAATGAATTGTATTGTCTTGTAGGGATGTCTAGGAACTTTAGATGGGACACACATACCGGTCCATGTTTCGGCTATTGACAGACCTAGGTATCGAATTAGAAAAAATCAAATTGCAATTAATGTTCTAGCAGCGTGTACTCCATATCTACATTTTACTTATGTATTACCTGGATGGGAGGGGTCTGCCGCTGATGGTCGGGTGTTACGGGATGCAATTGCTAGAAGACGTGGCTTAGTTGTTCCACGTGGTAAGACACAACAGTATTACAAAATAAATAATTATTTTCTTTTTCAAAAAATATTATAGATCACTAACATAAAAAAAAATTTGTTCAATTTGTTCAAGGTACCTACTATTTGGTGGATGCTGGGTATACAAATGGTGAAGGATTTCTCGCACCATATAGAGGCCAACGTTACCATCTGAATGAGTGGAATAATGGACGTTAACCTACTAACCCAAAGGAACTTTTTAATATGAAGCATTCAACCGCTAGAAATGTAATGGAAAGAGCATTTGGGATATTGAAAAAATGATGGGCAATTCTTAGGAGTCCTGCTTTTTATCCCATCAACATCCAAGTTCGTATCATCTTGGCATGTTGTTTGCTACACAACTACGTAAGGAATGAGTTATGTGTGGACCCGTATGAAGATATCGAACTAGACGAGGAGGAGGGCGAAGGCAACACAGATCACATTTCTACTATTGAGACTTCAGTTGAATGGACGTCATTTAGAGATCGATTGGCTGATTTTATGTTTAATTCGTGGAGAAGTATTTAAATTTGTTTTTATTTGAGTGACACGTTTGTAATGGTTGTAACTTTTATTTTCTTGCATTTTAGTGACAACGTTTGTAATGGTTGTAACTTTTAAACTTTCTTGTATTTGGGTGAAAATGTTTAAATTTCAATATTATGTTATTTATCTGCATTGTATTAACTCTTCTATTTTTGTCAGATTTCGTTGGCTAATTAAATATCAAATTGTCTATGTTCTGATTGTGGTTGTTCCCACAACATTAATAGGCATGGACATGATTGAAGACATGGACACTAACGAGAAAGGGCCAGGGAAGAACAAAAGAAAATGGACTGATGCTAAGGATAAGGAGTTGATTTATGCTCTTTTTGACATGGTAAATGTGGGGACTCATAAGGCTGACAATGGGTTCAAGCCCGGTTTTCTTGGAGTCATTGAAGCAGTGTTAAAGCAAAAGTTTCCTGGAAGTGGAATTAAAGCTAAGCCACACATTGATTCTAGAATCAAGACAATGAAAAAGGACTTTCGTGTTGTGTATGATATGCTTAATGGAGAGAACTGCAGCGGTTTTGGATGGGATTCACAAAAAAATGTGGTGGTTGCCGAAGATGAGGTTTGGAACAGCTATGTGAAGGTATTATCATTTAAAAATCAATTCATAGTAGAGTATATTAAATAAGAAATATCTTTATGTATCCTTGTCTGTCCATTTTTTTTTAATATGTTTATATGTTTGTCTTATTTGTATGTTTGTTGTAGACACACAAGGGTGCTGGTCAATGGAGGGGTGGAGGAGTAGAAGTTTCCCACATTATGAAATGTTATGCACTATCTTTGGGAAGGATCGTGCCACAGGAAGAGGAGCTGCTACCACTGAAGATGTCTTGGATGAAGTGACTAAGAATGAGGAGTGTGAAGATACACAAGATATGGGCATGGATTTTGATTTGTTGGAACGCAACGTCTCCACTCCTTCCACCTATAGTGAAGGAATTAGTCACACAGGAAAGAAAAAGAGGAGCATCGACAATATGGATGGATTTCGAGAAGCAGCCATGATCATTGGCAACAAGATTGATGAAGTCATTGAGAAGTTTAGTAGAGCTATTGGTGTTGATTTGGATATAGCAAACAAAAGGGATAAAATCAATCAGGAACTTCGCAGTTACTTTGGAAATCTTGAGAGAGGGGAATGCCACAAAGCCCTGATTGCTATAGCTCGTGATCATGAGATGACTGCTGTTTTTTTTTACTTTGGAGAATGATGAAAGCGAAGAGTTTGTGAGGGCTTTGCTAAGTGGAGGCCTGTGATATAGATGGGTATTTTGATCCTCCCTCTACATTTTGTTGCTTGCTACTATTATCAAAAGCACTGTGGATGTCATGAGATGACATCTCATGATGGGTCTTTTGATACATTATCGACATTTTGTTTTTTGCTACTTCTTAAGCACTGTGGATGTCATGAGATGACTGGAAATGACTTTACTTCTAGACTTCTACTTCTAATTTGTAGTACTTACAATTATGACTAACAACAAGAAGAGGGTTTTCTTTTGGGTGCAATGAATTGATATGGAGCTTGTGTTAGTAGTACCATGCAATTAATTGTTTTAATTTTATGATCATTCCATCCATGTTTGAATAGTGGGTGTTTTCTAATGGTTGAGACGGGATGTTTATTTATTGAGTTCTACTTGTCATTATGTTTTCTTCAGTTGGTTGTGGAGTTGGTGGAGAGATGATTGAATACTTCAGCAGGTGTAGGTTCAGGACTGAGGACTGTCCTGATTAATTTGCAGACCTGCTCATTCTGTTGCAGCCAACTTTAATGAACATTGATAAAATCACGTCCAACAGGTGTAGGTTCAAGACTGAGGACAGTGTCTGTAGCTTTTGCACTTTGTAGTGGCACTATAATTTTTGCAAATAACTATTTAGGCAGAACAACATAATCTTCCTTGAACATCATACAGTGTGCACACTATCAACCACAGAGCATCTGAACTCCCTGATCTATATGGCCTCAATTTTAATGGTTTTAAAAGGCACTATTTTAATTGCCAGCAACAGCCCATTAAATGTTAAAATTTTAATCTTTTCTAATTGCCGAATTGAACTAAGTTTCATTTCAACTTGAGTGAATGCATTGTCAGATTGATCAATGTGCTTATCTTGAAATAAAAATTTGAGGGTACCTTGTATCCAAGTGGAAAGTTCTTGTTAAGCACCTCCACCCAGGACCTTTCAATAGGTGGGAAATTAGGCTTGATTCGAGATCATGGTTTGGCAAATTTATCTAAAGGAACTACACTGATAAAGGATTGTCTCAAGTGAGCCTATGGCAGGTTGGTGAACATTTGTCATTGAGAGTGTGAGACAATAAAAACGATCTGGAATGCACTTTTATAAAAGAAGGTGGCCCCACTGGCCCATCAGCAACAAAGAAAACACACCAACTACACGTAAACAGCCCATTAGGAGGATACAAAAATCATCCACCACAAACAATGTAATGTGACAGTAGAATCTAATAAGGGTATTTTGGTCAATCTTATGTAAATTTGATTCCATTCCAAGCAGCATTCCAGCGTACCAAACGCAGGAATAGGAATCAAAATTCCATTACTGGGTTGATTCCTCAGCGTATCAAACGCTGGAATGGAATTGACTATTCCTGCCTCATTCAATTCTATTGTCATTCCGGTCTCCATTCCATTCCCGCCTACAACCATTCTAGCGAACCAAACGCTACCTTATATCTTTAGAACTCTCCTTCTTTGTGCAACTCTTCTCGCTTTGTACCCACTTTGCACTTAAGAAATTATTCAAATATGAGATTTGATTTTTCTTGTAAAACTTGGGAGGACCAATTCTTTTTTTCAATGATTTCTTTCTGCTTGTGACCCCCAACTTTTGAGTTTTCCTACAAAACAATTAAATTTAATTCAGAAATAATAATTTTTATCAACAAGAACGATGCTATGCATGGGGCCCAACTCACATATAATGATTGCATATGAATATACCATGTTCATCATTTTTTCGTCATATACACCATGGTGCAAAGAAAACACATCATTTCACCTTTGAATAAAAAGGTATGAACCATGATAGTTTGATAATGCAAAAAATGATAATTTTTCCAAAACATGCATTTGTCTGAAACTTTCTTCCCACACACATTTTTTCCCTTTCTTCCTACACACAAATCACACAACTGGACCTCTCCACATCTCCGGCATCTCGGTCTCTCAGGCATTCCCACGTCCTCTACACCATCTCATCTTCTAAAGGTAAATGTTTCTCTTCCCCATTACCATTTCATTCTTCTTCCCCATCTATTTAACCAATTTATCCCTTTTTGCATTTCTTGGAAAGTTGAATAACAAGTTTGCCCCTATCTCCCATCTCTCTAAAGACGAATCACTCAACCGTTGATATGCAAAAAACAACACTACCAATCTTTCCTTTTTCCGTTATTGCCTTCAATCTTAACGTTGGATGGAAGCTACTATTGATCACAACTGTTAAAACTGTTGGGACTCATGTTGCTGAAAGGATGAATTTGGTCCCGAATGACTGTACCCAAGAAATCGATGTTTTGCTGGGATTGATCCGCCTTTGCACTCTTGAAACCAGTATTGAATATATCAGATTCATCAACCAAGACACTATCTTGGGTAGGTCTCACATGAGATGTGTTTGCCATTGCACACCCTGTACTACCAGCAGAAGCATCAAAGATACCAACATTTTGATTAGCAAATGTCTTTGCCAAATCAGAAGCAAAACTGGTGGCCTCTTGGGCCTCTTGTTTTCTATGATGGAAAGCATTGGAGAGATTAGAAGGCAATTTTGCTGAGAGTTTATATATTTTGTGCAGCTTCTTGATATTTCTACAAATGTCTCTGTTTGGCAATTTACTAGGTTAGTAAAAATAATGTAATGCCTTCATTTATTTATTTATTTTTTGGAGAAGAGGTCACATCAAAAGTAAACATATTCAAAACTCCCCATTTCTTAAAAAAAAAGAGAGTAAAAAAGCAATCTCTTTTCTCCATTAAAAGATAACAAAATACTCAATTTTTATACAAAATGTCAAAAAGATTTACAACAAATCCACTAAAGACAAAATAATATCATACCCCCCCTATATTTTATTCTCTCTTGATTTGTTGCTTTACATTACGTTTACTTTAATAGTAAATTACCAAACGAGTTAAAAGAGAAAAATATTTGTGTGTCGTTATAATTTTAAGTAAATATGAGGGGTAATATTGTAAAATAGTAAAAGATGGTGAGTAGAGATCACAAGCTGCTTTTTCTTAAAGATGGTCAGTAAAGGGATGTTTTAGTTAAAATAAAAGGTAAAGGGGTCTTGTTTAGGTTTAATGAAAACTAGCATGAAGCTGAATAATATATTAAAATTAATATTTCTTTCATATAAATCTATTTATAATAAAATAATAAAAAATCTTAAATCAACCAAAGGATTATGAAACTCAAATTACTTAATTGAACATCCATACCAAATCAAAAGCCTAACAAAAAAAAAATTTGAATATCACGTTTAAAAGATTTGAACATTTGGAAGGGACTTACAAGTGAAGAACATTTTTAAAGAGAGAGGCCAAATCTTTCTTTACTTGATCCACGTCATCATATGGGTTTCATCTTAAAAACAAAGGATTAGTATGGGTATCCCTTCTCTCTCGAGTATTGTTCATCTGTTAAATGTCTCATCCTCGCAAAGTTGCGACGTAATCATCATTAACACTCTTATTGCTCCACACCTTTTCTTTCTCTTTTTCCCCACTCTTAAAAACTTGACCATCTATTTAATCTGAAGATGAGGAAGAGGAATGTCCGTTTCCTTGAAAGACAAGCCCTTTCCTTACAGGAGGAAATAACGTTTCTTTGATAAGATTATGGTGTTTTTTTGGGAAGAGGAAGAGGTGTTAGTATGAAACGCTTGACGTTTCCTAGGAGGCTGTGTTTGTTTGTTTCTTTGTCCTTTTTATCTAGTGACGTGGCTCAAGGACAGTCAAGAACCTTTACCAACTATTTCTCAACTTTCAAGAAAAAGAATATAGGGGCTTGTTTGTAAAAAATAAATACTCTTTTTTTTTTCTTGACCCCTTAAACCTCAAGAACTTTGTTCCACGTCTTAAATGTTCATAGGTTTTGATATAATAAAGAGTTTTTGTATGAAACCCAATTTGTCAATGTTTACTCATATGGAAATGATGCTTCTAAACAAATATGATACTGTGTTTCACATGTAACATATGCGAATTTTACATATGTAAATCTAATTAACATAACAATCATAAAAGACGAATGACACCTTAAAATCTTTGATTTTACATGCCCGATGCCGACAGCTCTTTTTTATGTATATGTTGCTTGGTTGACATTTAGCAGGTTGTTATTTACATTTGATAAGATAATTAAGTGGACCTCATTTATCATCACTTTTTATTGGGTCGGGGTTGGAAAGTTTAAATTTGATAAAATTGATGGTTATCTGGAATATTGGGTATCGCTTGTCTTAAGTACGACCAAAAACTTTTATCTTAAACACTAATTAATAAGTTTGATTTGGAATAATACACACGTATTAGTTGACAACCAAACGGGCCTTCTTCTATTTGAAGAAGGAATATTTCAGAGGTAAGGAGTAAAGGATGCAACGTGGAGACGTAGACGACAGATTTACTAGCTAGGAGCTTGATTTACTAGTAATGGATGGGTAGTCAATTTATACTAAAAATGGGACCATTTGATGGCCATTTATAAATCTTCACTTTTATTTTGAAAAAATCTAGCCCTTCCACAGTTCCACAGCAAGCATGCTTCGAAGGCCTAGGGAGCAAACAAAGAGACCCCTTTTGTGTAGGGTGCGTTTGTACAGCATTTGTAGAAAGTCGGTTCCATGGACACTTACTCCACAAAAAACTCTAACTTCGTTTTGCACTTTTCCTTGAGAAAAGCAGTTGCACTGTTGCACCAAATGTGGATAAAATGCAATCATAAACTTATTATTACCTTTTCCTTGGAATTGTGGCTGTGTAAAGATGCCATTAAGGAATGCATGTAACACTCAAAATTTCGCCTTCCGGGGATTTTAGTTTGAGCAGTTGTGGAAAAAGCGGTTTCCACCCTCCTGAAAATGTTTTTCCATAGGCTTGAAAAATAAATATTCATTTTTTTAAATCTTCTAGCACAATAAAAGCTAGGGTTGTTCATGGCCCGGTCGTATATCCAGGCCCAACTCGACTTTAGAAACATTGGCCCTGGCCCGACACGGGCCTTAAAAGTCAGTCCCAAGCCGCCCATTTAGTCAATCAGGTTGGGCCGAACTGGGCTTTTTATCACTTTTGTGGGGCATTTGAGCAATTACTTGGATTGATTAAATTCAATTACATGCATTCCTTACATGGGTTGGGCCGGGCTTTGGTCTTTCTATCACTTCATCGAAGCCCAGCCCAATTATTAAACAGGCCCTAATTACATACCCAAGTCTGGCCCATGAGCACCCCTAATAAAAGCCCCACTAAACCATGGCAAAGTCTTTTTTTTTTCCCCGGCAAGATCAGTTTCTACAAATGGCTTTAGGTCTTGTTTGTTTAATGCCCGCACAGAAGTCCCAAGGCCTTGTTTCCTTATTTTTCTGCGTGGGGTCTTACTGCACCAAACAATCAAAAATCTAATTTTACTAGAATACAAATTCTCGTGGAAAACACCTTCCACAAACTCGCCCTTCGACAAGGTATGCCCCACCAAGTTATTTTGTGTTTTTTGGTAAATAAGTTATTGTTTGCCGTTGAAATGAATTATGATGACGAAGATTTTTTTTTTTTTTTTTTTTTTATGGGTTGGGAATGTTTATGATCATGCATTTCATCCAATAGCTTAAAACGAAACAATATATATTTTTTGTTTCGAACTCTGAATGTTACTCTTATCTATATAGTTGAAAGCGAAATGAGGTTGGTATGTATTGTTTTAAAAACAAAAATGCCCACATGGGGCTCTCAAATATGGTCTCTTTTTAGGCCTTGGATTGAAAATTCTGAATGTTGGCTTTGGGGTTTTTATTTTCAAATGAAACTCCGAACTTGAACATATTGTTTATTCAATTCTTTTTGCATTATCATGCTTGCTTTTGTCGTGTGAAATGGATTGATTGATTTTGTGACTTGTTTGATGAGTTTATGTGAATTTTTATGGTAAAATAAAAGTAACTTTGTGTCCAACCGATTTGTTGCACCCCAAGGGTGCGCTATCATCTCAACGAGCAGTCAACTATTCAAAGCACCACAAACGCCCAAATACCTTTTTACACAAGATAGTTGCCGAAATGAAAACACTTTCCTATCTTAAATAGCGACCAAGATATCCTCTCAAGAAACAAGCGAAAAGTAATTGTCGCTTGTTGCGTCATGCACAACTATATCAAATAATCGAACTATAACATTGAGACGGAAAAAGAGCATGCACAAGAATGCTGTTCAACAAATGTGTGATGATCATTAATTTATTAGATGTTTAATCTTTAATGTTAAGACCTTAAAATTTATTTTTAAGTATTTTTAGTAATGCATTAAGTCCCTGATTTTTTATTCATGGCACTTGTCCATGTAAATACTTGTATTTTAGAACTTCACGAAATGTGTTGCCAAGAATTGCGACGTGACTATTTTCATTTATTTGACTGAATTATTTTATTATATTGTATAATTTTGTAAATGTTGTTGTTGGATTATTTGTTGGTTAAATGATGGTGTTAGTGACTCGCTACATGAATTGCTCCACGTGTACAAAATAACTTATAGATAAAGTAATTGGTCTAATAAATGAAAATACTCTCGCCACAATTCATCATAACACAATTCATGAAGTTCCAAAAACAAAAGTTTTTACAAGAACGAGTGACATTAATCCAATATCATGAACTTCATGAAAACTTAAAAAAAAAAAAAAGGAAATATTTAAAAATAAATATCAAGGTTAACATTAAAGATTAAACATCTAATAAATTAATGATCATCCCACATTTGTTGAACAATTGTATTTCAAAGCTCAGATGCAAATCGAGTGTTGACATCACTCAAAAAGGACCCAATTTCCCGTTCCTCCTTGACATTGATGCCTTCATTAACATCCATCTTTTGTACATACACTTCCCTCCATCGCTATAGTTTCATTATTTCATTTAGTTGTACATGACGCAACAAGTGACTACTATTTTTGCTTGTGTCTTGAAAAGATATCGTGGTCTTATCTGCAAGATAGGAAAGCATTGCCTCACGGCAAAAGAGTGTTCCACTACATTGCATAATTTAGAATGTTCGTAAATTAAAGGCTTCTTTTGGTCGTTTGTGGTTTTGGTGTAGTTAACACTGTTCTTTGAGATGATAGCGCACCCCAGGAGGGTGCAGCAAATATGTTGTATAGAAAGTAGTGACAAATACAAAATATTTTATTTTACCATATAAATTCACATAAACTCATCAAAAAAGACACAATCAATTTCAATTCATTTGCCACAACAAAAGCAAGTACAATAATGTGAAAAGAAATGAAAAAACAATATATCCGAGGTCAGAATTTGATTGGGAAAAAAATACGCAAGACATGAATAGCATTCAGAGTTCTCAATTCAAGGCCTCAAAAAAGAGACCATATTTGAGAGTTCATTGTGGGTAATTTTGTATATCATATAAAATCCATGATCGTAAACTGCCATAACCATCGGAAAAATCATCATAAACACTCCCAACCCATCAGAGAAAACATCATCATAATTCATTTCAACATCAAACAATAACTTATTTACAAGAAAAAAAAAATAGAAAATAATTTCTTCACATATATAGAGAGAAGGGGGGGGGGGGGGGGGGGGGAGAGAGAGAGAGAGAGAGAGAGAGAGCTTTGTAGTCTTCATCCTACAGAAGCTTGTCGAGAATGAAGGAGGATAAGAGCATTGCAATTGGCGTCTTCATCCTACAGAAGCTTGTCGAGAATGAAGGAGGATAAGAGCATTGCAATTGGCTAGGGTTCCATTGAATCAGATGGGTGAAATGGGGGTCCGATTCCAGCCTTCTCACAGAAAATGCTGGCGTAATGGAAAAGTGATTTCACAGAATTCTGTAACACCAAACATACGAAAAATGGGTTTTTGACAAAAAATTGTCCCCTTTTTTTTGTAGAAAAGTATTACATAAACGTGCCCTAAATTCCTTCGTGCTTACAAATGCCCATTCTGTGATTGCTTGAAGAACCTTGGACTTGAAAATACCAACATATCATGAGACCTTCAATCCTGCACCTATCTATTGCAAGCGAGTTTAGAAAAACCATCTTTTTCTTCCCTACATGAGACACAAACCTAAAGGATGTTCTCATCCACCTTTCCAATGCCCCATTTGGATCCTTGGAATATGGTTAGCCCGGATCAGATTACCTGTAGCTTTGATCATTTGTTGTTGGTTATGACAGTACAAAATGACTAGACTTGCATGTAATTCAAGTTATTCAAACATAAGTAGGCATAACTCAAGATGCTTGTGCTCACGTTACACAGATCCAAATGGGCTCTAAGTACAAGAAAATGGCTACTTACAGATAGTAGAATTAGGGCCCTAAGTAGGCATAAATGAGAAATATGAGGGCCACATCCAATGAAAATCATGTAAATAATTAGTTAGTAGAATGATACTTATAATTCATTAAGCAGATAGTAAATCAATGAGGATCTACCAATAGATAGGACAGACATAAATGATTGATGCTCTTTTCACACTTCTGGAATGTTGCTGTAAACTATGTCTGGGTCCAGAAATACATAGTTATTACCTTCTAACCTATGATGCACAAATACTTCAAAATGGCCAACGTATTGTCGTATTGTATCCGATACTTCACTTTTTGCGTGTAAAGTCTGTGCCCATCACGTGTCCATGCGATATCCATACATCATAGCTTCTAACTGAGGTTATTTTTGGCCTTATGAGAATCAAGTGGTGTCTCACTTCAATTGTTCATCCATTACCAAATCAATCAACCAACATTTTGTAGCATTGCTGTTGGTAGAATTTCATTGGGGGTATTTGATGTGCACCTCCGGTGTCAAAGATAGAATCAGGACCTTGATCTCCTACCTTACCCACACAAAACAATAAACAAGATATAACTTGCTGAAAATTTCAGCTCTCTGGAAGGAAAATTGACAAAATAAACTCATGCAGCATTTGCAGTTAATTTATTTTTAAGAAAGAAAACACGTAAAATTAAAGTTCAACTAAAATATTGACAGAATTGTAACATTGTAAAAGGAAACTAAAACTTACAAGGTCATTCATTCAACAGTACTACCTTGTATTATAATTTCAAAATCCAAACTTACACCTAGAAACGCGATAGTGTCCTTGGCCACCAACTCCAAGTGGGGATTATTCAGGGCATTTCATTATCATTTACTCGAGTTTGGAATCTTGTCTCTTTGGGGGATCAAGTTGCAAATAGGTATAAGGCTCTGTTGGTTCCTCCCTGCATGCCAATTTAGAATGTCAGAATAAATAAAGATTTGCAAGCACCTTACTTAAACGCAGGAGTACGCGCATGCACACAGTTCAAGTTGGTCCTTTTTTAATTCCGATTAATAAATGGGTTGCGTTTGGGTGGTATTTCTAAGTTGATTGATAAATGGGTTGGTCTAGATTGAGTCCATTCTTACCATTGAACCAGCCAGTGAGCCAACCCTACCCAACCCAACTAGTTGCACAATTACCCGCCATCCAGCCCAAACCTAACTTGTTGAAGGGTTCAGGTTGACAACCCAATTCCTTAACTCATCAGGTTTGGGCTAAGTCACATGTCGGTTGGGTTGGCAGGTGGATTAGCAAGAATGGACTCAGCAGCAGACCCAACCTTTTTATTAACTGGTTTGGGTGTTATTGGGTTGAGTTGCGCCTAAGCCCGCCCTGATCAGCTATGGACCTAACATTTAGACTCAGGTCCAATCAACAGTCTGAAAGTCAGGTTCAAGCCTAACCTATTTGCAAAATTTATATGCCTCCTTGTGCTAAATATGTTATGAGTGTGTATTAGGCCTGGATCCAAACCACATGCCTAAAGACACAGCTCAAATCTTCCCTATTGGGTAGAGTTCTAGTTGGCCCTGAGCTAGCACGGCCTATAATGAACCCTATTTAATCGAATCACAAAGGTCAACTTGAACCCAACCTGAAATCAGAATGGACCAACCTGAACCTTAAATTATCGGATCAGGTTCAGGTTGACAAACGAAGCATGAAGTCAACAGACTTTGTGTTGTGAAAAACGTCCCCTTTCATTGGAGATTCTCTCCCATTATATAGAGTACAGTTTCCTTCTTTAAAGGCTACAAATCAGCTCTACCAATTAGCTATTCTAATTACAATCTAATTAGGGAAAGAAGGGAAAGAGTATCTAATTACAATCTATTTAAGAAAGAAAGAAAGAAAGAAAGAAAGAAAGCTGTACAAGGATTGATCACATCCAAACATCCAACGATATTGACACACCACCATATTGGGCCTGGGCCTGAGCCATCTTGTAGTTAACACCCCCCCTCAAATTGATGCGGGGAAATCCACAAGCATCAATTTGTTAACCAAGAACTGATGACGAGGTCGCGGAAGGCCTTTTGTGAAGATATCAGCATTTTGAAGATCCGAAGAAATGTGAGGAAGGCTAATCACATCACGTTTGTATTCGTCGCGAATAAAGTGGCAATCAATCTCGATATGTTTAGTGCGTTCGTGAAAAACTGGATTGGCAGTAATACGAATTGCACTAGTATTGTCGGCATAGAGTGGTGTGGCATTATCAGCAGGAAACCCAAGATCTGAAAGCAACCCGCGAAGCCATAGAATTTCGGAACAAGCAGCGGACATGGCACGATACTCAGCTTCGGTGGAAGATTTAGAGACCTTATCTTGTTTCTTACATTTCCACGAAATTAAGCTATCACCCAGATACATGCACCATCCTGTGGTAGAGCGCCGAGTGTCCTGACAACCAGCCCAATCAGCATCTGAGTATGCTGTGAGTGTAAGAGAGGTCTGGGCCGGATAAAATAATCCACGGGTTGGTGTCCGAATGAGGTATTTAATAATACGTCGGACTGCGGCCAAATGAAGATGTCTAGGATCAGTCATGAATTGGCTGACTAAATTGACTGCATAAGAAATATCAGGACGAGTTATCGTCAAGTAGATCAAGGTACCAACGAGGCGACGATAGAGGGTAGGATCAGAGAGAGGATCCCCACTGTCTTGCTAAAGTTTAACATTGACTTCGACAGGAGTATCGACGGGAGCAGAGCCTTGAAGACCAGCCATGTCAATTAATTCAAGAGCATATTTATGTTGATGGAGTACGATGCCTTTTTCAGATTGATGAACTTCAAGTCCTAAAAAATAGTGTAGAGGGCCGAGATCTTTCATGTGGAAAGATTGATGAAGAGAGACCTGAAGTTGGTGAATCATATCTGCATCGGTACCTGTAATGATGATGTCATCCACATAAACTAGAAGAATAGTGATCCCTGTAGAAGCACGATGAAGGAACATGGATGGATCATATGGACTAGGATGAAAACCCAAGTGGCTAAGAGCATCTTGGAACTTTTCAAACCATGCCCGGGGGGCTTGTTTGAGACCATAAAGAGAACGCCTTAGTTTGGCAACAGCACCCGGGATGATCGATGAAACCCCCTGAGGAAGGCGCATATAAACATCTTCTTTGAGATCACCATGTAGAAATGCATTCTTAACATCCATCTGGTAGAGAGGCCAGGATTTAGATGCTGCAATGGCAAGAATAGTTCTAACAGTTGTCATTTTTGCTACAGGAGCAAAAGTCTCGTCATAATCAATACCATATTCCTGCCGATTACCCAGGGCGACAAGACGCGCCTTGTATCTAGCCAGAGTCCCATCAGGATTGAGCTTGATAGAATAGATCCACTTGCAACCGATTGGCTTAACAGAAGGAGGACACGGGACCACATCCCATGTATGATTTTGTGCAAGAGCATCCAATTCATCCTGCATAGCGTGATTCCAACACTCATGCTGCACAGCCTGAGAATATGAGTTCGGAATAGAAGTAGAAGACATGATGGCCATCAAGGAAGTGTGGGTAAATCCATAACGCGTTGGAGGTATTGAAATCCGAGATGAACGACGTAATGGAGGGTCTTCAGGGGGATCAGATGCAGTTGGGGGATCGGTAGGGGGACTATGTGTGGTCACAGCTTTATTCCGTCTTTGATAAAAGAAATTAGGATTAAATTTAACAAATGGAGTTTTGTCCGAAAAACCAGGGAAGGAAACCACAGATGAGGATGCTACAGAATCAAGATGCTTTTGGAAAAAATATTGATTTTCGAAGAAGACAACATTACGGGAGGTACGAATGCGCCGTAGGTGAGGATCATAACAAAGAAACCCCTTTTGGTTGCTAGCATATCCTAGAAATGCGCATTTGGCGGATTGGGCAGTAAGTTTGTTACGCTCAGTAGGAGGTAAATGGACAAAACACACCGATCCAAAAACATGGAGATCATCATAAGACGGTGTAGTTTTGTATAACCGATAAAAAGGACTCTCATTTTCTAAAGAGAAGGAGGGTAAACGATTTATAAGGTGGACAGCAGTGCTAAGAGCTTCTGTCCAAAAACGGGTAGGAACAGATGATTCAATAAGAGGAGATCGGGTAATATCAAGGAGATGCCGATTTTTCCTTTCAGCGACCCCATTTTGCTGAGGGGTATAAGGACAGGATTTTTGAGAAATGATTCCTTTTTGTTGTAAAAAAGTTTGAAACTCTGTAGACACATATTCACCTCCCGAATCAGAGCGTAAAATTTTAATGCACGTGGAAAATTGATTCTCAACATATGCTAAAAACAGCTTGAAAACATTAAAGACATCAGCTTTAGAATGCAGAAAATAGACCCATGTAAATCTACTATAATCATCAATAAATGTCACAAAATATTTATAATTAGCATGAGACAAATGAGGGGCAATACCCCAAACATCGCTATGAACTAAATCAAAACACTGAATGCTATTAGAAGTAGAGACAGAAAAGGGAAGAGTCTTGCTTTTGCCCAACTTACATGTAGCACAATCAAAAGAAACAAATTTAGAAAAACCTATTGAGTTTAACAATCCAGAATTAACCATGTGAGACATGGTTTTAAAATTAGGATGTCCAAGCCTACTATGCCACAATTGGCAATTATTTTGAGCAGAAAAACAAAAATCATTTGCCGAGTTATTCCTAATTGGAGTAGATAGATCAAGAGAAAATAAGCGTCCAATTTTAGTCCCCCTTGCGATCTCCCTCCCTGACATCTGGTCCTGCACAACACAACCAGAGGAAGAGAAAGAAACATTACAGTTGTTTTCAACAAGTTGTCCAACTGAAAGAAGGTTTGAAATTAAATGGGGACAGTGATAAACATTTTTTAAGGGCAAGATACTGGAAATATCTCCAAAAGCAGTGATAGGAAGATGGCCGCCATCGGCGGTTTGAACATGAGTATTGCCAGTATATTTTGTCAAGCTAGAGAGTTGTGCACTGGAATGAGTCAAGTGATTTGATGCTCCGGAATCAAGATACCAAATGGAAGAAGAGGATTTAGATTTACCTGTGATGCCAAGTGCAGAAAAAGCATTTACGATCATTTGTTGAACTAATTCAGGAGTGAGAGCAGAGGAAGAAGAACCAGGCTGTGAAGGTACAGAGGTGGACGCAGCATCAGCAGTAGAATAGTCAATCTTGGCAGCATAGGCATTGGGAGTCCGAGTTTGTGGACGGCGGCGACATTCAGTAATGATGTGGCCCTTCTTTTTGCAGTAATTACAGAATTTCTGGTTGCATTGTGTTGCAAGATGTCAATACTTTTTGCAAGAGTAGCATTGGACGCTGCTCATATCCCGAGTCTGAGTAGTCGGAGAAGACTGAGAGGTCTGAAGAGACTGAGTGTTCCCTTTAGCAGAGTATGCAACAGGATAAGTTGCAGTGTGCTGTTGTTCCAGATGGGCTTTTGTGTGAATACGTTGTTCTTCTCGCAGAAGCTCATTCAAACAAACATCCAAAGACGGTAATGGGCTCCGGCTCAGCAGAGATGATGTAACAGTCTCATATTCAGGACGTAATTTCATCAAAAACTGGTCCTTGTGACTTGAGGCTTGAAGGTCTTGTATAGTTTTAAGAACATGGTGTGGAACAGACGCATATTTAATCCCATCGTATTCACTCCACAAATTGCGAAAACCAGAATAGTAGTCCTGAATGGACGAGGTGCCTTGACTGTATTCTGCAATTTCACACTCAAGTTGAAATTGTCGTGCAGAATTATCTTGGTGATAAACTGTCTGCAAGTAACCCCACATCTCCTTGGCGGTTGTATAGGGTTTGAGGTTCAGAATCAGATGAGGTTCAACAGCCCCAATAATCCATGTTTTAATTTTTGCATCTTTTGTATTCCAAGTAGCAATCTTTTTATCATCCTCTGTAGGCTTTGGGTCTGAACCAGAGACAAATCCCCATAATTCCTTGGCCTCAAGATATAATTGAAATTGAAAAGCCCAGGCTGGATAATTTTTACCATTAAATCGAATCAATTGAACTTCAGACTTCTCCATTTAGACTAAAACAAAGAGAGGTAGTATCCAGAGAGTAAGTGTAACAGACCAGTAATGACAAACAGCAGTCTGTGAACCCAGAGAGCCAAAAAATGGTCCAGGCGTCCAGAAAAACAGGTGGAGAATCCCTGCGTGGGCCCTACTGGTGGATCAAGTGTAGAATCAGATCAACTCTTTGCAGGGAGTATCAAAATCTCTTTCCAGCAATACCAGTTTTATGGAAATCCATCCACAATCCAAGATTTTGTACGGCTGTGATCAAAATTATCTGACAAAACTGGAAAACTAAAGGAGATGGTAGATGGCCTACCTCTGATGATCGAAAATTGCTGGAAAAATGTTCAAAAATTTCAGGAAGAGTGGTCGACCAAGATGGGAGGCTCCACTGATGTTGTAGTGCTGATCAGAGGTGGGCCCCTGAAGAGATACTCCAAGTTCCTGACGAGAATAGTTCTTAGAAC